>CM055610.1:25785869-27185139 GCA_029379385.1 Quillaja saponaria
ATACTATAATGGTTTCTTAGTTGAAATGTTATGTAACCGAAGCTTATTCTGATGTATTCTATTGAGTTATAAACTTAGTATTCATTGTTCATCAAGTAGTCTGCCAATGGAAATGCTGTTGAGTCTTGGAAATTTATCTTTCATGATGGCAAAGAATGTTCTATTTATAAGCAATTAATGGAGATAATGCTTAATGTGGTGCTATAGCCTTGCAATTGCTGAATTATTAATCATAGGTAACTCTAATATTCTAAAGTTGGCTTTTACCTTTATTTCCATACAAGGGTGAAATATTTAACTTTAGGGAATTTGTTCTCTTTCTCATTAGGCTCCAAGAGTACTAGGTTGTTTGTTGTCTAACCAAATAAATTTTTAGTATTCTAGTAGTCTTGCAGATTTTCTGGGAACAATTTGTAATGCTTTAATTGATTTTCAAACTGTTGCAGTGAATATATTATTGATTTGATGGGTGCTCCTGGCACTCTAATACCTGCTGAGGTACCAAGCAGTCAGCTTCAAAATTCCGGTTTTGACATAAGGGGCTTTAAGGAGGGAACACCCAGCGATACCTGTTTGATGCTTGATGATGGAACTGGAATGCTGTCAGTTTCTTCAGATCTTGAAAGAGTTGCCAGAGTTAGCAGCACAAATTCAGAGGAAATATCATTTATAGAGATGGAACCAAATTCGGATGACAAGAACCATATTGAAATAAATCAAATGGACAGATTTGGACATGATTTGGAGAAGCTTCTTCAGTCAGTGCGTAAATCAAGTGAAAGCTCATCTGGCACATCGGCAAAGGCATCATCTGTACAAAAGATGCAGGTTAAAAATGTTTCCAAGTATGTCCTCAGTGCAGCAAAGAACCCTGAATTTGCCCAGAAACTACATGCTGTTTTGTTAGAGAGTGGTGCATCCCCGCCACCTGATCTTTTCACGGATATAAACCCTCAAGATAAGGGCGAAGAGAAAGCAATTGGAGTCTCACCTGCAGTGTGCTCTGTCAGCAAAACTAGATTTTGTCAATTTTCTGAGGGGTGTCCTGAACAGAAAAAAGGATTAGAGACAAATGTCAATAGGTCAGATGGTTCTTTGCTATGTGATATTAGGACAAGTGAGGGATTTGTGCTTGTTGGTAGTGGAATTAACGAACCAATTCAAACTGATGCTACAAGTGTAAATAGGTTTCCTGCCAATTTGCCGGGGATGTTTGATGAACAAGTTCATGAATCTTCCTTAACCTCTGGAGATGATCCTTACGAAAGACAAACTGGGGTTTCCTTTCTAACTGGTGATAAAAGGTGTTCTGAGAATAAGCTTGGAAGGGCTTTTAATAACATCGAATTAAGAAATGAGTTTGCATCCGAATTGATGGAAACACCCAAAAGAGGTATGAGCATTAATTATGAACACTTGGGGGAGGCTTCAGAATGGGAAATTCCATGGGAGGATCTTCATATTGGCGAGCGTATTGGTATTGGTAAGACCTCATACTTGTATGCTATTTAGTTATATTGTACTGTCTCAAATTTGATATGTTCCTTTGATATCTTTTACCATAAATTATAAAGTTATTGATCTTATGTTGGTATGGGAATTAAACATTGTCCTAACATATTCTCCTAAGAAAGTCAGCTTGTTAGTAAATTGGTTATCATATCATTGGCTGGCATGACTTTTTGGTCAAGCAGTGCTGGTATTCTGAAAATAATTATATAATATTACACAATAACCCATTAATAAAGATTAGATACTAGGTAGTTGTGGAATATGGCATTTGTTTGTACGTAATAAAGTTGTCCAATTACAATCTCACATGAGTTTTTATTTTATTTTTGTAGTTTTAATCACCTGATATTTTCCTAGTGAGCTCACTGCAGCCGTTATTAACTTGGTATTGTGCTTTTTGCTGGCCTTAACTTCATAATCAAGCTAAGTTGGAATCATGGATTACCAGTGTGTAAATATAATATAAAATCCTCCATAAAAAAAAGAAAAAAGAAAAAGAAGAAGATACATTGTTGGGTAGTTGGGTAATCTGTTGTTTACTTATCCTGTAATTTCAACTCATTTAAGCCTAAAATTCCGAGCTAGTTGGGATCAGCTACATAAATCGTTTCCTCCATTACATCTATCTAATGCATTATTTTTTTTGATGCCCAAAGCAATCATATTCTTTTCAAGAACTTCTCCCTATGTGATTTTGGGTCTCCCTCAATGATGATGGTGTTTACTTATCTGTTCTATGGTTGTAAATTTATAATCTGTGTGGCTTTGTTGAAGGTTCATATGGCGAGGTTTACCATGCCGACTGGAATGGAACTGTAAGTTTTGTTTTTTCTATTCAGTTGTGTTTTTCCGTCTTACCTATTGTAATTTCTCTAGAACATCTAGGAGTCAACACTGCTTGATCAGTGCATGATGTTGATCAATGCAAGAATTTTAGAAATTCTCTTAAACATTGCATGATAATATTTATAGGTATCATATTCCATTTTATTACATTTCATATTTCATGCAATACTTTAATGATGGTATTCTTTAATTTTTTTCAGAGTATGCTAAGCCTCTAACTGCTCCAGTATTTTTACAAGGAAAATTTTTTTTCTTCCACATTAAAATTTGAGTGGGGTGTTGTCCACTACTTACTGAAGTTTCTTAAGCCAAACTGTTCAGTACATGGAAATTGTATTCATTTGTAGTTTGAGTCAATTTATATGTTTATGGAGAAAAACAATGAAAGAAGGAATCGTGTATTGTGAAGCTATGATATGTTTATTGTTCTAAAGAACTAGTAAACAATTATTTTCAATATTGAGTTCTTACTTGGAATTTGCAAGAGCCATTTAAAATAGTTGATGTTAACAGTATAGGCTTATTACAATTATTGACGAAGTTTGTCCCTTTTTAACTGTGTTCACTGATCCAGGTTAAAATTGTGTGAACTGTTTTGCATATTAGGAAGTTGCTGTAAAGAAGTTTCTGGATCAAGATTTCTCTGGTGATGCTCTGGTTCAGTTCAAATTGGAAGTAAGCAACTAAGTTTGACTTTCTTCCTGCAGTCTCTCTTTCCACATACACACACTCATGCACACACAAATAAGTTAGCCTGTAAGCCGTGCAATGCTTGGGCTTTTCAAAAAGTTAATAACGAATAGAAATTTTATATACATGATAATATTGTATTTGTGTTCTCTCTCTCACTCTCTCTGTGTGTGAGTTGGATGTGTTTGTGGGTGTGTATCTGTAAACTTATATAAAAACTATTAATGCAACTTACACCTCTTAAACATACATATTAATTGACAACTTCAAAGTCAATGTATTCCTCTAACATAAACTGATTTTCCACTGATCTTAAATGTATAGGTGGGACAAGATATTGAAAAGGTTTAGGTTATTAATTTGTATATATTATGTAGGAAAAGAAAAAAATTGAAATCAATAGGTTTTAACAACTGAAAAGAATGTGAAGGGTTGGGTTACCAATTAAACACGGGCGGTAAGAGGAAGAGTTAGAGGTTTTAAACAAGGAGTAAAAGTTTTGGAAGATAGAAAGGTAGGATGGGGAGATATTAAAAATAGTTCATTAATAAATAAACAGCAAATATGTGATAATTGTAATTAGCATTAACCTGTAATTAGCATGTACATATGCTTCTTCTTTTCTTGTTTAATAAATTTTGAACCAAATGATCAATCTGTAAATTGAAGTATTCTTGTTGGTTGCTTCCTCCAGGTTGAGATCATGCTGAGGCTTCGGCATCCTAATGTTGTGCTTTTCATGGGAGCAATTACTCGTCCCCCACATTTCTCTATCCTAACAGAGTTTCTCCCAAGGTTGATTTCTATTCTAATGCATCATTTGTTGTTCTTATAGTAGGGCAATTGGATCATGAATGTTATATGATCTTTTTACCTAGGAAAAATACTAGTGCAAGCTCAGATACCTGACTGATGTAGGAAATCTTTGAAGAGAATTTAAGGTTCAATTTGTAAAGCTGTTTGGTTGCTGTGTTTCTGGAAGCGGGAAAGAAATATACAGTTCAGGATGCTACAGTTAGAGTTTATACTGGTAAAGGGACATAGAATTTGGAAAATTGAGGTTGCTTTGAGTCTAATAGATTGGGATTGATATGGGAGCAAAAGAAGGGATAAAAAGAATAAAAATTGGGTTTGTTTTAGGATTGTGAAGTTTGAAAAGTATCTAGAATTGGACTTTTAGGGTTAAGGTGGTTCCAGGGGTAAAATGGAAGAGGGCGAAGCTGGGGTTTTGAAGGAAATGATTTAAAAAAATATCTGCTCCGAAATTAGCTCACCATAAGGGCTAAATTTGATGAAGTTGCAGAAATCAAGTTAGGAATTAAGAGAAGTATATATTAGGCATCACACCTAAGGATTCACATGCATCAAGCAATCAGCATAATAGCATATTGTTGGAGAAACTCAGAAGTGATCATTACTGAAATACAGTTCCAATGCTAATCTCACAAGAAATTCCTATTCTTCTAAGATTTATAACTTGAACTACTGAAGCTCAAAACTTAATTCTTAATAACATAGTAAAACACCATAAGACCCAAAACGAAATGAATATTATGCCTAGAGTAGCACCTGATAAATTCGAAAATCACCAAAATAAACCAAGAGTTGAAACTAAAAAAACTAACCCTCCAATCTCCCAAATAGACCCTAAAAAAAACTAAACCAAACACTTGCTAAAGCTATTAAACATAAACAACCTAATTATCACCAATGTAGCCCATGGAAGAATTAGAAGGGGATCTCACAAGTCACAACTAAACCAAACAAAAATCTGTTGTTTCTTTTGTGTTCAATGCTATCTTTTTTGCTTTTCTTTGCCTTGTTTGCTTAAATACTCTTAGAACCTTAGTACTTGTTATGTCTCTAGTTCTGTCATGGTATATGCAATGGCGATTACTGATTTTATCTTGGCTCTGCTGTTGCAATCTTTTCCACCAAGTGGGTTGATAGTTTGGTTTATACTATGTACTTGTCTTGTTTCCCAAACTATGTTGGTACACAGAGGAAGCTTATATAGGTTGCTACATCGTCCCAATTTTCAACTTGATGAGAAGAGGCGAATGCGCATGGCTCTCGATGTGGTATGGATTGGAATTTTATTTTGTTTTATTTTTAATCTTGCCCATTATATATATATATATATTCTCTTTCATTTCCACTTTATGACGTGAAGTTTTATTTTCTCCCTCATGACAGGCTAAGGGAATGAATTACTTGCACACGAGCCATCCTATCATTGTGCACCGAGATTTAAAGTCTCCTAATCTCCTTGTTGACAAAAATTGGGTTGTTAAGGTGTGCTTAAATGAACTATTGCATCTTGGGAAGAAATGAAAATCTCGAGTGAAAACTAGTTTTTGATACTTGGTGTGAAAGTGTATAGGGAGGAACAAGAATGGGATGATCTACTCCATAATTATCAAATTTATTCAATCCTTTTTTTGAAACATCTAACAAAGAAAAATTAATGGAAATGCAATGATTGTCCAATGAAAATTTTCATATGATTTGACTCATTAGCCCTATCTATTATTTGAGAAAATGTTCCACATCTTATATGTGATGGTATGATGGTTGCATGAAAAGAATACAACTTTTCTAGTTGCCTTTTTGCAACCGAGCAGGAGAGGTGTTTTCCCTTCTTATTCCACATGCCACCCTTTCTCCACAAGAACAATCAATGAAAATTGGAATTCTTCCGTTCTTCTCACTTTTTCATTTCCCTTTAATTTTTCATTCTGCAATGCTGGCATAATGAGTTTATAATTCAATTAAAAATGATTTTTCTTTTCTGACAGAAGCCAGCTGAAATTTTGCACTATCTTGTTTCTTTCTGATTGCAGGTTTGTGATTTTGGGTTGTCTCGCATGAAGCACCATACTTTTCTGTCTTCTAAGTCTACTGCTGGAACGGTAATTCTTAACAAATATTTGGCTTTTGAATCAATTCAATGATTTCTCTTATCTATCTGTTTTGTTCCCATATTATTTATAATAATTCTACTTCAATGGAAAAGAATAGTAAGAGTATCCTATTTGACTGCAGCCGGAATGGATGGCACCGGAAGTTTTAAGAAATGAACCTGCTAACGAGAAGTAAGTTGACTATGCATGTGTATGTGTCTGCTCCATTGTGGAACGCCTGGTATATTTTCATGAAGTTTTCCCTGGATGGGAGTTTAACACTGAAATTTGTGTCATGCAGGTGTGACGTGTATAGTTTTGGTGTGATATTGTGGGAATTGGCTACATTACAAATACCATGGACAGGGTTGAATCCAATGCAGGTTGTTGGAGCTGTAGGGTTCCAGAATAGGCGTCTTGAAATTCCAGAAAAGGTTGATCCGGTGGTCGCTCAGATAATATGTGATTGTTGGCAAATGTGAGTTGTCAGACCTTGAGTTTTAAT
The DNA here is from genome assembly GCA_029379385.1 of Quillaja saponaria. Lineage (NCBI taxonomy): Eukaryota > Viridiplantae > Streptophyta > Magnoliopsida > Fabales > Quillajaceae > Quillaja > Quillaja saponaria. The sequence continues at coordinate 25,792,326 of CM055610.1, forward strand.
GTTGGTAGTATGGTGTGTCACCTCGTCCGTAACCTCAGATTTGGATAGTCTGCAGAATACCCTTATGTTAAGCATCACCCATTCTGAAATCAGAAAATTTGGAAGGAAATGCTAATCCATTATAACTTGATGTTTTCATAAAATATGAGAAACATTTATAGAAGCTGAAAACAACTAAAGCAGCTAATTTTGCAAAGGAAGTTAGAGTTTTTAAACTCAATGTTGAAGACCTTGGGGGCTGGTTTCATCTGATGTCATTCATTATAACCTTACTATGATCCTGCTCTAATAGATAATAATTTTGAGAATAAGTTGACAACCTGTTTAGTGGCAATCATTTATTAACACTGCTTGTTGGTTCTGATTTCTTTTTGCTTACTTATGCCTTGCTTATTATGCAGGGAACAGCACTTGCGGCCCTCTTTCTCTCAGCTAATGTCTCGTCTCCGCCGTCTTCAGCGTCTGGTTGTTGAAAAGCCAACCCCAACAAACTAATTTAAGTTATCCAGAACAATGTTATTGGAATAATTATTGAAGTTGTTCTATGGTTCGAAGAGCCAGGGCAGCAGTTTTTAACTTTGACTGAGTCAGAGAATACTGAATTGGAAGTGTTGGTTCATTCAAAGTGGGGGCTCAGCACAACCTATTCAGGAGAAAATAGAGATCTTCCTAGGTAGCTGCATAAGTGCAGTGGGGGTTGCAATCAAAAGTAGTGTGTAGTAGTGTAAGTAGGCAGATGTGAGGAAGCCCCGTTGAAAAAGGTGGGGGAAAAGAAAGAAAGGAAAGGAAAAAAAAAGAAAAAAAGAAAAAAAGAAAATGAAGTGTCCAAAGTTCTATATCTGTGGAGCTCATGTTTGGGAAATTGTAAACATCTGATCTCTGCAGGTTCTTGTTGAAAAGAGATGTAAAAACAAAAAGAAAGAAACGGAGAAAGAAAGGCATTTGTAAATTATGCACATTGGACATTTTGAGCTCAACTTCCCAAGAAATGGTCATCTTGTAAATACATGCAATGGACATATCTTTCATCTATGCTTCTTATAGCTTCTTTTACCAGTGAGCAGGAGTGATAAATGAGAACTCTTAGTTTGGAAGCCATATAAAAGGGAGATTTGGATTTTCTCATAATGTTCTTAAAAAGACAAGAGGTTGTCCATAGAGAAAACTATGGTTCCCAAAAAGAAAAGAGAAAAAGTTTAAAAAACATTGGAGAGAGAACAAGAAGATTCAAATCCTCCATTTGACTGTTCATCAGTAAATTTTTTTATTTTTGTACGAAGTAGTCACTTCACTAAATTAATAGGTACTAAAAAAAAAAGCTAAATAGGAACAGCAAAAGAACAAAGAAAATCTTCATCCCCTATTGGCACAATAGAGCCAACTGCTCAGTGATCGAATCATAAAGCCCTCGCAGAGCAATGGCCACAGGCTTTCGTCTGTCACTAATACCATCCCACCAGCCAACAATCTTTGCCTCCACACACAAATTCCTTTCACCCATTACTCCACTCCAGCATTCTCACCCTAATACTCATAGAAGTATAACCCATAAAATACCCTCGTCATCATCTTTCAGAAATGGAAGCAACGTCCCTCCAGAAACAGAGTGCCCTGTTCCACAAGAGCAGCAGCCCATAAACGAGTACCAAAACCTATCTAGCTCCTTCCCTTTCTCGTGGGCTTCCAGTGATATTGTTGAATACAGCTCCCGGTTGTTCGTCACTGGCGCTTCTTTCGCGCTCTTTATTGGACTCCCAGTCTCCTGGTTCGGCTCTGTGGGGCCTGAATCGGAGCCATTGAAGAGAATTTTATGTGCCGCTTCAAGTGGGTTATTAGTGGTGACTCTTGCAGTTGTGAGGATGTATCTGGGTTGGGCTTATGTGGGCAATCGATTGCTGAGTGCCACCGTTGAATGTAAATTCTATCTTCTTTCTTCAAATTTTCGCCTGTGGAAAAATTGGAAGAAGTAATAAATAATAGTTACATGTAGTTTATCCTAAAGAAAATAGAAAGAAAAGCAATAATAATATTCCCCAAGGCAAAGTGAATTGATACTATAGAATGATATGAAGACATCAATCATTTCGAGTGTTAGTTCTTTTTTCTAACAAATCTATTTCTCTTTCCTCTATTGGTACTGCAGATGAGGAGACAGGGTGGTATGATGGTCAGGTATTTGTTTTGTTTTAATTGAATTAGCTAGTGTTTCCTTCTTTAGTCTTCCTGAAACTATGATGAAGTAAATTTAGTAATGCTTCTGTATTCTATTCTTGTTTTGGATTTCCATAAATGGTACTCTTCTTAATCTTCAGTGCAATTACTATGTCAAAGTTTTTTGTCTCTGTATAATGAAAATCTTCAAAAACATGAAACTTATTTTTAGCTTTTCTAGGTCTTTGTAGCAGTCTCATAAGCAATTAGAACATGAAAGAGATCATGTTAGAGAGACACTACTGATTTTTAAACATGCCTGCATTGTTTCAATCAGTTAGCTACCAGTGTCCAGTAGGGCTTCCGAACTTTTCAAACGCCATTTTTGCCTGAGGTCTCCACATGACAACATAACATACTTTCTTCATCAAAATTTCAGCAATAAGAACATTTTAGCCGTTCTATCTAATGGCCTTGACATGCATTGTAGCCTTCATCAAATTTGGTGCCTTTCTCAATATTTTCAGTAGATCCAATGTTCTCACTTTTTTTAAGAAAAGAATCTTCTGTGCGGCTGTTTAAAAAATGTAATATGCTATGGGACCTTATATAACTTCAAAATATGCCAGGTTTAGTGTGGCAGACATGATAATGTTGTATGGTTTAGGACTTTTAAGTAAAAAATTACTAGATTTTCATATGGTTACACTATTGCCTACTCTTTGTGAAGTGGCATGCATTATAATTAAGGTTAGGTACATAATTTTTTTTGTCAGATTCAAAATTTAATATTTTCCTTGAAGCCTGAAGTTTTTTTTGTCTTTTCTCTGGGCAGATTTGGGTGAAGACTGCTGAAGTTTTGGCACGTGATCGGCTCCTTGGTTCATTTTCTGTTAGTTATTCACATCTATGCATCTCGTGCAATTTTCTATTTAGTTTCATTTATTGCAAGGCCCCTGTGAACTATGAACCAAGTAACATTGATTTGGGTTTCTGTTTAACACGCACCAAATTTCGTGTATTTGACTCACTTTAAGTACCTTCTCTTCATCTGACAGGTTAAGCCTGTGCTTAGCAGATTAAAATATACTCTAGTTGGTCTTGCTACATCATTATTTGTCTGTGCTCTTCTCCTCATTAACATTGATGGAAGCGAGAATAGTTCCTACATAGCATCCCAAGAAGCTAGTAGTCGTGTTATACCTGGAGTCTACAACGATGATTCTGCGAGAACATTTGAACCAGACGCATTCTGTGGTGAACCTGCTCTTCCATAATTGTAAGACAGGAACTATTACTACTTAGAATTATTTGTCCAAGACACTGGATTTATAACTGTATATAGACTATTTATACGAGGGATATAAAAAATAAAAGAAATAAAGGGTCTGTCAGTGTATTTTCAACAGCATATCCCATGCCCCTTTATGTACATATTCTGTTTTGCCCTGCAAGTATCGTTGTCTATTGTAAGTTGTAACATAGTCAACTACCAGAAAGGTCCAGTAAGATAACAATTTGTGAAGGTATAGGTTCGATTGATACTGATTTGTGTTTTTAGCAGTACATTATTTTTTAGTGCTATTTATGTGGTGATCATACCGAAGAAAGTCTACATGCATGCTTTCCACATGCCTCATATGAAGGAAAGAGAGCCGTAATGTCTTACAAGACGTACAAACAGAAGAATTGTTACTTCAAGTATCATTGCCATACCCCTGTTTTAACAAAACGAGGGAGGGCATTCCCATGGAAAATACGTTCTGATTGTCAAGAGGGATTAAACTGTAGTTGGAAAATGTTCATGCACCTTTATTAACAACAAAAGTTTTAAGCAAATCCATTTGAATTCTCAATAAGTAATCACATAATCTTTATGTCAAAAATATATTTTCTGAATTTTTTTTTTAATGACTTGATGAACAAAAGTTTACCAAATAAACGGAGGTTGCTAAACAAATCTAAAATATCTTTTGGTAAGAGAAACTCAGTATGGATATAAAGTGAGGATAAATCTTAAATCAAGATCAACAAGATGCCTGCACCAAGGTTCCGTGAGTGTAGGTGAGAACTAGTCCAGTTGTAACGGTTACATCCTGTGTTTCCTAATCACAGGGTATGCCTTTGTGATAAACGTGATGAAGAAATCAATGTGTGGTAGTGGACCCACCTCGGAAGCCAAAACTGGGAAAGGTTCATGCACATGCACCTTTCCCATTTATCATCTTCTCCTTCAATTCCAAAACCAGAAGTTTCTCAAATCAAAATATCCACCAAATAAAATCACTTTCTTTTTCTTCGAAAGAAATTAAATTTTTAATATTTTTTTACTGGCTGAAAGCATAAAACACATCAGTCTTTGTCATTTCTCAGAAATGAGCATCAACAACAAAGCTGCTTCTTCAGTTCTTCTTATTCTTATTCTTCGTCTCCACCAGCTGCTTCTTCGGTTCTTCTTATTCTTCGTCTCCACCCACTTGGAGATCTTCATTGTATTCTTCTTCTTCTTCTGGGTTTTTTTATTGCAAGGTCAGACCATTCATACACGCTCTACCTCCACCACCAATCGTTCACAGGTCAGTGTCCGCGCACCAAATTTTGAAATTGGGGCAATAATTCATTGCAAGTCTTTTATCTTGTATTCCTACAAATTAGAATTAACTGCATTCTATGTGGTTTTCACTTTGTTATTCTCGAACTCCTTCAATTGTTGTTAAGATACGGTATGGGCTCATCTCGGTATCTGTTTGCTTGCCCGTTGAAATTACTCCTCATTGGAATAGTTGGATCATGGGTTCTCCTATTTTCTGTTTCTTAAATTTGTTTCTCCATATTCTCAATCAATTTTAACAATAGTGAAATTGATGCCAAAGAGATATTAATAATCAGATTATCTCTTCTTATGTCAAGTATAATGATAGAGATATGCTTTGGAGCCTTTTGGTCCCAGATTGCAGGTTCAGAGTCTAATGGAAAATGTGTTATTTTGCCACCAATGAAATTCTTCTCTCTCGTTCTGTTTCTGTTTAAGTTTGCACGGGAAATACTATAACCCAACATTGCTGGCTGTGTGTAGAGAAAAGATGAGCATAAAGTTTTGATGATAGTGGATTTTGTTTGAGTGCCTAAATGATACAAGTTGAGTTCACTAAAGAGATGATTGCTAATAAAGGTGCTGCTATTTTATGGCCCTCGGCGGAGCTAGATGGATAATAATTACTGTTCAGTTAGCCAAGTTAGTTAAAATATAATTAGCGTGTAGGATGGAATATATGTATCACAAACCTGATTTTTATTTTATTTCTGATGGAAGTATGCAATTGATTAGCGCGAAGAAAATTGGCTAAATGTTGGGTGTATTTGATTTTTATGTTTGAATTTAAATTTGTGCCATTTTGTATGTTTGTAGCTTCGTTAATTTTAAGTTAGCCAGCAATGATGGACAGGAGTAGGTAACATAATGTACTTCAGTTGGGTCACTGGTGCTTTAGTTAATTTCTATAATGCAGTAGACCTTATTTTTAGAGGATTCTTTTACCATTTCTTTGATTCTTATGAGTGCATTATGATGTATTTATTGCAATTGATCAAATTGGTGAGCTAATAACTGCTTCTATTTTATCTGTGTATCACCAGAAACAGATTTGGAAAGCAGGATGACTGAAGGTGTAGTGTGGCACAGTACTGTATATCAGTGGAAAATTGAGCAATTCCATATGCTGTGCTGAAAGCCTCTATAATGGAGCTTACAGAAGGTTATGACATTGAGCATTTGAGTTCTACGCAAAGAATCCAGCACGAGCCGTGGCCTCTAGACGCAATTGATCCAAAGAAGGCAAAATTTCCCTGTTGTTTAGTTTGGACTCCACTTCCAGTTGTCTCATGGTTGGGACCTTTCATTGGACATGTTGGCATTTGCAGGGAGGATGGAGCTGTTCTAGATTTCTCGGGGTCTAATTTCGTGAGCGTTGATGATTTTGCTTTTGGTGCTGTAGCCAGATACCTTCAACTTGATCGGAATCAGGTACCATCTCATATTAGCACCCAAATTGACTATTTTCATCTATATTTCTGTTCCTCTTTGTTATGTCTCTCTACCTCCACGCACCATATGTCCGCACAGAGATATGGTTTTCTTCTACTCTACCTGATCTTCTGCTTAATGCTATTGAGACCACACTGTGATATACTACAGAAGAAAGTGAAAGGAAGCACTATTAAGAATTCTGGAGAATGCAATTTTTTACATTTCTCTTTCTATTTTTCTTCCCTCTTCCCGTAATAAAACCTTGTACACCCAGTTCGGCATATTCTTCATTAAATAAGTAGAAATTGTACATTACATAATTACAGGGACACATCAATGTTTCACTAATTGATAGCCATGTAGATTTCGGTATATGTCTGAAAGATAAGTAGGTTGGATTGTAGTGTCTGGCCCCTAATTCTATACAGCTTTCCTTTCAGCCATGGAGTAACTTCCATCCTTATTTGTCCTGTGCGTGATACTGTGTTGCCACCTTCTGTTTGAAAGAAAGTAATTAGCCAAAATCATGTGGACTTATTTTCTCCCTGTTACTCATCAAATTATGATTTCTTCACTTCTTAATGTTATCATATTGAAGAATATATGTTAAATGTGAAATTGACAATCTTGCTGTTGATTAAAATGTTACAGTGTTGCTTTCCTCCAAACCTATATGGGCATACATGCAACCTTGGTTACAAGCACGCAGAGTATGGAACTGCACTCACGTGGGATGATGCGCTGCAGTCAAGTATGCGTCACTTCGAGCACAGAACTTATAACCTTTTCACCTGCAACTGTCACTCCTTTGTTGCCAACTGCCTGAATCGGCTCTGTTATGGTGGTTCAATGAGTTGGAACATGATAAATGTGGGAGCCTTAATACTCTTCAAGGGGCATTGGGTGGATGTCAGGTCAATCTTAAGATCATTTCTGCCATTCATTTTCGTGGTTTCTGTGGGTATTTTCATGGTTGGGTGGCCTTTCTTGATAGGGCTGCTATCCTTCTCTCTCCTTTTGATGGGTTGGTTTTTATTGGGTACTTACCTAGTCAAAAACTTGTTGGAGTGCTAGATCCATCCTCTGATTTCAAGGATGGATTGTGTTTATAGTATTAGATGCATTTTGAAGTGGGTTCTTAGAAGCTATCCCTATGTCAAAGAATGAAGATAAATGTTGTAGGGTTTGAAAAAGGAAATCTTAATTGTTTAATTGAGATAGTATCAATGTTAAACTTTTCTTTATCTTTAACCATTGACATCTTCAGATAAAATAACTGGTGGATTTCTGTTGGTTATCAATTGAAAAAACATATCCCTTTTAATTACCAAAATGTTATTACATGATGGAGTCACATGAAATACAAATCCCAACAAATTCATTAGCATCATTTGAACGTTAATTGTTGCAGAGCTTGCTCCGCAGTAAAGGTCACAAAGAGACTAATCTTATTACATTCAGTGCTCATTCGGTGAGGACCACAACAATAAAGTTGAAATTGATAAAAATCTCATGCTCCATACTTGGGACCCTTTCCAAAGCTTAAAGGCTACCTCGTGCCAAGAACCTATCTGCTGGTATTGTTAGAATTCCACAATGCTGCATGGAGAAAGAAAATTTGTTATAGATAATGGCGATACATCATACCACAAGTATATCATCACTCGGGTAAATAGAGAGCAATTATAATCAACGCCAAAATTATGACTTGTAAATGGTGCCAGATCATGGAACTTTCTGGGTGTAAAATAGAAATTTGCGGTTGAGAATGAGATGAAGCAATCGATAACTCTTAGAAGTTAAAACCCAAGAGTTATGCAGAAAAGCATACATAAAATCTATCTTTCATGAGAAATCATGCGAAACCAGCAAGACTTCAATTACTTTGAAGAAATATTAAATCAAAACCATATTTATATTCTGATAATAAAATCTTTTGCTAGAGCATTTGCAGAAAAACATCTAATGCTAGTTAAAAGCTGCAACCATTTTAGACATTAGAGCATGTGCAACGTAAAACTAAACAATGAGGCTTATGACATACAACATCAGTAAGTTAGGAAACAAGAGCACCTGCTTGACATTAATTTCCAAGTATACCAGAAAGCAAATATAAAATAGTTAATTAGAAATTTAGAGTAACACATGCATAGTATGTGCAGAAAATTTCATGCTGACATTACAATTTCTACGTCTTTGAAATCTTTGAAAGAAAAACTCTCTACCATATCCTTACGGGTCACAGCATACTGCAATTGAGCAATCAACAATAGAAAATAGAGCCTGTTCATTGTAAATCAGGTCAATCAGGAGTCCCAGGAAAAACAAAAAGACTGTCAATGAATTAATTTAATCACCTTATATTCTTCCGTGGAATTTCCCCTTTCAAAGTGTAACTCTGTTGAGGGAAGAGCATTGAAAGATAAGACTTTTTCTCATCAACAACCTTTAAAACTGACAGCTCAGGATTATTATCCCCCGAGACATTCCCATAGCTCATCACAACAGACAAATGCAAACGGGAACCAATGTCAGATCCAGGTTGGGATAAGAATGTTATAGCACCAACCAAAGCATTGACATATTACATGTCAGCAGCAATATTCTGGTCCTGACTACTTATGTTTTCACCAACACCAAGATGCAACACAACAAGATCAAAGCTGTTTGTCTCCAGCACCTTTTGTTCTTGAAAGCCAAGCAAACACAGCAGCTCAGAGGCCACAACATTAACTTGTGGTTCAGCACTTGCTCGGTGGTTTTGTATTAACTCATCTAATTGGAATATGCTCAAACCAAGTTTGGCACCTAAAGATTTCAGCCTTGAGTTGTTTGTCAATATGGCTGCTTTCATTCCCATGAACCTTAAGTTACACAAAGAAGCATGTTAGCTAATAGAATTCTGATACACATCAACAGAATAACAGAAAGAGAGAGAACATGAAAAGGAAAAACCTTTCGGGTAAGGTTTGCTTTGTTGAAAGCTTTTTTTGACATTCAGCATCAGTGCTATGCCCACTCTAAAATGGAAAGAGAAAGCAAGTTTCGTATGTCATCATCAAGCAAAGTTCTCTAATGCAAAAAACAAGCTTATGTGGATCTCATCATGCTTAGGTAAGTCTCACAGGCATCCAGCAGTACTGCAAACTCTCTAACTATTCTGTCATCCTTGCTTTCTGCAATCTATGATCAAGTAAATCCAAATAGCTATAGAATATAGACAACTTGCAAAAGTAATCCATTAAGAATGAACAAATGCTGCCACAGGAAGAAATTGAGTCCACTCCTTCCAAATGCACAACAATCCAGTAATACTAGTTTTGAAACATCATTTATTTTGTTTCACGTACACTAAATTTTACAATATTAATTTTTTCTTGTTTTATTTTTATTAGCTTCCCATTGCTTCCCCTTTTCAGTAAACATCCTAAATCTTCAGTGTATTAATATAAAGAGACATCCAATCTTTCCATTTCAATTTACAACTTGCAGGATCCAGATATTACAAGACACAGATAAAACCTAACAGAAAAATAACTCAAACCATTTAATGCTAATTTAGCAATAATAATGGTAAGGCTTTTTACCATTAAGGATATTTTTCAGCCACCTCAACTCAGAATCCCATTCCTAATCTTATGCCAGTGCATGTTTCAACCCTCACAAAGTCTAGTGTACAAGGATGGGGGGAAAAGTGTGGTCAGTGTAGGAGATACCTTACTACTAGGTGAAGTGACATGCTCAATATGATGTTTTGCCTAATAACAAAGTTACATTGATTGTGTAATGGGTAAAACTCCCGATTCCCACCACTAAAACAAATTTATAGAACCAGAAAATTTGTCTTTTTCTTTTCTCATACTTTATCCGGAGAATATTTTCAAATGGGGGAGACTTAAGAGGATCATTTGATACGGTAAGTTATAATAACTACTGTAAATGGAAGATTACAATCATCATCAACCAAACACAAATGCTTACAGAAAATCAATGTAATGGTAAGTCTATCTTATATGACCGATTAATTCAAATTGATAATTAGAGAGAGAGAGAGAGACCTGAAGGAGGGGAATTGGGGAGGCTCAAGAAGCCACATGAAGCTTTAGATGCCAGAGAATGGAGGTTGGTGTGTGATGGGTGGACGACAGTGGCCAACCCGTCTTCGTGCAAAACCAGTGCTCGGCTTGGCTTGTCCGCCATTTCTTGATATTCTGGCTTCCAAGTTCAGATTACAAGCAACCTCGAGAGAAATGGAGGTTGATCCTTCGATATGAAGGGCCTGTACACGTGACCACGGATGAAGACGGTAAAAGCTACGCAGTACGCACGATGCCTCTGCTGCTCTATGCTCGAATCAGAACTCTGAGCAGCAAGCACTTCCTCAACTTTAAATTATTGGTAAAAGAACTTTAAAAAAAAAAATTAAAAGTAAAATTTATTTATCATATGAAGTTATCTTTAATTTTTTTTTTTTTAAATACAAAAATTTAGAATAGAACATTTTCAAAAATTTAATATTTAAAAAATATTTTTTTTCAAAATTTAAATAGAATTATTGTTATTAAAAAAACAAAACATTAATAGAATTTTGAAATTAGTATTGTTGTATAGATTTAAATCCTCTAAACTCATTGAGATACACAAATTCCTCCTCAAAATATATCTAATTCAAAAATATATTCTAAATTTTGTTTTAGTCTACCTGACTCTCTCTCTCTCTCAAGTATGATCAAATTTTAAATTTTGTTCCTATTTGAACAAGGGATTCATTGGGGCATTACTTTATTAATGTCTGTATTATGAGCAATGAATCTTAAGAGGTTGCAAACCTGATACAAATATTATAGTGTTTTAATAAACCAAGAAGGTACTTGAGTTTTTATGACACATTCTACAATTTTTTGCTCATCCCAAATCTTTCAAACTCAAATTCACTCGGTTACTATTACTAGCTGTTAACTGAGCGGATTAATATACGATTTTTAAGTTCATCCTCTTTTTCGTAATTGCATGTTTGAACATTAAAAATTCACTCAGTTATCTTGCTGCTACTGAAGAACATGTTTCATGCTCTGATCCTGCCTCTGAAGTTGGCAAATATACAGTCTGACTCTGGCCAAAGTGGTGACCTTTTGATCTAGTGACTATGACAATAATGATGATAAAATGAGCCCCGTATGTCTTTTCCTTTCACAAATTGAGGGATAAAATTAGATTGGCACTTCAGAAGCCAGGAAACTCAAGCTGTTGAAATTCTTTTCACTAGATAATACTTTAAAAACCCAGACATAATTTCTTCCCCAGTCTGTAATATATGACTACCACAAAAACAACATATAAAAAGATAATCAAAAGTGCAGGACTCAGGAGTCATCTTACACAGAAACCATTCATTCTTACAAGAATGCATAATCTGATCAATGTACAAGACAAATACTAGTACAAGAATAGTCAAAACTATAATAGATGTTAGTGCGTGATCACATAATTCAAATCTTGCCCATTAGTACCTGATCCTTGATTGAGCTGGAGGAAGTTTGCTTCTTCTTCCCCTTTTCAGTAATGAGGCATGAAATATCTGCCTGTGGACTGAAAACTCCGGTACTTTTTGACTACTGCATAGCAGCTATGAATGGGTTGATGCCTTTGTCATACCGTTCAAATTCAACCTTGCTTTAAGGCCTTTCTTATTCTCAGTCTTCAACCTCAGTGTTGAAAACAAAACTAGGGAATGCTGTGGTGACATCCCTGGGAAATGTGAAAGTAACAGAAAATCAAATTCAGTAACTACCAAGGGTTTATAATTACCAAGGACGTATTTAGGCCAATTTCAGTTGATAAAAAGATAGGGCATATTGACATGGGGCAAGTTGCATACTTCAAATAGGGAAGAGTCATGTTCCTCAGGAGAGATGGGTTCCGACTTACAAAATCTTTCCAGTCATCTTTATTGATTTTACCATCTTTGTCTTTATCAGCATCAGAAAATGTCTGTAGGGAATGTGAAGATCATAATATTAAGTAAAATGATGGAAAGATGGGAAGATATTCAAAATGAACATAGTCTCACCTTGTCAATGATAGCTTCAAGAAGATCATCTGACAAGTTCATGTCAGATTCCTGCAAAATGGCTACTATCATTTGCTTGACCTGGAATCAATGAAGCCACTTTAACCATAACCAAAAAACAACAATGCACTATAGGCATAAAGAACATTAGAAGACAGGCTATGTGTGTACTCACCTCTTCTCGCTCTATAAATCCAGTTTGTCTCAGATCATATAGCCTAAATGCAACTGCAGAAAATCAATTGGGAACACAAATGAGAAGTTATGATATAATTGTGTTTCATTATGAAACAAAAAGATTATCTGTTGAATTTGAACACTTGCAATCAATTTTTTCTTCCGTAGGAGCATAAGGATGAAAAACACTGAGTGCATGGACAAATTCCTCAAACTCGATAACACCATTTTGCTTTTCATCAAAAAGATCAAAAACCTGAAAAAAGGAAGCACAATAGTTGTTGTTGAATGCATTGATAGTCAGAGAAGGGAAAAAAAAAAAAAAAGCTGATAGTCTAAGGTATTATGGACAAAAGTATTTATTTATACTTGGCACAAAAAAAAATGTAAAAACAAGACACTCTTTTGTGCAACTTCAGAAAAACATAACTAGCAACTAAATTTATTTCTCATAAAACTTCTTTTTGTCTCATGATGGAGTTGATCAAGTGCCCATTATTACTGAAATTCAGTTGTTATATGCCTATCAACTATACCTATGGAAAGTCAAACGAAGCACATATCAAAATTCTCAAAAACAAGGTAAGAGTTGTTTACCCGATCGAGGAAAAGATTCTCTCCAGATGGAGTATTAAATAGTGCTAATTGAAGCTCCTCCTACAATGTAATGAACACTATAAGAATTATGATCCCACACTCATAGGAACAAAAGGAAAAACAGTAACACGCCAAAAATGAAACTGTTTATCATTCATACCATTTCTTATTACATTACACAAGGAAGATCATCATACTGTTAATTACAATGGACAGTTTCAATATACTAGTTTGAGTACCATACAACAATTTACCAATTTCAAACGCATGACCTTGTTTTTCTTCTTACTAACTTGCATCACCAAAAAGATATCAACCATAATTTGGCAAATAACCTAGATTATTAACCACAATGTAAGCAGAAAAACTAGACAGGCATTAAAACAGAGGCATTCACAATTTCTCAACTAACATGAACAAGGGGTAAATTGGGCAGTTGTCTCAAAGATTCTCAGTTGCAAAAATATGTATAAATATAAACTTCTAGCAAACAGATCCCAAAAGAAAACAAATGGCAAACATGCATACCTGACTATCCTGCATAACAAGACAAAAACTACATTCTACTTGAGAAATCAGGTTACCTTGTGAATCAACCCGTCGTCAATTATAGAACAACTCAACTTCTTAAACAGCTCATACAATGCCTCCAATTCATTAACTGTAACTGCATAATTACCAGAAACAGAGCTAACTATTCAAACTTGATTTTCCATGAAACCAGGAAATTGGAAGTGCATTTTCACATTCAAGTCCAGAACCAGTATTTTATTACATTACAAGTTCTATGCATAAATCAAGTTTGATAAATAATGTTTCCAGAAATTGTATATATGGTACTTTCTGGATTGAAGCTGACCAAACTACCGATTTATTTCTTAAATTAGCTCAAAACAGAAGGTCCTTTTCCTGACTGAAAGCGTATACAAAGCTTTCAACTGAGTTGTGCTTATTTAATTTGTAAGAAAGTTCCATAACCCCAATTTGTGTTATTTACTTTAATCTTCCTAAACCAATGGACCCAGAAGCTAAACGCTTAAAATATTATCCACCCAAATAACAGAAAGATGGAAAGCATTACATCTAGTTTCCTTAGCGAGCAGAGTGAGATCTTTGGAACCATGCTGGAATTTCTGAATCCGTGGGCGAAAATCAAAGCAATTTGTAATAGTGAACATCAAAACCTCAATAATAGCTATAAATGGTATACAAGCTACACAAATCCGCTCCCCCATTGACAAGGAACTCGATCTCTGTTCGAACACAAAACACCAACAAAATGCACAAACAGAACCCAGAAAATTAATAAAATCTTATGAAGCAAATAAAATATAGATGATACTGAAAGAGATGGGAAGTTCTTCTTTTGTAAATTTACCGAGGAATCCATTGTTGTCTGCTAAAACTCATCAGAGTCTACGTTTCTGTTTCCCGTACTTTCACTTATATATTTCTCTCATCCATGATTCTGAATCTGAAATTTTAGTAGAATTTGTGAGAAGTTTCCTCCTACTCAAATGTCGCCCGATTGTAGGAGGGAAGGGGGAAACGTCCAAACTCGCATACATTTGCGAAGCTGAAATATATACGTACCAACTTTGGGCTTTTCCTAAAATGACCTCCGCTGTGACCCCGGTGACGTAGGAAATTGCAGTAATTAGTAATTAGATAGCTGTTTTATTATTATTTTTTTTCCTAAGGTTTGAATTCAATATTAAATTTAAAAAAAAAACACATAATAAAGAAATTACATTCACGGATAATTTATTGATAAAAAATATATGGCTCCTATAAAAATATTAGTTTTTTTTTTTTAATGTTGGAAAAGAAAATGATGGTATTATCTTTCATATATGCCATCATGGAAAACTAGAATTCAATTTTTAAATAATTATTTTTTTGACTCATCCTATCCGATGATGTTATGTCCACTGAAAACGAAATTCCAAGGAACATAACTTAGATATGGGCCCATGGTACACCTTGGACGTGATTTAAGTGTTAGTTTTTTTTTTTTTTTTTGGTAGAAAAAGAAAAACTACAAGGCAGTTGGGACCGTAGGGACCATACGGTCCCAGCTCATTCCAGCTACGTCAAGAAAATAACAAAAGTCCATTGAGGGAGGGGCTTCTGCAATTCACATTCCTGTTGATCACCATCAAGGAGGAGATTGCTATCCGATCAGTGCAATGATTAGCTTCTCTAAAAACATAAGTCATGTTGACATCCCAACTCAAAAAGTGTCTAGTTGATAATATAAAATTTTATATTATTATAATAAATACTTTAATTTTTAAAATATTTAAATTCTTAAAATTGTATTTACAGAATTTTCATCTCCATTATCTATATAAAATTTGAAATTTACTGACATATTTTTAAGACTAGTTTGATATACAAGAATAACTTTTACGAAATTATAATAGGAATGTAATTCAAGTAAGATAAAATGATCATTCCATTATATTATTTTATAGTATCAGTTAGGAATAATCAATTTATTTAATTTATTTATTTTATATGTAATTTTTAGACATTAAATAATATAAAAATTATGTTAAAATGACAAAAATATCTTTCTATAGATAAAATAATAAAAATGTAATATAATTTATAAAATATATATATTTCTTAATTTTTTAATTAATTACAAAAAAAATTAATTAATTTAAATTTGTAACGACAACTCTTAATTGAGTTTTTAAAATTCAATATTTTATTACAATTTAATTGGTACAATTCAATATTTGATTTTGTAACTTATATTACTTAATTCTCTATTCATTTCAATTTTAAAATTAAAATTTATTTCAATTATTATATTGATATAAGAGTTACAAATCCTACTACTATATATACCTTTCATTTCCACTTTCAATTACATATATATATACACTACACTATATACATACAATTTTTATAATTTTACCTTTATATTCTAATATATATTGGACAAGAAAGTGTGTGGACAGGAAGAACTTGTTTACTTTATTGTATAGAGAATTGAGAAACATATTCTGTGCAGTAGTTGAACTGTTGTATCCTGAATACATGTTAAAAAATCTTTGCATCAGTTGAGTAATCACTGTGGTGGCATGAATTGCCTTAAAGAAAATGACATATACGTGTCTTATCTCAGTCTCTATATTTTTCTTGACTACATTTGAATTTAATCATTTATTTACAACAATTTATTTTAATAATAATTTTTATTAATGATTATTATAATACTACCAACAATAAGCTGTGAATGGGTTGATGATGCCTTTGTCATACCGTTCAAATTCAACCTTGCTCAAAAACCTTTCTTATTCTCAGTCTTCAATCTCAGTGTTGAAAACAAAACTAGGGAATGCTATGGTGACATCCCTGGGAAATGTGTAACAGAAAATCAAATTCAGTAACTACCAAGGGTTTATAATTACCAAGGACGTATTTAGGCCAATTTCAGTTGATAAAAAGATAGGGAATATTGACATGGGGCAAGTTGCATACTTCAAATAGGGAACAGTCATGTTCCTCAGAACGGATGGTTTCCGACTTACAAAATCTTTCCAGTCATCTTTATTGATTTTACCATCTTTGTCTTTATCAGCATCAGCAAATGTCTGTAGGGAATGTGAAGATCATAATATTAAGTAAAATGATGCAAAGATGGGAAGATATTCAAAATGTACATAATCTCACCTTGTCAATGATAGCTTCAAGAAGATCATCTGACAAGTTCGTGTCAGATTCCAGAAAAATGGCTATTATCATTTGCTTGACCTGGAATCAATGAAGCCACTTTAACTAAAATACAACAATGCACTATAGGTATTAACAACATTAGAAGACAGGCTATGTGTCCTCACTTCTTCTCGCTCTATAAATCCAGTTTGTCTCAGATCATATAGCCGAAATGCAACTGCAGAAAATCAATTGGGAACACAAATGAGAAGTTATGATATGATTGTGTTTCATTATGTGAAAACAAAAAGATTATCTGTTGAATTTGAAAACTTGCAATCAATTTTTTCTTCCGTGGGAGCATAAGGATGAAAAACACTGAGTGTATGGACAAATCCCTCAAACTCGATAACACCATTTTGCTTTTCATCAAAAAGATCAAAAACCTGAAAAAAAGAAACACAATAATTGTTGTTGAACGCACTGATAGTCAGAGAAGGAAAAGGGCAAAAAAAAAACCAAAAAAAAAACAAAGAGCTGATAGTCTAAAGTATTATGGACAAAAGTATTTATTTATACTTGACACAAAAAAATGTAAAAACAAGACACTCTTTTGTGCAACTTCAGAACAACATAACTAGCAACTAAATTTATTTCTCATAAAACTTCTTTTTGTCTCATGATGGAGTTGATCAAGTGTCCATTATTACTGAAATTCAGTTGTTATATGCCTATCAACTATACCTGTGGAAAATCAAACGAAGCACATATCAAAATTCTCAAAAACAAGGTAAGAGTTGTTTACCCGATCGAGGAAAAGATTCTCTTTAGATGGAGTTTTAAATAGTGCTAATTGAAGCTCCTCCTATAATGTAATGAACACTGGAAGAATCATGATCCCACACTCATAGGAACAAAAGGAAAAACAGTAACACGTCAAAAATGAAACTGTTTATCATTCATACAATCATACCATTTCTTATTAGTTATTACATTACATAAGGAAGATCATCATACTGTTAATGACAATGGACAGTTTAAATATACTATTTTGAGTACCATACAACAGTTTACCAACTTCAAACGCATGACCTTATTTATCTTTTTTACTACCTTGCATCACCAAAAACATTAACCATAATTTGGCAAATAACCTAATTTTTTAATTTCAAATTTCTCATAGTAGCCCTAATTACATGTTCATTATTGATATTCCAAACAATCAGATAAACATTTCCCAACAAAATATTCCTATTATAAGCAGCTTAATACCCTCAGCTATCCACCATGTAAGCAGCACAACTAACAGGCATAATTAAAACAGAGGCATCCATAATTTCTCGACTAACACGAACAAGGATAAATTGGGCAGTTGTCTCAAAGACTCTCAGTTGCAAAAATATGTATAAATTATATAAACTTCTAGCAAACAGTACCCAAAGAAAACAAATGGCAAACACGCATACCTGACTATCCTGCGTAACAAGACGAAAACTACATTCTACTTGATAAATCAGGTTACCTTGTGAATAAACCCGTCGTCAATTATGGACAGTACCAAAAGAAAACAAATGGCAAACACGCATACCTGACTATCCTGCATAACAAGACGAAAACTACATTCTACTTGATAAATCAGGTTACCTTGTGAATAAACCCGTCGTCAATTATGGAACAACTCAACTTCTTAAACAGCTCATACAATGCCTCCACTTCGTTAACTGTAACTGCATAATTACCAGAAACGGAGCTAACTATTCAAACTCGATTGCCCATTAAACCAGGAAACTGGAAGCGCATTTGCACATTCAAGTCCAGAACCAGTATTTTGAAACCGATACTGCGAAGGGGGTGGTATCCGTGTCTATCCGTACGCTGCGATAGTATCTATAATTACTTTTTTTTATTTTTTAAAAATAGACATGGCTCGGATACGGCTCAAATGGCTAGATACGACTCCAAAATGGCTCAATACGGCTCCCATACATGCGGCTGACACCAAATTGCTGCGTTTTGTTTGCTTTCTCTCTTTACTTCGTGAATTCCTTTTCTTTTCTTTGATACTTTTCTAAGAAAATCCTCTCACCTTTGGTCTCTGGGTTCACCTTTGACTGAGAAGGTCTCTGATTTCTGAAGCAGTGACATGGTTAGTCATCTTTTGTTGGTAAGTCCACTCTCTCCCTCTCCCCCTCTCCCCCTCTCCCCCTCTCCCCCGTCCCTTCTCTATCGGATATATGGCTCATTGGCTTGTTATTTCCTCCTGCAACTGTGACTCTATAGACGACTTGTTGGATGACTGTGACTCTGTTTTAGTGCTTTTTTTTTTTTTTTTATGGCTTGTTATTTTGTAAATTTGTATAAATTGTGCTTTTTGGATAATTTTATGTAATGAATTTGTTAGACATTTTTATTTATTATGAATTGTGCTTGTAAGATAATTTTATGTTATAAAAAAAAAATATATATATATATATAAATATAATATAATTTCAAATTATTTAATTAAACATATTCGTATCCTTGATTTTTTTAGAAATTAGTTAATCCTGTCTATCGGTGCTTCACAGATTTTATTAAATTACAAGTTCTATGCATAAATCAAGTTTGATAAATAATGCTTCCAGAAGTAATTTCTGGATTGAAGCTGACCAAACTACCGATTTATTTCTTAAATTTACACAAAACAGAAAGACCTTTTCCAGACTGAAAGCGTATTCAAAGCTTTCAACAGAGTTATTCTTATTACTTTGTAAGAAATTATCATTACCCCAATTTGTGTTATTTACTTTAATCTTCCTAAACGAACGGACCCAGAAGCTAAGCGAACAAAATATTATACACCCAAATAACAGAAAGATGGATAGCATTACATCTAGTTTCCTTAGCGAGCAGCGTGAGATCTTTGGAACCATGCTGGAATTTCTGAACCAGTGGGCGAAAATCAAAGTAATTTGTAACAGTGAACATCAAAATCTCAATAATAGCTATAAATGGTATACAAGCTGCACAAATCAACTCTTCCATTGACGAGGAGCTCGATCTCTGTTCGAACACAAACCACCACCAAAATGCTCAAACAGAACCCAAAAAATTAATAAAATCTTATAAAGCAAATAAAATATAGACGATACTGAAAGAGATAGGAAGGTCTTCTTTTGTAAATTTACCGAAGAATCCATTGCTGTCTGCTAAAACTCATGAGCCTACGTTTCTGCTTCCCCTACTTTCACTTATATATTTCTCTCCTCCATGATTGTGAATCAGATATTTTAGTAGAATTTGTGAGAAGTTTCCCACTCCACAAATGTCGCCTTCGCCTGATTGTGGTTGTGGGAGGGAAGAAGGAAACTTCCAAACTCACATCTACCTGCGAAAGCTGAAATGTAAGTGTACCTACTTTGGGCTTAATCTTATCCTAAAATGACCTCTGCTGTGACCCGGTGACGTAGGAAATTTTTATTATTATATTTTTTGTTTCTTCTGAGATTCGAATTCGATACTAAATCCACAAAATCACATTTAATTTAACTAGTGCAGATATTAACATCAGAAATCTTATTTATGAATTTATCTAATGAATATTTTTAAAATATTTATTCAAACGATAAATATATATATTTTGTTTTATTATAATAATTAAATTAAATTTGAACAATATATAATAATATTTTATTATTTGTAAAATATTTTAATTTTACATATCTATTTTTTTTGTAACTAATCTTAAAATACCCGTAAAACAAACCCTTTATTTATAAACAAATATATTGCGGCTGTAAAATATTAGTTTTTGTTTTTGATGTTTGAAAAGAAAAATGTGATTTTATCTTTCATATGTATACCATCATGGAAAACTAGAATTCAATTTTTTAATTATTTGCGACTTACCCTATCCGATTATGTTATTTCCATTGTAAACTCAATTCCAAGACACCATATTTTCAAGGAACATAACTTAGAAATGGGCCCATGGTACAAAATTTTATAACATTATAAAAAACATTTTAATATAATATTAAAATATTTTAAATTTTAAACATTATAATTACAACATCTTAACAAACACATTCTCATTAAAATAATATCTTCAAATGATAAAGAACATTGCTTCAAGCTACTATGATATTATTTATTTTCAATTAATAAAGTTAAGAAAGGATGAGGGAAAATAAATATGTTGCATTCCTTTTTCATACAAAGTGAGACAATAATTATTATATTTACATAATTGTCATCGTCATTATCTAAATATAATTTGGAATTTACTAATTAGTTTATTAGGGTACTAATTAAGGATTAATTATGGGTATTGAAAATATAATAATTATAAATTTTAATAAAATTAATTGTTAGGGTTGGAAACTTAATAACTTACAAATTTTATTATAAATAATAAGAATATAATAATTAATTATTATTTTTTATTTAATAGACAAAATTATTCTTAGGAAAACGTATTATAATTAGCACTTATTCTGATACTTGTCCAATAAACTAAAGAACAGGATTGCCACAGAAATAGTGGTCAATAAGGATAAGAACTCAATAATCACGTGACTCGTACTTAATAATTGAGTGAAATTAAATTCTTCAATGCAAGTTTGGAGTTGGGGTGCTGCAATAAATAGGGTCTTTAAAATTTTATATTTTAAAAAATAATAATTTATACATTAAATAATATTTAAATTATTATTAAAATACAGTAATAAATGATAAAAAAAAATTAGTTATAGAACACTAACAAGTGTCTGCACTTGTTGAATTAATCTTATTTAATTTGCACTTGAAAGCTCATAATAATTATTAATTAAAGTTTGTGTGTTTAGACTACAATAATGTTATATGCATACTATTTCATCAAAAAATGATAAATTCGTGTAGAAGCTTAATCTGACAGGACATAAATCATAATCCATATCGAGCTTTGCCCAAATATCCCCTTTTAAGTGTTTGTTGCAGATTACCCAATTTTTTACAAGATTAAAGACTTAAAGTATGGCCCAGTTATTCAGTCAAGCTTATAAACAAGTCAACAACGAATAATTTATAGTTTTATTTCATTTTTATTGTTTAAGACAAGACTTAAAGTATGGCACAGTTATTCAGTCAAGCTTATAAACAAGTCAACAACGAATAATTTATAGTTTTATTTCATTTTCATTATTTAATGTCTTAGTGGTTACGCTTCGCATCTGTTCTGGTATGACTGCCTCATTAGTTTTATCTTCAGGCAAACGTATAATAATCTCTCACCTTTTTATTTATATATTTTTATTATTTTTATGCCTTTAGTTTCTCTGGATAACTCCCTTGATAGGATTATAAGGCAAGGGGATACATTACTTAAAAAGTTGGAGTTATGGTAGCTAATCATTATCTCACTGAACTCCTTGATTATAGCTGTTTCAGTTCTGGCCCTATCATAAAATATTTTCCTTACTTGAACTTGCAGAATGGGAAATTGACAAATGAGTACCTGAGGAAATTAGAAGACGCACTTGAGGTATATTTCTAATATCATTTCACCACCACCACAGTCATCATCTATATTTTGTTAGATTGAATGAATTTTATTCGGTTGTTGGATCCTCTACTAGCAACTTTTGGTATATCCATGAAACCCATTCATTTTATGTATTGCTTTCTCCTACGTGATTATATCCATCCTTAGGTGCTCCTTAAATGTGCTCTGTTAAAGTGGCTGTCAGATCCGGCTGGCACTTTTCTCACATTCCTGCATAATGCTTGCGAGATGGTCCATGATCTTGACAAATAGTTATGTAGACAATATTGTGCTTTTATTTACAATTTCTGTTTTGGTAGACTCTAGATGGTCACCTCAGTACCGTAACAAACATACCATTAGGATATGGTATGGAGAATTACCTATAAATTGAAAATAACTGTATGGAACAAATTATGTTTGACATTCAACATTTGTCTATGTGATTATATATAGGTTGGTGGGAATAAGTTTGACCTTGAGTTGGTTTATATGTTATAACACAGGAACTGACATCCTAGATTCATTCTTTTCAAATTCACTTGCCTGTCCATTTTTGTAGAGCTTCAGTTTCTATGTGTAAATTGGAAGAGGTGACTGCGATGAATGCCTTCTTGGGTTCGTTCCCATAGATGGTGCTTATGTGGCTTCTATCTGCAGATCAACCCTAAAGGAATTGCCGTCCGGGATGATAGAGTTTTCCATTTTGCTCGTGAAAGGAAAGTTCTATAGTCATGCTCACATCAGGTCCTCTCTCTCTCTCTCTCTCTCTCTCTCTCTCTATCCCATGCAGGCTCACAGAAGGGAACTTCAGAACGGAAAGATGCGCCTTAAAATCACACAGTGTTTTGTATACTCTTCAGTTGTGTGACCTTTGTATTGGCCCCTTTCATGTCTGTTCTGCTTCTCATGATTCGTTTAGCTTTCCTACCACCCCCTTATTGGAAATAAAATCCAGAAGCTACTGCATTTATTCTGGAGGATTTTTTGCAAATTTTCCTTTTTGTTGCCCTGTCTTTCTGTATATAGTATCATCCATTGTTCTTATGTGTGTATGGTTCCTGGTAGAGGAAGATAGTATGATCACAACTGCATACTCTGCATTTGAGAAGGCTGTGTATGAAAATTAGAAGAGACTTTTCCACAATCTGTGTCATACCTTACTGAAACGAGGTCCTCAATAACTCACGTCAAAATGCACAGTAACCTCAGGTGACCCACATGACATGGCACAACTGTCGTGAAAACATTATAAATCTTTTTCCTGGAGCTTTTTGTAAATTATGTGTTGGCACATATATGCTGCAGATAATTTCTAGTCTTCTTTTTTTATGTTTCAGGTGGTTACGTGAAGTCTTGCGCTAGAGTTGCAGATTCAATAGTGGATCTCTCAAAGAAATACTTGATTGACATCAGTGAAGGTCCGAAGGCTACCATATGAAATGCTCCTACAATGTTCTTGTTTCTCCCATGAGATTGACCTACCCAAAAGCCGTTACAAGTTCCCGGATCCTCATATGCATCTGGTAAGATTGTTCTTATGTTTGAAAAGGAAAATGGGTTTGTAACTGGAAAAACGTGTGAATAATTAGCATGAAGACAATATGAGCCAATAAAGGAAAAAATGGCATGAAGACGTGGAATGTATGTACTTTGTGTAGTTATAGACGAGAGGCAGTCTGACTAATTTGACCACAAAGATGACACCTCTCTATACCTGAGATTAGATAGATTCTATATATATATATATATATATATCGTAGCTGGACGGACGGTTGATGCAATTTGCGAAAACGTCACGTGTGGAGGGTCCCAGCAATTGCAAGCATTGGTTTAAATACGCTGGTTAGCGAGTGAAGACAAGAGTATTACTGTCACCCACTATTTATCAAATATTTAATAAAATACAAATAAACGAAAAATGAATTTTTTCTTTTGATAAAATAATATAGAGCTACTCAGATTCTAAAATACACATGATCCGCCTGTTTTAATTAGGCAACGATACGTTTTGCATACAAGCTCAGATTCATTCTAGAGTACTATGATAATTTGTAAAAACGTAGATTTGTTTAAAAGATATATATATATATATATTTATCAAGGTAACTTAGTCTCTCGAAAAAGAAAGAAGAAAAACTGGTAAATGCATAAATGATGGTAGGAATAACGAAAATACATTGAATTAATTTTGAAATTACAATTTTGAATTATTTTTTAAAATAATAATGATTTATTTATTAAATAATGCTCAAATAATGATTAACTATGATAATATATGTTATAAATCTTTTATTTAAAAAAATTGAAAAATATTGTTAAGCTCCTTCTAAATAAATTTTTTAATTATTTAAGTAAGTAATATTTTTTAAACAAATATTATGTTTGTACAGAACAACTGAATTTGTTTTTTAATACCTAACTCAGTTATAAATATTTTAAGAGTTTTTGTGTTTGAAAATTAAATTTTATAAAAAATAATAATTTATATATTAAATAATATTAAAAATATAATAAATTATCATGATAAATAATATAAATTTTTACTTACATAATCATAAAAATGCCTGAAAACACTTGATAAAAAAACACTTAATTTTTATTACAATAGTTTATAAATTTAACAAAATAAGCTGTAATAAACTCGACCTTCATGTATTTTTTGTTTTACAAATTAGTTTTCATTTATGATGTTGACTCGTAAAGGGTTTACATCTGCGATTTAGTGATTTACAGATTAACCACCGGCGACGAGGGCACCATTGTCAATATCCCAACTTGTCGCATAATGATGACTACAAGTTGACCCTTCCCATCTGTCTTTCCCTCCTCGTGTTTTCATTTCTCAGTGCGTCTTTCTCTTTCTCCACCAGGAGTATGTGTCGTTCTGTTTCTCTATCGGCGCACACACAGTAACGGTACCATTTGCAAACGCCGTCTACGATCACCGACATTACCGCCGGCTCAGCACGAACTTCTAACATGCGCCGGTCTGCTTATCCTGCGCTTCCCTTCCTGTTGAGAAGATCACCATCACCATCTTTTGGCTCTTACCACAACCACTTGATGTTCATATCTACTCTGTTTGTTCTGTTCCACGCTTTCTCTCTTCCATCTCTGTCACTCGCTCTTCGACCCACTGAGGTGGATCAGCTCGATCTCAATTCAACCGAGTCCAATGTCTCTTTGTCACGGCCGAAAGAAGACAGTTTCGCAGACATTATTGATCGAGCTCTGGAGCACGAGTTCACTGAAAACGATCAAAACGAAGGTTCGTAGATCCGGTTGCTTGTTGTTATTGAAAGATTCGTCAGGGTTTAGAATTGGTCACTCTTGTTTTTCTTTTTGGTTGCTCGATAAACTAATGGAACAAGTAAGGGAAATGTCAAAACTTGTAGCAACATTTTAGGTGCCTTTTTTTTGTTAATTTTAGTTTATGTTTTAGGCAGCTATTCTTTGTTTTGTTCTTGAGAAAACATTGGGGACATAATTATAATAATCAAAAAAGAAATAGGGGAAGAAGATTTAAAAATACTAACTTTGAATCTAAGATATCTGATCAGCTAGGATTCTAGGACCTCAACTGTTAGGATATATAAAGTTGACATATTTAGACAGTTGAATCTGCAAATCCGCATAAACATAAAACGGGTTGTTCCCTACAAACTTATTCTTTCCATTCCGTGCAATGGAAACAATAGAACTGCAATCTGATTGAATTGAATTGTCTGATAGTAATATTTTCCTTCTATAGGATTATAAAGTTTTTAAAGCAGTTTAAAGCCTAAATGCCTAATTAATTTTTTTGCTTTCCCTGCAACTTTGTGTATCTTTTGTGTTGACACGTACCACTCTCTGCTTATGTCATGAGATCCATATATTACTATAAGCCATTGAGATGCACTCCTCTTTGATGGTCCTCTGGAAAGAGGCATCCTCGTTGAAAACCAATGGGGCACCAAAATTTATGTTTTCCCATTTTACACTTTCCCCCTCCCTCTTTCTCTTTTCGGATGGCTGGAATCACTCTCTTTGCTGCTTTTTTGTTATTAAATTTGAAAGATAGGTTTAAAGTATACCTCATTCGAACTTAAACTTTTAACTTACATTTCTGTTTTTTCATACTAGCAGCAACTGATCCAGGTGGCTTCAACAACAGTGTAGCAGAACAACAGGTTGGTTATGTAATGATGCTTAAACCTTCAAATGATGTTTTTATTTCTAATGATTAGTTTAATATTATGTGAGATGCTCATCTCTGATAATGTGATCGTAATACTTTATGCCCAAAGGAGGAAAGGCACTTTAAAAGTGCTAAATTAATTTCAACTGTTCCACCAGAACACTTGATATGATCAACAATACATTGAGTTAATTCACTCAAAAAAATATGATCCTATCTCTTACATCTTAATTAAGTATGTATATAGTGTCAAAGAAGTAAGTTATACTGGTAATGGTAAAAGTGTGTATGGTCTGCATTGTTATTTTTATAAATGGTGCCTTATGCTTAAATTCTGTTTCTTCTGTATGGATCAGGCAGTTCTAGAAACTGTAGCCAGAGTCAAGACAAAGAAGAATGAAACCAAAGAGGAGAAGTACGTGTTTAATTTTATTTTTTTTCCAAGTTAGTAACTTTTTTAGTGTAATTTCTTATCACTCGAGTAGTCACCTGCACATTGAGCTTTTAGTGTATACTCTTTGCTTCATCTTTTAACTGTGCAATTCTCTTATGCCTACCTCTGTGGCATCCTTTTTAGGTCATTTCAACTTCATCATGTATTCAATTTGGACAATGATAATAGAGCAGAAGATACCCCAACATTGATAGATAGAAAGGTCAGATTGCTCATTAAGTGATTATACTACTGAATATTTATCTATTACATATTCTACTAATTGTGTTATTTATGTGTTCTTATTCCAGGACAATGTCTTCATAATATCTAATTTCAAATCAAAGTATCCAGTATTGCAGCTGGATTTAAGGTAACCTTTAATATTTATTTATGGTTGCACTATAATTTAACTAGATTGCTAACATGATCATCTTTACTTATTGCTTTGTAGATTGATTTCAGACCTGGTAGTCGTTATTGTGTCAGCAACTTGTGGTGGCATTGCCTTTGCTTGTGCTGGACAACCGGTCTGGTTATTCTTGTCTCAGATTTAACTCTTTAGAACAGCAATGATAGGATCTGGTTTATTTTTATTCAAAACTTATCCACTAGTAGTGTTACTCACCAGAACAAAATTTCACAGGTTATTACTGGATATCTGCTGGCAGGATCTATTGTTGGACCTGGTGGGCTTAGCTTTGTCAGTGAAATGGTGCAGGTATGTTTCTTTCTTCTTTACTACTAATTATCTAAGAGCTCTTTAATGAGTTTAGTAGAAGCTCTTTTGAACCCCTAAAAATTTAACAAGACAAATTAAGAATTATGTCGAACAGATTTTGTAGGTCGTTTACATTCTGTTCAATTCCTTTCACTATAGTAATTCTTTTAAACCTTGGTTTAGCAAAACTCTAGTCACTTAGCATAGAGACTTAATTGCTGCCTGTAGTCTTAAATTTTTTCCTGTGTTCATTTTTTTCTCGTTAAGGTTGTAGATTGTCCTTCATGTTATACCTGATTGAATTAATGAATGTGTTGGGAAAGTATGCTAATAACCAACAACCGAAAGTGTTATACTCTATCTTAACATGATTGTACATTTTTCGTTTTGAGAGGACAAAATGCTTATATATATTGAAATGTATACCATGGCATACTTCTTGTGCTCATAAACATTGTTTTATATTGAATGTAGGTAGAAACAGTAGCCCAATTTGGTGTGATCTTTCTTCTTTTTGCATTGGGCCTGGAGTTCTCCACCACAAAGGTTGGGTGATTTTTTGGTTTCTTAATTATTTTCCCTTTAGAATATGATAATCAAATTGAAATTTAACAAAATATGACTTCTCTTTTGCAGCTTCGAGTTGTTCGAGCAGTTGCTATTCTAGGTGGCCTGCTCCAAATTTTTCTATTTATGTGCTTGTGTGGAATTGCATCTTCAGTATGTTTACTGATTCTAAAAGGAATTTTGTTTAAGTTTTGTGTTTGCTAAGTCGTTTTACACTGTAAAATAACGTAACAAACCTGCACTGGATCAAAATCTTTCTACCATTACTTTTAAAATACATGTTTTAATTGTTAGCGAGAAGAGCATGCTTATTGAATGAATATGTTGGTGTTTGGTTAATTGAGTCCTATGTAATCAATGAATGCGTAATTTGCTAGATTTAACTATATCAGAGGGACTATTTGAATTGTATGATAACATTACTGATTAGTAAGTGTCTGTTTTTTGCATTATATGAGCTATCTTTCTTCCAATACAAAGATGGATTCTGCTAATCTGCTTTTTTTCTCCCCACTTTTTTTCTGCATGAAGACATCTTTAGTTTCTCATACATCATTTATGTTTTTGTTCTGTGGTAACTGTTTATGGTGTACTTTCAATAGATGTTCTCAAGGTATTTGTATTGATTCGAAGCTCGTTATATTTCAAATACCTTTTTGAAATATGCTGGCTTGTAGTACTATGTTTCTCATTCTGAATTTGCAGTCCTGATTGGATGCTGTTTGCAGTTATGTGGTGGTAAAGCTTCAGAGGGGGTCTTTCTCGGTGCATTCCTTTCTATGTCTTCAACAGCTGTGGTATATAACATATGTGATCCTGTCTCATGCATTGATTTGTATAAGATTTGTGCACTTTATTTTCCATCTTTTGTCTTTGTTGCATACTGCTTCTAAGTTGCTTCCTTATATTGTTTGGACCAGGTCTTGAAGTTTTTGATGGAAAAGAATTCTGCTAATTCTCTTCATGGCCAAGTCACTATTGGCACCCTTATTCTGCAGGTACTTAGTTTGTGTTTAACCCTTTCTTTCTTTGTTTTTGTTGTTTTATGCTTTGTCTTTGTAGTTAGTAGTCTGTTTACATGATTAATTTATTTCTTCAGCAATACAATACTTCCTGAGTCATTTTTGTGCTGTGTTCTTTTCTTCTTTTTCCTGCCTTACAGGACTGTGCTGTTGGACTGCTATTTGCATTGCTTCCAGTTCTAGGCGGCACTTCAGGTGTTCTTCAAGGAGTGATCTCTATGATGAAACTGTAAGTTCATGGTGTGGAAGACTGGAAGGCTCCAACTTCTCCCCAGTTCTTCACTTGAGTTATTATTGTGGTTTCTCTCTGTCTCCCTCCCTCCCTGCTGTCCTTCCACAGTGCCACTGCTCATGATTTTGTGTGATGAAAAAGATTTTCTGATGAAGAGAAGAATATTACAAGCACTCAAGCACATATAGGATAAATAATGTTAACGTGACAGCTAACTAACGGTGTACACTAAAAATATCTTTGGTTCTATTTCATTTAAAACAATTTGTTAGAAACTAAAATTGTTCCGGAAATGTACTTTGATAGTATAAAGAAACTTTGAAATATAGTGATAAAACAAAGATTTGTTGTTTGATGAGCTGATTCTGTCAGGGATTGGTTTAGGCTGTATGCCCTACAACTTTTTTTTTATAATTTGTTGGATAGTATGTATGCAAGACTTCTATATGATATACCATTACATCCTTTTCTTATCCAGGTTGGTGACGCTGATTGCATTTTTAGCTGTCTTGTCAATATTGTCCCGTACTTGCATCCCATGGTTACTTAAACTTATGATAAGCCTATCATCACAGGTAGATTTTCCCAAAATTGATCATAAAACTGCCTCTTAAAGATTGTCGCTTCTTTAAAATGGCCGGAAGATCTTTATTTTTTTATTATATGTGTTAATTGAAAAATATAATTTTATTTGTGCAGACGAATGAACTCTATCAACTTGCATCAGTTGCATTCTGCTTGCTCGTAGCCTGGGTTTGTTTCCTTTCAATTGTTTTTCAATCTGAAATTCTGCATTTCTCTTTGAACTGTTCTATTTTCATTTTGCATTATAAGCAAAATAAACATATAAGTACTTCCTCTTTTTTCTAGCTAGCATTGAACTACCATAATTACGCTGAGAAATCTACTCACTCAACCTCAAAATTGGAGGCTTAGCTTAAATGCTGTAACTGCAACACAACCATGGATTATGTTACGGTTATCATTAGTATTCTTATTATTTTTTGTTAAGAGAGTAAAGCATATCTTCTTATTGAATCATCTGAGTAGAATGTTTAGATACTACTGTAGTATCATCTTCCATTGAAAATTTCTGGTTTTATGGATTGTCTAAGAAGAGCACATGCATGGGAATAGGAATTTGACCTGCTCGTGTAGATGTCCTTTCAGAAAAAATGGAAATTCAAGAGAAATATGGACTTACATACCAGTCAACAGTTGTGGAGCCTGGGTCAGGGTGTTTTATTGTCCTCCTCTCTGCACTTCTTTTCTTCTTTAATAATTTTTTCTTCTACAAAAAAAGAAGACACAAGCACTTATTATATTCAGGAATTTACTAAAGAGTGTTACTAAAACATATAGTTATTTAGTTTATCCGGAAATAATGGGAAATAAAAAATCTACTAAACGTTAATAAAAAAGTTCTGTTCTTTTTTTCTTTTGTACATATATAGTAATGCAGACATGCCGCATGCGGGTGATAAAATTATGAAACTTCTTTTGTATCATTCCCTCTTTTTGTCTTCCAAGGAAGTAGTTTAGTACTAATTGGCCAAATTTTACTTATTAATAAACATTTTCCACTTTTAAATCCTGAAACATGGGACCCTGAGTGGATGTCTCTTTTGATGCTTTTAGCATTGGACAAATATGGAGTGTTATTTAATTTCTTTCAGAAATCTTCAGTTTGGACTTTTATGCATTGATCATATTTGGAAGACTTCAGAATTCATATCCTTATTGTCATTTCCATCAGCTTACAGTTATTCTTCTTTTGGAACTTCTTGAAAAAAGTTAATCCAGCTATTTTCATTATTATCGTTTATTTGGATGTTAAGTGCCACTTTTGCCTGACTCATTGTATATTTGCAGTGTAGTGATAAGTTGGGACTAAGTCTGGAACTGGGTTCCTTTGCTGCTGGAGTGATGATCTCAACAACTGATCTTGCCCAACATACACTTGAACAAGTAAGGGCATATATTTATATACAAGTCATCATCGTCAGCAATACAGCATGCAATGCGAGTTGTTATCTGCGTGCTTCACTTTTCTTTCATTTTCTTTATTTAAGCGCATCTGGGATACCTACGGTTGTTGTGGTTTATAGGGCATCATATATTGTTACTTCTCATTCAATGCTCGAGAGAAATCTTTTGATGGTTAGATAAGGTTGTTTGAGTAACCTAACCCTAGTTGTTCATTATTTGTGCAGATTGACCCCATTCGCAATCTTTTTGCTGCACTTTTCCTTGCTAGCATTGGAATGTTGATCCACGTTCAATTTCTCTGGAACCATGTCGATATCTTACTAGCATCTGTAATCTTGGTGTTTGTCCTCAAAACAACTATAATCGCCACAGTTGTCAAAGGATTTGGTTACAACAATAAGACTTCAATTCTTGTAAGATATTTTTTGACGGCTTAATGGTTATGTTGCTATCTTCTCACCTTCTTAACAGTTGAGTAACACAAATTGATGTGCATGTATAGGTTGCAATGTCTTTGGCACAGATTGGGGAATTTGCTTTTGTTCTTCTCAGCCGGGCTTCTAATCTTCATCTAGTTGAGGTTAGTACTAAACTTGCAATTTGTCAAAAAAACATTGGACCTAATCGTTTTTGCTGTTTGCAAGGGTGAAGAGTAGGTTTAATTCTCTAACTCATCCTCACTTAAGTCCATTGTGCTCAAAAGCTTGGACAAAACACATGCCTACCACCCTATAGTAGTATATGAATTAAGTCCAAAATTCAAGCTTTGAACCACTACGTAAAATCAGCTTTGATACTATGTCAATGAACCACACAACTTAAAAGCTTAAGATGTTACATGAGGCTCCAATATTATGTCGTAATCTCTAAAATAGTTAACAGATAACATATGCTTAAATATTTCTAAGAAAACCCATATGTGATGTTCTTGTTATATAGTACCATGGTATACTTACCAGGCTTATGGATCTCTAAAACTTCTGTCTGATGCTAAAAATGTATATGTTTAGAGAATTTAGATCTCACACCCAGGCTTGACTATTTTCTTTGGAGTTGGAAATGTGGATGCTAATAGATATCAGTGAATTTCAAACATTTTCAGGGTAAACTGTATCTGCTGCTTCTTGGGACCACTGCTCTTAGTCTGGTATGCAATACTTTTCATTTTTTTAAGAGATATGTTATGGAGTCTATTATTAGTGGTGTTGTCACTTAGGTTTCTTTGGTCTTGAACTCTTAATTCACTGGGGGGTTTGTTGACAAACAAGAAATTATACAGCAAATTCATTCTGAATGGAAGCGCTGCTTTGTCTGCTTCTGTTCTGCCTTATTTATAATATATTCCACGTCATTTGACACTTTAATATCTTGCATCCTTTTAGTATATGCACATCTTTGTTTTTATTGGAAGATGAATTGGTGAATAATAGATAAATCTCACCCTCAAATGTGTAAAGTGCTGTAAGTTTATTCTTGTTGCATGGGTATAGGTGGGGTTTGCAGTTTTGAGTAGTGATCTTGCTTATATAACTCATCTTACTGAACAAAAATGAAAGACAATGAAAGGAAATGGAAAAGACCAGGTTAAAGCTTTAATTTATTATTTATTGGTGAAACAAAAGTCAGCCAGATTACCATTTTCCCAAGTTGATATATTTTTGCCTGAATAACAGTAGCAATACACATGTACATACACAAGGGAGTTGCATGTATCCTCTTTAAAGATTCCCTAATAATTATCAAAAAATAAGAAAAGTTATCTTGAATTGCTAGAAACAAACAAACCCCAAAACTAAATAATTACGATAATAAATAGAGCCAAAGTTCAAACTGGAATTTATTGTGCCATTGAAGTGCTTCAACCTCCAAAGCAGGGAATGCTGTTATAAAAACTGCATGGATTTCTACAGGTGACAACTCCTTTACTTTTCAAGCTAATTCCTGCAATAGTGCATCTCGGGGTGCTATTACGGTGGTTCCCTCCTGATAGTTCTGTTGAGGTAATCATCGATCATAAGATTAATTTTTTGGATTTTGTTTCTTTGCTGGTGAAAGGACTATATAACCAAATTTAATAAATATGTCGAAAATGTGATTGTTGAATATAGGTTGGATTTAAGGGAGATAACCTCCGGACAGACAGTGGTAAGCAGCGCATTGTTTTGATCGACCTAGGATCACATGATTCTTGAAGTCTGTATACTTAGGGGAATTTCTAGTTTTGCGTGACAAGTTAACAGTAGCTGGTGTTTTCCAAGTGGCAAAAAGAATTTGACCATATTACAAATTATCCCCTCTTGTCCGAACCTCTTGCAAGGATGATTGTGTTTAGTAAGACATAACTGACCAACCTGGAGAGTAACTCATTTGAGCCTCAGGAATGGAAGAACAGGGAGTGGGACAGCAAACAAGAGAAAGAAACTTACTGCCAATAGGACTAACAAATGGAGATACTTACATGCTGATTCTTCTTCCTCCTATTAACATTCTTTTTTTAATTTTTATTTTTTTGGATAAATGTATCATATTGTGTTTCTCATGTAATCTGAATTAGCAGTTGACATTAATATTTCTTAAGTGAAGAAATATGTATGTAGCATGTTTTGGGATATTAACTGTAAGATTCAACATTGTGTCTATAAGAAATTCATTCTTGTGTTTTTCTTTAAATGTAGTGGTATCACATTTCTATTGGAAGCATATAACTGCAATTTCGTTATGATGATTGGAGTAACTCAACTAAATTATACTTGTATTATTAAATTCTATAATCTCAAGTGAAATTTTTTTACCATTCCTTCAGTATTTTCCTGATCCAGTTTAGGCAGTTTAAGTCCTGTTACTTAGTTTTCAGGCACTCAGTTTTATAGGGTCTGAAGTTGAACCAGTTTATTTATCCTGTACTAATAGGATGTGGATGTTCTATGTTGAAAGGAAGAATTAAATTTGATAAAGCCTCAGATGATGATAATATCGAATCATGAATCATAAAATGTTTAATTGCTTCTGTTATTTGCCTTGATTTGTGTACAGGCATCTTTAAAACATTCATAGTCACCTTTATTCGTAGGTTAACATAGTTGAATATGGTACTTTATATTCAACATCACGAAGACCCTGTTCTGATGAGCTTCAATGAAATGAAACAACTTACGAAAGAAGAACCAGTGTCGGTCCATGATAATGGCGGCAATTTGAGCATGCAGGTTGCGCTACTGTTGATTATGGTGGAGAGAATGCAATCTTGCAATACTTGGAAGAGGCTATAAAACAACGTCATGTGCTCTCAAGATCCTTGGCTAACGTTTGAAGAATTGGAACTTCCGGTGGTCTTCATAAACCAAGTAAGACTATAAGCTCTTGCACACATCTTTCACACCTCTATATTGCATCATACTTACTGTTGCTCTATAAGTTACCACTGGCTTTCGGGATGTGTGCAGAATTAATAATACAAATAACAATGATAGGCCATGTTTTACCATATTTAAATCAGGAATTTTTGGCATAGACATCCCCGTGTAGAAGATCCGATTGAACTAGAGCATGAGGAACTCACGTCTAGTGGGAACAAATGATTGCTTAAATCTGGAAATCAGACTCATCCCATTGAAGGACTGCGGACTCAATGTTCTGCTCTCTTTTCAGCTTATCTTTTACAAACCAATCACACACTCTTCCAGCATTTAGCTCCTCAATTGGACACCCTTCTTGCTCAGCTATCACTCTAAGTAAATTCAATGAGGATATCTGCATCAGAGACATTGATTGGAGAACAATCTAATTAAACCTCAAAATATGTCACAAAAAACAGGGTCTTCAAACAGATAGAGATACCGTTAGACGACATAGAAAGCGCTCGTGGGTACTCAATCCAGATATTTCCACTAAACCAGCTTCCTCTATTGTCAAGAAAGTTCTCCTCTCAGTCCCTTTTCCTCCTTCTTGCGCACTGCATTTGAGTTTTCTTCTGTCAACTACCTTGTTTGGCACAACAACAATGTTGTTGGTCTGTAGTCTTGTAAGATTTTGAAACTTTGAAGGGTTGGTGGAGAGAAATGTTGGCTTTGAAGATTGAAGTGAAGCCATTATAGTCTTGATGCTTCTTGAGCGTTTCTAGTTGCTCTTTGAGAGCTATATTTTGGAGTTGTTAGTTGCATCTGGCAAGGTGTGAAGCAAAGGATGAGGTGAGGGGGCTTATCTGATTTGTTTGAGGACTTTGGTTTTTGTGGACTGTGACTTATGGGTATTTAGCTCCGATACAGTCTCCAAAGACCAAAATCAAAAGGTTTGTCATATGTGCTAAATTACCGTACTACCACTTATCTTCTCTGTTTGGACCAAGCCCAACTTAATTCTTCGTAGCATGATTTGGGTCGGGAGTCTAATGGGTCACTACACAATCACACCTTCAAAAGGTTCATACTGCATAGAAAGAAAAATTAATCAAATTGTATTTTGCACATAACACAAGTTGATTGTATTACAATTTACAGCATATATACTACCTTAATGAGTTGGACAAACCTTTGTTTAAAAGTATAAGCAGACTGACTGCTGCAGGTAGCTGCTAGCGAACCCAAAGACAACACAGATACCCATGTGTGGTGAAGCATGGTGCCAAATTTGATTGGAAGAAGGAAAGATTAGTATTTATAACTTCAAAGGTGGTGTAGGAGTCCCATTTGCTAATGCAAGTAAATGCCACAGCAGGTCCCTCCAATAGTAAACAAGTAATTCTAGTGTAGGGTTTGATCAGAAAGACAAATCAAGTCAGTCCAGTCCAGTTTGCCTAGCCTATGGTTCCCCTGCCAGGCACTTTTCAGGCTGCATCGACCATAGCATCTGGCCCTCCCTCTCCTCCACTTGCCTTCTCATTTCTCAAGAGTCAAGACAGACAGACAGACAGATAGACAACAACACATCTATTGGCTCATAATATTTAAATATAGGAACTAAATTTATAATACAGAAAAAATAATAATTTTAATTAAATTTTGATAAATGTGTAATGATTGAATACTGCTGGTCCAATAATATTTTATGGAGGATTATTCTAACATTTAGTTTGTGTCTACACTGCTAAGGCCCTAAATCCCACTAAAAACTTCTTAAAGAATATTTGTGGGCAATCTTATTATTTTCCCCAAAAAAAAAAAAAAAAAAAGGTTATTTCTCGTATATCTTTAATAACCACATATGAAATATATACAATTTTTTAAAACAGCTCGCAATTGAAACATTTCAAAGTAATTTTGGCTGACATGCAAAGCTGTGAGCTATCTGTTGTCTCTTACAGTATACGTTTCTCAAAATCTGTGGAAGTAAAAATACCATGAATCCATGAACAATTATTATTAGCGTCTTATGTAGGACTATTCTGTCTTCAACACAAACAACTCAATATATTGCTATTTGCTAGCACATATATGCTATGTTAAGTCTCAATCCACACAAACCTAAAAGAAATGATATCTTCTATCTAGCTATATTTGACCCTGAGTTATACAATTAAAGGTAATTAATTCAATAAAATCTTAATATTTGATCATAAAAATATGATTAATGTTAAAATATTAAAATCATCAAATAATTAAATATGAATATCGAAAATAACTGTGTTCGAGAGTGTATTATCAATTGATTTAAAAAAATAAAATGAAAATGGTGATTAATTTGGGAAGAAAGGGTGGGGGGAATCCTGCAAAGTGGAGTTTAGATCACGAGGGAGAGGGTTTATTAAGAGTTGTCACATGATCCACGAATCTCCAGCTCGCCTTTTCAACGATTGCGACTACTCCCTCCCTTTTCCACTCTATGTCCTTTTCCTTCCCTTTTATTCCCCAAACTATCCCTCTTCTTTTCCTCAAATCACATCCACGTTCCTTTCCCTTAAATACGTATTTTCAACTAATTAAGCTCAATCCGAATTCCATCCGCATTAGTAATAAATAATTAATACATAAGAGGTGTTCT
The DNA here is from genome assembly GCA_029379385.1 of Quillaja saponaria. Lineage (NCBI taxonomy): Eukaryota > Viridiplantae > Streptophyta > Magnoliopsida > Fabales > Quillajaceae > Quillaja > Quillaja saponaria. Next base: position 25,829,643 of record CM055610.1, read on the forward strand.
AATATTAGAACATAAAAAGAACAAACCATGATCCATGCTTCTAACTAGAAATTTGGATATATATGTGGGTCAAATATATAACATGATGAGTTCTTCAAGTCTAACTAGTACAATGGTATGGGCATTATATTTGAATTTGAAGTGATAAAGTTGGTTAATATGATGGTTTGAAATCTTAAGCGTACACATTACACTACACTACAATACACAATATGAAAGTCAAAACAAAGACACACAATTGGGTTATAGTGTTTACACAATCCCATGCATTATCAAATTGCCAGGTACATAGATAGTAGTACCCCAGATGATCTATAATCAAATAAAAAAAGGAACAAAAAATTATGCTAATAAAGACAAAAGTCACACACCTTTCCTAATATAGCTAAGTAATTAGCAATGGTCCACATCTTAATTCTGTTAGTTTAGAAGTAAATACACTATTAACTACATGACAAACATGGTCCTGACCTGACAGTGTTTGAAATGTCAAGGGCATATCTGTCCAAAACAAAACAGACAGGACCCTCCCCCTCCCTCCAAAGATAAAATAAATACTAGAAGTACTTTATACACATATCCTCATGTGTATTCATATGAAATATTCACTATTCCAAACCCACCACCATTAGTATTCTTCTTTCTCCTCCTCCTTCATCTTCATCTTCTGCATCATAAGTTAACATACCATATATGGACCCTAACCAAGTAGACCATCCACAGGGTCTTACCCCAGAAGAATTTGCTGAACTTGAGCCTATTATTAAAAAATACCACAAATTTGAACCTTGTCCAAACACATGCACTTCCTTAATAACACAAAAAATTGAGGCTCCACTCCATGCTGTGTGGCCCTTTGTTAGAAGCTTTGAGAATCCACAGAAATACAAGCACTTCATCAAGAGCTGCAACATGAGAGGTGATGGTGGTGTTGGAAGCATAAGAGAGGTCACGGTTGTTTCCGGTCTACCGGCGTCGACGAGCACAGAGAGGTTAGAGATTTTGGATGATGAGAAGCATATATTAAGCTTTAGGGTTGTGGGTGGTGAACACAGGTTAAATAATTATCGGTCAGTTACTTCTGTGAATGAATTTATTGATAAGGGCAACCAGTCAGTGTATACTATTATTTTAGAGTCTTATATTGTAGACATACCAAAAGGAAATACTGGGGAAGATACAAAGATGTTTGTGGACACTGTTGTTAAATTGAACCTTCAAAAGCTTGGGGTGGTGGCTATGGCTAAATTGCATGGCCAAGAATAATGTTGTATTGCTGCTTTGGTATTGAGCTTCTCTACTGCAAGTTGGATATTTGGTTTTCCTATTTAATTGCTTTTGTTTGTTTACTTAATTGTCTTAATTAGAAAGTTTGAAATATTGATTTTTATATTTTTCATTAATTATTTATTTAAGTTTACTATATTTTTATATGGGCTAGTTACAATATTTAATTTGATATCTAATAGAAATAATAAAGTTGTTGTTGCTTCTTCTTTCTTCTTTTTGTTTCCCTACATATTGAATAGAAAATTAACTATTGAAAGATTCAACTCATTATAAAATATATTTCTCAGTAAGGAAGGATTAATGAATATAAAATTACAACCAGGCTTGCCATCTTTGGAAGTAAATCATTGATTGACAAATCAGTATATTAACTACAAGTTGAAGTTAACACTTCTTTATATATACATATATATTTCACATAATTAATACTTATAAATCGAACGAATGTGCGCAATGCACCCATCATAATAACGCATTAATTTTATATTGCATCACTTGTTTCGTGTACTCTACAATAAGTAAAAAAAAAGTTGAAATAGGTGAGCTTTTTTACAGAAAATAAATAGTACGTGTGGCTTAAATGTCAACCCTGAATTCAACGGAAAGGGAAAAAGTGTGATAGGATCGAGTGGGGGACTTGTGAGCAACCTTCATCAAGAACATGTGACCTTGAAGCAATAATGAAGCTGAAACCCTCATCCAATTATCTATCTTTACTCTATAATTAGTTATTAGTGTATATTCTTAATTAGGGTACAACTCTCTTTAATTAGTCTAATGTCTAATTAGACTTCTAATTCAACAAAGAAAAAGTAAAATTAAGACTAGGTTTGTCCTCAGGGAATAGGGAAGCACAGAATGATGTGGACTGCTCTGGAAAAATATCATCGAGTTTTGACAAACCCAGTTCTGCTTCAACCACTTTTCAGTCCCCACTATTTTGACAAACTCAGTTCTGCTTCAACCACTTTCCTCAATTGCACTTTTTGTGTGATTACTAAATGTGCAACAACTTGGATTATCTTGTGAGGTTTCACATTAGGTATAAAAAACAATATGGTCAGCATTTCGGGCAGCCTAGGTTAGACCCAAGATCACCTGTGTCCTGTTTCTATCGCCCCATGAGCAAACAGAAGCTTAATAACTCCTGCCCACTATTAGCTATATATGGAGATTCACGAACGTCAGACCCCAAAATACCCTATGGATCCGTGAGCAAATGATCATGATCCCAGAAATTCAGATCATGCAGAGAAGCACTTGCTTGCAGTAAACAGTGGCTTGACAAGAAGCCAGGTACTTGCTTCTTTTATTTCATCCTACCCCACATGGTTGCTTTGAGTATCAGATGAACATTATACCATAAAACGCGTTTTAGTTGTTTAAGAAAACTTCATTGCAAGAGCAACTGTTATATTGAATTTTGAAAAGACAAATTACTGCACAAACCAAGTTTTCCATTCCAAGATTCAATATTAACAGCTGAGGAAAGAAAGGTACATGTCCATAGAAAACAAACCACAACTTCAACTTAGTTATAACTCAGTGACTCGGTACCACTCAAATGTGGACAGCGACCCTTGCTAGTCCAAAAATTAACAATCCATCCAATGATCCAATGCTATTGATTCTCTCAGTTTAGCATATCTATACTACTAGTCTTTTACCTTGACAAAAAAGATCAAACTTGCAGCAGGCAGAGAGTAAAAGAATTAACATTGAGGTGACAAGCATGCCAAGAGGATATACTTCAATTAATAATAATTTCGATTGTTTATTTAAATCCAAAAATAATTCTGAAGCTTTACAATGATTCCACCTCTTTATCTGTAATATCACTACAAATGGAACAGTGACTATGTCTGCTTTCTTTCTAAATTCTTCCCCTTTATCTTATTCTCTTTTTTCTTCTTTCCTTACCCCACTCGCTATCTACAATCGTCTACTGTCCACTCATTTATGAGAAAACTAACCAATAAGAAGTTAAGAACTTCTTACAAGGAGCAAACCTATGCACCCTTATTGTTCATCTAGTTCTAGGCTTCCACAGAAATTCGTGTTTTTATTGGCTTCAGTTTCAAACCCATACTTTCTGGTGAAAGGAGCTCTGGGGCAATGCAAGACGGACTCAAGGGGCTTCTTGGGCTGACGCATAACTTGGGTGCCCTGTACAAGCCATATCCCATGAGAAAGTACTCCATTGGTATCATCATGGCATGAGGCTGCTCCTCTGTTACCATTGACCCACATGCCTGAACCTGTAGGTAGTTCCATCACAGAGTATTAAAATATAGTTCATTAGAAAATGGCACAGATACAAAAGGTTTAGAAAAGTCCTCTAACTAAATGTTGTGGTAGTTAGTGATTGGTGCAATTTGTATCACGCTCACTTATAATCCCTTTAGTGTCCATGCAATTAGTAAATGGCAGGAAAATAACTGCTTTACAAACCTCAACTAGAGCACTGAATCGTCTATCTAATTTTGAGGTCATATGGAGAGCCTCGCTGTGAAATGGAGAGCTAGCCCCAACAAATATTAGAGAACGGCATTGTAATTTCCTCAATCCTTCACTTATGTCAGCTCGCCTGAGATATCAATATAAAGTCAATAACAGATAAAAAAACTACAAGACACCACATTGACTCAAAACATGTGGAACTAACAGATAATGTATCTAACACACACCATGGAAGAAGGTCTACACACAGCATATCAGAATTGATGCAAGCATATCAATTTCTGCATCAGTTCGGGGTCCCCACCTCCGCAGCAAAAGAAAATAAAAGAAAAAAATAGAGAATTTTACCATTGTTGTGCCAGTGTGTAAGTAAGCAAGGCAAGTTTGGGAAATAATCATACAGTCGTACCCATTAATTGCTTCGAGAAATCGCCACACGTTCAAACTTTGTCTCTCATCTAATGACTGTCCAAAGAAACATATAACACCCAAATCAGACATGTTATCACCACCAACACAACAGCTATAAGATGTCCCTGATCCCTATCGATAATCTGCTAGCTACATAAACAAATGGAATATAAATAAATTGGACTAACTCTTCTGCACGCCTGAACTATATCCGACTCTGGTCCGTGAGAACCACCTCGAGTTTCCTGTAACAGCATCCAAAATTCATTCAACCAACCAATCATCCGGAAACACAGAAGGAGCAAATCAACTGAAGCACAAGCATACCTTGCCAAAGTACCGCATAAGCAATATTTCCTTTGCTACTCCACACATGCCATAAAAGTAAAGTAAATTGGACATCGCCTGCAAAAGATACAAATTATTATATAAAAATTGATTATTTTTAATCTTTAACCACAATAAATTGTTAACGTTTTAGAGCAAGAACCTTGTTATACAACCACTCTGTCCAAGACGGTGCTTTACATATAGGAGAAACAAGTATCAACCCAAGGACACGGTGTCTGTATTTCATCTGTTGCAAAAAGTTATAGAAGATCTTTAAACTCCTAATCTTCCATTTATCAGCAAAAGTGCAAAACAACTGTACCAAGCTGAGAACAACGTACAGCAAATAGACTAAGGATGTAAGCTCCAGCAGTTACTCCCATACACATCACTGCACCAAGTCTGAAAGAGAGACAGATCTGGTTACTTTACTTCTTTCCAATGGGTAAAATCACATATGAATAAGCAGAGGTCTGTTTTTAGGCTCGTCACAATTGCTATAACAATTTCAATCTTTAATGACTAGACAAAAGCAGAGGTACTCAACATTATAGCTAAACCAGAAACACAATCACATTAAAGGCAAATTCTCGAGGTAAAATAGTGTGCAAGCTAATGTATTGCATGCTTACCCAAAGAAGTTGAGAACCTCAGCAATTTGATCTGCTAAGTCATCAACAGAAAGCAGAGGTTCATCTAGGCCAATTGCAGCAGCACCCAACTACAACTCTTGAAGAAAGTACCAGATAAGGAATAATGTGACTAATAGCATTCAACAACAGAGAGAAATAGAGCAATGCAGGGACAACCAACGAGCAAGACCACGATAAAGATTCGAGATATTAAGCTAGTGACCTCATGTCCAGGTGGACTAATATGATATATACAGAAGTTGTGGAGCAGCAAAGAACATGCTTCTGGACAAAACAATAATCCCTCAAAGCAGGACACATCTGATGACAACATAGAAAGAAACAAAAGTTAAAAATATTTTGTCCTTTTGGTTCATTGGAAGGCCTGGTAAGCCTCTACACAGGAAACAAAGTTCCCAAATGTTGTTGAGTTGACTTAAATTGAACTACTACAGCTAGCATTTTCTATATGCTGATAAATATAGATCTACAAGTAATTATAATGATTACCATAAATCTAACGAATCAAGGACAAATTAAGAGTATAATAAAGAAAATACTGAAGAAAACTGTAATTTAATTTACTTACAATTTAGAGCCAAATCGGGATAAGTGACAAGAGCTGGTTTGTCCTGGTCTCCAAACACAGCAACGGATACAGAACCATTTCGAGTTTCTATTAGTAGCTCCTGTAGAAATATATCAGTATGTGTAAATTAATTCAACAACTGCTCATAAAACTAAAATTGTAACAACAGGGAATTAGAAACTATAACTGGATCCTGAGTATTGATTACAACAGATTTGGTTTCCTCCTGTAGAGAACAAGTCTGATAAGTAAGAATATTAATAATTACCATTTAACGCTCAAAATAAAATCTTTTCAACAAAAAACCAGTAAATCCAATCCAAAAGAATATTGGCTCGGGCATAACAAAGTTCCATATTCTGGAGGTTGCACGTGAAGAAGTATCTTCACAAGAAAATGTAATATATCTTAAGGCTCCTTTACGCCAAAAGGAAAACATATTCTGGCAAGATAAGTGTGCAGGTTGCATGTGAGAAGCTAAATTCAATAAGAAACCTAACTATTTTGGTCATGTTGGGATATAAGCATTCATCAAATAAAAAGATGTAGGACAGAAGGAGTTCAATCTAAGAACACATTCCTTAACTTGGCAAAGTTTTAATGGACTTCGGTAGGAACTTAGAACACCATAAATAATTGGAGAAATTCTAGACATTTAAAACAAGAGGAAAGAAGTCACTAATAACACTATAACAACAAGACGAAATGTAGTTGCCTGACAGCTTTGACATTTTCAGTTAACTGCCAACTTTTCAACTTGAGAATCTGCTCCCCTAGAGATAATTTCAGCGTCGCCTTATAGATTACCATTAGCTAACATTCCAAAACATGGGTTCTTAAGCCCCATTGCACCTCGTCTGAAATTTATTATCAAACTGCAAACCATAATTCAAGCCCAATTACAGAAGCAAAGAATTAAATAATGACCTTAAGACTCAGTTGGGATAATCCTCATTCCCATTAAGTATTTTTCTTACACCAAAAAAAGTATAAATATTTCTCAAGACGTATGGAATTAGACCCATCGAGCGCCCTCAGGATAATTAACGAGACGACCCTTCTGATTCTTTTTGTTTCAGCCATCAGAAAATGCGTAATCGAAAGCACATAATTCCACAGAAAGAAAAAAGAAAACAAGTATTAACGAAAATTATGCCCAGGTAATGAAGACTAGCACCCAAATCAAAATGGTCCTTGTACTATGTCAGGTATGCTTCAAGTGTGCATTATGCTTAGTACAGAGCGAGACTCCTTACCAGGAAAATCTTTAATACCCCATTGCCCATATTTTCTCAGCAAACAAACAGAAACAATACTTTTTTTTATCAGAAACATTGTCATACACAACACAACACTAAATTTATGCATGAAATGTAGTACCTTCACGCCGGGAGAGATAGCATCCATATCCACCGACACGGAGTCGCTTGTATCCGCCATTTCCCCGCCACCCTTCTCTCTCTCTATCTCTCTCTCTCTTAGTTTGCGGACGTATTCCATATGAATTACATGCTTTTTACGCCACCCTTAAATTCCTCTCAAAGTTAACTCGCTCGAGTCAAACCGAGTCACCGACGCTCAATCCTGTTAAACTTGAGGCCTCACGAGCGGTCCGCAAGACCGCAACAACAGCTTTTAACCTGAGACTCTGGTTTCATTAACCACAGTTAGGATAGACCTACAGCTTTTCCTTTTTTTTTTTCTTTTTCTTTTCATGGAAAAATGAAAATATTAAAATTTCCCTTTCTTTCCTTATACCAAAAATAAAATATTGATATTATACATTATAAATTTGACATTCAAGATTGGTTATACATTTATTTCCTTTAATTAGAACATAGAACATGAAATATTGTCACAGAATAGGATTAAAAAATAAACTAGTAATATTTTTTTATGTATATAGAAAAAATAAATGGTAATAATTGATTGCATTATTCTCATAAAAAAATAAAAAAATAAACTTTTTGGTTAATTGGTTGCATTAGGTATATATTTGCTTATAATTTTTATTAAAGCTATCTAAACTATATTAACATAATATAATATTAATCAGTTGTTAATTTAATTTGCAAAACAAAAAAAATGTGAGTTTCAAATTCAAGTAGCAACAACAAAATAAACTTAAAAAATTTAATTAATAAAATTCTCTCCTCGGTTTTTAAAGATTACGCTAACACTTTCTTATTTTATGTTATATAAGTTGCAAAGTCAGCTTTCAACCACCGGATATTTTTTAGTTGAGATATCATGTTTTAATAGGGTCCAAGCGCTTGCATTACGCAATTATATCACTTTCCATTTAGTTGGTACCTTCCAAATTAGACATTACCAGACCAGCATCAGTGGTTTTACTCCAAAAATAAAAATAAAAATTTCCAGCTGACTTCTACCAATGAAAAGGAAATTTCTTCTGATGCAAAAGTAAGACAGCATAGCACCAACTAAACGGAAATATAAATATTCTGATACATTTCTAGTTTCACAAGATTTCCATGCTGTGTTTAAAACTCCTAATCCCTAACCAAGAAAACAGAACATATGAAGTAAAGTAGATCAGTAATTAATAATTTGATGACATTTGTTAACTTGGATTCAAAGATTGTCTGGAGTCTCAATCTGGTAGTATTACACTGAGACTTGTAGATGGTAAGTGGTGCTTTATCAGCATCTCCTCAGAGCTGCGGGTAAAAACCTAGATCAACCATGAAAAACCGGGTTTGCCGTAAGTCAATTTGGGGTTAGAGATTCTGATCTCAGGAAGGTAGCACTACCTGAAAGACTACGATCTAGGATTTAGGAGGAGGGCTTTTAACATCCTTTTGCTTCCAAGTTCTAATCCAGACAAGGTTCTTGACACACATTGACATCAATGATTTGCTAGTCCATCATCCGCATATCATTGTTGCATCAACTATACTTCATTGCTCCATGACTTCCAAATCTTCATCAGAGGCTGGATTATCGACCTCACTGCCGCTACTCAAACCATCATCATTTTGCTGAATTCTCATAACACTGATACTTTACAAACTTAAACTGTATCTTGCTTTCATCCTTGACCCATTCTTTCCGTTTTCTTGTCCCGTCAGTAGAAGAGTCCATCCTACCATCAGCAGCCAGAAACCTGTTGTTAATTGAATCAACCATCTCTATATCATCGTCAAATTTATACTCCTCTCTTCCTCCCCCAGCAGCATCAGAAAAGAGATTATTGCCTAGGTTGTTATGGAAATGTTTGATAACTGGCAGCACAGGGTCAACTTCAGACTTGCAAATGAGTGATTTTGCACGGAGCTTGGCCGTGTCATTGTTGAAAACCGTCACCCCTTGCACCTCACTAAGTAGGAGCCACTCTGAAGATGGGATCACTTTATAATCAGCTCTTGAAAAGATAAAACATTACTTTCTCACAAACAGAAATAATACATATAAGTAGAGAGATTTGCAAGTTAGCAGCTTCTCTAATTAAGATTAACTCCTCTAAGAAATTACACAATGACAATGTGATGCATTGCACTGTTGAGGTGCCACATTCACGGGCAATACCAGGTGGACAAGAAATTAACCTACTCCCCAAAGATATGACAGCAGAATCTCCACAAGCAACATGGTTCATAGAGAATCACAACAATATAGGAACATAGGATGCTGCAAAAGGTTCTGAAAATCTCTGCTAGATAAAGAAAATTCCAGAATACCACAAGTACTCACTAATGAGAGCCACAGGAGTGGAAACATTCTGAATGCTTATCTTTCCGCCGATGCTAGGTTGATTGGTAACCCAATTGATCAATTGGAGAGGTATGCAGGATTCACAGAAGGCTTTCAAATAAGAAATGGTCTTTTCCTGATAGCCCTTATCCCTGCGGCCCACCAGATCAAAAGACTTATCACTGGAAACAACTAATTAGTAATCTAATATATTGCTCCATCTTAGCCATATTGTCAGTTTCCATACCTGACATACTGAATGGCTATGTCGGCGACAAACAACCATGACACGGCAAGTTCTTTCAAGAGTCTTCCAGGTAGCAGTAACTGTGTTTGAGAGTTAAGGAATGGGTATTCCACCAGCATCACAGCATCATACAGTATTTCTTTTAAGACAACTACATTTTCAGAACTCTGCAGCAAAACGAGCAAAAAAAAAAAAAAAACAGTGATGGTTAAGGCAAATGACAAACTATGAACAGCTAACTCTATTCACAGACAAAATATTAAAGAACGGAAGTAAGGAACTTTCATGAACAAACTAATAACCTAAACAGTCCTACTGAAATGGATCAATACATGTAATGTTCAAAATAAAAATCATAGTTTTAATCCTGTCAAAACTAGAATATCGACCTCTCCTCAGTTGTTATCTGAAATATATATTTTGGGGCTTCTATAAGCTTATAAGCCTTTCAAGAACACTGGTGGAAAATCTAAAGCAAAGAAGGAAATATACTGACCAGTATGGAAGTCACTGGAAAAACTGGCTCCAAAAGCATCCTGAAAATATTATCTGACATGTACCAATAAGGAATCAGGAAGTACAAACTTGAAACTAGAAAGGGAAGACCCTAGAAGCACTAGAGTTGTCTAACTGACAAGAAAGAAACAAGCAAAGGAGGCATTCCACTCAGAGACTTAACAGGTTGATTCCAAAAGTTCGTATTGTACTAAAGATCTGAATGGTTTGTCCTCTAATAGGGAATAGGGTATATCAGGTAAGAAGCACTAGTTAAATACTTGGGACCAATTGAAACTAAGTTCTGAATACTAGAAATTCAACATAAATAAATGAATAGAATTGAATTTCAGTGAGGCAGCAGTTTCCTGTAAAGAACCAATGACGCAACAATCCATTTAATCAAAGAACTGAAAGAAAAGAGTTCTGTCAGAAACAGAAAAGAATAAAGAAAAAAATATATATCTCAACTCATTATAATAGTTTTGAAGTATACACAATTCTCACCAAAAAAGCTACGGTTCCGAAACCCAGTCATCATTTGAACCACCAAACTAGGTAAATACTTCTCCAGCTCCGCTTGGGAAGTCCCTGACTCAAACTTCAAGCACAACCTAAGCAAAAAAGCTTCACACATAACAACCCCAGCTAACAAACCAATCCCACACCCCATTTTGATCATCTTCCGGAATTGATCAGTGATAATGGGAAAAAAGTCTTTCAAGTAATCCACACTCCCAGACTTGTCAACCATCCAAACGGGTATCACATCCATCAAACCCCATTCCAAACCCACCAATTCGTCAGTGTTTTCGTGAAGCTCCTCCTGACCACAACAAATGCTACAATAACTAATTAGTCCTTCTAATAAGCTCTCGACCATGTTCAAATATTTCTTCTCAACCACCAAACAGTACAATTCGTAGACAACAGGAGCGAGAATCCCAATTCTTGTTAGCGAACCGCAAGAATCTGAACAAGAAACTAACAACTGGAACAAATCCTTAGCTATTGAAACTCCACTTAAAGGGTCTTGGTCGATCGATAATTTGTTTGAGTGAAATATAGTTGCCGAGTAGAACCAGACGATTTCCAGTGGTGGGTCGGGCAAGTTTTGAAGTAGACGGGAAAAAATTAAACGAAAATGGCAGAAATCGGTGACGCCGTTTCGGTATTCGGACAAGAAACGGTCGATGGATTCTTTGAGCAATATGTGGTAAGGGTTTGCAGCTTTTTGAATGGGTTCCAGTGGCGCTTGGTTCATTTTGATGAAGAGCAAAGAACGCAAGGGCGTCAAACTTGGAGAAACACTGCCTAGAATCAATGGGTTTCTCCTACAGGCATAGTTGAACAGGCTTCTTGCTCTTTGTGTTTGAGTTCTAAAGCATGAATTTGGTGGGAAAACGCAGGGGGAGAGAAATTTGAGTTGTAAATAGTAGAGAAACCCTAAGTTGCCGATGGAGGTACCGTACGAACAAGGAACTGGAAAAAGGGGAGGGAAGCGTGGGGCATTTTGGTAACGGAAACATATTTTGAATATTGGTTAAAAAAAATTGCGCCATTATTAATTAAAAATATAAAAACTCAAAACTTCAAAAAGTTAAAATGCAACTACGTGTGTTCTTATCTTAAAATCTAAATTAAATTACATTTTTAGTTTCTATTATTTGATTCATAATTAAGTCCTCTTAACTATACATTATTACAATTAGGTTTTTATAATTTCAAAATTACATCAATTGAATTCACATCGTTTTTAAATTAATTTATCTGATATTAATGTGATTATAAATATAAAAAATATAAAAATTATAAGAAAAAATAAAAAAATTACATTAATAATAAAAAGTTTGATCTCTTAACTAACCTCCAAGTATGTGATTCTCAAAAGTTGGAGAGATTGTGAGTTGTTGGGTTTTTTACTACCTCGTTAAGCTTCAAAAGATTGGATTAGAATCAAATTTGATGTAGCGGTTAAGCATTGTGGTTCCTGGGCAGTTGTCATTGATGCGAATTGCTCCGCTATTGTCCTACAATCTAAGATCCTTTTTCCTCAATCAGTTGACCCTCTTGTGGCAGAAACTCAGATTGCACCTTCGGCTATTCAACTTGTCTGCAAAGTTGATAGGAACTTGGGAGTTATCTTGGAAGTAGATGCTCATATTGTAATTGATGCTATCAATTATGGGGTAGAGATTGTTTTTAAAAAATAGCTCCAATTATTTTTGATATTTTAGGTTGTCTTTTGTCTGTGAATTACTGGGTTTGCAAGAAAGTCCCTAGATGTAACAATGTCCTTGCCCATAACTTAGCAAAGAGGTCTGCTGAGTTAGGCTCTTTCGTTGGAAGTGACTTGTGTGATCTTCCTCTGGACTTTTTTTGTTCTCTGAGTCTGATTGAGTGACTGTTGTCTGGTTTAGCAAAACAAAATCTCAAAAGGGAATCAACCCAAAATAAAGCAACATGCAAGGACTTGCAGAAGCATTCGCAAACCAAACTGAAGGTACTGTTTAGCAAAAAAAGAAAAAAAAAGAAAACCAAACTGAAGGTACTACTTGGTGGCTGTGCTGCACTGCTATTCTTGCTTTACCTCCGTATGTCCCTGTTTGCCAATCAATCAAAATGCAACAGCCATTATATTTCGCTTTAATTAATAGGAGAGAGAGACAGGTGTATTTGTGAGTAAGAGGGTTAATTTTCTATCGGAGTAAAAATAATATATCGGTTCAATTTGAATAGGTGATTTATACTATATGAATTATCAAAGTTATAAAACATTAGTCACGTCAATATTATAATTTTAATATTAACATTAATTAAGTTAATTTTGATAAAAAAAAGTAATTACAATAACTGTAGTGATGTAGTTTTCAAATTATAGAAACCCGAATATAATATTTTATAAATAAAAACATAGGTATGAAAATAAATTATGAATCAAACATCATGATCCAAAAATGTAATTTAACTTAAAAATGTTATATAACTTTAAGATATATTAATTGACCAAATGAAATTTTAACTCTATGCGGTAGATTTTATATTATAAAAATTCGAATAGTTTTACGTTAATTGTTAACTTTTTACAATTTTTATGTTTATACTCATTTAAAGTAGATAAAGTACAACTTAATATCATAATCTCGACTCTAAATATTAAAATGTATAGTTCATAACATTAATATCGAATTTGGTGATTAAAATGTCTTTATGAATAAGGTTGATTTTGATGAGAGCTTATGTCATAGTATAAAATACAGACATAAAAAACTTATTTTTTATTATTATTTTTGCTGGCTATTTACTTATAAAATATGATGAAAATAAATTATTTTTATGGCCATTTACTTATAAAATATGATGAAAACAAATATATAAATTGTAATGATAGGTTCCAAAATCATTTGGGATGGAGAGTTGCTTATGACTATGAGATTTTCCTTTCATTCGAAGAAAAATAATTGTTTACATATAGGGTTGAAAAACAATATACATTTAACTATGTGGAATCATTATGTATAACTGAACAAACACCATAATGGAAAATAATTAAAACATGACACAAACTATTATAGTGCTTCTTGGTAATAATTTACACCAAATTGTGTCATTTCAGTTAAATTATTAAACATGTTTAATTGATGAAAAATAAATATTAATAATTAAAAGATAAAAACTAACTAGTGTTGTTTCACGCGTTAAAAAATATAATACTAACTAAATTAATTAATAATTTTAAAAAAATTATATGTGTTTAATTGTCAAGTGTCATTAAAATTATTTTGATGACATAAAATGAGAGTTGGTTGCCAATATTAAAACATCTTAAAATCATAAGAATTTTTGATGATTCAGAACCAAATACTGATAGCACACAAGTTGGTAGAGTTATTAACAATTTAAAGAAAAATGATAATAAGATGTAAACCGACATAGTTTATGTGGGTTAAACAACCAATGTTACTAGCGATTTAATCACGCAAAAAAACAAAGAAAGAAAAAGAAAAAATCATACTTCATAGCTTAGATTTTTTAATAGCTTAGATTTTTTAAAAGTCATGTAATAAGTTTACATGCTCAACATATAGTTGTTCGAATGATATCTTATTGTTATATTCAATATCTTTAAGATCACGACTTATTAAATACAATCAATTTTTATCATCTCCAAAATGCTCTCATGCTATTTCTTCATTTTATTTATTTTTTATCAAATTATTTATCTTTCATTAATTAAATTTATTATTACATTATAACTCTCATTTATCTTATTAGTCATAAATCTTAATTATATATTTTTTGCTCTTCGTTTCAATTTTACAATTTTCTGTTTTTATTATCAATTTATCACTTTAAACAAAATAATAACAATGTTAAAAGCAAAAATCTCAGTCATTGTTTTTTTTTTTTTTTTTGTACTTACATCAATTTCAACGCCTAATTATATAATCTCCTTCATCACTTATATGAGTACATAATCTTAAACTTTCAAAATAAGCAAATTTGATTAAAAAAAGGAAAAAGATAAAATATTAATTAGTTTTTCGATTTATAAAAAAATAAGACATGGAGATAACCAAATAATTTGTGAAGTTGGAGGGAGAAAGTTGGAATGAGAAAGGTACGAGCGAAAGGAGGAAGATGATTAGAGAGATGGAACATGAATACATAGGAAACTAACATTTTTATTTTTGGATTTTACACTTTTAATTTAATGTATTTTAATTTATTATACATGCAATTGATTTTTAAAACATTATTAGTTGAAGATAGTTTAATTTATTAATTATATTTTACAATTAATAAGTTATGGCCTTAATATTTTGGTCGTGGCAATAGGACCACCATTCTTTCAATTATTTTTCAAAATAAATAATTTTAATCATTACAATACATATAATGATATAATACAAATTTTCCGTTTAGTTGCTATGCCATTAAGTTTTAATTATCTCTAAAACTTAAACTCACTTTTGTAAAATAATTATCTTCTTATAAAAATTACAATTTTTCCTATTACAATTTTATTAAAATTAATTATAATAAATTTTGAATGAAAATAACTTAAATTTTCAAAAAATCTATAGAAACTCATAAATTTCAAAAAAGTTGTAAATAATTGTAACTCTAGTATTTGTATTTCTTATTTATTTTATTTTATAGTATTTTTTCTTCATATCTTGTTGTGAATTAAGTAATTAAAAATTGATTTTTTTATTTTTAATGATTTTTTTGTTATAATTATCTTTTTAACCTAGAAAGATTAATATTTTTTTCACTCATGATTTATGACAATTAATTTTTAATTTTTTTTATATATAAATTTTAACTTTTTAAAAGAGAGTAAGAATTTTGTACTAAGTTATATTTTTATTAGGATTGTATTCCAATCAAATTTAAGATAAAATATATTTATATAAAATAAAATTTTACTTGTAAAAAACGTGTTGAACCATTCTACTTGTATTTTAAATAATTATATGTTTCAAAGTTAAACTCATGATATAAAATTGGTATTATACACATTGTTACATGTAAAAACCACTTATTCTGAAAGAAAAAAGAATGAAAGTAAACTTATGATTATAGAAATTTATTACGGGACTTATTTGGAGTTTTTAACATTATGAATAATATATATTTTTTATAAATAAAAATAAAAATAATATGTATGCAATGTGAATATAATTGTACAATAATATATATATATATAACATAAATATAAATTAAAACTAAGTGTGATAATATTAAAAATTAACATAAACATAAATTTGGTGAAGCCATACATTCATTTTATAATATAAAAATCTCTAGATTAAATTATATTAATGGATTCAATAACTATTAAAAAAAATATATTTTTATATAACTGACCCAACCTGAGATAAAAAAATTATATAATTTAAACTTCAGATTTAATCTAATTATAGAATTTTTGAATTTTAAACGCACCAAAATTTATTTTTCTGCTGTTTCCGCAAATTTTATACATTTTACTTCAACGTGAAAATGATAATTTCACTAGAATCATATTTTCTTCTCCGTCAAAAATCAAAATACACAATGTGCAATTGTGAAGTGTAATAACAGAGAGCTACTACTGCGACGTATTTTCCTTATCGGTCATTTTCTTCCATCTAAAGAAGAAAGGAAAATAAAGGGGGAGGAAGAAACAGAGTGCGGTGAGAATCTACTGATTTCCATACCAGCTGCAGAGAGATATTGATGGAGTACATAGACAGGCGGTGAAATCTCATCTACGTTAATTTTGTTGGGAAAGTTTTAGGGAGAGAAAACACACTGACTATTTGTCGCGGTTGAGTCCATAGATGTCTGGTTCGGATGGATGACGATGATGGGAGAGACAGTTATTTCCCTTGATTTGTGAAGATTGTACTTAATTTTTCAGATTTATGTAAACAGGCTGTGTCTTAGATCGATTGACTGGCTCTCGCATTGAGTTGGGTGTTTCTCTCTCGACCCATTATATTGTCAAATTTTTCGGCGAATTTGCTCACAACGTTATAAAGGGTTAGGAGGAAAATGATGAATAGAAGCGGTGGCGGATCAGGAGTTGAAGTCCCGACCGTGGCAGAGGTAATAACGCCGCTGGAGTGGAAATTTGCCCAGGTATTTGGCGAACGGACAGCCGGGGAGGAAGTTCAGGAGGGTAAGTTCTCGTATTTTCATATACAATTTCGACTATTAGTTGGCATTGAATAAAATTTATTGCTTTTTTTTTTTGTGGGGTTTATTTAGTAGTTTCTGCAACGTTTATGCAGTGTGAGCGTGCTCAGGTGTAGTGAATTACAATGATATGTACTCTAAAGTCTAAAGTGTCTGATAGAGTGATCTTAGCTAAGAATAAAGTTCGGTTGTATAGGATTGTACAAATATCACAACCTCTTAAGTTTTAAGGCCATGCCCGTTGTTTGAGTATCACTAGAGGTTTTGCAAGTGGAATCAATTGGGGGGTTGCTTAAATAACTAGATTACAGTAGGAGTAGGACCCTTCAATCCAAGGACATTATTATTGACAGTGACTACGATGGTTGCTTCGTAGTTGGAGGTTGTCGTAATGTGGTCTCGAGTAGACCATTGATTGTCTGGAACAAGAAAGATGGAGTGGTGCTTAACATTTGATTTTGAAATGATTTTCAAAGTTCATTTTTTTTATGGGTTTAGTGGATGTTGAATTTAATAATTTCGTTGACATACTATTTTCTTTACACCATTTCTTTAAGTTATTGTCACATCTTTTACAAGTTATTGTCACATCTTTTACAAGCTATCTATGTTGGCAGTTGATATAATATCTGCTATTGAATTCGATAGAACCGGGGACCACCTTGCCACAGGAGATCGTGGTGGTCGAGTTGTTTTATTTGAAAGAGCTGATGCTAAGGATGTAAGCATGTTGAGTGCTTATTTGTATGTTTCATTATTACTATTATTCGTCATGCATTGTAATGTAGTTTTATGATATCCATACCAAAATGTAAAATGTCTAGTATGGTGGACATCGAAAAGATTTGGAGAGGATGGATCATTCAACTAGCAAGCATCCTGAATTCCGATATAAAACTGAGTTTCAGAGCCATGAGCCTGAGGTATTACACCCCCTCCCCACTCCAATTGCTGCCAATTTTTGTGCATATTTGTTTATCTTCTTCTTCACAGTATCCAATTAATTTTGTATGTTTCTTTGTTGTTTTGAAATTCAGTTTGACTATCTTAAGAGTTTGGAAATTGAGGAGAAAATCAACAAGATCAGATGGTGCCAGACAGCCAATGGGGCCGTGTTTCTTCTCTCTACAAATGACAAAACCATTAAATTTTGGAAGGTAGCGAAGCACCCTTGTGAACTTAAATAAACTTATAGTTTTCTTGATTAAACTAAGCTGATGTCTGCCTGAATTGTTCTTCAGCAATGCAATAGCTTTTGTTTTCCCATTTCATCTGTATACTCCTGAATGTGGTATAATATATCGTTTTTTTTTTCTCTTGACTCTAATTTTTCTTTCACTTTGGAATAATAGCAAACAATTTATAGCTTGTTATATACAATTACAAGATATTGGTAGGTAAGCAGTACTCCGAAAAAAAAATAAAATATATATATATATATATATATATATATATTGTGCAAGTTGTTATTGATTGCTAAATTATGAGATGTCGTGATATGGGATCCAGATAGATCATATATTGGACACATAACAGAAATTGAAGAATTAATTTTTAATGTTTTTGCATGACTTACATTTTTATTGTTTTAGAGATTCCATTATTTATCACATTTTTATTTGATTACAACTTCATGCATGAATTTGTAGTCCAGAATTAAGTCTACTTGTGTGACATAATCTAGTTGGAACCCCCCTCCCTGATACTGGAAAAGAAACCAAAAAGAAAATTGAAGATAGAATTTCATCTGTTCAATTTTATACCTATTTCTAAAGTTGGGCGCATTTAAAAATTGAAAAAAAAAATGAGGAATGAATATTCTCTAATGCATATAGAAAGAAGGATTTTGCGAGTGGTAATAAATCCCAGAAAGTGTTTTCGCATCAGAATGAACTTGACATAAAATGGACTATTTTTTTGTCTTTTATAGGAAATCAGCCCTGCCCTTGTCCTCCCTCCCCCTCTTCACTGCTCACCTAGCCAAATTTGTAACAACTAACTGTCCTTTTGTTTCACTAGCTAGTATAATGGCTTTACGGGCAGTTATACTGCTAAACAGATGTAAGGTGAGTTAAACTTTGTAGTCCTGATGGCCATATTTTGCTACTTCCTTGAATGTTGAACAGGTCCAAGAGAAAAAGGTGAAGAAAGTGTCTCAAATGAATGCCAGCGCTTCAAAAACCATTGGAAATGGTCCAATTGTTGGCTCATGTATATCAAGTGCCAAGTCATATATGGAAAATGGAGAATGTAATGCAATACCTTTCAGTGAAATTTCAGCTCCATCTGGCGGAGTTCCATCCTTGCATTTGCCTGTGATGGTAGTACTCAATCCAGGGCTATTTTAGTTTTGGAGTACCGGCTGTCATTATTGAAAAATGATATGATCATTAACTGACATCTTTGTATGGTTTTATAAATCAGGTGACCAGTCATGAGACCAGCCCTTTTGCTAGATGTCGACGAGTCTACACTCATGCCCATGACTATCATATCAATTCTATATCAAATAACAGGTTCATGTACTTCTTTTATTGGATGAGTTTTAATTCATCTCCTCTCATTTTTGCTTTTGCATTTTTTGCGTTAACCTTGTGCTCGAATTTTTATGTTTTAATTTTTGTCCACTTATCCTTATATGGCGTGCAAGATTGAAGAGTGTTATGATTTCGGGATAATATTTAAAGGAAATTGGACTAGCAATAGGATCAACATGAAACCTTCTTGTGTTTCACATTTTCATTTTGCCTAGATGCTTCTATCTCCCAGATGAATGGTCATTATTATCATGCTGGTGAAAGTCACTTATCACTTCATTACTTTTCTTTCTCATTTTGTAGTGATGGGGAAACTTTCATATCAGCAGATGATCTCCGAATAAATCTTTGGAACTTAGAAATTAGCAATCAAAGTTTTAACATCGTTGACGTGAAGCCTGCGAACATGGAGGATCTAACTGGTAGATCTCAGTAGTATCTCTGCAATAATGTTTTAACCGGTGCTTATTTTTCCAGTTCTGACTAATTTCTTAAATATTAGATCTGTATAAGAATCCTCATTAAATATAAGAGAGCAGCATCATTTCCGGTGTATCTTTTGTAATCAGGATATAGTTTTTCTCAATGAGCAAGTGTATACTCTTCTATTTCTATGTATATCTCTTTATCTGGGAGTAGCTTGGTTGGCAAGAAGTCATGTTATCTGTTTCTTATTGACAGTTACCCACCCATGGTGTTGGATGATTAGAACTTGTTTTGTAATGGGATCCAATTTGTCCTTTCTTCATTGTATTTTTCTTGTCAAGTTGGTGTACATGTATACATGCAGTTTTATTCAGTTTGCTTGAATTTGCCTGTACAGAGGTGATCACTTCAGCAGAATTTCATCCTACTCATTGTAACATGCTAGCATACAGTAGCTCAAAAGGCTCGATCCGTCTCATTGATATGCGGCAGTCAGCTTTGTGTGATACTCATAGCAAATTGTAAATTCTTGGCTGACTCTTTTGTCTATTATCTTCTTTATACTTCATTCATTGGCTCCAAGATTTTTATGATAAACTAGCTTCTGAACTATATAGAACCATTATGTACTATTATTTTTCTATATGGTAAGTTAGGCATACACACATACTGAGGCACACATGCCATTTTTACACAATTCTTTTACTGTTACAGGTTTGAGGAACAGGAGGCACCTGGTTCCAGGTCTTTCTTCACGGAAATAATTGCCTCAATTTCAGATATCAAGTTTGCTAAGGATGGAAGACACGTACTTAGTCGTGATTACATGACTCTCAAGGTTCATCTCGTTTTACCATAATTTCTTTTTATCATTGAATAAATTTATTTCTGCACATGAAATTCAGTTGGATCTACGTGTAAGTTAATTGCAAAGGTATATGTACTAAAGTGTGCTATATAATATGGCAGTAATTCAGGAACTATAGAAAATTGCTATTGCTCTATTTGTTTTAATTTATTAAATAGTTTTATAAAGACTGAATCATGTTGAATTTGAAAAATGGTTATCAATTTAACTCGTGAGAGAGTTTGTAGTAGTTGATATGATAGACACTCAGAAGTAGGAGGTTGAGTAATATTAACAAGTTTGATCAAGTTATTTGGGTGGAAAGTTTGTATATCAATATATTTTTAGATGGCTAAAAATGGGAGTGGTCGCTTGAACTCATCAAACAAAAGTGGATAGTTAGTAAATCTTTTAATTGTTTCTCTTACAAGTATCGTGTATGACTTCCTTTGCCCATTAATTGGCGCCACATATTAAATTCTTCGAAATTGCTTACTATTGCTGTTTTTGGTTGTAAAATGTCATTGATTACATAATCATTCAATGTGTAACAATAACATCAATTTGCTGGCTCTGTTCACTCTTACATATACTCTCTTAAAATTTCAGCTGTGGGACATAAATATGGATTCTGGCCCAGTTGCTACTTTCCAGGTCCATGAGTATTTAAGACCAAAGGTGGTGTACCCTCCTTCTGATTCTATGTGGTTTTAGATAATGACAAGTGAAGTTAAAGCATTTTTGTATTATATAATGCAATTTATTCTTAGTTTTCACCTTGATCAGCTTTGTGATTTATATGAAAATGATTCCATCTTCGACAAATTCGATTGCTGTCTTAGTGGTGATGGATTTCGAGTGGCAACAGGTTCCTACAGGTCTGACTTATGAACGTACTTTCTTTAGGGTACAAATATGGATATCCTTAATCCTTTATGTAATAATTATAATAGTAACTTAAGATTCTTGCTGTGAAAAAGTTATATTATTTTCTGTGATTTCAGCAATATGTTCCGTGTATTTGGTTGTTCTGAAGGAAGTACTGAGGCAACAACACTAGAAGCTACCAAAAACCCTGTAAGGTATGTTCTGAAGTTGAAACTCTGGGTATGCAAAGATTAATTTGCTGTACTGCATTTAAACTATTTCAATAGTGTCTGCAAATTAATTAGTGTTTTCACTGTTCAAAAAGAACTTGTTGACTGTTTGGTCTTTATTTTATGTAACATCTATTTGATGAACTTTCGCCTTTCAGGAGACAGGTCCAAACACCATCAAGGTCTTCTAGATCTCTAGGCACCCTTCCCCGTGTTCTCAGGCGAGGTATCTTATTTACATGTGTAGTCTGCTGTGAAGTGTCAAGCTCATTTTGGTCTATTGTTGAGTCTATCTGTACCTTGAGATTTAAATTTATTTGTTGATGTGTCATTTGTTGAGTCTATATCTATTTCAGAGATTTAAACATCTTTCCGGTGTTTGTGTTTGTCTTTCTAATTGATTTTTTCACCCCCCCTTCTTTTCCCTAACTTTTTTCACTTCCAAATTTTGACTATAAAAGGGGCAGAAAACACAGGGGCCGATACTAATGGGAATGCTTTTGATTTCACTACAAAGTTGCTTCATCTTGCATGGCATCCAACTGAGAACTCGCTCGCCTGTGCTGCTTCAAACAGCCTTTACATGTATTATGCATAGAAGTGTCCCTAGATATTTATATAGTTTTGCTACACAAGGCTCGTCCAATTGCATTAGGCAGAGGCTGGTCTCACATCTCATGACAGATAATGTGGAATTACTACTATCTCATCCTGACCCGTCAAATCTCTTTCAACTTCTCGCACATCAGGATTTCCAATTTGCTGATATGGTATCTATCTGGAAGTGACTGCCCTTTTGCTCTCAAACAGGGAGTGCATTGCTGATTATGTTTTCTTAATAATTGTATACAGAATTACTCATTTTTGTTGCAACTCTTTTTGGATCAAACAAACTGTTTTACATGCTCCACTACAACTCAGGCTGCTGAAATAGTGCCTCTAGGTTTGTGATTCAATGGTGGCCTAATTTTTAAAGTGGGGGAGAAAAGCTGTTTTGGTGCGTCAAATTCTCATTGATACCAGAGGCCTCAGCCTTGTACTATCTGAACGTAGAAGCTTCAACATGTGTAAAATTGTATAATTGATTAATAGATGTTCTTTTGTTCTAACCATTCTTTCTTCTATTACTGAATTTGCTTGCTCTGTTATGCTTTATGGGATGATTGATGGATGGACGGCTCGCGGCTCCCTTTTTTCTGAAATATGGTTCATCCAAATATCTACTTCACTCCATATAGTATTAATTAAAGCAGTCTTGTGCAAACCAAAAAGAATTAAAGTATTTAATTAAAATAAATATTTCTAACAAAATTTAAAACAAGTGAATACATTAATAGCTAATTTTTTTTTTTCAGTATAAGTAATATAAATTTATATTAAATAGTATTAGTGATATAGTTGTATTATTTTTTGTCTTTTATAAGTCTACTTATACTAATTTTGGGTATGAACGTCATTGTTGTATAGCGAAACGAGCCGTGAGTGTTCGTTACTTGGCTATATCAATGTCTATTGCCTCAGTCAGAACAGTTCTTCATCATCATCATTAATTAACTTCCTCGGTCTCTTCTCTTTCCGCCATGGCTCTTCTTGGCCGAACCTCGCGTCTTTCTCAGGTCCTCTCATCTCAACGTACACACGCCCTTCACACTACGCTACCATCTCTCTCGGCGACCACAGCCTCCAGCTCTGCCACACCGACCCCATATGCTCGTCCTATGCCTCCATCGACTTCCTCCCCTGCTGGGCTTTCTAAGGCGGCGGAATTCGTGATCTCGAAGGTTGACGATCTTATGAACTGGGCTCGACGTGGGTCTATTTGGCCCATGACCTTCGGCCTTGCCTGCTGCGCCGTGGAAATGATGCACACGGGTGCCGCTCGTTACGATCTCGACCGCTTCGGAATCATTTTCAGGCCTAGCCCTCGTCAATCCGACTGTATGATTGTTGCCGGCACTCTCACGAACAAGATGGCCCCTGCTCTTCGCAAGTACGTGCTTGTCTCTACTCTCTATCTGGCTTCATTTTATCTTATTTTAATGTAGTTGATTAATTTTATTTTACAATTAGCTGTGTTCGCTTGCTGAGAAAATTTCCGGGGATTAAGAATTTTTTTAATTTCTTCAACTTAAGCTAGCACGAGTGACTTGGTTTTTCGTTTTCCCCCTTTTTCAATTTATGTTCATTGGATTTCTTGCGACTATTGGATTCAATTTTTGGGTATCTGGTTTTGGGTTTTGATTTGGTTCTTATACAAGAAAGCTAGCAAGACCAATAGAATATATGCTTTATGATTAAATTTAATTTGACCCCCAACAAGTTTGGGATTAAGGCTTACTTGAGTTGAGAGTTGGGGTTGAAATTAAATTTAATTTGGATGCCCAGTATCAGTTTAGCTCACTTTTGGTATAGTCTGCTTATGACTGCTTTCTTTCCGGATTGAATATTGCTAAAGACATTAGTTTCATTTAACTGATATAATATTGAGATTTTCTTCATTGAGCTTTGGTTATGATGAAACTTGCCCCGAGTTTACTTGAGAGATTGTAAAACTCTGGGTTGTTCTTCAGTGTCTTTTGTTCTTAGTTTTGTTCCAAAGTCTATCTGGGTTGTTCTTCAGCGTCTAAGCCTCCCCATATACATCATATATTTGTTTTTTTCTAAAAGGGTCTACATTCTAATGATGCTGGTTGTCCAACCAACTGATGGATTTTACAACCATTAGAGATAACATTGATTTATGTGCCTTCTCCATATTCATTTCTTCATTCAAGATTGTTATAAATCCTTTAAGATGCTGAGTTCTGATTGGTTTTTGGGATTCTGCGCTCTTTTCAGCATCAGACTTCAAAGATGTAAACCTAGGAATCAGATGCCTGTGCTACTAGGATTAGGATGCAGCATTTGGTTTGTTAGTAACATTGTTGAGGAGATTTTATTTGTCATTTTTATATAATATGCCCTACTCAAAGATAATATACTTGACTACAACAAGTGTCTCATACATAAATGATATATAAGTTGGTGTTGGTTCCTTGGCAGTGGTGGCAGTGGGGTGAGGTTGAGCTTGACTTGTAATAAAATTGGTAGGCAGGAATCCAAGAAACTCGTGTGTATTAGTGGTCAATTTCCCATTTTGTGGGTAACTAATTATTGGTATATAGGTCTCCTAGGAGTCCTATTTGACAGCTTGAACCGAAAGCATGAAGTTCACATTCCCATGATGGAATTATTGAGGAAGTCAAAAACCGTAAATAAACTAATCACCACATATAAGGGATTTAAATCTTTTTGTGTCAGCAACGGTATGGCTAAGATTTGTCGTTGATACTGAAAATATCTTGCAGGGTTTACGACCAAATGCCTGAGCCTAGGTGGGTCATCTCTATGGGAAGCTGCGCTAATGGTGGGGGATACTACCACTACTCGTACTCAGTTGTTCGAGGATGTGACAGGATTGTTCCTGTTGATATATATGTTCCAGGCTGCCCTCCCACTGCTGAGGCCTTACTTTATGGACTTCTCCAGCTCCAGAAGAAAATTAACAGGCGCAAGGATTTACTCGTTTGGTGGACCAAGTGAGGGGGGCATTCTAGTTGTTCCTATGCAGCTAGGTGACGGAAGAATAAAGCCAATATGTGGTAGTTTGCTTTGTGGTTAGGAGCCTTGTGCCTGAAGAGGTTGCGTTGATATGTAGTAATTTTACATCCCGGGTTTTATTTGGTGGTATGTCATTGCCGAATCTACCATCTGGCTCAAGATCCATGATGGTATTTCTTGTATCAACTTCAAGTCATTGCCGAATCTGCATGTTTTATAAATTGTTAAAAGCTTTTTCCCTTTTTTTTCAACCTGGAAGTGAATAAGATGTATCGTGTTTGTCCCTGTAATCTGTATTATTTGATGAAAATATTTCTTTCTGCCAAGGGCACGCCACTCAATGACTCACCACTTAAAAGTCAATTTCTCAAAGGGTTATATGTTTTTTTTAATTGTTTTGGAAAGTATCACTGTTAATTTTGAAGTGTGGATTAGTATCACTGTTCATAAGAAATTAATTTCTCAAAAAAATAAAAATAAATGTATATGTTGAGCAACTAGAACAAGGATTGGAGAAATTCAAAAAATTATTTTTTGAGGGTCACCCAAAAAAATGTTTATGTTCTGCAACTAGAACAGGATCTGAGAAAACTTGTTAGCAATTATTTATTTTTTATTAAATTACTAAATGAAAAGTTTGGTAGAGCATTTTTTTTATTTTTAGGTTTTTTTTACATGTATTGTTATGAGAACAATTACATAAATCTAAGTCTCTCTCTTATTATTGTCTTTAATTCTTATTAGTAAAAATATGTAATTATACTTTGAATCAAGTAAAATGATTTATATGGTTAACTTTAATTAATTTAGAATTAGTTATTTTTATTAAATTATTTTTTTAATTTTTTGATGTTAAAAAAATATTTTTTTAGATAAATAGCTTAAAGTGTTTGAAGATTTTAGTATATACTAAATCTATACATATCCTTTTTAATTTTTGGTGAAAACGGAAAAAAATCAATTACTAAAAAAAACAAAGAAGAGAAATACCCTATCACAAATTTAATTGGGAAAATAAAATCCATCAGGCGTATCGCTCGCAAATTACGACTGAGTACAAGAATAAGACCATTCGTGCTCCCTGCTCATTCGATCTCTCGATCTCTCGATCTCTCTATCTCTATCTCTATCTCTCTGTCTCTAGGGTTTCTCCTCTCTTTCTTACTCTAACAAAGGGAAACAATGGCCGACGAAGGACAGTACTCATCGGGCAATGACACCACGCCCCACAAGCGCAAATACGAAGAGCCGGGGCTGTCTCAATCGCTTTCGCACAGACCCACTGGCTTCTCTGCGCCGATCGTATCTCCATCTGCTGAATCAGCTCACGCGCAGCCTCCCTCGTACAACAACGTGCCTCCTCCAGTCGATGGGCTCCAGCTCGCTAAGCAACGAGCTCAGGAGGTAGCTGCTCGACTCCTTAACAATGCCAGTGTTGGAGCTGTTGCTGGTGGACTCGATGCCAAGCGTCCAAAGGTTGAGAACGGCTCTTCCGGGTTTGATTCCAACGATAAGGGCTTCATCTCTGCTTTCTCTGGTATGTTTATCTACTTCTCTCACTCTTCATCTGGTTTTGGTAGTTCGGTCTTCTTCTTTTTTTTCCTAGTAATGGTTTTAATCTCTTAGGTTTTTTCAGTTTTATATTAGATTAAATCATTGTGATATTGATTGGATTTAATTGTTTCGGTTCTTGACTCTTCTTGTTCCGGATAGGTTACAATCTTGTTTGTAAATATGTTGTTCATGTAGAATACTCAGTACTAATACCTGTGAATCGGCTGAATACAGATGCGAAGCCTCAATACTCGACCCCTTCGTCTATTCCCGTCTCCTATGCCTATCAAGGTACTTCCAAAAAGATTGACATTCCGAATGGGAGGGTTGGTGTTATTATTGGTAAAAGCGGGGATACAATCAAATATCTTCAGACGCAGTCTGGAGCAAAGATTCAGGTTACACGGGATACGGAGGCTGACCTCTCTTCTGCAACTAGGCCAGTGGAGATTGTGGGTACTCCTGAACAAATTGCTACAGCCGAGCGGTTGATAAATGACGTTCTTCTTGAGGTAAAGCTTTTAATCTTTCAGTTTATTTTGTTGCTGATCTTGTAACTTGTTGCTCCTGTATAATCCTGAATCATGGCCATACTTTTCCATGTACTGCCTTCTAGCCAGAATGCCAGCAGACTCTTATTAGTTTTTACTTCTTTCATATTTGAAGGGTGCTTAAAGGCAATGGTAAATCTAGGTTGATGGCCATTGGTTGCTGTCTTTGGAACAATTTTGCAATTATGTAAACTATTGCCTAAAACTGACATTTAATAAGCTATGTACTAATAATTGATTATTAGGCTGAAGCTGGAGGTTCTGGAGTAGTTTCTCGAAGATTGACGGGGCAAGCTGGTTCTGAGCAATTTGTGATGAAGATCCCTAATAATAAGGTATTGAGAAATGTGTATATGGGTGTATCAGACAGATCACTGGTTTTGTTTGGGATTGCCCATGACTAGATCCAAATTTCAGGTTGGGCTGGTAATTGGTAAAGGAGGAGAAACAATTAAGAATATGCAAGCTCAGACCGGAGCTCGTATTCAGGTTTGTCTTTGTCGTCATACATGGTATCTTGTTATTTTCCCGTGTGTGTGCTTCCCTTGATTAAACTGATTTCTGTGTTACTGTTTACAATTTAGTTACTTTATTTTCTTGAATTGTTTGTGGCTAACGTGTTCTCTATTTTCTCCAGGTGATACCTTTACATCTCCCTCCCGGTGATACATCAACAGAAAGAACTGTCCAGATTGATGGGTCCAGCGAACAAATTGATTCTGCAAAGCAGTTGGTTAATGAAGTTATCAGTGAGGTATGTTCTGTACATCTTAATTTGTGGATTGACCTGGTTGGCCCTTTGTTTGCCTTGTACCAAGCCTTAGTCTTGTTTATATTGTTGGATTTTCAAGTGGGTTGGTGTTTTACTTTGTTAGTCATGGAAGTAGTGGGGATGCAGGGTTTGATTTCTGTCTAAGTTTTTGTGTGATTGAATTAATATCTCTCATCAGTTTGATATCTAATGTGCCTTTGATTGTGAGACTAGGTTTTATTTGATTGTCTTGCTGTTTAGTTATAATGGTTATGTTTTTTGCTTTGTTGAAAGTATGTCATGAAGTTACTGTAACAGTGGGTAGTTTCCTTGCCTCAGCTTTGTGTTCATCTGCTTCTCCTTTTTTCAGGTAGAATTTCTTATATTGTCATTGTTGCAGGGATACGATATTATCAACTAAATTTTGTATAGTATCAGATGAAATTATCATTTTTAAAATTCACTGGTTTTACTTTCTCTTCAATAATAAAATTTACACATTATGTTGTTCCATGTACTTCATTATTTTTACCGCACAGTGCTTTCAATTCTTGATTGTTATGGTGCCTTACTGTGTCTCTGCTCTTATAATACTTTTTTGTTATGTAGTGTATGGTTTATTCTTTTAGTTCATTGGCACTGTCTTGGCTCTGCAGTTTCGTTAGTTGATGTTGAGTCCATATTGAAGTTATTTTCAAAATATGGAGCTCTGTCTCCCTCATTGGTATATAATGTCACTGTCAATGGTCTAACAATTATATTGCCTTCATGCTCTATCTTGCTCTTCCTGTCAGAAGTGCATTCGGTATTTTAATGTTTTGATCTTTACTTGTTTACCACTATGCTTGTCAACACGGTAATATGCTCAAGTGTTCTAAGGAGGTGTGAGAGATGGGTATCATCATTTCTTGCTTCGCTTCCCATATTGGCTGTTAAACCCAACTGGTTCTTCTGCTGCTAATGACACCACTATGCCCATATTAGTTGTGTCATGTTGAGGTTGGACATACAGCTGAGCCTCTACAATTATTACTGGTTGAGATCTCCTCTTTCGTTTTGAAACTAATGCTGATTCTAGTTTCAAAGTTAGAACCTGGATGCTGTGGTAATATTGACTGATAGCACTACTCCTGGATCCATGTAAGTTCTGGCTATGGTCTGTGAACTTGTGAAGTCTTTTGACTTTCTAGAAATATGGACTTCTTAATTACCTGTAGTCATTTTAACTTTTTATATGTATACATAAATCAATTGAGGAAGAAATTGAGTATATTTATTTGAGGATTGGATGGATCATATTTGTTGTTAGCACTACAGAGCTCTTCTGGTGAAGACTGATTTGAACTATTTTTAAGTCGTACTTGTACTCATAGTGACATGCTTTTGAGGTGTATCTTTCATAATTCTCTGTTGTTTAGGTTGTTGGGAACATGGAATTTTCCTTTAATCTACCACTGTCTTCGAGTCCAAGTGAATAATTATTGGGATTTTAGCTTGCTCAGCCGTCGAATCTGCTTATTAACTGTGTATCCTGTCACTGATCTTGTTATTGGGAACTATTGTAGGGTTAGTGTGTTTTGGACCATTGGTGACACCAACATGGAATTCTTGTGTTGGTGTTCCCTCAGCGTGCCCTGGTATGAATCTAAATCTCAATTTTGATATCTAGTAATGATATTATGGAGAGCTGAGTTACCCTTTTGATGTCTGTACAAGGTTTTAGACTGTCTTTTATCGTTAATATCAAAATCCTTTTAGACGATGCCTTTGTACCTTTGCACAATACATTGTTTATAATAACTGTTATAAAATTTTCTGTCACCTTATTTTCATTTATCTTGTACTCCAAACTTATTCTGGCAGAATTATAAGGCACCCAATCATATGCTGCAAACCTTTGCTCAAACAGTGGTTTCTTGTTTTTGGTTCTTCCTTCCCGGCATTTCTTCCGGTTAGAGCCATTAAAGTTTGTTCCATTAGGTGTGTAACTTACTAGTTAGGTACTCGTCTGGAAGATAAATAGGCAAATTCTTCCTGTGTTGACATAATGAATTGATGCTTTGCATATGGTTCATTCAGTATTGTTTCATTGTTCTACACCTTTATTAGGTAACCTTACTTCTGTTGTAGGAGGTATAAATAACTTGATCATTTTCTGGTGGTTCAAATATTATACACTGTGATTTACTGTCAATAATTTATAATGGATTCATAGGAACCTCCTAAATATCTGTTGTGGTACTTTGCCTTGTCAAGGCAATGGGCTTTGTATGTGTTTGTTGCTTTCATTTATAAGGTTCTTCTATAGTTTGTGGTTGCTTTTGTACCAATCATTTCGAATAGGGAAAGGGTGTGCTTCTGCTGGAGTAACTCAGTAATATCACGAACCAGTACGGTATGTAGGCCTTCATACCTTTTCCAATGCACAGTATAAATCTGCTAGTCCTGTATTAGACATAAGTTTACTTTACGATGTGCTGATCATATGTTGATTTTTCTGTCAAATACTCAGTATGAAATAACTTCTTTAAATGATGTTCTGTTTGTGTTGATCTGTTAGATCAAATGCTTATATTTGTGTGTGTATGCGCATCTATTAATTTTTGAATCTATATGTCCTGGCATCATGGGTAAGTTCACTTTGGTTATTTGTGGTAACAATTCTTTTTGCAGAACCGTGTAAGAAATTCATCTGGAGGGTATTATCAGCAAGGTTACCAAGCACGTCCACCCTCAAGCTGGGCTCCACCTGGGGCTCCTACTCAACAGGCTGGTTATGCCTATGTTCAGCCTGGAGCTTATTCTGGCCCTTCACCCCAGTATAACATGTCTCAGTCACCATATGCAGGGTATCCTCCTCAGCCATCTGGTGGTTATCCCAGTAATTGGGACCCGTCAGCTGTACCACCATCTCAGCAGTCCACTCAAGCAAGTGGTTATGATTACTACAATCAACAGTCACAGCAGCAGCAAAACGCTGGGGGTCCTGGAGTTCCACCAGAGGGCACTGGTTACAATTACAATCAGCAACCTTCTGGTTACAATCAGCAAGGGCAAAGTTACTCTCAGGATAGCTATGGTGGGTATCATGCACCCCCGCAGTCTGGGTATGGCCAGCCACCCCAGTACGATCAGCAGCAAGGCTATAACTCTGCCCCCGTATACGGTGGTGTGGCAAACCCAGCACCAGATGGGCAAACTTCTAATTATGGATCTCAGGTGGATTCAACCCCTCCACCTGTCCAGCCTTCTTCAGTGGCACAGCAAGGATACAATAGTAGCCAGCAGCCTAGTCCAAACCCTTCAAATTACCCACCTCAAGGAACTACTCTGCCAGGTTATGGGATGCCACCAACTTCCCAAGCTGCTTATGGAAATCAACAGGTACAGTCTGGTTATGGTCCTGGTTATGTACCCCCACAATCTCAAAAACCTGGTGGAAATTCTGGGTATGGACAGTCCACACAATCTCCTAGTGCAGCTGGAGGCTATGGTCAGGTGGCCCCATCACAAGCAGGGTATCCTCATTCTCAGCCCCCACCCTCTGGCTATTCCCAAACAGACCCGCAACGAGGTACACAATCTGGTTATGGAGCTACTACTCAGCCAGGATATGGTCCCCCACCTTATGGTACTCCACCAGGTAGTCAACCGGGTTATGGTCAGGCGCCTCCCTCTTACAACACTTCTTATGGTGGTGGTTACACTCAGCCTCCAGTATATTCTGGTGATGGTATTGCAGTTGGGAACACTCGTGGAACTTATGACGCAGCCCCTTCTCAAACAGTTCAACCAGGTGCTGTTGCTAAAGCGTCACCTCAGAGTTGATCCTGTGTTTGATATTAGGGGTTAAGTTTATTGTTGCAAGTACTCTGTAATCCCGTGATAAGATCTACTTAGGTTTCATAGTATTAAGATGTCAGCATTTAATGTTGGAGATTGTGCCTAAACATATTTTTATATGGGAGGCTAGGGATTTTCTAATGCTGCATTCTGTTTCTGTAAGCGTAGTGTTTATAAATCTTGGGAGCCTATTCGCTTAGTTGCTCTAAATCTTGGGAGCTCACCGGGGATGGGGTCCTTTAGCTTTGTGTTTGTTTTAGTTTTTGTTTGTTTTTGGGAGATAACCAAGTACCTTCACTTTTTAAGCTCAAGTGTTTGTTGATACAGCACTACCATTTGCTCCCTACTGAGTACAACACATGGATTGCAAAAAAAAGTACTTAAGGCACAGATTGGCTGGATGGGTAGCAAAATTATGGTGATGACAATTCCTTTGAAAGTTGCATGAAAAGTAAACCTTACGCATCTCATTAATGTCAACTGTATTGTCATGTATGAAGTCTTCCATCAAACAAATTAACAATAGAAAGTAACCATTTTCTTGTGCTACTTCAAAAGTTTGTTGGCACCATTCTGAATAAAGCGTTATTTGTGCTAAAAACATTTTAACATTTTTATAAAATCACTCTTAAGACATTGTTGGCCTATGTATGATCTTAGCGTGACGGTTTCCATGTTATTGAAACAGCCTATTGCTTTTTCTTACTACATAGTTTAGATCTGTTAAAGGGGAATAAACCCAATAAACCCGAGTAAGCCTTTTCTTAAAACATAGTTAAGATCTGTAAAGATTTCTGAGAAGAGGGGAATAAACTTAAGGAAGCCTTACCGTTGGACCACTCAAGGTCCCAACACTTTTTAACATCTACATCTCTTTTATATAAGGTGGTTCCTGAAAGCCGTAATCATCTTTGGTGACAAAAGCAAGAAGAAAGCTAAGATAGAACCAAAGAACATTTTGACTAAATATCTCACTGGATCATCACTGACATCTTCAGAGATGTCTCTTGATGGTGATATGGCTGTTGCTGATGGAAGAGCCTCTATTATTGCGTCTGCCAGATCTGTAACGAAGGAAGAGGTCACACCAAGAGCAGGGACACGTCCCCAACTCTTTATACCAGATTCAAGGGCCAATTCTTTGTACTCCATGTCTATCTCTTCAAGAGTCTCTATGTGCTCACTAACAAAACTGCAGTGTAACGAAGATGGGCAATGAGTATACCCAAATTACCTTCATAGGAACAAACATCAGGGCACAAAAAACCATGAAATGTCAATAATCACGTACCTCACTGGAACAGCT
This sequence comes from Quillaja saponaria, assembly GCA_029379385.1. NCBI lineage: Eukaryota > Viridiplantae > Streptophyta > Magnoliopsida > Fabales > Quillajaceae > Quillaja > Quillaja saponaria. Next base: position 25,863,010 of record CM055610.1, read on the forward strand.
AAAAGACTTTGCACACCCTTCTGGCCAAGCTGAACAAGAACTTCGTCAGTATAGGGTTTCAGCCACTGTACAGGACCAACACGGCTCTGAACCCCCAACCCCCAAAAAATAGAAGCATAAACATGAGCAGTTAAACATAAAATGCCTCCAAAATAGTAGTTTGGAAGAAACAAATTACAGAAGCAATAGAAACCAGAGAAGTGGTAATCTGACACCCCCCCCCCCCCCCCCAAACAAAAAAAGGGGCGGCATTAAACTTAAGAACACAAATTTTGGAACTAACCTGGTATGCAAGAGTATGTTCATTGTCAATTCCTCTTGCTTTTAACTCTCCCATGATTAAGGAGATGCATTCCTCCATTTGATCTCGGTATGGATCTCCAGCATCCTCAACATAACTAACGGGCACTCCATGAGCACTGAAAAATATTATGACCTGAAATTTCAAACAAAATATAAGCAACAGTTGAAACAACAGTAAGCCCACATCTAATGTGTAAACAGTAAAATAATTATGATCAAGTTCAATAAGTTCTACATATATGCAAGTGCATGTGTTTATGTATTCAAAATTCAATTGCATAAAGAACCAAGTGAAATTCAGAAATCAAATACACCTCCTTAGGCTCAGCAAAAGTATGTAGCTCCTTCTCAATCAAGTCAGCCATTGACTTGATATAACCTTCACGTTGATACCAGTAGTTTATTATAGAAACAGGCAGCCTTGATAGATATGCATCTTCCCTAGAAATCAACTAACATTCAGATAGTGTGACCAATGTATAAAATACCATTTAAAACTTACTCTTAAGAGAATCCACAAAAGTGGCAGGCAAAGATACCTGAATATATGCTGGAGAACACGGATGCTTGAACCAGTTGTGGAGATAGAGAATTGAGGATAAAGAGGCAGCACTACAAGTCTTGTAATCCCATCCCTCTTGATCTGTCAAATGTAACAAAGCTTTAAAAATACACACAAAATAAGCAAAGAATTTATGCTAAATGTCGATACTCACTTTTTTGGTTGAACGAAAAGAACCTATAAGCCATTGGATCATGAAACAAAAGAATATTTGACATGTGGGAAAGGTTAGAAAGAATATAAATAAATTAACGGAATCTTCCCCAAAAAAAGGGAAAATGAAAGAATAGGGATGGATTACAATATAGCTACAGTCCAGTAAGAGTAAGACAGTCTATGAAAATGCACGCCTACACACACCACTAAAAACCACCCTAATTTATGTTATGGTTAGGGATAAAAACACTTTTATGTTATGAAGTAATGGAGTTTTGCAATAAAAAGAGAACATTAAATACATGCATTGGTAATTTATATGCAACATCATATAGCCTAAAGGAATTGGCAATGCATTATTTTCTTCAAACGGATAGGAGAGAAACATTTAGAGAGTTTTTTTGAATATATTTTTTTAGAATTAACTCACAAACACCTCACTATTTTCACAATATACTGAAGTATGACAATTTTGAAGTAGCCAATAAGGAAAACTAAGCTAGAGTTTGATGGGTAACATAGAAATGACATTGTCATGATCTATCACCGATAAGACGTCCAAATATCATAATCTCCATGGCTAAAAGGTCATTGTAGCAAACACAATTATTATATGACTTTCAAGATAAAAACAATATTAGATGACTTTCAAGATAAAAGCTTGGCTAACTCACTTGCTGAACTGCTTCCTCAGTGAACGGGTACCAGTAGCGCATCCCAACATATACATTTGCAGACATGTCCTTTGCTTCCAAAGCCATTTTCAGTACATGAGCCTACAAAAGTGCTGCAGGCCCTAAGCATTTTCTCGTCAATGTTGAAGCAAACTAGACCAAATTAAGAAATATTTAACATTTCACCTGCTCATCTGTTATTTTACGCAAAGGAGAGCCACCTCCAATAGCAGCATACCCCTCTTTGCTTTTAGGAGCCCGGAGCACAGAAATTATTCGTGCCAATGGTCGCTGAAGAAACCGGAACAACCTTGGCAGACGGATAATATCCTGTCTTTCACATGAAAATGTTATCATACCACAGATATGAATGCCTATTCATATTGAAATAGAATCAGGAAACACAAAAATATATTGAAGAGTCAAACAGCAAGGGGCAGAAAAAGACTAACAGGGTCTGCAAAAAGATTGAACAGAAAAGGTTGAACATCATTCAACGTCTCTGGTCCTCCCAGATTGAGAAGCAGCACACCGACTTTCTCTTCCACAGCATGCGAAGGAGATTCCACAGTAGTCCCATCATAAGGGCATACTCCCACAGAGCAAAATGTTTGTCCTACTTGGTTTTTCTTACCGACAGGATCACAATGATAATATCCTCCAACAATTCCATTTTTTATATTGGCTGCGCTAGAAGACAGAACAATGGATGCTTGAAATGTGAACTTACTATAAGATGAATGACGAGGGCCATACAGACGAGATCTGGTATAAGACGATAACCTGTCAATTGAAATGAACTTGGTCTAAACCTTGTCTTAAATGCAAAGAAACACATTTCAAAAAATAAATCAAATGTTTAACAAATTTACAATATATATATATATATATATATAATCATTTTTTAAAATAATTAAATAAAACATTATCAGCATATTCTATCCTAGCCAAAAAGCACATATAAACCAAGCCTATCTAAGCACCCCGAGTGGCATGCTCAACTCCTAAGTAGAATATTGAGCTTGACTAAACCCCTGATATGGTTTCACCAGTGAGGCTCCAGCCGGGGAGGAGGTGAATAGGGAGTTTGGCTCTACCTAGCTCCTTAAGTTTGACAGGCCGGACCAATCAGATTGAATAGAAGCAATATCCCACCCAACTGGAACAATAAAAATTCAATCTCCGGAAGTTCTATAATTTCTTTCACCTTCCCATTCTACTTATGCAAGTAAGCAATCCAGCATCCCTTTCTCAATCATTTAGAACCAAAAAAAAGCAGCGGCATTACTGCAGTCATCAACCAGGAAACTCTGGGAAATAAACAGAAAGACATAAAAAATTTCTTAGTATTTTGGATATTGACAAAAGCAACTAAATCCGGAGGAAAGTAGGAGATAGGGGTTGATTCAATTCAACAACAGCAGGGACTCTTTTACTAATCGGAAGGCGTATATGGTTTGCACGGATTCAGATTACTGGATTTGTGTATTAAATTTCTAAGCCTAATTGATCAGAAAATAAGTAATTGATCCAACAACTACGTAGACCCTTCTTTTCTAAAAGGAAAATTTTAAAAAGCAAGAAAATTTATCGACAACGTATAATGAAAGTAACTTAAAGACAGCTTACCCCGAAACCTTATGATCCGAAGTGGAAAACTTGGAACAACAGATCTTTGTCTGAGGTAGAACACTGGAAGACAACGTTGTGTTCATGCTGTGGGGTTTCGAAATAAACCCAAAAAGCCAAAACCTTTTCAGAGTTATTGAGGCGCAAGTCCAAGTAAAGATGGCGAATACGAAATGTATAAACAATTTGATCCCACTCGGGATTTTTGTGCAGAGTTTTATTTATAAGGGCTAGTTGAACTGAAAATAGTAAATGGAAATTGAAAATGTCTATTACGGTAGAATAAATAATTTTATAAGGTTTACACCTTATTTTTGCAATTTAAAAAATTAATCAATCATAATTTTATAAAAGATGAAAAAGTTATTAAATAATTAGATCTAGTAAAAGAGAATTTATTTGGAAATTAATTTTTTTAATTGTAATTAAATCCAAGGACTCGTTTATAAATGTCTTTTATTAAATCAATATTTATTCAATTTGGTTTTGTTGACCCCTAACCTTTATTTTTTGTATTTTACTTTTTGGGTTTAAGAGTAGAATGACGGTATATTATCTACTAATTTCATATTCAAAAGCCCCTATATAATGTCAAGGGTTCGAGCTCGCAAGAAAATATTTTTAGAAAGGGACGACCACAAACCCTTGACGAGACTAAGCTTGGGTGTGGGGATACTCGTAAATTTTATATTCAAAACAACATTCATAATCTCACTTTGCCAATATCTTTAATTATGTACATAAATACCAAACTACTAGTATTTTATACATTTTTGACACGCCTGGTGAGACGTCTCCAATTATTGAGTGGATTGTAAATGTTATCATAATCACATAATCTTGTTTGCCAAATCAAACTCATCATAACGTAATGATTTCAGAATTTTGATCATCACAATTATTTTTTTTTGTGTTGTTCACATTCTATTTTGCTGTATGAAAATTTTAATTTAACCGTAAGTATTGTGTGATAGGCTTATTCTCTTGCATCCAAAATTATGACTTCTTAATTTTTTTGTACATGGGAGCAAGTTTAAAATTCATGTTCATGTAACTTAGACTATCGTGTGTTTTTAGTTTAGAAAATATTATAATATCATATGCTGTTAAAACTATGTATGATCAATCTGAGTTTGAAAGCCAATTGTGATTGAAATGTTTTAGTACGAACAATTTTGGCTGTTAAAAATTATTAACTAATTTAAATGGCTATTTATATAATATAATTTTGCTTGATAGTCAGCATCATGCAAAAAATAAGTTGTATAATTTTACATATGAAAATTAAATGTTTTGGCCAACTTTGGCCTTTGGCCAATTTTGGTCATTTGACCGGGCCTTTTGTGTTAATATATGGTCATTGGATTAATAATTTTGTCAGTTTAATTAAAATTGTGGTCGATTTGCCACAATTTGGCTATTAGGCCATATTAGTTATTAAATTAAATGTGGTCGGATCACTAATTTATTATTACTGTATTATTGACACTTAACTTAATCATGAATTTTGTCTTAAAAAATATAACTAAAACAATTTATACCCATTTTGTCAATACGATGTTTATGAATTTATCAATTAAAAGACCGAACGTTGATATAACATATGAGACTGAATGCAAACATTTATGTAAATTCTAATATCATTGGGCACGTTGTTGACACTTGCAGGAAACACGAGTGCTCGACCATGGCCGCCTAGCTTCAAGGTCTTTCTTTAATTAATTGGTCCACATGAAATTTGGGCTTTGGGCTCATTAACACATTTTACGGTCCACTATTATGGCCCATTTTGGTTTAGGTAAATATTCATCTGTGATATTAGTATTTTAGTAAATTGCACTCAGTACGTTTAGGGTTTTGGTGACCTCAGGGCCACTACAAATTAGTGCTTTCAGTTGCGAACCTGCAAAGCCTCGCGTCCCCTGTAAACCTCAGCTGGTCACTTGGAATCTATCGCTTGCCTTTTCTTTTCAATAAGCCTCTGTTATTTTCTACTTGTCTCTGCATCTTTTGCTATTCGAAAACTTTTAACGCTTCACATTGTTTTATAGGCCCAGCAATCCGAGCCATATATTCTGCTGCAAGCAGTTTCCGGTATTGATTTTCACAAAATTTACTCTTTCAGCTCATTTTTCTAATGGGGGCAATTTGGGTTTTTTATTGTTTGCGGTGATAATCAAGGGAAAGCTGAATTTATATGGAATTTTGCAATTGAAACTTGTTTAGTAGATGTTATTGTTAAGCATTGCATTTTCATCTGACTTACATTGTCTGGTTTCTTCATTTTTGCATTCATGCTTAGCATTTGATCCAAGTAAAAGCACTCGCTTTTTTGAATTAGATGTATTTGTATCCTATAAAGATACATTATTTACAAATATATTTCCTTTTATTTTGGTGGTAATATGCTCTATGTTTAGCATTGATTTTCTTGTTGGTATGTACAGTTGATTTGATTTAAAAATATGGGAGAGCGTTTTTATATAATATGGTCTATGCTTAGCATGTCATATTTGTGTTGATTTTGTAATGTCAAGTTTTGGTTTAATTCAAGAAAGACTATATGGGGGAAATTAATTTTATCATGGCTCTATAATCGAGTCAACAGCAGGGGCCCAATTGATGGCCACCTGACTGCCGCTTAGAGCCAATATGAACCTACCGGAGTAAGATCCATAGAACTCATTAGTTGTTCCATGACACAATGCTATGGTTATATTTACATTTCCACTCCCTCAAGTCAGTTGTTTTTTATCCCATAACTAAATTTTACTTTTCCATCTAAGTTAATGATTAAGAATTCAAAACCTTTTTTCAGTTTGCTTTTATCTTATGTACGTGGGCTGTGGAAAACTGGTTATTTACAAACATTTTTCACAGTAGTATTTTGAAGATAATATGCCCAGTGCATGGCATTTCATATTTTAGTTGGTATGTTGCAAACATATTTAAATTTGTGATTTATTACAAAAATGACTATGCACAGAAGATTTTTATGTTAACATGGCTCCATAATCGAGTCAACAGCAGGGGCCCTGTCAATGGCCACCTGACTGCCGCTTGGAGCTGATATAAATGTACTGGAAGAAGATCCATGAAACTCATTAGTTGTTCCATGATACAATACCCTGGTTACATTCACAGTATCAAAATCTTGAAAACTTGTTTTGAATGACATACTACATTTTCATTTTGTTTTCAATTTTGATTTAAATATTCATTAACAACTTTAAAGTTCTGATCATGTCTGATTTAGTAATTGGCATTTTTTCAGACACGGGTGTTTGTTTATTATTCTCCTGACAAGCAACCTTTTGCACTGTGCCTAGAAAGAGCTACTGAACACGATTGAAGGGACCTCTTTATAGTTCTTTTCAAATTTAAAGTAGCTAAATTCTTTCACTGGTTTTCAAAGCATGTTCAAATTTTGTGATCATTGACTCAGACTTGAATTGACTTGTTTATCCCTAATTTGGATTTTGCTTCTCAATCATCTTGACCTATTATGTCTCATTTCCTGTAGAAATATGGTTAACTCAATGGGTTGGAGGTGCTTATTGGTCATGAATGTAGCATCCTCTTTTACTACTGTTTTTAACATACTGGAGGATATGGATATGAAATTACTACCACAGGGGGTTAGGACTTGACTGAATCTCCCAGATGATCCTCTTAACCTTTGTTTTTATCCATCATTCATTTATAATCACAGTTGATTGCATATTTCAGGTCCTTGCTCCGGGGATTTGGCTTAGTCACCATCTCTCAAAAACACATGTAAACTTCAGACCATAGGATTTTTGGTACCTGCATGTGAATGAGGAGAGCTCTCGTAACTCGAGGAATAGCTACAAAAACAATCTGCTTACATGCAAAGCTGAGCCCGTGGATTTGGCTTAATTGGTTTTCTGCCATAATCGGTTTTCTGCCATAGTATTGTAGGTCCTCCTTAAACCATTAGTTTTAGTTCTCGATAGGATTGTATTTACTTGATGTTACCCTACCGAGGTTTTGATCATAGTAAGTAGTACTTTTTAGTTTAGACAGTGTTTTGAGCTTTTGAGCTCTAGCTATTAAGGATAAGTAGCTAGAAGCAAATAATGAAAGAATCATTAAGCTCCGTACCATGATGTTGCTGTAATTTCTAAACCTTGCATAATTATGAAGATGTCATTTTCGATTTTTGTCAGACATATTTTTGTTCCATTGACGAGTGCAGCCCTTGTACCATTTTTTCTTTTAGTTTTTCCAGAATTCTAGGTGTTTCGAGTCAGACTATGGCATGAATTAAAAACATCACCCTCTTTATTTGCTATTGGACTATAAGCAATGTTGATAGCAGGTAGAAGCAACCAAAGATAAACGATTTTAAACTTAAAAAGCGTCCCTGCAAACAACCTCGCTGAAATTGACATCAAGGTTCAACAATACAAAAACATTAACTAACAAAACCTAAAGTGAAATGATTGGAATGGGGATTAAATTGTCATATTTTATGCATGTATTTGTGTATTTCTGAGACATGTTATACTAATCTCCCTCAGGTAAGTATAGGAAAAAGAATGTGTATATATTTACATATGTAAAAGAGAACTTGATAAAACAGACCTACATTGGCATTATACTACATGGCAAAAACCGAAACAAAATCTACAATGCTAACATAACCTGGCAATTTTGTGTGAAACTAACATGAACAAATCAACATGAAGAGAATTTCTCAATTAAAGAAAATACACATAATAACTATTTTCAACATTGATCTTAAACATTCACCTCAGTTTCGTTTTAATTTATATATCTCATTTTATCAACTGTCCGGAATGGACCATTTACCCCTGATAATTGGAAATTGTTCCTCTTCTTCACCATAACAGCAAGAGGGAAACATGGAAAACCCCGCTTGCTCTCCACTTTTGTAATCTGGGAGCCAAAAGAAAAGAAAGGAGAACGACAATGAAATCTCGGCCTTCACAACTTACACTCCAGGAATTGGGAACCGGCTTGTAAGATTTTCGACTTTTTTGCGCAAGGCTGACACCTGATTTATCAAAGGGAAGTCAGGAGATGATACAAACTGCATGAAATCTTGGAGCTTTGATCCTGAGACCAAATTTTTAGCTTCAAGGGTTATCTGTACGCCCTCGTGAATGAGGTCTGCAATTAATATAAATTCTCCCTCTTGAAGTCCTCTTGTAGTCATTGCTGGTGATCCAATACGAATGCCTCCAGGAACTAGTGCGCTTTTATCACCTTTTGTCATTTTTACATCAGCAGGTGTAAGTCTAACACGAAAGAAAGAAAAAAAAACAGGATAAAAGTAAATGGGATCAATCCATAAGAATCACTCACCAGGCACTGAGTTTTTGTTGAGAGTTATGGAAGCCATGTCAAGAATTTTTTCCACCCGAGCCCCATCAATGCCCTGCGAACATAAGGGTTGATGAATCAAGTTTTCTTGCATTCGAAACCAACTAAGAAAAGCAACTTTGCAATAGAGGAAAAGTAGCAAGAAGCTTACTAATGGCCTCAGGTCAACAAGAACCAGGTGATTATCGCTTCCCCCAGAAACCAGTTTGTACCCATGTTCAATTAATTGGCCAACAAGAGCTCCACAGTTAGAGACCACCTGCATGACAATAGTTATGCTAAGTAAGATTATTAGGACTACTTACATCAAATCAAGTTCTCAACATAAATGGAAAGAAAATACCTGATTCTGGTAAATCTTAAACTTTGGGGATTGTGCAAGCTTCAAGCAAACCGCTAGTCCTCCAATGGTGTGGTTATGAGGACCACCCTACATAAATAACTTGGCATTTTTAATTTCAACAAGAAGCTTGAAAAAACACCAAAGCTAATTTGATTAGGTTATGTGGCGAAATCTGATACCTCTCTTTCCACTGAGGAAAAATAAAAGCAAAATGAAGAAAAAGAGAGAACAGAAGACATAAGCCTAACTGACCTGTAGACCTGGAAAAACAGCATTGTTAATGGCTGACTCTAAATCAATTCCAAGCACAGGGTCCTTCTTGAAGAAAATCATACCACCTCTTGGACCTCTCAAAGACTGGGGGCACAAATATAAATGTATGAAGCCATGTATTACACCATCCAACAAAGGAAACATATGCGTCAAGCATATAAAACATTTTAGCTTCCATTAACAAAACCTTTTCGATGAGACCACCAAACAAGAGAAAAGAAAATTTTGACTTATACCTTGTGGGTTGTGGTTGTCACAACATCGCAGTAATCAAACGGATTAGCAACCACAGAAGCAGCAATAAGTCCACTTATGTGAGCCATATCCATCATAAGGAAAGCGCCCACAGTATCTGCAATCTTTTTAAGCATATCAATTTTATTAGCTGTTAGATACAAAAGAAAAAACTAAAGAACATGCTAGAAGAAATTGAATCATGAACTAAGATATAACTGCAGCAGAGGAATAAGCACAAGACACTTACTTTCCTCATCCGAGGGTAGTTGAAATCTCGAGGATAAGCACTGGCACCAGCAATAATGAGTTTTGGTCGGAATAGATTAGCAGTTTTCTCAAGCATGTCATAATCAACAAGACCTATTTAAGATTAAAAATAAACCAGAATCAGCCAGCAATCTCACAGGATAACCATTATATCAACCAAAAGGTTGAGAAAAAAAATCTAGCACCTGTAGATTCATCAAGTCGATATGGCATTGACTCAAAATAAACTGATGTGCCCGATACCCGTCTTTTAGGAGTCATGAATCCATGAGACAAGTGTCCTCCATGAGGTAAGTCCAAACCCTGTGAGGGTGACAAGTATAGAATTATACAACCTGTAATGAGGAACACCATTTTGGAAAAAACAATGCCAAAATCAGGCATTAGAAATCTCCTTACCATAATGCGGTCATGTGGTTTAAGAATTGCAGTATAAACCTCAAAATTAGCTGGAGAACCAGACAATGGTTGAACATTTACACCCCATTTCTTTCCATCTAAGTGAAATGCCTCCAAAGCTCTATCTTGACATAGTATCTCCAGCTCATCAATGTACTCATTGCCACCATAATACCTTATATGTAGAAAAGGCTAGAATCAATAACTTTAGGGGGAAAGAGAGAAAGATAATTTCCCTTAAGCAAATTTACCTTCTACCAGGCAGTCCTTCTGAATACTTGTTTGTCAAGCATGAGCCAACTGCCTCCATCACTGCTCTAGAAGTGAAATTTTCTGAGGCAATAAGCTCAAGGCTTTTGAACTGTCGGTCTTTCTCCTTGTCTATAATTGCACGAACTTCAGGATCAGCTTCACTCAAGCCATAGTCTATGAAGCTGCTTCCATCACCTAATCATCTAAACATGTTATTTATTCGCAATTGATCAGGCGATCAGCCTCGTAGCTGTTAAAAGTGCAAGGCGCACTACAGCATTCTCATAGACTTAGGCACAGAATGCATGGGTGAGGTGCACACCATAGTAAACCAAGGCACATCTTGCATGGAGTGTGCAAATAAATTAGACGGTACTTCAAAAGATAGCTAAAGGTAATATGTAAACCTAATTCACAACTATTACTGGAGGAAAAAAAAAGAAATATTTGTACCTCATTTATCAAAATATAGAATACACCAGTTTAAAGATCAACCGATATATTAATTATAAAACACATAAGTCAAACATTTAAAATATAAATTGCAAATAATCAGTGTCAATTTTCCAATAACTTGATTTCTTACCAATTTACAAATCCTATAACTTTGATTTTTCTGAAGTTTATCTTTACTTTAATTTTCAGGAAGGATACATTGTAATGGCTTTGTTAACCGTTCTTGGAATGGTTCAAAAACAATAACAAAGGAAAAGTAACAAGAAAAAATGATCTTCCAATATTATGCATTCCCCCAACGGTAAAGTATATACCTCCAATTTCAGGCACAGGGACAGAAGATGACGGTCTCCCACCGACCAAGCTTCCTTCAGCGTAAGATGATTTGCATGGTTTCACCAGATTGAAATTTATTTGATGAGTAAATCCACTAATATTACACCCTTTAACAGGAAAATTCAACCCCTTGGTCCAAATGGGCTGTTGTAAAGAACCCGCAGCTGCAACTCCACTACAAGCTTGCATCCTTGCCTCTATGACAACATAAGAAATTCAACTCAAAATTAATACACCAATATATCACACAAAAAATGAAATAAACATCATAAAATACAAAATTGATAATATTTTATACAAAGATTCACTATTCTTTTAAATGCTCGAATGAAATTTGGAAATAACATTTTGTTGAATTCTTTATCAAGATAGCTACGTATACACATGTACACACAATATGGATAAAATTCAAAAAAAAAAAACCCATGATGAGAGGCCATGTGACTGTGACAAGTGAACCACCCATACTTCTACGTACCGGTAATAAAAAAAATAAAAAAATGAAAGATATATGGTTCAAATACGGCTCCAAAACACCGTAATACAGCGCGATACGGCTTCGACACGCCCCCCACACTGCAACTTCGAGCGAGACCTCTGCGTATCTCAATCTTCAAACACACAGCTCTATTAAATTCTCAACCATAAATCGGTTCGGGTTGAAAGAAGAGTTAGAAGGCAATAAGCACTCAGATGATTTCAGAAGAAGGGGATAGAAGAATGCAGGCTGCTCCTTCGTTGAGAGATGAAACCAGTTTGGCGGGGAAGAGAACCAAAGTCTATCAACCCTAACATCAAAACGTTGCGTTTACTTATTGTCTATTTTTTATTATTTCCTTTTTAATTGTGGACTAATCTTTAGTAATTGGCCCAAAATGCAGGGGCTTTTATTAACATTAACAAATAAATAAATTTAAAAATAACTAAATAAAAAATAATAGATTAAAGTATTCGTTTGTTCATGACTACTAACAAAACAACCAAAAAAGAGAAATCCAACTAAGTACCATGCCAAGATTAAAAACTAATTACAGATAATTTTTAATTTAGATATTATGTTGATGTATTTCTATATTAATTTACAAAAAAAAATCATTATGATTGTTAATATATAATAAAATTTTACAATATTTAATTAAACATATTGTATTCTATATTTTTATAAATTAACAATATTCCAAATTTAATACATATAATATTCAATATTCATATCCGTATCTATTCATCACATGACTACATATTTACTCAGCCTCTCGTAGAATCACTATTGAAACACTTTATGTTAATTCACAACTACACTTCTGCATAGGTAGCCTTTGAAAACTATGCTATCTAAAATTTGAAATGTTAATATCAATTAGAAATCATAATCATTATAATAATTATTAAAAAAAGTTCCTATATATCATCTGTTTGATCACACTCCTTAAAAAACTTTAAATATTTTAAATTATAAAAACTATTTTTAAACACTCCCTAAATAAACCATTTTATATGATAAAATCTAATTTTAGTGTTTCGTGCATTGATTTAGTTATTGAAATTCTTTAGAAAAAGTTCGTGTATATATAGTAAGAAATTTTTGGAGTTAATATAAAGTTAGCAGTTGAGCCCTCCAAAAAAATTAATACACACTCCTTATAGTTAATATGTAAATTTAACATAATGTAATGATCAGATTAACTTTATCAACTTTAATAATTTTTTTTGTTAATATTTATTATTATGACACGTAATAAATAATTATTTTTAAGGCATTAGTAATTTCTTTATATAAATTATTCTTATTTAGTTAGAGAAATTTTAAAAAAATTATTGACCATGTTTGATTGGCTCTTGATTAGCCAAGCTAACTGCACATTAATTAAATTCTTATGCTGTACCAGGTCGCAGAGTAAACTTCAAATATATATTTGATGCTAGAAGTACAAGTTCTTGCAGCACTGTTTTTGGCTCATTGCATCTCATTAGAAATCTGAGGGGACCACTGTATGGCCTAATTATCAAGCAAACCAACATCAATGATATCACATAGATCATAGTGGTGGGCAGACAATCAGCAGATGAAAATTAACATATCCAACTTAAACTGTGCGTGTTAGCTCAAAGCCTCCATAAACCCACAGTACTACAAACCATCGAACTAGAAGGTATTTTCCCCCTTTTGGGATGGGAGTTAGAAGCTGGTACACTTTTTTTTTTTTTTTTCATTTTCCCACATGAGAAAGACCCCCACCGCCTTCAGCTTTTGTCCTGCAAATAAAGAAAGAGAAAGATCAATTTTCAGGGGCAACAAAAGGTATGCATAAAATACATAGTCAAGTCATTTGTAGGATAGGATAACTTATAAGTTTATTTTCCTCTAATACTGACATTATTTCCTTTTTTATGTTGCTATGTACATCAGTGCTCATTGCATCAACTTTGATACCATATTTGAAGTTTGTCTTTCCCCTATGGAGTCTTAACAGTGTCTTTACCTACATAACGCTATTGTATCTCAAAAGTTCCAGCATTACATCCTTCTCAGATCAAAACAAGAAATTCAATAATTAGTTGCAGAATTCAATCTGGAAAGAACAGCTGGTTGAAGCCCAACAGTTGTAGGGATTAAGAAGTACTAATTAGGAAATCATTTATTTCAATTAAACAACATGTCCCCCAGAAAAATAAGAAGAGTACTCCCTAAAGTTCACACCTCAATCTTAAGACTATTTCTTACCCTTCTTAAACCTTATATCCAAGCAGAAAGCAGAAAACAAAACTGATAGCTCATTGAAATACAATATTAAAACCAATCCCTATGTATGATAAATACTTACTTGTGATCGGAAGGATTTGGCGTAAGTTCATACACAATTGTAGCAACCACATCCCTTTTCAACTGTAGATCATAAGCAAGACGATTTATCATTTGAGAACTAAGAAAAAAACAGGAAAATAGACTAGGCAATGAAGTTACCTGAGTAGCTTCACCTTTAAAGCCAATATAGTGTATCTGAGTTGTGTCGCCCCCAAAATTCTCAGGAAAGTGCAATGTGATATTTGCCACGCTTTGAAATTTAGAATATCTAGTTACGAGGATTAACATGACATTAGAAAGCACAAGAAACGCGAAAAATCAAAATTGCTGAAAACTATTCATAATTTACAATGACCAGGGAATATGCTTCATTACCAATATATGTGACAAGTATGACACAGGACTGCAGTATATTATTTGCCTTCAGTTTTTGAATATTCTTAAAACAATACCTTTGCACCAACTAAAATGAGAATAGAGAATGATTACCTTGTCTGGTATTCCAGCACTCCTTGTATGTTCTCAACCAATTCCCATTCCTTAAAAAACAAGTGTCAGACAAGGTGAATTGTTTAATTTATCAATTAAATCATAACCTTAGATTAGCCTGTACCTGAACAGCTTGCATGCTCTGAGCATCTGAAAAGTCAATGCCATCTCGATTGATGAACCTAATTTAAATTGAAGTTTTCAGTATCTTGAATTTGAGAAAAATCAATAATGGAATAACAACCTTATTGTAAAACTTTCACTTAATGTCTATGTTGATACTATTTTCCAGTATATGTCACCCAATACTAAAGATAAACATGGCTGGTGTTCTGCTGCTCTATGCAGTATTTATTGGTTGTGCCCTAAGAGATAAAGGAAATCCAACTTTGAAGAAGATAATTAAACCTTTCCATATAATAATGAAAGAGGATTTGATTAAGGTGGAAACTTGGCATGCAATAACAATGCAAGGCAAAAAAAAATATAATATGCAGTCCATGTTTAGCAGGACAGAGCCATCTGATGAAAAATGTGACATAATATGATGATAGTCCAAAGTGGTAAAACATGATACACAAGTTATTAAATCTAAATCATAAATGCTAACACAACAGTATGAATTTAGAAACTTGTTCGTCTGAGATGATGAAGGTATTCGGGTGCAGCATAAATACAAATTAGAGATGCAAAGGCTGTCTTTACTAGAAATCTATAGAATGGTATGTAAGGAATTATTAACTATGATCACTTGCAAAACCACACCAATCCAGGAACAAAGCTGCTTTGCACCAAAGAAACTTTTGAAAGAATAAACTTACGCTCTCATCTTGGAAGGACTTGTTCCATCAGCACCACCAACAATGGATATGCCCTTGATCTTGACGTCTGATGTAAACCTGTCACATTTGAATCAACAAACACATGTTCAATTCAGAAGTTATGTGCTTAAAAAAACTTTCCGAGGGTTACAAATTTGTGAAGACAATAGGATCTGAATCAGGTAGCAACTCACGGAATGAAAACAAGTAACTCAGGATCACCCTCGTTGCTTTCCAGGAAGTCCTGTTACACCATATAGAAGCTAGTGAGATGCTTCATCATATACAGAAGACATGTGAAGATCAAGTCATAGTATCATGTGTAGTAACAAAAATTCATAAAACAATAAACAAAAGAAATCACTTATAAGAGAAAAAATTCAAGAATTAATTAGACTCTTCATACAAAAAGAAAAAAATGAAGAAAGAACCAATAACCACTCTCCATGGGAAACAAATGAAATAAGAAGTAAATGTGGAAGCTAAGTACCCCGGAAGAATTCAGGCGCTGTTCCCAAGCTTTAAAAACTGACTTAACACTGCCTGTAGTTGCCTCATTCAAAGCAGACACCTGAAAAAAAAGGAGCAAAAGTAAGGTACTTCTTTCATGTGAACAAGGATGAAAGCTGATGCATGTTAGTTGGGAAAAAAAATGTTAAACAAATAATATTGCATAAAGGTATTTTATCAATCAGAAGATAAGAGCTCCTTTAACATATGCCATTTCCAGGGTGATAGAATTCTAGCAACATATGTATAGGATTATAGGCATCCCAAGTACCTCCTCAATAAGAACTTCATATAGAGGGCGAGATTGAAGGACCAACAGACCGACATACATACCGGACAAATATAATGATCATGCAACTAAACAAATATTTCACTTAACTTACCGGACAACAAGACAAACAGCACTTCTGAGTCTTGATCAATAGGACTAACTAACCCATCATCTGTACTTATTCTAATAGTTTTGTTGAAAACATGCACCTGTAACTTGTCCGCACACAATACCTCATGCCTCGTGGAACATTAAATCTAATCAAAAGAGAGGTAAAAGGGATTGATACCAATATGAACAACCTATATTTCCGTACGGACAAGAAGTGAAATGAAATGGATTCAATGGAGGGGAGAGTGTAACCACATGTCCTAAAATGGTAGGAAATTATTAAATTTAGAAGCTGGAGCTCCAAGACTATGAGTACAAAATAACCTAAATCCCCTAAAGTTTTAAAATGCATAAAAATCACCATTTAGAGCAAGCAGTAAAAGGACATTAGAATTTCAGCTCTAGCTTTTATAAGCTACTGTTCCTTTCAATAACCAATATGGGTATTTGGGTGTTCTTACTAGAAATCACTGAATCTGAAAATTTGATTACCAATAAGCATGAAGCATACTTGCATTGCAACCATGGAACATATTGTCTAAATTCTACGCGAAAATGATAAAAAAGGGTGCAATAATTTCGACCAACAAAAAGGAGATTGGAGACAAACCTTGGTTAAATCTATATGTTTGTAGAGGGACCAATCAGAAGAACAATCATGCTCCTCGCAACTATGATCATGTAAGCACGCCATCTCTGCCTGTAAACTCCCAAAATTTCAATCGCCAGGTGGGGCACAAGAAAATAGAATACCAAAGGACCGAAGCGGCCAGAAGGCTTATACAGATTCTTTCTTACGAGCCCCATACACCCGCGAAGCGAGCTGCGTTTGACACAATAAAACGGCATCTCAATATCTCTCCATCAAACGATAAGTCGTTTATCTCAAAGGTGCTTTTTCTCATTCTTATTGGTCGTGTATTATCCAATAATTAATAAAATTTCCTTCTCAATAAGTCCAAGTGTCCAACCATCCCAGGCCCAGAATCCACGTCATCCAAACAGGTCTCCAAATTTCGGAAATTCATCAATTTCAAGCACAAGGAGAGAGCGGGGAAATCAAGTACAGCGAAGGAGGGGGAAGAGGAGAGAGCAATGGAGGTAATGAGGGACGATAGCTCTGCAGTGACAAGCAGGTACACCTTAACACCGTCACGTATCTGCAACGAAGATACACTATTCTGCATAGCTGTGGATCCTGAGTCGCTTTCCGAAATGAATGCTACCGCTGCAAATGGGCGACCCATCACCAGATTGGACTCTATCAAACAAGCTATCCTTCTTTTCGTCAATGGAAAGCTCACGATCAACCCCAAACATCGCTTCGCTTTCACCATTCTAGGGAAGTCTGCCTCATGGGTAATCTCGATTAACTTTTTTCTTTCATTTATGGGTCCTGTTTGGTTACTGGGGAGATGTAGGGAGTGAAAAGATAGAAACTTTCTCCTTTTTGTTATTTTGATTTTGCTACACCGTGTTACTTGTTTTGTTTATTTATATGAAATTATTGTCTTCTGATCAAGTACTTAGGATAATTACTAATTGCGCATTAGTAATGTGCATGTGCATCACCTTGCCACTCCAAGAAGGCCCTATACTAAGTTACTATCCATTAACAAGGGAACACACCTGTTCTTCTATTCTAAAATCGTCTACCTAGCCGTTGCATCACAATGTGGTAACATCTTCCATGCCATTTTCGTTAGGTTGGTATGACATGTACTTTCTTTGTAGAAGTTCACATGTTGAAGCCCTTGCCACCTTAATTATGAGCCTAGTTATATAAACACAATTCGTGAACTTCCTCTTGTAATTCTATGGAAGAATTGTAGGCAAAACTCAATTAACCTTCAAACACAAAATTGACGTGCTTAAACCATAAAAGGGTTTTATGAGCCATTATTCTTCCTTGCACACAATAAAACTTTTGTTGAAGCATTAGTTATCCAAGATTCAAGAACCAACTTCACTTAGCTCTCTCAAGTAGTGCCTTCTTGTTTCTTTTCAGGGAGGCAAAACAAATTGATGATCTACTAAATTTCCAAGTGAAGAAGATCTTGAAGTGGTTTCTGAGTCATTACCCTGCAGAAACAAAAAATAAGGATAAACAAAGTTCCAATAAAGGAACCCATGGACTATATTCTTCTCCAATCTGAGTTTTGCTCATGTCTTGGAATGAATTCAGGGACTTCTTTAAAGAAATTCTGACTGTCAGTAGGAATGGTTTGTGGATTACGAACAGCTCGGTCTGGTGCTTTTTCTTTGGAAATAGCAATTATAGTGCTTCACGTTGGCGCCTCTGACAAATGACAGCTATATACTTGAATCCGAGTTACTTTTATTGCCTCTGGGAAACCTGGGATGATTAGTTTACCAGCTGATACTTGCCTATGGACCACAGATTCTGCATTTATACTATTTTGTATTACTATAAGGAAGACATTATTACAATAACACCCATATACTTCTAGGTTGTATAACTGATTGGAGAAGAGGTTCATAGATCATGAAAAATATATTTTGAATTCTATTCTGCCCTGGAGTTGGAGGAAAAGTTTACCTATGTCTCAAGTTTTACTTTTTTCATGTGATTTGATCAACTAACACAGAATATTATATCATCTTACATGTAGTTCCAAGTTTATTTTATCCTTTAATAGCAAAGGAGGAAGGGAAAAAAAGAAAAAAAAAGAATCTGTTTTCCTCTTCTTCCTTATTCTTTGGGGGTTGGGTGGTTGTTGAATTATGATTTGATTGATTCAAAAGTTGATTGTTCCTCTTTGAAATGAAGCTTCAGAAAGAATTTAGCAATGAATTTGAGTCAGCAGTCGCGGCAGTTCAGGAACTCTCAGCTGCTACTTCATCTTGTGGTCAGGCAGATCTTACCAATTTGTTCAGAGTTGCTGCTCATGAAGCTAAAAAAAATCTCGGTTTCAAAATCGCATTCTCAGAGTGGTAAGCTGTAGCTCATGTCATGTTCATTTGTCGGTTCACATAGAAATGGTTTCATGTATTGTCATTTGCACTTGGTCAAATTTCCTTAGTATGAGTAGGAATCTTTGTGTCATTTCCATGTTATTCTTGTGTACTATTTTTACCAATGAAGTCACTGCAGTGCTCTGTACTTGTGTTCTATCCCAGGTTCTTATTTACTGCAGATCATCTACACTACCACAGCATCAATGGCTTGTGGACCAAAAACTTTTCACTTTGGATGTGATTTACCTACATGACAAACCTGGACCTGACAACTGCCCGGAGGTGTATGATGCTCTTATGGATGCACTTGGTAATGTTAGTGAATATGAGGGTTACATCTTTGAGACTGGGCAGGGGCTACAACGTGTACTATTCCTTTATGTGTGTGCTTCTATCACACCCACAGCAACGTTGTGCACAAGATTACATTGACATACCCAAGTCTCTTCTGAAGAAGACGCGAGCAGCAGAGCCAATGGCTACTGAAGATGTTCCTGTATCCAGCCAGTGAGAATGAAATTGCAGATAGTTATTAGTCATTTTAGTTGTACTTCCAGCTTTTGGTTTCATATATTCCCCAAGTTGTAGCTAATTTAGATATGCATTGCTTAAAATAATGACGGGTGATCACATCCTATTGATCAAATGCCTAAACTTGAAGTATAGTGCTAAAATTAGTTATATACTTTAAAAATGTAGTTTGGTATATTCAAGTTTAGATTTTAATAATATTTTTAAATGAATACTTTATTACATATTAATATTGTAAAATTTTATACAATATTGTAACAAAAGTTTGGCCTTTCATGTGAGCCTAAAGTCTTTTCACATTTAGAAAGTGATTGATCATTACTAGTTATACTAATTCTATGAGTACTTGCTCTCAAAATTTGCCCCCTATCTTTCAAGTATCTTTTGCAGAACTAATATTTCTGGTTCTCTTTATTTAGATGAAATTCAATAATTAAAAAAAGATTGTAACAATAATGTCAAGGTACAAGATTCAATTCTTAAATGATTAATCTATGACAGGTATTATACCCTTTATCTACATCTCCATGGCATTCCTCTTCCCAACTCAGTCAATCATTCCCATCCAAACAAATGGAAAGACAAGTCAATCCAAGTCAACCCAAATGGATATTGGATAGCCCCAACCGCTTGATTAATTGTTGATTTGCAGAAAGTCTTAGATTTAACGGGTAAGATCACTTGTTATTTATAACTTCGGGCTTCATAGGTCCACCACCACCGGCATGTCCTATTGAATGAAGTGGGTCTTCCACACTACTACGAATCAAAATTAGGAATTTATAAATAAATAAAATATAGTACTGCATTTAGAAAAATATGTAGCAATATCAGATAAATAAATCTCATTTAATTGGTAAGAATTTTTAACCTACATAATAACTCTTACTCATATTGTTGTGTTCAAAATAATAGTCATTCCTATCTCATATAATTATGCCCTCTTCAACTCAATAAAAATTGGATTGGAAGACTTCTAAGTTAAAAAATAATTTAAGTCCTAATAATTGATTTGTTATTGTGAAATCTGCTTCTATATTTTCATTTTGATGCTATTAATTTGATAATGATTATTTCATAAATTTGTTGAAAGTTTGAAACTCTTAGAGATTCTTTAACTAGTTCCAAAAATTGCTATGGATCCAATTCCTCTGCTTTCTAGAAATTAAGTACATCAAGATAATCAATGGTCAACAACAATCTTTACTTCTCTTATGAATTAGGACTAGAATCCATTGCTTATCCCAACGCTGTTCCACGCGAAGATGAAACTAAAATGAACATCTGCATTCCTATTCTTTATTGCTATGATCTTCCTTATTTACCAATTGGCAATAACGAAGGGAAGCAATGCAGATTTTGGCTCTCAGGTTTCTTGTAATGCCTATTGCTAAGTCTTCAAGATACTCGGTCAGTGTTTGAAATTTAGATGACACATTGAATGATGTAATTACAATTACGTTGGATAGAAGTGTCTTGAGTTTTGGACTTATCAAAAAGGAATAATAATACAAATAAAAATACAAACTACCTGCTATGCTCTTTTAAATTAGTCATGGGACAAGTTAAAAGTATAAGCCTTATGGCTAACTAACCATTTTAAAAACAGTGAATTATTGGACCAAAGCTTACTTTAAGCTTTCAGCCCATGGGGAGCCATTTATGCTCCTCTAATATATAATTACCTCCTAACATGCTTTATTTAGAGTCCTCAAATTAAAAGGAACTATTTCAGGTGAAATGGGAATCTGCTTGTCCCTTGCATCTTCAGAGATTCATGGAATTGAAGAAGCTCCTGAAAATTTGAAGCTACATGATCAACAAAATGTTAATGTTCCTAATGGAGCTCATGGACTTGGCTCTGTTTACACTAAAGAGGGTAGTAAAGGACTCAACCAAGATGCTGCTATTCTTTACCAGGTTTCTTAATGGGTTTTCACCTATTAAATTTTGTTATTGACCTTTATGTTTTGCAGGCTATGGTCTAGTTTGAACTTTTTGTTCTTCTTTTTCATAAGGGTTATGGAATGAAAGATGGAGCATTTTGTGGGGTTTTTGATGGGCATGAAGGAATGGTCATACAGTGATCAAAATGATCAGCAATTGCTTACCATCACTAATACTAAGTCAAAAGAATGCTTTTGCAAAAATCAGTAAGGTTGAAGAAGGTGATGATATCTTAGTCCAGGAAGAGGACTCTTTTTCAAACAAGAATTTTCAGAAATGGAAAGAAGCTACTGTTAGTGCTTTCAAGGTCATGGACAAGGAGATTAAGCTTCAAGAGAATTTAGACTGCTCTTTTAGTGGAACCACTGCTGTAGTTGTTATCAGACAGGTAAAGCACAAAGAACCAAGGAATTAGAATTGAACATTTTATATATTTGATTGTAAATCATGTCATATTCTTCTTCTTTTGTATAACTGAAAACAGGGTGAAGATGTTGTAATTGCTAACATGGGTGACTCCAGGGCAGTCTTGGGGACAATTTGTGAGAGTAAAATTGCAGCTGTTCAGCTGACTACTGATTTAAAGCCCGGATTACCTCGTAAGAACTTTTTCTTTTTCACTCCATTTCTGTAATATGATCTTTAATAAGAATATTATTGTTCAATTACTGTATCTAATGCAGGTGAAGCAGATCGAATAAGGAGGTGTAATGGTATGGTTTTTGCACTAGAAGAAGAACCACACATCCAGAGAGTGTGGCTGCCTAGTGATGAAAACTCTCCTGGTCTAGCCATGTCTCGAGCTTTTGGAGATTTCGTGCTCAAAGACCATGGCATCATTGCCATCCCAGATATATCATATCGCCGCCTAACTTCAATGGACCAGTTTATAGTTCTTGCAAGTGATGGGGTAAGTGTTTGAATTGATATGAAACATGTTCTGCTCTACTCAATGCTGGTAAAGCACCCACCATGTCACATAAGCATTCTGCTTTTAGATGGAATTTTGCTTAAACAATGAGATTTGTTTTCTGTGTCTCTGGATATGTAGGTGTGGAATGTGATAAGTAACAAACAAGTTGTGTCAATCGTGTGGGCAGCAGATAGTGAAGAGGTAGCAGCAAAGGCAGTGGTAGAGGCAGCCGCCGCTACCTGGAAAAAGAAGTTCCCTTCTGCAAAGATAGATGACTGTACTGTGGTTTGCCTCTTTCTGCATAAAAAGGAATGCACAACTGTGGAAGTGGCCGCTTGAGTTGAGGAGGGAGCACAGACAACAATACATAACAAGCGTCAATGCCTGATATTATTGAAATGCTAGTTTAAAAGTATTTACCAATTATTATTTGTACCTTATATACTATACAATCGCATCGTACCACAATCAACATGGTACTTTGGTTATGAGTACTATTAATTGTTTTTAGCTTGCGATGGACCTCAAGGCAAAAGTCGATATAGAATTACATTTTGCTATTGAGCAATTACTTGAATCATATGATGATTCTACAGTATGTGTGTAAATGATGTACGATTACACTGTGGCAGGGTCTAGTAATTTAGACCCAGAAAAAGGTAAGGACGGCCCATAACTAAAGGCCCATAAATCTCAGATCAGATATTACAGGGTAAAGCCCATTTGACATTAATTTAGCCCAGCTCAGCTCAACTTGGACTTGACTCAAATAATTTTGTTTCAAATGTTCATTTGGTAAGTCTCTTTGTTTGTCACAATTATCAATTGAAGACAAACAAGTTGATGTCACAGGCATAGCAATATTGTTGTCCAGATTCATTGAATTAACTCTAGTTAACAATTAATGATATTATTATATACATAGTCCATCCAAGTAGTTTTCAAGTTTCAACCCCACCGAGCTTTTATAATATACATGAAGTCCATACAAGTAATTGTCATCTTCATATTTCAATAAAACATTAACTAAAAATAACATTTATTGCGCTTCAATCTTTAAAACTTTTATTAATTAGAATCACCATTTAATTAGACGATTTAAATTTTTTTTAAATACTTGGTAAGATGCAATGAGATTTTTTTTTTAAATTTAAAATATTATTAAAAAATAAAAAATTATTATTTACATCTGAAATAATAATAAATTAAGCAATAAATGTTAAAAACTTTTCTATTTATTTATTTAGGTTAAGAGTTGAGAGAATGATGTATTTTTATGTTTAATTAATTAAAAAGTAGACTTATTATCCATTCAAAAAGAAATAATACTAATAACCCCACAATTGAGAAGTGTAAGGAAGAGATTCCTATTCTTATCACTATCAATTGTTTCAATCATACAATATTCAAATTTGTTTTATGTACATTGTTGCTGTTAGATTCTTGCAATTATTTGTACATAATGATGCCTAAAGTTACATTAGAATATTCAAATAGCTTTTAAATAAATTTGTTTTTCGAAAGATATTAAAAAATTGGACTTTTCAAGAATAATTGAAGTTGAAAGGAAATTTCGTTTAAAATAATGTTTGGACTATAATCATGAAAGAAACATAAATTGCTTGCTTAGCAAGTGATTCATTGTATTTGTGGGGTCTTTCTACGTAAATTAATGAAAATGGTGTTTTCCTTGAAATCTCTTTTCAAGACGCAAGAGATTCTTCTGCCAATCCACACCGTTCATTGCTTGAGATAGGACCCAAATTATTGCACTTAAACCCATAAAGTAAAACGAGAGCCGTCGTCAAAGGAAACCACACTATCTAAGCTGATGTGATTACGATTAGACTTTTTCTTACCATTTTTGTCTTTATTATTATTTTAATCTTCATCCACAAATCAATTGAATTTACTCAAATAAGTAAATATCTAACTCAATTTATTAAATTTTTAAAAGAGATCATAAAAATAAAATTATTATAAATTTTATAGTTTTATATAAACATTTTGATAAAATTAAAAAATAAATTAACAACACTAATTACTATGCATAATTTTCTTGACGGGTGGAACCCATGATAGTTATATGGCATATACAAAAGTAAAAGCATCCTGGCCGCTCCCACATCAAATATCCAATTATATGCCGACGTGCACGCAGCGATCGCATACCACACAATCCAATAGAAAAACGAATTACTTGATTCATCTTATTAGTAAGTAAATTATATTTTGAGACCAAATATTCAAATTTAGAATTATTCTTTGAAGGGTCAATTTTTTAGATCCAAAGGAGAATAAATTTATATTGAATATGGGAATATTTTATTTGAATTTTAAAAGGATTATTGTTGCTTTTCAGACTTGAATTATAACTTGAGACTATAAGTTCGAATTCTATACTTGTTTTCTTGGAAAAATCGCCCCTTAAATCTAAACGAAAATAGACTTATTTGGATATGAGAATACTCCTGTTCGAATCCTGAAATAACTTTTTGTGAAAAATCAATATTACTCTTCAAAGAGTGGGTTCAGATATTCCTGAAAAACTAAAAAAAAGGAAAAATTAAAAAATAAGTAATAAATAATAAGGGGCCCAGCCATCTGAAAGTCTCGGTGATAACCAGCAAAATCAACGCCTCCCTTCCTACAACCACCAGTCTCTTTCTCTTTCCTTTGGATTGGAGATTGGAAATTATATAAAGCAGCAGCTCCCACCTATCCTTCCCTTCATCCCAACTGATTGATTCTTTGTAATGGCCCATTTCCCTGTAACCGTCGTTGTTTTCCTCATCGTTACCTTTTCAGGTATTGTATCCGGCGGTCGGGATATCACCGGAGACATTCTCCGATTGCCGTCTGCAGCTTCGAGGTTCTTCAATAGTGATGCTGCTGTTGAAGGGACTAGGTGGGCCGTTCTGATTGCTGGTTCTAATGGGTACTGGAATTACAGGCACCAGGTTATAATTATATAACTTGTAATCCCATTCAATTTTTGTATTTGTATACATGCTTCCTTGTTCTTTACGATAACAAGTTGGAATTTCCTTTCCTTTCTTTTCTTAATTTTTGGTGTTAAGACTGTTGGAAACAAACTTGAATTATTAGTTTCTTGTAAATTTTGCTTCTCTACGTTGATATTTGTGTTCATTTCAGATTAATTTAATTTTCTGCAGTTAAACTATTTATCTTTTGAAAACTCCAAATGGTGAGTGAAATAAAAATCAGCTGCCCCTTGTTTGTTTTTGGCGATTTCCTTTTTAAGCATTCGGTTTTATGCATGCCAAGTTTCTGAAAATTTTCATTTTTAATGGGTATCCTCTCTATCCTAGATAATTTCTTGTTCTTTTGGGCTGAGTCACCCCCTCTCCCTACTGAAACAGGCATAGTTTTTTTAAATCAGTACTCTTTGGTGTTCTGTGCAAATAAACAAGTTAACTATTAGCACATAAGTAAACTGCAGAACTTGGTGAGAAATAAATGTTAATACATCCCCTAATGTATGAGTGTATTCATAAATAACTTATGGATGATAGCACTTTAGGTTGCTCCATTTAAAAGTTTTTATTGTGGTCAAAACTTATATTATGCCCTGCATAATCATAAAAGATTTTTCTTAAAACCTGTGTGATTGTAAACTATCTAATTTCCAGTGAGCAATAGCTTGGTGTTTAGTCAGGACTCAGGTGGCTGGGTAGGGTCTCACCTGAGGGGTGAGGCAATCCGTATTAACTTGTACCAGAAACTAATCTTCAACAATATGTTGTCATTCTCGCTAAGTTCCATGTCAAGTCCGTCATTGATTCTACATCTTTTTCAGTTTTAGGAAACTCAACCTTATGAAAGATATAAGATTAAAGAAAAAAAAGGTATATGTTAAAGACAGGTAAAATCAAGTCTGTGAAGTTCTATGATCCTGAAAATAAAATCTCGAAGACGTGATTTATCTTCTAGAGATTACAAAGACCTCTTTCTTGTTTGAATTTGTAAATAAGTATTTGATTGATGTTAAATAATAAGATTCTGTCTTTTTCTCCAGTCTGATGTTTGTCATGCATACCAACTACTGAGGAAAGGTGGTCTGAAAGACGAAAACATCATTGTTTTTATGTACGATGACATTGCTTATAACGAAGAGAACCCTAGGCCTGGAGTCATCATTAATAAGCCTGATGGGGATGATGTCTATAAAGGAGTCCCAAAGGTATGTTATCTTTATCTTAAGTGTTACCCTAGTTCCTTTTCAGAATATAATTCCGCTAATGTGGATTTTCCTGTGGCAGGATTACACTGGGGAGGATGTAACTGTTAACAACTTTTTGGCGGCTATACTTGGAAATAGAACTGCTCTTACTGGGGGCAGTGGTAAGGTTGTGGATAGTGGTCCCAATGATCACATATTTATATACTACACCGATCATGGAGGTCCTGGGGTGCTTGGTTAGTATCTCACAACAGTAACTTCCATCCGTAACTTTTTTCCTGTGGACTGCACTTGTTATTCAGATATATTTATACATGGTTTGAGTCTTTTTTGTAAGGGTTATTATTGGACAAATATTTAGTGTAACTCCCTTAGTTGATTGCTGATTTCCCCAAACTGAACATGGGTTTTTGTGGCACTGACTGGTTTCCCAGAGACTGTTTTTGGTAGTTCTGTTAAGTATGACCAAATCAAGCTATGAACTGATAATTTCATGGAGCTTTAATTTTATAATTTGATGATCCTCAAACAGCTTTTTTTGTAACTTCTAACTTACCTGTAGAATTTGGGGTGCTGTTAACATAGTTCTGAGAGCTTCATTGGGAGTTTTCTGCTAAGGATTTTATAATTGTAACCATCCATTATATTGTAGAGTAATCCCAGAGCCGAAGACCTTGTACTTACAGTAGCTGGACTTAGTCTAGTCTTAAACTTGTGTTCTTTCTATATTATTTCTGAATTGTCTTGGTAATATGTGGTGGGAATAAATAATACCCCCTCCAGATTTTTGGATGATGTAAAATACCAATGTTCTCTTTTCCCTAATGTACTCTTGTTGTCTGGAACTCAGGGATGCCCACATATCCTTACCTCTATGCAGAAGACCTGAATGAAGTCTTGAAGAAGAAGCATGCTTCCGGCACTTATAAAAGCCTAGTAAGTTACTATTTAACTGTCATTTAATAACATTTATTACCAAAATTGTATTGGAGATTTAATTTATGTTCTGTTTGTTCTGCATTCATAAATTAGGTATTTTATCTAGAAGCTTGTGAGTCCGGGAGTATCTTTGAGGGACTTCTTCACGAAGGTCTGAACATTTATGCAACCACAGCATCAAATGCAGTAGAGAGCAGTTGGGGAACTTATTGTCCTGGAGAGTATCCAAGCCCTCCCCCAGAATATGAAACCTGCCTGGGTGACCTGTACAGTATTGCTTGGATGGAAGACAGGTACGCCCATAATTTGTACTCTTAATATGCTTACTGCATAAGTGACACAAATATTGCCTGGTATTATAAGGTTTCTTGAATTATACAATACTAAATGCAATAAATCATCTTAGCTGAACCAAATATATAGTTTTGGTAACTCTCCCAGTTCACTGGTATTCCAAAATAAGTACTCTATGACTGGAATGTTTTTTTGATAAGAATTTGATTGAAATGTAAAGGAATGGATCATAATTTACTACAATTTCTATAACAGGAATCATGTACCATAGTCTCTCTAGTGTGACATACAATATCATTTGTTCAACACAACTAAGTTTTTTAATCTGTCACTACTTTGACGGTTGTGTGTGTATATTACTATGATGCTGCATGTTCCATTATCTGAAGCGTCTGCATTTTTTGTCATTCACTTTAATTTAGTGTTGTCACCAGGAGAATTCAAATTTAAAGTTTACTCACGAAATGCTCTTCCAGTTCTTTATTAACAAGGTTCAATATTTTGTACTCATGACAGTGACATACACAATTTGCAGTCAGAAACGTTGCACCAGCAATATAAAGTGGTAAGAGCGTGTTGTTAACATCTTTTTCATAGATTATCAAGTATCAATTAAAATAAAATGAGTAAACGTTGATACTAAGTTTCTTTTTGGCCACATTGATGCTTTCCTTAATGTACAAGTAGCATCGTGTAAACTGTATGCTTAAGTACATGAGACAATTTTAATCTTCTTTCAGAAAATGCTGGGATACATACATTTCACATTAATTATCTGTAAAATACAGGGGTTGTAAATTGTTGTTTTCTCATTCTGTCCTCATATGGGGCTTCTGACAGTGGTTTTATGATATCAATGGCTGGCATTTACAGGTTAAAAGGAGAACTTCAAATGACAATTCTGCTTATGGTTCGCATGTTATGCAATATGGTGACATTGGGCTAAGCAAGGAACATCTTTTCCTTTATTTGGGTACAGATCCTGCTAATGATAATTTCACTTTCATAGATGAGAATTCTTTGAGGTCACCTATGAAAGCTGTCAACCAGCGTGATGCTGATCTCATTCATTTCTGGGATAAGGTTGGTGTGGAATATCATGTGTCTTAGTAAATTTATTGCTTTTTTCCGTGTATGTTTGATGGCTTTTTAGTTTTTACCCAAATTTAATGTATGAAAGAGCTGACAACGTGGCAGTATATATTTAGGATCTGTAGAAATTGTTAGTTAAACGGAGCGAGGATCTTATGATGGGAAATGTGAAAAATAGGAGGACAGACTAGCTTTGAGGATATTGGAACTCGTCATACCATGATCTGCTTAGATGGACTTTTTTTTTGGATAAGTAATGCTTAGATGGACTTGTTATGAAAAGGTTTCCTTATTTTTTCTAGGATCTATATTTTCTGTCAAATTATGAAAAGAATAAGATGACTTTTGCTAGATCTTTTGATACCAGGGGTTCAGAACAGTGAGTTATGCTAAGTAGGACATATTTTGCTTGGTATTTGGAAAGATCGTCAAAGACTCAAAACTTAAGGTCATCTATTTTACATGGTGAAGGAATGCAAAGGTCTCTATCATCTAAGAGATAGACGATCTTACCATGGTTTGTTAAATTGGCAAGAAAAAAGAAAGAACCGAAAGAACATTATTATTGACATTCGCAAAATATATATATTTATATATAAGGAAGGTCTGCACTCAGAATTTAAGATATCACGCTTCTCTTTTGTTTTTCCTCTTCTTTTTGATGTTTAAAATATAATTATTTTTATTTGGGTGACAGTTTCGGAAGGCTCCTGAAGGGTCTTCTAGGAAAGTTAAAGCTCAGAAAGAATTTGTGGAAGCAATGTCTCACAGAATGCATCTAGACAACAGTATGAAACTTATTGGGAAACTCTTATTTGGTATTGAAAAGGGTCCAGAAGTGCTCAATATTGTCCGTCCTGCTGGGCAACCTCTTGTTGATGACTGGGACTCCCTGAAAACACTGGTATTCTTACCATTGTACTGCTTCTTCTTGTTGCTGTTGAGACCTTTACATTTTTGTTTGATTTCCATGTATAGATAGATCACAAATTAGGGCCCATGTAGATGGAATCCCAACAATTTTGATTGGTTACTAACTAAAGTCATTAAATCTTAGTTATAATGTATCCTCCCTGACTAAGTTGATCTCTGACTCTCAATGAACACTTTTTTTACTTCGATGTAGGTAAGAACTTTTGAGACGCATTGTGGATCCCTATCCCAGTACGGGATGAAACACATGAGGTCCTTTGCAAACATCTGCAACGCAGGAATCCGGAAGGAGCAGATGGCGGAGGCCTCAGCTCAAGCATGTGTCAGCATTCCTGGTGGTCCCTGGAGCTCTCTCCACAAGGGATTTAGTGCATAATTGAAGCAGGAAGCACATTCAGGCTGATATGTTAATTATGCTTGTCGACGTTCAACTTTGTATTTATGCTGTGTTTGGGTTATCAGTTCTCTTCTCTTCTCTGTAAATAGTAAATGCAACTGAAGCTCTTAGACTGGATTCTAATGGAAGGATACTGTTGTAAATAATATTTCAATGTATGCATGTAACGCAGTTGGGATTAGATTGGTTTCTAATGGAAGGGTACTGTTGTAACATGTGAGTAATATTTCAATGCATGTTACGCAATTGAGAACTACGTCATTATAGCGAAGTTAACTGAAGAAAAAGATAATCTCAAGGCTGGTTCATCAACTTCAAGAACTTCACATTAATTATGCAACCTTTTCTGCTTGTGATCACATCTATTATATTGTTATGTTTCTGCAAAATGTTTGATGGCCATCATGCAGTCGCATACATTTAACATTTCAGATGTTCCCCCACCTTTTTTCTACTTGTCAAAAGAAAATGTAAGATAATACAGTCAGAAAATAATTTAATTTAGGTTAAATTAAATAGTGGTGCAATTAAATTAATTATATACATTTAAAATAAACTTATGTTGAATCAAATTTTGTCTATTTCTTATTTGATTATTTTCAGATTAAATTTTAATAAATTAGAAATGAATCAGATCAAATCCACATCCATTGTAATACCAGTGGCCATATGATTTAAAGATTTGGTCAAACTCCTTTTCTTAGATAAAAAAATAAAAGAGAAAAATATATCCTAAAAACTGATCATGGTCAGGTTAAGTGGTTAACTAACCCTAGTTAACTTACTCAATACCAAGCACCATCTTACCGGTTCGCGAGATGGAACTAAAATTGATGAAAAGAAATAAATAAAAGTAAAAAGTATATATAAATAAACTAATAATTGTGACCCTAACGACGTTGTAGATTCCGTCTACCTAGTTAACGTCGTCTTATAAATATTTAACGGCGAAACGGGTCGCCAAAATGCCCAAAACGGCGTAACGGGATCTCCAAGTGATGGCCTTCACAGTTAGAAGAGAGGAAAGATGAGAGCCGTTAGATTTTTGATGAACGGCTAGTAATGCTCGGTGTGGACGGTTGGTGACGGAGGTGGAAAAAGAGCTATAAAAACTGGTCCGTAAAGGGAGAGAGAACATTTCGTTTCATCAGAAGAACAACAAGAAGAAGCTCTCTGTACTTTGTTCCCTCTTTCTGATTATTTCTGAAATTTTTCTTTCAACTTTCCACCATTTTCTGAGAAACAAACAGGTCCGTAAAGGGAGAGAGAACATTTCGCTTCATCAGAAGAAGAAGAAGAAGAAGCTCTCTGTAACTTTGTTCCCTCTTTCTGATTATTTCTGAAATTTTTCTTTCAACTTTCCACCATTTTCTGAGAAACCAAACAAGGGAGTTCAGGAGAGGATTCTTGATAACTCTAAACTGTGAAATGTTGAGGATCTGGAGATTCCGAAGAGAGAGATAGAGAGGTTTGTAATTGAGAGCAGAGGTCCATTTCTGTATCCATCTTTGTGTAATTAATCTGAGAGTATTGACCCTTTGTGATGCAATTTTCATTTTGCAGATAAAACTAGAGCTTTCGACGAGGCTTGTAATTAAGGAAATTTTTGAAGTAAATTCTGTTATGTTTTACCATAGCTGGCTCAGGACATTTGTTAAGGTTAATGGCAATTTCCAGTTGGGAGGTTCGTGATACGAACGGAGTTTGATTTTCCTTTTTATTTATTTATTATTTATTCAAATTGGTGTCTGAGTTAACTTTCTTTTACGTTCAATTTGTGACTTACAGGGAAATCTGAGCGGATTTTGCTGGGATTCTGAACTGTAATTCGAAATTAAAGAACAATTTTGGTTTGCTGAAATTAGAATATTACATCAAAGTGGAAGATTTGGGCTCTGAAAGGTTATCATTTGATTGACTTTAGTCATAGAATTGCATTTTGCAAAACTTAGACTGAGAGACAAACCTTCTGAAAATCCTGTCGCTGCTGAATCGGATTGATTCAGGTGAGAAGTTAATAATCAATTAAAAGATCAAGAATTATGGTATTAAATTACAGGGCAACATAGTTTACGACATGATGCTCTTCACTGCAGCGGTTAATCGTATCTCAATCTGTTTGCTGCGGTTGGTACCGGTGACGAAGCTCTGTTATCTCTTTGCTTCTTTGTATTTTGCAGGGTATTGAAGGAATCCGCTTTCTTTTGGTGGGGTTCCGATTTTGACAGCTGGTTGTAATAGAATTGAAGTTTTCTGGTAATGCATTGATTTCCTAGGCGCTCTCGATGTTCTCTTTCTTCTTCTTCTTTCTTTTCTTCTTCTTCTTCTTCTTCTTCTTCTTCTTCTTCTCTCGGTCTTAATCTGAATCTGGTTATTTTCACCCATTTTTGCTTAAAAATCTAAATTAAACAGCTTTCCCCAATTATGGTCTTGTCCACGACTTCTCAGTTTCTGGAACAACCGGTTTTAGGTGATGAACATTTTTCTCGTTTTTGTTATAATAACATTCTTCTGAATGTTCGTTCGGCTTTCCGGGTTACCTTCTCTGTTTTGTGAAATCGTTCACTGAGCTTTGAGAATTTGTGTTGGGTTTTCTGGCTGCTAATAATCATTTCAATTCTCGTCTTATCTTTCTCTCCTTAGTACTTGTCCATTGAATTCTGACTCGATGACACTCCATTTTCTGTTTATTTGGATCCATGGATTTGATCCAACACTCATATGCTAGCTGTTTCAACGGTTAGTCGTACAGAACATTAGAGTGCTGGTTGTAGTCTCTTTCTTCCTTAGCTAAAGATGAGACATCCATGAATAATACTCTGAATCGAAAAGGATTTGTATATACAATTTTATTTTATTTTTAGTTCTCCACAATTTACTCGCCGCCAAACAAAGCAGTGCCCCGCGTGATTTTCATAATCTCCAATTTTCCCAATCTATGGATAATCATCATCATCATCATCATCATCATCATCATCCATTTTGTTTGATTTGGCAATCCTGGGCCGTCTGATGCGCATCTTCTTCTATTTATACCTTGCTTTTATAGATTTGTAGTTGATTCAGTATTAACTAACATTCTCAGTAATTTGTAATTTAATCTTTTTTTGGGATGGAACAGGTGAGCCGAGGAAGATGGATAAGGAGTATGTTAGGATTACTAATAACCACAATAACAGTAGAGAGAGAACAGGAGTAGCTACTGGTGCTGGGTCACTCTTATTGAGGGCGAGTTCCGATACAGTCAGACAAATGACGTCGTCCGAATTCGGATTGCAGTGGGGGAACCGGAAGCGGCTCAGATGTATGAAGGTCCAGGTCAAGGACCATTCAGCCGGACCGGTTCAGAAGATCACGGTTCGGGTAGACAGACGGGTTGTTAGATCCGAAAAGGACTCTTCAAATCAGCCCAGTACTGCTGCCAATAATGACAATCATCATACAAACGGGTACCCAAATCTCCGTCAGCGGCCTAATTCTCCTCAGCAACCCCATCAGCGTACTCTAAGGTATCACCTTTTTCTGATTTTTGCTTCATTTCTTTCTGTTATCTGTTTATATTGAGTCAGATCCAATAGGAAATGTTTAACAACTTTGAATCTTTTCTATTACCCAAGAAATAGTTGAAGAAGCCATCCCGATACTGTTGACATCCTGATACTGTTTACAGATCTAGAAATTTATTTATTAGTTTAGGGAGATGATTTTTATTTTTCATAGTGTTTTAGATTTATATTTCCATTTTCAGTATCCTTTGTGCAAAATTTCTTATCTTACTTTATAGAAAATGACATTTTATTATTAGCAACTTAATTTTAATGATTTAGTCTCTTTTACTAATATGATATAAACATGATTATGAGGTAAATACTCATAATTTGGTATTTAATACACTAGACTTGTACAATGACAGCTTCTGAAGGGTAGAAAAAATTATTACCGATGTTTGTTATTCCAGGTCACCTTACTTGCTACAGTCTTCACCAAAACCCCTTATTTACAGCATCAATTCCATTTCTCAAAAATAAATAAATAAATAAATAAAACAAAGAAAGAAGAAGCTGGATTATTCTTCTTCGTTTTCTTTCTAATGTTTGTTGGAAGAACATGTGTGATTAGAAGTTTAGAAGTATCGAATGGATATTTTCTGAGCCACGTTCCTATAGGTATTTATAAAAATCCTTTCTCATTAGAAAAGGCATTACAGCCGTCTGATGAGGAAGAGGAATCTGGTCCACCATGCCCCCACATTTTGATCCAAATCGCAACACGTAACCTTCCCTTCCCAAAAGACAACCTAAGATCCAACGGCTCGAGACCAGCTGTGTACGGTAATATCGAATCAAATCCCTCTGTCTTTTTCTCTCACTTTCAATCTCAATTCTCAAATTATATAATTTAACCTTTTTATTTCATTAATAAAAAAATTAAAGACCCAAGAACACAACACAACATAACACGAAAGGTCCTAAACAAAAATACGCAAAATTTCCACGCAAAACCCGTCGAGATTCATATCCAGCTTCACCTAAGTCCTCCCATACTACGTCGATCTAGATCACCCAAAGGTCAATACCATCATCTTACCTTTTCTTTTTTTTTTTCATTCTCAAAATAGAAATTTACACTGTAATTATTATTTTGTTACAATAATTATTTGTTTGTGATGAGGAGAATGATGTATATAAAATATGTGAGTATGTGATTGTGTGTGTTTAATTCAGGAACTCTGAGGCTTCAACTGCCATGAGAGGTCAAAGCAACGGAGGTGGTGTTAGGGGAATTACCTCACCGGACAGGGGTGCGCACGATAAGAGAGGGACCAACAATCATAACCATCACCGCCACCACCACCACCCTAATGACAATAACAAGTCCAAGTCAGCTGCATCATCGGAGACTGCGCACGATAGCAAGAAGGGTGGGTCATCTTCAGGGAGTGGCGATGCAGCTCCACCGATGGTGTGGCCTCCCAAGTTCGTGATTGCCTTAACCAACAAAGAGAAGGAAGAAGATTTCATGGCCATTAAAGGATCTAAGCTTCCTCAA
Source organism: Quillaja saponaria (assembly GCA_029379385.1). Lineage (NCBI taxonomy): Eukaryota > Viridiplantae > Streptophyta > Magnoliopsida > Fabales > Quillajaceae > Quillaja > Quillaja saponaria. The sequence continues at coordinate 25,898,550 of CM055610.1, forward strand.
AGACCCAAGAAGAGAGCCAAATTCATACAACGCACCCTCAATGTAAGCAACCTCCACTTAATCTCTTCTTGGATTCATTCTTCTTATTTCTCTCTAGCTGAAGTTGAATTAATTACTAAACCTTCTTTAATTTTATACTCAAACCTTAGTCTGGAAAAATTTACTCTCATGGGTCTAATTTCTAGAGTCATTCAACAAATTTGTTTCCAATTTCTAGTGGAAAAATGGAAATAGGCAAATGGTTGAGAAATTGTGAATCGGCCAAATGGGATTCTTTTTTCTTTTTTAATTTTTGCTGTCTGGAAAAACCATAGTATATAAAGGAATTACACGTGTCAGAAAGTTTGTTACAACTTACAAGTCTCGGTTGAAAGTGAAAGATCATTATGGCCAGAGTCGTGGTCGTTGGTGACTTGGTGCAAAAAAAATGTACTGCAATTACCCGGCTTGTAAGTTGTAATTATGAGTTTTTTTTTTCAAAAAGCAGCAAAGAATAACTTTTATTTATTTATTATTATTATCACACGTGAGTCGTGGTACGTGTCGGTATAGATCTGGTGGTTTCTGATTGAGGTAAAGGTGCCAGTCGTACCACATGGACGGCTGTGATGGAATGGCTAGCACCAGACTTGTGAGGTGGTGGACAAACCGACAAAAGGAGAATGGATTATTGTTGTTGGGCTATTTGATGAAGTAATATTTGGATGTGTTTTTGCAGCTGGTAAGCCCAGGTGCATGGTTATGCGACCTTACTCTAGAGCGATATGAGGTTAGGGAGAAGAAGATATCCAGGAAGGTACGTACTAACTGGTTACTTCTACGTACTAGTATATATGAATATGAAAAAGAACCTTAACTATATATACTGTTTAATTTACAAAAGAAATATGTTTTTGTATGTTTATACAGAGGCCAAGGGGTTTAAAGGCAATGGGTAACATGGAGTCCGATTCTGAATAGGAGACAAACGAGCATAGCTAGCTGTTGGAAGATGATTTGATTAGTAGAATTAATGTGGGTGTTGTTTGGCTAGGGATGTGATGTGAGTAATGTATTGTGGGAAAGTGGGAATATGGGCATGTGGGAACTGTGTAAAACTTTTCAGCATGCGAAGAAAAATCACAAGAATCTTCAGTCATACTTATATTGGCTTGAAGCTATTCCTTCAAGATTAAGACTTTGAGCTCTCATGATTTTATTGGACTACTTTCCCCGAGTAATTCAGCAAGAATAATAGTAACCAACAATCATTGAAACTTTAACTCATACGTTTGCTTAAAAGAATAATAACTGGGTGGAACGCATTAGTAAAAGCAACCACTTCCTCATTATTCAATTCTAAGAACAATCCTTTTGTCATTTTAATACTTAAATCTGCTTTTATTGAAAATTAATAAAGTATGTAAATGGACCACAAGATGGAAAGCAGAACTATATTTTAGGCGATTCCATTCGTCATTAAGTATTATAATATAATTAAAAAGGTTCACAAGGGATTCGTGTTCTAGTATTTCAGACAGTGTGGGACACGTGAAAATTCAGATACATATCTCTAAGACAAATACGAAAGGGTAGAACAGTCTATATATCATACTTTGTTATGAAGAAACAACTATATACGCACTAAGTCACTAAATTGATCATAAAAAGAAAATTGAAGCCCGTTTGGTTACTAAGAAAACTGCTGGAAAAATAATAAAAGAATCATATTAGATCATCAGATAAAGAAGCCAAAAGGTCGAATGATAAAGATAAAGTTTATTCACTGATAGTAATATTCATATTCAATCCCAAAACCATATAGGCATTATATAATCTGTGCATCAGAAATAAACAAAGTAATCTATACTGCTACTCCGAATTTCCTATAAAACCCTAGAGAAACCCATGCCTTAGATACGGATAGCAGAACCGACGACGAGAGCCACGACGGCGGCGACACAAGCGGAGCCAAAAGAAGGAGAGATTGAGACAGCAGGAGAGGTAGGGCTTGGGGCAGGAGCTTCAGCGGCGTGAGCAGCTCCGATGACGGAAAGGAAGGTTAGGAACACAGCCATTATAGCCATAAGCGTAGCCTTTGAGAAAGCCATTGTCAGAGAATTACTTTTTTTCACTTTGAATAGGGTTTTAAGCACAACGACGAAAGAGAGAATTAGACGATTGGTGTTCAGACTTCAGAGTATTACCGTCTTTATATAGAGGGGTCGCGGGCAGTGCGTAAAGCTGCCCTAATTTACAGCCTGGGTATTGGCTTTGTGCCAGCTGGCTCCCTTGGGGCCTTCAATCAACCCCTCACGACGTCGTATATTTCCTTTCAGTGAGGAGCGTTAAACCATGACATTTCTGAGTCAATAATTTATTTGGGAATTTAAAGGTTTGGGATGGACGCTTTTTACTCGCAGGATGAAAGAGTCGTTTAAGTAATTGGTTCGATCGACGAATTTTTGTAATGAACGATGGAGATATGCGCGTGACATATAGGTAAGTGGAGAGTGCGTGATGATTTTGCAGAATGTGAAATTTCACAAATTCGTAATCATAGGGATTCGATTGCAGCACAACCCTCAAACAGAGAGGATTCGAGTTGGAGTGGGGTCCATCAGACCATTCTTTGACGCGCCGTTGTAGCCAATAATAAGCTAACACGCGGAGTCTATAGAAGGGAAAGGTTCTTAATTGACGGAAAAGATACGCCAGTTCAAGCGCTGAATGATTCTTACTTTGTGTGTTTCCATAAACTACGCTTTTGGTTGAGAGAGGTTTTATGTCTTAATCTGTGTGTGCTTTTTTTGTTTTTTTGGTTCAAAATTAGAACATTGTTTGAAAGAAAGAGTTGGGTTTGAAAATGATAGGAAACAAATTGGAAAAGAAAAAAGTTTTATAAGTAAATTAACAATTGGTTGGCATTCATTTTTATTTTTTCCCCAATTAAATTTTAATAGGTAAATGAAATTTTAAAAAATTTATACCAAAAACCAATATTTTTATAATTTGTCATGAAATGTTAACGATTCATTTTTGTGCCCATTAAATTAAAGAACGAAAATTGGCATTGACATTGACATGTGCATCTTAAGAACTTTCTAAGTGCAGTCACAAAGGTTAGAATTTTAGGGTCATTTGATTTCCTATATAATTTAGAATACTCAAGAAAAAAATTGAAAATAATAATAAATAAGTTTAAAAAATTGAAAAAGAAAGAGAAAAATCCACAAATGATATTTAGGTAGGTGAGGCAGGCAACAAGATGCATGTCTCCTCCTCTTGGAAGCTGTAGAATATTCATAGTGTTCAACGCCACAGTGACATCAACAAAGATGGGAACTATCAAAGTATCAAGCACCAAATATACCCAAGGTATATTGGTTACCTACCAAGAATACCCTAGTGCTGTATTTGGTACCTTGTTACACCATTGTTGGTAAATATCAAATCAAGGGTAGTGGACAACAAAGAAACAAATGACACAATGATAATGGTCCATATATGCATGTCAAATTCAGTAGACCATAGAAACTCGCACATAAAATGAAAACTCTAATTTGTCTATAAAATTCTGAATATGCTGACTGTTCAAGTATTTTCACATCTACATCTAGATTCCAGAAACCAACTTATTGCCCAATAATTACTCATACTATACAAGTGATAAACCAACTTATACAGCATACTGAGGTTAACTTTTTCTAATACTAATGAAACAGAATGGGAGAAAAAGTATAATATTAAACTAGTCAAAGATTGCTAGATGTATAAGGCATATAATGAATCTCCAATGCATATAAAGACCTTCTCCAACCTTGAGTTTATACTTCAACAGTCTCAAAAATTGAAATTGTTCGTTAGAAGCCCAAAACCTTTGGTGCTAAATGTAACAGAGGTTCCAATGCACTTGGAGCGAATTTTCTGGCAAAAAGAAAGCAAATTGAAGAGGTCTTGTTATTGTAAAGGCATCGGTGACCTTCAAGAACTCTTTTGAAAAACTCCTCTGTAATATCTGCTCTTCCGAAGGTGGCTGGATGAGCTCCACCCCTTGACCAGTCCACCCAAGTAATGCTTCTATTTGCTAAGAGATTTCCTGCTTGAATGGTCAGCATAGTTGGGAAATAGTGTTCATCCACATAACAAGCTGGCCTACAAAATTGTTCGAATTTTGGGTAAAAAGTAGTATCTTCAACAAGCTGGATAGCAAGCTTCCTATTGACCTCAAACCATTGAGACCCCTTACGCCATTGGGTAATATTCACCTCAGGTGCCATCTTCTCATTATAACGTCCCCTCCCATATGGCCCAGGATCATCAAATGCACCCATGAAACTCTGCTTGGATCTCATCACGTAATTGTAGATGATACTGAAATTATAGAGAGGAATGCATGACTCAGAAAGGAGGACGAACCACTCATTGGAGATATCAAGCAATGCATTAGCAATAAGTCTTCTCTCAGCATCACACATGCTCATCCTTCCCCACTCAGAAACCTGCAGGAAGACATAACAAAAGAGAATTCATTAACTATTACCAAATACTGAAAAACATTGTATTAAAAGGTCACTTCTGATCTTCAAAGGAGAAACACGATACTAACTGCAAAAATTAAGCATACAACTGTACAAAGGAACGCATCAAGATTCAGAATTCTCTGGCCCTCGAGCATCTTTGCATGTGCATACTTTATCAAGTATGCCTCCAACTCATGATCTACTCCTACTCAACCAAAATCACCAACTGAGCCAAACCCAAGGCAGCAACAGGTGTAACAGATTGCACCACTAGAGTAAATTTGTTGTCTGCACACAACCCTTGCTTCATATTCCACATAAATAATCATATAAAAGAAATGGAAAGCCTTTCTGGCATATTATTTCCGAAGAGGACAAGTCACACTCAGATATTGACTCGAGAAAAGATGCTTAAACAATTGCTGGTCATGCAATGTTTCCTCTACTTCCCACTCCAAATCTTTAATACACTACCCAGAAGCAGCACACCTGACTGAAATTCAATATTTGCATTTCATTTCTGTATGCTGCTCTTCAATTGTTTAGTATATCCATTCTTAACACTAAATGTTGAGGATTGCTGAGATTCACTACTAAATGTATAGACTGAAGCAGTTTCCAATGGAATTTGGAGGGTAGTTTGTTGCATTTAACTTCAAAACATAATCAAGATATACGACGTTTAATAAGATAACAAACTCTTCTGAGATTACTATGAAACCCCAGCATATGTCTTTAGCATCCATCTCTCCCACCAAACTTAAGATGTTCTATTAATCCACAATCCCATAATTAGAAAATAACAATAATCGCATATTAATACAATGTCCTAACATCACATCTGTCTACCAAGATCAACCCTAATCCATGACTGATCCAAAATGAAAATGGTGTACATGAGGATTTGCAGAATCCACAAGATTCCATAAATGAATACCTCTATTACCCTTTTGATTGAGATCAAGTATAATATGATGACACCAATGAAATCCTCAACCATGGAATTTACTCAAACCAACGTTGTTTTGCTTACTAGAGTTAAAAAGGTAAACGTCTAATACTTTGGGTTATCATTGTAGATCCTTAACATGGAAGATCAGGTGAGTGGTCTCCAAGTTCAGGGTAATCTTCAAAACTATTTACATCCCCTAAACCATATCCCTATATCAATGACCTCAAGTGGAGATCATTAATGGAGTTAATGTTCAGAACAGTCCCGTAACCACAACAAAATGGTTCTTGATGCTATCCATAAGAAAAATAACAATATTCTTCCTTCCCCATTAAACTCACTAAACTGATACACTAGTCAATCAGTAACAGCCACAAAGTTGTACATCACCCTTCCAGACAACCCATAGTAGAGTGAATATTTACCCATCACATGCACAGACTAGAATAACTCTCTTTCTCTTTTCTACAGGGACCAACACCTGGAAGTCAACTTTTCTTTCTTCCACAATCAAGTTGATGGGCAGTGTATTATATACACTACCCTTATGCACAAGTAACTTCCAAAAACTTCCAGGATGGAATTTCTTTCACGCTTCATGCAAGAAAGCCAAAAAGAATATACAGATATATTAACCCGCTTTCCATCACGCAAGCTGTTTTTATGAAATAATTCTGGTTCATGCACTTCAGCGTGGCAATTCAGAAGTCAGAACCCTAAGCCCATCAAGAAGCCAAGCAAAAATCAAGACACCATCATATTAACATTACTTTGATCCTATTTGGGTATATGTGCCATAAAAAATGGGACATAGCACAGATATGTCAGAGAAATCCAAAGATATAAGGTCAACTAATGAGGAAGCTTCTCCAACTTTTGTTCAGAATACAAAAATATGATGTTCAATTGAAGGTATGACTATCTACCTCAAGGATGAAAGCTAATAAGGTGTAATAATCTCCACCAAACTAAAGATTGCTATAAGATCCTTTATAAAGGTGTCCAAGTACACATGCATCTTTAAAAAAACAGTAAGACATGTATGCACAACAAGAGAGAAGAATCGTACACATTAGAAACAGAAATGTAATGTACCAAATTTGCATTGAAACAGCATAAGCAAGTTAAATGAAGGAGGTATCCAAGGGCAAAAACAAGAGTACATCAAAGCAGAATGTTTATATCAATATACAACAGCATTAAATATAACATAAATGTCAGCAAACCTGGCTAGGGATTTGTCTCTTGTAAAAAACAGATGAAGGTGGAAAAGTAGCTTGAAATGATGGCAGTGAATGAACATAGATTGAATAAAGCCCTTCATGCCCCTTCAGAAACCTCTCCCACAGAGGTGCCAGAGGCAACGGCCCCTTTGTCAAGAACATAAGTGCTATCTTGGGTACTCTTTGAAAAGGGTACTTTTTAATTCGAGGAACAAATGAGGCTGCCCATAATAGCTCTTTATCCGTCATGGTGTGAATCAGATTGGATGGAGGCCTAATCGATTTGTTCAAACTACCTGGTTCCTCATAACACGGCTGGAAAGTGGACTTGACTGATGTCACTACACTTTGAACTCCAAAATGCCGAATTGTGTACAGACTGATGAATGAAAACGCAATACATAAAGCAAGAAACAGAACTAATAACTGAAGTAATCTTAAAGGCAAGGCTTTTGATTGGTTTGTTCTGCTTAAAACCGTAGGGTCCTTCCCCTCTTCTAGTTGTAAAACCCTGGATTGCATCTTGTTATCAAAGTTATAATACTCAATCACCTTCCGGGTATCTTCTCTTATATAAAATCAAATCAGAAATCAACCTTTTCTGAATGGCAATTGACTCCAAGGCATAGAATCATGGATTATTGCAGGCCTTCCCCCAATAGAAGTACATCCAGAATCCTAAATTTCACCAAGGAAGACCAAAGGCAAAAATGGTCTGAAATTTATCATATAATTATGCGGATTACTAAACTTCTTCTAAAACAAAAACTGTCCTTAGTATTAGCACTGCCACAGATCTAGAACTAATACCAGAGTGCGCAGAATCAACTTTGAACAAATACTTCCTTAGAAATCAACTATTGAGGACATGGGTGTTTGAAAACAGAGTCTCTCTTGAGAATATAAACCAAGATTGAATAATTTCCGATGAAGTAAGTGGGTAACGTAACGTACCAAACTAGTTGCCACCGGAAAACGAATAGGTGATCACGAATCACTGCTTCCGATTGCACTAAATCGAATTCAATGAAGCAAAAAGGGGTTGCAGAACTGCCGGTCAACCTGGGCTACGCCAAAAATCTGATAGCAGAGGGAAGGAGAGTCCAGACTCCAGCTAGAGTAGCGAAAAGTCCAAGGTATCAGCAGGAACTTGGAAATGATAATTTTTTTATTTTATTTTATTTCCGCAAATGAATAATCATTTGCGGAATCTCCTAACAAAATTAGTGGAATGTTTTTCAAGACTGGCCGCTGGCTTTGTCGTGTGCGACTCCTTTTTGCGAGTTGTCATATAGAATTGGTATCTTAATTTTCATTTTCTTCCCTATAATTTTTGTTTATTTGTGGGATATTTCAAACCTTTTTTTTTTAAAGAAATAAATGGCATTTAATTTTAATCTTATTTAGACCAGATTTTCTGTATTCTGTTTCTTCTTTAATGCTAAAAATCAATTACGCTTACTTACAAAATTCCTGTCACACTTTTTCATTAAGAATAATCGTGTAAGTTTATTCCTCCCACCTTCCCTTTGTGTGTGAGTTTGTGATTGACAAAAACAAGAGTCCGAAGAATAGGTACCAAGTTTCAAGCATGATTAACTTATGGTATTAAAAAGTTAATTTTTCAAACTGAAAAAATTGACAGTAGTCCATGATAAGAGTTAACTGTGAATTTCAGTTTCAATTTTGTTAAAAATAAAATAAAATTTGAGATTGAAATAAATTACCACCATTTCATGCGTTAATCATGGTACAGGTTCTTGGCTTTAGTTGTTTCGTAATTTGAATTGAAATGTCAGTAAGTAGGCCCAATTGTTCACAAATTAGGTTATCCCCAACGCCAACGAACCCTTGCCAAGAGATAAAAAGGCAACAAGAGAGACAAGGACGATGACCAAATAAGCGTTTGTAGCCCAACCAAGTAGTCCATTATAAATTTTAACATTGTTGAGTGGAAGACCTCATATCAAAAAAGCAAACAAAAGTCAATTCAATACAGCAACGGGGGTGTTTTGCAAGTAACATTAATGGGAATGTATTTTTATTTTTATTTTTTTTTAGCATTCAAGCGGTGTTTATAGTATATAAACTAATTCAACTCTTGAGTCTATAACTTAAGGTTAAAAAAACGAATTATACATTTACGCATTTCGTACTACTGATAAATTTCATAAATATAAATGCAACAATGTAACCTACTATTTTCTGTTTATGTAACAAGCTATCTATGTATGCAGTTAAAGACAATTGGATTACATTTTTGAGACTAAAAAACCAGCTTCGGCATCAAACCATGCAAACAAATGCATGGGTAATCTATACCTGGGTGCAGTAAGACCTTGCTCTAATTATAATAAAGAAAGATGGTATAAAACCATATATGTTATATCAACACACCTTTAATGGTTAGCATATTCCTCCAATTTCACTCTACTTCAACTTTTATCCTTTTGGACGGGGCTTTCTATCCTCACTAAAATGCAGGCAACTGAATGCTTCAACATAATGGGCAGAGCAAGAAGTCAACATTCAAACTGAATTAAAAAACAAAAAAAACCACTGATCATGTCCACCATACCACCACTAAAATGCAGGCAACTAAATGCTTCAACATGCATGAATATGTAATTAAAAGCTATTGAATTGGACATATCACATCAACAACATTATGTTTTCAAATAAGTGTAAGTCAACAATCACTTTATACATGTACCGCATTATCCAAGATACTCCACATTTAACATGTAAGAAGGTCAGCAAATTTCTCAGATTGTTTCTTTTTCCCAGTTATATCTACCATCTGATGCATTGGCTCATTTACAAGAGAATTGTCAGTTTTATATATCAGACAAATGTCAGAAAGGCAGCATTGTTTAGTACACCACATCAAAAGTAGAACGGAGATCGTATATCACAACCCGCGGGCACTTTCCCTTCTCATCATATTCAGCAAACTTCCCAGATGACAAGTCAATATTCTCAAACTTAGTTCCCTTCATCTGCAGAAGTAAGTATTTCAATAAGTCAGCAAAGAGAGAAAGAACAAAGAGGACAAGACTCGCGCACTGGTATATCGAAATATGCAAGAAATTTTAGATACTAAGAAAATCATAAAATTAGATACAAACAAAAGCTTTAATTTATTGTGGCAGCGAGTGAGCTATGGAAGCAAGTAAATGAAATGCAACATATGCCGATGTCTTCACAAGCATTAAACTAGATATACTGACAGTCTGACATAATTAAATAACAAATTTTACTGCAAAGTAGTAACGTGGAAAAGAATAAATATATTTCAAGCTGAAACATAAAGGAATCTTTGAGATACAGAAAACAAAACGAAGCTAGCATGAGAAAGATCACTGACATTAAATTGACAAATGCTATTAGCAAATCATAAGTTACATGATACCTTGCACCCAGCCTATTTACATTAAAGGATGTGAAAGTTATCCTAAAATATATTTCAAGATTCCCAGAGTTTTCTGTTAAGCGCCAGATGGGAGAATTGGATTGGGATTTGGGAATAATTGATGCTTACAGATTCAGCTCTCCATGAAGGACCAAATACATAATCCACCGGCTCATAACCACTGACGTCGAATAACATAAGTGGTACGTATTTCTCTGATTCACTTGTTTCCAGGGTCAGTGGTTGACCGCGGTCTGGGATCATCGTTATTGTTCCAATCCTCTCACAAAGTTTGCACTAGAGACCAAAAAAAAAAAGGGAATCAGTCCGGGAAATGTTAGTATGAAGACCTAAGAATTGAATGAACCAAGTTCGTCAATAATGAGGAAGAAAACCAACACAAATAGATAAAAGTATCATATACGTTTTAATTTTGTTATGCACAGAAGTAAAAATTGTCGATGCCCACAGGTCATAACAAAAAAGCACAAGCAAATATAACAATTAAATTTTACTTTCTCCTAGCTTATACCCCAGGATCACAAAGTCACAAGTCAGGCTATTAAAAAACTAATAATATAGCTTTAGAAAAAGAGTGCATTATTTCCAAAGCTCAAGGAAACTGAAACTATATATGCATACAGTGGTTTCTACAAAACAAATGAACAGACATTGTTGCATCCTTTTGGTGCTTTCTAGCTATCAGAATAAGAAGAAACCAAAAAAAATTGCAGAGACTGAAAATTCAACATATGAAATCTCAAATTACCATGATGTAGAATAAGCTTGAGCAGCATAATAAACAGTAGGAAATTGGTGGAGAAATAGTGAGGTTACCTTCCGCGCGAGATTAGGCTTTCCCTTGCCAATAGGATGAGAAATATTAGTAACATTCAAGGTCACGCCAATTTCTTTTTGGCTCACCTCTCCGCACCACTCACATTTCAACTACAATCAAAGTGTTACGCGAAAACTTAAATATATTCAGAAAAAAGAAAAACAAAAAACTGCTATACAAGCAATTCTAAAAAGAAGTAATAATACTAAGTATCACAATAACAAGAATAATAACACTCAAATTTCTGACTAACAAGAACCAGGGCGAATCAACCTTCCTTGTTCATATTGGGTGCATACACAATCTTCACGGACGATAAGAATGCATGACAAACGTGAAGAAATTGCAGTTCCGTTCGGATTTCGGAAAAAAGGAATGGAAATATTCCTGGATTAAGCTTTTGACATTTTTCTTATACTTCCATGCATGATCTCTAACATCCATACATCAGAAATCTTGAAAGCATACAGAAATATATATTCAACTAGTCATCTTCATTTTCATCGCTAGAAGAACACAACGAAGAACACTTCGACGTATAAAATCGCCAAACACAAACACACATAGAATTATTCAAGTGAATCGAACAATACAAAATTTATTCAAGAAAAATCAAAAAAAAAAGAAGAAAAGAAAAGAAAAGAAATTGTAGCGAAGTTACAACTTGCAGCCACTTGCATTTGAGAAAAACAAATATGCCAAAAATCAGATCGTAAATGATGAACTACGACAACAATCTTAACCCTAAATTCAAAGCGTAAAAGAAGAATGAAAGGAATAGAAAGCGACCTTAAAGAGGTAGACGAAGTCAAAGTCGTCGAAGCCACCTTGAGGTTGAAGGTTGGTGAGGTTCTCGAGCACAGCAGTGATCTTCAGCAAGTATTTCACCATTTTCGAGCTTCGATTTCAAGCTTTTTCTCGCTATCTCAGTCTCACTAGTTGTACTGGAATTCGGATGGTTCTTGAATCTTGATCATACGTTTGGTGTTTTTGGAGGTAATTTGAATTTTGGCTCTCAAATTTTATTTTCTTTCCTGGTAAATCAAGCCACTAGTAAACTGACACATATTAAGGATTTAATCAGGGGAAAATTAATAATAAGTCCTAAATATACTTTAATATTTCAAATAAGTCTTATAATGAGTTTATATTTTTACTAAGTCATACTTTTCAGATTTTTTTTAGTATATTTAGAACCATAAAAATTGTAGAATTCAATTTATTTTAAATAAATTTTGATTAAAATCTTGTGTTTGGTATCTATTTTTCATGAAAATTCAATTCATTCTAAATCATGTTTTTATAAAATTGTTTTCATTTTGAATTCTCATCAAAATTGATATTATTTATTAAGAATTCAATTCAATTAGATTAAAAATACATATATATCTTTTATTCAATTCAAAACGAATTTTCAAAAAATCATATAACATAAAAATAAAAAGTTAATAAGTTAATGATATAATCATAATAAAATAATAAAAACATATTAAAGTATTTAAATTTAACTTTTAAATTTTGAATTTGAAAAAAAAAAATCTTTAATTTCTCTTTTTAGAAATATGAAAAAGAGATAATGAGAACTTATTAATTTTTTAAAAAAATTTACATTAATGATTATATCATAAATTAATTAATTTTCTAATTTTATGTTATGTGATTTATTGAAAATTGATTGTCTTGATTAATATTTTAATTTAAAATTTAGTACCTATTTAAGAAAAATTCTTTAAAATATGACTTATCAAGAATGTAAATTTGTAATATGAGTTATTTAAAATTTTGAAAAAAAAAAACTACTTATTTTTTTCTTTTAATTATAGAACGGGTAAAACTAAATAGCTGAGTTGCTAAATTTTGTTAATGGCAAGGATAAATGTGACAGCGGAGAGGATCAATAGGATAGTTGCAAATTACCAAATGTTTATGAGAAGTGATAGATGTGACTTTATGTATTTTATAGACTTTCACTGTTAAAGATTTTTGAATCTAAAAAGTTAAAAAATAAAACATATCTCCTAAAGAACTAGAGTATTTTATTGGAGTCTCAATTTCTTTTTAAATATTATTTAGAAGTCAGAAGTTATCTCAGTTATAAGAGTAGCATGAAGGATATTTGTGCAAAGTAACCCAGGAGTAGCCCCTGGTTCACACCCCTTGAACATGTGTCTACCATTAACATTGAAATCTCCATGGTAATAATTCTCTTTTCTTAATTTTACTGTTTATTAATGAATAATGGTAATGGTGGAAATCTTCTATATAAATAAAAGCTAACATATGTTTTTTTTTTTCCCAATTTTAGGATCCACATACAAGGAAATTGGTGACTAAAATTTGGAGAACAACATTAACATAGGGTATTGGACACCAAATCTCTTCAGCTAGTTACAACAAAAGGCCCCATTGGCTGAATGGGTGGACAAGTCCACAGAAACTACTTAGCATAAACCCAGATGAGGCTCCCTCACACAGCTATAGGAAGTTCAAGTTGAGTGTTTGCAAGTGTGTTTTATGGTAAATCTTGTTTCATACAGAATATTAGGATTGTGAATGAACCTGTGTTTTATTTTGCAGGGGGCCAAAGAATGTCTATGTCCTTGATTGGTTTGATTCTTTTTAAGTTTGCCTACATAAAGTTACACTGCTGGTGACGGTCCAAACTTTCTGGGGTCAACAGCAAAAAGAAGAATAGAGCTTATTTGGTACGATTGTGTAACATAAAACTATATAATATATTCGGCTATAAAATTATACTATTATTATACTGCTATAAAAACCTACTTATACTATCCTATTATTTAAAGAATCTCAGCTTTCTACTTGAAAGTAGCCCGTAATCTTTCCTGTAAGATAATCTGTCTCTAAGTTGATTTTGATGGAGAGGGAGGGAGAGCATGAAAACAGAATCATTAGGAGACAACTCCCATCTTCAGCAGCAACTCTTACATCCAGTCAGAATCATCTCCCTAAAAATGATTGGGTCAAGGTTAATTCAGATGGAACTTCTCGTGGAAATCCTGGGATTGCCAGTGTTATAGGAATTATTTGAGACAGTAGAGAGAATTAGGTTGGTGTTATTCTGTTAAAGTCGAGCTTTGAGCTCTGAGACTGGAATTACTAAGACTGGAATTACTAGCTACTTAGAACAAGGAATACAAGAAGATAGTTGTGGAGTCAAATTCACAAGTGGTAATCTCCTTTTAGTAAACTTTTATCACTAAAGCTACTCAGAGTCATAATACAAACCAACCTCTTATTTGAGACATTACTAAACTGATTAATCGAGATAAGTAAGTAGAACTGAGACACGTATATTGCGAAGCAAATAGAATTACAGATAAACTTGCTAAGCTTATGCTGGATGGTGTTGTTAACAATTATAGTTGGTGTCAACCACCTCAAGAGGTTTTGCTTATTTTGAATGGAGACGCTACGAGTCGTAGAATTGGTGTTTCTCCCGTCTACTTATTTTATGTGTTAACAAATATGAGGCAACATACAACCAAACATAAATTTCGTAAGTTAACAAAATCAACCTCCCCTTCAAAAAGCAAGGTCAACACTGCTCAAAAAATCAATTCCAGTAGCACCATTGGAATATCATACTGTATGGAGACGACATCATATACCATATTACATTGATGGTTGAGATCTTCCATGGATATCTACATATGAATTTGCACTAAATAGGACATACAGAAAACAGAAGGAAGGGAGAGGCCCTTACAAAATGTCAAACCCAGAAAGTAGAGGAAGGGAATTATGCACACCATAATGAACATGGCTAAACTGTGTCAAACTGTTCTCTCTCTTCTTGTATTGATTGGAAAATGCGAGCAGCTGATTCAGTTGCAGATCTGCGGTTATGTGGCACAACTTTTATTACTCGTCGTGGTTGATCACTCTCGTGAGGCTGAGGGGCTCCTTCTGGAATCGCTGGAGCCATAGGGAAGAGAGGAAGTGCATCTCTTCCTTTAGTTATTTGAGCTGTGTCAACTCGGGCAGTTTCACTAGGACTACTGGCTGTACTTCGTTGCACCTCACCCCCTTTTGATGTCTGAAATTTCATGTTCTGTGATATAGCTCCATTTCTCTGGATTGGAGCATCACACGGGCCTTCGTTATGCACATTGAAGTTTGCCCCCCCTCCTGATAATCGACCACTTTGACCATGAGGAACAGGTGGAAAAAACTGGTTCATTTGTTCAACAGCAGACCCTGACATTGCAGAATTTATTACTGGAGTGCCATAGGGAGGGAAGTATGAAAGACCAAGCGGAGGAGTTCCAGGAAAAGCCCCAATTCTCTGATGAGAAGTCGGTACCCCATAGACTGGATTTATAAAATCACCTGTCAAAGGAGCAGAACCAAAGGGACCACATCCTCCACAAACTGGTCCTGTAAATCCAGGTACGGGGTATGGCTTGTACACAAGTCCTTCAGAAGGAGACATTACAGGAATTAGCCACTGATGCCCAGGTGATTGATTGAAACTCCATGGATCCATACTACTGTTAGGAGCCACACTTGCTTGCTGTGGGTTCCCCATATTTGAAGGGTGACTACCATTTTTCACAGAAGAAAGAGATGTCCTCCCAATTGCATTCTCTGCAGAGCATTCCATTTTATAGGGTGGCTTTTCAGAATCATTTTTATGCTTAAGATTTTGTGGCCGAGGTTTTATAACATACTCCACCGAAAGTTTTTTTGCAGGAGACTCCTTTGGAGAAGATTTACCCAGAAAAGCACAATCATCGAGCAAAATATCTGGTGATCCAGCAATCAGCTGTTGGACCTGTGTGAATAAGAATAAAGATTAATCGACAATGGAAGACTCTGGAATAAAAGATAATATGCTTGCGCTAGTAAAGGGCAGCAGAAAGGGTTACAGGCCATTTTACCTTTATTAGTCTGTGCAACTCAAATACTTGCACTGCAAAAACCCTTTGTTGACTGTAGAGAGGAACAGGAGTTGGATCAAGAACATTACAAATAGATATTCATCAGATGAGGCTCTGACAGAAAACCAGAAAATAGCAGCAGATTACGTCATGCTGCAAGAACCTAATCTAATAATAGCCAAACTGCATGATATGCAATTACACTTGGAAAGTTGTTGTGGGGTATAAGTTTCATTCTCTATCATCAGTCTATCACTTAATATGTTTGGAACAATTAGAAACATCTGTCTAAAGAAATTTCTCACTACCTAGAGAAAGTAAGCAAAAATACTTGAACACGGGTCCCTATATATCTTAAAAGCTTTTCTGCAATATTCACTAGCAAGTATTTCATAGATCCAAATGGGAAGATATACAAGAGATATTGCACATAACATAAAATCATATTTACAATTCAAAACAAGCACATATTCCCAAATTTATATTTCTTTGGTAGATAGTCAAACAGGAACTCACGGAGCTTTACAAGTTTCTTTCCCCTTATTGAGCAAGAACAATAACAGAAATATACATTTTATTGCACAGATAAAGCACCAAATCAAATCAACTGCTACATATAATGTGGAACATATACAAGCTGTATATGGCGAAACAGCTTGATAGCTAAAGAACAGATAAAACAATTTGTTATCCCAATTCGACAAGCTTTTCGAAAACAGAAGGACAATATATTAATTATGTGAAATAACCCTCCGTGTCACCATGACATCCACAAACTCCCTGTGAAATATACTACAGGCATCCAACCTATGATAGCTCCAGAGATCCTCTTGCATCACTTGTTCCCTCTTGGTCCAAGCCCTTCAGCACAATGAAAGGAAAAATTTACCCAGTGATCACTTGGAAAATCAACCACCAAGATGGGAATATCTCCACAAGGCGGGTGCTAGAGGATAATGAACCATGAGATTGTCTGCTGTCTCAGGGGTCACCTTAGAGAGTACACTATTACAACTGCTTGCCATCCTGCTATAAGATGATCCAGTATCCACCATTAAAAAATTATCAAGTACTTTTAACAAAAAATGCCAGGTCAGAAGGACTTCAGGACTTAGCACTATAGTCCCCTTCTTCAAAACCATATATACAGCTCTTCAGTTGAAATGTAGACATTAAGCCTAAACGCCTACTACACAATTTAAAGATGTGTCAGGACTAACTACTGCAAATTGTAGAAGGCGAAATATTCTCCGTGGTAAGTTGCAGCTTCCCTTGTTCAACCACAACTTTTCCAATCCTCCAGTTACTTCTCTCCATCAAATGGGAGAAAATACCACATTTTTAAACTACGCCAGATCATATACTTAAAACAAGAGGCTTTAAAATAACTGCTACATGATTATTACAGCAAGAAATGTGTCTAAATTAGAGGAAAGTCATTTACTCCATATCTGTTATTTCTGAAACTTTCTCATTCTTAAAACAATCATAGAAAATAATGAGAATATCAAATAGCCAAAGCATCTAAGAAAGTACATTGGTCATATATCCAACACATACAATTCGCAGTCTCCACACCAACATAAGGAAACAATAGAGAGAGGGCCACGAGTAAGAGGACTTACTTGACAATTTCTGTTCTTGCTTTCCAAAAATGTTTCTGACCTATAAGTCCTACAACATCATCGGGAGAGATATCCATGCAAGATAAGTTATCCACCATAGAGGGCTTGGAGACATTACTTTTGTCTAAATTACCCATTGGTAGAGAGTGAACCATCCTCTTATCATGATATACAATGTCATCATCAGTCCCTATAGGAAAGCAACCTCTGGGCAGAGACACGGTACACCACTCTGTATTCCTTGTAGACTCAACAACACCATCACCACATCCAGTGTCATCAGATGGTGACCCGGTTTCAGACCCCTGCTGCAAGCAAGCATCACTATCACGTAATCTGCTATGATTTGCTGCAGGACGATCATGATTCTCTTTACTAACAGATGCATTGTATTGCCTCTCTTGACCAACAATATTTTCTCCAGTTAACAAATTTCTGGCAGATTTAACAGATTGGTTCCTACTTGTAATACTTGTTTTCTGATTCCCTTCACTCCCATATCTCACATCCTCACTTAGATTGAAATTTGGTGAACTAATTTGTTTTGGATCCCCATCACAATCATTTAGGACTTCTACCGCACAACCAGAAAGAGTCGAGCTGAAGGGAGTGAGCTTTCCACAATTGATACTTCTCTTAGCATTATCATGATTAGACTGGCTAATCCATGATTGAACATATACAGGAACCTTAAATTCATCTTCATCTGACCTCTTTCTCTGCTCAAGATGTGGCAAAGAAGTATTCGCATTTGTCCCATCAGATTGGCGAGGAGGAGACTTTTCAGCCCGATGAGTAGGTTTAGCTGGAGGTAAGTGAATTGGGAAAAGTTGATTTCTTTCAAGATCAGCCCCCTGCAAACTACCAATACTCAGAAACAATACAACCATCTCCTTGTTCATAAAAAATAAAAAACACAAACGCAAGTTACATAACCATGCAGGTGCCCAAGGATAAACATGAATACCCTCAAAACCAGATAATTGCATGGAAAGGCAGCTAACAGCTCATAGCCTGCCACTCAACACCCTGCCCAATCCACACCAAGGAAAAGGAAGAGGAGAGAGATTCCATTACTTCATTTGGAAATGATAACGAGTATAAAGAATACAACATACTAAATTGTTTAGGTGAAGAAAAAATAAAGCAAAGGATTAGTGATATTACAGGAAAAAACTAGTGAATCCTTAAGCAAATCAGCCATATCTTTTAACGATAAGTCAGTGGAAAGCAGCAGCCAGGTTAAAAGGTTCATTAGAAATAAGAGTCAATTTGTATGGAAAAACTTACCAACCAATCAAAAGAAACCCAGAATTTCTATAACTAGATCCATAGGATGTTTTGCCTTCATAGTTACGAAGGAAGGTATTCCCAAAATTCAAGCATGGACAATAAGTTAGAACAGCCACATTGAATTTCAAAATAGAGGGTAAAAAGGAACATAGCATGTGATTTGTGAACAAGAACTATGAACTACCAGGTGGAACATAAAAATTCCAAATCAAAATGACAACCTGGAAATATTAACAACAACTTTGTAAGAAGGCCAACTAAATAAGTAATATTACTTGCCTTAACAAAAGATTACCGCTCCCACAAACAAGCTTTTGTCTTTATAATTATAATTATACAAATAATATTTACCAACTGAAATTCAGTCCAACCCGAATACTGGAAAGTAATTGTAGAAATCCTCCACCGACTATGAATATAAAACATAATCTAAAAAATATGGAAACATAAAATCCCAGAAGACACCCATCTCTATTTGTTTCCTCTTTTATTCAAACGAAAAATACTAATGAGAAATGCAACAGAAAATCACAAAATACAAGCAGAAAAGGAAATTCAAGTAATTACCTCGCTTGAGGGTGGCGGAGGAACCTTATTGCTTGTGTTATTTGGGATGGGAGCCAAATGGCCAGAATTGAACCTTTGAGAGGGAATGCTGAGTTGTTCATAAAGAGCCATCTTATTCCTTGGCGGTGCTCTTGGTCCTCCCTTCTCTGTATCGTTAATATGAAGCCTTGGGAACATTGGCCCCATTACCTTCTCATCATCTTTCCCCCTTTTCATCCTCACTCTTCCTAATTCAACAAAACCACTACTGATTTAACTTACTTTCAATCAAAGCGGGCTCATCCAGACCTCAAATCCAAAATCCACAAGCAAAATCTCAACTTGATCAAACCCAGACAACAAAATCGACTACTATTCTAGATACTTTTCGACAGATTTATCATGAACCCAAAATACAATCAGACCCTTTGTAAAAGACCCAGTTGAAGACACTCAATTTCTTAACAACTAGATGTATAAATCGATTCCACTGATCAATCAGATGCCAACTTCATATACACTAGGAACCAAGACAGCCTTAAAAACTCAATCCCTCGTAGGAGGAACTCAAAAAAACGAAGCCCAAAAATTAGGGCATGGAAATATCCAAAAAGCGTGAATTTTGCAAAATGATTGGAATACAAAAACTAAAAGGAAATAGAGGCAGTGAGCAAGCGATGTATGCAAAGAAATTCGGCAAGAAAAAGTGTGGTTACGGTGGGCTTATTTAGGGATTCAGGAAGAAAGATAGAGGATTATCATCTTAACAAATGGGAAAGAGAAATGTGCGGAATTGTGGGTCTTGTTTGGATAATATAAAACTAAAAAGTCCTTTTTGCAATAAAAATTTGTTGTCCAAATGTTTTACTGTTTTATTTTTTTTAACATCAAATTATTTTTCAATCTAAACAATTTTCTTCCTTTCCCTTTTTACCCCATAAATTTAAGAAAATACAAGGAAAAAATATGTTATAAGCCAAAGTGATATTAAACAATTTCTTCTAAAAAAATAGCACAAATTAAGGGCTTTTAGTCATTTCACACTGGCTTCTATTAAAAATGATGGACAGCACCAAATAAAGCAAGATTCGATGTGGTCAATGTTTATGTGAGCCAATAAGAGATGCACCAAGTGTCCACGTCACCCACACACATAGAATTATATTTTCACTTCTGTACCTTAAAAGCATTATCAATAAACTAGTTGTTATTTTTTATTTTTTTAGCTCAAATTACACTTTTGTGTCCTGGTTTTATTGTGTTTTATTTTTAAATTGTTCACTTAAATTTTAATTGAGTCTCCTTTAAAATTAGAAACTCAAAGTATTCTTGATATATATTTTTATGAATTATTTAGTGTGACTATCTATTTTTTTTTTTCTAACTATAAATATTTACCATCGATACAACTTTTTTTTTTGTTTGCCTAGACAAAAAATAAATTATGTAAATTAGCTAGTAATCATGCGTGAGAGTAAATTAAAATTTTTAGAAAATATAATCACTCAATTAAAAATATTAAAAATTTAAAAAATATAACAAATTTAATTAAATAAATAATAATTCACATAATCCATAATTATGATTGACAAGTAATCAAGTCAAGTTGTGGTCGGATCCTAATCCAACCTTGACCTTATTCAAACTCAGCACTATCCATTATTTTTCATAACCATAGGATAAAACCCAACCTTTAACTAGCCCTTTTTTTTTAATTAAATGACATAATTATTTCTCCAAAATATAAACTAAACGAGAAAAATAATATAAGGTCAATAGTGAATGATAGATAGCAACTTTTTATTTTTACGAGTCAATTAATTTAATTTTAATTACTGACTATGAGAATAATTATGTAAACAAAATTATATTTTATTTGTATTTATACAACTATTTGTATCTGTTATCGTGTCTAAATATATATATATTCATTTATAAATTTAAATAATTAAATATATAAAAAATTGTGATAAATTGTCATATATATGAGATCTCAAAAAAAAAAACCATGGTTGGATCAAACATTCCCCATCCCAATATTAGCTAGCAACGAACTTATATAAGTATATGACCTGATTGAGGATAGAAGAATTTGACTCAATTCATTGATAACCCTATCCATAATATAATTTAACCTTTTCTTTTCTTTAACTTAAATAATAAATTTAGTGAAATTCAAAAAATGTATAAAATACCCAAAAAGAAATAATGATAGTATTAGCAACCAAAAGAATGACGATAACCATTTTCTTATATTTCTTTTATATATCGAAAATATGAAATTTTGATTTTTTATTAATTGATTGAAATAATTAATGATAAATAGCTAAAGGTCAAGCTAATTTTATTAGATTGTCCTGTTTTTAATATTTTCTTAATTAAAATTGTTAAATTGTGAGATTTGAATAGTACGACAAGCTTCCAATTTAGGAAAAGAAATCAAAGAAAAAGGAAAAAGAAAATCCGGTCAATAAGATTCCAATACTTTCACTTTCCCTTTCCTATATATATATAAACCCCCCATAAAGTTTACAGAGAAACTTTGAATTGCTTGGAGGGTCAGATCACATGGACTCTTCACCTCCGTCGTCATACAAGACAAGCATTCCTCTACCATCAGAGTCAGAGTCAGATTCAGGTACGCATAATTTACAGAACCAACCTAAGAATTCTTATGCCAGTGTAATCGTTTTTTGGTTTTACGGTTGAATTTGTCATTAAAGTGGGTATGAATCATTTCAGATGATAAGCCTCTGAATCAGGAAGGTCCATCAGCTTCGTTTCCTATTCATATTGTTACCCATGCCTCACAACTTCCTGCTGAATTTCTGGATCCCTCACCTGAAAAGCAGCTGGTCGTTGGTTTTGATTGTGAGGGTGTTGACCTATGTCGCAGTGGGACTCTCTGTATAATGCAGGTGAACCTCATTTTTCTTTTTTTTTTTCCATGTGTCAGACAGGGAATTGTGTCATACACTCAGTAAACCCAAGTAACTAGTTACTGATTGAAATGAACATTACAACTTGTATATTTCGCAGCTATGTGATAAACAATCTTATGTGCGCGCACACACAAAATATATATTTTTCGGGAGTCCTACCAATATTTTAGTAGTGTTCAGCATGGGTATAGTTTTTGATTCCTTTAGTTGCTTATGTGTTTGTGTCTGTTTTGGATTCAGCATTTTTGGACGTATTATTAGGTAACATAAATCATTATGTGTTCTTAGGGTGTAAGTTGCTCTGTATCCATCAGTAACTTTCTACACACAGGTTGGAAGGCTATAACTCTGATATGAGTAATAGCAGTCTATTCTTATGGCCAATATATGCCTAAAGAATCAAATAATTTATCCTGCATTATGTCTTTTATTTGTGTGCATTAGAGAGAGACTTGCAACAGCTTTTGGCTTTAAAGGATCAATTTTTTGACAATTTATTTTTAGCATCTTCACCATGTCTTGTAGACCCAAGTGTTAGTAATTAAAGGTTTTACGTTTTGGCAGCTTGCACTTCCAGATGCTATATATCTGGTTGACGCAATCCAAGGTGGAGAGATGCTTATGAAAGCCTGTAAGCCTGCTCTTGAGTCTAGTTACATCACAAAAGTTATTCACGACTGCAAACGTGATAGTGAGGTCCTGACTAATTTTATTTACATAAGTAACAAATTTGAATGAAAGAAAAACATCCAAAAATTTCACATGCCTAAATTAATTTAACAATTTAATGCCCTCATGAACCTGTCCTTGGTTTGTAGGCATTGTATTTTCAGTTTGGCATCAAGTTGAACAACGTTGTGGATACCCAGGTGACTACCCATTGTTATAGTTCTGAGGTGTTTTTAGGGAAAATGATGGTGGGATTTGGAAGGAGTTCTGTTTCAGGTTCAAGGTGTTGCCTTTAGCCAGATTTGATATGCGTTTTTTAACATTTGCAACCTCTTCTTTTCGTTACTCAGATCGCTTATTCTTTGATTGAGGAACAAGAAGGACGGAAAAGATCTCCTTATGACTACATATCATTTGTTGGCCTCCTTGCAGATCCAAGTTATTGTGGTATTATATATGTTGTGGTATCCATTTGAATTTATGTTTTCTGGTTGTAGATTCTGTGTCACTGGCCTCATTGTTCTGGATGGGAATGATGATCCTTCCTAGAATATACACCTGCATATTCACTTCGAGGTTTTGGTTGTAGGTATATCTTATCTAGAGAAGGAAGAAGTTCGTGTCCTTCTTCGGCAGGTTTGTTAAAAATCATAGTCTTCTGGGAAAGAAGGATCCTCTCTATTTGAACTTGATTTTGATTCTAACAGAAGATTTAGCATTTGTTGGTCTAATTCATGTAATTTGTTTTGTACATTGCTATAGTTGGGTGCTACGAGTCTGTGATGTATGCTTGGCCAGTCAAGAAAATTTAATTTATTTTTATAAATTTTTGAAACATTTGATGGTTTTCATATAAGCATATTAATTCTTAGAAGTATAATGAAAATATTACATATGGTCAATCAATTCTTTCTGTCATTCTTTTCATATTTTCTTTTCCTGATTAGTGATGTATTTGACAGGACCCCAACTTCTGGACATACAGACCATTATCTGAACTAATGATCCGAGCAGCCGCAGATGATGTCCGCTTTCTTCTCTTCATCTATCACAAAATGATGGAGAAATTAAATGAGCGGTCCTTACTGTATCTTGCTGTTCGCGGTGCTCTGTATTGCCGATCTTTTTGCATAAACAATAATGATTATGCTGATTGGCCATCTCTCCCACCCATTCCAGGTCTTTATGATTTGATCGCCTATGCAATTAAAATATATTTTTAATATGGATTAAGTTGTATTTCAAATGAGCTTCATATCAACCACTATCTTTGATCGTCCTAGACTTGTATTCTGCCTAAGAGGGTTCTGGCGTTGAGTTATATGTTCCATTGACTATCTTATAACTCGAAGAAGATACATTATTGGATAAGAATGTTGCATGCATGTCAGCCTGAGTTTCAGGGAAATTGCGTCAAGTGTGTAATATATGTATTCTAAGGTTGAAAGATATAGAGACAGGAATTTAGTATATAAACCATTTTCTATGTTGCAAACTCCATGTTGAAATATGTTTTTGTAAATGTGTTCGTTTTAACTTTTACTCCTAGTACAGACCTATGCAAATAGATTTTAAGTTGTACCATTTTAGTATATGCTCTTTATTCGATTATCCAGTTGGTGACTGGAGAAGTATTTCATTCTTTGTTTCCTAGGTTGATCTCCTATAAGTAGTGTCATACAAATACAACTACTTGATAGTTTGACCACTAACCTATGTGCAATTATCTTATATTGTAGATAAGCTAAATACCGATGAAAATGCTCCCGAGGAAGAAATCCTTTCAGTTCTTGATGTTCCCCCAGGAAAGATGGGACGTGTTATTGGAAGAAGAGGAGCCTCCATTTTGTCAATTAAGGAATCTTGCCAGTATATCTCTCTTTTGCTCACTGCTTCTTCCAGTTCTCCTTTTTCTGCAGATAATTTATTAAGTTTTGATGTACTTTTTTTTTTTTTTGCAGTGCGGAAATTCTCATGGGAGGTGCGAAGGGTCCACCTGACAAGGTTGGTCCAGTATTTCATTATATTGATCTGGATCCTGGTTCTGCATTTGAGCATTCAGATATTGTGCAACTAGGGATGTAAAGAATCCCACAACTTTTGGGAACTGGATGCGGAAGAGTTCTTCTACTGGCCTTGATTTTGTTTATTTAACTTTTGTCACATTGGTGTTAATCGCATGGAAAGGGTATGACTTTTCCTAACTGTTTCTAGTCTTCTTGTAGGTATTCATCATGGGACCAGTGGGGCAGGTGAGGAAAGCAGAGGCCATGTTAAGGGGTAGAATGCTGGATATGTAATGAGAAGTACGTGCTTCTCTCTCAACATTTACAATAAAATCATATTTCCTTGTGCATGTTGCAAAGACGGGACTTAGATAATGATAGTTTACTCCAAATGTGTAGCCGCTTCATTTATGGCATTAACAGCCATCTATTTGCTACCGAAGTTATAAATTCTTTAAATGCAATTAAATGAAGAAGCCCAATCCAAAATCATACGGGGTCCAAAGAGGTTGTTGAACTCAAAAAACAGCCTGTCGGGAACCAATTTAGAACTATTTCTCGTTCGAGCTGGTTCTACCTAGACGCCTGTCTAGTAGGTTCTACGCATCTCTCAAGGTAAAGGTTGGCTGGTGATGATAACTACGATTAGCTATCTCTTGCAGAACAGACCAAATCTGTGACGAACGCAATCCATTTATTTGGTTCCGTGGAAGTTCAAAATCTTCACATTTTTGGGAGATTTAACTTACTAAGATTAAGTAACTTGGCATAACCTAAAAGCGGGCTCAATTGCCAACTAAACGAAAATGTGGGGGTAGGCATAACCTAAAAGCGGGCTCAATTGCCAACTAAACGAAAATGTGGGGGTAGTTAGGACTCTTCGACCCTTGAGGGGCTTAAGTACTCAACCATTATTGGAAACTGGAAAAAAAAAAAAATACATATCTGACAAACAACACAGCCACCACAGGCACTGTAAATGAAGATATGTTGCAATCCATCCGATATCTAGTAAAAAAACATGTTGAAAGACAGAGTATGGACACATTCAAATCACAATATAACCATTATTTGAAACTGAAAAAGAATAGAGATCTAACTACGGACAAACAACAGCGCCACCACAGGCACTGTACATTGAATGAGTATGGACGCATTTTCAAATCACAATATGCTGTTATGTATACATAAACAAAAGTCAGCACGCCAAAGAGCTCAGATTCATAACAGCTATTTTGTGCAAAAGAATATTGAGTCACAATGTGACAGGAAGCAGAAAAGTGGAAGGTTAAGCACTTTACTTTTGGAACCCACCAAATTGATATTGTTGGCTGCTAAGGTTTGAGAATATAGCGTCTCCACTTGCTGCCTGTAAAGGTGTCAATCCAGATTTACCAAGACCAGATCCAGAACCCATCGCTCTCCCCATGTAAAATGAAGTTGGAGGACCCCTCTCCCTTTCATCTGATCCATCGCTCAATCCCCCAACGATGCCAACATCAGTCAGGTTGACCTTCTTGGCTGCAATGGAATTCAAATACAAGGCAGTTAGGAGAGGTATCATCAAAACGTGTGCTCAATTTGTTTTTAATTTAAGAGCCAGCTAACGGATTCCAAGATAAATAAAATTGAAGCTATCATTATACGGTATCGATTGTTCATTGGTGCCATGTATAGATATCAACAAGTCGTTATGGTGATAAAGATGATAACTTACGAGCAGAAATATTTAGATCAATCAACCCACGGCTTAGGGAATCTGCCCAAATACCAGACTTGACCTGAAAAGTATCCTTCTTGGATGAAGTCTTAGACCCTGGTATGGATTTTACGTTTGTAGTATCATGGCAGCCATCACTGGTAGCATTTTGTGAGAGTTCTGATGATGCTGAATCAGAGTGAGAAGTAAAATCACTAAAAAGATTAGATTCATCAAACTTATGAAGTGGAACATCAGCAAATGGATCAACAACATTATTGTTTTCCGGAACGGTGTCTTGGGACTTGATTTCTGGCTGAACAACTGGATCAGGGATGGCAAACAGGTCAATTGTTGGAGAAACTGAAGGAGGATTGACAGGTGGGGAAGCGAATAGATCTACCTCAGTCTGTATAAATGATGACCATAAAAAGAAAAATCTGTTAGTACAAATAAAAGAGCATTTACATTAGAAAGGAAGGGGAAGGGGAA
This sequence comes from Quillaja saponaria, assembly GCA_029379385.1. NCBI lineage: Eukaryota > Viridiplantae > Streptophyta > Magnoliopsida > Fabales > Quillajaceae > Quillaja > Quillaja saponaria. The sequence goes on from CM055610.1 coordinate 25,925,653, forward strand.
AGAGAGTGGTTATTAGCCTATTACAGGGGCAGAATAATTTTTTTATATATTACAAATTTCAGAATTCCTGATTTTGGTGTACCAGTGCTACACAAGCCAAGTCTCTCCTAACTACAATAGATTAACGTAAGCAGAAAACCTTTAGTCAATAGTTGTATGGGCATCATACTACTTAATATGAACCTAAATTAGCTGTCAAAGTGCAAGAGACTATTTCCAACACAGCCAAAAACAGGATGGCAATCCCTCCAACTAAGGTACACCAAGGTACTTAGTTCAAATACCTTAAAATAGCAGATAAAAAATACTTGTGCTTACATGATTATATGATGCAATTAGGAAAACTGACATCATAATTGTACCAGTTATCTTCTCTGGAAAATTCATTGCAATTAAGCAAAAATATTGAAGCAGTATACTGGAGCTAAATAATCAAATATAACTGCAATAATAATTTTGGAAATGACAGATACATAACCTGCGCCTGAGAACTTGCTCCTTTCTCCACATGCGGCACTGCTGACACAAACGTTGCATCTGCAAAGAGATCAACCCCTGCAGAATTGTTACTCATCGCAGACTTTTCTGGAGGAAAAGATGTCGGAGCATCCATGAGGTCACCAATCAAACTTGGTCCAAACAGATCCTGGTTAGTGCTTCCCGTAGCAGCCTCTGTCAAAACACATAATCCACAAAGGGAAAAGGGTAAAATATATCTGCTATCAGATATAAACTTAACATGGTAAAGGCCTAAGTTCAGTAGTCAATATCATCAAAGAAAATGTCTTGAAGTTACATACAAAAATACAAATTAAAATAAAACACCTATCTGGAACTTGGATATGATATATACAATAAGTAAAGCATTAAAAACTAGGTTTTGCAGGAGAACACAAATTCCAGACACATTATACCACCATTCTATAAGAGTATAAGTATTTAGACATTTTCCCATATCCCAGGAACATTTTGTTCCTTATCGCTTAGTGTCAATAAAAATCAGCCAGAAGGAAATGCCGTCAAACCACTATTAGATAAATAGTGTTTAAAAAAAAATTGATTTTATTTTCATTGTCTCATGCAATAGTAGAAAAAGAAAAGGACATGTAACAGACCCAACAGACAAACAGGTCTTGACTCCATCCTTTTTTTGCTTTGTCTATATTGATTCAAATTTTTTTCCAAATTCCTCCTTCATAATATTATTGTACAAGAATGGCAAAAATAAAATATTAAAGGCTTTGTGAGTCATCTAATTTATGATTAAGATATCAGAAGTCATATGAAAATGCAAATCTTTTGAGCAATAGTCTCCACAGATGATACTTGAGAACATTTCAACAAGAACAGACAAAAGATTGAATAATTGTATGAGTGAGTTGCATCGCACAAATCACTGCATATAGCCATATATGAACAACATAATACTTCTCTGTGAACTAACACAAGTAGAAGATTGTTTCAAACTACTTACTAGTGGTGGATGTCCCTCGTGGATCAAAATCATCCTCATCGTTATTTGAAGGGACACTGGATATTTGGGAGGGAATTGATTTGTTCCTATCAGAGTCACTTAATTTAGTAGATGACTTTGATGCTCTGGATGACATATTATCCTGATCCTTGCTGCAAGACAAGCATTCTGAAATTAGCAAAATAACACAATACGGAACAACTGCAGACGCAACAATATGTCCCTTGGGTGTATGCTTATACACTTGAGCCTGTGCAAATTTATAGGTAGTTGTGAGCAAAAAAATGAAGCTTACAAGCATTAAGCACAAAATGATATTTAATCCAACATAAACTTCTGACTTCATAAATAGCGGCCAGGATTGTTCAAAAACTCGCAGTCTATTATTCTCAAGTCTCAAGATATTTATCAAGCACCTGATGGTAAAAATTCAAAAAGAGCACCCAGAGCAACCAGAATATAAACATCTAACACGCAAAGGCAATACTGGTTTAATAGCTATTTCAACATTACAGCATCCAAATTGAGTCCCAGATGGCACTGCCTGTTCTTAACTCTTATGTAAACATAGTATAGCCAAAGATCAGAAAATGGACAGCACCTAATAGCACATCCAGTTATAGACATATCATGTATCTTAGGGATTTCCAGACATGTCGTGTATCTTAGGGATTTCCAGACCTATCACGAAGAATGACAAATCTCTACCTGCCATAGCGTGCAGAACCCTTCATGTAGGAGTTTTCTGCACTCTTGCTTGTGACCCCATGATGTGACTTTGCAGAGTTATATTTCTCATATTTATCATCTACATCCTTGTCTCTATAACTATCATTGAATCTGTCACTGTCTCTTGAACCACTAAAGCCACCATACCTATCACTGCTCTGATAGCTCCCACTGCTAATTGAGGCTGACCCCGATTTATTCGTGATTCCAGTCGAAGAAAGTCCAAAGTACCTAATTTAGCAGCAGCCAAACAATTAATTACTGAAAAAGGATTCAGAAAAGACTTCATGGTAGTTTAAGTTAACCCTATAAACTCTCTGTTTGAATAGGTGACAAAATTGACTTACTTGTTCTGGTTAGAGGCAGCTTTATTTCTAACTTCTTGTATTTTGTCTTTATCATTCAGAAGGACCTCAATGTTTTCAGCCTTCTTCCTTACATTGATTCCATTATCCTTCCCACTTGGCTCAACATATTCGAAACTTGCTAGTGCCTTTATCAATAGAAAACAGATGTGGACCATAAAAGAGATAGCAACCTCACTGTGAACATTGTGGAAAATGTATGGGGACTTAGCTGAATACATGAGTCCTTACCGAGATCTGGAAAGTATGTTCAATGATGTCATCAACTGCACGTTCTGATCCATTTGCCACCAAATATTCTATAACAGCCAATGCCTGATCAAAGAAAATAATATTGAAAGACACAGAAGGAAAATGTAGTGAAAATGGAGAAATCAACAATTTTGAATGTACCATGTAAATTTAAGAAAGAATAATGCAGTATAGCCGATAGAATAAGTGTTACCTTGTAGACATAGCGCCAATCCTTGCCAGTTTCACTCAATCTTGTCCATAGGACATTCATGACCATCTGGCATTCAGTACTGAACAATATATCAAAAGCAATTAACTAAGCATTAGTAAGAAAGAAATTGGTCTTTCATAAATACGAATTTATGGAAAGAAATATAAGAACGTAAAAGGGATTTATTACAATTTCTTTGTAGCCTGTGCAATCTCTGCCAGTGCAGAGCCATGAGGACCCCAAGGTTCATTATCCGTTGCATCCAATACCTGAATTATGAAAGAAACTGAAACTTCAAGTGAAAGGAAAATGGAAAATGGAAAATGGAAACAACAGAGACATACCAGACTATGTAAGAGACGCAACAGAATTTCTTGAGTGAATATTATCAGCCTGCTATTCTATCAGTTGCTGATAAAGGCCATCCTAAAATCTCAGAATGCTAGGCAGGAAAATTTTTAGTGAACACGTGCAGTTTGGGGGTTTAAAAAATGATAATCGTTTTACTGCTCGAGGAGCACAGGGGGCATAAAGGCAAATTTCTGATCAGACTTCAACATTAGGATAGAACATATGAATTAAAACTGCAAAGTTTAGCTTCAAAACTTTGCCAATTTTAGTGTTGTTTCAGAAGCAAAAGTGATCAATAAAATTTCGTTGAAAACTGAAGACACAACTAAATGAAGCAGACAATGGCATGAAATAAGCATATCACTACTTCGCGGCATAAGCCTTATTTCATGTACTGATATAACATTATATAACACCAAGATATTTTAAGTTTGTGTCAACAATAATAATACGAAGGGGAGAAAGAAGTGAAGAAACAACAACTCCATAAAACTTCCTTTCAAATAAATTCTATAAGAAAAAAACAAAAAACCATTATTTTGAGGAATTAAAGGAAACCTTAATCTACTGATAGAAAAATCGTTATTGTGTCATATGCAATGTATGTCGCTATAAATGTCAAGAATATATATTGTCTGCACTTAACAATGGGTATTCAGCAATTAGAATTCATAGTAATATACAATGAAACAGGTTTGACAACCAGAAATGAACAATGAATTGAAAAACGTTTTACCTTCTGTTCAATTTCTGGAACTTTCAAGACCTTTAGATTCACCTCCCTCTTTCTGTTCCCCGAAAAGCCAAAAACAAAATTCCCAATGAGGAATCAGAATAGGAATTAAGACTCCCAGCTAACAAGAATAGAAAACGAAATCCAAAATATAAGTTGAAGCAAGCAATGAAATGAGAATTTAGATAGTTGAAGCTCACATTTCTCGAACTGTCTGATCGAAGACCTTCATAAAATCCATTGTGGATCTGCAAATTTCAAAAGAAGAAGAACTGAGAATGTGAGATTAAACAGAAACAAATGCGACAGATCTGAATTATAAAAGGGGAAAATTCGATGGCAACGAAGAATTACATTTGAGATGAAGAATAAAGGTAGAATGTAGAGGAAGAGTTTCAGTTTTTCAGATCGGGGATGGAGACGTAAACAGCCAACCAGGTAGTCGATTTGTTGTGGTTTTTAATCAGTGATGATGATGATGAATGATAAGGGAAAGACAACGAGGCTGCATAATGTTATTAAAAATGTTTGTACTATATTTATTTAACCGGTGTCTATTTATTAAGTTTTTATAAAAATAATTTATAATATTAATTATGATAATTGGTATAATTTTTATATTATTTATTATATAAATTATTATTTGTATAAATTTTTAATTTTAATAATTATATTTATTATAACTTAACAAGTATTTTAAGTATAAAAAACAAATTCTTACTATAAAAGTTAAAACAATCTATTATATCGTATTATGTAATATACATATATTTTTTTTATCAAAAAAATATAATATACATATATTTAAATATTTAAATTATTTACAAAATAAATTTAATTAATAAAACCTATCCAATTATTAATAACTACTAAATAATAATCTTCTCACTTTTTTATTTTTTACCAGTCACTCTTCTACTCTCTCTATCTCTCTTTCACTCTCATACCATCTCTCACTCTTCTAAATTATCTAAATTAAAGAATAATATATACAACAGACTTATATCATTAATATTAAAAAAAAGTTAAAAAGTGTGAAAAAATAAAAAAATAAAAAATTATTATTAAATAATTATGAATTATATTAATTAAATTTATTTTTAAAATAAATTAAATAAATATATATTACAAAGTAGTAGATTAGGTCTCTGAATATTATAATATTTAATGATCTGCATGTAGATTATGCGTCTTCTGGATATATTTAAGGAAATTAAAATCAAATTTTCAAATTTAGAAGAGAACTGAATATTTATATATTAAAAGTAATTTAAGAATATTTTATTGTGAGTTTTTTTATTATTTATTTTTTATAAGAATGTCTATTGTGAATCTTTAATGGCATACAATTTGTTTTAACTTGTTAACCTGCAATTTGGTTTGCTGTTTTGGGCTAAGGCATTTCTTAACCCAAAAAAATTAATTTCTCCGTAAGCCGCCTGGTCATTCTTATCCTCCTTGTCCTACTATAAGAAAACAAACCCAAACTCAAGCAAGACGAACAAAACGCAGCGTATAGATCAACAAGTTCTCGAGGGAAGGCCTAGTCCAGAGTCCAGAGCATCCAATGCCTGCCACCTGTATAATTTATTCATGCTGTCAGCCAAGGACGCGATGTACCAAACACCTAACTAACTACCTCTCACGTGACTTGGTACACGTGGAGTGCGTTCTAATCTTCTGGTTGCTTTCCAGATTCATTTAATTTTTTGAGGGTTTAACATAATGCGGATACGTTTCGTAAGTTCGGTTTCGTTAGCGCCATTTGTATAAAATTTTGCATCAATCACGACCGCTCATCAATGATTTGTAGGGTTAAAGATGGGAGCCCATCATAACAGACATAAGGGCAACCTCACCATAGCAAGGCTATCAGATATTCTAACTCAACCACGGTTAACTTAAACGAAACCCACGTTCACACTCACCTCTCTCGTACAATTTAAATCGTCAGAGGAAACCACAATGTTTTCACGGCCCAAGACTAAACCCTCTTTAGGACGATGATCGGTGAACCAACACGGTCAGTCCAAAACGTCCAAATTCCTTCATGGGAACTAAATGATGATCCGATGGCCGAAGTAGCCTCCCCTTTCTCCATTACTAGTCCCTCTGTTAATGGCAATGCCGGTGGTGGCGGAGACTATTTTCTACCCATTGACTCCTCCACCCCCTTTAACCGTTACCTTTCAAATGAACTCTCCGGCGCCGAGTGTGAATCAATGAGTGAGGAGCTGGACCTGCCTATGGATGCATTTTTCGGCGATCATTTCCGTATGTTTGAGTTTAAGGTCCGGAAGTGCGCCCATGGGAGGTCACATGACTGGACTGAGTGTCCGTACGCGCATCCCGGCGAGAAGGCTCGGCGAAGGGACCCTCGGAAGTATCACTATTCCGGCACTACATGCCCGGAGTTTCGTAGAGGGAGTTGTGAGAAGGGTGACTTGTGCGAGTTTGCTCACGGAGTTTTCGAGTGTTGGCTCCATCCGGCTCGTTACAGAACTCAGCCATGTAAGGACGGGCCTAATTGTCGCCGCCGGGTATGTTTTTTTGCTCACACTCCGGAGCAACTGCGGGTCTTAACCCAGCAGAGTCCGCGGACCCATGGGTCTAACGACATGTCTGATGGGTTGCCGATTCGTCGCAGCTTTGATTCTTATTTGAAGAAGGGTTCATTTTTGTCCCCGACTTCAATCCTTATCTCTTCGCCGGACTCTCCGCCGTCTGATTTGCTACTCACGTCTCCGAATAACCCTCAATACGTTGGCGGATCATTAAATTTACTCGTTAATTCGGTGAGTCAACTTCAACTCGGCCAGGTGTCTGCTTGGGGGACCCCAACGGGATCTGGGTTTGGTTCTCCGCGTTCTTCGGCTCTCGGACCCCGATTTTTTAGTCTTCCTGGAACTCCAACCATGGCACCCAGTCCTTCTAGACTCTGTCCATTTGACCTCTGGGACCAGACCTACGAGGAAGAGCCAGCCATGGAAAGAGTAGAATCTGGGAAAGACCTTCGTGCCAAGATCTACGCTAAGCTCAGTAAGGAAAACTTCCTGGACCGAGGCAACACGGTGTCGTATGAACTTTTTGGCTAATGGATTCAAATTTGGTGGCCGTTGATTTTGAGAAATTTTCCCCTGTAAATAGTTGGTGGGAACTAGGAAGGATGAGATTTATATGTCTCTGTTTTGTGTGCAGGTTCCTTTATCCAATTGAATGTACAGACAAAAAGGACTTCTTTGGGCTGCCCTGGGTAGCGTTTCGTTGTATTATTATAATGCAAGTTTGTAACTTTGTTATCAGAATTCACTGTAAGTTCATCTATTTGTATGTAATGAAAGTAACGAAGATTGTGTGAGACTGCTAATGGAAACTGGCTCCTTAATTGCTTTCTTGAGTTTTCCCTGATTTCCTGACTGATGTTTGGATAGTCTCCCCAATTTCATTGTCAATCATTATAAGGTGAAAAGTAAGGTTTTGTCTTCAAGCTTTGATCCTAGCTATGCTTTGGCTGAACAACTTCTGGCTCTAATTAGCTTTGGGTATTCAAATTGGTGCACTGCTTATGCTTTTGCTGGGGAACACTCTTTAATAGCACCCATAAACAAGGGAGATTAATCATAAATAGTACTTGTTAGATTGTTATTCTGAATCTTTTGGAACTTGCCAAGCGGAGGTCTGGAAGTAAACGACACTCAAAACTTTCACCAATACCATCATGTTCTCGTAGAATGATCTGAAAAAAGATTTTACTTTCAAGAGGAACGAAACCTTCTGAGTTTTAAGAATAGTAAGCATTGAAGATAATATCAGTGATAATTAATAAACAAGTTTTATCCAAAATAAGATTAGATTTGTTTTTTGGAGAGGTGGATGTTGAGTGGATAAAGCCGTCCTTATCTCCAATAGATGTTTCAGTTTATCTACTCTGTTTCACTTGCACTGTAGTGTTTTTTTTTTCTTAGGGGAGCTCTGTTAATATTTTTACGACTACAGCCTAAACATAAATTTTTTATTTTTTAAAATATTCTTACCTATTATATTTGATTTATTTTATTTAATATTTATTATTTCTCTTTTCCGTTTAAATTTTTTATTTTATTAAATTACTTTCTTTAAACTCTTTAACTTTTTCATTTGATTCTTATTAGACTCTTTAATTTTTTTTTATTAGATTACTTTTTTTAAACTCTTCAATAATATATTTCCTAACTAAAAATTAGAAAATCTAAAATATTTTTCTAATTATTTTCTTTTACTCCATATAATTTTTTCTCTTTAAGTATATTCTATTTTTAAATTTTAAAAAATTATTTTTTTGTTAAAATAAAATATTTAGGTGTTTTTTTTTTTTTTTTTTTAGAGTAACTAATGAAAAAAATTGTAAATTGATAATTTGTTATTGAGAAAACTAAAAATCATTCAAACCACGTATAAACAAAGTGATATTTGTCTTATTTACATATGTAAATATAATAGTTTTGTATTGCTATTTTGTGATGGTGTTTTAAAATTTAGAATGTTAACAGCACAATCTCACGTCTTCATCCTTTTTACTCTTGAGCCATTAAAATATTGTAAAAATTGCTCTAAACAGTTCTTTCAATATTTTTGTTAACTGAAGTTATGAAATCTATTGAATGGATTTGAACTGAAATTTAAAAAATAATTATGACTATCGTCAAATACCTTTTCACAATTATGTCAAAAATTTTAAAATTATATTTTAAGATCCTTTCTCCCACTATATTTTTCACTAAATATTCTTTGAATTTATTATTATTATTTTGGCATAGTTGATTTTATTATTAGAATATATAATCTTAACAAGAAAAACATAAAAGTAATATATAATATTAGCTACTCTAAGAAAAAAGAACATGTAAATATTTTATTTTACCAAAAATAAAGTTTTTCTAATTTAAAAAATATATGGAGTAATATATATATATATATATATATTCTATTTTGTAAAAATAAATAAATTTGACTTTCAAGGTGATTTGAACAAATAACTAAAAAGTTAAAGAATTTAGGTAAAGTAGTCGAAAAAAAAAAAAAGTTTAATAAATTCAAACTAGAAAAGATAAATATCAAAATGTGCAATACATTGAAGAGTTGCAGAAGTAATAAATGAAATAAATTGAAGAGTTTATTAAAAAGTCTAATAAAAACAAGATAGATAAAAAAAATGTTAAATAAGATGAGTTAAATAGGTAAATAAGAGTGTTTTAAATAATAAAAAAAATAATATCAAATAATAGGATGTGATAAAAAAAATAAAATTGGTTGTGATAATATAAATGATTTTGGTAATAAAAATTTCTAAAAAAGTGATAAATATAATTTTGTAGAATTAAATTATTTTAAATATATCAAAAGTCTTGTGGGGACAGGCTACCGTATGACTGATTCCTCACCTGCCATGGTCTCATGTTTAACAATTTTTTAAAACATCCATCATCAACTCAATTATATAATATACATTTTTTCCACTCAATTATGTAATATATATTTTTTCCATTTAAAATTATAAATAACATTGTTGATCTTCCCAGTAATGACGGTGATAAAAAAAAACTTAAAAAAGAGTGGTAGGCGACAAAATTAACTCGATTAAAGATGAAAATGGCAGACAAAGTGGGCGGTGGTTTCTCAGCGCTGTCTAAGTTCAACAACGTATAACAATGACAACACTTCAGAAAGTTTAATTGGTGGTAGGGGGAGACTTTCCTGAATATTTCTATTTGTTGTCTTTCTCTCTTACTGCCACCATCACAACCAAATTTTTTTCAAATCAAATAAACTGTTTGTAATTTTAATAATGTCACCACCAAGCTTATCTTCACTAATTTGGGTGTCTTTAAGCTAGTATCTGTTTCACACAATATTTTATGAATTGGTGATTTGAGCATTTTCTAGTCATGAAGAATTTTTCTCGGATCTTCGAGTCGGGTCAAGTTCTAACCACCACCCAACAGAAAGTGGAAATCCTAGTCCCTTATATCTGGGCTTGTATCATATTAGATTATCACCCCAGCACTAGCAGGCCTATAGTTTGTTCAACGAAAAGATGGGTGTCCCATGCCCACAAGGCCCAGTGTAGAACTAGTTTTTATGCTAATTATATTATGCATTTTCATTTTTTCAGTAAACCGTCAAACAACACTCACTATGACAAGAATAATTGAGATGTAAATGTTAAAATTTATAATATGATATAAAAATATATAGAATACAAAATGAGAAAATGTATAGAAAGGTGCAGGTTGTATTTATTAAAGAGAAAATAATAGAAAATTATTTGCAGGCATATTTAATATATGCTTTTGAATGATATAATTAGGAAATAATAATTGGTGTATGTGAATTTTGTATAAAGTTTTATAAAGATAAATGCTTGAGAATGATATAAGTTTTCTAGGTACACTAAAAATTATGTTTAAATTGATGTGAATAGATAAAAATAATCTATATACATAATTTTAACTAATTTAAATTAAGTTTGAACAAAATATTACTTATCTAAATATGAGAAATAATAATTAATTTCTATGCGAATAAATTGGTTTAGATATACGTCACATCACCGCAAGGAAGCATGCGATCCGGTAAAGAAAAAGCAACAAGAGTTAAAACATGAAGTCAAAAAGAACTGAGACACACCTCAATTTGCAGAAATTGAACCATTTATGAATACGGTGACTTTGTTAAGACATGTACGTCTACATATAGATTTTTATGGAAACAAAGAATTCGCATTATTTCGAATGAAAAACTTTTTGATGGAGTTTTATTTATTTTCTCAATATTTCTTGATTTGTGTAATTCAATCCTATTCTTCGTTTTTCCAACATATTTACCATAATCTCAATTATTTCCTCAATTAGCTAGCTCAGCCTTAAAGGGTTGCATTCCATATCTATGAGTATGATAATATAATTGAAGTAATCAATTTTTCTTTTTAAGAAAAGACAAAACATCAGAATGTAATTAAAGGAATTATTTGGTTTGAGTTAACTTATCATTTATTTATGACTTGTTCAGGTGGGGGAGAATGTAGAAAGAAAAAAAAGAGAGAAGAACAGAAGAGAGTATGCTTTTTCCTTGACATATTTTTTTATTTATTAAATATTTACTAATAATCAAATAAATTTTTTTAATACTATATTAAAAAAATATGTAATAATACATCATTTCATATCATTTTTCATTAATTTTAAGTAAAAAATATACATTATTCTCTCATCTTCTTTTCTATCTTATCCCCAGGTATCCTTTCTGCCTTAATTTAGTTTGAATCTCTTTAAAAATTAAAATAGATGGTAAGAAATAAAATTATCATAAACTCTCTAATATTAAACTGATCCAGACATGCCCACCACAATCTTATTTTTCATGTAGGTCCTAATTAAATTTATGACAAAATAATTGCAGTTTATAGTTCATTGATAATGTTTTTTTGTGGTTGAGATTGATAATAAATTTTGAAGTATTCCAACTACAATTTAGAATGATTCTTTCTCATATTAGAAAATAGAAAGGAAAAAAAACTACTTTCATAAACAATTAGTTAAACAAAAAAGTTGAGAGGATAATGTCTATATTTTATCCATTTAATATTTATAAATTGAATAAATTACTTCAAATGTCTTTTTTTCATGTAAATATCAGGACTTCCCTTTTAAAAAAAATATACATATGTTCAAAATTTTTATCTATTTTCCAAAAATACCTATAACTCATATCTTTATTGTTACTCTTATGCCAGTGGCAGAACTAATTGGGGACCTGTAAGACCATGGCGTTTCTTCTATATTTATCCTTTAAAACTTCATATTTTTATTATTGTAGTCCTTGCAAAATTTTGATTAAATTATATTTCATCCTCATAGTTATAATAATTTTTATAATTATAAAATAATTTTATGGGTTGAAATGACTTGAAAAAGTAAAGTAAAAAAAAAAAAGGATAAATTCATATTGATAGTAAATATCATACAAATTGAATGACATATTGCTAGTGAGATATTAAATAATTTTATATTAGATTAACCCGGATACACAGTTCTGAAAATAAAATTATGACTCGGCTCTCCGAAAGTAAAATGTCTTTGGTCCTGCTTATTGCATTCATAGAATTGATGCAACATTTAAGAATAGAGGGAAGCCTGAATAATTTATTGTTTTATACATGGTCAATAGATCGTTTTGTCTGATATTGACTGGGTCCCTCTGTCTCAACAAACAAGAAAAAGCCCAAAAATGAAATTGAAACCAGTGGCATAACAAAGTCAATCTTGGAAAGGTGCCACCATCTTTATAAATCCCTTCACCAAAAGACTGAAAGCACATTGTTTTGTTTGTGGAAGCCTTTCAGGTCTGATTTTTCCTCTGTTGAGTGTTTGATTCAGCTTTTCAGTAGAAGAAGTGATGGGAAGGGCTCCTTGTTGTGACAAAGCAAATGTTAAGAGAGGTCCATGGTCTCCCGACGAAGATGCGGCACTCAAAAGTTATGTAGAGACACATGGCACTGGTGGAAACTGGATTGCTTTGCCCAGAAAAGCTGGTATCTTTCTCTCTCTCTCTCTCTTTCACTCTGTCTTCCTCCATTTTTGTTGTTCTGTTAATTTTTCATGGATACCCATTTTTCCTCAAACGAAGCTTGTGTTCTTCTTTATTCCTGTTTTTCCTTTTCGCTCAAGAAAAGAAAACCTTGATTCAAAAGTTTCAATTTTTAGTGTCAAACTCAGTTTTCTCACTCTTCCAGTTTAGGGAAAATGATAACTAGTTCTTATATATTACAACTCCAGAAGGAATTAATCAAATGAGAGTTTTTCCTTTGGGTCTGTTATGTGTGTCTCTTTGTGTGGGTGCCATTTGGGAATAAGGTGACAGTGGTAGTCTTAAACTGTTCTGAATTGTAAGAATTCACCAAATTGGTGTTCGTTTCATTGTTTCTGCTACAAACCGAACCCAAACCCTCTTTCCGAGCCTTTGCAGTCCATTTTTGACTCAATTTCTTAAGCTTTATGCAGAAGCCTAGTTCTCAGCATATCTTTCCCGTGTATTTAACAAAGTCATATCTTGTCCAAATTCACTATGAAATAGGGGAGTTGGATTGTCTCTTGCTGCAGCATTTCTACCATCAGGATTAAATTTAAGTACCATTAGATTGATACAATTTGTAGCTGGGTATTTTCCAATTTTACTAAGCCAATTAATGGAGACCCTTTTCAGTTTTCAATCCCATTTATCTCCAACCCAAAGTTTATACTTCTCTTGCAGGAACAGGTGTATTTTTTCACTTTGATCATATCCTTACTTGTTATCTGACTTTTCTTCTAGTTTATTTTTTCTAAAACTCTTACTACTGTTATAGGCCTTAGGCGGTGTGGGAAGAGTTGCCGTCTACGATGGCTGAACTATCTTAGGCCAGACATCAAACATGGAGGTTTTACTGAAGAAGAGGACAATATCATATGTAGCTTCTATAGCCAGATGGGAAGCAGGCAAGATTGACTGATTTTCTGTTAACATTACTTTCTGTGCAGATTCCATTTTTTAACTTAAAATTTGCTTGGTTTATCATATATTGCCATTCAGTTATTTATGTGTGCAATATTCCATTTTTAACTTAAAAATTTGCTCACGAGTTTGTAAATTGTAATGTTTGTCAGATGGTCTGTCATAGCCTCTCAGCTACCAGGAAGAACTGACAATGATGTGAAAAACTATTGGAACACCAAATTAAAGAAGAAGCTAATGGCAGGGAAAGTAACCCTCAAAACAATGAGTGACAATCTCAGTACTCTTGATTCAACACCATCTCTGCCTGTCGGTCAAAGAGCCCAAACTCATAATTTAGCCTTTCCAGCGGGTCAAACTCAAAGTTATTCAAGACAGTCAATACTAACTGATGCTAATTCTGGATTTAACAAGACTGAAAGCTTAAGTTTGGACCCGGTTCAATTATATGGTTTGGCGTTCGTGGATGGATCAGAATTTGGTGAAACTTCAAGGAACAATCACATTAATGTTTCAATGTCTCAAGAGGGTTCAAGCATTTCAGATTCTTCATCATGCGCCCTGGATAAAAAGTATCTGTCACTGCCTGAGAATTCTGAGGCTGAAGCTATTGAAGATTTAATGGATTTTGGTTTTGGATTTCATTATGATCTTGTCAATGGTTTATACTCGCAAGACAAAGCTGCTGATGCTGCTCCATGCTACCCTGAGTTGGCTGATCTTACCTATGATGACATTCAGCTACAAGGACTAAATCAAAATCTTATTTGACTAATTTTATGTTGTGGAGAGAAAAGAGACATAGAAATTAAGAACCTAGAAAAGCAAGGAAACGAAGCATGAAAACCAAGGGGGAATTATGGAAAATGCTTGTGAAGGGTAGAGCTGTAGACTGACAATTTATTTTTCTTTCTTCCTTAACTTACATTGCACTATGGTTTGTACCTTAATTTATGCTCTTGGATATTATTATATAGAGATATATAATTTTGAAATTATTCACAGTTAAGAACTCTATATATCTGTCTCTAAGGCTCAATGTTTTGACAGTGTCATTGTGGGATTGATGCATAAAAGTCTCATTGTGTGGGATAGGAGGAGGACTTGGTTAGATGTGGGGGAGATGGAGATATATGTATGTCATGTGGATGGCATCAGCGGCTGTTTCTTGGTGGTCAGTGGTCATGAAAATTGCATGGAGGTGTTTGCCAATTCAAAACTCCAATTTGAATACGTCCTTCTCAAACATTAACCGTCAAAGATTCTTTATCTCTCTCTCTCTTTTCTGCAACCCACCTCCCCCTCGTGATGAATTTTAAGAAACCACTATAATACATCACTCTTTGGAATAGTCAATGTAAGAAATATTGCCTGTTAAAAAATCATGTACGAAGAATATTTCAAGCTTTCTCTTAAAGTGGTATTTAATTTCCTAGACATGTATATGCTCTTCCCTGCTGGCAGATATGATACGGTAATACATTCTAATTGTGTTGTCTAGGGTTACGGTTGCATTAGTATAATTTTATCACGAGTATCAATGTCTATGGAACAAACTATACTATGTGACATTAAAAAGAGTATGCATGCACATATTCTATTCTTCTATTTAATCAAAAAGTTTTGTTACGACTAATTAGAGCTTAGCTGTACTCTACTTTAGACCCTTCTCCCCTCTTTCCTAGGTTGTGTGGGTCTGAATTTGTGCTTAAGTACAAAGGCAGTGTTTCTATTTCTTAGTTTAGGTTGATCTAAATTTACCTTTAAAATGATATTTTTTTCGTTGTTGCATATCTACTTGCTTTAAGTCTGTCTCGCTCAAGGTTTAGTTAAGACCATAAAATATTTTAAGTCTTGGAAGCCCTTGGCCCACCAAGACGTAGAACTCACATATGGTAATTATATGTGTAGGCGGCCAGAGATATATAGCCTAATAATTCTAGGTAATATTCTTGACCAATATTCTTTGCAAAACAATAAAAATCAAAGCTAGAAGTGGGGCTTGTTACTTTCTTTAATGTTTTTTTATAACTAAAACTGCATGAGAGTACGTGAATCTTCCAAACTTGGCCAGACAATTTGTTTCTTATTGTGTTTGCACATTGAAATTTAAAGATTGCATTGCAATGTTCTTTATCTACTTCTTGATGGCACTACATGTCTGCATGAATATTCCTTGTAAAAAATACATTAAAGAAGACAACCAAATGACCAACCACTAAACAAAAAAGCAAGTTAGGGACAAAAGAGTCCCAGGTTCTGTTTTTCCTTAGCTAAAATCCTAAAACAGAGTAATTTGGACATAATGTATCATTTTCTAAGAGACCCAGACCCACTCAAAAATTAAGATTTACAATTTGTAATAAATTTTAAACCCTAATTAGAACATGTGCTGCATATATATATATATATATGCTATGCATTGACATTTATAATCAATTGTTTACATTGGAAACCCCTTGTTTTGCGGTTTTGTTTATAAATATCCCAAGTCAATGATAAGACAATAGTCATTAAAAAGCATATCATTACAAAATATATAAATAAACATAACATATTATAATGTCCTTAACCAACCAAATGATTAAATCTAAAGAATTTGTTAATTATTATTTTCCAAATAGATAGATGGAATTTTTCTTAAAAAAATTAACTTGAGATGATTGCTAATTATATATTATTAGTTTGTTCGGCCCTTTTGTTGATGACTTAGCTAGTTTAATTGCAAATAGACATTAATAAATTATGTAATTGAAAAACATGAAAAATCAAAGAGAGAGTAATTCATATGCAACTTGGCCACAATCATCATATATATATATGTGTGTGTGTCTAGCACGATCCCACTTGAACATAGGGCAAGAAAATTTCTTACGTGGAATTAAAGAGAAAAATGAAAAGACCGTGACTGTGACTGTAGCAACCGGACAAAAAAGCACCAGATTCTTCCATACTCAGGTCTAAAATGTGTAGCGATAATTATCAGCATAACTATTATAGTGGATCATAGGGTTAAAATTTGCCAGCAAACTTGACCTATTATCTCCACTCCTATATGAACCTGCCACCGCATGTGGTGGCATCTGATTGTAGTAACCACCGTATCCATATGGAAGTGGCGGCGCCAGCCTCCCATACATAGACGGCGGTCTCATGTATGTTGTCATTGGTTGATAATACGGCGGTGGTGGTGGTGGCTGCTCCGCAGGTGGGCCGTAGTAGGGAATTTGCGGTGGTGGTTGAACATTTTTAGAGCGACTCTCGCAACCTTTATTGCAAATGTGCTTTTTCTTGGCATTAGTACCCTTATTATGGCCAGACGTGGCCTTTGCCTTTGCACGTTGGCAACTTGATCCATGGCAGTAGACTTTATGATTGCAATCTTGGACGTCGGAATCAACTGAATCTTGGTTATGGATACAATGAGTATTTTGGTTGGTTTTAAGACCGCGTTTGGCTTGCATATGAGTGGGTGCTTTCTCGAAGGACCAAAGTTCTGCTTTTTTGCACATTTTTTGGAGAAGCCTTGCGAGAATCATGGGATTTACGTTACCAATCACAGTTACCAGCCCTTTATTCGGCTCAATGGAAATAGATTCCACTCCTATAATTATAGTTTAATTGCAAAATAAATTAAATGGAAATTTAATGAAACAAATGTTATAAATATTTACAAAATAATTATGAGAATACGAATATTGAAATGCTGTGTACCATTGAATTGCTGCAGTTTCTTTTTCATGTCCACCGAGCAGTCCTTAGAACACATGAAATCAACCTTGAAAGTGGAAATCTGAATTGACATTTTCAAAGGAAAAATAAAATCAAAATACAAGAGAGGAACACAACAATTAGTTGCTAATTTAATCGGTA
This sequence comes from Quillaja saponaria, assembly GCA_029379385.1. Lineage (NCBI taxonomy): Eukaryota > Viridiplantae > Streptophyta > Magnoliopsida > Fabales > Quillajaceae > Quillaja > Quillaja saponaria. The sequence continues at coordinate 25,943,151 of CM055610.1, forward strand.
AAAAAATATTACATTTCTGGATGTATTATTCCTAGTATCTTATCCCACCGATCTATTAAAATAAAATAAAATGGAAAACACATACCGCAGATTCAACATGGTGGCTCTCCATTGGTATCACTCCAAAAATTAGAGGACTAGCTAGTGCTCCTTTCCTTGAAAACTAATGAAATAAATCGTGTGGAGAAAGAATATTATAGCAAGGGTGAAAACTTTAGAGGAGGTTCGGCATTCTTTATAGGTAAATTGATTTGATATTGAGAATACACGTACTCTCAAATATTGCCTGTAATTAATGAGGATCTATTATCTATAGGAAACAATTCAATCAAACAGTCAAAATCTTAAATTTCTACAGTAATTTCCTGAAAGGAGATTCTAGGCTTGACATACTGAAAAATCAAGTGACATATATTGAAACTCAAAATATTTTTTATTTTCTTTTTACATATAATAGCAAAAACATTTCTTAGGACATGCTACGTTTTGCTATGCGACTCCAAGAAATAAACAAATTGCCCCAAGTAAGGTCACTGAAATGTGTTCGTTTGGCATCACGGAATAAAAATACTTCACACACTCATCAAAACTTTTTCTATTAATTTTTTTTTTTTTGAAATAATATAATATATACGCTTTTCAATTTAGAGGATTCGTATCCATGAGAATATATAATTTGAGTTTTATTTTTATTTTTTATTTTGAACAATTCGAAAAACCCAAATTGATGCATTAGGAGAATATTTATTACTTTCCAAGACACAGAATATATTACAGCCTACAAAAAAATGGAAATAAGTTGAGCATTGAACCTAAATTTTAGCCTAATTGATTTTTTTCATTAAAGCCCCCAAGATTTCGGCTTATTTTTGGGTTGGGCCCTTCGGGAACCAAAGCCAATGTTACGGATCGCTTCCTGGGCTTTGAATCTGTTTAGGCACTGAAACTTTGGGGTTTGACTTTTTGTAACCAAAACCCGACCTGAATGTGTTATTTTCCATTTTAGCCTTGAAAAGAAAAATAATTTTCCCCGTCCTCCATTTTCTCAAGTGCCAAGCACCATGGAATCCTGTCTTTCCTTTTCCGTATCTATATTATTTGCCCTCATCGTTATAAAGCATAATCGGCGATTTTTACGGTAATCTTGCAACGAATTAAGCTTTGGTTTTGCCGATGGGTTAGAAACATCGGCAATCACGGAAAATGAATTAGGAATTAGTCACATTGATTATGATTTGCTTTTGTAAAATTAAAAATCCATTCTTGGAGACCTCGAAGTCTAACTTTCTAATTCCTTTTGTTGTTTATTTTGTGCTCTAAGATTGATGAAATTGCTTGAGGAGGCTAACTCATAAAGGGTGGTGCTTACAACATTCTTTGCTTGGCCCTAACTTGTTCGAAATCTTTTACATGGGTAAAATCACGTTCATCTATTCTGGTTCAGTACTGAGCTCAAAACCCATTACTCAACTTGTGGGTTTTATAATTAAGGAAAAAAGACTACATTTTTAGCTTTTGAATTCATTTTCAGGGCTGGATTACAAGGCTTCTATACGGGTTCATGTAATAAATACACTGAGAAGACATCTTCACCTAACATCATTTTTTTCTTGCACTTGAAGTCTGCTAGAACAGGGGTTTTAGTATATATTAAATTAATAACCCAAAGCATCCTCAGCCTCTAAGCTCTTAGGCTTCCATTCCAATTCAAGCATTGCCTATCTGTCAGACAAAGCAAAAATAACAGAAAGCTAGAGAGGATCCGGATCCGCTTTTGATAGAGCCTTCCTGAGAAAGGAAATAAGAAAGGGAAGGGAAACCAAAAGAAATAAATTGTTCAGGTTTAAAATGTCGTTAATTAGTTATAAAAATAATTTGATATCAAACAAAGGGCAAGTGGGGAAGAAATGCTAACGGCTAATTCAAAACTCAGAAAGGGTTTGATTGGTTAGGTGGCCTGCGGTTTCGTAGCTTTCACTCGCAAATTTTCAGTGCAAGGGCGTATATAATGAAGAGGTTGTCCATCTGCTGCTTCACAAGCCGAGTCACAAGGACCCACTGGAAGCAGAAGCATCCTCAGGTGCTCTTTCCTGCTATGTTCTTTCTTTTGTAAAATTGCTTTGTTCTTTTGGGTTATTGAATGAGTTACCCATTTTGTACTATTTATCTTATAGAAGCTGTTGTGCTTGATTCTTATATTGGGCTAGAGATCCGGAGAAACTATGGAAAACGCAAAAGAGGACAATTTTGTCGCCAACTTAGAGGTAATGAATATTTTGAAGGGCTTATCACTTGGTTGGATTAGGTTTTGTGACTGAGTCTTCCATAGGAAAAAAATAGTTTGTTCTTTTTCAAATAAATAGTTTTGATCTTGCTGTAAGAGTATTACTTTAATTTTGTGTTTTGAGATACTACTCAATTGTTTGAATATTCAAAATTTGATTCTTTTCGATGTATAAACAAGACTACACTGAAATTTATCTCAAGTCAGAAAATGATTTTATCAGCTGATGTTCTAGATGAAGGATCAAGGGTATAACTAAAAAAGACATGATATCAATGTGGGAATTTGGTTTTGTCACTTATGTTTGCTCTTGCATGTTCTCATCCTTCTACTCCTGCTTTTGTGGCCTTCTTCTGTCCCACAACAACTGGGAGTTCCACTTACAATCAATAAGTCATATAGACAGCTAAAATTTGTCAAGTCATTACCTGAAGTTTCTACACGGAGCTTTAAGTTAGAGAAGTACTTCATGACTTCTACAGTACTCTAATATTGATTTCCTGACAGATTGTAAATGGGCACATATCTGGTTCAAGTAGTAGCTGTGCTACAAATATTCTTCTGAACCATGATTTCTCTAGTGGGCTGCAATCTTGGCACACGAATTGCTGCAATGGGTTTGTTGTTTCAGCTGAGTCAGGTTGTCAAGGAGAAGAGTTAACAAAGTTGGGAAGTAACTTTGCTGTCGTTACTAACCGTCAGGAATGCTGGCAAGGCCTGGAGCAAGATATCACAGGTAGAATTTCCCCTGGCTCCACGTATATGGTTTCTGCTTGTGTTGGAGTATCTGGGCCTCTTCAGGGATCTGCTGATGTTCTGGCAACTCTGAAACTAGAAAACCATGGTTCTGCTACTTCTTACTTGTTCATTGGGAGGTAATGGATTATATAATTCCCTTATTCTCTCCTTTTCTCTAGACAATGTGCTCAGATCAATTTTTTTCTGCAGAACTTCTGTTATAAAGGACAGATGGGGAAAGTTGGAAGGGACATTCTCATTGTCAACTGTGCCAGATCGGGTTGTATTTTATTTGGAAGGACCTGCTTCTGGAGTTGACTTGCTTATACACTCAGTCGCAATAACCTGTTCCGGTCCCTGTGACTACGATGTAATTAAACATATTTACCCCTTCTTTATGATTGAATGCACTTCTAGTAATTAATTTTGGCCAGAGTGATATATAAATCAGTAATATATTATAATATGAATACTAGTCAAGATTAATTATGTGGAAGATATATGCCAATTCTTTCTGTTCATCTTTTAGTTTCTTCTTTTTCTTTTATAGTCCCAAATCCATTTTCTTATTGTAGTCCTCTTGATCTTGAAAGAGGACAAGCACAGGTTGCATCAGTGATGCAGATGACAACATTATCTTAAACCCTAAATTTGAGGATGGCCTGAATAATTGGTCTGGAAGAGGCTGCAAGATTGTTTTGCACGACTCTACGGTGGACGGGAAAATTGTCCCACTCTCTGGGAAGTTCTTTGCATCTGCAACAGAACGTACACAGAGCTGGAATGGAATTCAGCAGGAGATAACTGGAAGAGTGAAACGCAAGCTTGCTTATGAAGTCACTGCTGTGGTTCAAATATCTGGTAACAATGTCAGTAAAAGTGATGTTCGGGCTACTTTGTGGGTTCAATCACCAGATCTCCGAGAACAGTATATAGGCATTTCCAAGTTAGTAGTTGTCCCTTTTTCTACCTCCGTAAGATCATATTTTAGTGTTTCATAGAATTTCTTATGATATAACTTTTCCTGGTTCCCATTTATGCACTTAATCATTTGCTATGTAATTCCTTTCAGCATATTATTCAAAGTTTCATGTCCACATGTTACTATATCTTGTGCTTCTTGTCAACCTATTGCAAAACACCTTCTTTCCTTCAATTGCTGAATGAGACTGGTATGAACTGAAGTGTGCAGGCAACAGATAAGGGTTGGGTACAATTACAGGGAAAGTTCCTACTCAATGGTTCTCCATCAAGAGTGGTCATCTATTTAGAAGGCCCACCTGCAGGCACTGACATCCTTATGAATTCTTTGGTTGTAAAGCATGCAGAAAGACCCCCTCCTTCAAATCCACCAGTTATTGAGGTTAGACTTTGGTAGCCAGAACTGCCTTCACTTAGAAAATTTCTTTCAGTTTCTGGAATTTGGTTTTATCCATTTTGAAAGGCATTGAAGCGTTTGAATATTGATAATTGTTTTGTAGAATCCAGCTTTTGGAGTTAATATAGTTGAGAATAGCAATCTTGGTGATGGAACTAAAGTATGGTTCCCCCTGGGAAACTGCACATTAAGCGTTGGTACTGGTTCACCGCATATACTTCCTCCAATGGCAAGAGATTCTCTTGGAGCCCATGAACCCCTAAGTGGCCGCTACATCCTTGTAACCAACCGCACACAAGATTGGATGGGTCCTGCTCAGATTATAACTGATAAACTGAAACTGTTTTTGACTTACCAAGTTTCTGCATGGGTTCGTGTTGGTTCTGGAGCAACTAGACCACAAAATGTGAATGTTGCCCTTGGTGTTGATAATCAATGGGTCAATGGCGGACAAGCTGAGATTAGTGATCAACAATGGCATGAAATTGGTGGGTCCTTTAGAATTGAGAAGCAACCAACCAAAGTTATGGTTTATGTCCAAGGTCCTGCTCCAGGTGTAAACTTAATGGTTGCTGGGCTTCAGATTTTTCCAGTTGACAGACAGGCAAGGTTTAGACATTTAAAAAGGCAGACTGACAAGGTAATACTTGGTTTTGGTCTCTATCTTGTATGATTAATTTTGCCGAGTTTTAACTTCAGATACATATGGAGAGATCTTCATATCTCTAGCCACTCAATGGTTGAGCTGAATGAGTACAACCAGATGATGACTTCCTGATTTGGCAGTATCTTGGTTTTTAGCTCATGACATTTTTACAACATAAACCTACTGAACGTAATAATTCTGGTCTCTTAGTATCTATGAATGGTGCATAGATACTAGATAGTCTACTTTCTTGCATGTTTCATGTCATGCACTTCATTATGTAAATTATTAGCTTTCCCCACTTTTAATTCCAAAACATTCTCACTTGCTGTATGCAGATCCGCAAGCGTGACGTTGTACTGAAATTCTCTGGATTGGATTCAAGCAGCTTTCCTGGAACCTTTTTGAAAGTCAGACAAACACATAATGTTTTTCCAATTGGATCATGTGTCAGCAGAACAAACATTGATAATGAAGATTTTGTTGATTTCTTTGCAAAACATTTCAACTGGGCAGTATTCGGAAATGAGTTGAAGTGGTATTGGACGGAGCCAGAACAAGGAAAGTTTAACTACAAGGATGCTGATGAGATGTTAGACTTGTGTCAGAAGCACAACATAGAAACTCGTGGTCATTGTATCTTCTGGGAAGTTGAGGGCACTGTTCAGCAGTGGATTAAATCATTGAATACAAACGACTTGAAGACAGCTGTCCAAAAGCGCCTAACAGGTCTGCTCACACGCTACAAGGGAAAATTCAGGCACTATGATGTTAATAATGAGATGTTGCACGGTTCATTTTATCAAGATAGATTAGGTAAGGACATCCGTGCCAACATGTTTAAGTTGGCAAACCAACTGGATCCATCTGCTACCCTCTTTGTGAATGATTATCATGTTGAGGATGGATGTGACACCCGATCTTCTCCAGAAAAATACACTCAACACATTCTTGAGTTGCAAGAACAAGGTGCCCCTGTTGGAGGAATTGGAATTCAAGCTCACATAGATAGTCCAGTGGGGCCAGTTGTTTGTTCTGCTCTTGACAAATTGGGTATTCTGGGTCTTCCCATCTGGTATACTGAGCTTGATGTATCTTCTGTTAATGAATATGTTAGAGCAGATGATTTGGAAGTTATGCTCAGAGAAGGTTTTGCTCATCCTGCAGTAGATGGTATAATGCTGTGGGGATTCTGGGAGTTGTTTATGAGCCGAGACAATTCACACTTAGTGAACGCAGAAGGTGAGCTTAATGAAGCTGGTAAAAGATACCTTGCACTCAAACAAGAGTGGCTGGCTCATGCATATGGTCATATTGATGAGCAAGGGGAATTCAACTTCAGAGGCTTCCATGGTACATATGTTGTTGAAATCGTCACATTCACAAAGAAGGTTTCTAAAACATTTGTTGTTGACAAGGGTGACTCGCCACTAGAGGTAACCATAGATTTGTAAGTTCACTTTCAAGTCAACATAAGTTAATAATCCTTCTCGGGTATATGATGTGAAAACTTCTGTAGGATGAAAATGTTAGCTGGTGAATGCATCAAGTTATGCGTGTGTTGTGGTTTTAATAAAATTGGTTGTGTGGGGTTTGCTTGTTTGTTTAATTGTATCATTTAAGCAGAGATTATTCAAAAGAAATTAAATATATGGTGTTCTAACTTTTAATAGTTGCTGCTTTTCCTTTTTGAGGAAAACAAGGAAATAAAGGCTTATGTTTGGCCAGGAAAAAAAAATGTCTGGCCAAACAGCAAAACCACACAAAATCAATATATCCTATTCTTGATTAAAAAAAAAAAAAAAAATATCTAGAAAATATGGATATCTGAATAGCCAATCAAAATAACCGACAATCAAGCCTTGCTTTGACTACAAAATGTAGGGATTGTAGTTGCCATAACCAGGGTATTGACTCATAGGATTAAACCACGGCAGCATCCTTGGACCAAACGGGTCATAACCGGGCGGCATTAGTGGTGGCATCTGGTTATAGTAACCATATAGAGATACCGGCGGCCTCTTATATATGGGTGGCATCTGGTTATAGTAACCATATGGAGATACCGGCGGCCTCATATACATGGGAGGCGGTGTAGCACCATATATCATCATAGGTTGATGCCACGGCATTGTTAATGGCTGAAAATATTTTGGTATTGGCCTTGGTGATGGAAAATCTTTTGGACGAATTGATGCATCAACTACTTTGCTACTGTTTTCTTTATCAGAATCAGAATCATCTTCATCAGAAGAACAATGATAACAATGATCAATCTTGGGGCCACAACCGGCTAATTTGCCTTGCCTTGTAGAAGTTGGTGCCTTGTGGAATGACCAGAGTTCTACTTTTTTGCCCATTTTTTGTAGAAGCTTTATGAGTACCAAGGGATTAACATTACCCCTCACCTTGACCAGCCCTTTATTTGGATCAATGGAGATTGCCTCTACCCCTATTTTATTTAATTTTTTTTCCATGAAACAAAAATTTAAAAGAAATAAAAAAAAAAATTATAGGCAAAAGAGAAGAATAATATGAGATTGAAGACATACCCTTGAATTGCTGCAACTTTTTCTTCACTTCCGTTGGGCTCTCCTCGTCAGATTTAATGAAATCAACTTTGAGAGTAGATATCTGAAGAGAAATTCATCAAAGGAAAAAATAATTAAATAAATAAAAACACAAACAAATTAAAGATACACATAGATATAGAGAGAACGAATATCCATATATACTGGAGATTGAAGATGAAGGCGCTCCATTTGGTATACTCTAGAGGAATTGAAAATCTTTCTTGCTTGGAGAAATTAAAAATGGCTTTGAGTATTTTGTAGAATTGTAGGTATACAAAGGCCAAGGAATACATAGTAGAGGCTTGGGTGGTATTTATAGGTAAGGTTTAGGTAAGGTTCGTACTAGGATTATGCATGTGAGATTAGATATATGACGAAATTCGATGAAATATTAGGTTCATGAATCATGACCAAATTTTTTGGGATAATTAATTAATTATATGACATGAGAAAATTGTGGGTTTTCAGTATATATAGGAGAATTTTAATTTACAGTGTTTTTGAGAGAACCCAGAATATACGCTTTTGAGGATAATATATATAGAAAAATCTCCCTCTTAATGTGGCATGGTGATTAAATGGTAAATCTTTTTCGTTTTTTTTATGGAAGGCGTAATAATGAGTTTGTAATATTTTTCTTTGATTAACATGGCTAATAGAGAAAGAAATTACATAAGGATTCGAAAATCCTAAATTTTGAGTGGGGAGCCAAGCAGAAAATTAGGGGTTGCTAAATATAGTGATGGCTGGTTTGACGCATCGTTAGAGATGATATAATATATAAAAATTGGTCTTTCTATAAATATTATTAAATTATACTTATATTGTGTTTGATAATATTATACTATAACATGAGAGAAATAAATAATAATATAATTATATATATGTTGTTTAGAACTCGTTAGATATATCGTATAAAGTTATATAATGTATTAGGTTATAAAATTATGTTATAGGTGGTCTAAAATTTTTTATGGCAACAGCTTAATAAATATTTATATTAAATTTAGAATAAATTACCTTTAAGAGAATAAGAGTTGGAAACTAATATAATAAACTATCAGTTGTAATTCAACTATTACTCTCTCTCTCTCTTATTTATTATCCTCATTTGTCTCTCAACAAAATTTCATTCATTAACGATATTCCTTTTCATCTAGTCTGGCGTGCTTTTTTAGATGAACTCTATGAAAAGATGCCATATTGTCTTATTTTTTCTAATAATTTTCATGACCAAAATCTCATAAACATCCGAGTAATTATGAGAAAATAGAATATCATTTATTTAATTGATTAATTAATTAACTACAATGAAAAAAAAGGGAAAAATAAATCATTTTTACCTTGAACTGAATCCAGTATACAAAATATAATCTTAGTTTTACCGTACCCAACAAAAAACATTAGATCCATGATCTATCTCGGAAAAAATATATATATATTCTTATTTTGTCTTGATGTGCGATTTAATGGTTAATAGAGTAACCAAAATCTTATCTCATTTGAAATTAGAAATAATAGAAGAGAGATGTAAAATTAATAAATCTTAAAGCTAAATATGAAGAAGTAAAGTATGTTATTTGTTTAAACAAAATAACCATTAGACAATATAGAGATCGGTAAGGAGGGGATGGGGGAAGAGATAGAAAGAAAACAATAAATAGTTATTTTTGTGTTGATATTAGTACTTTAAATAATAAATCTTAAAAAAAATATTAAAACTTAATTGAGGATAATATTGCCTATTTAAATAATTAAGCATTTAATAAGTTGTGACTATAAAATTTTTGGCTGAGACAATAAGGCACCCTTATATTATTATATTATCATTCTCGTTTTCATTATATAGTTTTATACTATCAAATATAATATAAGAAGAGATCAAAATAATCTATATTATTATTTTATTTTTATACAATGACTTTTCTTTTAATAATTTATTTAAAATTTGAAATATTTTTAAAATAATAAATTATTTATATGATGACCCATTACTATATTAAATAATATAAAATTATTATATTTATTATCTTAATAATTACCTTACAAATTAAAAAAAATAATTATACAACTTATATTTGCGCTGCCACTAATCCCAGAAAGACACATCGTGATTAGATGTACAATACCAACAAATTGGGTAGATATGGCAGGGTTGGGTTTAAAATGGAAGGATTCCATGAGAGATCCAATAAGCCCAACAGACAATAGTGTGAAATTGATAAGACAGAGGGAGAAGTGCGACTGACAGTGATGAAGCCTGGTGCATTGGGAAACAGCACCGGCGCTGTTCTCGCGCGCCCTCTGCGCAACGACACCGTAGTTGGGTCACAGCGTTCTGAATAAAATAGAAAACCACAGACCAAGGCAATAGAAGGACTTTTGGACAAAAGGGTCCAAGTCCCAAAAAATTTGGTCAAAATAATAAATTTTTTACCATAATAGCCAAAAGAGGGTAGATGTTGAAACCGTGTTTTCAAAACACGGTTTCATGGTCCGACCTGAAGCCGGTTTCATCCCAAAATTTGTCCCCCACTACGGCCACGCGGGGGACAAATTTTGCAAGCTACCTTGCAGCACTGCAGGGTAGCCTGCATACCTATTTCCCAGCCTCCCTTCCCCCCCTCCCGCACACCCCTATCGTGTAATTTCTCTCCCTTTCCTATTAATATATTAATTATATTAACATATTAATTAAATTACAATAAACCAATATCATAAATAATTTATTTTACTTCACACCATAATTAATTTGTTTTACTTCACATAACAATTCAATTAAAACATATAAATCTTAAAAAAATTTCATTACCTTACTAAAAATTGATGAATTTTCATAAAAATTTATGAGTTCTTAAAATTTTTCTTAAAATATATGATAATAATCATATTAATTAATAAATTAGCTTATTTTATTTTACATAATAATTATATTAAAACATACAAACCTTCAAATATTTTTTATCATGACCTTTGTAAAAGTTTAATGAGTTTTTAAATTTTTATTGTAAATATTCGGCAAATTTTTAATTTTAATGTTTTATTATATGATATTTTTGAAATTTAAAATATATATTAATTTTTTAATTTATATGAAAATATTTTATAAATTTAAGATATATGATAATTTTAAAATTTTAGAATTTAAGATTTTATCATACATTTTAATTTATCATAAATATTTTTAAAATTCATGATATCTTTTAAATATAAAGTATATGTTAATTTATATATTTATAGTTTAAAATGTTCCATGAAATTTTAAAGTATATAATAATTATATGAAATTAAAAATATATGAAAAATTTTAAATTTATAGTGTATGACAGTTTTTAAATTTATAAATTTTGTATTTTTACAATTTAAGATTTTTGTTAATTTTTTAATTCTATAATGTATGATAAATTTTTTTACTAAAGTTTATGATATTTTAAAATGTTAAAATTCATGATATTGTAAATTATTAAGTTTTACTAAATTTTTTTAATTTAAAGTATATAAATTTTAAACTTATTTGAAATGATTTAGAAAGAATAAAAAACATTAAATTATTTTAAAAATTAATGGAACACACTTATATTAACTCATTCTAATTATTACATGCTTTATTATAAAATTTAATTTACAAGTATAACTAAATTAAAACATAAACCAGGAAGACTTTTCCTATTACAAGTAACAAACACAAAAATTAAAAATTAAAAAACTTATATAAGGATTTCGAGAAATACTGATCTACAAAAAATGACCTCCTGTACCACATGGGCGTGGTCTTCTCCTCCTTGCCGGGTTTCGCCTAGCTGGTACATCAGCCCTGTCACCAAGATCGTCTGAGGGAGGTATGTCATCAACACCGCTAAATCCTTCCTCAGCTTGCACACCTGAACCCATACCCGGGTCATATGATGCAGGTGTATTACCATACTGAAAGCATGGCAACTGCGGTATGGGAGAGTTAAAAACCTCGCTTGATTGCAGTGCAAAGTCCGGCATAAGCTGATGATACATAGATGAACTACTGGCCATATAAGGAGGTGGAGGAGGTGGAGACATATGTGCCGGAGATGGAATATACACATCTGATGGTCGGACATCAGCATCAACACGTCCATAAGAAACCGACGGTCCAGGGACATCAGTTCTACTGCGTCTGCGACGTTGTGATGACAATGATGATGATGACGTCGAATGAGTAGAATGGGAAGGAGCTGGATCAGCATGGATAAGACCAACTCGTGTAAGATATCTCCTACTGATACGTCTATACCACTCATTGTACTCTGTTGTATGAGCAGCATGACCATGTGCAACTCCCAGAACATCACCTATCTGGACCAGATTGTATCTCATGCCCCAAATGGCTATGTGGTTAGCATGTAGCCAACGGTAGTCAGTGACGCCCCGTCCCCGAAGATCAAATTTGTGCAAGGTTTGATCGGCCTCAATGTCAGTAGGGTTTTCTGGTATAGGTTGTTGATATCCAAACTGATGCATTACCCTATCCACTTTCTGATACTCAACAATATGAAAACATATTAAGGGTACTTTAGCACCCCAAATATGCTGGTCTCGATAACAATAGTCTGGTATCAGGTGTCTCACCCCATCATCAATGTAGGGTAATGATATGAACTGCAATCCAAAAACTGTGTCAATGTTTTAATAAATAAAACCTTGAAACATGTCATTGTTAAATAACTTGTTGATATAAGATACACTTGTAATTACCTGGTCTGATGACATCCTGTCCAGCATCTCTCTATACCAAGACACCACATTATGGCCGATTTGAGTTACTTTGAACTTTACTCTCCACCTGGAAGTAATTAAAAATGTTAATTACAAGTCATTTACGTACCACACATCCTAGTAGCCAAATGCATAAAACTAATAATTTTACAAACCTCGCGCCTAAAGGACAAAGATTATCCCACGGAATGTCTGTCTCCCTCCTCGGTGCGAGAAATGGTAGTCGCTCCCATGCCCATACCTGGAGTAATATCAAAGGTCCAGCAATTTCAGAAGCATCAAGGTGAGTGGCATGACACATCTCCCTGTACAACCATGCCAGGGAGGCACTCCCCCAGCTGTACTGTCCTGCGGCATATAGGTTTTCCAACAGAGATAAGAAACAAATGTGCACATGTGTACTCGTCTTACTGGTGAACAATAATCCACCCATCAGCTGTAATATATAAGCTCGTGCATATCTCTGCGCTGTAATGTCATCACCATCGGCTGGAAAATTCTGAAATGTCAATCCTAACCAGCTCATTTTCAATGTGTTACCCTTAACAGCTGTAGCAGGGGGCACAATTCCCAATAATCGCTCGCACTCAGTTGCGACGTCAGCACCAACTAGGCCAGAGACAGGCTCACCGTCAACAGGTAAACCGAACAGAATACTAACATCCTGTAGTGTGATGGTGGCTTCACCGTGCGGCAGATGAAATGTGTGAGTCTCTGGCCTCCATCGCTCTACTAAAGCTGTCACAAGGTGCCAATCAAGCGAAATAAACCCCACCCTGATCACACCGCCAAAACCTGCCATGGTCATGTACTCCAATACTCGAGGATTAATATTATTAATATTATTAAGAAGTTCTCGGCCGAACATCGCCTCCCTCCGACGGCATCTGAGGACATAGGCCTCGCTCTAAATTGCCAAAAACATATTAGTAAGAACATTTTCGCTAATAAAATTTCCCCGAAAAATTATTTATAGTAATTTGATTTGTTAATTACAAACCTCGTGATCCGCGAAAACTCTAACGGATCGATGGCTATCGTGTAATCTAAGGACTGAAACATCTACTGGGGCAACGGGATCCATGAATCTGCATAACAAAAGACAAACAGTCTATAATGTTAATATGCATACACGACAATAATGTTTATTAATGTCAAAATAATTTTACATGACATGTGGGGGACATAATACCTAATATCTACATAATAAAAAAGTAGAAACAAATACATAAATAAGAAAACTCTTACATATTCTTGTGGGTCTTATGAAAGTTGCTTGCAATATGCCTAACACAAAAACGGTGATAACCATAAGGCTCAGTCCAGCCATTCCGAGGATCTGAAGCAGCAGCAATGATCCCGGCATGACGATCAGATATTAAGCAAATACCCACCCGTTGCGTTACATGCATGCGAATCAAACTTAAAAACCATCCCCAACTATCTGTGTTCTCCTCCTCAACAACTGCAAATGCAACTGGAACTAAACTGTTGTTACCATCAACACCAGTTGCAACCAACAATTTGCCCGTATACTTTCCACATAGGAATGTGCCGTCAATCTGAAGAACTGGTCTACAATGATGGAAGGCCTCGATAGATGGCCCAAAAGTCCAGAATACTCGTTGAAAAATAACTTGTCCAGGATGATTAGTTGGGTTCACTTTCCATTCGAAACGCGTGCCGGGATTAGTGACACAAAGTGCATTTAAATATCTGGGAAGCTCATTGTAGGATTCCTCCCAATTACCAAACACAAGATTTATTGCTTTCTTCTTCGCTTTGAATATTTTGCTCAAACTTGGACTATAATGGAAGTGATCTTTTATCATTGTAAGCAACACAGCTCCTGGTGTAGTTGGGTCTTCATTGATAGTATTTTTGATATATTCAGCAATGATCCCCTTGTCCAGATTATAATGATCCTGAGTCATTCCACTGTAAACACAGCTGTGAGCGACATCCAATTTCGTAATCTGAAACTTTTCAAATTTTTTACTAAAATGTCCTCGCAACCTCCACTTGCATCCCTGTTCGTGGAGCTTACACCTGATATCCCATGTGTCCTTTTTGGACTCAACGACTACGAAAGCCACGTGGTTCATAATGTGCCAGTATTTAATAGTATTTTTTAACTCGGCCTTCGTGCTGAACAACATGCCATTGTAAAATTCATTATGCAACTCCCATTGTGCATTTGGAACAATAACAGGATTTACGGCACGTGCCCCGGCAATGTTCACGTCCGTGTAAAAGGGATTCGGCACATATTCGGCAAATAAATCTTCTTCAGGAGCCTCGATAATATCATCATCATCCACTTCAATGTTAAAATGCGGATCAACGTTCAAATCAGGGATATCTTCTCCATCGCCAATATCTTCTCCAGGCGCTTCTGAGTCAGTAATAGGTGAATACGGCCTAAGAGATGCTGATGCCTCTCCTGCAACATGAGAACTGAGCTGATCGTATTGGCGCCTACTGGTGGGAGATTCCATGAATATGTTTTCAGGAATCGGGTCAAGTGTGTTGTGACTCTGAACACGAGACAGAGACTCATCATGAAGTGCGTGCCTATGTAAATAAATCTCTAAAATAAATCCAGGGCCTTGCGCACTGGCATGCTGTAACATGCTGTACAAGTCCTCATCATCAGCTACTGCAACCGGACTATAGTGGGTTGAATTATTTATAGTACTCGGACATCGACAAATTATAGTCAGGTACTCTCTTCTTCTATCAACCTTTAAAGACTTGCATAAACGAGCATGAAACTCTGCATACTTGATACGCTTGGGTACACGAATGCACTTAACGGGACCTGAATCGTATTCAAGCCCGTTCGAACCAGTACGCATCTCACCATTAATGTAACACATAATTCCAATTTCTTCCATTATCAAACTTGCACCTTCAAAAATCTTTAAAATATTATAAAATTTCCTCATTATATTGTTAATGAATTCACAGTATTTTCATAGATTAACTATAGACAACTACTAATAGTAAATGATTCAAATTATAATACTCATATTATAATTTACTATTATAATACACAAATTATAAAATAAAATTACTATTTCTTACAAAATAATAAAATCACTTTTTATCATAGGTGTATTACTTACCATAATTATAACATAAATATATTACTTAACATAATTAATTATATTCAAATATATTTATAAAAAATCTCATTACATATTAAAACATAAATATAATATCTATAAATATCAAATCATACAAATAGTCAAATTATATATTTATCATAAATATATTACTATAAATTTCCCCAAAAAAAATTTATTTATAAATTAGTCACAAATTTTTAAATAAAATTACGAATACTAACACAATAATAAAATCACATTTTATCATAGGTATATTACTTACCAAAATTATTATGAATTAAATAATTTATATTTTCGTTTAAAATATATTAATTAATTTAAAACTATCAAAATTACTAACTAATTTAAAATTATCAAAATTACTAATAAATATATTAATTACATTAAAACATGCAAATACAAAAATTATTATTTATTTCAAAACTCATTAAATTATTATTTTAAGGCAAACAAAATTACTAATTAATTTAAACGTCACAAAATTACTAATTTAATTTAAGTGTCACATAATTACTATTTTAAACTTATAAATATTATTTATTAATATGTGAATTAAAAAGTTAATAATTTATCATGTCATAAATATACTAATTATTACAATTATCATAATAATTACAATTACAACAAATTTTTAATTATAACAAATAATAAAAATTAATATTTCAATAATTATAATATAAAACTACTGTAAATAAGATACATGCATATAATAATAATAAATATAACTTTCTATAAAATAAATATAACTTTATGACTTACCAGGTAAGAAGCAAATGAGCAAAAAGTACCAATACCGGCAACGTGATTTCAACAATAATCCTAAACAAAACATAAATAAATTTAGAATAACAAAACATATATATCGTGTTACATTAAATAATTTGTATAATTTATATTTATATTTTATTTTTAAAATTTTTAATAATATACGTAATTTAAATAATTAATAAGTAAATATCACTAATTTATATAAATAATATAAATTAAATAGTATACATAATAAATTTTTTAATAAGAAAATAATTTAATTTAATTAATAAAAATAAATTTTTAAAATTAAAATTTGAATAACTTACCTTGTAAATCGAAAGAAGATGAAGGTGGTGAAATGAAGTTCTCTGCTTATGTATTTGCCTCTATATTTATAGAGGAGAGGAGACTGACTATAATTTGGGGGGGGGGGGGGGGGGGGCGCCCCTGCATGCGCGACGCGAGGGGGGGGTCGCCCCTGCATGCGCGACGCGAGGGGGGGGGGGGGGTAAGGGTAGCCCTGCAGGCTACCCTGCAGCGTGCAGGGTAGCCTGCAAAGTAGGGCGTCTGAAACCGGCTTTTCAAAAGCCGGTTTCAGAATTTTTTTTTCCCCACACGGGGCCGACCAGCGGGCCCCGCGGGGGACAAACACTGGTCTGCACTCGCGCGTGACGCGCGAGTGCGTGACCTGTGCGATGGTCCGACCTGGCACGCCAGGTCGGACCCTGAAACCGTGTTTTCAAAACACGGTTTCAACATCTACCCTCTTTTGGCTATTATGGTAAAAAATTTACTATTTTAGCCAAATTTTTTGGGACTTGGACCCTTTTGTCCAAAAACCCGGTAATAGAAAACCACAGACCGCGATGTGAGTGAGGGCCTCCAGTGTTTGACTCAAGTGGCAACGATTACGAGTTAAGACTCTAGTAGACTGGTAACGTCGAAACATTCAAACAAAACCAAATTATGATTAGATTTTTTCTAACGCAATATTAAAAGTGATTGTAGTTAATTATAATAATTAATATCCCAAATTTTTTATTTTTAAAATATTAACAAATTAACAAGGATCCTAAAGAGTTAAGAAATATTTATAACTAATATAATTTTATGGTCATGACACAACCACGAGGTCAACTGGAGGGGTGAAACATTATAATTTGTAACAATCCATGTGGCAAACATGCAAGTAATTCAACCAAAAAAAATTGAGCTAATCATGAAAACAATTAATAATTATTTACATGAATTATAAATAAATAATAAAGGTCTGAGATAATTAGATTCTCCTAGATATCACCATAGTTGTTTGTATTACCATCATGACGATAGTCACTTACAATGCAAAAAAAGAAAAAAAAAAGTACACTTTTAAAATTTTCAACTTTATTATGAGTAAAAGAAAAGTTAAGCAAAGCAAAATTAATCATCTGATTATATCATTTTTCATCTTTGGTTTAATTTTCTTTTAGTTTTTTAGATTTATTAAACCAAATATTCAAAATATAACACATAAAAACTAAACCAAATAGTAATCTATAAATATAAAATCTGAAAACAGGCACATGAAAAGCATGCACGTATTATATTCTATTCAGCGTGGACAATGGAAACCAATTTAACATCTAAATAAATACCTTTTATAAGAAAAATAGTGGAATCCACATAAAAGCAGAAAAAATATATTTAAGTAATTAGCTGATAGAAGCAGCAATAATCATGCTCTGTCACTCACTGTCGTCAATTAATTACATGTAATTTCTTACTAAAGGTTAACTATATCTCTTGTGTAAAATTAAGATTTTGGGTAATTACTTCTTGATGAACTAAAAAAAGTTGTTGAACTTTTTTTTTTTTTATAAGTATTCTTCTATATTGACTTTTTACTTATTTAAATATAAGTTTAATTAATTTTTTAGTTTCAACGTGAATTATCTTATTTTTTTTATCTAATTAAAAAAAATTAATCAAAGTATATATAAACTGGTTTGAACACACATAATATCTACATAAAAATATAAATCTAACTAAACAAAATAAATTATATAGTGTTTACCTTATTTACTTACATGATTAAACTTACCCTCCTACCCTTCTATTTAATGTTTTAGATTACAGAAATTCATCATTGAAAGTTCCTTAGGGCGCTTAATTATAGCCCCTCAATCTTTTCTTATTCATAATTTTTGACAAGGAAAGTTCTTATCGATATTAGAAGATAAGCAGTTGATTTTTTTAACATAGCTTGTACCTTATAATTTTGTTTTTTTTAGTATTTGGCTTGCTTACACATATATTGACTAAGTATTTTTTTAATCTGGTCATAAATAGATCATACAAGATATAATTGAAAAGTTTATGATAATTTACTCCCAATAATCTCATTTAAGAAAATTCATACTTTAAAAAAAAAAAAATTAAAAAAAGCACACTTATTATAATTCATTGTGTATCAAAGATAAACATTATCCCTAGCCATTATTTGTAATATTAAGTTTGATTGGCTACTTAATCATGTTATCAAAAAGATAATATCCTGTCCACCCATTAATATTTATTATTTTGATATGAGTTTATTGGTTGGAATAATACTTTATCGTTAAAAAAAATATTATTTTTTAAAATTATTTTATTATAAAAAAAAATAAAAAGTTGGAATCATTAAATTAATTTTAGAATTTTTGTTAAAATAAGATATAAATTATTAATTATTCCTTAAATGTGTTATAGTTATGAAAAATAATGTTTACAAAATAGTATCATTTAAAAAATTATAAAAGAAGTATTTTGTTCAAATCTGATATTTCTTTATAAAGAAGTTTATTTCTTTCTTCTAGGGGAGAATTTAGATATTTAAAAAAACAATAAATAGTATATAATTATATTAATCAGATTATAAATTTATAAAATCACATTAAGCCAGAAAATAACCACTCACATCCCATGATGGGACTCGAATCTCGAACCACTAAGAATATCCATTATTTACGTTAACTATTTGGAACTATTTTACATGGTAAAAAAAAAAAAAAGGAGACATGGATTGGAAAAGAAAGGTATGAAAATGTTGAAACCAACAGTATGGATTCATTTCTTATTCTCATTGGAAACAAAAAGTCTTGTCAATCATCCCAACACGGAGCCATTGTCCGTCACGACTGCGCCACCTCCTTCTTCCCCATTATTGTCTATCCGACCACCTCCGTCTTGCACTCAACATCATAAGATGTCTAAGCTCACCTCATCCATGGATCATCCACCCATTTTTATTCTGGTGGTGCAACTAGACCCGGCCTCCATGGTAGAATAACTAAAATTCCTTCTATATTTCTGTTTTAATCGGATATGAAAAGTGAAAAATGAAATTACACATTTGTTACGGTTTGTCATCTGGTATAGCCTCAGTAGCTCATAGCTTTCGAGGGTTTTGACTTCTTGACAGTCCATTTATGAATTAGGGTTTTCTTGGGTCTTTATAACTAAAATTATATTTGAGTTTTTTCAACTGGGTTTTGCTGAGAAAAAAAAAAACATGGAGGAGTACAGTAACCAACTGAGCGAGAACACAATTCCAAGGGGAAATTTCTTGTACTCAACTGGTGGTGCTTCCAGCGTGGGAAATCATCAACATCATCATCACTATCGGCAGGTCCAGATACCCATCAGTAGTACCTTTCATCTACAGCAACCAAGTGGGAGTGGATCAGATCAGTGCTTTCAATCTGATCAAGCACACCCAATTGTGAAAACTGAAGCCAATACTTCACAGCGCAATCAATTTTTTCACTACCCTTTATTGAGAGCTTTGCATCAACAACAGCAGCAGCAAGGAGGGAGTGAGAGCTCTAATGATATTGAAGCTATCAAAGCTAAAATTATTGCTCATCCACAGTACTCTAATGTTGTACAAGCTTACATGGATTGCCAAAAGGTTTGCCAACAATTTCATCTATCACAAATTCAATTATATTATGTAATATATATATTCTAGTTTCTGCGCTGATACATGTGAAAAAATCATTATAAGTATCTGTGTACACAGGTAGGAGCTCCACCAGAAGTGCTGGCTCGTCTAGCTGAAGCTGGACAAGAGTTGGAGACTCTGCAACGATCTTCAGTTCCTTCTAGGGAGACTTCCAAGGACCCAGATCTTGATCAATTCATGGTGGGGTTTTTTTTATTTTGAATTTAATATTTGGGAATGTAATAATGTGATTGATTTGGGTTTGGTGGTTTGGATAAGTAGGAAGCTTACTATGATATGCTTGTGAAATATCAAGAAGAATTAACAAGGCCTATAAAAGAAGCAATGGATTTCATGCGGAGAATTGAAACTCAGGTAAATATGCTTAGCAATGGAGCTGTTGGCCGGATCATCTCCTCTGGTACCTCCCTTTTCTTTCTTACTTTCTTTCTCTTTCAAAATCTGATTCAAAATATGTAAATAAAAATCAGATTTAAATGGGTAAGAAAGTGTTTAAACATTAGGGTTTCCTTAATTTATTATGATATACTTTTTTTTTGTTGTTAAGATTATCACGATAATATACTTGAATATGAACAACATTGACACCTTCAAAGTTGGCCACAGGGGCTTGGCTTAGAACAATAATAGTGGTACTAATAATGAATGAAATGAAAACATTGGATGCTGTTCGAATCAACACCCACAACCCGAGGGAGGAGACTGTAGTACGGCTTTCGTTGTGTCAGTTTTTAAATTCATAATTACAGTGCCTGCTTTCTTAATTTCATAATTCATAGACGTCTTAAAGTTGATTATATATTTACATTGTGCTAATTAGCCCCTGCTATATTATATATATGTGCAGATGATAAGTATGATGGAGTTTGTTCATCTGAAGAGGATCATGATCATAACATTAGTTGTGGACAGACAGAGACAGATCCCCGGGCTGAAGAACGTGAACTCAAGAACCACCTATTAAGGAAATACAGTGGTTACTTAGGCAGCCTCAAGCAAGAACTTTCAAAGAAAAAGAAGAAAGGAAAATTGCCAAAAGATGCTAGGCAAAAACTTCTTAGCTGGTGGGAATTACATTACAAATGGCCTTATCCTTCGGTATGTTAATTAGTATTTATTAATATGTAAAATTATTTAGGGTCATTAAGGATTAATTTTTATTTTTTATTTTATGGGTATAGGAATCGGAGAAGATTGCATTGGCTGACTCAACTGGTTTAGACCCGAAACAAATAAATAATTGGTTCATAAATCAAAGGAAACGGCATTGGAAACCTTCTGAAGATATGCAATTCATGGTGATGAATGGCCTGCATCCACACAATGCAACTATGTACATGGATGGTCATTACATGGGTGATCATGCTCAATACCGTCTAGGGCTATAACTCACAGATCATTCAAAAATCAAACAGTTACTACTTATGGTTATCCTATAAATATATTCAAGCTTGATTTTCATGTTTGTTGTGTTTGTGCTTGTCTAATTAAGTGCTGAATCTGCGTGTAGCAGTGTATGTAATCTTATTTTGTTGTGTGCTGCTTTTTCAACTGTATATAATGAGAAGCCTGCTTAGGATGTTTTTCTCCACCTCTAATACCGGGTTCGAATACTTTCTTTTTTTATGAAAAAAAAACATAATTTTCCATAATTATTATTCATTCAGTTGGTCTTATTTATGAAATTAATCAAAGCAATTATTACGGAGTTTATTTATTTCGGTCACCTTTAATGTGCACGACAACGTGTTGGAAGTACGGGAAAGTGTAGAGCTCTTGTCCAGTTGTCAGTCTAGGATTCAAGCCCGCGGTTCATGGATGGATTGGGCTTCGGCAAGGGTCAATAGTATATATCTGTATGTCCTTTGCGTTTCTTTTTTATAATCACACTGCTATAGGCCTAAGCCCAAAACCTCTATACCAGACCAAATAAATGACATCATGTTTTTTTCTTCTTCTTTTTCCACTTAGAACAGTTTGTCAAGATCATAGATTTAATTTTTTTATATTCAATTTAGTGATCATGTTTTAATGAAAAATATTCAATTTCCTACTTTTTAAATATTTTAAACGTTAATTACTGTATTTGTTGTGATCGATCCATAGCACACTAATTATATAATTAAATTATAATTATATAAAAGCAGTTTTCTTCATGCATTCTAGTTAATTTATTTGGAATCGTGACTTGGGAGGCATTATGAGTGTTTGCGATGTGAAATTCAAGTTTTGAAATATTTGAAACACTTCTTAATTAAATGTGTAAAGTTTTAATTAGAATTTAATATAATAATAATTTGTTATAATATCAGTAACATATATAATGAATTGTTGATTTTAAAATGTTTTAAATATCAAATTTATTACTGTAATAAACTATATGACATGACACTAATCATTAAAAAAACCTTTCTTAATTTAATTTGAATTTTTAAAATTCTTTTTTTTCTTCCTTCATTGATAAAAGTTTTGACCCCCTTCCCCCTCTCCCAAAAAAAATTTATGATGGTAAATTTATCTCATAAGAAAAGCTTGCATAATTTACTAGCTTTCCCCCTCAATCCTCCTACCTTTGCCGAAAGTTCATACCAAAAGTTAATGACTAAGATACTTATCACTCCATTATTCACTTTCTAAAAGCGTTCTTCAAAATTAAATAGAAAGATTATGAAATGATAGCAACCATAATCTGACAGAAAAATTATAAAAAAGAAATTCCTTCAACTTATAGACCTTTCACTGAAAATATTTACAAGTAAATTGGCTAGGACATCGATCACCTACAACTAAAAAGGAAAAAAGAAAAAGAGTAAACTACTTGATCATGAAGTTTTCTACAATTTCTAAATAAGTTGATTAATTAGTATAACCTACCACTTTAATTAGTGATAAGTGCTAATACAAACTAGCTAGGAATTAAGTTGAAGATGATTAATTAATGAGTGTAAGGATTATTTTTGATCAAGAAGTACCGAGAATGTGCCTTCAAGCCAATTGATGAAGACGACCCATCACCGGCGGTGCCGGAACCATTTCTCTGACAAAAAGGGCACATAGTGAGAGTGGCTGCCGGAACCTGCATATAAAATGGGCCGGTAGCCCCCATTCTCAATGATTTGAGCTCTTGCAGTTCCTTATGTAGCTTCTTGTTCTCTTCTGTTAGAGTTTCACAACACTTCTTCAATAACTCATAATCCACTTCAGTTTGCTTTAGCTTTGTCCTAAATTTTAATCAATTAGTAACATAATTAAACTTTTATCAATTGAATTAACCAAATAAATACGAAAATAATAAAAATTAATAATTAAGTACCTGGCTCTCCTATTCTGGAACCACACTTCCACTTGTCTCCCTCTTAGATTCAGCTTTCTTGCCAACTCTTGCTTTTGCTTCTGAGAATAATTAAAGCAAAATTAAACCACAGAAAAAATTGGTAAGAATTATTCAAAACCGTGAAGAAGCATTTTAAGCAGGTACGTAGAAATAATTAAGGTAGTGTTTTGTACTGGATTGAGAGTGGTGTGTTCTTTGAAGTTGTCTTCTAAGATGGCAGCTTGTTCTTTGGTGAGCCTAAGTTTCTTCCTGTTGCTAGGAGAACCATCTTCATCTTCATGATCACTATTAATATTAATTCTTGAAGATGCTAATTTCTCTAACTCCAAATATTCTTCATGTCCTGCGGACTCTCTGTCCCTTTTGATGCTGGACGAGTTAGAGAATAATGAAGAAACAGCACTTCGAGAAGAAGAGTCTTGTCTACGCAAATCACCCGATTCGACGGCGGCGATCTTGGTTGCAGTCACTTGGTAAGCCTCAGCAGATGGCCCTAATGTAAGATCAGATGGGTCTAACAGGCCATATTTAAAAGGATCATCCACTTTGTTCTTGATCTCTTTTCCTTGGTGGTCATGGTGATCATGATCGGTCTTGATCTTCATCAAGAAATTGTTTGGCTGATTATGATGATGATCATGAATACCAAGACCAAGATCAAGACCAAGACCTGGGTTACAAACATGTGCCAGAGTACCCATAGTTCAAATATACTTGTGACCAATTTAGCAAGTATACAGGCATATATATATAAGGCCATTGTTCTAATTTTTTTTATTATATATTTTTTAATCTTGGAAGAAAATCAAAGAGTACAGTACAGAGTACGCAGTACAGTAGGGAATCGAATATATACGGTTTATGCAATTATTATTTGAATTCTCATACTACTATATATCTATTTGTCACTTGTAAATTAGTTGACCACTATAACAAAGTTCTCCTTTTTTTTTCTTTTAAAATAAATTCATAACAACGCTAAATGGAGTTTTACAACAAATACTAGAGAAGTTAGTTTATTTTATATAAATCCGAAAGACACGTGTCACTTTACAATATGCTAATACATTCATATAAGAATTGACCTCATGGTAAATATACTTAATTGATTTCGTTAATTTTGATAATTCGATCAAGAAAATCAATGGAAATCATAATTGTCTCAATTTTATTTATTTTTGGGTGAAGGTTCTGAATGGATATTCCAAATTTTGCTGTATTATAGGAAACAAGTATCAATTTCACTTTGAATATATAGTATTCTCTCTTATGTGCAAATTGCATTAGTGTACATTGCTTGGTGATATTAAAGTCAACTTTGGAGAAGAGTAAGGATGTCACTGTACAGAATTTTATTATTCTCTGAACCCTTCATATCCAATGAGCCCATTTGGGTAAAGAATAGTACAAGCCACACATACCAGAATACGATTCACTAGTTAATTAGGATATTTTTCTTCAGTACATCAATTATTCGGTCTAAACTCTAGAGAGAACTCTAAAAAAAAATAAAATTGAAATTGTAAAAGGTTTGGTATCACAACCATGATTAATTAGTGATGTCTTTATACTAAGCTATAATTAAGCTCGTGAAGGCTACAAAATAAATATCTTCTTTCTGAAAATTATTGCTGGGAAATTATAATATTAATAGTTCTTGTAGGGACATAATTAAAGAAGAGTAATTAATTAATTAGGTCATGAAAATATTAGGCCTTCATTGACAAGCTTCTAGTGAGCACGATTAGATAGACATTGACTTTGACACAATATTGGACAAATCAACAACAGAATTTAGTCCAAGGGATGATTGGGAATAATTTGGCTTAGACTATAAAAAATAGTTTCTTGCATGCTCTAGTACAATAAAATACTAGTAAAAGGATTAAACGACAAAAAGCGCAAATAAAAAGAAGAAGAAGAAAGCTTAAGAACAAAGGATACCCAATAGCACATACTTGGTGGTCCAATATATTATTAACGAGTATGATCTCATTGTGTACTAAGCTAGTTTTTGATTACTTGATTATTCCTTTTCTTTTCTTTTTTTACCTTTCTCATTTCCACTTTTCGGCCCCGGAGTGGTGCCACATGGACGGTCAGCATGGAGGGCCCACCAATGATTTGGCATGATTGGGAATTTGATTCTAAAAGATGATTATGGAGAGAAGTTGGCAATGATAGAAGAGGAAGTGAAGGGAAAGGGGCCAGAGGCGACGGCCCGGTGGGGGGGGGGGGGTGTTGGAGATAAGGTTTCAGATGTG
Source organism: Quillaja saponaria (assembly GCA_029379385.1). Classification (NCBI taxonomy): domain Eukaryota; kingdom Viridiplantae; phylum Streptophyta; class Magnoliopsida; order Fabales; family Quillajaceae; genus Quillaja; species Quillaja saponaria. The sequence continues at coordinate 25,968,983 of CM055610.1, forward strand.
TTCCGGGCTATAAGACCAGCTGACCAGTGGAAGTGTAGGAAAGTGCTCTGTGTTTGGCTTTCCCACACCTTATGAACCGTCCATGTCATTGCTAGCTAAAAGAAATCAGAGCCCACCACTTTTGTCATTTCATGTATTGCACACTTGGTTTTGTTTAGATTTGTAATCATTTTCCACACTTTAATTTCATATGCTAGCATCTACTTCTTTCTTTGTGATGCAACTAGTGACTAGCGTAACTTACAATTTTTAAGAAGTCTTCAAATTAAACATATCAAAATAGACTCATTTCTTGGATATAGCATACTAGTGGAGGATGTGGGGATCACTTTTTCTATGATTTGCTTTATGCCTTTTATTTGCTATATAGTTAATCATGCATGTTTAGTAAAGCAGGGTTTCATGGATCATCATCAGCCTAGTATATTTAGCATGAGAGAGGAGGATGTGTGATCCTATTCGAATTTTTCTAAACTTACTCATTTCATGTATCATTATTAATCTAGTTTGGTATTTATTTATAAACGACCTAATTTGATTAGAATCTAATAATTATGATTCGATTTAAATTAAAAAATTTGACAAAGTAAATAAAATTTGAGTGATAAACAGATTGGATATTTAAATAGATCCTACCAAACTCAATGGGATCACATTTTCATCCGTTTTTAGAAAGTCTTTGAGATGAAATGACTGTCTTATCAATGAAGGGATGAGACGAAGGATATACATGCTGAAAAGATTACACAATCAAACAAGGGAGTCACGCTATTATTTAGGGTTTATATATAAGAGCTATTCCATAAATTATTGTTGCCACTGTAAAGTCATTATAGAGAGAGAGAGAGAGAGAGAGGGAATAAATTAAGTTGGCAGTGGGACAAGAAAAGTCTAGTCAGAGTTACGCAATATCCATGAAACAGGGGCATCGTTGCTCATCAGCTTTGCACTGACTTTTCCTTCTTTGTTTTTTTTCTGAGGCTATGAGGCAATGAGGCTGTGAACCCAAGTCCCCACTCACATTGTGTTAAGTCCATTCCCTTACCATTTGTGTGCAAGAATTCAGCTTTGCTTTCTGTATTGAAACATCATTGCATTGTTCATATATCAAGGGGCCCATGCATGTGAGTGAAACTTACAAAGTACATGTCATTCCAATGTCTTAGTAGACGGATTGTAATTTTTTTTATAAAATTTTTCATCATCTAAATTTACAAGGTAGAGTAAAAGTAATTCTAAGATTCGAATTCTGATAAAATTTAATTACAATTGTTTAATTATTGGTTGAATTAACAATAGTGTGATATAATTAGATGTGTATAATCTAGACCTAATTACCACCACGTTTTAAAGGTTGAGAGAAAACAAATTAATACATAAAAAATATATACATAACTGTTTTGGTGCCACTTGAGTCTAAGCATACCACAAAATAAACAAACCATGCACCAACTACACAAAAGTATCATTCAATTGTTATCTTTTCGAACTTTCATTATAACTTCCAAGCATACTCAAATTAATGATTATTTTCACTATTAATTCACCAAAATCGGTGACAGATTTTTAATTATTTTTTTATAAAAATAATTTAGATATATTAATAAAATTTATTAAGTCAGTGTTTATTAATTTATGAATTTTTTAACGAGATACTTGTTAAGATATTAGAAATAAAAAATTTATAATATTTATTATAATAATTGACTATAATTTTAATATTATTTAATTTCTATATTATTATTTTATTAGTATATGTGTGTTAATGGACTAGTTCCCAAAGAATGGGCCTTATCCATGTGATATAGCTTATGACTAGTGATTGATAAAGGCCCACTTAGTCATTAATTTATCGCTCAAGCCCAAGAAAACGTAGCAAGGTTACAGATTGGTGCCAAAACGACAATGAGATCCTTAACAGACCTTTTTCCATCAAGCCCAAGACCCAAAACGTAGCGAGGCTACAAAGTAATATCAGCAAATATAAATACAAGAGGGTTAATTATTATTCAGTAAATAAAAGATAAATTGAGAGAAAAAAATTGATAGTAAGTTAGATAAATATTTGAGATGAAGTAGAGATGGCTCTTTATTTATTTATTTATTTAAGAAAACAATATATGTAATATTAAGGACAAAAATATCATTTGAGGTAGACGTCAAAATAGTAATTTATTCAAATGAATTCCACAAAATACAATTCAACTTATTTGGTGTAAAATTCACAATTTAATAAAAGGTGGATTTTAAATGACCTTCATTTAAAATATACACAATTTCATTTGTTCCAAACATAAAAAATATAGAATTTATTTGTGATGAACTGAAATTTATATTTTTTTTAAAGTGTTCCAAACACATTGATAGGGTACTTAAGAAAATAAAATTTCTTCCATTAAAAGTTAAAATAATAATATATAATCATAGAAACTATATTCTAAATAATTTTTAATACATAGTATTTAAAAAAAAAATTATTTCATAAATTTAAGAAAAACTAAAATATCTTATAATTATTAGGTACTTAAGTAAATAAAAAATATGAAAAATTTAATATTAAATAACATTGACAGATAATTATTGAAAAATATAATTTTTTATGATATAAAAGTGAAACATCAATATTATAATTATAAAAACTAAATTCTCAATATTTATTTTAATTCGTAATTTGAGAAGAGCTAAAAAATTTATACCATCAGGTACGTATTAGATAAATAAAAAATTCACTTTTATTTGTTATTTATATATAATTATTGAAAAATAATAAATTTATGAATATGGAGAAGAATTAGTTAAAAAGAAATTAATAGTGCTAAAATAATTATAATTTTATTGATATTAAAATAGAGAGAAAATAAAAAAAAAAATTATTTACAATAAAATAACAACTAAATTTAATTGTATAATAATACAAATTTATAAAGATATAAAAAAATAAAAATATATGTCTCTAAGTAATAATATATATATATATAATTTTATTTTTTTTGAAGTTGAATTTTTCATGACTTAAACGGACTAGCTAGGTGCATGAACCTGTACCACATCATATCGTCCACGCATTAAATAGAAGGGAAAGATGGAAACCCTAATCAGACAAAGAAAGAAATGAGTCCGAAAAAAACCAACCACTTACAGGCTTACAACTAGCTGCTAAATATTGTTGACCCAAAAACGGATATAGGTAGATACCAAGCAAATATCTTTTTTTTTTTTTTGGTAGAAGATATCAAGAAGGCCTTGATTCTTTACCCATTGAAGTTCCAATTATTAAAGTCCACATTAATTTATATATAGTTAGTTTTTTTGTTTTAAGGAAAAGAAATTAGTCTATTTTGGACTAAAGCTATTTCAGTTTTTGATCCTTTCTAACAGTGAAAATATAATAAAGCATGGAGTAGAATTTGGTTTGAGCTAGCTGTATTGATACTATGTGAGTAAGATGGTGAAGAAAATATGGATATGTAGGTCCAATTAATCAAGCTCTGAAATTATTAGTCATTGCCGTAGACCTACTCTCTCCTTTTCTTAATTATTTAATTATAGTAATTAAACTGATTTAGTTACTTCTACTCTTTGACAAAACTTTTTGGTGGGGTAGAGTTGGAAATGTCTTCAATTTCTGGGCAAATTTTCGTATCGAGCCTATTAATATTTGGAAATTTATGTTTCAAATTATGTGTCAGTGTTGCGCATTTAAAATCAAATTTTTTCTAAATTTTTTTAAAATTTACTGGAATTATATATTAACTAAATCAAATAATAACTTAAATCGATCGAGACTTGAGTAATATAAATTTAATAAATAAAAATAATCTAATTTAAAGTTATAAAATTCAACTTAATCTAGATATAATTTAAACTCAATTATACACAATAACTCAATTAAAATTAAGCAAAATTTATTCATCGTCTAGATATACAGAAAGTTGAATTCAATTAAATTAGTTATTGACAGGGACAAATCAAATTGTCTTTCTATTATATTCTAGAGCTGCTAATAAGCAAAATGGTTTGGGTTGTTGAATGTTGGATTACATAACGGTTTGCTGTGTTGGCTGCGATGGGGAAGTATTGTGCTGCTTTTGTAGAGTCATGTCTGTAAAACACTGCGGAAATCAGGACAGGATAGGATACAAATTAAGAGAAGCAATCAATTAAGGTCAAGCTAATGACGCCCCATGATGTGACACTTGTCTTTTACCCACTACATACATTGCACCTTTTGACTACTACAATTTTTATATATTTCAAAATAATTTAGTAATTGTTTGGTTCCATTCATAATATCATCCAATAACTTTAGAATTTTTTATTTTATTCACAATAATTCTTCAATATTTATAAAATTAATATCATTCAATATATATATATATATTTTGTTAGTTTATAAATGTGTAGGCAAGCAGTTGATAGTACATAAGGTCATCAAATATAATAGAGAGAAGAGCTTATTGTTGCAAATACTGTTTTAATTTGTTCTAGAACAAATTCCTAAGACATGCATTTGATTTTAATTTATAAGTTTTTTGAACAGTTATTTTAATAATATTTGTTAAGTTGTAATAAATATAATTTTATAATTAAATTATTTTATAATTATTTTATATTAAATAATATTAAAATTATGATTAATTAATATAATAAATATTATAAATTGTTTATAAATAAACTTAATATGTGTCGTTATTACACCTGTTTCAAAAACTTTCAATTTATTATTCAGAGTCTAACGGCCTTGTTCAAAGTATTAATGATTTCTTGGTCATTTGTTCACCAACCAAAAAGAAAAAAATCTTCCAATTTTCCACAAGAATTCAATTGCTGGTGTTGCTTCACGACATTGTCTTTCTTTGTTTCTAGAAACTACAGATCGCTGTTCATTTTAGACCTACGAGCTAGCGTTCAAACATTGTGAGATGGGCTTTACCTATACTCACTAGTTGATTAATGTGAATTTTCAGATAAAAATTAATTCCGTAGTGGTTCATGAATGTAAAATAATGTCAATTGATTTAAGCAATAAATTAAAAAATTTGGTCAGTCTGCCAAGAGGGCTTAAAAGCAAGAAGCGGAACTACAAGAAAGCTTTCTTTATCTTTATGGATAACCGATCCATTTTCAAATATACTTGGGCCACGAACGAATGGAATCCAATTCAATTCGAAATATCCATTAGCCGGAGCAGACAGATACAAAGATACATTGATTTGAAATAAATCGAAACATTGAAGTTTGTACAAAAAATAATCTTACAGAATAGTAGTTGAAAGTTCAAATTCTCTTAATTGTATTTTTTCCCGGAGAACAAAACATTCTTCAACAAGTTAAAAGTTCGAATTTCCTTAATTGTATTTTTTCAGAGAAATATTAAGTTTGGATCTCAATATAAGTGATGTGAGATTTTTCCAAATAAAGAATAATAGTAATATAAATTTAATGTTTCATAATCCAACTATTTTTCTATTTAAAAAGTCATTTACTATAATATGTGGTAACTTGTTACAGTACCAGTTAAAGTGGTATATATATTATTTGGGAGTCTTAAAAAAGGTGGACGAAAGTTAAAAGCTCATGTTGAGATAATCTGATTCCAGTCTAAGAAAGACTACCAGAAAAACCTAGCTAGCTCTTGTATTCTGGCAGTGCTAAAAAATCTGCAATCTTTTTTTTTTTTAATAAAATTATTCTTCTTTTTCTGCCACAGCCTTTTATTAAAATAATAATCAAACGGATCTATGTTTATCCCTTCCCACATTTAATAATTCTCTTTCTTTCTCTCTCTCCCTCCCTCATAATTCTTGTTAGAGCTGGTTTATTGCAGAAAGAGAAGGGCTTAATTAGCACAAAGCTACAAAACCCAGAAGATAAGATGGGAAGGGCTCCTTGCTGTGACAAGGCAAACGTGAAGAGAGGCCCTTGGTCACCAGAAGAAGATACCAAGCTCAAGTCTTACATTGAAAAGCATGGCACCGGTGGTAACTGGATTGCTTTGCCCCAAAAGATAGGTACCAATAATTAATCACACACAACTTTTTTAGTATTCCATCTCTTTGGTAGTAAAGTATATATTTATTGATGATCTCACAAGAAAATTAAAATTAAAATTAAAATTGTTCAATTTAACTAAATCAGGCCTCAAGAGATGTGGGAAGAGTTGCCGGCTTCGATGGTTAAACTACCTTCGCCCTAATATCAGACATGGTTGTTTTTCTGAAGAAGAAGACAGTATTATTTGCAGCCTCTATCTTAGTATTGGAAGCAGGTTCATTTAATTTAATTTTTTCCTACTATTAATTGTTCATAGCTAGCCAGCCCTTAATTTGTGTAGTGTAAATAAAAATGATGCATTGAATCTTTGTTTCGTAAAACACAAACAGGTGGTCTGTTATTGCAGCCCAATTACCAGGAAGAACTGATAATGACATAAAGAACTATTGGAACACCAGGCTGAAGAAAAAGCTTCTTGGAAGACACCGTAATAAGGAACAAAAGGGACGTAGAGGCGCCGGTATGAAGCAAAATATGAATTATAATATTTATTCTCCCACTCCCATGGTTACTACTCCTACTAGTAGTACTCAACAGCAGTATTGGCCAGAGCTGCCTGTGCTGGCACCAGTACCTTTCTTAGACCAATTAGTAATACCGTCCTTTAATGACCATGAAGCCATCAGAAAATTGCTTACCAAGCTTGGTGGAAGATTTTCTGACCATGAAAATCAACCAAATCTTCAATTCCCTGTTGATTTAATTTCCTCTAGACAACAAAATTTAGACCAATTACAAGTACTCAGCATGCCCAACGTCGATGACGGAGTACAACAGCTTGGACAGACTCAGTATTGTATAGAGGGGGCAGCAGGAGGAGTACTCAACAATATGATGCAATTAGGAGGACAAAGCAGTTATATTGAGCAAGTTATGAATCCACAACGTCTTGAAGGGTTGGATCAGTTCTTGTATGGAGATCATGACATTGCCTCTACTAGTACTGGAAGCTGCTGGGGAAGCGAGACCAGCTCTCTGGCTTATCATCCTTCTCTTGTAGCATCAAATTATGAAGATGGGCAAGTACAAGAATGTGCCTTTCAAGATCAGTTGAGGTACTCAGAGGGGCAATACCGCGCTGTACATTTGTAGTATGATCTATATATATTCAAAATCATAATTAATTATAATAAGCTCAGCTATACAGCCAGCTTAGTGATATATATATGTCACATTGCGTTAATTTTCTTTGCTGATTGTTTATATTTGTGTGTCTAGCTAGCTAGTAAATAAGTTGTGTAGATGATCAATACTCATGAGGTATCCCCAGTGTAATTTAGAGACCACTTTTTCATATGTTGATTCTCTAATGTTATTGTGAATGAGAAGCTAGTTCAACTTTGCAGCATGATCAGGATATTTATAACTGGTAAGTGTTAATTAAATTACAAAGCACATTTTCCCCGTTGAAGCATATTCAAAAAATGTGTACAGTAGGAGTTGACTGAAGCAGTTGATCTCCTTGGTCAAAAGAAACAAAAAAAAAAAAAGAGGAAAATGTTTAATCTCTTAAGATTTCATAGTTCATAGGATTTCATGATCTTAATTGTCACAACGCACAACTTAAACTTTAAGATCGAGTAGTTTTTAAGAATGTTTATCAGGTTAAGCGCTAACAGCTGATACAACCAAGTTTTACATTTTCTTTCCTGTACTTCAATAAGGTTAGTCATTGATATTGGCCTACAATTGTAGAGTTGAACCTGAATATTATTCTTCACAGGCAATATTGTGTAGACATTAAATTAGTTCATTTTAATAGTAGTCTAGCATACAGACATGACAATTGTATAGCCAAAACTCTTTACCTTAATTATGATCCAAGCTTATATACTTAGTTTGTAAGACATTTATTAGTGCATGAGCAGAATTCTAACCATATTCTTCAACCTTTAATTATTACCAATGGAGGTCAATACTCTTCTTGCTTTTGAGCGATGTGAATTAGTATGCTGCCAATCAGTGTGGATAGTATATTGTTTCAAGCTGCAGTTATTGACACAATAGAGTTCAAGAAGAAAGCTGGCTGATATCGATTTTTACCTAACAAGTTCTAATTTTTATACATTTATGTTTAACCCATCAATATCATCCAAGCTGCATGTGATCATAAGCCAAGTATCTTTGTCACAGTTGGTTTCCATCAATATCACATAAGCCAAGTATCTTAAGTCAACAAATTTACTTTGTAGTGAAAGATATTGAAATTAACTCTAGGGTTATAGAGCGTTTATAATTAAATATCAAAATTCAATCTGTTACTAATTTTTTATAATTAAGTTTCAGCATAAAATAAAAAAATATAATGTGCTTTCTTCACGAAATAATTTTTTTAATATATTATATATATAGTTATACATAATATAATGTGCTGATCAGTCACTTACCAAATTTTGAAAAAATGTTCCATCTCCTAATATATAAAGAAAAACAAAAAAAACTAGAATTTTGATAGTTAACTTAGTATATAAACTAATTACATAGCTTCTGCGTTTCCATCTTTGAATTCTTTTACTTTCAATTGGAAATCAGTTCTGGTAAAAAATAGTTGGCATCTTAGCGATAAAGTTGATTAAAATTCCTGTTGTATTCCTTAACGACAAAAGTCCTGTTGTTCATTAATGATAATCTATCGTATTCATTACACACAAAATAATACATAGAATTAATTGGATGCACATTTTAATTTCATCCATTGTAGGATCATTCACCATCTGCTCTCTTAATTTGTAGATTGCATATACTTTGAATAAATAGATTTTTTTTATGATAATAAAAAAATAAAAAAAACTCGTCTTTACAGCATTTCATCCACATTAATAAAATAGAATTTCCCATTTTCTGACTTGTTAATTTGCTCAAGTTTTTCATAAATTAAGTCAACAAAAGCAATTATTTTACAGTTGTAATATTTTAGATGAATCTGTGTTGACTATGGATTGTTTGGTAAGGTTTAGTGGTGATTTGTTAGAATTGGTTGACATAATTTGAAATTGGCAACTGATTATTTTGCCATGAGTTTCAACTACATTTGGCTTGGATAATATATATACTTTAATTTTGAATTAAATTAGCTAACAACTTAATTATATACTCTGTAAAGTAAAAGAGAATATCCTAAACCAAGAAGAAGTGTAGCAGAAAAATCCCTAAACAAAAAACAAAATTAAAAAAAATATATATATATATATATATTTGAAATTCTCTGTCAACTTGGTGACCTAATTGATTTTATTAATATAATATTGAAATTAAAACATAATCCTATCTGTGATTGAGAACTATTACTGACCAAGTAGTGACAATAGCCAAACGACGACTTCTCTTCCCATTTTATTATTTTTATATTCATACTAAATTAATAAATTAATACTTTACTGTATTTATTAATTTAATTTATTTTGTTTACCGCCCTTTCTTTCTAATTCGTTTTATATGTAGTGACAGTGACACTCACTACCATAAAAAATAAAAAATAAACATTATTATAAGCTTTTGTTAATTGTTTTGGAATGTTTGCAGGAGTTTTAATTTACCCTTCCAAGTAACAAGATGGCCGTCAATGGCCCATTATATAAATTGTGTACAACTAAATTTGTTCTCTTGTTGGTTGTGTTGGGAGATTTTAAATTAATAAAAAAAAAAATTATTGAGATTTGAGATACTGAGATATGTCGTCTGAATGATCAATAAACAGGCTATTATGTGGCAAAACCACAAATAATGCACAGAATTTAAAACGACAAGTCGTTTATTTCACAGCTTTGCCTGAACCTTGAAAGTTGCTGGGCCTAAATTCAACTCAAGGTTATGGGCTTTGTTAGACCAACTGTCACCAAGTGAACAAGACAAATATTTAACATGAGGCCCAACTTATTGGGCCGGATTGAAATATAAATCTCACAGTTTCACTAGGCACAGAAACTATCCATCCCGCTAAACCCTAGAGAGAGTGAGAGAGAGAGAGAGAGAGAACGATGAAGAGGATGTGCAGGTGAGAAATTGAAGGTGGAAGTGTCAATGGCGTTAACGGCTTCTATTGCAATTCCTTCAGCTACTCAGTTTCGAGTAAGCTCTCTTCCGCTAAAATATTATTTTTTGCTTTCTATGTAGGCATAGCTTCATCTTGTTTGTGCGGGGTTTTGTTCGAAAATGGATTCCCCAATTGCTCGTATTAACCAAGAAGAAAACAAATTTCTGGATTGAGAATCTGCTTGTTAAACTTCATAGAATTACCCAATTACAAAATGATGATGAATCAGGATATAGTTCCTACTCTGATTGGTTGAAAATGAAAAACCAGAGAGGATTCATTGACCTTAAAAGTTATAGTCCACTCAGTGCATTTACTTTGAATCACATTTCAACCATTATTAATAGCGGGCTTTTCTGGATTGATAGTAATGGTCTACAAGTTCACCAGCTTTAAGTTTTGTGAGCTCAATGGGTTTGTCCAATTAAATGGTATGAGCTTCTTACGTGTCTAGCGGTTTTAAGAAATACCTAAACTTTGTCGTGAAAAGCATATATTTGTCAAGATGTTTTTTTACCTTTGCGTCAGTGTTTTCTTGCTGCTTTTGTTTCAGTCTCTATGACTATTTGATATTTTGCCTTAGATGTCAAGGCAAGATTATAATTTTTGTATATCCAGCATACATCAGTATCAGTTCTTCAAGTTAATGACAGTAGCTGCTTTTGAAGGCTGACATTATGACTCAACCTCACCCCAACTAATTTGAAAGCTGACTGCATTTCAGTTCATGCATGAGAATGTCTTTTCTGCTTTGTGCAGATTAAGTTGTTTCAAAACCAATCCCATCAACTAGAAAGGTACTTGCCAGTATGTGTGCCTCGCAAGACCTTCCACATTTTTTCGAAGAAAGTATCAATGACACACAGTGGTGAACCTGATAAAGGGAAGGAGCTGAGGAGGCTTATGAGAGAGAAACTAAAGGAAGCAATGCCAACCTCAGTTAAAGATTTTCCTTGGAAAAAAGCTGAGGGTAGACTTCTGGAGAGACTTCTTTTTCTTGGTCAAGAGGCAATGAAGTGGTCTCTCATTTTATTTTTCATCTTTACCTCTATATCAGATGTTATATTTTCACTCTCTATAAACCAAGAATTGTTGATTCCTGTTGGCCTCTTTGCTGGCTGCATTTTGACTGACTTCTTGAAAGAGATATTACAAGAAGCATTTCGCAGCTCACAGGTATGTGTTGCTCCAATGCTTTTCTTTTTCCTATTTGATTTCTCTGAAACAGTTTATGAACATACTTGTCTTTGACATGGATTGCTGCTTAACAGGAACAAGGTTTGAACAGGCTTTTCTCCAGCATCTGTTGCTTCTTTTTGTTAGTCAAGCTCGCAGCATATTTTGCAGTGCAAGGCCAGGTGTTTCTTTTGCATGTTTCCAACGGAGGACTGATGCAAGTTTTTTGGCGTTGGAGAAGATTACTGATAGATACAGGGAACAGAAACGAAGAAAATTCTCACTGTGGCTTGGAGCCTTTGTGACAAATGGGTCATGGGTGGGAAAATTAGGTTGGAGTGTGTTTCTACATATAGATTTAGTGACTTTGCCGTGATGCAAACAATTGATGCTACTACATCTTCTCTTTGTTTCTCCCTAATCCCATCTTTAAAGCTTTCTGCCTGCTAAGCAGTAACTACACAATTATACTGACGGAAACCCTTTCATACAATGTAGTCAATCATTTGACGTACTCTAAAAGATGGCAAAACAATGCTTTCATCATAGGGTACGAAAAAGGAACATTACTATATTGTCTAGCATATGTACAAATGGGATGGGATGATAGATAATAACCAGAACATCCCAACCGCCTTAACAGATTCAAAATACAATCAGGATTTGTTCAGCCATGCTCTTGGTTCCAGTGACGCACAAAATTTATCTAGTGAATGCACATACATTAACATGTTCAAAGGAATATCTCATTTTACTTCGCCCCAGGTTCTTGAATGTCCAAAGTGCTACGAGCAATCCATGGTTTATCTATTGGGCTAGTTTCCTTGCCTGAAAAGTGAAAAGCAAAAAAGCAAACACAGCAAATCAACTTACATGTTTCATTCTTGATGAAAAATTCCTTAATTTTAAATTGGCCAAATGAATCAAACCAGTCTCTTGTTTTTCTGGATCCTGAATACTCCTATCCAATTGATGACTCGAGCTTTCAGATTTACATGATTCACGAGATGTTACTGTCAACTGGCAATATGCTGTATGAAATTGTTGATATATCTCTTCCAGCCTCCCATTCTGCTCATCTTCGCGATCCAATTTAATAAGAACCTACAAACAACAAGCTCTTTAATTTTGTGTGAAGGAGTGAGAGACAGCCTACAATGAATATTTACCTCTGCAACATGGTTGTTAAATATAGGGAGAAACCGCTGCCTGCAGTACTCATTGAATAAAAGAGTGCCAACAATCAATGGAATGGTAAATCCAGATGCAACCGGTGAATGTTTTATACCAAAGACCCCAAGAGCAACAATTTGCGTGAATACCAATGAAAAGACCGTTGTGTTGTGAGCAATGGGCCAAAATTTCCCCCCACTTTCATATTTTGAAACGTAGACGTTAATAATCTGAAGATGATGATGTTAAATGAGTGTTTTCCTTAAAGACAAGAACAAAATATAATAAATGGAATACCAATAAGCACACATAAAAATATCTAATGAGAATGGGAAAAGCGATATAATACATTCAGTCAAAGGAGAGGCCATGACATAAAAGAAACATTTTCAGCTATGACTGCCCCCTACAATAGAGATCTTGAAATATTAAAATTTATAGATTTTATTGAAGAAGCAACTCAGATCTTGTTTGGTAACAAAATAAGGGAGGAAAGAAAATGAAGAGATAAATTTTAACTTTCTCCCCTTTTGTTTGGGATTGGAGAGAAAATGGAAGGAAAGAAAATTGCAAGGGACAAATTACATTAACAAGGATAAAATTATAATTCAAGAGATGTATCAACTAGAATTCTGGTTTTCTCTCCTTTTTCTTCCTACCTTTTTCACCTCTCCCAAATAAAGTATTAAGAAATGAGATGTTATAAACAAGTTATATATGCAGCAAGACCTATCAGAAAAATGCCTCTCCTATGTGACAGAAAAAGTAACATATGATAACTTCAGTCTTGCTTTTCTCAGTCCAAGAAATGAGAAATCCACCATAACTAAGTTCCATATAAGACACATGATTCTAAAGATTGGCTCCTTATTTCAGTTCTACTATATTCTCATGAATCACTCTGATAATGCCTAGAGAAGGTCAAGTGCACCATGATTCCTATCTTTCTCAACTTGTGCAAAATGAGACATAATTAAGTCAAACCAATTCCATACAGGAAAAGAGGAACCAACAATATTGTGGAGGTACTAACCTGGTTTCGATACACAAGGTAAGCAAGGAAAAAATAAACCACCAAGAACGGCAATATTAAGGGAGCCAGGATTGAACAGGTAAAACCAAGGAATCCAAACAGTAGTACCCTTGGAACTTCTGTGTGATATGGAAAAGTTAGGGAGATATCCGATGAATTGTCCTTGCTTCTGAGTATGAATCTTGTGAACAAATTGCAGAAAAGAGGAAAAAGTTGCATGAGTTCAAATGCCAAACTAGCCCAACCAGATGATAGGACATAAGTAATGAAAAAGGTAGCCTGCATAGATTTGAAAACCAGTTACAGTTAGCAATTACATTAAAACTTCACATTTTCATCAAGAGTTTGATGTTGAAGAGTGACTATCACAAAAATCAGCATGGAATTGAATCACAAAATAGTATATCTTCTTAATAAAGGAATCTTTGCGGTATAAAAATGCCTGCCAAATTTTAAACCATGTTGCAATATTAATAAAAAAAGTATATATTAGTAGTTATATTTATGATATAGTAGGTTGATGCTCCTTCTTGAAGATTGAACAGCTAGTCTGGTACCATGTCTTCAAACTAGTTTCATTTGGAGGATATTCCACTTGTTAATCAGAATGCTAAAATTTGCGTTGATCAAAATATGTACACAAGTCAATCTATATGTAAAAGCGGCTAATTGATTTTACTTTGGACAAAAAAGTAAAGACAAGAAACTCTAATATCGTAACAAGATGCAAAATTATGCACCCTATAGAGGAAAAATTGGAAGTAGGTACTAATGATCCAGGAACCATCACCTGTTCTGGCACCGCTTTAGCAAGTGTAGAGGGTATATCTTTTACACTAGAAAAGACATCCAATTGGCGGATAAAGGATCCCGTGAAAGTGTTAACAAAAAACACATTCCAGATTGTGAAGTACAAGACTTTGTAGCATGCACTCTTTTTCTTCCCACTACGAGAGATAGGCCCCTCCACCGCCGAAAATAGTATCATCATTGGTGGAACAGTAAGCAGAAATATTATTAAAATCACGCTTGGCAGGTAACCAGTCACCAGCTGGTTTATAAATTTACTGCACAGATAGACAATCAAATTACAACCGAATACAATATCATTCAGATTTTAAACGTAAAAAATATTCCAGCCTTAAATGGTCTCAATCTGAGGTTATTGTTTGAAAAGAAAATCTCTCACCATGACATTGTAACACAGAATTAAAGATTGGTGTAGGTAAAGAGATCATGGACAAGTTCATGTAGAATGCAAATAATGATAGGTGAAGTAATAGTGTAATAGTAGAGCATAGGAAGAGAACTTTGACAAGCTCATTAGACTTAGTAGCTCAAATAGATATAAAAGCCATAAAGACACCATGTCAGCTTAATACATTGTTCTGTCTTTCTTTCATAGTATTTACAAAATTAGATTTGGTTTCCCTCAAAATCAGCCCAGAGTAAGTTGCAGCATATCAAAGGTTAGAAAAAAATTTAACATATAGGAAACACTTCTTCCATGCACAGACACATACAGAGTAAGCAGCTCAACGGATCTAGTTCGGGTACAATCCGTGTTTCTTTACTAACTATACTGGAGATCTCACATGCAACTATTACAATTCAACAGAATATGTTTTCTTTAACAAATCATACCCGTGAGTGCAACAAAAGAACTGAATTGCAAATACAATTGTATAGACCAACATAATTTTATAGAACAGTAACAAAAATTACTTACACAACAGTGCAATATCTTACTTCTTAAGAATTCCTCTCAGAAAAGGGAACTTTAGCTGGAGCTTATCTAGTTCAGTCAAGCCTTGTACGAATGTGACAGGAGCAAGAAATACAAGCATGAAGGCAATAGAAGCCACAAGTGTTGCTATCTTACGGATCCAAAGTTGGCTATATGGTATACAGAGGTTTGACCAATAAACATCAAGTGGCTCCGGAGCCAAGTCTGTCACCCATAACATAGGATTTGACGATTGAAGAACCTGAGAAGCAACAACAGCAGCATAGCGAGTCTTGAAGAAAACAAAAGCAGCTGCATGTCCCTGTATGAGAAGAACCAAGAACCTTAAGAATTAGTGATTACAAGAATTTTTAAATCTCGCATTGACTTAAATTCTTCTACTATCTATGACAGAGATGATTATGCAACATAGGAGAACAAGAATAACAAAGGTAAATAAAAATTAAGAATATAATAGCATATGCACACACCACCCAAATTGAGCTGATTTTTGTGAAACTCCTCTACTAGAGAACTGAGAAACACAAACCAGTACAAACTACATCCCGAACCTTTAACCTATAAAAGTTAATATGATTACTATTTGAAAATTTACTCATTTAGAAATTTCAACTTCCTGATCCCATCACAACCATTTCTTATATCTATATGGGAAAACACATGGATGCAATATACTGCTCTGGGTACCCAGGAATGACAATAATCCTTACAAAAATTCGGAAAGATATCACAACCACCACATTAAAGACATTAGCATTTAAGAGAACCTCAAAGATTCAGATCTACCAATTTTTTGAAGTTCTGTGCACAATATTTTTCCTCCATATTAAGTTAGTTCAAATGCTTTGTCTTCTACATAAAGAAGATCATTAGACAACCAATTCAGCAGAATAATGTTGACTTCATTGGGAGTTGTTCATACATGTTTTCCTAATTTACTATATCACAATAAACATTCAAAGAAAACAAAAAAGAAAAGAAAGAAACTGCTTAGTTTATGAGTTTCATTTTTACATAAACATCAGAGGCTTTTAAATTCATACTGTATTTGAGTGGTAATAAAATGGCTTGATAAGATAAAGAAAAAAGAAAGGCCAAATGTAATGCTAAATAATATATCAAGATTATGTAACTGATCCATCCCAGGAAAATCGTGACCTTTTTTCGTGAACATAAATGCATATCAATGTAGCGAGATCTGCCTCTAATTCTATCCATCTGACTGGAAAGTTTCTTAAAAGAATTTGTGGGATCTCCACAAAATCCACATCTTAGAAAACTTGGCTTACAGTTCTGATCTGCTGAAGTAGCAAGCACATTGTACATCTTCTCTACGTCATTCTGCAAATTATTGTATGTCAGTTGTATTTCATGGATGAGAAAAGAAAAGGAAAAGAGAAGTACAGTATAGGGTGAAACATTCCAAACATAAATGCAGTACAACAAGTTTCACTTGTGAACCTTCCAACTCAGAAGAAATATAAGCCTCATTTCCAATTACAATACCGAGAACCCTAATTATAGAGAAAGTTTTCAAAATTAAAACTCAACTCAACTAAGCCTAACTAGTTGGGGTCAGCAGAAGTTAGAAGTATCTAATAAAAAGAATTTAACTTGACCATTTGTGTCAAAATCAAAATCAAGAAAAGTAAACTTATAGCAAAAGTTGGACATCTAAAAAGCAGACATTGAGGCATGAAACATGGAACCATACTAACTGAGAGTACTGAGATTTTACTCAAATGAAAGACAAACAGAATACTGAGTAATCAGTTTCAACATGGTGTTGAACTCTTAAAACAGCCAAAACTTTAATTAAATATGCATATAAAAGACAGTCAGAAACCAAATTTTCCCAAAAAACACTGGAAACTGAGAACACCTAGAGAGAAGGCGAGACTAAAAATATAAACAAAAATAACTGCAATTATTCTTTTTTTAGGAGAAAATATGAGAAGTCCAGAATAATAATTATTTGCACAAGATAATCACAAATTCATAGCCTCAACCTCTCAAAACTAAAAATGGAAAAAAAGGATGCCAAACACAAGGCCTTTTGAAACTTTCGAAGTTCAAAGTTGAAGAAAAAGAAAAAATTGGCAACTCCAAATAGAATATATTATATAATTATGTTTAATTGTGTATTGGGGGGATGCAGTCTGAAAGAAAAAGAAAGATGTGCACCTTTAGTTTTTGAACTGTTCCGGACTTATAAACCATTTGGTGTGACAAATAACTTGATGCATGATAATTTGAGAAGAACTTTTTCACTGTATCACAGTATGTTCCTTCTGCAGACCAGGGAATACCACGAACAAGAATTGCAAAATGGCTTGGGTTATTAGGCGATCCAATAATATGTGCCAGCCTCATTTTAGCTATGCTCTTGTATTCCTTCACACATGCCAATTGATTAGTAAACTTTAAATAGGAAAAAACTGACAGAAAATTGGTAAGAGCTTCAATTGAAAACCAAAAAATACAGAATTTAGTATGGGATAAGGGATTCACATTTCTTACAAAGTAAAGGAGAAGGCAAGCAAAGCAGGTTATGATGTATAATGCAAGACAATGAGTCCAAAGCCTGATACAAAGTAAAATCAAAAGGAAAAACAACCCATGAGTAAAAAGCATATACATCTATGCTTCTCTGCAGCTGATGTCAACTAGTCCTGTTGGCAAACCCATAAGTAGGGGAAGAGAAAGTTGAAGAATATGCGGAAGGCAAAAGGACACACCAGGTCCACAACATCCTTGTCAGTACTTATGACTCTATACACATTTCTTCTTTGTTTTTTTAACTTTTTTCCTCTGAGCATCTGTACACTTTTTTCAAACTAAATTAACAGAATTCAAGAATCGAGCAAGAAGAGATCAGACATACCACTTTGAACCTTCTTTCACATTCTTGATGGAAAATACGTCTAGTGACTCCGAAGGAAATTTCTTGTGGATTCTCTCTTGCCCATAATAATTCACTGGAAGCACTAGAAAAGTGCAAATGACAGCAGCGACAGAAAAGATTCTAATACTGTTCAGAAATAATAGCATCAAAAGTAAGTAAAATTAGAAAACCTAGCAATGAAATTCTTTTGTCAATATATTCAATTGTCTGGGGAACAATTTGATTCTACTAACATGTAAAAGGTTCCCAAGAAAACATATAGGAAGCACCAAAGAGTAGTTCTGAATATATTTAAAAATAAAAAGATTAGTACTTATACTATACAAGAAGGAAAATGGTAAAATGCCCCTATATTGTACTCATAAAAAAAAAGGAGCTTATAAATCTCAATCACATGTTACAGCTGCCTTCATGCCCACATAAAATTGTTCTTTGCACATAAGGACTCTACAAGAGACAAGCCAGGGATTTGTATCTTTCAGACGAACAACCTAGAAACCTAATGCTAAACAAGTTACGTCCTTTAATTTTAATTACTCTTCCAATTTATCACTTTTTTTATGGTAAAACAAGTGAGACCATTAATCACTTTTTCAAGGTCTGTAATAACCCTTGCAATAAGTTCTTACCCAGTTATAAGTGTAAAGAAATGACTTTTACAGGTTTCAAAATTGGAATTGTATAAAACTTGGTTATTTTCTCAGCTGCAATGAACAGGTTAAACAACAATTTGGGTGCAATGCTTTAGATTTACGATGGAAGTACGCCTACAACCTTACCAGAAATAGGTCAGATTTGAATGCCTACTAACAAAAGAGGAACATATAACATCAATGAATTTATATTTGATATTATTAATTGAGATCTATAAATTGGTCAGAAGTAAATCCATGTAGGTCTTGCTAAGTTCAAACTTGGCATCTCGTTCACCATATTAAAGACTGCTTAGTTGAGAAAAGAATTTAATGCAGCACCAAATGGTATTTTATCGAAAAGGGACAATCCGAAAGGGGAAACTGAAAGGCAAGAATATTAATATCTCAAAAAGCTAAATAACAGTGTAGCAGGGATCATCATATAGACGCCTTGGAAAAACCTAAAGGCATAAAAGGTACATCTAGAGTTATGATAAAAAATAATAATAAAAAAATTAACTCCTTATAATACTAAAATACTACTAATTTATCTCTAATTATAATATTACATAATTTAAATACAATTAAATAATAAATCATAAATCCTATTATTACGTTCTCCTTAATTCAACCAAAATGCAAGAACTAGAGCATATATAAAGAACCAAGCAACTAAGAAATCAATAGTAATAATTATATCAGTATCTATCTCAAGCTATCCACCAACAAGCACTGATGTAATGTTTAATCAAAGGAGTTTAGAGTAAACAGCTACAGAGACATATTGAACACAAGTTCGTGCTTTAAATCACCTGAAAACAATCATCCTGAGAAAAACAACAGCATCCAAACCACCAACAGCCAGTAGTTCGTCTTCAGTTGTTTCCCAGGCTTTCACTATCCAGCCAGGGGAAGGAACAAATCTCTCCAAGCAGAAAGGATCAATGCGTTTTGCATGCCCAGAGGAAAGCTGCCGTCTAAAGTACACATTTACATTGCCTGGTTGTTTTCTTAATAACGAATATAGTGAGAAAAGCACCACACATATGCCTATGTTAATTCCAGCTGAAGTTAAAAGAGCAGCAATCTCCATCTCCTTCCACTGTATCTGAAAGCTTTGTGCATCTATTCAAAGCATATCATTACCTGAAAGAGTGCCATGGTTTAACCAATGTCTCAGAGAAATAGATTTTCTTGACACAGTTCAAGAGCTGCAAATTTAGACACTATTTTTGTTTTCCTTTTTCATGTGTGTGTGTGTGTGCGCGCGGAGGTAGGTGGTTTGGTGAGTGAAGGCTATATGATTTTTTTTTCATGGTATAAATCTGACATTGTTCAGATGTATATTAAAAAATTATGCCTTAGATATCATACATGTGTTGATACTTGATACAAAAAAAATGTACACATTACTTTGACCTTGAAACAATTCGCAAGGGCACAGCAAACAGAAAGGATTCAACTAAAATGATTTTTCATTTGTCATGCCAAAAGAAAAAGCTTAAACCAATTGTAGGCAAGTACACTGTCATATATAGAGTCTTCTCCCTGCTCAGCAGGTCTCTTTGGTTTACATAATACATGCAAAGCACAACACTCTAACTAATCAAATACCTAACTGTAAAACTAAAAATAGCCAACATGTTAATAGCCAATGCAGCAGCCTCCATAACACTATCAAAACACCTAAATAGCTCTTCACTGTTCTCATACTACAATCCATTTGCTAAACATTTCTTAGAAGACCCAAAAACAGGACTATTAAAGTTAGAGTGCAAAGAATAAAGATCAATAAATTGAAGACTGTAGATATAGATAATGATTCGTCCTTTGACTCCAGCTTTAAAATCTTTTTTGCGGACTTCTTGAACTTTCTTGTATCCTGATTATCAAGTATTTTATTTAAGTGGTCGAATTGACGGGCATAGGAGACTCAATTCAATTTTATGCTCTCTATATTGCTTACAAGAAGAACTAATAGTCACACTGAAAATAACATCTGCACATAATACAACAGGCCAATATTGGCTCACCAACCACAGAAAAGATTATCAGATATCATCAGACATATCCTTATCTTGATATTGCAGCCTCTCACTATCTAACCTTGAGAACCATAACCTTTTAACAAAACTAAATTAAACTGGAATAAAAATAAAATATACAAGTATACAACTACACAAGATTATCAATAGCAAATTAATCTAACTTATGAGTTTTATTCTCTTTTCTCTTTCTGGCTATTGAAAGATTAACCAACAGAAATGATGTGTCTTAGCTACAACCTATACTTAAATTCTACAAACTTCAAGTCAAAGCTACTGGTGTAGAAAACCGTAGGTTGGAGATAGGAAACTAAAAATTAGAATTCAAAGTGAGTCGAACTGATCACCAGCTAGCTGAAAACCGACTGACAGTAACATAGCTGTTCAAAATGACACATTACCTTCTATGTTCATTGGGGAATATGACAATACCAGTTGGCATAGAGATAATCCCCAATAAAAAGTATACATAACAGAACCAAAAATCTCAAAAACAAATCATCAGCAAATGAACCAATTGTAGCTCTTCACTTACCACAAAAAGAAAATTTAAACAGAAGAATCGAAACATATAATTAATGGATGCTATAACAATAACAGTTAAACAAAAAATAAAAGAAAAAAGAAAACAGTGTACCTGCAGAATAACGAGTACTTTGTTGGCTAATCAACCAAACAGTGTTACAAGAAACGAAAATGAACCCAGCCAAACGAGAACGTGACTGGAGCTCAAAACTTGTACGTCATTCCCGCGCTTTGCTTCAACTTCACAGAACAGCTAAGATCGATTCAAAGGCACATAAAAACGAAACCCTAAAATTCAACTTCTTATTCTCTTTTCTGTTCTTCCCGGGAAATGCAAATCGGAGAACCACAGCAATCTCTGTTCGACCCAACACGCAATTGAGAGATGATGGGTCCCGGAAAAATTTAAATCCCGAAAAAAGAAAAAGAAAAAAGAAAGCGATGTATTATTCGTATCGTTTTTGAAAGAAATGGCAGGGGCAACGGAACCTCCACGTGGCCCCTAAATGGAGCCAAATTTTTTTAATGATCCCCTGCATCGTGATCTATCTAATATAAGAATGAAATGGAATCTGATGCTCGTGCTCACGAATGATTGGCCTACTGAAATCAAACTTCGCGGCTTAGGTTTAACGCGATTGGTTGCATAAGATTTGCACGAGACAAGATGGGCCAAGGACACGTGGTACAACTTGATATGGACTTTTGGGGGTTTACTATTTCGGCCCAAAAGAGCTTTGATTGGGCAAGTAACAAATTAGGTGAAATAAAACGGCACGACGTTTACTAGGTAGGTGGGAAATGGCAGTATTTTCTTCCTCGGCCTTGATCATCAAATTACTTTATCCCATTTGGCATATAGATTGTTATGTAGAAAATGTGGTATTTCTGGATGATATGAAGTAGGATAATACTAAATTTGTACTCTGATAAGTTTTATGGGTTACTATCACCTAGAAAAGCTTTAAAATTAATAATTGTTTCTATTAAAAAACTAAATCGTTAAGTGAGGCTGTATAAGAATAGATTTTTATTTCTTATAAATGTAGTTTCTTTATTACTACAAATAATGTAACTATTAAAAAAAAGAAATTCAACTTGTAAATGTAATCTCATAATTAACTAATCATGTGAAATGTATTTAAAAAATGTCCAAGAGATTATTTTAAAGAACAAATTAATTATGAGATGAAGTTATTTTTTTGGATGAATTATTTTGAAGTGAGATTAATTATTAGAGTTAGACTCTATCTTTTTCAAAAGAAAAAGAAAAGAGAGAAATTTTTTTTTTAACTTGTATGATTGAAGAGTTAAAGAGTTCCATTATTGGCCTTGTGCTAATTAATAAGATGCCTAAAGCCTTATATAAACTTTTTAAGTAAATTAATAATTTAGTTCACACAGTCATAGGTTTGGGATGTACTATATTAAAAATACATTAATTCATGTAGCATAAAAATTAGTACAACTATGTGCTAATTTAGAAAGAGAGTTAGGTAGATAAAAATTAAAGGACTCATATCATGTCCCACCTCTAAAATATTGACACCTTATTAATAAAACAGTACTATTATCATAAAATACACACATTCTAGTAGATAATATTTTTTAAGTGACTTTGCTGCAGACTACGTTCGTTTGTTGAACTCACAACTTACAAACGCCTTCAAGCGTTGCATCGCGACATTCAACGTGTCCTCGGACATGTTGGCGAAGCAAATTCTGAACCATCCAGGCTCAGAGGAATGACAAGAAGAGCCAGGAGATATATTCAATCCAACTTCACAAACAATTGTCTTCCAAAGCTCTTTCTCTGACTCAAATGTGATAGATTTCAACAAATGCCTCATGTCCACCCAGCAAAACAAACCAGCATTACTCTTCAAACAATGAATCCCGGAAAATTTTAACCCGGTAACGAGCATTTCCTTTCGCTTTCTCAGTCTCTTTTGATTCTCCTTCATGTATTCGTTAGTGAACTTTTTGTCATGCAATATGTTGGATAGTAAAAACTGAGTTTGTGAAGAAATTAGTCCAAAGCTTGACATTTTAGTAGTGGCGGCAACAACAGTTTGATTGTTGGAATAAATCATTCCTATGCGAAATCCGGGTAGACCGAGATCTTTGGAGAGACTATAAACAATGTGAACACGGTTCCATAAATCCGTGTGATGAAGATTTTTGTCAATTATAGCTTCCATGATGCTTAGAAATCTAGGAGAGCCAAAAACCGTTCCGGAATAAATTTCATCACTTATTATGTGAATTTTTTTGGCAATGGCAAAATTGATAAGGTGGTTAAGCTCAGGTTTTTTCATGGTTGTGCCTAAAGGATTTGAAGGGTTGGTCACTAATATTCCCTTGACATTTAGGTTAAGTTGTTGGGCTTGTTGATAAGCTTTTTCAAGAGCAGAGGCAGTGATTCTAAAACCGTTTGAGCTTGAGCAATGTACTGGAACAATCTCAACCCCAGTTCGCCATTTGAGATCTCTATCAAACCTACAAAATTCATTAGTCAAAGGTTAATGAATTTACACATGCATGCAATTTGGTTAAATTTGAATTAATTAATTATATCTAATTACAACATACCCAGGATAATATGGTGTTGGAAGAAGGAAGGCTTCGCCTGGATCCGCCAGGCAAAACATGAGGCTCTCATTTGCAGGAGTTGAACCAGCTGTGAGCACCAGCTTGTTTGGACAAAATTTTACTCTGTTTTCTCCTATTTTTGCCATGAGCTTTACTAATTCCTAAAGAAAAAAAATTAAATAAAATTAACTTGGTGCGGGACCCACTATTAAAATTATATTTGTCAAATATTATTATTATATAATATTAAAAATATTCATTTCTTACATTTTTGAAAGAGGGCAGCCCATGGTAATCTTGGAAGAGTGCCAGTCCTCTAAACACACAGACTCCATTTCGTTGCAATCCCACTATGTGTGGATTTCTTTGAAGCCATGATTCAAGAAGATCAAATGAAAGCTACAAAAACAAAACAAAAATATATATCAGTTTTGCCTCTTCATCGTCTTGACGTACAGAATTTTATCATGCAATATTGGTAAATATTTGAGTTTGTCATAGAACAAAATTGTTTGCAAAATTCTTATCAACTTTGTGTAAAACTGTTTGTTTCGAAATGGAAAAATAAAACAAAATATATAGAAAACAAATGTATTACGTACCTGATTTTCTGCAAGCCCCATCTGAATGATTCCAGACGGATTTCGAACATGGTGATAGGGGTTTTTCTCGTACTCTTGCCACCCTAAAAAGTATGAAGAATCTTGGCCATGAGAATCCTGACTAGCTTTTTTTGACAGCATTTCCAACTCCAAGTGAGAGAGCAAGAGAAGAGAGAATTGTGTTTTATGTATGTTTCTGTGTGTTTGTTTTGTTAACGAAAGACAAAGAAAGCTGCATTTATATAAGGGCCCTGAAGCTGATGGCCCCGACACAAGTCCGACAATATGAATGACGGTGCTGATTCTTTTTGACAATAGGGGATCGCAGAAGTTTGTTGGAGCTAATTAATTTCTAATTACAAGTTAATTTTCTTGATTAATGTTTAGCATACTCATTAAATTTGTTGGTCTGATTGTAGTAACTTAGTCATTGTTGATTTTATATGTCCTAAGCAAAATAATTTATTTTTTTTCCTCTACCTTAAAGAACTCTTTAGGGTCCCGATTAGAAAATAATAATCATTTTGTTAGTATTATATTATATATGTGGGCTCTGGAAGTAGTAATAATAATACATTTATGGTCTCCAAATTAAATTAATTTAATACTTCTCTAACTGTTATTTATTTTTCTTGTTTGGTACAATGGAAACAAAAATATATATGCATCTATACTTCTATACTATACTGAAAACAAGCACTCTTATGGTGTTCTTTTAAATTGCAGTCGATTTTTAACTAAAAATATCATATAATACCCATGTGTTTATTTCTCTATTTATATTAAGAATTTTTTATATCCTTTTACAACAAAATTAAAATAAATAATAACTACCTACTAACACAATTCCATTCTTAAATAAACTCTAATTTTTCTACTAAATTAACTGCTCAATATTATTTCCCTCTTTCTCATTCATCCCTCATTCATTTATATACTAAATTAAATTAATCAATAAAATTAGAAAGAGATTGATTATATAATCCTAATACTCTTTTATAATTATTTATTTAGTTTAATTTTAATGATGATTTAAGATCTCATTTTATGAAAAGAACTTAAGAATTCACCTTAAATAAAAAATAAAAAAATTGAACAGGCACATGAGCGGGTGTGAAGATATTAATATATATATATATATATATAATTTGTAAAGCACATTTTGTTCATAAGAAAATATAATTATATCTGTTTGAGATCTCAAATTTGAAAATTCACTCAAGCAATGGCGTTGTGTGGAGAAAGGTGAGAACTATATAGAATTTAAATACATAATTTATTTTTTTGGTAGAAAACTACGTGATTTAGTCATATAATAAATTAGATAAAGATATAATTATATTATGTTATGAACACTCGGTCCTCATTTAATAAAATAATTTTGTTGATAGACGTCACAAGATAATTATACGAACGTGTAAAGGGGCATAACCACTTGAAACTCATCAGAGCACTGATTCTAACGAGTTTTCAAATTTAGATGTATAGATGTGTCAGTTAATTTGTCTTTAGTGAAAAATATAATATATACCCCATATATTTCTAAACATTTTATTATTATTCATAATTAATTGACATAGACGAGTTAGTCTAACGGATAATCTAGTATTTAACAAATATTTTTTAATAAAATTGAGAATTCTGTCGGAATGTGTGTATAATATCTTAATTACTTAGATTATTTTTAGTTGGCTCCATACACATTGAAATTATAAAATTAAAAATAAAAATAAAAATTTATTAATTTCTCATGACGTATATTTTAGGCTAGTAAGTCTTTTCAATCTTGAACAAATTTATGTTATTGAACCTTTTTTTACCCCCAAACACGCGACAGCTGAATAGTTAGTCAAATTACATAAAGTTAACCAGACTTCTTTGCCTAAATTAATGGCAATACTTCAGAAGACTCTAAAACATGTAGAGTAGATTTTCAGCCATTGAAAATTTTGGCTTCATCAAAATATATATTTGTTAAAAGGTTCACACCGACATGCTTGCATCTTGATGCTATTCCTTTTAGGGTCTATTTGGATCTGGAGAGAAATGGAGAGAGAGCAAAAGAGAGAAGAGGGTACATATATTTTTCGTTTGAGAGTTTATTGTAAAATGAGTTAGAGAAAATGGAGGGATATTATATGCCCTCTAAACCTCTCTAAAATCTATATTTTTAATTTCTTCAAATTTGGAGGATTTGAAATGGGAGAAAGAAGATATATTATAGCTGTTGCATATTATGCTTGGATTGTTTTAATTAAATATCTGCTAATATATAAATAAAATATTTTAAAATTTTAATTATAAAATTATATGATAATATGTATTATCCTCTCATTTTTTTTCAATTCCTAGATAAGAAATGTACTTTTTACGTTAAAAAAAAAAAAAAACATTAGTTGTATAGTTGTGCTCATTTAATATATGTATAAACTAACATGAATGCATGCTTTTTTGAGTATTTTAATGTCAAAGAAGTTCTTCTCCTTTGGTCCTTTCCTCCCTCTGGGATTGGTTGTTTAACTTCATCATTGAACCCAACCAATTCTATTTCACAAATGTACCTCCTATTTCTCAGTTTGAGTCCGTACTTCTGAGAACTGCGATGGCTAGTTAGTGGCTTTGCTATAGAAACAGGCTGTGTGCAATGGAGCCAATGGTCCATGGATGAGACCCTGACCAACAAGTCTAACTTACTATATATATATATATATATAGCAATCAAAAACATGATGGGGAGCTATGGCTGTCATGCCACGTGTTTTAATATTAGTATAGGACCATCCTGAAAAATATTGCAGGAAGCAACATTAGGATGAGGGTACCAGAAATTAAACATTGGTGCTAAGACTTTGGGGACTCTGATGTCCTTTGAGATGACAACTAGCGTGATCCCTAGCTAAGTTAAAGACCATAATTCATTGTGGATCATGATTCACGCAGCATTAAAAACACACAAGAAATCAGGGACAGCCACATGCATCATCAACATATATTAGTGGGAGGTCTGTTTTGTTATCTTCCTGCATGTGGACCCTTTTTCTGTCTTCCTCTTCCTCTACAATTCACGAGAGCCAGAAGCCAAGGTCCATGGAAACAAAAAAACATTGACTACTCACATCACAGAAATGGAATGTTTTTCGTTTTAAAATTATCTATTTTCTCCCACACATTCTAGTTAATTAATAGAAAGGGGAATCACATTATTCGGGCACACCCCCTTTGACCCTATTAGATAATACTCTAAACATAACATTTCTCTTTTAAATTCTTGGAATGAAACATTTTTCTTCATTTAAATCAATATAAATGTCACAGCAATTATATCATTTTCAAGAAATTTTTTTTTGTAATTTTTGGTCACACTCTACAGGTGTAGTATAACCTATATACATGTCCCAAGTCATCTCTCATAACTATCATAAATAACCCTATCATTTCTCGTCAAATCTATGACAATATTGTGAGATCTTGGCAGAATCTGAAGAGGCACAATTATGTGTACAAAACCATTACCCAAATAAGCAGGTGAAAACTTAATTACGCTTGGGCTTCAAACTCTCACAATCTCATTATGAATTGCCAATTGATCTTAGTTTTACCAACCTTGGTGTTGAAAATTAGGTCAATATCCTTCTCAATTAGCTTAGAAGAGGGTATGATTGATTCTTACACGAGCTCCACCGGCCTATACAGTTTGGGGAAAGGAGCAACTCTGCATTCCACCTATGAATGACGATTTGTTCTGTCTAACAACCAATTATTTGCGTTTTTCACATTCTGGCTGCAAGTACGAACTCGAACTGGCGTGGATGTGACAATTTTGACTATAATTCTGCAAGTTTCACGGAGTAATTAATAGACTTGAAAATTCCAGGCCATGCATACTGTTTTATGTAGCTGTGTTGAAGACAAAGGACCTGTCCACCTGAGTTGGGAAACTACTTTTCAGAGCCTGAGTTGAAAATGATGCCACCAGGACGCTCAAAATCAAACAATAATGTGTACTCACAGCTCACTATTTACTGTTTAGTGTTTGGATCATTCTACTATGATTGGTGTTTCACTCTTCTGCGTTCGTTTTCTTACTTTCCTCTTAACAAAAAATAAAATAAAAAATCAAACAATAATATGATCAACCCATATAGGCATAGGCGCATAGCAACATAATCCCACCTTTCTTTCTTCTTTTTTTGGAACAGAGCATTAACTTCTATTCAGTTTTTCAAGCTCATGTCCTCAGTTGGAATTTGGAACTAGGAAGTAACCATCAAAAGCACAAGAAAGCGGACATTTTGCTTGAGAAATAATTTTGTCTGAGCATTTTTTTTACATTTCTAGGCTAAAAAGCTAACAGAAAGGGATAGAAAAGAATCTTGACATAATAAAGCAATGAAATCCTTTTCTTGCCCCCACAAGTTATACTATTATCATCGACCATTGTTGTTTCTCCATTTTAGATGGAGCAGCTTAATAATAACACAAAAATATGGTTGTCTTTTGGCCAAACAGTTTTGAGTCATAACGAGATATTGAACGTATACATTAAATTGAAATAAAGGTACAAATCAACTCACATCTGGATTCAGTATCTAATCTAGCTGATAATAAATTTGATCCATGCTTTACCACCAAAGGGTAGTACTAGTCAAAGAATATAAATCACGTTAGGCATCAACCAAAACGATAAACTATTTGTGGGAAATATTTCAAATAACTTAAAAACACCCTATATGTGTTGCATATGAAATCCGAGGAGTAAGCCGCCATCAGGAACTCTGAATATTACAGATGAAATCATTCTCAGTTAATTGAATGACTTGAGGTGGAATATTTGGCATTTTGGGACATATGAACTTTTTGTTGAAGCCTGCCCAAACTTCTTAGTAGCAACTTCATTCTCCTCTAATAAGCTAGTTTGAACAAAAAACCGAACCCACCAAGATGAACTCCTCAATTTAGCCTAAAGAAAGCAACCATGTCAGTTTCTATCCTTTTTTTTTTTTTTTCCAAAAATCATGTCACTGTCATATTCATGAAAAAATAGGACATTCTGAGTAGAATATAATATAATTAAAACTATTAGAAAGAGAAAATGTTCAATATATAGCAATAGTAAGAAGAACAAAGAGATGTTAACTTCAGAAAGCATATGAACAAAACTATCAACTATTTTTTCTTTTTCTTTTTCTCCTGCAAAACAATCTTCAATTGACTATTTAAGTGTTCTCATAATGTGAAAGAATTAATTCACTGAAGTGATCAAAGTTGTTGACTTGTTGTAACTTAAAAAAGCTTCTCTTGCATCTCTGCAATGGATGCTTTACTCCGAGTTTAATGTACAGTTTAAGAGGGGACTTAGAGAAAAAGAAACATGTCTCTTCCACATGATGCAACCAAAAGAAGTCCCTCAATCGAAAAATACTCCAAAATACTTTAAGAGTGTAAAAGTGCAAGTCTCTATGACTGAAATCTTCAAAGGACAGAGAGTTTGGTACAGAAAAAGGAAGTCTAAAGTAGAGCATCTATGAAGATAAATAACAAACAAGTCAAGTATGTCCCGCTTAAGAATGCTAACTAAAACAAACAATTTTGGTATAAGAACTTCTCTTTAGCACAACCAGAGCTACCATATCAACATGTTTTGTCTTTCATATGAAGCAAAATATTTGCATGATTTTATTTCCTGCATAATATATTACCTTTCAGGATTTTCCTTAGTCAGGGAGAGCAACAAAAGCTAGAGCAAATTCTAAGATAATTTTGGGAGATATTCCATTCTTGCAACACTCTTACGTATAACTGAACTTAACACACTACACGTATAACTGAACTTAACACACTACAGCTTCATAAACCAATCCTGGACTTAATATCTTAACTTTCTTTTATTTCTTCTTGAATGTTCAAGCGTAAATGCTGAATTCACTGCAATATCTGAAGCATGCTGAGTAGCATGTAGTTTCCATGCCACTTAACATTTTCTTACCCACAATATATATGTACACACACAGAAGAACCCTGACTTGAACAATAACTCAACATCCACCTCTCCTCCAAGCTTGGTAAGAATTTAGGACCTTTTCCATTCCACGATCAACCATTGACAATTAAAAGTAATCAACTATTATCAAGAAATATACAACAATATTCATGAAATAGCCACTCACCGCCCTCCCAAATTTGGACACATCTCCAACCTTAGCCTTTTGATTACCAGGGTAACCTACACATGTGAAAAAGATATCAGCAATAGGTCAAAAAAGAAATATTTAGATCAGATAGTAAATTGATATCTCTGCTAAGCACTAGAACTACTAAAATTTCAAGTTCTTAAAAATGCAATATCAATTATCCATCATCAAGAGCATCGTTCTTTTTGGTCAAACATACTAAGAAATTTCAGCAATACTTTACATAAATCCAAACACCACATTTACCCTATAACACAGATGCTCTTCCATTAGTAATTGGTCAAATTCTTTATTTAAGTTCTTATCTTGTTGACTCAGAGAGGCCTGATTTACTTGTCCTTTGTAAATAATATAAAATTCAATATATCTGAATCAAAAATCTGGAAAAATACTTCTTGCCGCTAAAGTTCTGGTTCTAATATGATAATATCAAAATCAATGCAGATGCTAGTATAAGCAATTCCAAAAAGTACTATTACCTGTAAATATCACAATACCATCAGACGATACCCTAGCCAGATCAGGAAGAGTTTTGTTGAGATAACGTGGAGATAAATAATCCAGTGTATCTGAAACAATTACAAGAGAGAAAGATTTTGGCCTGTATGGAAGAGGAAACTTGATATCTGCCACGCGCACAATGCCTTTGTTGACAAGAGCTTTGCAATGATTATCAGCATCCTCTGTATCATATGGTTCTATACCCCAGGCTTCAGTTTCCTCTTCCTTCAGCAACTTAGAAGTCACATAACAAGTATCGGGACCAACATGTAAAACTTTATGCATGCTATCTCCATATGCTTTCTTCAAAATGGGAATTGCTCGTTGGACCTCTGCTGTGCACAAGTAATCACCTGGAAATTCAATGTGTTTAGAATGCTACAATATGTCTGAAAGCCAATCACAAGCCATACTGCAAAGATCATGCCAAATAACATCAACCCCTAGATTGAAGAAACAAAATGCTAGACGATGCTACTGGCTCATCAATTTTGAAGATGAACTGGAACTATAAGATTCGTCTCTTTTTTCTTTCTTTGGTTCATTGGAGACCCATTAGGCCATAGATGACATAACAGGGGTGGCCTGTCCTCTTTCCCATAAATTCACCTTCCCATTCCAGAATTTGATCTTAAGACCTCGAAGTTGGAAGTCCTGGGTCCAAACCAATGTGGTGTCCCCTTAGAGATATATAAGATTACTAACTGTATACTAAATTCAATTTCTCGGTGGCATCATTTTAATACCCTTTCATATAAATGACTTCTATCTTGGAGCTTGAAGATGTCCATGCCAAAGATTAGAGTAGCAAAACTTAAGTCATTCATCCAGAGGACAAAACATGCAAACATATTTTCTTTACTAGCAATAAGATGCCTCATTAAGGGATATGCCACAAGCATAAGATGGGGAAATTATAAACATAAGATTCAACTGATTAAAAGAAGAAAGAACCGCATAAGCACCACCTCAATATTGTTGATTGTTAAAAGGATAGACAAAATATTCTGTGGACTCGGATGAAGTTTACCTTCAACCCTGCTGACTGACTCGATATGGTTGCCAAATCCACCTATTCATAAAAAGAATATAAGTCCAATTATTTCACAGTGTATGGTAGGACACATATGGCTTGATCCAAGATTGCAAACAAAAAGGTAAAAAACAGAATTGCTAAAATTTGTGTTAGCACGAAAAGAGCACAAACCTGAGCCTTTGTATGAATAGGCCATAAGAAGCAGGCCTCCCTAAAAGGTTGTCAAATGAATGTAATCAAAATTTCACAGATGAAGCATATTCTATTTCATAAAATGCTGAAATTGAAAGAAAAGCAAGCTGAGTTGTGCAAATTATCCTAGTGTGAATCAAATTGATGGTCAAATTTGCTCTTACCAAGACTATGAGCCCAACAGACAAAATCGGTGAAGAACGTGATTTCGAACTTGAAAACAAACCACCTCCGCCATCCCCGAATCTCCTAGAGGGATTCACCGGTCTCCTCGACATAGTTTTCGAATTATTTAATTATGCCCACAAAGCTGTTTTTATGCTATCTGCCACAAATTAAGTGAAATCAACAATCTAATATAGAAATTTGATTCAGAGAAACTCGATAGGATATGCAAAAACACAGGTCATTTGCTTATCTCTAAGCTAACTTAAATGAAATTGAAGCAGATCAGAGAAACAACACAACTTCAGCTATATATATATATATATATATATATATATATGTAAGAAAGTAATATAAAATCTAAAGCATGGAAACTAATATGAAAAATGAAAATGAATAGCATATGCTTAATTGCTTATGTGACAATGAGAAGCCAACAATTTCTCAGAATTGTACCTCTTCCATACAAGGATCAGTACAATGCTCTCTAAGTTAACAATGAAATGGAAATTACCAGAAAACAGTAGCTATAGAACCCACATTATGCAACGTTAACCAGCGCTAGATCTGAAATTTCTTTTGCCTGTATTGCCCGAGCAAGAGCGAGAGAGGCTTTTAGAGAGATTTGGTTTGTGTCAAATGTCAATGGCCTTCGTTGTTTTGCCACGAATTGAAAAGATAGTTAGGTCGTTATTACGAATGTGGAAACACTAAAGAAGTGTCGGTAGTGGAAATCCGGTGGTAAACTAACAACCAGATGGGCCGGACTTCATAAGCTTAATTCGCTCTAGCAATAATGGGCCCAATTTAAGCCTGATTAAGTCCATTACCACGTGGAATAGCTATTGACAGGTGTCTAGTATTTGGGGGGCGTGACAGTTACGCGGTGTGTTACTTAGCAACCATCTAGACGACGCCGTATTTGAAGCTTCTAGTAGGAATTTCACTGGCCTGTAGAAAACAATCTTCTTCTTCTTCTTTCTTTCTTCTCTACGAAAAATCACAGCCCTCTCACTCTCAAATTGAATTAAACCAGAAGTCTTAACATGGTTTTGGGTCATCAAATTCAACTAGTCTGTGCTTAGAGGATCCGTTAAATGTGATATTTTTAATTTATTACGAGAAAAAAAGATGAAGGGGGATGATGTTAATGGAGATAAGGATAATCCATGGCGGTCACAAAACAGACCCAATCGAGAGAAAGTAGGAGACATAAAACTTTGGGGAGTTTTCCTCTTTGGTCTTATTGGCGCCACTGCAACGACCTTCGCTGTGAGTAATACATATTCTTTTTTGTGTGCATTTTTTTCTTATCAATATGTTCTTCAAACTTGAATTCGATCTGAATATAAGTTGTTAGATTAAATTCATGAATCAATTTCGGAACCCAACAAGTTGTAGACGAAAATGGCTTGTTGGGTTTTACAGTTCACATTTCTAGAATTGAATTGTTTGTTAACTGATTAGCTAAACCATAATTCACAAAAGCTGCAGACTCCCACCCCAACCTACGAGAACAATATAAAATATACCGATCAAGTTGTTCAATTGCACGTGAAAACTAGAAATTCATTCTGTGGAAATACAACTTATTTCTGGTAACGGTTAAATTAGATATAGCATTTGATGCTTGAGGCAAATTCGGCAGGTTGGTCAGCTGCGGAGGACTGTTGATTTGTTCTTTTCTCAGGTAGATTTAAATGGTATTTTCATTGTTTACCATACCTGAATATTACTTAAATGAACCTTCAGTCTGTATTAATTTGAATGAATTGAGAATGTCAAAACCAACTTACATTGGAATCCTTACTAAAAGCTTTTTCTTTCAATCGTAAAAGTTCAGTATATGTGGTTCCTTGTGTTTGTTTCGTATTGCTTTCTTTATTTCGTTATATCTACTTGGCAGGGAATTGACATAGTTTCTCATGACGTGCTTAATAAAAAGGAAAATGTAAATGTATGGTAAAAGAAAAACACTAATTCAAGTTTGTTCTTGTGAGCAGAATAGTTTTCAGCCTCCACCTCCAAATGTCTATCGGCTTAAGTGTATTATAACCTGATTGCATCTGTGTACTGTTCATTTTCAAGAGCAGATACCTTTTTTTCTAAATGGGGAGGATAGAAGAACCTCCTTGAGTTGTTGTCCTATATCCGTTCAAAACTCAACAGGTCTTTCTACTTGGAAATCCTTGTTTCCCAAGTTTCTAAGTAACAGATATCTCATTTGAGCATGTGGATGAAAAATGAAGAAGTGTTATCCACGACTAAAAACAGGACCTTTCCTATTCCATAATGAACAAGAAAGGATTTTGTTGTATGTTCTCTTGGTATCACGTCTTCAAAATTCAAAAGTACTTATTTAGGCCTAAAGTTGTTGTCTAGTATATCAGTTGTTAAAAGAAAAAATTGATCTGCTCATTATATAATACCATAAGCATACCTTGTTACTCTCAAACCAGAAGAAACAAATGCATGTGAGAAACTGATGATGTCTATTATTGCACATTGTAGTTGAGAAGGCCACAATCATCAGGGAAAGGAGGGACTGGCAAATCTTTTCGTTCAAGTTTTCAGGAAGAATCATTGAAAAATTACAATCGTCGAATGCAAGAGGAGTACGAAGAGGAGATGGAGAGAGTCGTGAGTATTTTCTCTCTTAATTATATTCTTATTTTATCTTGAAACAAACTTGGGGTTAATGCTTGAGAGAACTCCATGGTTGGAAGGTCTTTCATGATCTTATAAAGGGGTGAATCTCCATTCCTTATTATGAAGAATTTGGTTGCTAGAAAGAAATAAATTGAAATTTGCTACAACCTTTGTTTTCCTTGTAAATTTTACCCACTTTCTATGGATCCTATTTAACTTCCCACAGAAGGAAATAACAAAACTTGCTTGATATTAATACAATGTGAGCTGAAGACAATGAGAATGTGAGCTGATGGGAGGTTGCTATATTCCCACACTTTTTCCTTTAATCCTTTTTAGAGAAATCTCACACATGGTCCTTGTGGTTTTGAACCTGTCATCTCAACAACTACCTTGGGGGGCTGGGGAGCCATTAAATTTAAAGTTAATGGGCTCGAGGGATGCTATAAGCTAAGCTTTCTATACTGCATGTATTTGTCTATCTCGTTTCATTTCCATACATAAATGTGTTTGGCCTGAAAGCTGTGGATCTTCATTCACCTATATCTCTATTTTGGAATTCAGATTTGTCATTCAATTGCCATAGTTATCACAAGTTTAATGCTTTGAATCCCCTCCTTGGATGTTAGTTCAATATGGAGTGAAGTAGTCCGTCATTCAAGATACCAGATTCTTTTCTTAATTAGCATAAATTTTTGCCTGCCTGTTTTTCTTAAAGCTCTTATGATTTATGATAATATTATTCTATTTCACTTGTTCTTATGTTGCTACTCTTTTCAGGAACGTATTAGGCGTATGCAAAGCGTGTTCAACAGAGAAAGGAACAAGTATAAAAGAAGCTACGAAAGCTGGAAGGAAAATGGTTCTGGTGCATATCACCAGCATTTCCAGCGGGATGACTGGTATTGGAAGGGTGATTCCTCCTACAGAGACAGGCAGACTAATTATAAGGAAACTCCAATTAACAGTGGAAGCTATTCATTATCACATCACTACTCAATTTTGGGTCTTGACAGGTAAGAATTGGTTGATGAAAACTTCATTTGCACTTGGAGTGGCCTACTAGTTTGGCGCCTAAGTGCATCTTGCTCCTTTAACATATACAAACGGGCAATGCGGTGACATCTATTGCTTTATTCATCATTGTCTGGTATATTTATTCAACTTGAAAGAGTAGGTGTAGAAAAAAATGAGAGGAGAGAGTGGAACTGTGTCAGATGAGGACATGAAGGGAAGTCTGGACATAGAAAATAAATTTTTTGACAAATAAAGATGTGAAAAGGGGAGAGTCATGTCTGATGCACGTGGGATGGGATAGCTACCATTAATGTGGCTTATTATGAGAACATTGCAGTTCTACACAATGGATAAGATGTAAACAAACCATGAATTTTTTAAGTATCTTGTTGATGCAAAAATCCTGTTTTGCACCAATAGTCCAAAAAATGAAAAAGAAGCTCCAATTAGCACCAGAAAAAACATTACTGGTTCAATCCATGAGTTACCACCCGTATAGAGAGTAGTTAGGTGTTTGTCTTGCATTCATGTTTAATAGTGACAAGAAGTTGATGTTTTCGCTGCTGCTTTTTTTGCCTCAGGCTCAGAACAACACCATACACAGCTGCTGAGATTAAGGTATTCCTCACTACACTGAGAATCTTACATATTCCTGTCAAGTCAATTTGTGTCAACAAATTAAATTTATGTGATGTCTGTCTTGATGTAAAGTGACTGGTTTTACCTTGATAGTGTTTCATTTCATATGATTACCATTTATTCCCTGTTTATTCTGGTATTTAGCTGGAACTAGTTGCGCTTCAAATTTAAGCTCATGAATGGTGGAGTATGAGCAAGCATGCAATTTCAATATCAGTTTCTAGGCTATTTGCAAACTGTGATTGAAGTGATATGGTGCTTATGGCTTTTAGCCATTCTAGCATCATTATCAGCTATATGGAACAGTTTTCATTTCATCAATCATGCCATTTTTAATGGAAGGAATTGGAAAATATGAGGTGCTATTTTATATTTATATATGTTGTTTGTTATGTCCCATCTTGATTGGACATTTCATATTGAAGATCCAATTTCAGTTTTGTGTAATATATTCTTGATACTGCAAGAGAAGAGGATCCTCATGTGATTGATTTTACTTTAATTTGTCTGACTTTTTCATTCATTTTTTACTTCCATCTATATTAATAAATATCCCCTTCATCCTTGCAGACAGCCTTTAGGGCCAAGGCAAAAGAGTATCATCCAGATCAGAACCAGAATAATAAAGGTTGGTCATGATCAGTCAATTAATAAGTAAAACTTTGTGACCCGAAGCCATAGTTGTTCATGGTTTAGTGCATTTATGATGATGCAGAGGCTGCTGAGGCAAAGTTCAAAGAGGTGATGATGTCGTATGAGGCCATAAAGCAGGAAAGAAAAAACACTAATTTCTAACTATCGATCTTTGTCTTGGTTCCTACAAGATATCAGGTATTCCATATATGCAGCACGCCAGCACCTGAGTCCCGCAGAGACTGGTAGCAGATATTGTCCAGCTGAACATGAATTGGTGCAATCTAATTTTTGGGAATTATTTACGGTCAGATTTTCATGTAATGTTACGGTGTTAGCTAGTGATGAGTTCTTTTTTTTCTGAATACACATATAATATGGGTATGTAATTAGTGAGCAAGTAAGCAACTACCATGCATGCAAAGCCCTTATAGCATGGTTTCATTAGATTACAAAGGTTGTGGAGAACATAGTATGTTTTTTTTTTCCTCTGTTGCATGGATTGTTATTGCACAAAACTACGACCGCTGCATTGCTATTCATTCATTCCATGAGGACTCACCTCGAGTAGCAATGTCCTTGTGCAAACTGCTTGTAGAATTATGCATAAATGTAATGGTGAAAAAAAGAAAACAAGTTGTGCGTTTTACCTGTTTTTTCTTGTCTCCTCTTTTAATAATATACTGTCACTCAAGTCAGCAAAAGTAGCCACGAATTTGAGCTCATATACGGGGAAAAAATTAAAAAAATTCAGTGAATTCCACCAAATGTGGGCGGGTAGAGGTATGCAAAAAAAATTAACAACTTGCAAAATCTCATTCAATTCATAAATGATTATGATTCAATAATTTTTTATTTTAAATTAGGTCGAGTGGCTAGATTGAGACTTTTTAAAATTGAGTAAACTTAGTCCACTGAATATTATATTTCAATATTTATTAAAATACTTATATATGTAAATATTAAATTTAAATTTATAATTTTAGTATCTAAATATTAAATTTATATTATTATTAAATATACATCATTATTTCATGTTTTAATCTATTTTTTAATATTAAATATTTTTAATTTACTTAAAAAAATTATTTTAAAATATAAATTAACTCACTCGAGTCATCTGCCTTTTATACAAGTGAAAATTTTAATCATTGGGTCACCCAATTTTCAAAATTTGATAAAATTTTAAATCACCCGAATTAGCAGAATTGGATAATATTTTGGGTGACATTTTACCTCCACCTGATCTGACCCATCTAGTTGGACATCCCTAGCAACAGGTGGCTTGTTGAGTATTTTTGAATTTTATATTATGGCAAAGATCCATTAATAACTCGGTCCTTAATCCTGTACAAAACAAATGTCATTGGTTAATTTGATAATTATTTTGTGTTTAAGTTATAATTGTATATTATTTCATATTTATTTGCACACGGGAATCTAGATTTTTTTTTTTTTTTCTTCGGTTTAGCGGTACTAAATTTATTATTAAGTGAGACACCCCTTGACTTCAAGGCATCTCGTGACAGGGAGATGAATCGCATTCTTATCCACTCATCCTCCCATCACCTCTTATCTGAATCTTGCCAGATATTGGTCGAGTGAGAAAGTCTACTTAATGTACAAATATACCGAGTCACCCTTGATTCAAATATTGGTCAAATGAGAACGTCTAATTAACGTACAACTATTTCCCCAAAGCTTTATCCAGTACCAAGTTTCCAATTTCCAGCAACAGAGGGAAAAGAAAGAAGAATTCAAGTTGCATGGTTAGCCAACATTATCAGAACACAGCTTTTGTAAGTTGGCATTGCTATTTTGGCCGGGTTTAGAGAATCAAAACTAGCAGCCAGACAATTGAGTGGTATCTACCATAAAATCGTTGGAGGAAGAAAGAGATCACATATTTACCTAGATTTAAAGTAATGGACCCTCAAAAAAAAAAAAATTACTTAAAAGATTAAAACGTTTTACACATCTTGCTGAAGCATTTGCCAGCCCCTCAACTTTAGAGAAGGTAGACAGCTCCAACACACAGTGGCTCATCTTCTTTCATTTAAATATATTCATTGTTTTAGTAATTGTGACTTAGCAGGGGGTGCCCTGTAATATGCTGGGACAGTTGCAGGAAAGAACATTTGGCGTACTCCTTCTGCCTTAATGATGGGGAAGATGATTCCTGATGCACTCTGGCAACATATAAATTTGGATATTCAGATTCAGAAATGAGAGAACGAATCCATAATCCTCTTTCTTCCAAAAAAAAAGAGAAAAAGAAAAGTATAATACTCACAGATATCAGTCTGGCGCCAATCCAAATCCTTTTAGGAGATGGAAATGGGAGCAACAAACGACCAACACCATATATTGCAACAGCAAAGAAGTGGAGAACCAAGCTTAATGGACGAGGGTTTAATCCAGAAAGTAAAGAAACTGGTCCTGTTGAGCATACACCACCGAGACTTAAATAATCAAAGCATGCTTCGCGCATTTCCTTCCTTGCCTGATCAGGTGATGCACAGAAAACCTTGTACAGGGCTCCTGCCAACGTATTTATGGTAGACGCCACAGGCTGCCAAAAAAAAAAAAAAAAAAAACACACACACATTTCAGAATCAAGTTTAACGATAGCACCAAAAGTGTTTTCTAAATTTGAAATTAGATCAATGCTTTTTGTGAATTTATCGAAGGTATGGTGCTTGGTGATGGTAATGTAGAAGCCTATGCAACTATCCTCTAATGAAGTCACCAACCACCTTACTTTAAAACTTACCTTCCGCAAGGTATAAAAGGATTCGAGATATTTGCAAAGTGTGGGTGCATCATTCAGATCATGCAAATGGTTAAGAAGATCCCGCAGAACCACTATATCAGACAATGCCACAGTCATTCCTCCACCAGTCA
This sequence comes from Quillaja saponaria, assembly GCA_029379385.1. Taxonomy (NCBI): domain Eukaryota; kingdom Viridiplantae; phylum Streptophyta; class Magnoliopsida; order Fabales; family Quillajaceae; genus Quillaja; species Quillaja saponaria. The sequence continues at coordinate 26,009,430 of CM055610.1, forward strand.
GAGGATGACGCATGTTGAATGCATCTCCCATTAGAAGGGCTCCAGGAGTAGGATGAGGAGCAGCTGGCATGCTTCTATTTGGCATTGTCCTTATGTTGCCTTTATCAACTGCAGCTACAAAGGCATCATAAATCTCAGGGGGAATCTGTAAAATAACTTGACTTGGTTAGTCCAGAGTACTGGTGATTGTGAACTAAATGTGAAAGTCATCTTATTTAAATTAAAAGAACTGATGAGACAATATCCCAAACAATTCCATAAAGAAAAGAAGGCACAAGTAGATACCTGAGGAGCTACCACAGTCTTCAAATACTTTGCCATTTCACCATTTGAAATAGAAGGAACCTTCTGACCAGGTACATCAACCAGACAACGAACCTCTGTACTACTGATAGGATAGAACAAAATTGGGGAAGGGTCTGCTAAGATAACATGCCCATGGTTTGCATAAGGAAGTGAGCAATTCTCCAGCACGAGACCAACAAAACAAGAGGGAACATCTACCTGCAGACACATATGTGATTTAGAGTTCTACCAAGTACTTGGTTCTTATAAGCATAACTGATGAGAGTTTCATTTAAATAAAGGTGCATAAAAGAGGCAGATAAGTTTAATTTGGCAGTCAGGTACTTTGTGGGAAGAAGTTGAGCAATTTGAACTTTTGAAATTATCACATCTTAAAGGCAACTCGCCTTAGGGGTACAAAGAGATCGGCGCAAGTTTGAGAAACAGCCATCACAAACAATGGTCAGTGGAGCATATGTTGTCAGTTCCTGGCCATCCTTACTCTTGTATTGCACACCTTTCATTGTTCCATTTTCCTCAAGCAGGGAAGTAACTGTTCCTTGCTCTAATCGTACACTATAGAAAAAAAAATGGCATAAGTATGGATTGAAAATAAGAGCACTATATTTCAATAAAGAACATCTGAAACAGGAAAACTAAAATGTACAGTGGGTATCAAAACATGTACATGACTGTGTGATGAGATAAGACAGCAGATCAAGGACACAGATATACTTAACAAATTTGGACCCAGTAATTTGCTGCAAGTAACATAAAGTTCTAGCAGTACCAACTATAACATGTCAACAGGATAGTGAACACCTAAACTTGGGGTCATAAATATACTAAAGAACAGAATCTTGCCTCCATACATGGATCATTTATGGAAGTTCTCATAATACAACAATCAGCATTTAAGTTAAAGAAGTACACAAAGTGAAATCTACATATACAAGAGTGAGAAGGAATACTTAGGAAGAGAGGCAGCCTTTTCCCGCATCCTCTGAATGAAACGTCCATTATGAAAGCTTCTCCCGGAGACATCTGAGTGAAACTTCTCCAATGGATAAGAAAGTCGAGTATTTCTCCCATCCTTAAAAAGAGCATAACCAAACACTCGCTGAGCATCAATTTGTTCCACACAATCTGCAATTAGAGATAAGAAACAGTTCATTTGATATCAAAGAGTTGCTGTAACTGGAGGTGAAAAAGAGATACCATTGATTCTTATTCTTAGTACTCATCAACATCGCTCGTAGAGTAATAAGTATTTAGACAGAATTAGGTTTGCACATGTCATAAAGTACCTTCAAGTCCCAGTTCAATCAATTTGAGGTAGCCCCCAGGTTGCAGCAACTCCCCAACAATTCTGTCAGGCTCACTCAAGTCTCTTTCAATCACTTGCACTCGACGTCCATCCTGCATTTTATATTACATATGTAATTTGCAAGGGAAATAATATGCACTTGGGAGTTCCTGAGTATTGAGTAAATAATCTATTTCTGAAAACAGTATCCCGTTTGATGCAATAGACAATGACAAATCTTATTAAAATAGATAATATGCTAAATAAAAAGAAAGCAAGACATGACATCATAAATATAGATGATAGATCAAAGAAACTTCCAGGCTAAATAACCCAAGGCAGAGCTCAACAACAATGCATAGTCCACTTTTGGCATAAGCCCCTAAATGGTTTATAAGTCAATGAATGCCTTGTGCCGTGTCAAACAATAGTAGTTGAAAGGAAAAATGGATAAGTCAATGACCACATTTTATATCATGTTAACACAAGCATCAAATAAATAAGCCGAGTTTGTTCTCCATTATATCAGCAAACTGGTTTTATGCCTATAAGGCCTTTCCAAGCCTCAATTTTAAATCCTATGTGTGGTATAAAAAATTAAAATGACCAGTATGCAAAAGTAGATCCTATGAGACTAAAAAAAATGAAATTAACATAATATACTGCATAGTACCACTAGATTTTAACATCTCACTCTCTCTGCTGTATAAATTTCGCTGGAAAGAGATGGTTTTATTTTTATTAAGTTATCACATACACACCACAGAACTGGGCTGGGTTAAGACCAAACCTTGTGCTGTACGACCCATCTTAAAGGAAGAGGAGGTGCTATTAGAACTAAAGGTCATTGGCCGAAAAATGAAAAGATTTGTCTATAGCATATGTGACAATCATTTTTCATTCCCCATCTCTTGTGATGTTTTCTTCTCTATGAAAAAATAGTAGATGTACCTGATCTTAAAGTAGCATCGCTAATTCATTTCAAATTACATGTTCATAACTTGAATCCAAAAGATTCTACTGTGAATTCGAGAGACTTGGATATGCTTCCATGATAATAGAAATTATAAATTACAAACTAATGTTACATCAAGATATTGATTTACTCTAAACTCAAGTCAAACCACATCTTTGATGATTACGGCCAGCCTATTCAGTGGTTATACGAAATCAGAGACAAATATTAACAAAGAAATTCCAGTCAACGGAAACTTATTCTTTCAAGCTAACCACTACTTCAATTCAGGAAGTGCCAGACGGAAAAAAAAAAAAAAAAAACTAGCTCACTACCTAACGCCAGAAAGTTTTCTTTGTAACCAACCAAAAAGAAAAGCAAAAGCGCCAACAACAACAATTAATCATAGCACAAAAAAAGAAGATAAAAACACAAAGTATTCCTTATTATTTTTCACCTTGCTTTCTTGTTCTCGAGATCAACTTGGTTTTACAAAACTCGTAATATTCGTTGTATTTCAAATATCCTTCACCGTTATTAATGAGATGTTATTCGTTTGATTCCAGGGATAATCAACACAGAAAATTAAGTAAGATTAAAATACCTTGCCGAGAGTATGAGCGAGAGCTGCACCCGCGACACCAGCTCCGACGATGATGACGTCAACGTCGCCTTTACCATTCATGGATCTGCATTCTCCATTAGTGGTCGTTATGCTCTCCACGCAATTATTCCTTGCCTCTAATGAATCTCTGCAATTCTTCCTCGCCAAAACGACATTGTACAGAACAACGAAGCCTAGCACAGAGCCGACGATCCAACCAACCGTCAATTGATCCACCATTTTCCAAATGCAAATCCGAGCAACCTTACAGAGACGAGGACGTAAGACGGAGACGGCTACGGCTGCGGTGTCTCGCTGCCCCTCTCTCTCTGCCAAGCTAGCTACAGCCTCTCTTTTTTAAGTTTCGGTAATTCAACATAATACGAGAGCTTTCATAGCAAGTGTGGGTTTTATAGAGGGCCGCACGTGTGAAGAAGGACAAGTCACAAAACTTAAATGGACGCTTCCACGCTAAGATGCACCCCATAAGTGTTGCGCTTAACATGCGCACTATAGACCATCATCATTGATCATAATCTTTGACCGATGTTTATACATTTTCTGAAAATAATTTCAATTACGAATAATCGAAGGCAAATAACTTGTAATTAATTATTATAATATGTTGTTGATTGGATATTAGATTCTTTTTTTTTTTTAGTTTATTATATGGATTTATAGACTACATGATATGTATAACATATTTAATTTATATTCATTCAAAATCGGTTGAATCTATTTATAAATTGTTTTATTTATATTTATATAAAAAAGTTGAAGAAGAATAAAAACAAAATTTGAGCCGAATGATATTAGAATTTATTTCTTTCAAAATCATAACAAATTTGACAGCTTTAAATCGAGAATTATGTTCCAATCGTCCGAGATGTATATATTTTGATTCTTCCCCATATTTTATTTTATTATTATTTGTTACTTTAATATGTTTAGGACAGTCTATCAGTCAAGAATTAGGATTTATATATACATGATATAGTGGACCCAAATAAAGACAGATAAGTTGATCTTGGATCTGCATGAGAACGATAATACAATGAATGTTGGGTTCGGGAGTCTTGCGTGCGAAGCATGGCTTACTATTCAATAATTTTTATTTTTTTATTTTTTATACATGAGTTACTATTTTAAGATATAAGTCTTATCATAATAGTTTAGCTCAAAACATTGATATTTGTCCCTTCATCTCTGAATGTCAAATTTGAACACTCCTAATATACCAAAATTAAAATTTAAGTGCTATAAATTTTATGTGTATGCTATCATTAATTATATAATTTTAGTAATCAATAGTTTTAATTTTAATAAAACAAGTTAAGATTTAGTCTAATTGAGAAGGACTTGTTAAACCTAATTGATTTATGTGATCAATAGGTTATGACTCAAGCATATCTATATAATTCTAATAAAACAAGTTAAGATTTAGTCTAATTGAACCAGACTTATTAAACCTAATTGGTTTATATGATCAATAAGTTATAACTCAAGCATATCTATTGAATATGATATGAGTTGACAATAAGTGTAGGCTTAATATTTTAATGAGTCTAAAGACTCAGGGTTTAATTATAAACAGTCAAGTCTCATATTCTCTCTCATAAATTATATGTTCGCTCCATTAAGAATTGCTAGTAAATAGAGAGTATTAGAGAGAAAAATCTAACCCAAACACAAGCATTCAATTGAGGTATGCTTGCTTGAGAATTCTATTATTGTGCTGCTATAACTCAATTAAATATGCTTACTATTATCTATCAAAAAATAAAATAAAATACTTATTAATTATATGTTATGTTCTGAATTCATGTATAAATCTTATAATTACTGTTACACCTTCTTGATATTGGCTAAAGCCTACCACATTTGTCTTTATGACAATAAATAGAATGAGATTTTTCAAATAGGAAAAAAAAAAAAAAAAACTAAACACGAGTAATAATTTTTTTGATTGAAACACGAGTAATAATTCGTTGAACTAACGGTTTGAAGGAATACACAACATTGGATAAGCTATTTACATTATCATTATTATGAATTGTTTTTTAAACTAGACATTAATTTTGTAAGAGACAAACTCTATACATAATTCATAAAAGAAGCAAGTACAAAGTAAAGAATTTAAGGACAAGTTGTGAAATTTATTTTTTATAAATCTCAACTAATTTATTTTTCTTTCATTTAAGTGAAAATTTTATTAGAGGGGCAAATGACAATAAGCATTGGAATTCTCTTTATATATTGTGTAATTTTCAATCTTACTTGTTCCATATATCCGTTACAAGGTGTAAAGTATTTGTGGAGCAAGTTGTCCAGAGGGCCAAACCAGGTAGATGTACAACTCCCACTTACAATCAATGCAATTTGAAAATTAATTGGTATGTTGCACAAATAGTGAAAGTTATTAAAAAAATTATTTATCCCCATACATGGAGGCTTGCATGAAAGATAAAGATTGTCAAGTAAAGAGAGGTTATTCATCCACAACATGTGTTGCATAGGTGGGAGCCGAAGTTGTGAAAAGTTAGATGTGATTATTAAAGGTTTAATTTAGTGTTTGACAATTGTATTATAAATTCAAACTGCTTGTGTTTTGCACTAAGACACAAACTCAATTGAAGATACTTCTAATTTGCCGGCGTGCCCCTCGTGCTCTGCGTGGCTCGCGCGTAACACATGGATCGATAGGTGTGAGTCATGGACAGTGGCATTGTCACAAGCCATTGACATTGATAATGATTTTGGATGAAATTGAGAGAATTTAGAATTATGATTTTTTTTTTCTCACTAGTATTTTCACATCGAGTCTAATTTTATTTGGGATTTGTAACTGTCCCTCTCCACAAATATTTTTCTGTAAGCTCAAACTCTTAATATTACAGACGTCCCTCAACCGTTGAGTTCAAATGTGTCTTATTACTTGAACCATATTTTGTTAAATAATTGTAACTTTTTTAAATGTGTTATAAGAACTAAGAACTTTGAATACATACATGTTATAGTATTATACTATTTATAACATTAGATATTCGTTTATGACTCACTTAAAATAAACATATTTTTTGACAAAATATTTGTAAATAAATCACCATAGTTTTCCACGATAGGTGTATGGAGTGATATTTTTATATCTAACAGCTGTTATCTTTAACCTGCTACTTATTTGGAGGAATGAAATACAGTGGAACATATTAGCTAGTTAGAGAAAATATGCGTACATTGTAGAGTGATTAATATAGTAGCTATATTTGATTATTTTCTTGTTCGTTTTTTATTTGAAATTCATACACTTTTAGTTAATAGATTGGACCGGTTTCGATAAATCATATCTATGGTTTGGTCAAAAAAACACACATGTATGTCGGAGCTAAAAAAGTAGATGAGAATTTTACTCCTCACGTTCTCTAGCTCCCAAGTAGATTTGAACCTATTAAATGAATTAAGTAAGCACATATTATTGATCATCAAGCCAACTCCAACCATATTTTTAATTTAAATATTTTTTTTATATTATTTTATTTAATATTCATGTGTGTCTAGAATGACTTACGAGCATTTATTATATCTCTAGTCTAATCAAATATATGCACATCCATGCCGGGATTATAAAAAAATTTAAGAGGATTTTACTGTAAATTGTCAATAATTATACCAATTAGTGCGGTACGCATATATACTCTTAGTCTAAGATTCTTCTTTGTTATATAATATGGAAAGGTAGATTGGGTACCCTACACTCTCTGTCATAAAATATTATGTCTACATCACCACTATCATTTATCTTGAATAACCCTACCTCACTTCTGTCTTAATCGAATCTTATAATTTTTTCGAGGGCGGCTACAATCATCTATGGTAATGTATATTTATCACTAACTATAGACTGTGGTTAAAAAAACTTGAACACTCAATATTTTTAAATGAACTTTTGACATTTTTTTTTTTCTTTTTTCAATAGACCAACTTATTATTGGTGATTAAAATTCTTGTAAGTTACATTTTATTGTTAGTTCCCTTAATTTAATGTAAATATACTGTAGGCTTCAAAACATGGAAAGAGGGTAAAAGATCATAAATGAATTATTTTGTATGACGAAATTATATGTTAATGCATGGCTGTATTGCTAATTATAACATATTGCCCTTTCCATATAATCTTCTAACCAAGATGCCACCTCTTAGGCCTCGTTTGGATTTGCATCTCAAAATGTGTGGGCCACCTGGGCTGTTGCCTTGACCTGCTTGGCATGTCGTGGCTCATGTTTAATGCATTTTAAGTCGTTAATCTTAGAAGCGGTCTAGGGGACTTTTTTCGAGTGTCCTAGAATTCAAAGGTATCTTGTTTTTCTTTTTATATCTTTGTAACTAGCTTCTCATTTTTTTTAACTTACAAACAATTTTTAGATAATCTAAACACACTATAAATGAATATTGTTTTTGATAATTTATATTTTGAATCATAGTCACAAATCATAATTTTTGGACAAACCACACAGGTATTAAAATTGTGATGACTTAACTCATTTGGCCTTAATTACATAATGTAATAATTTAAGAAAGAAAATCAAAGAGAAACAATTATATATGTTTATGATTTGTACAATCCTTACATCATGGCTAAGAATAATTGTATTGATTTCTTAACATATAATTATTCTCCGTGAAAGCTATGACAATCTTAATTAAACTTGGATTTGGTGTGCGGCTGCAGATGGAAAATGACATGTTTGATTATTCTTCAATGTAAAAGATTATGTCGCTGTTAATTGGTGTCCAATGTTTAGATACTTTAATTACATTCACGTAACCAACACTACATTTTAAAAAAAATTCATCATATTTATGTCAATGCAAAATTTTAGAATTTTTTAAAGAATGGTTATAATTATTAGGAAAAATATAAATTTATCACAAATTATAAATTGTGGTAAAAAAACTCTAACTCTCAATTTTTTGAAAAGTATTTATTGAATTCTTTTATTACTAAACCAACTAATTGTTATATGCCGATGCTAACTAATTGTCATCTCAGCTGACAAAAATAGTCAATTTATTATCTGGAAGATATTTATTCAAATATTTCAAAAATGACAACACAAGAGTTATATAGAAATCACAGTAGATATTTTTAAGTTATCACGTATAACTAGTGAGAATAAAAAAAAAAATCAATAATTGATGTTTAAACCGTGGGGACCAGATAATTTTCATGGGTGCATATTAGGTTTTGGCAACAAAAAGGTCTAAATCTTCATTGAGTTCTAAATATACGAGGGCAAATATAACAAGCCGAATTGATTATTATGTATAATTTCTCTCATTATCAAATAGTACTAATCAAGTTTATAGAATTAGTAAAAAAAAGAAAAAGGATAAATCTACTTAATCTAATCTACAAATTGAAGTTGTTATGGGATTGTTTGGATTGAGACATTTTACATTTAAGTGACAATGTGAGCTATTATTTGTCAAACTGCAATCACAATCGAAAATAAAACATGTACAGAAACTTCTTTAAGAAATTCAAATTTACACATATATATATATATATATATATATCTATGAAAGTGATTTCTATGAAAGAAAGAAGGTAGAGATTCCTTATGCATAAAATGGTTTTCTTTTATGAACTCGTAGAAGGATAATAATACACTGTGAAGAATGGGCCAATGGGCTTAACTTTTTGAATCAGGCCTAAACCCAAATATGACCCGAAAAGAATACCCAGTTGGCTTCCTTCAGTCTTCAATTTTCACATTTTTCTGTTAAAAAAGTTAAAAGCTTGGGGCAGCGGGAACCTCCACGGGGTTCGCGGTTACAATGGATTTTGGGTGCTCTGACGTGAGTCTCTGGAAAGAAGCCCTTTCTTCTTACTCTTCTACCATCAAATCTCTAAACAAAACCAATTTGGTTTCTCTAGATGATTTCTATCGCAACGAACTTCCTCATCTTCTCCACCAACGAAACCCTAACCCTCATATCACCACCCCCGAGCTCACCAAGCTCATGCAATGGAAGCTCACCCGTGGAAAATGGAGGTTTTCATTTTGCCCCATACTCTCTCTGGTGTAGTTTTTATGAATCTCAGTTGAATTCTAATTTTATTTTCTGTTAATTTCAGGCCTCGTCTGTTGAGTTTTGTCTCGTCTTTAGACGAATCCGTAGTGAATTCTGCTTCTCAGAAAGCTTTTCAGTCTCTTCCTGATATTTCCAAAGCCGTCTCTGAACTCACCGTGCTCAAAGGGGTCGGTCCTGCCACGGCCTCTGCCGTTCTCGCTGCTTATGCACCTGAGTTAACACCCTTCATGTCTGACGAGGTTTACTTTTTTCTTAAGCTTGATTTCACTCGATTCCAGTGTTTAACTTGATAATCTTGCTCATCGTTACTGTATTTATGATCATAGGCTATGGAGGCAGCTCTGGGGAACTCAAAAGATTACTCACTGAAGCAATACCTATTGTTTGCCAATAAATTACAGACTAAAGCAAAGGTCAGCTATGCTTTACTTTTCCCTTAAGCATGAAAGTTCTCATGGTTATGTTTTTTATGTATATTTGACCTAACAAAAGATTAAATGTATTGGATTATTGCCAAGTTGCCATATATATGACAACCAGATGCTTTATATACTTTCATGTTGAAATCACTACTTGGTGTGGAGTGTCAGAGTGATAATACTTATGCTCAGTGATTACCAGCAAAAGCCCAGTAAGACACAATATAAAAGCAATGGAAAAATTAGTACTAAGCAGTAAGCACTAACTAGTGTACATAATCTGCTGAATTGCTGATTGTATAATGGACAACATTATGGTTTAGTGTTCACATAGGTAGATCTGCAGAAATGGACAGCCTTGGATTGCTAAGGGGGGTTAATTTTATGTTATGTCTGACAAAAAAAAGATTGGCAAGCCATGTAGTCATGCAGAAAAAAAATTTCATGGCTTTCCTTAGACAACAATTTTGTGGTTGTCTAATTAAAGATGGATGGAGGGTTTGATGTTACCTTTCCAGGAGATAACGAATTTCACTAAAGTTATGACAGTATTATGTACAAAATCTAATGTTATGATGAAGTGATTTTGTTATTGAATGTGAGCATACTCTGTCAAATTCATAGTAACAGGTGAGTTTACTGTGTACATAACATATTGGTGGCCCTCTTGACAAATGTTGTTGACAATAAGTTGCAGGACTTAAGTTCTGAAGGGGAGTCCTTCACTCCATCAGATGTAGAAAAGGCTTTGTGGAGTTCTGTTATAGGAGCCAAGTCATTAACATCTCAATTGGATGAAGACACTAAGATTCGAAGCAGAAGCTCTAAAAGAAAAAGAAAAAATTGACATTGTGTGGATAGTGGACCATTAGATGGCATCACTTTTAGTCATCCATTCAGATTGCCTTCCTCTTTTTTTATGACAAGCAATCTTTTTCCGTGTGAATGGCCTCTTCTTTCTAATGTAAACTTAACTGTGATCCATTTCTTTGGGATTATGCTTCATACTTTTGCATAGCTTGTAACTTTTGCTGACTAGCTTCTTTTGTACTAAAACCCTTGCTGTTCTGTAATATTCAATCTGTTCCCAGCTTAATTCTTGTGAATGGAATATTTAGTTCTAGACTTGCATTTCTTTTTCTCTTGGCTAATTATGAGTTACTATTTAAGACACTTATAATAGGTACATTAAACTCACATGTAACACTTTTCTGGATACTAATATCATGGGTTTCATCTCGGAAGTTAGATGCTTTCTTTTGGGATGTATGTAGCTATGCCAAATTTTGAACTTTGTCTAACTGTATGTGGTAGAGATAGACCTGCTTTTTTGAAACTTCGTAACACAAAACACTTCTCAACTCAATTTAGTGCACGGTTTGTGCGACAGTGTTGCTTTCTTCATGTTACAAGATTATATTTTAGATAAAGTGAGTGGAGTAAGAAGATTATGAGTTTGCTATGTAATCAAGTTGAAAGGTTTTTTAACATAAATTCAGATTGGCAATGCCATAATTTATTCTTCCAATGATGCATGATTCTCTACGGGGCAATTGAAAATGGTTTGGTTGTATGGCCAAGAAAAATGAAGAAAATGACAGGATGCAGATTACAGCTCCATAATATGACAAAATCTATGCTATCCATCTTTTAGAATAAAAGTTAATATAGCAAATATTCTGTATTTGCTGTCTGGCAGGGACAATCATAGAATTGCAATGAAGAAAGACAGGCTGTTATCATGGGTAATGATATCTCTGGCTGTATCATCTAGCAGTGTATCCATCTCAAGTGACATGTACTACTGCATCTTCAGTAGTGATGCAGATGCTAGATGACATTACCAGGAGGCAATTATCACTTTGCTCTCCTTAAACTACTCTCACTCAGTCTCTTATCCATGAAATGCTAACTGGATTACTGGATTTGACCAAATGAGGAGAGGTGATTGGACATGATTTTTGGCGATTTTCTTTTTCTTTCTTAATCTGTAGTCCTGTGCCAAATGCTATAGTTTCATATCTTACATTAAGTTGAATTCCGGTTAAAGCTTAATTAATCAGTGTGTTGTGTCAAATTTAACTGTTAAAAAGTGAGCCGACTTAATTATCTCTTCGATAAGGACCATAACTGGTTGAATACTGCTATTTTCACCAAAAATAAGGGACAAATACTGTAATTATTTACCCCAATCTCCCATTACACTTATTTCATTTATCAGCCCAAGATTTGGGTTTGATATTTTATTTTGTAGTATCTTGATATATACTTAAATTAAAGGAGAAAAATACCACAAAATTATTACCCCAATATTTTTATCTACTTATATGTATAATATGAATTTATTTTCTTCTTACTTAAAAACACATTTTATATATCTTTATATTTGATTATGAACAAATAAGTTACGTAAATTAAATCTTAGCAAAAGAAACAAAAAAAAAAAAAAAAGAGTTAAGTGAATTAAATTAAATTAATAATTTTTAGTATTAAATTACTTATGAATAAGTATTATATAATATTCTATTATGTTTCTAAACTTATACACCATTCTTATAATATTTTAAATTTTAGACTAAATGATATCATACACTGATATTTTAATCTTTATACACAACAATTTTATGTTTTTGAAGAATCTCTCCTTGTAATTTTAAATCCTCTTCCGTCTCTTCTAATTCCTTTCACATAAATTCAAGATCACTTCCATTTTTATTTTAATATTTGAAAAATAAAATAAAATTTAAGTTATAATTTTTTAGAGTTCATTTGAAAACAGTGAATTGGAATTAGAATTAGACTGTCTAATTCTAATTTTTTTAATTTGGCATAAGTATTAGAATATAAATTTAAATTTTAAACCCAATTCTAGGGAGTTATGTAACAATTACAAAACATAATTCTCAATGCTTATAAGTAAATTATAAAAATTACAATTTTAAATTAATTTTTATATTGACAATCACTATATACACCACTTACCGTTAAGACCTATTAAAAATGACAAACATTACCATCAGGGCATGTTATAGATGATAATAAATACCTGTCACAATCAGCTGAAAATGAAGAGAATTGTTATCACGAGTTGTTGGAGACCACAATTAAAGACCAAGAAAACCATTGTTGAAATTGAAAGGAAAATACAACAACCATTATCAAGAATCCTAGAGACGATAATCAAGTACTTGAAACATAATTATAATAATAATTTTTATATAATCTAAACTCATAAATTATAATTATAATTTATTTTACTTATAAGAAATTAAAAATAAATTTGTATTTTCAATTTTACTTTCATAAAAATAATAATTTTCTTATAATATAGGTATGGCTATATGTTTTGATTGGACCGAGTGGAACCTCCCGTTAGCAGTAATATTCCGAATGTGCCACAAAAGATAGAGGCAGTGATGGTGACACCCTCATTGTCTCTCTTCTTTCTTTTTTTCCCCAGAAGACATTGACACCAGTTTTTTTAAGTGGACCTAAGCTCAAAATTTAAAAGAAAATAGTAAAAAAAAAAATATATATTTAATTAGGTGAATGCTGCCAATAAATTTTATTTTTTTATTAAAAGGTGATATATTCAGCAGGAAAAAAAAAAGAGAAAAGAAAAAGCAATCAGTCAATTCAGTTATTCTGAAAATCATAAAATAAATATTTTTTTTAATTTGGATTAATTCGGTTTCAATTTGTTTCCACTTTGCAGTAATTCTTTATTAGTTCTTTATTTAGGTCATTTCATACCAAACTGGCACCACTGCTTGGGATTCTCTTCCTTTACCATGACCCAGTTTCGTTTGGTTGATTCTGTTGAGTTACAGTGTAATTTTTTAGAATGTACACAGTAAGTGATAATTATTTAGTTTATCATTTAAATCTTAGTATTCATTATTTTCATTTAATATTCACTTTAAATTAGTCTAACTATGTAAAATTTGTTGCATTTTGTAAGTTGAATAAAAAAATGTCTCTTTTACTCTTGATTCAATTTGTGTTTTTTTTCTTCTTGTTTTTGTTATGATAAGATGGAAGAAAAAAAATGTATATGCAAAAAGAGTGTTTTTTCAATCTAATCTTAGGCACATACATTATTGATACTCACATATGAATTTATATATTTATTTATTTATTTTAAAAATTCAGATGATATTTAAATTATTTTACGTATATCTATCTCAATCAAATTATTTTTTTCAATCCAAACCAAGCATATGAGTTTTTAATTTTTTTCAAATTTTATTTCTTTTAATTATCAAATAAATCCTATTCCTAAAAGTAAACAGGTATCTCCATGGTGATACCTTTGTCAGTGTCGGTCATGGACAAAATGTATATACATCTCTGTCAAACAGAAGTTAGAGCTAGTTAAATCTATAATAGTTTAGTTACAAAGTTTCAATGACCGTCCACTTGTGCACTAACTATATTATATATATATACAGTCCATATAATTAGTAATAAGCATAAAAAATGGATTAATTAGAGCAGTACTTTTTCTATAATACTACCTAATCCTTTGATTATATAATAAAGACACCACATAATTATGGGCCTACATGTCATTTGGTGGGTTTCTTTTTAAGTAGCTTTATATAATACTTATTGGTTTTTTTTTTCCCTCATTTTAAAAAAAAATATTGTTTGTTGTAATGTTTGCACAAGAAACTTCTACAAGCCTTCACACATTCCATTTGGCATTTGAGGGTGGAAGAAAAATAGAAGCAATCATATGAAGAAGCTGTCATCCATGGTTCTTTAAAATTTGATGTTTAAAAAATATTCCTTGGGTCAGTCAACTAAACAAAAACCATTTTGCTTTGAACTAGTATTTAGTATCATGGTTTCTGACGCTTGCATGCATTCAACTTTTTTTTTTTTTTTTTTTTTGGCGGTAGGGAATATTTATATTATATATGTGAGAACCTTAATTTGATTTGCATAAGAAAAAATAAAAATAAAAATAATGTAACAGCTAGTCTCCTATTTGCATGTGGAATTACTTAAAGTCAATAAAATATTGTTTATTTGTTTCTTATTTATAGTATATTTATATAAATGTTCAAACTGTACTTTCATTGTTATAGAAAAAATAAATTATTGTGTTGATTATATATGTTAGAAAATTAGAATTCATTTTTTCCACTAATCTCATTTTCATATTGAAGACATTTTTCATTTCTCTATCTCAATGTATTTGATTATTTTTATTGCTAAAGTAATTTTAAACTGTTACTAATTTTTTTTACTATATTTTTATTTTCTTTCATAATGTTTGAAAAAGAAAAGAAAAAAGTGTTCTAATAGTATCAAATATTGTTATTATTTTGTAACGACACAATCTTCATTGTTCATGCATCCCACACTGTTATAATTAGACAATCATCACATCTTAAGCTCTCGTTAGTCTTTCTTTTACCATTAGATTAGCATTTTCATGCACTACCATGCATGTGTAATTGGTTTTTCTATTTTTTTTTTATTTTATAGAAAAAAAACAATATAAAGTTGAATGGAGGGTTAGTAGCAAAGATAAAATTTTGCAATGCAGTAGAAAAAAGATAGAGAAGCTAATGTCTTAAATTCGAATAATAATAACAAAATTTACTTAAAATTCCAAGTTCGAATAATGGTCAAGTGAAAATTGATAACACAAATTTAAATCTTGAAGCAAATAATTATTTTAAAAAATTTCAATTAGAACAAAGTTGAAAAAATTACGTTCACAATAATATTCGTTAAGTATCTTGAAAAAAATAAAAATCAAAACTTCATACTTGGGCAATAATAAAGATAAAATTTTCGGTGGGAAGAGTGGTAACTAAGCCTATGATTGATTTTTTAAAACAAAAAGTGTTACATAAAGAAGAAAAAGAGAAGAGAATTAAATAATTAAAAAAAAGAAAAAGAAAACAGACATCGTGATGAAGTGGCAGAATACCGGTAATTGCGCAAATGGCTTGGGGGTACGATAGTCTCTGCTGGCTGTGCTAGCCAGCCTGTTAATCAGTGTCTGACAAAGAACCACTGGACCACCGCTAATGCCACGCGTCATAATCTCCATTCAGCAATCTAAACTCCTTAACAAGTGCGAGATTAATAAAGTCACACGGACGGACAAGTCTATAATAATCTTGAGACAGATTTAGTGAAGTGATTGAAGGGAGTTGTAGACAATTACGGTCCAATCCGTTATTTCGTTGATTAATAAGTTTACCTACTTCAGTATACACACATGAGAAGAATATTTCTCTCTCTTAAATGTCGATTTTACCCCTTATCGTCTGGCCGCTATGTTTGGTGTTTCCCTCTATTAAATAATTTTTTGAATTTTGAAACGGCGGTCACTTCCCTCACGTGATTACGATACAATACAACTGATCAGCATAGACTTCAGTGCTTACGAATGTCACTTGTGAGATCTCAACCGCACATCAGTAGGCCAAAGTAGAATGAAAGCAGGAGGGACTGGTGAGTTGGAGCTATTATTGACGCTGCCTGATGCCAAAAGTACTTACCATAACACCGTGGGGCTCACGGGTACTATAGCATTAACTTTTCTATCTAACTGATTTTCCAAACTTAGCCCCTTTGCGATTTCTAATCTCTCGACTAAAATTGTCGGTGGCATTACATAGGGAACGGGGCTAATCCAGACCTTTCCTATTATTCTGCTTTCTGAGCAACATCTTCTACCACACTTGCATCTTAAGCGTGTGCTTCTTAGTCAGCTCCCTTTGAAGATTATACAAAAGGAAAAAAACGAATAACTATTTGAAGGGCGAAAAATGACATTTAAAATAAATATAAAGAAGAGTAAAGTATATTTTACAGCTTGCAATTTGATTTTTTTTTAAATATATAAATATAATTTATTTTGTCCAAAAATACTAGGACGATTTATACCATGTCTTGTCTTTAAAAATAAACTAAGAATCTTATAACTAAATTATAAAAAATTTAAAACTAAACTTCTAATATATAAATTATACCACTGCTTTCCATTATTTCTGTACTTTGAAAAATTTTAAGATAGCTCAACCACGATAACTCATATTTGTTGATCTTATACCGACTTTTATTAAATTGATGTCAAATGTCTAAAAAAATATTACAACCCATCGTATGAGTTAAGAATTTACTGGAAAACTATGAAAATAGAGATAGGAATAAAGAGATTGGGAGGGACAAAAATAAATTATTTATAAATGATAACTGATTAGTAATTAGTAATTATAGAGTTGATGAATAATGAAGACAACTACGAAACTCCATAAACTCTTACAATTGATATCGTCTTCGAAACTTGGTTTAAATCTGAAAGTTGTTAAAAAAAGAAGTTTGTGAACCCATCACCATCAGCGTACAAGAGTAAAGACAATGCGGATGAAATGCAACCATGTTATGAAAGTGAAGTAATACCAATCAGAAGAAACAAGAAAAAAAATGAAATTCCATAGGCAATATTCAGTTTTTTTACTTTGAAATACAAATGTTTGGCTAAAATTGCTTTTCGTATGAGTGCTAGGCATGCTTTTTGATAGAGCGTGATTGACACGAGTTTTTGTAACGAAAACAAGCTGATTTCGAGCTTGTAATCAGCGGCACTGCCTTTACTATGGGAGGACTAAGGACTTGGTCACCTTCTCATTTCTCAATAATATGGGAACGGCTATGGATTTTTCATTGCTCCCTTCTAAGAAAATTATTTCAAAATAAAACAAAAAAAATAAAAATATTTAATTAAAAAAAAAAAATTTGTTTTCATTTTTGCCCTTTTCCCTTATTGCCTCATTGGTTTCCGCGTGGTTGTTCTTGTTAGACACCCGCATACACCTCCTTCCTTTGAGCTTTCTCGACCTCTGCTTTTTCGCTTGTGATGCTTCTTTTCTATTGCTACCATCCTAAAAAAGAATTAACTAAAACGAATTCTTTGATTTTACACGCGAAGAAGACGACCTCCCCAGAAGGAAAGGAAGGGCAATCGAAGTTTACAGTTCCAGCACGCGGAAAATCTCTGTAAATTTATTTTTCAACCCACTGTAAAAAAGAAAGAAAAAATTATAAAGTATTTTTTTTGTGTTGTATATAAATGGAAATTTCTAGGGCTAGGTTTTAAATTGTGGGTCGTTGTGTTTTTACTGAAATTTAGAAGTAGTGGTTGGAGAAGAAGAAAAAAAAGAAAAGAAAATTTAAAGAGCGTCATTGTCGAAAATCTGTGATTTTTTGGAAAGTTTAATCAAATTTGTTTCCTTGAGCCATTTACTTGTCTGATTTCATGATTGATCTCTTTCCGTATTGACATTGATCGATTGGGTTTTGAGCAAGAAATCTGTGCGTGATTTCTGTTATTTTACGGTAAAAACAGACATGGTTTACGAAACTTTTTTAGATTTTTTTATCTGAGAATGTGCTTTCTGGGTAATATTCTTGTCTTAATTCACATTACCATTAATTTAATTTTTTTGAAAAAGGAATGATTTTTGGAATCAAAATCTAAAACGTGTTGAGCTGACTTTTCGTTTCCAATACCTTTTAATTTCTTCTTCTCAGTCCTCCTCCTCCTCCTTCTTATTGCGTTTGGGACACTGTTGTTGCAAGCTGTAATTGGTATATCGGATGGGAGCTGTTTTGGACTCATCCAACAGGTCTTAGCGCTCTCTTTCTCTTCATCTCCCATTGACCCTTCTCTCTGTGTGTGTGAAATAGTTCTCGTATAAGTTTGCTCCGAATGTCATCCTGATTTTGAGACGCCTTGCTCTGTTTCATCCTCCACGCGTCTTTGTACTCTTACTATTTCTTTACTTCACTGCTTTTCTGACAATGAGCTCAAAATTATAGTCTTTTGTTTGTCCTTCTGGGTTTTCGCGTTCAGGCGGTTGAGGAAAAAAAGAAGAAAGGTACCGTTTTGGACCTTGCATAGAAGTGTTAGCTTTGTTTCTTGAAGTGGGTTTCGGAGATCAGACCCAAAAATGGCACCTTTGTTTGATTGGGGAGCGAAAGAGAGCCACCGGGGAACCCCTGTGGTGGTGAAGATGGAGAACCCCAACTGGTCCATGGTTGAGCTTGAGGGTCCTTCAGAGGATGACTTCCTTATTTCAGAAACCCCGGGTAGTACCCGCGATAAAGGAAGAGGCAAAAACGCCAAGCAGCTCACTTGGGTCCTTCTACTCAAAGCTCACAGAGCCGCTGGTTGCTTGACCTCCATTGCCCCAGCATTGGCCGGTCTCGGCGCTGCAGTGAGGCGCCGTTTGACGTCTGGTAGAACTGACACCGATACGGACATCGATAACGAAATTAGTGGTGGCAGAGAAAAAGAGAATCCTACTGTTAAGAGCAGGTTTTATTCGTGTATTAAGGTGTTTCTGTGGTTGTCTCTGATCCTTCTGGGTTTTGAGGTAG
The DNA here is from genome assembly GCA_029379385.1 of Quillaja saponaria. Taxonomy (NCBI): domain Eukaryota; kingdom Viridiplantae; phylum Streptophyta; class Magnoliopsida; order Fabales; family Quillajaceae; genus Quillaja; species Quillaja saponaria. Next base: position 26,028,500 of record CM055610.1, read on the forward strand.
CAGCCTACTTTAAAGGTTGGCATTTTGGTGCGGCACATCTTCAGTTACAGTATTTGTGGGCAACTTCTTTGGGAGTTAAAGGTATCTTCGAATGGGTGTATTCAAGGTGGGTTTTGTTTCGGGTGGAGTATCTTGCTCCTCCTCTGCAATTCCTTGCCAATGTGTGTACTGTGCTGTTCCTTATTCAGAGTTTGGATAGATTGGTTCTGTGTGTGGGTTGTTTCTGGATCCGATTTAAGAAGATCAAACCTGTGCCCAAAGAAGGTGCTTTAGATCTTGAATCTGGCGAAAAGGGTTTCTTCCCAATGGTATTGGTCCAGATCCCCATGTGCAACGAAAGAGAGGTAATACGTAATCCTCATTTGCTCTGTTTTTGTTTATATCAGTCTGTTGCTGGAGTTGTTTTGATCTAATGGAAGAATTTTGATCAGGTTTATCAGCAATCTATAGGTGCTGTTTGCAATTTGGATTGGCCTAAATCCAAGTTGCTGATTCAAGTTCTAGACGATTCAGATGACCCAACTACACACTTGTTAATCAAAGAAGAAGTTGAAAAATGGCAACAAGAGGGTGCCAATATTGTTTATCGGCACCGGGTAATTAGAGATGGGTACAAGGCCGGTAATCTCAAGTCTGCCATGAATTGCAGTTATGTGAAGGACTATGAGTTTGTTGCCATATTTGATGCTGATTTTCAGCCAACACCGGATTTCCTTAAAAGAACAGTTCCTCATTTTAAGGTACTTAATTCTTGTGAAAATGCATATTTTAATAGTTTCCATTCAGTACTGTGATTATCCCCATGGTGTTACTTCAGGATAATGAAGAACTAGGGCTAGTTCAAGCAAGGTGGTCCTTTGTGAATAAGGATGAGAACCTGCTAACGAGGTTGCAGAACATTAATTTATCATTCCATTTTGAAGTAGAACAGCAAGTGAATAGTGTTTTCATAAATTTCTTTGGTTTCAATGGGACGGCTGGAGTCTGGAGAATAAAGGCTTTGGAGGATGCCGGTGGTTGGTTGGAGAGGACCACCGTAGAGGACATGGACATTGCTGTTCGTGCTCATCTTCATGGCTGGAAATTTATCTTCCTGAATGATGTTGAGGTTTGACACTCTATAATCTATCACAGTTGAATTATTATTGTTGGTAATTCTTTGGGTTTGATAGTTGGTTATGTTTATCTGTTCAGTGCCAGTGTGAACTACCTGAATCTTATGAAGCTTACAGAAAACAACAGCATAGATGGCATTCTGGGCCGATGCAACTGTTTCGCCTTTGTTTGCCCGATATTATCCGAGCCAAGGTATATATATTTCAAGACCCTTGTTTTCTTGCAATGCACTCAATTTTTTGCATATGCTAATATAATCCTGTTTCTGATATCATCTTGGTAACAATTTTGGCTGCTGCAGATCAGCGTATGGAAGAAATTTAATTTGATATTCCTCTTCTTCCTTCTGAGAAAATTGATATTGCCCTTTTATTCTTTTACCCTTTTCTGCATAATTCTACCCATGACAATGTTTGTCCCAGAGGCTGAGTTGCCCGAGTGGGTTGTATGTTACATCCCTGCCACCATGTCATTTCTTAATATCCTTCCAGCTCCAAAATCCTTCCCCTTTATTGTACCATACCTTCTCTTTGAGAACACCATGTCCGTGACAAAATTCAATGCCATGATCTCTGGCCTATTCCAGCTTGGTAGTGCATATGAGTGGGTTGTTACTAAGAAATCCGGTCGTTCCTCTGAGGGTGATTTGGTTGCCTTGCTTGAGAAAGAACCAAAACATCAAAGAGGGGTGTCGGTGCCCAATCTTGCGGAAATGAAGGAGGAAATTCGACAGCAGGAGAAAAAGGCCTCCAAGAAGAAGCATAACAGAATGTATACAAAGGAGCTTGCTCTAGCTTTTCTACTTTTAACAGCTTCCGCTAGGAGCCTCCTGTCTGCTCAGGGGATCCATTTCTACTTCTTGCTATTTCAGGGGGTGTCCTTCCTGCTGGTTGGTCTGGACTTGATTGGCGAGCAGGTTGGGTAAAAGGTAACTCATAGGATATCATAGAAGTATATGGATGATACATACATGGAAAACATGGATGGATGCCGGATGAGCATCACTCAGAGACAGTCATGGTGACATTGTAGGGGGCTGAGAGTGCTACTTTTCTTACTGGTCCTCCACCCCCCAAGGTCTCAATCCAATTCCACCCTGCACTAGAAGACATTGTTACATAAGGACATAAAAAATAAATAAAAGAAAGACTTGCATTTTGGACGGAGGTACGTTCAGTAGCTGGTGATGCTCTTTCATTATGTGTAAGGTTGTGTTGGATTTTGTCAAGTTTCTTTAGATTCTTTTGTTGTTGGATCAGAATTCTTTTGTAAGAAAAATTATCGATCAGGGATGAAACAGAATTTTAGTTACAGTTTATGGCAGATTAGAGAATGTTGTCATTTGTCACTAAATTAGTAGAGAATGTTAATTATTTGTCAACTTCCTCACTGAAAGACAACGTGGGATTTGTTTAATTTTAAGGATTGGTTCCCAAAATGCCTGAAGGCATTGAAATTTAGGAACTATGTTGTCTGAGTTTCAGGTGTTACCAAGATTTTGAAGTTTGGAAGTTACACCGAAAAAGCTTTCCTGCAAAATCAATCTGCCTCTTTTTGGTTTTATACGTTGAGGCAATCATCCAAAATTAGTGAAATATAGTCAAAGAAGTGATTCTCTACCACAACCACAATTGCATTCCTAGCACAGCATAAAATCATTAACATGCCAGCACATGGGGGTGTCGTTATGTGTAATGTGGGAGCTCTGTCCATTCATGAAATTTGGCTCCCCAAATTCATGGGTTGGAAGAGACAGCTGGGCCACTGTTTTTATGAACCCTCAAAAACCAGCTTTCTCGCTCCTGCGCGAAGCTTGTTTTGTCTTTCCTATTCCAGACTAGACGGTTATAAATGGGACGATTGACATGTTTATCTGTAGAACGAATGGTAAGGCTCGAAAAACGAGAAATTGATTAAAAATCTTAATTTTATTTGGCAAGTCCTTTGGCATCGTTACAAGAACATAACATCGATTGAATAATGTCTTTACTTAAGATAGAGAGTATTACTATCTAAAATAGTATAGCTCATAAACCATCTAACTTTTTTTTATTTTCAATAATATGTAAAACAGTAGTTAGTTCATCCCCAACATCAAATGGCGTAGGCATCAATTGAGTATGTGGCACATGGCTTTTTGGGGCTACATTCAGAAATCAGAAAGCAAGTTGGAGTGTGTTGCAGGCCCCAAGCATAATCGACAGACAGGATCTCTATTTTCTTAAACATTACGGAAAATATCCTATAATAACATCTCCAAAAAAAAGTGAAATAAATTAAATTTTTTTTATTCTAGAAATTAAGAGGAAACATTTAATTTTGTTTTCCTTTAATTAACTTATATATGGACAGAAAAAGGAAGAGAGTTGATCAACACAGAAACAAGAACAGAGGGAATTACGGAATTTTTGAACAGTCCACCAACAACTTAAATAGGCCAACTTGCAGTCCAATAAGTTTCAGAATGCTTTTCAGGCCCAGGCTCCCAGCCATGATGGATTCTATAAATGCCCATGGGCCAAGTTGATAGGCAATTCCAACTAGATATGAGCCTTCGTATTAAAATTGGAATAGGAGATCCTCTAGGATCTAATGCAGAGTAACTGTTTTGCGTCATAGACATATTGGAGATAGAAAATAGGCAGAAACTGAGTAAGAAAATATACCAATCAAAGCCTTCTTCAGCAATTTCCAATCCTTCTATGGCTCGAGAGAGAATATATATATATATATATATATATATATGGAGCCGTTCTATGAAAGATATGATAAAATAGACTTTTGCACCTCTATGTAGCAAGAAGCTTCTCTCTTAAATAAATCCAAAAACCCTCGAAAAAGATCATACATATTTCCTCTAATCTGCAACAATATTTAGAAACAATCAAATTCTCACTTTGTTGTCTAGATACATAATTTGTAATTCTAACAAGTCATCTTCTGCTAAAAAATCGAAGAGCTAACAGTTAGGTACTGAGATCCTATACAACTGATAATTTCTTTGTTCTATTTAGTTTCCATTTCAAATTGACCTCCGAGTTAAATGATATTCAACTGATAATATTGAAGACTCTGTCATAGCTCCGGTTTCAACCGTCCTGCTAAAAATGATAGAACAGAACATCTCAAGATTAAAAGAGAAGTGCATGTATATGCAATAGTCTTTTTCCATCCACAAAAGAATACCTAAATGAGTAAAACAATAAAAGGTTCTGCTTATTACCATTAGGTCCCAAATTGTCAATAGCAGTGCTAGAGTCATATCCCATTCGAAACATACTTTGGAAATCATTGTCTAAAACAGTCTGCATAAGTACATGTATAAATATTATTACATACAGAAAGACAAGACTTAATTAGTAGCATTATTTAAAGATCATTACCGACAGAGGAGGATATTGCAGCATTGAGCTTTGGATGGTTGGCAAAGTTCCCGGAATGATTCCTTGGGGAAATGGGAGAGATGGGTTGATTCCTGTACATCCAAGAGTGGCTCCATTTCCAACCCGTGAATGCCGGATCTAAGCAAAGGAAATGAAGTTACAGATTATATTGTGTTAAATACAACCAATGTTAAAGGTTTTTGTCAAGACCTTCACTTACATCTTTCGATAAGATCTGCTCTATATCAAAATTCAGTTCTGGATTCACAGTAGCAAGTTTCATTGACAAGAACTGCAACAACATAAATCATTATACATGTCAGAGTTAGACAAACATGGTAGTATATTGGTCCCTTTTCATGGATGGTTAAAAATTTTCACATTGTGACAGCGAAGCAACCATAATCAGATCAAATTCATTTTTCAACGAGGAACAAAATAATAATTGAATATAAGTTCATAATCTTTTTAGCTGAACTGAGCCTTTTGGAATGCTTGTTATACAAATTGATGCCCTTCAGAATAATGCAAAGAACCAACAACTATGTGGCATAGCATACCTCAACCTGCTGCTGCAGTGACTGCACATAGTTAATAATTTCATCAAGCATGACTGCCTTTCCAGTAATCTAAAATTGTCAATGACACTAAACTAGTCAGTATCCAACTTCAGCAATAAGAGAAATCACTAAGAAGCATCATTCAGATTACCTTATTGCATCCTGGAACAAGTTCTTGAAGCAATCTCATACGCTCACTAATCTTTTCTCTTCGCACCTATGAGCAGCAAGTTCCAAAAACTTAACATAATAAGCAAACAGTTTCTTAAAACTTCATTGATGTAGTAAGGACTAAAAAGGTACCCTTTCTGCAAGGCTATGACTATTTGTAGCTTGACCTCTTCGAGCTCTAACATGAATGAAATTATCTTTTGGAGCTTCTCCACTGAGAGAATCATCTTTAGCTTGCTTAGCCGTTTGTTTACCCCGCAAATCTGCACTTGTACTTTGTTCAGCTTTAAGTTCCTTCTCATCTTGTTTCACAACATCAGAGCTCTTTCCAGAGAAGTCCTTCGGTGATTCCCCTTCAGCATTCTAGCAGATATTATTGAGCAATTAATTCACTGGAGTACTAAACTAAATAAAATCTTCAACATCAAAGCTAATTGTTATTGTCACAGCATAATATAACTCAATCTACCTTATTTGGACTGAACGGAAAATTGGAATCCAGCCCTCGTTTTCTATAATTTCCATTAGTCCCAGATATTATAGATCCCCCTTGGCGAATTGGGGTCTCATCATGACATTGCGCAGCATTAATTGAAGTCCTTTGAATGCCTACATCCTTTTGTGGATTATAATTGGGGCGATACCCAGTGGTAGCAATCTCACCACACTCAGATAAGCCAAAGGAGCCAATCATTTCTGAGAAGCTCCCACTTACAAAGCATGGAATCTTTGGGGCCAGATCCATAAAACATGAGTCATTCATATAATGAGCAAGGTGAGAGGTGCTGCTCATTCCCTGATTGTCCACAGCAACAGGGTAAGAAGAATTGGCAAACTCACTGTGAGAAACAACTGAACCTCCAAAATTTTGAGTTTGAGTCTGACTCAAAGAAACAAGTGGATCCCAAGCAGAACCAGGAAAAGGATTAGCTCCACCTGAAGGTTTAGCTACGGAGACAGAGCTAATTGCTGTCCCTGTAAGCTTTTCAGGCTGTGAGTCAGTGCTCAACCCTGATGATGGACAAATCAGAATACTCTCATTTCCTTGCTGGAACCTCATATCCACATTTTCCTGACTACCCATCTCCTGAATTCAGTAGCTAAACTCCTATAACTAAGGAATTCGCCTATATATACTCCTAATATGCAATCCCACTCCGCAGTTGCTTCAGAAAGGGGCAAAAGATAGATATTAAACTGAAATAAACAACTAGTATATTATTACAGAAAAAGTGAGTTTGACTACAATTGGCTCGAGATATCTTGCAGGACTCAACAAGGAACATATAACCTTGGCAGCTTTATAGAACTGAGAGGAAGTTAAAGTAAAAGAATCCCCTCATTATAGCATCCCATAGACACAAAGTAAAAGGAGAAATCCAGAGCATCAGGCATAAAATCTACCCATCAGTCATCACCATCTACTTACCTCTTCCTTCAAAAACCCTAGGATCAATCCTAATGAATGCAAAGAAAAAAAAAAGGAGGAAAATGCTCCCCAGAGACAAGAAAGTGAACCTTTCAGAGCATAAAGTAGACGGAGACAAACAATGGCATTCGCTAACAGCTCACCAGACTAACGAAAAGAAAGCAGATTCCCTTTTCCCCTTTTGCTCATGGAAGAAAAATTTCCAATCTTCCACTCAATGAGACAGCAGTTTGATTGACGTAAACTGAAATTAGTCTATGTAGCGAAGACCCAATTGAGGAGGATCACTTCAAGCTCCAAGGGACTGAAAATTGCATTGGGTGAAGGGAAAATTAAATGGGGTTTACAGGAATCCTAATTAGGAAATAACCTAGTTCAAGTTTTGAATCAGGACCTAACAACCCTAAAAAACAAAAAATAAGAAGCTGCAGAAATCCTTTTGAAATATTCTGCAATGGGTATCCGAGGAAGACCCAGAGGCATCAAATTCTACTTGCAATAAATGAATCAGGCAGAAAATTTAGCACATTCCTCTAATTAGGTGTCTGAATGCATCACCAGGAGCTTCAAATACTTGCCTAATATCGACAATGTAAACCAATTTCACCAATTGGGTAGTTGCATAAACAGCAAAGAAAAAGCATCAAAATCCAACCTTTATAGATCACAGACGATACCTAGTGTTGAGGCTAGAAAGAGAGAGCACATACACAGACTGAGAGGTATTGTTACCGTCCAAAGTTAACAGGAGACAATAAATATACGAGTATGATTTAAAAGACACACCAACTAGTAACTACTGCCAACTGCTCTTGCTGGTAATTTATTGCTGGGCCTGATAATTTTTCCTTCTACACCCTTTATTTTTTTGGGTCTGATTTCTTTTCTACACTTCACTCTTTGTAATTTCAATTACAAATTTTTATTTGTTGCAATCATATCCCTTCTTTCTTACGTGCGTGTGAGTGTGAGTGTGAGTGTGCGTGTGCGTGTGCGTGTGCGTGTGCGTGTGCGTGTGTTTTTTAATTTGGAGCTGGATGCTAGATTGGATTTGAGAGGTTCTTCTCTTGAAGGCCAAGCTTACTTGTTTGCTTTTGCATTCTCTGACAAAAAAAATTACTGACACATTTGCCAACTATTCTAAGAGACCTCTCTTTGCTGTTACACACTCATAATTTTCTCAGTGCCAACTTAACTAACCCATCTTGATTTCTTTTTCTTTTGAGAAACCCTCAATTATGCACCTAACCTCCATTTTCCTTCATCAACAACACTGTTTCAATGTTCTTCTTGGTCACAAACTGACCCCACCAAAATCTTCCTTCTAATCCATTCAATCTGTGGGTACTATATCTGCCATCCAATAGATGCCTTCTCTTTAATTACTTCTGGATAATTGGTCCAAGTGACAAGTGTCAGTCTCTGATTTGATGACTGAAAGGATATATGCTGTGGTGCAGTATAGAATATGATCTAGTCCATTTTCTTTAAGGATTATTACAATAAGAATTTAGAGCCAGCAATCTTTTTCTTTTACTTTGGAGGCTTTAGGTTGAGGAACATAAGGAATAAGGGAATCTAATGAACAATTTCACCCTCTTGTCCTGGTGCAGTTTCCAGCTGTAGGTAGCCTGTAACTTGTAGCTGTGCTACTTATTCAAAAGCATCAATCACCCTCACCCTCTTAAGTCTTAACCCCTCAGCCAACTAACCCAGTCAAACTATATTTTCTGGTCAACTCTCATTGTGTTCTTGCTGGAAACAAAAATCCATAAATAAAGAAATCCGATATTAACGGCTAAATTTCTTCATGGTCTTGATCCTCTTATAAACTAGTACTGTGCATTGGAGTTGGACAGTGACCAATAGCTGCACGTATTAAACAAAACTGGCCTGTATTTATAATTTGGGATTAGCATATATCATATCAATGTCCACCAAGCAAAAACACCAGGTTAATTTCATTGAAATTTCAACACAACAATAAATCGAAACTTTTTGCATGTATGTAACTTTTAAACTGTTGTTAGTTTGTTTGGCACCTCATATAAATATAACATAAAGTAAATTATACTCTCCTTTCTTGTGATTTGGTAAAACACAAATAAAGTCTAAATTTTATAAAAATTGACACTTTCCTTTCTTTCATGGATGAAAAAATTAACTGTAGTATAATATAATTTAGATAAAATATTAACTAGTCATGTTTACATTTCCAAAATGATAATATGTCTTATTTTTAATTTTTCCCTTACAAATTAGTAATAATATTATATTATAACATTATTCAGCTGATTCTTATATAATATTTAATTTTAATATAGTAATATAATCTTATATTAATAATTTATTTTATTTTATGCCTGACAATAATAAAATATATAGTAAGAAATAAAATAAATTAATACAACAGTATAACAATACTGTATAATTTGTTATATAAATTATAAGAAAAAACCGTTAAAAAAATTAAACAAACAAGCAAAAGGGATGGAGTGTTTACGCGTGCAAATGCCTTGAGCTTGCGGTGGGACACAACCCTTTGGAAGTGGTCCTGCCTAACTCGCAATGATTTTTGTTGTCATAGTAATAGTAAATCATTTGGTGTTTGCTTTAATTAATACAAATCTAAACAAGTAGCCTATGCCACATTGGTTTGGCCAGGAAGATTTATACTTTAAGAAGCTTTTCCCTTATTTTCTTCTTTACAATAAGTAATTTAATTAATTAAATATAGAAATGCTTCTCGTAGGTATAAACAACAATCAATTCATGCATTATAATATCAATGGGTGGTTTTGGACACTGAGAACACCATAGTAATTAGCACAAGTCACCAAGATTACAAAGGTGCTACGGAAAATGTTGAACCATGCGTAATCATCATCAGGTTCCTTAGTAAAGAGTTTAGAATACAAAGGATGCTGCATACTAATTAATTAAGGAGACTTAAAAACTATGATGCTTGCTCTTTGATGCAACACATCAAACCCATGACCAAAAATCAATCATTTGATATATACACTGATGCTTTCTATAAAAGATACTAACATATCTTTCTATAATTAATATATCAATAATTTAAAATTAGAAATAATTAATCAATTGTTAATTTAATTTGATACATATAATCAGTTGAATATTAAATATTGATAATGAACGTGTAGAAAGATTTTGAATTTATATTGTCAAATAATAAGATAATAATAAGATAGTAGATGTGCTACCAACACTGATTAACTTTTAATTTTAATTAAGTAGATTAATGTGTTAAAATTTTATTTATGGCCAATTGTCAGTCTATAATTTTTTTATTGCCAAAAGAGTTCTGGGCCGGTTTCTTTTACCGAATTAGGTGTCTAGAAGCCCAGAAAAGTAGAAGCACAAAACCAGTATTTCCTCCAGCCCAAGGGTGCCGGTTCAGTCCCGCAGACAGTGTTTCGTAACCCAGGAAAATGGTTAGAACGACGTAGCATCATATAGCGCATGATACCCGACCGAAAACCATTTGGGCCAGGCAAAAAAAAAAAAAAACTAAATTCATGCTCTGGGAAATTAGAAGTTCTAATGACCATCAGTAATTTCTCTCTTTCTCTCACACAGTAACAAGGGAGATGGAGTAGAAATCCTCAAGGTACAATTACCAATTTGACTCTCTCTCATTTGGTTTCTAAATTTTTGTGCTGGCACCCTGTAGAAACTTGTAGTTCTTTTAGTTTAGTTGAATGAGACTGCATTTTTTCTTCCAGAACAAAAATTTGTAATTGAGAACATAATTCAATAACACTTGAAGTTATTTTATGTATAATCTTCTGGGTTATGTTAAGATTTATGTTTATAATGGGGATTTTGATTTGAAGTAGAATTCTATTGGTGATCACTTATTTACATCTAACTCATCAAAGAGATTATATAGAAAAACAATGATTCTGGGAACAAATAAATTTAAGATTTCCACGGTGCTGTCTTCTACATCTAACATATAATATAATTCCTTGATCTGATCCCTTCCATTATATGCTTGAAAATCTGAGACACCAAAACAGTTGGATAAATTAGTTTGGGGAAACTTCTCTAGATATGGACTGAAGTTGTTCATTTTACTTGAACTTAATTGCTGACACTTCATTCAGTGTAGCTGATGCAGTTTTAGGTATTCACATTTTTTGATTACTCCCTTATTTCTTTTATCATCTGTACTGTACTATGTATAAGCTGTTGATGTATTCATTCTATCATGCATCTTCTTGAAAACTTGAGTTGAATTGCCTGTTATTACTTGTAGCATGTCCCTACTTCGATCTATGATTGTGCGTGTCTGTTCTCTACATGTATATGGACGCGTGGCAGAGTATTCCTTGTATACTTATGTGTATGTTAAAGTAGAAGTTTTTCTTTAGAGCTTAGAAGTTAGAATCCTTCCCTCCCAGAATTCTTGACATCTACTCAAAGGTGATAGATTGGTTTATGGCTATTCGGCCGAATATTTGGAAACCAAGATAATGTGCTTGCTTTAATAATTTTTTTACATTCTGATTTGTTCATTCTTCAATTTTAAAAGAAATTTTTAATTTTATTGCTGTTTTTAGAAAGAAAAAGAAGGCTGTGTGGAATTTTGTTAAGATTCTTTTTTCCCATTGTTTCTTCAAAAAGAATGTTACATGGAACTTTTTATAGAGAATCAGAATACTATTTGTTTTTCCAGCGACCAGGTCCTTTGGAATCATCAATGTGGGCAAAATACTCCTCCTATATAGAAAGGTAACCGTATGGTATGAACCTTTATCTGCTATTCAAAATATCTAACCTTATGGTATGAACCTTTATCTGCTATTCAAAATATCTTTGTTAATGTTACTTGCTTAGTCTGAAGATTGAAATGAATTTCAATTTCAAGATTTCCACATCATGCGCTTATGAATATTGATCACTGTTTAGAAGAGGAAGAACTGATGTCTTTATTCTTGTACAGCAGACATGCAATTCTATGAAGAAATAGTGTTGTCATTACTCATTTATATTATAGTGTATGACTTTGGTGCTTATATGAATGACGGTTATTCTTCCTAATAAGTAGCCCTTATTTGCTTGGTACTTTGATGGGGTGACAATGGGGTCTTCTTACGATGCTCTGGGACTGAAGGATCTTTTACATGAAACCGTAAAAGAAAAAAAAAAAGTAGCGCAGTTCAAATTTTCAACCAAGTGTTAGCTCCTACTTATTTTAGTTCAACTTAGTATAATGACTAGTCTAAGCTGTATGGCCTTTTGGCATTCCTCCTTAGGTTTTAAGTACTATTTAGGGTGCAGCTCCCTTCGATTGGTTGCTCTCAAGCATTTCAACCTACAAACAATTTACACTTACTTCTTTTTCTTACTAGTGCACAGTTTCAATGGCTTGTGCCTTGTAGAATTTAATTTAATGGGTACTATAGAAAAAGAATTGGCCATGCATTTAAAATTTCAAGAATCATTTTGAATTTGAAAAGATAATTGTGTGAAGATAATTGATGGTGGTACGTATAGTCTTATGGAGTAAGTAAACTGTCTTGTAGCTATCTTGCATGCCTGAGAAACAAGATGCAGGGAAAATGGTAAAATAAGTTAACAACGATTAAATAAACAAGAAGCTAGAAACAAAATCGACAATTAAATAGTGCCAGGAAGGTACTCTCCGTAGAGAACAGGCAGAAGCAATTCATGAACCTCTGATTTAGAAGGCCCTGCAGATTGTCCTTTAGGTATTATGATGCCATTCAATACATAACTTTCCTAAATTTGACTGCCAGGATGAATTAATACAAGGCTCCTTGCTCACTACCATTGAATTAGAATTAGTTCGGTCCTGTCATTTGCGCAGATCCACCTAAGAATTGAGATGTGGGATAAGAGGGAGTGGTCCAAATTGAAGGAGGAGTACTGGAGTAGTTAGAGAAATACCCAATAATCAACTTGACTTGAAGGTCTTCCTTAGATGAAACATGATTCATCTGCAGGGAACACCAATTATTCTTTCCCTTTAAATTACAACACAGCACATTCACAATGGTCCTAGCTAGTGTCCCACTACAAACTTATTGAAGGATACGACTCCGAAGTTAGGTTATTCTCTAGTGAAGTTTTGTGACTTATGCATCCCTGTTTAGTCAAGTGGGGTATAAGATATGGGACAAAATATTTCTGGGACCATCTCTGCTAAAATTCAACTTGTTCATTTATATATATATATATATATATATGTATGTATCTGTGTTTCTTAGGACCAATAAGACAGAGAGACACAGAGAAAGAGAGGGGGAGAGGGTGAAGTGAGTAACATCAGCATAGTGGCTTGCCCGAAAATAATGCTATCAATCACCGTAATATCATTTTAGTGTTAGACTAATTAGACCAATTGCCATAATGTTCACCTTTTTTTTCTTTTTTTTGTTGGGGGAGGACTACATCAATCACGTACAAGGCTACAATCATGCAAAGATAGCACAGTCTCTCTGTGCTGCAAGCTTGACAATGCTACCACCTCTTATCTTCAAATTCAATATTACTTGCTAATTGGGATGACTATTTTCACACATGATACTTTAAAGAGCTGGAATCACACCTTTTGCTCATTTGGCATTATGTGCGCTCTGTCATGCTGGTATGAAATATTTGATTCCAACTCTTTCATACCATTTCCCTTGCTGAAAGGCTGGAGAACTATTTTATTCTATTCAACTGCTATTGCTTCTATTCATGTACGTAATCCTTGTGAAATTTTCATTCAAGTTTCTAATTCTAACTAGCTTGCAATGTGATCCAGCTCGTGTGCAATTGCTTTTTCCAACATCATCCAATGGGAACTTTTGTGTTTGTTTGCTTAGCAAAGCTGTCAACAATAAGCTTGTAATCATGTTTGTTGACTAATCTCAAAGAAAAATTATATATGCAAGTGCTTCTTACTTTTCTTCTGTCTGTTATGAGGTCCCTATTTCACTTTGCTATCTTTTCCACGAGATTTACAATCTTTGACTCTCAATCTTGTTTTTGCTATTTAATTTGCTTGTTGTTGTGTATCCCTTTTAGATATGCCTTTGCTTTTTTCTTTTGAAATAATTTTGCACCGATTTCATGAAAAGAATCCATTTTGTTTTCTCTTGACCTCAAAATTCTGCTTCATTCATCTTTAGTGTTACTACAACCTACAACTGAAAGTGAGGAACTAGTAAAAATGAAAAATATAATTCGCACACTTATTTTTAGGTGTGCATTCATGTACACTTTTATGTTCTCACATATTTGAATCAGTCGGCAGAAAATAATAAAATTATTTAAACTTAGCTTAGAATAACTTGAATAAATATTCTGAATTATATTCTTGTAGTAAAAGGAAAACAAAAATGCAACAATGCTTTACTGTGAATTAGACACCATCCAACTTTATTATAGTTAAAATTTCCAGTTTTTCTGGCACTGATTCCTCATTGTCGACCTATCATTGACAACCCATTGTGGTCAAGATAGCAATTGAGCGCACATACATACACACGAGCTGTGCAAACGTGGGAAAGCACTCAATTGTAGGATTGACTATAGTAGTTATCTTATTAGTCCCCGAAAGCATCCACACCAGGACATGGAATCGCTTTTACAGCCCAATATCTCAATATCTATGGATTAGGGCAAGTGGAATGATAAAAAGCTTCAAAAATCTTTAACTAACTGCTTTATATTGAAAGAGAAATGGCATAGTCCCAACTAATTATGAACACTTAGCCAACTATGCTCTTTTACCTTAGAATCTCAGATCCTTTTTCGAATAATGAAGTGGAATGTTTCTTTACCTTTGAGGAAAGCAAGTTCACATAAGCAAGAAAGGCAGGGTTATGCAATGATAGTGTTAACCAGATTGAGGAACAGATTGAGTGAAGAAATGTAATAATGTAGTCAAAGCATAGGCCCTTTGCATTATTGGGAAACATTGAGCTGGGTTTTTGTACTTAGCAGGACCAAAAGATAAAGGTGGAACTCTATAAAAGCAAATTCAATAATTAATGGCCATTTCCATATTGCAAACATCATTTCACAGAATTTCATCATTAGGTCCCCTTTAAATTAATTCCACCCCTCCAATTCGTTTTACAAAATCTACACCCAACATAAGCCAAAAGCCTAAGTCTCAAAAGTTTTGCTCCACTTGGTTACAGACAGATGACAGATAAAATTGGCCCCCACATCCTGTCTATCATTAATCTCCCAATTTTCCTCCACTAACACCCCCTTTGAAAAACATGCAAAATATCCTTACTTTTTCTTTTCCACCATCACCAACTTTCTTCACCTTTTGTTCTTGTACATGCAAAAACTTCAAAATGTAACAAATTAAAGAAGGCTTTTAGGTATCATTCCAAGCAGCAAAAACTGGCAAGTGAGCCATGGAAATTGCAGCCGGCCTCATTTGGGATGCTGCTGAAGGGAACCAAGAACTAGTAACACCAGCAGCAACTGAGCTAACAATCTTTGATGACATTGGAGGCTTTGGGAAAAGAAATGCGGGACCAGTTTTATCAGGGCTGGCTTCCCTTGAACTGCTTAGACTAGTCACCAACGAGGATGGGTTTGAAAAATGAGCACCCATCTTGGCAGAATCAGCCATTATGTGCTGGCTTGAACTTACTGAATCAATCCCAACAAGATCTTGTAGGGCCATTGAAAAAGTTGGGTTTCTGTAGTTTCCACAATTCATTGATTTTTTATCACAGCCATTAGTTTGTTGCTGTGGAGATTGATACAAAACCATATTCCAATCTGAACCGTTGTCGTTGTAGTTTCCAGATTGAATGGCTTCCCCGTTGTTCTGTGTAGGAGTATTATAATCAGTAGCCTCAGTTCTTGACTCAGTATCTTTGTTCCGCCGTGCCAACTCCCCGGCAAGTAGGGTGTTGCTAGCCATGATTCTTTCAACATCGTATCTAGATATGTCAAAGTTTGTCACAGCATTAGTTCCGCGGAATTTGATTGCAGCTATGTCATATGCTTCGGCTGCTTCCTCTTGGGTGCCTGAATTAGTTGAGTGATAAATTTAGCTATAGAAGACAATGTAGAATTTTTAATATCTAATAATGTGCCATTCCGATTTACAAATTCTTTTCTATCTCTTTATCAATTTATCTAAGAGCAGCCTTATAAAAGTTAAATTTGTAAAACTCCCAAAGTAGCCACCATCAGCCTTATAAAAGCAACAGTTGCCACTAGCCACCACTGTGTCTGGAAATAAAGAAATTGAAGCAGAGGTGTCATAAAAATGAGCCCTCTGAAGCTTTCTTTTAAGCATGCTAGTGCCAATTATAGAAATTTAGTATTTGAATGTTCAACTATCTAAAGGAATTGAAACTTTGAAAGGTCTTACTGAATGTCCCAAGATAAAGGTCCTTGTTTCCTGCAACCCTGCCAATCCTTGCTTGCCATCTTCCATGCTGGTGATGCCTTTATAAAAACAAAAATTTAAACAAAGAAAATGGTACACTTAGTTAGATGAAAATTGTGTTCATGTTCTATTTAAAATATCGTAGTTTTGGACTGAGGGTAATAGAGGAAAGGGAAAACAACAAAAACCTTGTCACTCCTCTGTACATTGAAGCCCCTCTTGAAAACCCACTGCTTTTCCTGCACAAAAAAAGAAAGACTTTAACATTACTATCATATCGTTGTTAGGCATAAGCAACAAAATATAGCAATTAATATAATATGCACCTTCTCAAGTGGGCCACATATTCCTGTCGGTTCATGTTCTTCATCTCTTCAAGTTCGGTCTGGTAATTTTCTAGCTGCCAAAGAGAAAAAAAGAATGAAATTTCAGAGGGCAAAAAAGCTATCATAATCATAAGCAATCTGACCAAAAAAGCTGTAAATATATACCGGGAAGTTTATATGAGTTGAAGATCCCCAGTACTTCAGGGCAGCAAGATCATAAGCTCTTGCAGCTTTCTCTTCCATATCGTAGCCCCCTGATATTGAAATGTGAAACTAATTAGATAGCAAATTACAAGGTTTAGCAAACCAACAAATTCTTGGTTCAGAGGGAAACTTACCCAGATAAACTGAAAATGCAACATTGGAGTAATACATCCAGAAGCATGAACATGACAGGTAAAAGAAACAATGGCATGTGTCAGATCATCAATAGGAATGTGGCTATACTTAAATGTCCAAAAGGAATACTTCCAAACAAATACCAGGTGTAGATATTTGACTAACCTTGTCTTCCTTTTCTGGTCTGACCTTCCTTCTTACAACTGTTATCCCATAGATGGGCTTCATATCTGCCAGTCCATCTGTGCCTGATGGAGGTAGATCAACTAGTGTTAGTTAACAATACAAAGAAGAAAGACACATGAATTTGAGAATATACCTAAGATTAAGACTGAAAAGGACAAAAATTGTTAAACAGTTACCATGTTGAAGACCAGGTAAAGGAAAAGTGGTATGAGCAACGAACTAACCTTGTCACACCTCTGTACTGTGAAGTTCTCTGTCCAAATGTGTCAATGGATTTCCGATGTACAGGCTGCTTCTGACCCAGCTTCCCAGCCCCTCTTTTTTTCACTTCTACCACTGCCGTCTCAGTTCCAGTGGGTGAAATCTGCTTTGGGGCCGTTACACAGCTAGACTGAGAACCAGGGCTCATGGACAAGCTTAAAGACTGTAAATCCCCACAGCCCACTCCACCAACAGAACCAGAGGCTCCACTATCATCAGCCATGTTACTGTTCATTTGTTGCTCAAACGCCTGGTGTGCAGAATAATGTCTGGCCACCCAGCTTTTCATGGAAGGAATCGCTTCCTCTGCAAAATGACTCATTTGGGAATCGCAGACTGTAACATGGGTTTCCTTGTTTTCATGCTCCAATGGTGTTTGATAAATCCCATGGCAGGACAGCTCGGAATAATAGGGATGGGATTGGACCGAAACTTGCTCTTGTTGCCTGAAGGGCTCCGGGCAAAGACAAAAGGAATGTTCTTTGTTTGGTGCAGGCTCTACATTTTGGTTGTAGAAGATACTGTCTAAACTTAGAGCCATTGCCTCCCTTTCATGGCTTCCATACCCATTAGTTTCCATACTTGCACCTCCTAGAAAGTCCTCAAGTTTTGGTGACGAACTTGGCACAATATCTGCATAGAAAAATGCCCACAAAAAATTATAAATTTTTAGGGATTACCCACAAAAAATAAAAGAACGAACTTTTTAGAAGTAGAGAGATTAGATAATACAAAGCTACCTTCCTGCTGTGATCTACTCAGAGCTTCCATAATACAAAGAGACCCATCTGACTTGAGTGGCATTACAGCCAAAGGAGACTGAAAGACAACATTTTCTCCGACCCCATAACAGATTCCAGAGCTATTCTGGTGAGAAGCAGACATATAGAAGGCAGTTGGAACAGAGCTAGAAACGGCAGAACCAGAACCCTGGGCTTCATGATGATACTGATGATGAGAGACAGAAGGAGACTCCATTTTCATGTGGGGTGAGAGAGAGAACCCCAACCAGTTATGATTGTTTAAATCGTTATTATCATTCATGGACTTCATCTTCTTACCCCCTCTCTCTCTCTCTCTCTCTCCTCCTTTTTTTATTTTTCTCTCTTTTTTTTCTCACTTGTAAAGCTTTTTAAGCTTCCTTCCTAGCAACCCAGTATCTCTTGGTGCAAGGCAAGTCAATGATTGGGCAGCAAATATACTAATCATAACAAAAATCTAATGCACACCTACATATATATGATGATGAAAACTTGGTTTTTTGTTGTCTAGCAACACACAAATTTTATACACCAACCAAACTCTTCATTCTATGCTCTTCTTTCTCCCTCTCCAAAGAGAACAAAACTGGTCTCTTTAAACTAAGCAAAAAGAATGAATTCCCAGCAAGCAATGTTGGAGGAGCACCCCTTCATTCCATAGGGATCTGTGTATATGAGAAAGCCACGTCTTTTGCTTTTCCCTTTTTTTAAAAATATAAATATTTGGGTCCTCACCTTCCTCCCAGTCCCAACTTTTTCTTAAACCCTACCATAAACCCAGATTCCAATATATAATACCAAAGACCCAAACAGAAAAATCAGTCTTTCACTCAGAAAATTGAACAAGTCCTCCCCATTGCATTACCCAGATAACCTCGAAATTTTGTCTTTAACTTTATTCCTGATATCTCGTTCACTCTACACTGTAGCCCGCTGAATCTATTAAGTGTGCGATGGCCAATAGAGGGGTCAGAATAAGATAGCCATTAGCCTGCTTTTATTTTTGACAGTCACAGCCTCAGTCTGATCACTACTCACAAGGCAGGCCTTAGATAGATTTGACGAGCAGGACATCTGTCCATACAGTCACTTCATACAGTACTGTCATTCTGCTCAGACCCAAAGTGGATCTAATTTCAAATCTAAATGAATTTCTAATTCTGCCCCCAATTTGGTTTACAGCTTTTAATTCAAAGACTAATTCATAAACTCAAAAACAACAAAAGTATTTAGTATCACTTTTTATGAATAAATAAAAAAGTATGAGTGTCACATTTCATTCCCACCATATGAATGGGTTACAATCCATCATACACTGTCCAACAGTGAGAGCAACAGGGGATTTGTTGTGCATTGCCACTGCCTACTGGTTTCATCAGGTTCCCCAACCTTCTTTCATACAGAACTTGTTGGTTAACCATTAAACCATGGGTTAAATATCAATTTTAAATCAAATATTTTTCAGAAAACAGCAACTAAAACAATATTTCTCACCAAAAAATGAAAAAAAAAAACTCAAATAAAAAAGAAAATTACAATTTTTTTTTTACCGTATTATTACTTTGAACTATAAAAGTGAAATTTTTTTATTACCATATAAAATATGTTGCTTCTGATGGGTTTTTAGTAAATTTATAATTATAAACTTTGTTAATTTTCATTAAGACATAAAGTAACCCACCGAAAAGGAAATAAAAATATAAATTGTAGGATTTTTGTAGGAACTCTTTTTTGGTTTTCTTGAAGGTATCTGGTTGTGTAGTCAACACCTGCTTCCAGACAAAAAGAGAGAAGTGGGTCTGTGATAAACTTGAAATATTCCAGGAATGATGACCAAAGGGCCCAAAATTTACGAACTTTACGTACAAAATTGCCTTTCGTTATCTTATTCTAATCTTCTTTAATTTTTTACTTAAACTTTGCCACTGTACATACAGACATTCTTGTGGATGCTGTCCTTTACACGTAACACAAAATTTTGATTTTCAACGAGAATAGGTTTTTGCTGTCTGGCATGTTAGTCCCTTTAATTAGTTTCAATGGCTAATTATAATGGAAAGTTTTTTCTTTTTCTTATTCTTCTTCATCCCTGTTTTTTGTTGGTCAAAGTTTTCCTTTTTTTTCGTTTTCCTTCAACTTTTTCTGTAAATGGCAGGTAATAATATCACAAAAATTTGAGGCCTGTGTTACATGTTGAGGACCTTTGCTGAGTGGCAATGTTGCATGCAGATCTGCATGAAAAAGTCTTCATGGAGACAAATTTTCAAATGGGAATGATTTCGGTTTGAAACTTGAAAGGTAAATCTAAGATTTAGGAGGGAAAAATACAAAGAAATAAAATTATTATGTGAGAAATAGTATCTTGTATGTGCATGATTCTTTGGAATTTTATACAGAAATAATGAGTTAATCCATAAGCACCAATGAGAGACTATGCCCTCGTCCCTTGTAGATGGATGGGCACGATGTACCAGTTGGCTATCTACTCCTAAATTTTCTGTACCAAAAAAAGAGAGGCTCTGCATCAAGTTGCTTCTTTTCTCTCCCTTCAAATAATTCAATAATGGGAGCCCATGACAGTAAGGATCGGTATAACTGTTCAAGTGACAAATCAAACCGAATTATATTACCAAATCGTTATAGTGGTTAGACTAATAAAAATTGTTAAAATTGAAAAAACTGTGTCAAATTAATAGAGCCAAACCAATTTTTTGAAATAAAAAATAAAAAAATTTATTATTTGTATTATAAAATAAGTAAAATATTTGTATTTTATGTCAAAAATTAGTGAAACTATTATATTTTATATTAATATTATCTTTAGTATTTTGAAGTATAAAATTTAAAAATTATATTTTAGAGCTCATGACTAATTGTGATATGATTTTTTGATTATTTAATAAATATTAAATTACTATCTTTTATTTTCTTATGTATTTAGTATTTGTAATTAAAAGAAAATTTTAAGTAATATGCATAATATTTAAAAATATAATTAAATATATTTATAACATCATTTTATTCAATTTTGGTTGAATCAATAAATCGAGACATAGCAAATTTTTTAAGTCGGACACTATTCTAATTTTTAAAATATTGATTTAAGATATTGTTTTTTTTTTTAATGTAAATTATCAATGAGACTAATATTATAAAATTATTAGAATAATAATAATAAAAAGGCTTCAATTTATAAAAAATGACCTTAAAAGCATTTTTATTCGTTAGCTCAATTTAAATTTTTTTTTTTAAATTATGGGCCCGTTGCATTCAATTTACAATATACATATATATATATATATATATATTTATTTATTTATTATTCATTTCCATTCTTCCACTTTCCCCAAACTTATCAGTGAGTAGCAAATGTGGTAGGGTTGGTAGCAGTTGGTGCCTTTCTATTTCCTTGTCTCTTCTGTCTGATAACTCGAGAGACTCACCGCACAGCTTGTTACTACTTTCAGGGTTGGAGTACTAATATTTGCACAAATGATCCTTACAAAATCATCATTGTTCATGCAATTACAGAACATAACATATGGGTCTGTAATTAAATGGAGGTTTCTGGCCATTTTGAACTTCTTCGAATTCTTGCATTAAATTTTTGGATGAATTAGTGTTTTTAGCATTGTGCATGACATGTAGTATGTCAAACAAGTATATTACTTTCAATTTCATGTTCTGTATTTTATGGCAATAACTTTAGGTAGTCAGAGATGTTACCTTACAAAGATGACAAGAGAAAAAGCAAAACAGGAAGATGAAAGAGCCAAAACAACACTGTTAAGTAGGATAAAATAGTGGAAGTAGTTGTAAGGTTACCTTTAGCTAGTGAATTGCAAAAGAACTTTTACTGAGGTTTCTTTCTTTCTTTTTTTAATAACATTTGTGGGTTTAGAATTTAAATCTTATTATTAATTACTAGTAAAGGGGACAAATTGTTTGAATCTGCATCATGCATGCTGTTTATGCTGAAGCCCAGCCCAGAGAGAGCAGAGCTGGGAACTGGGAAGGAGTTATGAGAATCACGTGAGATCACAAAATCCAAACAAAATCTAAAATGAAGGTCACGGCAATAAGCCAACAAGAAGGGGGATTATGAAATCACAAGGCTGATGGCAGATAGATGGCTACCCAACTGCGAATGACAACTATAGCTATGTCCTGTGTGAACCTACCTCTCTGCCTCACTCTGTATTACATGTTTCTCTTTCCCATTTGGCATAATAACTTGTTACCATTTTTCCCACTTATTTTCTCTTCGTTAAGTCTCTCTTACATTTACATACAAAGGCCTAGCCTTTAAACACTTCCTCACAATTTTCCTCTTTCTCTCTCTCCGCCTGGGAATGACATGTCAAGATCTAAGCTCATAGTGTCATGTCACAATCACATTAGATTCTCTCTGGTTTTATCAAAGAGTATTTTCTCCTTTTCTTCTTCTCTTTAATGAAGAAAGAGATGGAAAAGCTCAGAGACAGCATGGTAACTGACCAGCCATAGCTTGGCCACTACTATCACTAGCTTCTTCAATTTCTTTTTCATTTTGTCACAAATAGAGCAATTACTTAACAAGGAGAAATGAGAAATCACTTATAACTTGTAGCCTTTTGGCAAATCAACATAATCTAGACATATCCTAAGACACCTCCCTCTTCCTAGTCTTCAAGCTTCTAAAAGAGAGAAGAAGATATTAGAGTTAAAGCACGGTTGGTTGGAAGTAACAATTCAAAGGTCATACAATAAATGTTTCATAACTTGCACATGTTTATCCACTGACTTCCCATCAGCTTGTTATACAAGAAGAAAATGATTTTGTTTTCTTTTTATAGTATTTTAGGTTTTTAAGAGCAAGCATGTTTCTGAAATCTTACCTGCCAGGAATGTAATGAAAAAGAAAGAAGAACGCCATCCCCACAAGGCCACAACCGTTTCAAAACCAGAAGTACTTCCTCCACATGATGGGGGATATAGGGAAAATACAATAGAGAACCACTTTTCCCCAGTCCAAGCATAGATTGATAGTGGATATACAGTTCAACTGTTCCTATTCTCATCTCTCACCAATGTGATCTGTTTCAACGTAGTTACTCTTGTATTTAGGTGTATATAGAATAATATAATGAAATAACATTGACTAATGCGAAGTTTCTAACAAAAATAAACTAGTGCATGTGAATGAACTTCTTTAGAGTTGATTAGGCTAGTAAGTTATACTCAATCAAAAATATTGTTGATCTTTGTTACACAGACAACACTACTATAGGTATGGAAAGAAACGATAGCCAAAAGTTACAACAATTTTGTCACCGCAATTATCATGCAAGGTAATAATTTTTGCCAAAGTTTTTACTTATATGTTGCCAAAACATTATCAGAAAATTTACAACTAAAAAAGTTGTAATTTTGCCTGAACAGGTATTTCACTGTTTTGGATTGATATCATGGCCATATAATTCATCAATCAAGGCAAATTATTTACCAATCAATCTATCCACGAGAGTGGGATAAAGATAAGATAATGATAGCAGAAGATCCATGATCCATGCTGATGGTCAACCATGTACAACATAAGGGCTGAGCTGAAGTACAGCTAAAAAGAGAAACAAAATAGAGGTT
Organism: Quillaja saponaria; assembly: GCA_029379385.1. Classification (NCBI taxonomy): domain Eukaryota; kingdom Viridiplantae; phylum Streptophyta; class Magnoliopsida; order Fabales; family Quillajaceae; genus Quillaja; species Quillaja saponaria. Next base: position 26,052,060 of record CM055610.1, read on the forward strand.
GGCAGCATAATATCTGGGCTGATTAGACACCGCAGGCACCAGCCCAAACAATGGGACACGACATCTACAGCATACCAGAACCCTATCCCTGTACCTATTACGTAACCAGTCAATCAGGAATTCAGAATTCAACCATATGATAGGCCCAACACTCTACTGGTAAGATACCTAGATCCATAGCTTGTATCACAAAAGAAAAATGTAAGCAAACGTTTGCTTTATCAATCTCACAAAAGAAAAATGTAACCATAGCCTGTAGCCTGTTGCTTGACCAAGCATTACCATTTTTACCGCTTTTTCTGTCGGTAGTTGGTCGCCTTCAGTGTCATATTATGTTTACTAGTTATGATTCCAGAAAACAAAAAAGCTTTTAACATTTATGCTGTAAATCTATCTTAATAAATAATAATGTTATATGCAACTTTTTCTCACGTGTTAATAAACTTATTAAAATTAATAGTAATTTTTTTATTTTAAAATAAATTTATCAATAGTTCTTATAAATTTATCTATATATAAAAATTTTAATAAAAAAACATGCCTTCATATAACATTTTGAAAATCTTTAATCACTTTTCTCTTTTGTACAAAAAAAAATTAAAAAAATTCTCTTAATCATAACATACTTGGTGCATAAGGTCAACAAAATATGTACAGTGTACTTCAGTAATAAACTACAGAACAAATCAATACCAGATAATTCACATGTAATATTAAACATTTATCTTTCTAAACTTTAAATCTTAAAATTTTAAACCCTTATTCCAAGCTCATTAATAAATTATTGATCCAAATACTTCAAAAAAATAAAAAATACTTGCCGTTGAGTCACCAAAAGATAATCACGTTATAATATCTCTACTTTAGTTATTTTCTCCTGACTTCTATTTTGCATTTGAACCCCAATTGATGGGAAAAAAATTTAAAAATATCTCGATCAACTGAAAAGGTGCAATGATTGATGCTGCTTGTGAAAATCCAGACACAAGGACTAAAAAACATTCAAACAAGTTCGTTGCAAATTTACGAACCCAATAAAAGAAAAAATTTCCTCCCCCGCGAGGCTCAAACAACTCAATTTCTTATTTATGCTGAAAAAGTACAAAACTAAAACGTAAATAAGATTTGGTATGATATATTGCCTCCAGCATCTTACATTCAAGGGCTATATAGCTCTTAGCAACACCAAAATCAGACTTACCATAAAGGCCAAAGTTGAGCTTATAGCAATGGTTTTGCACCAACAATCCCAAGTTACATAGAATAACATCTGTACACTTCTAGTGTGTAGTTACGGTTCCTACTAACCTGTACCTACGAGACGTTAGTGTGGCAACCTTTTCAAGAACTACTACTCTATTTCTTCCTAAATCCAATAGAGTTTACAAGAAACAGTTGCATTTACATAAACCATTACACTTGCAGGCAGTCTAATGCAAAAACAACAGAAGTTATTCACATTTAATAAATCCAAGCAAATCACAAATGCATTTCAAATGACAGGGAGTGTGAAAATTATCCTCACCAGGTACTGAAACAGACTACAAATCTATAAGACAGAAAATTAAACAAAAGAAATTTGTAAACTGATCAAGAGTGATACTTACTGTAGAAAAAGTATGCCAACATTTTTACAAGGAGCAGAACAACCTACTGATGAAACTCCAAACCCGAAATGACAGATAGCAACCTTCTACATATTTATGACACATAAACAGGTAACTTCAGAAATTAGAAACTAAAAAAAGAGTCACTTGCCTTGAGATATTAGAAAAAGAGGGTGAGAAGAAACAAACTGTTACTAGATCTTACACCATCTGTTTGTAAATATATACCTGGGACACAGACTAGTCAACAAGAATCTACCTACAGGGTTTAAGGCTTATACAAGACATGTTAGGTTCACTTAACTAGAAGCAGAACCATTGCTAAGCAGAAGAATCAATATCCTCCTTCACCCCATCAACTTGCCATGATGTGCCATCAGCTGGATGTCCATTAACACCAGAAGCTCCTGACCCCATGGTCCCATTATGCCAATCGGCACCAACACCCATTGTTCTAATCCCAACCCCATTCATATATGAGGTACCTATGGGACTGTCATAAGGAAATTGGCATGCCTGAGAACTGAGTACCATGGGCCCATACCAGGGAGCATATCCATTCCCACCATATACTCCCGTAGGATACCAACAGCCATAAATGGTTGTCCCATAAATATATGGGACGGGAAGAGGTACAAAGCCAGGGAGCATCTCAGATCCAGGTCTTACATTTTTAGAAAATCCTCTTCCATTCTTACTTCTCATTTTATTTCCACCACCACCATCACAATTATTCCCCTCTTTCGGCACGGCCCTCTTCACCTCAACATACCTACCATTCAACTCATGAAAGCTGTTCATCATAACGTTATCCACAGAATCTTCTGAATCAAAGGTGATGAACCCAAATCCCCTAGGCCGGCCAGTCTGACTGTCCTGGATGACCACTACATCTGTTATAGTACCAAACCTCGCAAAGTATTTCTTAAACTCTTCCTCAGATAAACTAGCTGATAATCCTCCTACAAAAACCTTTTTAGTGCTAACCTGATCAGTTCTATTGGTACTAATACTATTCTTACTCGCCTCTCTACTCTGTTGTTGGTTTTGGTGTTGGCGTTCACTTTTGGTTCTGGGTGTCGCTTTTTTCACTTCTACCTATAAAATAAAGAAGAATGAATGATAAATCAATCAACCAACTTGGTAAATACAATTAACATATAAAAAAAGCAGTTTGGTTTCTTGAAAATTGTGGTCCATGAAAAGAATTAAGGTTGTATGGAACACTCAACCGTTGCTTCTCAAGAAAGTCTCTACTAATCTACCCTAAGACCATTTATCTAGCTCCATGAATACCTCCTCCTTTTTAGACCAAATCAGAGTGATATATATATATATATATAACAGAAGAACAAAAAGAAAATGTCGGGGAATGCAAGAATGCGAAGCTTTATGATAATATGAAAGCAAAGTACTCAAAATTACATATAATGATATAAAAAGTTCCCTCTTTGTGAATTTTCTTCTATCATCAACTAAACATAAAATACAAACAAAGCCAGTTCTTGCTAGCACAAAAGAAGTATCAAACTAACCGTTCTTCCTAGTATAACATGATTGTCATCTTGAAGGGCTTTATCAACTGAAGATGATTCAGAGAACCAAACAAAGCCAAAGCCTCTTGGAACATTTGTGGTTCTGTCCTTGGCAATCATCGACCCCAAAACAAAGCCATATTTGTCGAAGTGAACTTTCAGAGTATCGGAAGTCGTCTCCCGAGAAATTCCACCCACAAACAGTTTCGCTTGATCAGCTTCCATCTTGAATTGAGCCTTCAAACCCTAACTGTACAAAGACCCTAAAATCATAAAACCCTAACCCCAACTGTACAGACTACAGATCCCTAAATCCCCAATTGCATCAAAAAACTAACCCACCACCGTGTTGTAAGTTTTTGGGGGTCGGGGGTTTGGAAATTTCATAAAAGAGTAAATTACATTAAACTGCCTGATATTTTTGGAAATTATACTTAAGTCCAAGATTCGGGGAAATCAATACTCTGCCTCCAAAACCTCCCTGCACAAACGGAAAGTTAATAGAATTGGTATATTCTGTCAACTCAGCTTGGTTGAAGAGAAAAATAGAAGAAAAAAAATACTCCATAATTAAAGCTCCAAATTCTTGGAGTTAAAATGTCATGTTCAAAATTCTCAGGATAATTTAGTGTAATTTACTTTCTAAAATATTTAGAAAACGAATGAGAGTAATTATAGAGTTTGAGAAAAAAAAAAAAGGATGAGGGTATATGTTATTATAAAATTTTATGATTATGCATTCAAAATATTTTATTTTGATATTAGCAAGCATTTGATAGAAATAAGAAAGATATTTTAGTCACCACATATCTCTTTTCTCTCTTTTCGCAAATTGAGTCCTTAAATAATTTTATATTATGAATTTTTTTAATGAGTTTGAAAAAAATACTTGTTAAATTATAATAAATATAATAATTAAAATTTAAATTATTTTATAAATAATAATTAACTACCGTAATATATATTATAAAATTTTTATTTGTATAAACTCAATGAATACTTTTTATTCACTCATTACATAAATTTTTATATTATTACGAAAATGGGCTGAGGCCCAAAACATTAGAATAGCAACCCTATATTTCCTCCATGTTAGGTTAGAGCTTAATGTTATAAGCTAGATGCATTCCATTAGAATAATAATTAAGCACACGGTCTAATGCGTGCGAAAATTATTAATGGATATATGTTAGCAAAAGAATACTCATTAATCATTTATCTAATCAATCTTTTTTCCGAGCTATGTTTTTAATTATTTTGCATGTGCGGTAGGATTTAAAAAATCCATGTTGTTAATTACATCACTTCAATTGGCAAAATAAAACTCTATTAATTAGCAAATGGATGCCATGAGTACAGCTGCCGGATAGCTCAAACCTCCAACCATATCTAAATTAATTGATAGTGTGTTTACATAATTAGCTAATTTAGCTTCAATATTCTCTGATAATTATTCTGGGTCTCTATGAAGTCATTAGAAGTTTTTTGCCACGTGGCATTCAAATTAGGAAGCTTGATATTTTTTTCTTTTTGGGATAATGAAAGACAGTCCTACAAAACATAGACATCGGGAGCCTCGACCTAGGATTTTACACACTCGAGACAACCAAATTAACCTACAAAAATTATGCCCCTGAATACATACCTATTAAGTTACGTATTATTGTCCTTTTGGTGTTATTTTAACATAATTTGGATTGCAACCCAATAATAAATGATGATTTGTTATTAATAAATATGATTTGTAAAATTTAAAATATTTTATTAATAAAAAATTATTTATTACACAATACTAAAATTATAATTAATTATTAAAATTAATAATACAAAATTTTTATATTTATTATCTTAATAAATATTTTATAGACACCTATTAAAAAATCTTTCATTATATATCATTTTTATGGACAACTCTAACAAACTAACTTTGTTTTTTAATTCTAAAGATAGAAATCAGAATTTTTTTTTTATAATTACATGAATGTAATTACCAACGCATGCATTAATGTATTCCATGTCTTGGAAATCAACTGTGATCATGGAAGATAACTATTTATTCTTAATTATTAACCAAAATATTTTTATAGTTTTAGGATATTTGTTAAATTTTTATAAATAAAAAATTATAACAATTATGATAATTTACTATAATTTCAATGATATTTATTATATTGTTATTTTTAAAATGCTACAAAATTTTAAAATATGTATTTATTATACTTTAACATGTATTTTTCAAATAGCTGTTAAAAAAACTAATAATTAAATAAGATAAATAATTGAAATATAATATATTATTTATTTATAACAATATTATTTAATCAATAATTTTTACATTGAATATAAGTAACTAATATATAAATTTAATCATTTAATCAATCAATGTTATACATATCGTTTTAAATTCAAGATACTCTTATTTCTGAAGCAAATGTTATTTAATCAACAACTTTCCATTTTTACTCTTAATTAGTCAATATAAAATGTAGTGCTATTTAATCAATAATATACAAATTACACTGCAGAATTAAGATACTCTTACCTTCTCAAGCAAGTGTTATCTTAAATTAATTAAGTTCCGAAACTACAAATGAAAATTGGATATGTGGAGTATTTATACTTCATAAAAGCAATCTCTAATAAATAAATGAACCTCACTTTAATATATTACTTTGAAACTTTCAATTCACGTTAATATATTATTTTGAATCTTGAACCAAACTTTCAATTGCTAATACCATTAGTAAAGTTTTACTCAATAATTAAGACCGTGATTATTACTTTTTTAACTTTGAGTCTTTATATCATATGAAAATTTTATCATCTTTATTTATATATTCAAAATTAATTATTATAATCATCTCTAATTATCATCTTTATTTATATCTCCTTGTAAAATAAATAATTTGGCTTCTACTTTAAGAAGAGAGGAAAATAAAAAATTTAGTAACTTTTTAAACTAATTGTTTTCACTGTTTTACCCTTTAATTTTATTAATTATTATAATGATCAAAAGAAAATTGAGATTTTTTCCTGAAAAAACAACCAGCACGTAGTTGGGGCCCACCAATTGAAAAAGGTCCATTAAGAGATACGAAAGAGATAACGAAAGTATGACAAATATAAATGAGAAGTGGGGTCCAGCCCAAAACACTTGTCGGCAACAGGGGGGCGAACCTCGGCTCTATGCAACTCGCTCTCCTTAAGCTCAACACTACCTTTCTCCCCAATTCCCCATCTTAGATCTTTTCAATGCTAGTGGTGACCACTAGACATGTAATCCCTATGTCATTCATATCCTTCAGCTATTATATATTTAGGGCTGAATAATTTAGTTTTATTTTTATATTACAAAAAATTAAAATATTATTTTTATAATTTAACAATATTTAATATGATTTATGTCGTTATTACTTATCAAATTTAACTTAATAATAAGTGATATAATAAATAATATTTCACATTTTTTTTTTCAAGATTAGTAAAAAGAGAAATAAATTTTCAAATAAGTCCTTGAAAAAATTAATTTTTAGACCTCTAAGACAAATATAAATTTCAAATATTGTTAACTACTCAAGGTCCTAACAATCCTAGTCACATGCTTATTTTTTTGACATATTATTTACTATCAAGTTAAATGTGACAAAAAATGATGTCCAATACTCATGGTGTATTTTTGAAATTGTAAAAATGATATTTTATATTTTATAAAGTATTATGATGAAATTAAATTCTAAAGTAAAATTTAGTCTATATTTAATTAATAGGAGGGGGCCGTGCTGTGGGTTCCACGTGGCACTATCATCATCAAACCTCCTCTTGACACGTCAATATCAACGTGCCCACCACCTCGTTTTTCTCTCTTCTCTCTCTACAAACTGTATAGTTTGAGAGAGAAAGATGCGAGGACACTAAACATTCTTTATCTGCTGCTTTGCATTGTCACCTTCGCATTTTCATTATTTTTTTAACTTAAAACATTCCTTTTTTTTTTCTTTTGGTATTCTTTAGTGGAATTTTAACTTTGTTTGCTCGTTTGTTTTGGTATATGTTCCTTAATTATCTTATTTTCTTACAATCCTTAGTTAGATCAATGTTCAATTCCGTGTAAATCAAATTTTGGTGATTATCGAGTAATAGTTAATTAAGTTTGAAGTAAAACAAATTAAATTAGAATAATCTAGTAAATCATCACAAAAATTACTTGGAATTTTTTTTAACAAAATATTAAATTTGTCTTTTTAAAATAAATTGATCACATATTGAAACATATCATATTTCAAATAAAAAATTATATAAATTTAAAGCATTTCATATTCGAATAAAATGCAATTTTGTTTGATGTAGTACATGAAGTTGCTCCCAATGCCAACATTGCCGTAGTTGTGGGCGGTGTTCGTTGTGTTAGATTAATAATATTGGGTTTTGAAGGGAAGGGAGGTACAATGTGGGAACTTGTTAGGGAGACACTGAGAATCACGATGTTGCCATTAATTAACATATTTGTTGTATAGTTTACAGTAAGTAGATAAAGGATACGGAACCAGTAATAGTAAGTTAGTACTAGCTTTAGCTACCTTAACTACATGCAATAAAATATTCAAGGGGTTATTAAAAGTTTTTTTTGTTTTTTCTTTCTAAGATTAAAAGTTTAAAACCTAATTGGAAAAAGAGTTATGATATTTACATATTATTTTCCCACTCACAATAAATTTATTAAAAAAATAATTGATGAATTCAAATAAATTTCTCTAAATTGATCAATAGATTATGATAAATTCATATAATGTAAATGAAAAATTATGATTAATTAATTTATTTATAATATCACAAATAGATACATAGCAACGAAACCCTTGCAGAATAATCAATTCGATATTTGATTTGGTGTGGATTAAATATTTGTAATTTTCAACTCATGATCTATTAAGTTTCAGATTATAATAAATTAAATTAAACTAATTTGTTAGATCATCACAAAAATTAAGTAAATTAAACTAATTTGTTAGATCATCACAAAAGTTATGTCTGTTCAAAATGAATCGAATACATATTAAATTATGTCAGACTTTCAATAAGAAATTAAATAAATATTAGAAAATTATAAATTATATATATTTTTAAAACGAATTGAATACATATTGAATAATATCAAACTTCAATTAAAAAAAATACTATAATTTTGAAGCAAGTCATATTTGAATTAAATATAATTTTGTTAGATGTAGTACTTGGAAGAGTACTTGAAGCTGCTCCGAATGCCAACATTGGCGTAGATATGGAGCGGTGTGTGTTGTGTTGGATTAATAAGATTGGTTTTGAAGGAAAGGGAGGTACATGTTAGACTGTTAGTTGCGTTATAATAAAGTGGGAACTAGTTAGGAAAAGTTTGAGAATCATTATGTTGCCATTAATTGACATATTTATTGTATAGTATTATAAGTATAAAAATTTTTATAACGGATGTAGGATACTTGTTAAAGTGATAAATATAAAAATTTTATATTGTTAATTATAGTGGTTGACCATGATTCCAATAAATTTTAATAAATAATTTTATACTTTTAAAATATTTCAAATTCTAAAACTTGTATTTATTATATTTTATTAAGTGTTATTTGGACACTAGTAAGAAATTTTTTTATTATAAATAAGATAAGAAAATGAGTAATAGTAAGTACCAGCTTTAATTAGCTTCTTATTAAAAAATAATAATAATTTTAAGTACGGGCTTTAGCTACCTTAACAACATGCAGTAAAATATTCAAGGGTTATTAAAAGTTTATTATGTAATTATTTATAAAATGTAATTGCTAGATTATTACTAATAGTGGATATAAGTGGCTTGAATTTCCATCTTCTGAAAAAATTAAGTCATTTTGGTCCAAAAATAAACCCAACTAATAATATAACATGACAATTTGAAACTAAGCGGCCATGGCCTAATGTAACAGAATTAGTCCGCGAACTGATTTAAAATACTCAGTTCGCGGACAGACATAGTTTCACTAAACACCACGGCCTGCTGCATAAAAATTCTTATAAACTATTTTCAATGCCCTTTGACAAAACATTTAAGTAACCAATGAGCCAGACCGCGTGGGCCCATTAATTGAAGAGTTTGCAAGGGTAACATCTTTAATAGCCTATGCAAATTATAAATAAATATTGTTTTCTTTTATTAAAATAGAAAATTAATTTTTTTAATACATTAAAAAGGAAAATTATTATTTTCTTTCAAGAATGTACCTTGATAAGAAAATAAGTCTAGGAAGCGTGGAATAATAAAAAATGTACCTTTGCATACAAGTTATAGTTATGACCAATTAATTTTAAATTTCTTATTTGCACAAAAAATAAAATGGTAACGTAGAGAGATCTACAAGGACTATTGAGGCCTCTACTATTATTTATTTTAGTATTTTTGATTTTTTTTTTGTGGTAATAAAAATATTGAAGTGGCTACTGTGTCACGTGGCGATGCATCTTTGTTCATGCAACCCACCACTAGTTTCGTGTTTTTAACTTTAAGATGAGTGAGAAATCTCTCCCTCACCGCTAGGGCGCTGGCGGACTTTGCTAGGCAAACCATTTCACTATCCTTATCTTACAAAATTTGTAGTACAAAAAATTTACAAACAACTGTCAAACACTCAAACTTGGTAATTAGACTAAAATGACATTTATGTCCTTCTCCCACAGGTTTTCAAAATTACAATGAACCAATTAAAAGCTGGTTGATTAGTTGAATACGTGTAAATTATTCTGGATGGGTTAAATCAAAAATTGCAGAATACTTTATAAAAGATATATAACTGTCATCATCAATTTTCCCAAAATGCAATTTGCTGATTTTGATCCAAAGGAATTGAAAAAAAAGGTAGTTATTTCAATTAAAATTAAAATAGGGAAATGAAAAACATATATTATATTTTAAAGTTTAGATTTTTTTTTTAAAGTTAAATAATTTTAGATGATCAACAAATCATATTTTTAAATTTTTCTTTAAAATAAGTTATTTTATCCATAGATATTATATGTAGTATCAATTTTATCCTTTGGTTTTCAAAATTATTAATTTTTTTTTATCTTTTAAAAATCAATAATTTATGAATGAAATCTAAATTAAAAAGATATTTTTAAAAATCATGTTCAATTAAAAAATAAAAAATAATAAATAAATTAAAAAAATATATAAGATAATAGAGAGAAAATAAAATTGAAGATAAAAATGAGTAAAAATTTGATTTTTTAAAAAGAGGTTTTTTGGGGATGAGAAAATAAAATTTAATGCCTTTATAACTAAAGGATAGAGTTGGTATAATATGCATTAATAGTGATAAAAAAAAAAACTTATTTTTTGGAAAAAAAAAAATTAAAGGTAAAATTTTTTGATTATCTGAAATTTGAAATAATCTTTTTTGTTATATTTTTTTCATTAAAATATTATAAATTTGTTTTGTTAGTATGTCCGAGATATTAACTTTGTGCAGTCAGTTTCTTCGCCCCCCTCTCTGTCTCCAATTATTTTATCTTTCTCAGACATCAACTCCTAAAAAATAAAACCAATCTGGTTTTCAGTTTCAGCTTAGCTTAAGCATTTCAACTATTGACCCCCAAACCATAAATTGCTCCTTCTCTGCTCACGACTCAAGCTTGTGTCTTTTTGGCAAATGAAGAAGAAATGGTCCATTTTGCGAGCTTAATGATTTGGTAGTTTTGGTGGGGGGCTTTTAATCTTTATGGATTTTGGGGCGGTGGGTTTAGATGATTTGGTGGGTTCAGATACTACTGGTTTTACTTCTCTTGCTTCAGATCCTGAAACAAAACAGAAGCTGTACGGATCTGGATTCATCAAGCATGTGAGATCTAGCACCAATGAAGATGATTGGAGGAGCTCAAAACTGGCCAAGACTGATGCTTTCTCTGCCTCCAAACCAATGCTGAACCAGCAGAGGAATACTTTATTGAGATCTAATATATCTCTGTTTTCTGATGGTCAGCAACAGCAGCAAATGCTGAGCTTTTCTTCTCCTAAATCAGAAGCATTCCCCAGTCAGAACTCTCAAAATGCTACAATGCCTTATCCTTATCACACATTATCTGCTTTCAGTAGAAATACAGGTATGTGATATAATAACAGTTCCAGGTCGTATGTATTTATGTGGCTATCAACTATCAAGCTTTATTTGGGGAAAATGAAAGTGATATGTCTCTGTTTTATCATTTTGAGGAGTAAACGGTATCTGGATACTTGTGGCGGAGCGGTGGATTTATGTAGTGGGGGGTTTTGGTTTTTGGTCAGTATTTGCTTTTGGGTTTGGAAAATAATACCCGTTGTGTGTGCATAAATCCGGGTTGTTATTGATTATTTGGGGTTTGATTCCACGGTACTGGTGGAAGGTCTTTTCATGGAAATCTATGAGTTGTCTTTGTTTTAAGTCTTGTCAACAGAAAAGTGAATTTTTTCCCCAATTAAAATCTCTGTCTTCCTGTTTCTGGAAGATGGATTTGAGTTATATTTTGACACAGTTAAAGTAGAGGGAACCAAAGGAGGAAAATATATTAAGCTGCAATAGGAGCGAGCTACTATGAGGTCTAGAAAATCTCAAATATATGATTGGTTCTGTTTTCTGAACCCTCTTACTATAACTTTTCCCCCTTCTTTCCATAGCTCTCTCTCTATCCATTTGCAGTGTTTTCTTATAAAAAAAGTTAACAGGGAAATGCATGTTTTTAATTAAACAGCTAAAATGTTTCAGACAAGTGATAATATATGGGTTCACTCATCCCTGTCACGCCTTTCAGTCCAATCTTCTATTTTGCTTTTACAGTCAGAAGTTACATTTTTATTTCCAGTCGCTATGAAGAGGAAAAAATGAAATAATTTGGCCTCTTGTTCTTGTCTTTCTTATTTTCTTACTCTGTATGACTACCTTCATCTTCTGTGTATTCTGGATTAGGCTACAGCTCTGGGACCTTAACTGGTGCAAGCATGCATGGGGTTTTAACTGGGGCCAGAGGACCATTCACTCCGTCTCAATGGGTTGAGCTAGAACACCAAGCCTTGATCTACAAATACATAACTGCAAATGTGTCAGTCCCATCTCATCTGCTCATCCCTATCAGAAAAGCGCTTGAATCTGCTGGTTTCTGTAGCTTTTCTGGCGGAATTCTCAGACCCAATACATGTATGTTTATGAAAGCTGGATTTTTTTTATTTTACATTTACAAGATTTGCATGTGTCACCTCTTTGAAGACACACAGGAGCACTATGATTCTGTTCCTAGTTCATACTGTTTCTGTGCTGGTGCTATACTTTTTAGCTGTTACACTGTGCTTGTTACCTTCTATAAGCCACGTAGTAAATTATTATGCTATTTCTTTCAACTAAACAGAGATTCAGCCCAGATGTAAACATTGATAAATGAAAACTACAATTATGTTCTTTTCACTGTAGACCTTGGGTTTATGATTACCGTCCTGTCTTTCTTTAATTGGATTATTCCTTTGCAGTGGGATGGGGATCTTTCCATTTGGGATTCTCCAACAACTCTGATCCGGAGCCCGGAAGGTGTCGTAGAACAGATGGAAAGAAATGGCGGTGCTCAAGAGATGCCGTTGCTGACCAGAAGTATTGTGAGCGGCACATGAATAGAGGCCGCCATCGTTCAAGAAAGCCTGTGGAAGGCCAATCGGGCCATGCCGTCACTGCAACCGGCAATACCACCGCCACCACTCCAAAGCTGATGTCTAATGCTTCCTCATCGGTATCAGTGGCAGTGCCAGGTGGGGGCGGTGCAACCAACAGCCTCGCCCTTGCGCACCATCAAGCCAAGTGCTTGCAGCCTGATACATCTGATACTTCTGCGGCTGGTAGCATCAACAGGTGAGTAAAAAGTGAAAATCCTGTCCTTATTGACCTGTGTTTGTAGCCTTTTGGCATCCTTTCTCTTCATAGTTAAAAGCGAAACTTGTGGGGCATTGCTGTACTACATTGACATTTCTGGTTATCTCTTGATTTGGTTTTGGATAGAATAAAATAATCTATTGTAACATCCTTACCGGGACTATGGTGACTGGTTTTAGTAATTGAGTTTCCTTTAGACTGAAGTTTTGTTTTTTCTTCAGGCCTGTTAAAAATATTGCTTACTTCATGTATGTGGGAACTAGAGCTACGAGTCAAGAAATATACTCAAATTGAGTTTTCTAAGTATTTCTTTTAATTGTGCAGTGGCTATTATTCTTGTCCATGTATCTTTTTGTTGCTGACTGTGTATTTAAATTGCATCCTCTTTGCAGAGTGTTCATGAATAACAAGGATAATGTGGGTGAGAGGATGCAGGATACTACAGCCCTCTCCATGCTGTCTCCAACTATTGAGCTGAAACCTAAAGAAAACCCCTTCTTTGCTCAGAAACAGCAAATCCCATATGATGAATCCTTGAGGACTCAGTTTGGGCTAGTCACCTCTGACTCACTACTTAACCCTTCACAAAAGAGTTTCTCCCTTATGAATTGCAGAAATTTTGGTTCTTCCCATGACCCCACTGACCAAGAAACTGAATCAAAACAGTCCCTTCTGCATTTTATTGATGACTGGCCCAAAAATCAGTCTGGTCGCTCTGGTGTTTCATGGGCTGGACTCGAAACGCAATCAGACAAGACCCAACTATCAATTACAATCCCTACTGCTTCCTCTGACTTCATACGATCCACTTCCTCTCCTGCCAATGAGAAACTCACTCTCTCCCCACTCCGACTATCACGAGAGTTAGACCCAATACAAATGGGTTTGGGAGTTGGAAGTGCCTTCAATGAATCAAATAGCAGGCAAGCTAATTGGATACCTATTACTTGGGAGACTTCTATGGGTGGACCTCTTGGGGAAGTTCTGCACCTTAGTAATAACAATGCTGCCGACTCCATGAAGAACTCCTCTGCACTTAACCTCTTGACTGATGGCTGGGGCAATAGTCCTCCATTAGGGTCATCTCCTACTGGGGTTTTACAAAAGACTACATTTGGTTCTCTTTCTAATAGCAGTACAGGGAGCAGCCCTAGGGCAGAACATAGGACCCATGATGGGGCTAGTTTGTGCAGTGACCTCCTTGGATCAACTCTTGGTAAGTCTTCAACCTTGCCTGCTTTGTAACTCTTTTACCCAGTCTCAGAGAAGCCTCTATGTTGTGGAAGGAGGAATTTTATGTGTCTACACATAAACATCAGTTTTTATAATCGTCATTAGTCGGCTTATCTCTTGAATTTCATAATATGTTCCTACCTATTTTGGGTCATCGTCTTGACTCTGGAGTTGTAGGATTTATATGACATTTTCAATCGGATCTTTTATGTGCACATGTTTGGGAAGTCTGTGTTGATAAATAGTACTGAACTATTGTTGTTGGTATATGGAGTGTGGACAAGCAATGTTTTTGTTTGGTTAGATAGATGGTTAGGTTCAAGTCTAAACGGGGTTTCTGATTTTGACCTGCTAGCTACCTAGCTATTACCAAGTGAGTATTTTTCTTGGTTTATGCTTGTTAGCATAGCCATCGAAAAACCAAAGGATTATATATGAAAACTACAGGTCTATAGCCAGAAATTTATTACCCTGCTGTTGGGTAGGTGGAATCACCAAACTGAGCTTGGTTCTATCTTTGACCAAAAGGAAATGTTGTTATGGCTGACCTAAATCACTTTGCTTGTAAACATTACCCCTACGTGTTGGAGTACAGACAAAAAGTATATTCAGAACCGAGAGAGCCATCACAGAAGCTCTCATCCATTATCTAATCGGAATCAGGAAAGCAAGCTGGAAGAGCTGAGTGGTAAGACTCGTTTACTACATAATGGAAAACAAGGGGGTCTAAAAGCAGCCATAAAAGCAAAAGCTGATTTAAAGTGAATAAGAATTTCTGAAACCCAGACGACCACCTCAAACCCCGAAGACCGAAATATCATTTAGAACGCCATCATCTTCTTTGGTGTGGTGAGGAGAGGGGCAGGACTAGCATTATTGTTCCTTTAAAAAGAATGGTTGTACCTTCTAGACTTTTCATTTGTGGTCGCCCTTCAAATTCACATAGAAAAAGAGTAATTCAGATTTTTGGCTAAACATAACAGCCACCAAACAAAGAAAGAAAAAGTTTGTCAAACATTAATTCTAGCTTATCAACCTTCAATGTCTCTTTAGGGTTTCTTTAGGAGGTTGAAGGAGAGAGGGAAGGTTTTCAAAGAATGGAGTAGGCCAAAGCTGGACTGTTTTGGTAGGATAGGAAAGTGGAATAAAAAACAACATCCTCGTGACTCATTGCATTTTCCTGAAGATTTTGAAAGGGACTGACAACCTCCACAGTTGAGAGATGTTAGTATTAATTTCATACTTAGTGTAGGGAAGGCATAGCCCTCCATAGTCTATAGACTATAATCCAAGTTCCTTTCCATTTTGTTAAGTTCTAGAAATTATGCAGTCCTGAGAGTATCAATCGATCTTTTACTTATGCTTCTCAAAGTGTTACACGTGAACCCAAGTCAGATTTGTGATCTTACACATTATTCATTTCCATATTAACTAGATTAAATATTCCAATTTACACATTTCGTATTCACCAAGACACGATAACAGTTACTAATTGCTTTTCACATGATGCCCACAGCCAATTTCGTGTACGCCTATAAGACTATAACAAATATGCTCCTCCTTAAACTGTTTCTCACCGCCTAAGCATCAGTTCAAAAAACAAAAATGTCACCAAGTTGTCAGCTGTGAAGCACATAAACAAAACTCTTCCCATTTTGTTAATAAAAAACATCCAACATCAGTAACATTTTAGTATTACAGAAAACATAACTATGTGGTCAAGGAAACACAGTACAACATAAAATATGTATCTAACCCAACATACATACAAAAGGGTGTTTCTGCTTTGAAGGATATGGAGGTGTGCGTAACCATAATCTCGAGCTGTCGTTTTATGACAGATTAGGGCTTTAAAACACCACCTATTCACTTTGAGGAGTTAGTTAAGCAGAGCAATGATAATTAAATGCTCTGAGATTCACAGTCTGAACTCCATTGAATTTTTCTAATAGCCCAACACTACAACACACCCTTTTAAACCAAGTATTTATGTCCCAGCCACTCAGACCAGGAACAATATGATCATAGAATATCAAAACCAATTTTACTGCTATTTGACTTGTGAAACCATAAATTTGTGGTTAAATTTTTTTGTTATAGACTGTTTTACACTTGATTTAAATAAGCCGAAGTTATCAACTGGATGACATGATAACCAGATAGAAAACATTTAGTAAATTCACTTAATTACAAACACATATATATATATATGCCAGTAGAAGGAAAATTCTTACTCTGACATTCATACGCTGAAAGAGTAAAATTCTGCAAAATATAGTCATGATAAGAATGAAGGAAGTCTAAAGCTACAATGAGATAGATTAATATTGGGTTGGTGCTCATATTCTATGGGTGTAAATGTGTCTGTCAAGCTATGGCAATAGCATTCAGAACGAGGAATTGTTATAATCACTGCAACCAACCCTTTTTTCTCTTCTATCCATCTTATGTATGCTACAATGAAATATCTTATTTAGGACAAGGCAATAAAAGAAACGATAGAAAATCGATGATTTTGCCGGAAAACATAAAAAATAACATTTTTCAGAATTCTCTGTCAATATGACCCTAAATAGTTAAACAAAAAATTCACAAAGCTTATTTGACAAACCCGACACCAAATTGGCTCAAACGAAGAGTGAACCTAGAAAGACATAAAGCAAGCAAGGTATTGCAGACTAAAACATTGAGATATTGGTGAGCAATTAGAAGCAGAAGAAGTAAATGAAGCAGAGCTCATGGAAGCATTGCGCCGCGTACATATATAGAGATGAAGCAGCTCATTTCTTTTGGAACCCTAACCTAACCCTAGCCGCCAAGAGTTTGACACGGATCAAAAACTTGCATACTCTGGGCTTCAAAATGGGCTTCTGTGATTTGAATTCAAATTGGTCCTAGTGTATTTTAAAATGGCTATAGGTCCAAGAAATTGTATGGAATGGGTTTGACCTGGCCCCAAATGCTTTGTTAAAATTCACTAGGGTTTCGTCGCCCAAAAAAAAAAATGTCAATAGGGTTTGATACCTCCATAAAACGAAGCAGCTTTTTGGATTAGCCAATATATCTATGATAGTATTATCATACCCACATAGAGAAGCTACAATCCTATTCTCCATATTTCTCTACAGTGCTTTTTTGTGCTGCTTAATTTAGCAATGGGTGGTTTTTTTTCTTTTTCTGTGATTTTACTTCTAATCAAAAATTTAGAATTCGACTTTCGCTATCTCTATGAATAGGTACTCGTAAAAACTAAAACCTAACTAAACAACTAATCTAGTCATAGTTCATATACATCAAGCTAATGACGGTTTCGATTTCCCTATCTATTTATATTGTTTATCCTCTTATACTTATAGAGAATTTATTGGTGACAATATAATTTGTCAAGTGCACTCTTTTTTTAGTGTGTGGTCCAAAGGCTTCTTGTACTTATCAACCTCCAATTTATATTTCTAATAATTCTAGTCGCCCAATATGCCCAAAAGGAGCTATAGCAAATACTAGTGAAGTTTTCTCTCAAGCAAACGTACCCTTCTCATGGGAAGCCAAGCCGTCTCCAAGGTTACCCAGAATCATATTTCGAACTTCAATGTTGGTACTCCGATGAGGCATACCATGTTAAAGCTACGGCCACCACCACCCCGCCGGCTAACAAAGAGCTCATCAGCTAGGTTTAGAGAATTGAACGATGGAAGAGTCTTTCTATGTGTGCATTTCAGCCTTCGAGAATCAATTCATTCAAGAACATTGTTGTTCCAAAGGAGGAAGACCCTTTTCTTGAAGCTTACAAAAATTGCACCAAAAGCCCTTTTATCCCTGAGTTGACTAGAAACAGTGGGAATAAGGCATTTGGGTTTGGAATTGAAAAATTGTACAAGGCCGGCGCCTAAACTGATTGAGAGAGTGAGAGAAGTTAAAAATGGAGTGGATAATAATTAAATACATTCCTGTGTTTTCTCTTGGAATTAGGAATATATTATATACTGGTTTTGGTTCTAACCATGTATTGTTACTTATTTTTTGTGCGGATGTCATGAGCTTAGATTATACAATGTTGTGTTTTTTTAGTCGTTGGCAATGTTTGAATGAGTTTATGCATATATTTACATAATCTGACCAAATGATAAATTATATATGTTGAAATTAAAAAATTTATAGAACTTAATTACATATTTTGTTCTTTTTGTTTTCATAAATCTTTTAATGAATATGAAATTTGATTATTTCTTAAAACAAACAAGAAATTTTAACTATCAAACTAACTAGTTTATAAAATTGACTGGTAGGCTGCTAGATAATGGCCGGGTCATATTACAATTCAGCTAATCTAATTGACACGCAACTTATATATTTCATTTTCTAGTAAACCGGTCTTTTCTTTTTAAAGTACTATTCTTAATGGCATCAACCAATTTATTCAAAGATTAAGAATTTTCAGCATGAAAATGACAATTAATTAGTCATTCAATATTTATTTGTCATGACCTAATTAAAAAAAAAAATCAGAATTTCAAAAATTTAAATAAAAATGTCTATATGTTTTATCTTAATTTGCACAAGGCATAATTCTCAAAAATCACATACTTCGAAAATGAGATGATTCGGGTATTTATGATTTTTCAAATTTGGTATGACAATTGTTAGGTACAGAATATTTTCTTAGAATTTATTTAATTTTGTATTGGTTTTTAGAGAATTATTCTCCTCAATAAATATGAGAAACATATCATCCAATATATAATGTAATTATTGTGAATGGCATAATAAAAAATAAAGAGATAAGCTATTTCTCGTTGTGTAGAAATATAATACAATATATTGTACATAGTTACTCATATTATGATGTTACTAGATCATAACATATCATCAGCCTCTAGTTAACCTTATTAGTTTAATTTATCAGATAAAAACTCTGACTAGCAGCTAGTGTTGGTGGAGTAATACTATTTGATGCTATTAGCTGTTTATAAAAAAATAAAATTTAAAGCCAATCCAAGGAGTGAAAAACAGAGGATCTCCAAATCATACCTTGAGAATCATATCTGTATGCAAACTTAGTCAACCATCCAAAGTCTGTCACATGCCTCTCAACCTCACTTTCGTCCTCTCCGTGAATGACGTACACCTGTAGTATACTTGGTCTTCTTTCTCCAACTCCATTGTCTTTTTCTTCTCAATTTCTCAATTTTGTTTCAAAGCCAATAACTAATTCTATACCTCCACGTTTTATGTGCTTGTCGTTAAGAATTTCATGCCGATAAAAATTATGTAATAGCATATACAAATATACTACATATAAACGCCCATCTACAGAGAAATTTCACCAACTAAATCATAACAAAAAGCCTAAAATCATGAGCAACACAGAGGCTCACTCACCCGGAAACATACCCTTTTCATGGGAAAACAAGCCTGGGATCTGTAAGGTAACCCATCATGGAAATCTTAAAGAAAGGCATGAATTTTTGCCTGAGAAGCTACCACCTCCACCATGTCCATCAGAAACTGCAAAAATTTCAGTCCTTGTTCATGATATTCAAATCCCACTTCCTCCATGTGCTTTTCAAGCTCCATATAGAAGTTCTTCCAAGAAGGGCCTTAAAATACAAGAAGACCCTTTTCTAGCAGCATACAAAGAGTGCACCAAATCTCACAAAAGTAGTGGGAAAATTATTACTAATAAGTTGCCAAAAATAGATGTTGGATCAGGGGTAAGGAAAAGCTTATTTGTTTTCTCTTGTAAACGATCCTGCAGTGTTCGTGATGATAATTTGGTGAGGATCTCTCAGCTTCCATTCAACGTGGACAATTAATTTGGTCATCTCTTTGTATTTCAAATTTTTGATTGCATTAGCATGTAAGAAACAGAGGATGGTAAGCAACAGTTACAGGAAATTTTATTTTGTAATTTTTTTCCTCTGCAATCAAATTTTAGGTTCATATTGGAATAAAAAGATAATACAAAAACCTCTTAAATTTATTTGACTGGTTCGGTTCTTCCATAGCTTTCATTTTATTACCTAATACCGTCCTCTGTTTCAGCAGGGGCAGAGCATAAACACTCACCAGTTCACCACCCTAATCCCTAGAGCATGGTGGCGAAGGGAAAATATTGGATGATACATTTTGTCTATTTTCAACTTTTTTGTGCATATTACAGAGAAAAATGGCTAGCAAATTGCAATACTGGCCTCCTACCAAAGAAGAAAACAGAAAAAACAAAAAAAAATTGTGGCGCCTGGGTATAAATAATTTGTCTAGGTGAATAATTTATTTATTAACTGAATCGGAGAGATAAATAATAGAGGTGTAATTCAGACACAATTAATATAAAAACAAAAACAAAATAGTTTTCTCCATAAATTTAGAGTTTTAAGCTAGTAAATGATGTTCCAGTAATTTTTCTAGTACGTGACAACTACAATATATAGCAATAGGCTGCAACACAGTAAATCCACAAATGTTTTATTTTGCATCTATCTACAATCTATCATCTATACCAAATGACATAAATTTTTAATTTTCTTAAATATTGTTATCAAATTTTATTATTACATATATATATATATTCTTACTTGTTATTTTACTTCAAATATATTACTCTTTTTTATTTTTTAATATTTTCCTAATTCTTCTCTATTTTAATATTAATAGAATTGTAATTACAATAAACTATTGATTATTTCTTTTACTTCTTCTCAATATTAATAAATCTATATTTTTTTAATAATTATATGTCAATAGTAAAACAAATTAATTTTTTTATTTTTTGCTTGTTTAATAGTGCCTAATAATCTTACTTTTCTTAGTTCTTCTCAAATCTATAAACTAAAATTTTAAAAACAAAAAACTATGAATTAAAAGAAATATTAAAAGTATAGTTTCATGATTATAATATTGTTGTTTTAAATTTAATTCATAAAAAAATTTATTTTTTAAATAATTGTATGTCAATAGTAGTTAATATTTATTTTCTAAAAAAAATTGTTTAGTAAGTTCAAATTTTATTTTATTTTTTGTAGTTTTTCTCAAATTTATGAAATAATTTTTTTAAAATATAAAAAAAATAAAATATTTAGAGTCTTGTTTCCATGAATATATATTGTTGTTTTATCTTATAGTGGGAGAAATTTTATTTTCCTAAATACCATATGAGTTTTTATAATTACATAATTAGTTTTTTATTGTTATGTTGCTTCAAATAGTTTTTAATTTTAGTTTTCCTTTTACTTTTTTTCATAATTTTTCTCTATTTTAATATTAATATGTTAGTAATTATTATATAACCATTGATTTTTTTATCCTAATTCTTTTCAATATCAATAAATTTTAATTTGTCAATAATTATATATCAATAGTAATTAAGATCGAATTTCTCAAAATTTTTAATTTAGTAAGTTACAAATATTTATAATATAAATTATTATTATTTAAATGTTATGAATAAAAATAAATATTAAGTGTATATTTCTTATTATTATACTATTATTGTATCAATTTTATATAGATTCAATTTATTGTTAAAAATTACTAAATGGTTTGGGTACTAGAAAACTGAAAATCACATTTTCTGTAGGGACTTGAATTAAACTTGCAAACTCTTACAACCCTAAATTTTAACCCATCATAAAGTCAATACTCATTTGCCATAAATGGATAAAATCAATACTCTTCATAATAGTAGTAAAAATGACTGCTTGGAATATGTCATCTTCTACCTTATTCGTAACTTCCTCCACAATACGAAAGTTCATGACCCTACTAGAGCTAACGTTAATATCACCTTGACAAAGTTAGTTAGTGCTCTTGAGAAATTAATGCTCATATCGTCTAACATTGACCCATAATTAGGGTTAAGGTTAGGGTAGCATAATTAAGATTAGGGTTATGATATCATAATTAGGGTTAGGGTATCGTAATTATGGTTAAGGTACCGTAATAAGGATTAGAGTACAATAATTAGGATTCGGGTACTGTAATTATGATTATAATTCCGTAACTAAAGTTAGAGTTAGGGTACCATATGTAGAATTAAGGTATCGTAATTAGGGTTAGAATATCGCAATTAGGGTTAGGGAACCATAAATAGGGTTACGGTATTGTAAATAGGGTTATGGTTGGGGTATCATATGTAGAATTAAGGAATCGTAATTAGGGTTAGGATATCACAATTAGGATTAGGGAACCATAGATAGGGTTACGGTATTGTAAATAGGGTTAGGTTAGAGTAATGTAATTAGGGTTAAAATTAGGGTTAAGATTCTGTAAATAAAGTTATGATTAGGATTCAATTTAGGGTTATTAGTATTAGGGTTAATGTACCGTAATTAGGGTTAGAGTATTGTAATTGGGATTCGAGTACAATTAGGGTTAGGGTATCTTAATTAGAGTTAGGATACCGAAATTATAATTAAAATATCATAATTAGGGTTAGAAAACTATAATTAGTATTAGGATATGGTAACTAGAGTTGGGATAGTATAATTAGGGTTAAGGTACTGTAATTAGGGTTAGGGTACTGTAAATAGTGTTATGGTTAGGATCCTGTAAATAGGGTTACGGTTAGGATATCATAAATAGGGTTATGGTTAGGGTTACAATATCGTAACTACGGTTAGGATACTGTAATTAAGGTTAGGATTAGGGTAATGTAATTACTATTTAGGGTTAGGGTACTGTAGCTAGGGTTAAGATATCGTAACTATAATAAGGGTTAAGGTTATGGTGAAATTAATGAAGTTAACACATATTTGTTTTACCAACAGGCCAACTCCAAGATCTTTTGCTTTAAATAGAAAAACAAAGATTATATTTCATAATTTGTAGTAATAAATAATTTATAACTTAGAAGTGGGTTGTTAAATATGAAAATTTAACTACAGGCTGAGAATATATCTAAAACTATATTTGGATGCATTGGTTTAATAAATAAAATGTATTTGTGATCAAACTTACTATCTTCATTTTTTTCTTATTGTAACGAGTTTGTAGAGCAAGATAATACAAAATTTGGGTGAAAATGTTGAAAGTAAAGGGTTTTACCAATACAACTTTAGGTAAAATATCTAAGATTATTTAGTAGTAATTACATCATTTATGTTTCTTAATACATAATTCGCTCTAGACATAAGCAATTTCGTTTAAAATGTTCACTCACTTGTTTGGAAATTTGAATTATCTATCAAGACATTAGTATTGTGAAATACTTATTTTGTCATATTAATCAACAATAATGTAATAAATTTTGATTTGAAGAACATATTAACATGAACTTGTCAATAATTACATGATTTTATTTTAATATATATTACACGTGGCATAAAATATTCACCTTTAAATAATTTGAAGAACATATTAATATGAACTTGTCAATAATTACATGATTTTATTTTAATATATATTACACATGACATAAAATATTCACCTTCAAATAGATTATGACATAACTTTTCATTAACAACTTATCATTGTGTTTGCTAATATATAAATTGTGAACTTTTTATAAATTGTAATGATATATAATCTATTTTAATTTATAAAATATCAATAGAATCGATATTTATTGTTTAAAATGATAGTCTAGTTTTATATTGGCATAAAATAAAAATACGAAATAAATATTTAAGTATATTCACCATAATCTTTTTTCTTTACGTTTCAAGTTGATTCAAAACTAATCACATATTATTAGCCAAAAAAAAAACTAATCATAATTCACACAATGTAATCATATTTTTATGAGTTCATATCATTGGTTGGGCACCCGGCGACTCGGCAGGACCACGGCTTCAGAGGTGCCTTTCTGTTAATATTTTTCGCTATTAAGGGTAGCTTCGTAAAACTACTTTACCTTTAACAGGCGAAGGGTAACTCTGTATCTTTGCGCTTCTTTCATCGATCTTCTTCTTGCTGCTGGGAAGTTGTAGTTCGACTGTAAGATTTACGAAGTACGAAGGACAAAAAATCTTAGTTAAACCCTAGCACAGACGAGGTCAGAGAAACAGTAATATTTCTTTTGCTAACAGACAGAAGAGCTTCTTTCATTGGCATCCAGCTTCAGCTCATTCTCTGCCCTAGCTGTAAGTATTTTCGTTATCTTTTTTCTTTTTCTTTTCTTGATTGAATTATGTTGAAATTGAATTCTCCGTTTGGTTACTCGGAAAATATTAATAGTGAAGGAAATTCTGATTTGATAGAGGATTTGGACACTTGGCTGGATAAGAATCCTGATATAATTTGAGAATTTAGAAATTCAATATCTTTTACTTATGTTCTCATAGGAGTCTCGGCAATGTAGAATCGTGCCATTATTTCCCTTCTTTGGATGAGGAAGCCAGAATATTGTCGCTCATTAGAAAAAAAAGAGAGTGAATATATATAGATATATATTAAACAGTCAGTGTTTTCAAATTATTTGCATTCAATTTCTATTTTTGAACCCTCCAGTAAAGAATATCAAGCACGCCATACAACAGAGTGTTGCTAAGATGGGTTTGAAAGATTCCTAAGTTTCTAAAATCAGCGATGGTTTTCCCTTCTCCTACAGCCCTTGTTAATTTTTATCTGAAGTCTCATGTTTTCAAGGTTGTACTAATAAAGTCAATGTCAAAACAATAAAGAAAAGTACCAACAGTTGATATACTTTTTGCTATATTTTGTAGTCGTTGCTCCAATCCTGATAGAGACCAAATGCTGGAGTAGTTTTTATATGTTTAGAGTCATTCATTTGGGATTCTAATTTCACTAGGTTGGAACACCCTGATGCATTTCTGTTTGTTGCTTGTGGGCTATAATTTAATAATGCTTGTTGATTATGGATGACATGTTATTGCTAATAGGGCTTTGAACAATTAATTTTTGCAGCTGTTTGGGAGGACCACTTTTGTTAGAATGGCCAGTAACTTTCAGTCCTCTGGTGCACAGGTAAGAACTCTCTACTTCTTGTTGTAACACAGAACCTCCCTGATGTGCTGTTGTTTCTAATTAATTGGCATACCCTGATTGAGTTTTTTTTTTTCCTTGTGAGCATGTCGGTTCCAAGAATAGCTTGTTGTCTCTGTCATCCATGAATTAGTTTGGATCTATATAAAATTTAACGCTCATTTGGGTTTGCTTCAAGAAATTATAATGCAGTCATTATAGTTGAGTATAGTGGCATTGCATTTAGTCCTTTTCGTTCCATCCAGGTTGATATTCCTGTGACTTATGACCATCCATCTCTAGCAATTTATACTCTAACACTAGTTCTTTGCTTTCTATTATGCTACATACCTGAATATGGAAAAATCCTGCACTTAATCCAACTGACAACAAGTGTAAACTTTTTTTATTGAACTTCTCAAATTTTAACCATTTCAAATGCTCTTTTCTGCATATAAATTATGAAATCCTATTTTTACAAAGTGATTCTCCTTTTTATCTCCTTGCAAATGTATATAATATATTTCTTCTTCATCTTTTCCCTTTAACTCCCTGCCTTTCAATATCAGTCTCTGGTAGCCTCTCTGCATACCTAAGTTAGATCCTTGGGTCCTCAGAGTTTTGGTTCACCTTTTCCTCTGCAAGTAATTTATTCTCCTGTTTGTTTTTGGTAACTTATGTTGTTTGAGAACTTATAACAACCAGCTTTACAATATCCATCTTCTGCAGTTCCGCCCTGTGATTCCAACTCAGCAAGGACAGCCGTTTGTTCCATCGGCGTCCCAACAATTCAGACCTGTAGGGCAAGGTATTTCTTCTTCAAATGTTGGAATGCCTGTTGTTCAAAGTCAGCCATTGCAGTTTTCTCAACCAATGCAGCAATTGCCTCCAATGCCAATTCATCCGGGTCATGCAACACCCTCATCACAGGCTATACCAATGCCTTACATTCAGACAAATAGGCCTCTTACGTCTCTCCCACAGCATTCGCAGCAGACCGTGCCGCCTCTGGGCAATATGTCTGGTTTTCCTGCTTCTGGAGCACCTTTCTCTTCATATACTGTATGGTTTCAGGAACTTCCTTTTTCCTACTTCAGATTTCCATTTTAAATTTGTTGAGTTTCTTTTGCACTGTTTGACATACTTTTATATTTTTTTTCCAGTTCCCACCATCCTCTTATGGACAGCCACAAGATAATGCTAATGCTCTGTCTCAGTTCCAGTCTGTCTCACAAATGCATGCCCCTACTACAGGGCAACCTTGGTTGTCCTCTGCATCTCAGAGTGCAGCACTTGCAGCACAACTACAGCAGGCTGGCCAACAATCTTCCAGTACTTCGTCTGCTGAGGCAGTAAGTGCTGTTTTTTTCGGACTTCCATGTATTTCTATTATTTTGCTTTGATGCTCTTTGAATTTTTCCTCCTCTTTTTCCATTTGTATGAAGTGTTAAACTATCTTAGATTGCCCAAATAATTTATTTGCAGCTATTATTTGTTAAATCAGCAATAGTAATATTGCTTAGGGCAATAAAATGTTATAATCCAAGACATGCTGATTCTCTTATGTCATAGTATTATGTTAAAAATGATTTTTTTATCGGTTCTTGGAAAAAAGAAAAAAAAAAGGTTTAGAAGAATGTTTCTCCTTATTCGTACATTTTTTATTTGATTATATGATGGTTCAGCAAAATCTAAGTTTGTATTTATGATTGTTTGGTTAAATATGCGGACTTAATCATTCTACTCCAAAATAGTTTGAGTAATTTTGTTTTGTGTGTGTGTGGGTGGGGTTGGGGGGGGGGGGTGAACTTATAATGATCCAAAGGAGTCATGGATCTAATACTAGCTATTTTTTAGTCTGTAAACTTAGTAACTCTGGAAATCTCAGAAAGGTCTTTTTTTATAGTCTCACAGATGTAATGTCAATGGATTTTATTTATTCTTTCGAGTATACCTTTTAATTGTTACTATTACTATTATCTGAAAGTTAACTTGTACTTCCTTTGGCTTCTCCTAAATTTAGGCAACAAATGCCCCTAATCAGCACTCTTTATCTGATTGGCAAGAACATACTTCTGCTGATGGGAGAAGGTAATCAGTATAATCTTCATTATTCTGCTTTTTCTTTAGGTTGCTAGCTAATGCCAACTATTGTAGAGTTAGTTACTAAGGCTTAGTCATAGCTATTCACTATCATATGTAGTGTTTCATAATTTTCCATGTTATCTAGAATTATCCTCACATTGCATTTACCTTTGTCAATTTGGTTAGATATTATTACAACAAGAGGACGAGACAATCTAATTGGGAGAAACCTGTGGAATTAATGTCACCTATGGAGGTGAGTCATATTAGAAATCAGTTGCTGTTCCTGCAATCTAAAAAATGACGTTTCTTGTTATCTGTTCAACATGCCATTGAAATGTTTTGTGGTCATCCAAACTATGTATTCTTTTATCGATGTTGAAATTGCAGCATGCTTACTATGATCAAAATCGGTTTATGCGAATTCTCCTTTTATTTGCATGTGCTTCCACTGGTTTGTAGACATCATGGCAAGTCAGAAGAAATATATCGACTGCTCTATATGGTCAGTATGAAGGCGGTGTTTCACTTTCTCAAGCCAGGCAACAATTTGTTATTTACATCTTATTTATCATTTAGGAACATAATTTTTTAAGTGAAGTTGGTGTTTGGTTGTTTTTTGGTTTAACTATTAAAGACACCAAGAACTAATGGCTCCCCAGCTCTCCTCTCCTTTTTTAGTGGTGTTGTAAGATGAGCATGACATGGTGTGTCTTTAATGGAAAGTGTATTCTTTCTATGCCCCTTTAATTGTTGTGGCTGATTTTTAATTTTTTTGTGTTCTTGAGCTTAGTCCTGCCAAGTTTGGCTGGTAAGCAAAATGCTTTCCACTTTCATGCTTCTCATAGGCAAAATCTTCTCCAATCCATTCATCTAATTGGACTAGTTGAAATGATGGATGTTGGAATGGAGGGAGATCGGACATGCTGTTACTATTTCTTGTTTCTCTGATGCCATCAAGGAGGCTACTGTTGGTCTTATGTCAGGTGCAACAAAGATAGGGTCCAGTCAGGGTTAATCAAGCTATGCAGTGCAATTTTTTTTTAACTCCTGCTTCCTATTGCATTAAATTCTGTGTTGCCAAACACAAATATTTTCTTTTTTAACCTAATTCTTATGGCTCTATTTTGGATATTTGGGCTGGTTTAGGGTTTAGTTTGAATCAAATGTTCAATGCAAAAGAACTCGGACATCATTATTTTTGGATAGGAGAGAATTAGGTCATTTTTTTGAGATATCATTTTTCTCCTGTAATTGGTTTACTGTTTGGCTACAAAAGCCTGTGCATGTAAGTTATTTGTGAATATTTTTATGACACTATGCATTCTAATTATCACGAGTTTTGTGAATAATGTAGTTATCATTTGAAAGTAATTAATGCAAAGGTATTGTTTTCTTTACTTCTTAATCACTTTTATTTGTTAAACATGTTCCTTTCTTTTCCTATCTGAGAAAGATAACAGTTAATTTATTATTTTAATACTTTTATAGTCTTGTGAGTTTATTTTGTCTGATCTTTCTGTGCATAATTATTATATTATCATCATCTTTTATTCTGGTATTCTTTATTTAATATTGAATTTTTTGTTATTTTTGACTCTTCGCTTAATAATTGTGCTTATTGTAACAGAGAGCCGATGCATCAACTGTTTGGAAAGAGTTCACTTCTTCCGAAGGGAGAAAGTGCGTTTCATCTTTTATCCTTTTGTAAAATTAGAGTTACCTGATCTCTTTTCTATATTGAGATTAAGATAACCTTCTTCAGTTTAAATTCTCATGATTTACTTGTTTAATAATTTGTAATTGCTGACCAATTGCTCTTTGTATTGGCTCTGACTTTCTGTAGGTATTATTACAACAAGGTTACACAGCAATCTACATGGACAATACCAGAGGAGCTGAAGGTTAGTGATCATGGCTTGTTCTCTTTTTTACTTCTCTCTCTTAGACCTTATTGCTTTCAGATTTTCTTACCCCAAGTGGCAATATTTGCATCCAGTTGGCTCGTGAAGAGGCTCAAAAAGCTATTAGCCCGTGTCTACAATTAGAAACAATTGGGGCACCTAATTCCCTGACGACTACTCTTTCCTCAGTTGGATCTTCTTCAGCAGTTAATTCAGTTAGCTCTGGTACCTCTACGACTTTAACTACTGTGAGCCCAGTCCCTGTTACACCGGTAGTTGCCTCAGCTAATCCTCCCCAGGTTGTTTCTGAGTCACCAGCCATCCCTGGTTCACACACTGCAGTTACGTCTAGCTCATCTGTAGTTACTCCAGTGATACCTTTGGACCCTGTACCTACTCCAGTTGCAGGAAGCTTGGGAGTTCCTGCTAATTCCCTCAATGCCAATACTACATCAATGTATAGCATGTTTTGCCACATCTGTTCTTGTCCTTCAAAGTTCTTTTTTTCTTTTCAGCTAATGATCAAGAAATATGATTCTAGTTCAATGCTGATAATTTATATTTAACAGGAGCAACATTGAAAATGAAGCATCTCATGATGTTGATAATTCTATAGATGGAGCTTCTAAACAAGATATCGAGGTTTGTCTCTTTATTGTTACAGTTATCAATTCTACATGAATCTTAATCTGTTTGGAACTGGGTGTATGACACACTTGCCACTTGCCCTCACAATGCGCTTCATGTGGTCGATGCAACTGAATGAAACACATTATAAACCACAGCAAAGAAAATAATCATGGAGAAAGTTTTACTGAGACTTGGACCAGTAACATTCTTGCTGCGGTGCTGTTATGTTGTGTTAAATTACCATTTGCTACATAATTGTGGCTGTGAGAAAATGGGCCCAGCTGTGAACTGCAAGCCTATCACACTAACATAAATTATGTCTGCTCTGAAAGCGTTAAACTGGGGTCTGGGACAACTCATTTTAATTGAAATAATCTCAGATGGTTACATAGTCATAACCTTGCAAAAATAATGGATTTCCTCCCTCTCCTTCTAGAATTTTCTTTGTTCAACTTCAAATAGGTAATTTATATAACTGATGTGCCGTTACTGTCTTAACTGGTTTGAAGTACAAATATCCTATTAGCTCACTTGGCATACAATTCTAAACAAATATATAATTTTGGTTACATTGTTATGTAATTCTGGCATCACTTCCAGGAAGCGAAACGAGGAATGCCGACAGCTGGAAAGATCAATGTGACTCCATTGGAAGAGAAACCAGTCGATGATGAACCTGTGGTGTATGCCAATAAGTTGGTAAATGCCCTGTATCATGTATTTTTAGTGTTACTTAGAAGCTAAAACCAAAAGCTTATGATGTCATCTCATTTATATTTTGGTTCTCATATTAATTTGCTCCTTTTTGTTTAGGAGGCAAAAAATGCGTTTAAAGCACTTCTGGAATCTGTAAATGTTCAGTCTGATTGGACTTGGGAACAGGTTTGTTGCTTACCTTTGTAAGTTGCAATCTTTAATGCATCTGTAGCTGCTTATGGTTAATATGGATATGTTACTCAGGCTATGAGAGAGATAATCAATGACAAAAGGTATGGCGCTCTAAAAACACTTGGTGAGCGGAAACAAGCTTTTAATGAGGTAAGCACCAACATATCATAAACTATTTTGAGGGCTTAAAGTAAATTTAGTTTTGCACCTTTTGAGATTTCCTGCTTTATTTTCTTGTATAAGCTTCCAGTTTTATGACACTGAATTATTTATTCTGTTTTAGTATTTGGGTCAAAGAAAGAAACTAGAGGCTGAGGAAAGGCGCATGAGGCAGAAAAAAGCTCGGGAAGAATTCACAAAGATGCTAGAAGTATGTTAAACACAGATGTCATGTCATATTCATATTCATATTTCTATGTTGCTTCTGTCTTCTAATCTTGGTGCCTAATCTCTTCTCAGGAATCCATGGAGCTTACATCATCCACTAGATGGAGGCATGTCTCTTACCTGTCTTTTGATTTTGGTGCCTAATCTCTGAGATGTAGCTTAGTTATTCTAATTGATTTCTTATTTTCTCATGGTCAGTAAAGCTGTAAGTATGTTTGAAAATGATGAACGTTTCAAAGCTGTTGAAAGGGCTAGAGACCGGGAAGATCTATTTGAAAGCTACATGGTGGAACTTGAGAGGAAAGTAAGATTCCTTCTACGATCTCAAGTTTTTAGATCAAATTTGGCTAGAACCCTGTTCTTCATTGGGGGTGGGCAGAGTGGGGATTGGTTTGACAATAGTGCCATTGGGCCATTTTATTATGAATCCTGGGTTTCTTCGATATAACTAAGTAAGTGGAGGAGCTAGGTTACACCATTGTTTTGAATCAGTTATTGAACCTTAGTTTGTCATTTTGCTTTGTCAAATATCTCTAGAGCTTGAAAATTATCTCCTTGTCTTAGTTTGTCATTTTGCTTTGTCAAATATCTCTAGAGCTTGAAAATTATCTCCTTGTCTCAGCTCGGTAGCAGTTCTTTCGTAAAATTAAATAATCTTATAAGACTTTGTGCCTTTGTAATTTGATTACTATTTTCATGAACAGTAAAGCCCATACTTACATTAGTAAACACCTATGAAGAGCAGTACATCCCAGTGTTTTCAACTTGGCCAGTCGGACCAGGAGATATGATCCCGACCCAGGTTGAGCTATAAACCCAGATTAGTCAAACCCGGTTATATGTCATGCTAAAAGCTACAATGAAGTTTTATGAAAATCAAATCCTTAAGCAGAAAACATCTTCTTTAGCTAACTTTACAGAAAGTAAAAATGAGAAGAAAAAAAAAAATTTATTTTTGTCCATCTGAATATTGTTACAACTGTTATCAACTACTTTAGCAGTGTCACGCTTTCATCCAAGAAAGAATTCTGTTCAACATAAATCAAATAAAAAAAAGAAGATAAATTCATTATTTTCTTTGCATGTATTTTGTGCCATATATATTAGGATCCCTCTCCATTCTCATATGAAAGGAACAGAAGGAATAGGTCAAACATTGCTAAACATGTTCTTTCATACACTTATCGTGTTGGTATGCACAATTAGGAAAAGGAGAATTCTGCAGAGGAACATAGGCGGAATATAGCCGAATACAGGAAATTTCTGGAGTCCTGTGATTTTATCAAGGTAAATATCCTAAAACCGCGACATGCACATTTCATTCTGATTGGTTTGTTTTTGAATGTTTGTCTGACTTTATGTGTTTCATTATAGGTGAATAGCCAGTGGCGGAAAGTTCAAGATCGGCTGGAGGATGATGAAAGATGCTCACGACTTGAAAAAATAGACCGCTTACTCATTTTCCAGGTATACTGTCTCATTTACATCAATCTTATTAATGGATCAATCTTCTGATATATAAGCTGTGACAGGATTATATTCGTGACTTGGAGCGGGATGATGATGAGCAAAAGAGATTACAGAAGGTATAATCTAGTTATATGATTGTTAGTTGTAATAACATCTAAGTCCATGTTCTTATGTTTCGTCTGTGAATGAAATAAAAGGAGCAATTAAGGCGTGCTGAAAGGAAAAACCGTGATGAGTTTCGTAAGTTGATGGGAGAACATGTTGCTGCTGGAACTCTAACAGCCAAAACTCGCTGGCATGACTATTGTTCAAAGGTATCTGAACATTTTACTTGTTGCTGGAGATCCTTTCTTGATTAATAGAAGGTGGAATGACAAGTTGTTTCTGGGCATTGTATTACCTATATGTAGGTCAAACATTTGCCTCAGTATCTAGCAGTTGCATCAAACACCTCTGGTTCGACACCAAAAGATTTATTTGAGGATGTTGCAGAAGATCTAGAAAAACAGGTATGATATTATTGTTTGAAATCTCTAAAGATGAATGATTATCAGAATCTCCAAATAGATATGTATTGCTGTGTCCAAACATAATTATACTGCAATCCTTAAGGCTAGTTTTCTGTTTTGATTATTGCAAGTAGCTGTATGTCAGTCCAGATTCTGCATGGTTACTCCCGAGGATTTGCAGCACTTCTGATAATTTTAATTCCATGAAAGAACTTAATACCCATCGATTGATTTTGAGGTGGATTTTAATTGAGATTCCTTCAGAACATTTAGGATTAGCAATAAATTAACTTGATTTGTTGCTTTGTTTGGCAATCTAGGGCTAAATAATGAACCTTCTGCACTCTATAACTTGTCCAGATACGGTTATATTTATTCTGTCTCCGACTACATAATTAACCTTTGGTTCTGTTTGTTTGATAACAAATAACTGCATGAAAAATATTCTTTTTGATGCTGATATTTGGTGAAATGGTCAATGAAAAATAACCGATCAAGAGGTATAGAGGACTTCTTTTAACAAGTAGAAGTCATTTTCTGGGACAAGTTCAATTCTTTTATAATATCCACTATTTTGCTCCAGCCACTGTACACAACCATTGCTGAGGCTCTAACTAAAAGTAGGAGTCATTTTCTAGTAACTGTCAACTGCCAGAAGATGCTGGTGTCAACTCTGGGCACCAGAATCTAATCACCAGTTGACAGCCATCTTCCAAGGCTGCAGCTATTCTATCCCATCATTCATTGACTATTGCAATGATCACAGCTTGATCTCTCATTACTGGATATTTGTAGTAACTTATGTGTGCATGAAAAAGCAAAACAATGTTTGAGAACATATCATTTGCTTAGTTTTCTGTGGAGAAAAATTTCCTTTGACTTTATTTTCAATGAAGCAAGTTGACCTTGGTATCTTGTCTTGGTCAACAATTCACTTTTGGGCTGGGGCTTTTCATGGTGTCATATAGTTTTTTCTGAGATGACCAAACAATTACTATAGTGATTTTCTATTAACAAATTCTTTGCATATTGGCAGTTCCATGAAGACAAAATACGTATAAAGGATGCTGTCAAGCTAGGGAAGGTAAGCATTTTTTTAAAGACATTTTTGCACGTGTGGCCCCCCACCACCCAAAAAAAAAAAAAGACTCCTTGTGGTAGCTTATCGTTTCATGGAAAACACCTCCCCCCAGGTTACTGTGGTGTCCACGTCAATATTTGAAGACTTCAAAGCTGCTGTCTTGGAAGATGTTGGTTCTCCATACATATCTGAAATCAATTTAAAGGTACTTTTTCCTTGTTATGGCCCTAATTCCTCTAGTTTTGATTTTTCTTTGTTGTTGAAGCTTTGCTATGATAAAATCATGTCTTTTTTGTGATTATTCTCAGCTGGATCTTAGCTAGTGTCAGTTGCCAAATTGGTTTTTTTTGCTAAAACCTATACTGAACTTAATTGTCAATGGGCTCCCAACCTGGAAATTTCTGACCTTTCATACTATTTTCTAATTCTTGTAATGAGGGGCCTGCCAATGCCATGTTAATTTTATATTGGGACAATGAATTCCTATTGATTTTAGGATTAGGGTTACTTGGAGAAGGGATTTGGGGTTGTAAACATGAAAGAAAGAGAGATTTAGAGTCTGTTCTGGGACTGTGAACAGAATCCGTGTGAGCAGTATCTTGAAATCGTTAATAGTAGCAAGAAAGAGGAGAGACAGAGAACACAGAAAGGCACTTGCGTTGAATTGAAACACTCAATAGGTTTATGTCACCACACTATCCCTGTCTTTTGAGTAGAAGAGCTCTACTTTTTTTACTAAAGACTCAAACTAAAATCTGATTTAACCATGGACTATTAATGATATGATATTTAAAGTCTTGTAAGAATATTAGAGCCTTATACTCAATCTCCATCAAATGTCCAAGTGTAAATGGAGAGACAGTATTTGCCCTGATATAGATATATTATCACAACCAACTAATCAGATATGTCTGTTCTGGAGACAACAATCTTGATGATGTTGGTGATAAAATTTTGCTTATAAATTTGAGGTTTCTTAAATATGAAACTTTACAGTTATCTTATTTGGTTAAATACATTCAAATCATCTAACTGACCTCCCAACAAGATAACATCGTCACATATTATCAGCTTCGTGGCATTGATTTCAAATTCTTTTTCTTTTCAATGTATTTGTATATACGCCTCTAGTATATTGTTTATTAGTTTATTATGTTAATAAGAAATCTGTTATACATGATGGATATGTTATATTTCTCTCTGTGCAATGAACTTGATTCCTGTTGTCTCTAATTTTGTTGAAGGGGGTCAGTTTATTATGTACTGGTTGTTTGTTCTTTGTCTCTGACAAGCATTCTTAGAGTTTGATACATGCTACCTTGTTGCAGCTTATATATGAAGAGTTTTTAGAAAGAGCCAAGGAGAAGGAGGAAAAAGAAGCTAAGAAGCGTCAGCGTTTTGCTGATGACTTCACTAATCTATTGTATACATTCAAGGTTGGATAAGATTGTTTTCTGGTGTACTGGGTTTTGTTTTGAAAATGGTTGGATATAGAGATTACGTTCACTGTTCTAGCTTATCTTTTTTAATCTGTCTCGTTGTAGGATGTATCTGCTTCTTCAAAATGGGAGGATTGCAAGCCACTTGTTGAAGAGACACAAGAATACAGGTATATTATCATTTATTTTTATTGAGGAAGTGTTTGAAGGCACGCTATGTAGAGTCCCCTCAAAAGCTGTCTGCTATTCAACCTTCTTACAGATCCATTGGGGATGAGAGCTCCAGTAAAGAGATTTTTGAGGAATACATAACTTATTTAAAGGAAAAGGCTAAAGAGAAAGAACGCAAGCGCGAGGAGGAGAAGGTATGTTAATTTTATGGTTTTTCAATTTTAGTATATTTTTGTCTTTGCTCATTTGATATGATTGCTAAGTAGAGTCCATAATCAATGCAACAGGCATTTAAATTCATCTGCACGTGAAATAATATCTGGACAATAATATTGCATGATGTTATTTTATTTTATATAGTGGTTGGATTTTGGTGCAGTTTCTAATTCCTGGGTCTTTGATTAAATGTTATAAATGAGTTGAACATATCAAATTTGTCTTGTATAAATTTTACTGTATCAAATTTCCCATAGAGTTCAAGCATCGTTTTTTCATAAATAAGTATTCGCAGGCCAAGAAAGAAAAAGAAAGAGAAGAGAAAGAGAAGCGGAAGGAGAAGGATAGAAAGGAAAAGAAGGAGAAGGAGGAGAAAGAACGAGAAAGAGAAAAGGTTAAGGAACGATATAAGAAGGATGAAACAGATAGTGAAAATGTCGATACAACCGATGGCCATGGCTCTAAAGAGGACAGGAAAAAGGAAAAGGAGAAAGATAGGAAACACCGAAAGAGGCATCAGAGTGGCATGGAGGATGCAGATTCTGATAAGGATGAGAAGGAGGAGTCTAAGAAACCCCGCAGACACAGCAGCGACCGCAAAAAGTCAAGAAAGGTACTTCTACATTCTTGATATAGCTTTTATGTGTGTATTTATATGTGATGGCTGTGAAAGGATTTCACATTTATTCATATTGCTTGGCAGCATGCATACTCCCCCGAATCAGACAGTGAAAGCCGTCGTAAAAGACATAAGAGGGATCACCGGGATGGTTCCAGGAAAAGTGGGGGACATGAGGAACTTGAAGATGGGGAGCTTGGTGAGGATGGAGAAATTCAGTAGTTCTTATTTCTTTTTCTTTTATGTTTTTTTTGTCTTCTCTAGCTTAGCATATTACTGAGCTTAATGTATGAGTGAGATAGAAGCATTTGACCAATAGTTTAGTGAACAGATATGCTTGATGTTTTATAAATATATATTTTTGGTAAGTACTTGATTTCCTTTTTTTCTTTTTCTGCAGAGTTCGTGAATGGGGGATTGTCAATAAGTGCAATGGTGTCGGATAATTAGTTTTTTGTTTTGGGCTTTTTACTATGATTTTTTGATAACCTATTATTGTGATAAAAGTGCCTCCAATGCACTTCAATATTGTTAAAGATTGTCGGATTCTGTTTCCTAATTTATTAACTTCTTGATGATCAACCATCGAGGTGGATTACAAGGATTATATAGTTGAATTGCTAAAGTTTGACGCTAGTTTAATTTTTACGACAGAATTGCAGACGTACGGCCTCAGGAGTCCCTACTGTTGGTTAAATGCAACTTTCACTTTAAATGCAATGAGATTGGGGATGGAACATCTTAGGCCTTATCTATTTATCGTGTCAATTTGGTGGTTCTAAGTTTGTAATATCTACATACTGGGAATTTATCTATCATTTTATTTTTCTTGCATATGCTACACATCTTCATGGTGTTGTGTGAATGCTTGTTATTTATATAACATGCTTTTTGTAGAAAGAAATTAGGAGAAATTACAGCCGACTTTGTCAATGCTCGAGTACAGCAATGTTAACAGTGTTTCCTATCTAATATTACTCTTGGTGACTAACAGTCTAACACTGATGTTTTAACATACCACATAAGCAAGAAGGTAAAGTAGTAATGGAATGCTAGCATTTCCAACTGAAATTAGTGTATCATCTAGCTACTGCAAAAAGGTCGATCACTTCTGACACAGTTTCATTCCTGATCTCTTCGAAAATTGCACCCTCAATCTCCATGGCAATATACCACTTCTGTGACTCAAAATCACTCCATTCATCGGCTGAATTCAAGTAATCCAAAGTTAACAAGTGGGTTAGATTTGTTATATCTCCTGCTTGGTTGCCCCATGCTTTTATTTTGTCACAAATGAGCTTCCCTAGTTGTTCAGGCCCTAGGAACTCTTGTCGTTCCTCTCCATTTTCCTTCTTTGGGAGGGTATCTACGATCTCCCTCACACAATCAAATAGAAGTTGCTTTGTTTGTTGTAATACCCTTTTAGATTTCAGCACTTGAGGAATGTTTGGCCCCCAAAGATCTTGCAATTCCTTATTACTACTCTCTGTGTGTGTTTCTGACTCGAATAATATTTCCCAGAGAGAAGCTGATAATATTGAGTCTTCTGTGACTTTCTTCGGTAGAAAGACTCTGCACCTATGTGGGCTCTGTTCTAATCTCAGTCTAACATCATCTGGCAAGTAAGTGGGAATTTTTTTACAAGTAGGAAAACAGAAGATGAAGCAAAATAGTAGGCGAGAGAAAGAGACTAACCCTTATGAAACATCGAGTATCCATGTAAAGATAGCTCCTTTAGTGAAACAGGGTTGGGTAAAATAATGTCTCTGTGTCGCCTGCGATTCTTACTATTCTTAGTAACCTGTTGGCTTTGTTCGAAGGCAAACTAATCAACATCTCTTCAGCTATGCAAATTTGTAATGGTTGTTTATCTAAATTAAAACTTGAGTGTTTACCTCTTGTAGTCTCATGTTGCAGACTCTTGAAGCTTGCTTAGTATCAGCGGAAAATGAAGCATGATATTTTTGTAATGATGTGGTCGAAGCTTCCTCTACATCACTCGGCGAGCATGAATTATACACTGTTGTGCTGCTAGCAGACGAAAATCGATCTAATTCCATTCCTATTTGATAATTCCTGCCAGTGTCCAGGACACTAAGATCTTCATTTCTGTTCTCAGAATTCTTACTTACCTTGTTTTCATTGACAAAAACAAGCTTACTATAAACATCTTTAATTATTTTGGGACATTTTGGTAGGCCCTTTTTTCTCTCTTTTTGATCACAGCCAACTGATCTTTCCAAAACGTTGCCTGAACTTTCACTGGAGTACTCATACCCTGTGTGTTGAGTTGAGCTCCTCTTTGAGTGCCTTCTTTCTGATAGATAAACCTCTAGTATAAAAGGTTCCTGTTGCTCCAGGAGAAGTTCTCCAAGCTTTTTTAGTGGTTTGGCTGGCTCTGAAGCCATTAGAGGGAAGGCTGCTTCAAATGGTTCTTTGATGGCAGAAAATGAAGATGTGGGGAATGAGTGTTTAAACTTTCAAGTTGACTAAGCAGATGATGAGGTGCAGTATAATTAATGGGGATAGATAGACAAAAGCTTATCTGTCAGTTTGGGACATAACATGAGAAGAAATCTACGGAAGCAGTGGAATTTAATAAGTCATTCAGAGAAACAGGCTAAACAATTTCTAGCTTTATACGACTTTAACTGCTGAAGGTACCTTCTGAGGTCCAAGCTTGCATGGCAATAAAATGT
The DNA here is from genome assembly GCA_029379385.1 of Quillaja saponaria. Taxonomy (NCBI): domain Eukaryota; kingdom Viridiplantae; phylum Streptophyta; class Magnoliopsida; order Fabales; family Quillajaceae; genus Quillaja; species Quillaja saponaria. Next base: position 26,091,364 of record CM055610.1, read on the forward strand.
CTCTTCTAGGTGTGTTAAATGTAATGTTTATGCCATTGTTCTGTCACTATTGGACCTTCACTCCTTCAAATCTCTCTCTCTCTCATAGAAATATAAAAATAATAATGGTCCCAGAAAAGAAAGGGTCTGTCCTATTAGTGAAGGGTACCGATCACAACATGGAGGATGGGAACAGAGTCACTGAGACAGCTTGAACAACATTATATCTGCTTTGTGTATTGTTGAATTTTGCATTATAAACCAGCCTCTTATCCACCTCTTTAAAAATTGAGTTTCAAGAGGTTTGATCTGTCAATGCTTAGTCCCACATTTCACATCCCCGGCGTGGGCAGAAAAATAGAGCCTTTATTTTGCACCTAGCAACCCATAAAGGTCAAATTATTCTTGACTAGAGGTTGCCAGAGCTTCACAAGATTTGAAGATGAGATGTCACAGTATAGCAAATTACAATCATGTAGATTAAGACAGATTGATTTTATTAATAATGGAGGTCCCCACTCATTGTAAAAAAGCAGTGCAGCAATGATATCAAAACTTTTTTTTTTTTTTTTTTTTTTTTAAATCGAAAATGTGGCCACTGACTTTGAACTTTCTATCACCTACACCTACTACAGTTTTTTAGTTTCCCCCTTTGAACCTCTAAATACTTTCTGGGTATTCACTCATACATTTTTGTGGGGTTTACAAAACGTAACTTTATGCAAACATTGATGTGAATATGACATGAACATCCATTCCCAACAATAAAGTCAAGTCAGAAATCTCTGGATTTAATCAAACCTACCAAAGCACTTGTGTTTAAATTAAGGGCAAACAACGTTACCATTGTTAACTATATGAGGACGAGAAGAGCATTTAAAATTGCAAAGGCTCATCAACTTTTTAGCTTAATATCAACGAGGGGTAACAGATTTGACACGTATCAAGATCTTGAAATTATTGGATAATAGTTTGCTGCATTAATGGTGTCTGAGTTAAATTGCTCTAAAAAGTCCTCTCACAATGGAAACAGCAAAATCCACCGTGACTATTCCTGATACTAAGCCCTTCTACTGCTTAACAAAACAGATAGGTCAAGAGGCAACACCATCAAAGTACTATTTTTATCATCATCCACTATGACACCAAATTGCAACGTATTTGTACCTGATAGTGATGGGGTCATGTCCAATAAACATTCCTAATCAACGTGTCATTAGCAACTCAACAAACTACTCTAAGTAAACTTTAAATACATGATAAATAGCCTAGCAAGATTCATTAAGAATACATACACAACAACCAAACATGCAGGAATGTCACATGTTTACAAACAAACAATATTCTATTCTTGACACCCAAGAGATTCGATTATTGAAATTGGACTCTGGTGCTGGGTTCTCTCAATTTCCCAATTTTCGTCTTTAATTCAGTATGGAAGGATATGAGCGATCTCTGACAACATGCAAAAGCAACATTGAACTGTTTGATCTCTTCTTCAAGAACTTTCCTTCTCTGTACTTGAGTGTTCAAATTCTTCAACACATTTTCCTTTCGGTTTGTAACTAGTCCAAGCTTTTGAAATGATTCAGAGACCATATGGAGCAGAGAGTCTCTTTCTCCTTTCAAGACCTTAAAATCTCTTTCCATGCCTTCATACGTATCTTTCGAGACCTCCAGAAGGTGATTATTGAGATCTAAACTTTTTCTCCAAGTCAGAATATGTATCTTGATAGAGTTGAGTTCACCGAGTCTTTCTTTCCAACAAGAGGTTTCTCCGTCCAAAGCACAGCCCTTCATCAAAAAACACCTGAGCTTAGAACAAGATAACAAGCAACCCACGAAGAATTTTCTTATTTTTAAATTCTTATTGTCGACAGGTAACTTAGCTCTACATATCAGATCATACTCAGAACTATAATCTACATGCAGCTTCCTTCTGCATGGATTTAATGTATCAGATCATTTTAAGTGAATCAAGGTCTGCTACATACCTTTATTTATTTTCAACCATGTATCTTCATCAGCCACATTGCTAAACGTATCTGGAAGAGGGCTATAATCAGGTTGTATTGAATAATTTGATAGCTTGGCAACAGAAGCCTTAGGAACTTCCTTGAAACAAGGAGTTCTAAACATGTCTCCATGACTGATACTGTTGCTTTCATCACATTCTTCCCTGAAGCTTTGTCTCAGTGAATCCCTCCTCTACCATAACATAGAATTATCAGAACAAAAGAAAAACATGAAAAAGAGAAACACAATGATTTTGTCAGATACTGCGACCTTTCCCATGGGTTTCTGTTGATAATACATACTAGTGAAAATAAATAAATTTAAGGACCTAGATAGAGCATGAAAATGGAAAACAAACCCGCTGCCAATAATGGACTCAGCCACTCAGCTGAATACTTATACCAGACTAGAGTTCCTGTCGCAATCCAACAGAAAAACAAGAGTACTGAGATTTTCAATTTTCATTTGATGTTCCTTAATGCATTGATGACGCTCTTTGTGTGATTTCATCTCCTCTCCAGCTTTGCTTCAAGCTTCCCACGCTCTAATTCATACTATACGATGGAATATAAGCATAAAAAAATTATAAAAAAAAATAAAATCTGTATCAAGGATAGAACGGGAACACCTCATTCTTGGAAATCAAGGTACAGCTGAGACTCCAGACATAGAATATTCTACTGTCAGCAGAATAACATTTCCAACACTTAGCATAAATGTAATGCAGCTAGTTCTTAGTTATTAAAAAATTATAAACCATCAAATCCTCAAAGTTTGAACCTTATCTAATTTTTACCTTTAATTATAAGAAAAATGAAAAGGAAAATCATAATTATCAAAGAGAACTAACCGGCCCATTTCATATGACTAATTACATTAGTTTTTTCCCGCTACTAGGATTTGGGACCTTAATATGATAAGCCTCTCATGTACTTAACTATCATTGTTATTCGATCATCACAGATAGCTAGAAATATCACAAATGGAAAGCACAATCTTAGCACACAAAGCACAATCACTTAAAATCTTAAATATATCTTCCTGATAACACCAAACCGAAATTATCATCTAAACGACAACTATCATGGAAGTTTTATCATCAAATAGTTTACACTTCAGCAAGCCAAAAAACAAAAAGAAAGGTTTCCGTTGCCACAATCTCATTGCATCCAATTTCTTCTCCCACATTTTCCAAACAATCCTTGAGTTCATAATTCACTCTCGTCTTCCACCATCAGAGTGACATATCAAGAACAAGAAACCCCAGCTTATTCATTATTTCATTTATACTCTATGTCTATGAACGTCAAATTTCAGATTCCTTTGATGAAAATAAATGACAAACACACTTTAAAGATAAAATCATTAGCACCTCTTCCCATTTCTTGGACTATAGAAGAAGGACATTGGTCTCTGAACTCGACGCCTGTTTGACTACCTTGATTGATCAAGTATCAATTATTGGCAATGAAAATTATATAAAGAAAGTATCTCATTTCTGTTTTCTACTAAACCTATGATGGGTATCCTCAACAACAAGAAAAAAGCACCTCCACTCACTATAGAAACAAACCCGAGAAGTTCGGGAACCTCCGCTCAAAAATCTAAAATCAATTTTCCCTCGAGCAGTAGGTCTTTCATTTAATCAAAAATAAAAGGGCAATTGATTTTTTTATTTTATTTTAAATATACCGTTGAATCCTTCTACTGCGGCATGAATGACATCCTTTGTCAGAAGCTCATAAACACTTCCATTTGTCCTACTGTCGTCGAAAATATGATCTGCAAGAATTTCCAAGAAAAAAAATAAAATTAATAAGAGATTATCGCATAGCTTCTTGTAAAATATCAAATTTATATGTGTACCAAAAGCGTAAGAAACCCCAGAAAGAGGTGTGTCATGAGCCTTGTGAAGCGAAATGCAATTTTCTTCAACCTTCCAGAAGGTTCCATTGAAGGATTCATGGGAGACAGGAGGTCTCACTCTTGCGGCAACACAGATCTTCTCCATTAGCCAGTGACCTTTTACTCTTTCTCCGACCGTCCGAGTGAGTTTTCTCTGACTAGACAGCGGGCGGGCTATGGGGGCATCCGTCTCTGTTTGGATTTGAAAAGACTTTGGTTTACGGTACTGCCCTTGATGTTATGATTTATGACAACCAATAATCTGGGCCTAATTGCTGGAAAGAGCCAGTCAGCCCAAACGACACCAGTTGGGTCCAGAAGCCAGCTTATCTTAATTAGATGAGCCCACGACTTTTGAGCCCTGATATACATTCTTGTCCCAAACTGTCTTTTAGAGTTGGTAGGACGAAATTAGAATTTAAATTGAAAAATACAAAATCAATTTCAGCGGATAGAACTTGCTAGTGCGAGTAGCATATGATGGTATTTTTGTTGTTTCTAATGAATAAGTGGTTGTTGACGAAGTCGTGGATCGTCATCGTTATGATCTCAAACGGTTTGATCATAATCTTTTTGTGCAATGTCTATATAATAATGGCCATTGATGAAGAAGAGACGACAATATGAATGTGGCGATGATTGGATGTTGAAGGGGAGCGAGGTGAAGGGTGCAATCTAGCATGATGTGCCACGACAGTAGTAATTATTAATGATATCATTAACACAAATTGATTTGAGATAAAAATGATTTGAGTTTTAGAGTTTATTTGTTAAATTTGAAATTAAGATTAAAAAAAATATTTTAATTTCATAATACTAATTTTCAATTCTCCACTTCTAAATCGACCACAAATACACTGTAACGTCGGCGACATGGAAAGGAGTTCTTATAATCTTATCCATGAGTGTCTTTTCTTTTTCTTTCTTTTTCTTTTTCTTCCTTTTCTTCTTATTGGTTGAAATTCTTATCCATTTAAAAAGAGAATAGTAGAAAATAAGAAATGAGTTACAATCATATCAAATACTATTGTTGTCGACTCCACCTTTACTTACCAACTATTCCATTGTCTGTCACTGGGTCAACAAAGAAACTTCTAACTTTTTCGAACCAACTTTTCCATAACAAAAATATATTATGTGGTAAATTCTACGAACTTGCACATATATATAGCCGACTGCTGGTAAAGAAACAGGTAGGAGGGGCCAAATCAAGTTTACACGTAGAATTTACATGGAATAAGACCATATGAGATTGGTTAATTAAAAAGAGGAAGGCTCTGTGTATTTTCTTGCTCCTTTAGTGTTCGTTCCCGATAATGATACTTTGAAGGATTCGATGGGGGCTACATATCCGAAAATTCGAATCCATTCCATGCATTTGGATAGAAAAGGATCCTTTCATTATAAAGGAGATTAAAGGTTTAGGTACGTTGTCTACATAAATATGAGTCCTTATATTTATTCATTATAAATTATATCCATCATTAATTATTCACACGTAATTAACACGAGGTGAATTACAAAAAGAACACACAAAAAAAAGAAGGGAAGATCCCACGTAATGCCTAGTGTAAATGTTTTGATAATGTTGACTATATACTTGGTTGAATGTTCAAATTAGCATTTGATATATAGCTTATGCTCAACTACACAAGTTTAATATAAATATAATCTAAATATATAGTAATCCTATTTTTATTTTTGTATCAGTGCAAAATTTATTATTATTTTTCTTTAATTTGAGAGAAAATAAAAAGAGATAGGAAAATATATTATACGTATTGTGCATGATTAAATATGTAGCAATACATAGATCTTAGAAATAATAAAATTATACTATAAAAGATATAAATCTATTTTGATCTCATTTTGTAAGCATGACCCAATTACAACTGCAAAACCTCAACTTAACTCTATTAAGTTTTAAATTAATTAAGTTAATTAAGGCTACATGAATTCTTTTATGTCATTCACATCAATTCAATATATTATTTGTAAGTAATCCCTATTCCAACATTTATATGTATCTTTCCATTTCTTAGTCACAAGATCTTTTTGTCTAAATTATCAATTATGGGTCATTATATGCAAACCTTTGTATTTGATTAAATTAAATAAGAAGGATCATGCTAGTTGGTATTTGATTATATATTGTTATATAATGATAAATTATTATTGATCTTTGATTATACATGCAATAGTTGATATTTATATATGTATGTTTATCTACTTATGTTTCCTCGTCTTCCATCAAATTCTCTCATTTAATTACCGTTGTGTTTTTTAGCTAGTTTGGCTTCTTTCCAATGTGACGCAAAAATGACAGTACACACATCAAACTAAAGTGAGTCTTAAGCATATTAAAGTACTTTTACAGAAAAGGGTTTCCATCACATGAACCCTTTTTGGCTAAGCTATAAATGACATATATAATTTGAGAGAAAATAAAAAGAGATGCGAAAATATATTATACATATTGTGTATTATTAAATATGTAACAATACATAGGTCTTAAAAATAATAAAATAATACTATAAAAGGTATAAATCTATTTTGATCTCATTTTGTAAGCATGACCCAATTGCAACTGCAAAACCTCAACTTAACTCTATTCAGTTTTAAATTAATTAAGGTAGGCTACATGAATTCTTTTTATGTCATTCACATCGATTCAATATATTATTTTTAATAATGCCTAAAACAATCATATTATTCTCAATAACGACTTCTAATATAATTATTGGTATCTCTCTACCATATCTTTAATATCTTTCACTTGCATCACGTCACCTCTCCTAACTACAACTATTTCTCGCCTATGTTCAATATGTCTAAATCATCGTAATTGGTTCTTTCTCATTTTCTCTTCAATGGATGCTATCTCAACTAATGCTGGAATTTGAATTGAATAGTTTCGAATATTGTACTATTCGAATCCGAATTTCAATACTCAAATTAAAATAGTGTTACGAATCTAAATTCAAATTCAAATACAATTTCGAATAATCGGATTCGAATTTAATTTTGAATATTCGAATTAGAATACAAATAAAATAAAATATCAATTCGAATTCGAATGAATTTTAAATATTCAAAAATTTAAGGGGATTTTCATAAATAAAAAATAACTAGCTTTTATTTAATTTTTTTATAAAAAATATATTAATTCGAATTCAAATACTATATCAATTTATTATCAAAACAAATAATACATTATGAATTAAAATTATTCAATTTGTAAGTAATCCCTATTCCAATATCTATATGTATCTTTCCATTTCTTAGTCTCAAGACCTATTTGTCTAAATTATCAATTATGGGTCATTATATGCAAACCTTTGTATTTGATTAAATTAAATAAGAAGGATCATGCTAGTTGGTATTTGATTATATATTGTTATATAATGATAAATTATTATTGATCTTTGATTATACCTGCAATAGTTGATATTTATATATTTATGTTTATCTACCTATGTTTCCTCGTCTTCCATCAAATTCTCTCATTTAATTACCGTTGTGTTTTTTAGCTAGTTTGGCTTCTTTTCAATGTGACGTAAAAATGACAATACACACATCAAACTAAAGTGAGTCTAAGCATATTAAAGTACTTTTACAGAAAAGGGTTTCCATCACATGAACCCATTTTGGCTAAGCTAGAAATGACATGTTCTTGTCCCAAATAACTTTTACATCTACGTTATCTGCTTTAAATTCTTTTCCACTGTACGATAAGTTTCATATGTAATTGAAGATTATTCAAGACAAAATAAGATAATTAAACAAACATATGTCATTGACACAGATATTTGGTCCAAAAAAGGAATATATTTACATTGAAGCTAAGACCACTAATTTTTACCAAAAAGAAGAAGAAGAAGAAGAAAGAGACCACTAATCTAATTACGTACTATTTTATGACTGACTAACAAAGCATAAATTAAAAAAAAAAAAACAAAAAAAAACACCACCACCAAAAATGTGGCTGGCATGGCTAGACCCTCAAATCTTTACATCGTACTCCAACAACGTGGGGGTTTCTCGAAACCACTAAGAACAATAAAAAACCATTTACCATTTTGAGTGATAGAGGTAGTTAGCAGAGCTCAATGCACCAACTAATTGATAAGTTTTGGTTAATTACTTAATGTCTAATGCCTGCGTGGTGTGCTTAAAATCTGATATAGATCCGAAAGTCTGAGCAAAAGGGATATGGCTTCGGATCTTAACCGGTCATTCTCTCCGCTTACCACAAGAACCTGGTGCAAGATCATGCCTAGCTGGTTTTTCAATTCTTGGTTTTCATTTCCCAACCGGTTCACTTCATCCGTTAGGCCTTCTAAATGTCTCTTCTTTCTCCAACGTGATCTTCGGGCTGACTCCCGGTTTGATATCATACGCTTTCGCTTACGATCCTCGGTCAGGTAAACCGCTCGGATTGATCCTTGTGAATTAGAGCTCGGACTGATCATTGAGTAATGATCTCCGGATTGAATGTGGGATAATAATTCTTGTATCTCATCTACTGTGAACCGGCCTCCAGTTTCAAGACTCGGAGGATATGAAAACTGGACCGCTTCTTGGTCGAAGAACATGGCTATAATTACTATGTAAGAAAGTAAGGCCAAGTTTTGAGAGTGAACCAGAGGGATAGGATGAAAGCAAGGGCAAAAGGGAAGAAGCATTGTCTAGGAGACAACTATATATAGGTAAATGAAGGGAGACACGTTGGGACCTACTAACAAAAGATTTTGGAAACCTGAGAATATAGAGTATATGCTTAAGATTTGTGAATGGGTGTCTTTTGTTTTAAGGGAAAAAAATATTTGTTAATTTAAAAGAAATTAACCAACTATTCCATTTCCATTTAACTTTAAAATGTGAGGTGGGCTGGTGGTGGGGACTGAGATCTATCTTTTTTTGGGAAGAGAATGAGGTCCTGAGAAGATTAAGCTTTAGCTTAATGACGAAGAATCAAACAAGCACTCACAAAAAACAAAAAAAACAAAAAAAAAAAAAAACAAAAATTAGAAAGTGAACAGACACGTGCATGCGCCAAAGTCATTTTGAATACGTATATACGTAGGCAATGAAAGTTAGCAACATCAACCACCAACGTGAAGAAGAAAAAAAATGAGTTTTTCATCAGCTCCAATAAGCTAGCTACAATGGTTGATATAATTGTCATTTTCAAAAGTTAATGGTGTTATTATAAGAATATTTTTTTGTTTTTATCCTCAAAGAATTTAAGAATGAGTGAAAATGGTTCTCAAAGGCATTATTCCACTTAATTATAAATTAGGGACTTTAAACTATGGCCTTACACATTCATGTTCATGTTCCAATTATTTAATTACAAGGAATATTTCTGAGTGGTTTTTCTTGGTTAATTAGATTTCTAGGGTAGTTTGTCTTTCAGTTGGCAGTTGGTTATGGTCTTGGCACGTAGCAAATGATGCATGTCAAAGCTAGCCAGTATTAATGGAGGCTAACATGCACACATTGTGCCTCTGCGTGGATTTAACATTATTCAATTTATGATTAACTGAAAAGAGAATTTAACAACTGCTGCTTCTTTTGAGTATATCTCAGACTCTCAGTAGTGATACTCATAGTCATACAAAGTAGGTTGCATGTGCTGCATCTCTAAAACTAACCTAATTTGGAAAAACTAATTATATAGTGGCGGTACCAATTAGATGCGCTGCCTCTTTTTTCAATCTTATGCATCCTTTTCTTCTCCTATCTTCTTTACTTAGTAGTGAATGTCTTTATTGCAAGACGCCACTGGTTAATTAGAAGTTATAATAAGGTCACGGAATCTGTTTGAGTTCAATTTTTTTAAAAAAAAAGAATGGACAAATATTATTACCAATTCAGCTCAGAAACTAGTTAACACTTAACATCATAGAATCGGTTTACTAATAAGGTTATAGTTAACATATAGTATTCGCTTCAAGTTTCAACCCATATACCGCATGTGAGATTGAATCTTAACCAATGTCTTGTTTGTCAAGAAATAACTAAATCTTTTAATCAACCACATCCATCCCCAACCCATTTGAATCCAGTAAGCACAAGGGAACCGTGATCGACTGGAACCATACACATTTGAACGTAGACAGCATTAGAGAACGGATGTGGGAGTTGTCTGTTCTTTTGATCTTTTGTTTTTTTTATTTTTTTTAAATAGCTTATCTGATTCAGATTTCACAATTGCTCATTACAGTTTCTCATCTTGAGGGTCCAACTATTTCTAGGTAAAAAATATTTGCGATGGAGATTGGCAGTTTCACACTCAATGGCAATTACCGTTCGATTGCTATGCTGATTATTACAATTATTAATATACAACTTTTCCAACAAATGCCTTGAGATTTAATAACACACGGGAGGGGTATGCAACTTACAACTGAAAAATAAGCTCCTTTGCTTTCTTTTTACAGATGTGATCTCCACGGCTTTTTTTCCATTGCACAGAACAGAAAAGAAGATGCTCACATGTTCACTGGAGGACCTCCCTAAATCCAAAAATGACAATTGATTTACTTTCAAAAGCATGCATAACTACAAATAATGATTAGCAAAATTAAAATCAAGTAGCATGGGACCAAGAAAAATGCTGACGATGCCTTTCTACTTGATAATACACATGTCACAGAAGGTTGACATCATGTCCAGATATCAGGGATGGATCCGGAAATTTTTTCCCCAATGGGGGCACTACTGAAATTAAAATAATGGTTCAACTGAAATACTAAATAGAAACATAGATCTTAATTAAGAAGATGCTAATTACCATCTGACTACCAAAAACAATCCATGAAGTTAAAGTTTTAAACAGCAACTCTAACAATCTGTGGAGCACTAATTCGTTGCACAACATATGTACATATACTTCTGAAATTTTGAAAAATCACTAGGTACCAAGTAAAATTTTGAAAAGTCAGTGGGGGCATGTGCCCTCACTTACTTCTACATGCATCCCTCCCTGCCAGCTGTGTGGGTAATACCCAAACAAAAGAAGAGGAAGGCTATTACGGCATGGATAACACTCCCTGACCAAGCACATTCATAGACCTCGAGATGCATGGATAGCAATTTCAAAATTTAGAAGAATTTTATTTCATCAGTTAATAATAACCAGGTTGCATAAATCTTACCTTAAACAAAAGATCATATGCTATGTGTTCCCAAGGCAATGATATGGACATTAAGCAGCATTTGAGAGGAATAATTTCTTCATCAAAATTGGAGGTGGATGCAGAAGCAGCTGCATAGGCATGCTTCGCTGCAACTGATGCAATGGAGGCTGCTCTACGAACAATTGAACGAATACTGAGTCCTCTCTTTGATATTACTGGTGAAAAAGGACCTGACTCTTGCTGACTTTGATCTAACATTGTAAAAACACAGCTTCAGTATTTTCATACTCTTTATGCAATGGTTTTCTTAAAATCCTAATAATGTTTTTTTTTACAAGAAAAAGAAAAAGATCGCATACCTGCAACACCAGAAACAGCTACTTCAACTTCTCCACGTCCTCCAGGACCCTTCATGTAAAGCCTGTCTGTTTTGCCAGGAGAGTGGCTTCCTGATAAAAGACTCCCAAATCCAGATTTTCCAGCTGCAAATTGTGATGGTTCAATAACATCAAAATTCATGGATTGAAGATCACTAAACATGAGAGGAAGGGTCTTGATGGGCACATCAAATTCAAAACCATTTATGGAAAACAAAATGGCAGTTTCATTGTATGTGAAAAGTAATCTTGTTGGATGAAGCAAATAACCAATTAATCTACCTTTCTGAATTGCTGTAAGCATGAAGTTTTTTTTTTTTTTTTTTTTCCTTCAAATTGTATGCATAAAGATCATAGTAACATGGTGAACTTGAGGTGCTTTGCACTGAGGATTCCAACTAATGATGGATGGATGACATATTCATGAATGCATAAAATTTCCTCTCTTTTACAGCAAGACTTCTGATCTCGATATGTTCTTATTTAAATAGAGAGTTACATGAAAGTGATGAAACAACAAGAAAATAAAATTCCAAATCAGCAAGAAGTTGGTATGTTGCACATATCAACTGCTACAGCTTTAGATGTCTTTTTCTTCTTTTTCCCGCTGTTATAAGGTGTGAAATTTATAAGAGTAAAATTCCAAACATTCACTACTGCAAAGGAAATTTTAAAATATTACTCCTAAAGTGACTTTGACTCATGACAGAAATCAACTCATGCAAACTGAATGATAAGCAAGCAAAATATAAAACTGAATGAGTAAGCTACAGGAAAACTTACCATCATATGCATCTCGAACCATTTGATAGCTGACAAATCCTGAGAAAAGGGTAAGCTGCAACAACAGCAACAAATTCATCAAATCAACAGAGAATGAGAGTCACTACTAAGGAACTAAGAATTGACAAACCTTAGTATTGTCTGCCTTTGCATAACCAGTATCAGCTCTCAAAGAAGAACTATCACTAGAACTGCAATCCTGTGGCTCCTTTTCATTAGGAAATGCTGACCCATCATGTGCATTGAGAACTACACAATAGCAATGATCCTTTTCGGTCAAAACCTGCATAAAATTAGGAAAAAGGGCTCATTCTATAGAAAAGATCACTTGATTCAGAGGAAGAACATTTACAATATATCTGTTCTTAGATACAGCCATACAGGTAAATGAAGATACAGAATGAGTAAAGATTGTGTCATTGTGAAAACATAAGAAGTTACACACCATAAAAATATTATGGAAATTATGTAGCATATCTCTGAAAAGAAAATACAGAACACCACAGTGCAAATATAAGGAAAACCTTTTCTCAGCAATTTAATGTGTTGACAATATTAATCAGATCCTCGATCCTTTCATAATGAAACAACATAATTAACTTAAAAAATAGTAGCTCTTATATGAATTTTTTTTTTTTTTTTTTTTTCAACAAACTAGAGCCTTCTACTGTTACATCAGCTCAATAACATTGCAACTAGAAAGATATAGAACAGTTGCCAAATTAATACTAAACACTACTTTTAACAAGACAAAAATAGCTTAGTTAATCAGTAAAATTGAAACTCCAAAGAGGGAAAACGAAATTAACTTCTAATGAAACAATTTTATTGAAACCTTAACAAGAATTTACTATGTGAGTATATTACCACTGCATCAAAGGTGGAGTCAAAGTCATCAACTGCAAAACAAATATCTGGATAGGCTGGTGTCGTCTCCGCTTCCTGAATACATGTCAGGCACAGTTTCATTGAAGATTGAGCATAACTATAGATAGCAGTAAAATTTGGTTTTCTTTTCTTTTTTCTCCTCCTAGAAGTTGATGAACTTGCCTTTCTTGAGTCCAAATGAAAATTCAGACGACTTGGTGAAGCATAAACAGTCTTTACAACCTGTAATGGAAAAGCAATACGTCATACTGGAGACTAGATAATTCTTTATATGAAGATATGATAACAGACTACTGTTAAATCAATGTGACTAAAAACTACTACCCTTGCATGTAAATTTCAACTGAAATAGCTTTTTCAGTTTCATGGGAAAAATCCTATGTCATCAGAACAAAACTGAGTCCCAACCCCATCATCGAAGTACCCTATAAACCAATGTAATCACTAGAAAGAATAAAACGGTAACAGTAAAACACAAGCACAAGCAAATTTTTAAGTTAATTAAAACTAGAAAACTCTTCGATCGAGGAATTGAAGGTGTGCTACATAAAAATAGTGGCAAGAGTTCTTCCTCTTGTGAAAAGCAATTAATGTTCAAAAGCACATATGGTGGATTATTAGTTCCCCCATTGAAATTCATTCCAAACTTCAACAGAAATTCAAAATAATGACAATGATGAGTTTATTAGACTACAGTTACCTTGTATATGGGAGACAGTGGTGTATTTTCCCCAACTCGATGATTCTGAAGGACCTGATGACTAGAAAAAACAAATGGCCCAATTTCCATGAAGAAGTGTTTACAAGAATCCTATACAAGTAGCTCTATACATCATCCCCCTATCCCCGTTCCTTTTGAGAAAAATCATTGCTTCTTTTCTAGCAGGCTAATTAAACCAGATATTTTAAAATAATCATCAACAACATAAACCTATTGCAAGAATGAATATTCAATAGAAAAAAGAACAACCAAAATATTATTAAACCAGAATTCAAAAATAAGAATCAAGAATATGAAAATGATATTGCAAGAATGAAAGATCAGATGAAAATCAAACAAGCAGAATACTGTCTCAGTAATAGGGAAGGGATTCAACAAACAAATGCAGCTGAAGTTTGATGGTACAGAGAGACAACGGATCAGGAAACGGGGGTGTTACGGTTACCTACAAATTGCAACAGTTACACTGAATGAAGTGTGAGCAATAAAGTTCAAGTAAAATGACCGCCTCCAATCCACTTCTGTAGAAGCTTCACCAACTAAGTTATCCAACTGGGTGACAAAAAGCAAACAGTTAATCAACATAATCAATAGACAAAAAACAATTTAATCCCATGGCAAACTACATTGGTCATAAAATCTACACAATTGGCTCAGACTTAATAATTCAGCTGGTTCATAAATTTTGTTAGACAATGTATGCAGCAAAAATCACAGCACCATCTATTCCTATCCCAACTCAACTCATCCATTATTTCAACATCTGCAGGACAGAAATTTTTACAATAAACATATCATTTCAAACATAAATTATGACAGATGAGAAAAGTTTAAGCCATAATATATCAGATCAAGACATGAGAGATTCATTAGCTTTCAGATGGCAATGCACAAATTGTTATTGTTACTCATTAGGTTTCTCTATAGTCTATACCATTGACTTTTGAATAAAGGTTTAGATAATGACAGTATTCAGGTTTTACTGGATATTTACAAGCATTTAGAGGTAACACATACTTCAAACTTGACAGATGAATAATGGGATCTTTGACCAGCCACCACTCAATCCGGCAATGACTACCATTTTATACAGCAAGACTTAATTATAGTGATATGATAAGTTATATGCCATAACTTCTGGCTGTCTCCCACAGTCCCACATGACTATTTTGATTTAGATAAACTGAGGAATCTAAGGAAGAATCGGAAATTCTCAACGGCTCTTGTATTATTAGTGCACATAATATGGATGGTTGTTTCTCACAGAAAGAACAAAAATAGAAGAACACCTCTTATCTATGGAACCTGGATACCAAATGTCAACTTAGACAAAGCTCATATTGGTTTAATGATATATTTTACCTTGGATGCCCACCTGCGTACAAAATATGGAGCTGCGCTTTCTTTATTATGATTGGAACCATTACCTTGGAAGCCCTGTAGGAAAATAACTCTCAACTGATGAGTACAATTCACTAAACTAAGTTAATAAAGGATCAATATACATATAGAAACCTTGATAACGCTAAAAGTATACCAAATACAAATGATAACCACCAAGTTAAACATAAAAAAAAAAAAAAAGATGACATACCATTTTTCTTACAAAAAACACAAGATCGTCGTCTTGCCGTCCCCTTGATTCTTTACCACGGACAAAGTACAAATTAAATACGTCATGCCAAAATCTCGGATTCATTTCAACATCAGAAGCATCTTCTTCATCAACTATTGTTTTCCCTAATAAGTTTGAGTGCTTCTTCACCATGCCCAATAATTCGTATCTTCCAATTATACAATTTAAAAAACCAAACAAAAAGTAAAATAGTACATTATACTTCGTACTCAAATTGTACGAAATGGCACATAAAATGAAGTAAGATTCAAGTAACAAACCAATAATTCAGATTTAAACAACACAAACCCCGAGAAGATAAAAAATCAAATCTTAATTGTACCTTGAAGGGGTTTCCCCTCCATCTCCAAGCATTTCTTCTTAGAAATCTTAGCCGCTTGTTTACTGTGTGATGTGGAATCTCTAATTAGAATATCGGCGAGGAATTGCAGCAAGCATCGAGCTAGGGTTTATGCCAAACCTTTTTGGCGCGAGCACTTGACGATCGGATGCTACGTGGTGTTTTCTCTCTCCTCAGAGAATAAACAGTGTTAGCGTGAAGAGAGAGAACTAGATTACCTCACGGCATGTTAGATTTGAGGAAGTATCTGACGCGGTGAGGTGCACCGGAAAGCGAAATTTTTTTTTACATAAATTTGTTTGAAAGCAAATGATGTCAAAGTCGTTGTAGTATAGTGGTAAGTATTCCCGCCTGTCACGCGGGTGACCCGGGTTCGATCCCCGGCAACGGCGTAAATTTTGGCTTTTTAAACTTTGAGTCTAACGACGTCGTTTTGGTTTTCTTGGGCTGGGCCTGCCAAACAACAGTGTTGTAATGGTGCGTCTTAGAATTGCATTTCGGAATATATTTCTTGGGTCGGAGCTATATGTGCTTGAGTGACCCACTCAAATTAAAAAGATATATATATATATATATATATATATTTTTTTTTTATGTATAAAACAAAATTGAGGGAAGAATATAAAAATGATAATACTAAGTTTCATAAAAATACATATTGACCTATTAATTTTAATAAAAAATTTGAACTAATTAAATAATAAACGAGGTTACTATATTAGAAAATAATTTGAAGTTAGTAATATTATTTGAAAACATGTACATTACAATATGTATACAATTAAATTAGTACTTAGTTTAAACATAAAATTCGTTTGACGCATCGTATATAATTGTATAATATATGATTATACAATATATTAGATTGTATAGTTTTGAAGTTATTATATTGTGGTGTTATCATTTCTCTCGCCACTATATAAATTTATACTGTCAGGCATAATAGAAGATAAATTAAATAATATAAGTTTATATTATCATGTTGACGCCAAATATTATATAAGAATTAACTGAATATTCTTATACGATGTGCCAAACAAGACGTAAAAAATATAAATTTATAATTTTACCTACTTTTATATTTAAAAGTAAAATAAAATTTTATAAGTTTTTAGCAACTTCAAATAATTTATTTTATCAATATTTAGACCTTGTGAAGTTTTTTGTTAATTAGTTTGATTATAACTAAAAATCAAATAAAACACTTTTATTTAAATTTAAATTTTCAAAATACATGTTGATAGAATATTAAGTGAAATCAAATGAAAGTGTGAATTTACACGTAAGATTTTCATAATATAAATTCTAAAACAAATAGTTAGTTTAGAAAGAAAGAAAAACGTATAAAAACTTGTTAGTGTGTTTCAAACTAATTAATTTTACATCAAGCGTAAAAAGCCTGTTTGTCTATATTGATCACACTCACTAATTTTTATGGCTCCGGTCATCATTAACAGTCATCATTGGTTAATTCTGACATGAAATGGGAAAAATGAAAACTTTGACATGTATAATCCATTATTATTTTATTCCTAATTAAAAAACTTTGATATTTAGTCCTAACACCCTTCATCCATCTTATTTACCTAGAATTATTTTATTATATTTATCCTAGCATATAAATGTACCGAAGATTCCCATGGATGATAAATAGGGAAAAAGATAAAACTAAAGTAAAAGGAGACTTTGACAAATGAAACAACGTGATGATCATATGTAGTTCATAAGCAAAACGACAACATCAATTGGATTTTTTTTGGGTGAAAAAACGACGACATATCATTCCAAATGATGGAGATGGTCAAGAGCTTTTTTTTTTTTTAATATATTTAAAGTACCTTTAGTGCATGCGCTCTACTTTTAGCTACAAATTTTCTAACATTAAAATTCATGCCAGATAACATGCATATGTACATTATAATTAATGCTGCTAATTATGTTGTAAACTCCACAAATCAAAAGGTTTACACATGATTATTATGGTGGCCTTCCTAATAATTATATCCCATATACTTTTTCTTATACATTAAAAAAAGATTCTGCTAATTATTTCATCTACAGAGTGATCTCATTAATATATATATAGAGAGAGAGAGAGAGAGAAACAAATTATCCTATAATTAATGAAAGTTTAATTAGAAAATTCTAGGCCTCGTTGTTCATTA
This sequence comes from Quillaja saponaria, assembly GCA_029379385.1. NCBI lineage: Eukaryota > Viridiplantae > Streptophyta > Magnoliopsida > Fabales > Quillajaceae > Quillaja > Quillaja saponaria. The sequence continues at coordinate 26,109,319 of CM055610.1, forward strand.
ATTAAAACAAGTCTATTATCAACTTGATATTAATTTATCTGTAACAATCCAGTTGTTAATTAGCTCAACTGAATAATTTTGTGTTGAAGGAAAACATATAAATTATGAACTTGTGTACAAAACAAAAGAAAAATTACATGTTTGATGTTTGTAAGAGTAAAATGGAAATAGTTAAGAAGAAAATAATTGCAATATACGACCATTCAAAAGCAATTAATAAACCTTTCTTTCATGATCTTCAATTCAGAATTTTAAAAAGAAAAGGCAAAACTTCAATTCCAACAAAGAGACCTCGAGTCATTGATTTTGCTTAGAAGTATATATATATAAATCAGTTTTGTAGAAATGCTCCAGCACTCTTCTTTGCTTTCCCTGTCCTTCTCCGGCTACTGGTTCGACCGTCATGCCGCCGGAGATTCCCATCGTTGAGAATCAACGGAAAGTCATTGGCTTCACCACCATCAACATCCTCGGTGGTGGCGATGCCGATGCAAGAACATCTTTCCAAGGAGGCAAAGAAAGCAGTTGTGACACCATTGATGAACCACATAGCCACCCCATCAAGTTTTCCACAACCAGGAGAGCCATGGCTTGACGAGGACCGGCCCCGGTAGTCAGAGGAATTTGAACGGAGATTGAAGAAACCAGAGCAACTTGAAGAGGTAGTGGTGGCCATGGAATTGGGAATTTACACTTGAAAGTGATCACAAGGAAGAAGGAAGAGAGGTTGAGGAAGCTTTAGTGGGCTTTCTTAAGAGGCCTCTCTAATGCTGTTAATTATTAGTATCACTCTGTGATTACAAAGTAGATTTCCAGCATGTACCATTGCAATAATGTCTTCTTTCCTAATATATATTTTTGTTAAGGAGAGAGAAGGTAAGAATGTTGTTTTATCTCATTATGATTGGGTGTAAATTAATTAATTCAACATCATTTGACTACTAAACACAAAAAAAAAAAAAAATATATATATATATATATAATTTTTAACATATCTTTAAAGTACTTATAAACTTGTAAGAAATTTAAGAATTTTTTTAAATTAAATATTTAAAAATAATAATTTATTAATTAAATAACACTAAAATTATTATAAATAGAGTTAGAAATGTTAAAAATTAGAGGCATAGAAGAATAAGATAATGAGAACTACATTAACAATAGGAGAAAAGGAAAAACTAATGATGTTACTCACACCTCATGCGCGTCATCATGAACCCACCGTGGGTTTGACCCATCAACCCAACTCATTCATTACCTACTAAGAGCCTCACCTTTACTTGCAAATAACTTATTATTTTCTTTTCACATAACAGGGCAGCACCTATGATTCGATTTTCAGCTCTTTTTGGTTAAGTGGATTTAGATTTTATCATGTACAACATAATTTATGTTATATACATATTAAAAGAAAGAATAAACACCAATTCTCTCTTAAAAGTATATTTAATTTTAAATCAAAATTAACTTCTGAATTTTTTTTCTGAGGATCTTGATCCTTGGTTCACATAAGTTCAAGAGAAAATCTTAACAAATTAATAATTAAATCTAGCGGCCCTCATACTATACTCAACTCATCAACTGTGAAAGCCCATTTTGTGTGTTTCCTCCTTATACCCGCTTACATAGGTTTTGGGCTTCCGGGTAAAAGAGAAACCCAATAATTGGAATCTAATACATACTTTTTGCCATGATCATCATTTCCCCGTATATTTACTTCACATCAGCCAATGTCTCATTTCTTGCAATAATGTAGATTATAACTTAAAAGAACACTCACTGTTCTGATTTTGAGAAAATTGAATCTTGTTTAAACCCGGCATCCTCTCCCTCACTATTGTCCTGCTCTTTAGCTTCGAGATAATCTACGCCGCTCGTCCTCAACCCGCTGTGTCAGCAGGTTACGAATTACTACTTGGGGTACCTACGTTCATAATCAACCATCAACAAAACTACAATGCTTCAAAGCCAACAGATGCAACTATGCAGCCTTATTCCCTGCAAAACAAAACGAAATCAACGACCCCATCATTCCAGACTCAATAGATATTAGCTATAGGTTGAACACCAGAGCTCTACCCAATTCTCAGACTACTTGGGTAGAAAGACTGTCGACCACACACAATGTGATTTTGTAGTCTGGCATGTAGGTTCTACCCATACAGGATACAATGCGCAGATCTAGCATATCAAACAACTTTTTCATATCTACATAACAAAAACACAGCATTATTCACTTATTAATGGTATATCAAATACAACACAAGCCAAACCTGCTTTAAAAATTCAAACAGTCTAAGCAGTTACAAATTACAATAGTATCAAATAACTTCTACTTTGAATTGATTCCATTCTACATCAGAACAATTGAATCACTGTATTCCGTCCGGGATTCTTTTCCAACAACCTAAGTCAGAAAGTAAACCAGGTAACTAAAATAGAAATATATCTGATAAAAAAATCCCAGATCTCACCTTTGATGCCATCGATCAAAAAGACGTACAGAATACCCATAATTTAGGTATAAGAGCATAACCTTCCCAGTCATCAAATAAACAATAACTTCAACAAGTATTCCAGAAACACCTTCGCCAAACATGGCAAACTAAACAGTTAGAAAGCCTATATAGGGATTGCTAGAACATCATGTCTAATTAAAAGATGCTTACGAGGATCTTCATCTTTCCATAATCTTCCTTCAGAAGGAAAGAGAAAATATAATTGCCTATTCAAGGTACAAGTCAGTCACCAAAAGGCAAAATTTAATAAAGATATTGCTTGCATGTGGCTTTTTTAGTATAAAATTAACCTAAGTCAGAAAATATAGACTTCTGGGTTTTGACACAATACCTCAATGTAACCTTAAAAAGTTATCGTCAATATGATTCCCGAAAAGGTTTCCAAATCTAAAAGCAGACCTAAATTGAAGCTTTTGAGCCATAAAAACTCCATCAGACATCCAAAACTGCAGTAATTTGATAGCACCAGACAATCATATAATGATATATCCTCTCCCACAGATTGAGAAAACTACTCTGAACAAACTACTCAGCTTTTTCTGTTTGAATTTAGGCCATTATGTTATTAATGCAGGAAAAGAACTAAAAAAATTAAATTGGTAATAACATGTTATAGAGATACTATAGAGAATAAAAAATCTTTATATTTGGACCACACATTTCAAATTGTCTGATTTTTCAGTATTTATGAAACTCCACACCTGTCACTCAAAAGGGCCCTGCACCTAAATCATTTCCAAAGAGCAACTAGTCCATCCCTAATAATTGATAGAAATGATGCTTGAGCACTACAGTGAATCAACCTAGGATCAAGTGAAGATAGCTTAAGATACTGAAAGCAGATGTCGAGAAGCAACCTACTCAGTGATGTACAGCAAAATGTGATCAAACTCAAGTGAGACCCAGAGATTTTACTTATATATTTGAGCACCAGCTGCTTATGGAGCTTTTCTTGGAAATTCTAGGACAGGGAGTGAAAATGCACAGCTTATGGGCATCGGAAATTCTAGGACAGGGATGCGCTATCCTCGGTTAAGTAGCGAAGGTTGCCACGGCCTTTGATGAACAACAAACAAAAAACATCAGTAGCAATATGCTGTCAGGAAAAAATGATTGATTTTAACAGTGATGTTGATGTAGCACAAATCTATTGGATAATGTCAAGTTCAACCAAGATTCAAGTATACATCACATCACAGTGCACTCAAATAAATACGATGAGTTCCAGTTATGTGTGGCATACAAGAAAAAATAACTCAAGAGTGGGCCGAGAATTTGTATTAATGAACTATATTGCCTCAATTCAGGTTCCAAGAAAGAATAGCAGAACAATATATATACAAAATGTTACCATATAGAAAACATCATTATATTCCACAAGGAAGTATGAAGCCATCAAACTATGCAGACACGAGAATCCTGGTACCCCCAAGAATATGTAGATACAAAGCAAGACACAAGGTAATAATAATAGAAGATTTAGCACCAACAAATCTAATAACTTCTAGTCCCTTTTCCACAACCTCCTCGCGGACTTCGCTGAGACTTGTTTTTAAACCATCTGAGATTCTCCAGAAGAAGAACTCGACAAGTGATCTAACTGTTTCAAATGTCACTCTCCCTGTCATATCAAGCAAAAACTTCCTGTTACCTGGCACTGCCAGTGTCGACGAAACCCTTTCAACCCACCCACCAATCTGAATCCCGTCCACTGAGCTTTCATCTCTCAAATTTGACAAAGATGATTTCTCTTTTAAATCCTCATCTATTGTTTCTCTTGGACCTTCAATCTTATCAACAGCTGAAGACGTATAAGAACTTGATTTCGAATATGTCAATACTTGGTGAGATGTTTTCACTAGTGTTTCCACAGCTCCATTACAAAGAGAAACTAGCATATCTCTCACTTTGTATTGGTGCCTGGGATTAGTCAATCCAGTAAATAGTTCATCGTAAGTATTGACATCCATTGTTTTGTCCAGATAAACTGCAACCGCTGTGCTCACAAAAACTTGTATACAATCTGCTACCAAACCTTTAAATTTATCGTTGCTAACCACATTTGCCCATCCTGTCACATCTGATGAATATGATTGAGCACGTATATTGGAATTATCAACGGATCCACCATTTGAGTAAAATCCCAAAATCAAGTTCTTCGCAAAGCTTCCCACAACAACCGAAACAAAACCAGTCCCAGCCGTGGAGAAAAGCCTCTCCAAAACCCTATCATAGAAGTTCGAATTAGAAGAACCCGTCTCCAACTCATTGTCGTTCCTTGTCTCATAGTTATAACCCCGCAAAATCCCAACCGTTAAAGCCTCTGTAACCTTAACTAAAGATTCCAAGAACTCCTCTGATCTGGCAATTTTTGAAATTTGCTTCAAACTATTAGGAACTTGATCCGAATCAGAACTCAGAAACTCTTTCATGTCCTTAGAGACAATTGCAATCGTCTCTGAAGAATCCGACACCATTTCAGCCAAATAAATAAGGGCTTCCAATAGCTTCATGACCCGCTTCCTCTTCATAGCTACAGACGGCAAATGATAGACCTTGTAAGCACCGTACCCAGAGACGCCGAAAACAGCAAGTAAAATAAGCCACTTTTTGTTCTTCTTGGAGAAATTCAAACCCTTTGTCACCAGCTGAAGGTCCATAGAATTCAGGATGCTAAACAAAACCCTAGAGCTTAAAAATTTTAAACTCTAGGGTTAAAGAAAGTAGGCGTTGATAGGTACAGAATAGGGTTGTTTGGATCCAAAATTCTAGGGTTTCCTCTCTTTTCTTATCGAACTGGAAAATTTAAAGGTTTGCACAAATATTAGGCATTGAATCGTGAGGATTGTTGGGAATTAAATGAAAATGATGTTGCTAGGACGAACCTGCACGAATTCTAGTTGAAGGCGATGATGAAGTTTTGAAGACGAAGGCGAAGACGAGAGCGAGTCAGTCTTCGCACTTGCAAGCCCAATAATTTAATTTAATTTACGTAATCAGCCTTGGGAAGCTGAAATAAGAGATGCTGATTGGTTGAGCCGTTGATAATTGAAATAGCGTTTGACATCTCAGAAAGTTTGGATTTTTTAGAGCAGATAGCGCCAAAAGAAGGGTCGGTAAGGTAAACGTGTAAAAGATTATTATTATTTATTTATATATTTTGAAGAAAACCTTAAGCTAGCTTCTTTCATTTTATTTTTTAAGTCAATTAAATTATTTGATAAATATTTATGATCTATTTGGATGGAAAAGAGATAGAGTGAGAGGTACACAATATTTTTTTTTCATTTTATAATTTATATGGACAGAGGAAAACGGAGTAAGAGGTACATAATGTTTTTTTTTTCATTTGAGAAATTTTTTTTAAAAATGAGAGAAAAGAAATAGAGAGTACATGATCCCTCTAAATCTAAAATTTATTTTATTAATTCATCAAAATTGTGAGAGTTTAGAAAGAGAGAATATATTAATTTATAATTTTTACATGTTGTAACTAATAAATTCATGTTCTTTTTATTAACTATTTATTAATATTTAAATAAAATATTTTAAAAATATAATCATAAAATTATATAATAATATAATATTTCTTTTGCATTTCTTTCGATTTTCAAACAAGAAATATACCTACTATTCTCTCTTCTCTTTCTTTATTTTTTTAACTCCCTTCAAACTCTCAAATAAACCATATTTTTTTCTTCCATAACTTCAAAGCTAAAACTCACTTTGGGGTCCAATTTTATTTTGATTGCATCAGTATGTTTTTTTTTTTTTTTTCCTGGTTGAGTGTCAAAATTATGGATTGTACTTGGGTTGATAAATTCATCGTTAACACACCATTTTAATGTTTTCCTGTTTAAATTCCTGTTCCACAAGGCAAGATTAGCTTAATCATTCTACAATCTTGACAAAGGAATGTGTAGTACTTAACATCAAATTGGCTCTTCTGCTACAAAGGAAAGAGAGCATCAAATTACGTTTGGACTTCAAATTTCAAAATTGAGGAGGCCCGTAAAGGAGGTAGTTACTCCAAGATACAAGTCAGACCATTATTACAGCCGAAAGCCAGGTCAGTTTTCACAGAATTGCTTTTGGTCCTTTCTATTGCTCATTTCCTAGCATATATTTGAATGCTGAGAAAAGGCCAATTTTGCTTCATCAGATAGCCTCCAGCTACAGAACAAAAGGTAGACTGCTATCTTTAATAAATCATACCCCCTCTGTGATCTCGTGGGATTTAAATTTGAGGCCTTCATGTAACTTACGTAATATCTCACTCTAAGCTACTAATATCTTTGGTTCAAACCCTCATATAATATTCACAGAACACTTGCTTGACCATTCATTATGTACAAAAAGAATGCTCGAGACACCACTTTCCCTCTAGCTTAAAAACCTTATCCTGGACTAGTGGCAAGTTCTTACGGTCTTCAATCTTCATTTCTAGTGCAATCAGATCAGAAGAACTTGTGCATCACCGAAGGCATAATCATGAAGTTTTACAGAGCAGTTTCACCCTTTTGAAACTACATTAGATTTAACGGGCAATTTTCCATAATCATCATCCTCAAGATCACTAAAAGATATGTCTTCTTCGTTCCCAATGGTAATAGTGGTTCCACCATAGCCACCTAATTCAGAATCTTCATCTAGCCAATCATCCTCATCGTCTTCATAATCTTGTGTGACTGTTTTAGAGGATTGACCAACTAGAACATCATCATCCTTTGTTTTAACCAATGGCCTTTCCTCAATAACAGACTTATCAATGAAATGCATGTCAGAACTTTCAATTGGCTGCTTTTCAGTTCCATAAACTGTCATCACAGGAAATAATGTTGATTCATATGCATATATTTGATGTGGCACATCTTCAAAATAAGCATCATTCGATGATCTGGAAACAAGATCTTCATGCACAACGGTGTCTTTTGAATACGAAGTACTACTTCCAAACCAGTCAGATTCTGGCTTTGTTTGCTTATGCAGCTCCTGCATCCACAGAGCTCTGGCTGCCATAACCTGCAACAGAAACATGAAGATATTGGACAATCCATCAACCACCGTATCAGACACTTGCTTAAAATAATACTACAAAAAGATAAATGCAAGACATGAACATCTAAAAAGAAAAAAAGCAAATAACAATGATGCACATAAGACCCAATTTATCAGATGAATAGCCCTGTGGCAAAACATGAAAACTCCTTGTATTATAGAATGGAAATATTACATGATGAATTTTGAGTCCCCGAGTAATGTTTACTACCAGAATATACCCAAACATCCATTAAAATCAAGAAAAGAAAAAGGAAAAAAACACAAGCACACTAGTCTTTCCTCAACTAAGAAAGAATACGGCCAAAGTATTCAGAAAAGAGAAGAGGAGCGAAACAGTAATTGCTTGATCAAATAGATTGACCTAGCAATAACAGGCAGAAGAGGCTTTTTTTTTTTATCTTCACGTCCAATCCACCCATTAATTTCATCACAATTCAAGTTTGAATCAACTTGAGTAAAAAATAACTCTGTAATTGCTTGATCAAACAGCTGGACCTAGCAATAATTGGAAGACAGAAAAGGCTAATATCAAAAAACTTAATAAAGAAAAAGCATATTTCATCAGTAAATCTTCACTTCTTCTTTTGCTTTCTTTCTACTATACCCATATGGCACCTTAGAGTAATTTTTATGGAAACAGAGGAGAAGCAAGAGGAGATTGAAAATATTGAAAGAGAGTCGGCCCAAGGTTTGAGAAGCAATTGGAACTAGATAGATGTAACGTAGTCATGTTTTAGGATAATGCCTAACGTTATCCTTTACAGGTGAAATGCACACACACACACAGGGGAAGAGAGACAGAGAGATGTGGTCAGTCAGAAAGGAAGGCAAGTTGTAGATAGAAGAGTATGAAGACTTCTCGGTGATTGGGACAGCAGTTCCATCCCCGCACTTCTTTTTACCTTCTTTTGGATGTCATGCCAGGAAACTCTATTCATCATGTTTTTACTACTTTTGACGAGAAAAAATTCATTTAAAGACAGAAGTAGTTCACATCCTTGAAAAGCAAAGTAAACAATTTGGGAGCCTTAAAATGTAAAAAACATATAATCTTCCTTGTCACATCCAATGGCAGAACTGAAAACAGGTCAACACTAAGTACCGTGACCAAGCAAATATCACATAAATATAATTACACAAAACTAATCTCACAAATTAGTTACATTTAACGTGATTCCTGGCCATAACTATCATTGATGCAAATCCATTTCCTATCTATTTTGTATAGTTCAAAGGCATCTTGTCAATATTTGAATTAGATGTTCTGGACTTGAAAAGCTAATTAAAGGGAAGGCAAGTTTGGTCATATAAAGCTAAATAAATGAAAACAATGACAAAAATTGAGTAATTTACCTGGGTTGAGGATAAAATCTCTGCGTCACGTTTATTAAGTCTTGAATGCAGAAGAACAAAATATACTTTCCAAAAGTAACTCTCACTCATATGACAGGGAGAGAGTTCAAATCTTAGAGCAGCTAATCTTGGAGCAAGTCTTTCAATTGCTAACACATGTTGGTGTTGGGCATCGGACATGTCAAAATCTAACACAAGAAGAGGACATGTGAATTAGTGAATCATAAACAAGGAAGAAAGCAGTTTGATTTATCACAGGAGCATAAAACCAATGACAGATAGCTACAAGAACCCGCTCAATATGTCAAAATTTTCAACTGCATTGTTCATGACATTCATCCCTGAGCAGAAGATGTGTTAGAGTTTTAGCCACTTAATTAGGACAACCATCTAAAGCTGATATATTGAAAGAAAAAAAAAAAAAAACAATAAATTATTCATAAGCCTCGTGAAAATTTCTATTGGAAACAAAATGCAGCATTCTTACTATTATCAATGAATGAGATTTCGTAGAATTAAGCCATAGCAGAGCAAGCTTACCATCCGTGTCTTCTTCCTCATCAATAGGGAAATCCAACCACGTCTCGGGATGCATTGCGATGTTCCTTGCGAAGGCTAGCACCTCATCAGTGATTCCTACAGCTCGTCCCAAATCCCAATCCTCCATTCCCGATTCCTCGTCTCTCTCTGACTCAGATCCAAATGGAATCAAATTGGAGTCCATCCGCAAATTTTCCGGAACCTCACACCTAGACATTGTTCCGATCTCTGAAAACTGACTCCCAGTTCCGGATATTGCCTCATCCGACGACCCTTGGTCTAGTTCTTCTTCATTGCCAGAGACATATTGATCAGAATTCTCCGATTGATTCCATTTCAATACGTCTGGATCGGATTCATTGTGATGTACAGAAGGCGTGGAAGGTTGTGAAGGTGGTGGAGCGAGGAAAGAAGCCACGCCCCAGAGTTGGCGGGTTAGGGTTTGTTTGAATTCATTAAGGTCGTCTTTCACGCCTCGAGATTGTGCTTCTTTTTCTGATTCAATTTCATTTTCTTGAGGTCCGTGCTGTTGTTGTTGCTGCTGGTGGGACTGGCCTTCATCATTGGTTTGTGAAGGTGTTGGGTCGTGCGGTTGGTGTGGTACGACGTCGTTCTCTTCGTCGTCGTATCCATCGCCACCGTAGTCGTATCCGTCGAGTCGGAGGGAGTTTGTCAGAGAGCGAGCTAACCATGACATTTTTTTTATTTTGAGGGTCCGAGGAAAGTGATTGGCGGAAATGTTGAGTAGCCTAGAGGGGGTGATGTGTGGAGGGATTTTTGGCGAGAAGGGTCCAAAATTTAGTGTTTGTATTAAATAGTAAGTTTTTTAGGTTAATAGCAAGAATTGTGTAAAGTCTGAAATTATATTTTCAAAATACGGTTTTTAAGTCTGACCTGACATGTCAAGTTACCCCATTGTCTAGATTGCGCAAGTATCACGTACTCGCGCGTGGTGCGTGAGTGGCGAATGAAACTGGCTTTTCAAAAGTCGGTTTCATCTGATTTTTTGTCCCCTGCGCATTGTCCCCACACGGGGGACAACATTTGCAGCTACCTTGTAGCACTGCAGGGTAGCCTGTATCGCTAGGCAGCCTAACTACCTAGCACGTCCCAGGCCCCCCTCTGCCGGTCAATAATTCCCTCTCCCTCCCCATTACTATATTAATAAATAGATTAATTATATTAAAACATAAAAATACAATAATTAATTTTTTTATTGTACATAATAATTACATTAAAATATACAAATCCTTGAATTTTTTTTTTCATGAGTTTTGTAAAAGTTTTATGAGTTTTTGAATTTTTTTTTTTTTAAATATATGATAATTTAGAAGTTAGTTTTTGTGAAATATATGATAATTTTTAATTTTTAATTTTTATTATATGATATTTTTAAATTTTAAAATATATAGTAATTTTTTAACTTATAGTATATAATATTTTATAAATTTAAAGTATATGATAATTTTAAAATTTTAGAATTTAAGATTTTTGAAATTTTTTTAATTTTATCATAAATATTTTTAAAATTCATGATATCTTTTAAATATAAAGTATATGTTAATTTATATATTTATAGTTTATGATATATTTAAATTTTAAAATGTATGATAAATTTTAAAGTGTATAATAATTATATGGAACTAAAAATATATGATAAATTTAAAATTTATAGTGTATGACAGTTATCAAATTATTTAATTTGGAACTTTTAGAATTTAAGATTTTTGATAATTTTTTAATTCTTTAGAGTATCATAAATTTTTTTATTATAGTTTATGATATTTTAAAATTTTAAAATTCATGATACTGCATATTATTAAATTTTACTATATTTTTTTAATTTAAAGTATATAATTTTTAAACTTATTTGAAATGATTTAGTAAAAATAAAAAACATTAAATTATTTTAAAAATGAATGGAACACACTTATATTAATCAAATACATATTATGAATACTATAATTTATTTAGAAAAACTTGCCACACATTTGACGATAATAAAATAAATATGTGTGTCATTGTTTAACAACATGCTGGCAAAGTCGATGGAAGAAAATTATGAGCAAAATCATCATTACAATCACTGTCAGAGTAGTCAGACAGGTTATCATCGCTCTCATTTTGCGCATCAATTTTAACTTCCATCATCGTCGGAGTTCTTAACTTGTTTATTAATAAGTAAATTCTAATTTACAAGTATAACTAAATTAAAACATAAACCATGAAGACTCTTCCCATTACAAGTAACAAACACAAAAATTTTAAAACTTAAATAAGAATTTCGGGTAATACTGGTCTATAAAAAATGACCCCATGTACCACATGGGCGTGGTCTTCTCCTCCTTGCTAGGTTTCGCCTAGGTGGTACATCAGTCCTGTCACCAAGATCTTCTGACTGAGGTATGTCATCAGCACCGCTAAATCCTTCCTCAGCTTGCACACCTGAACCCATACCCGGGTCATATGATGCAGGTGTACTACCATACTGAAAGTATGGCACCTGCGGTATGGGCGAGTTAAAAACCTCGCTTGATTGCTGTGCAAAGTGCGGCATAAACTGATGATACATAGATGAACTACTGGGCATATAAAGAGGTGGAGATATACGTGCTGGAGATGAAATATACACATCTGATGGTCGGACATCAGCATCAACACATCCATAAGATACCGACAGTCAAGGGACATCAATCCTACTACGTCTGCGACGTTGTGATAATGATGATGTCGAATGAGTAGAATAGGAAGGAGCTGGATCACCATGGATAAGACCAACTCGTGTAAGATATCTCCTACTGATACGTCTATACCACTCATTGTACTCGAGTGTATGAGCAGCATGACCATGTGCAACTTCACGAAGATCACCTGTCTGGACCAGATTGTATCTCATGCCCCAAATGACTATGTGGTTAGCATGTAGCCAACGGTAGTCTATAACGCCCCGTCCTCGAATATCACATTTGTGCAAGGTTTGATCGGCCTCAATGTCAGTAGGGTTTTCTGGTATAGGTTGTTGATATCCAAACTGATGCATTACCCTATCCACTTTCTTATACTCAACAATATGAAAACATATTAAGGGTATTTTAGCACCCCAAATATGCTGATCTCTATAACAATAGGTTGGTATCAGGTGTCTCAGCTCATCATCAATATATGGTAGTGATATAAACTGCAATCCAAAAACAGTGTCAATATTTTAATAAATAAAACATTGAAACATGAATATGTTAAATGAGCAAAAAGTATCAACACCGGCAACTTGATTTCAACAATAATCCTAAAAAAACATAAATAAACTCAGAATAATAAAATATATAAATCGATTTTAACATTAAATGATTAATATAATTTTTACTTTTTAAAAAATTAAATTGTATACATAATTTAAATAATTATTGATTAAATATTACTCATTATAATAAATAATATAAATTAATCGTAATATATATAATATAAATGATTAAAATTTGTAAAAATATTAAATTGTAAATAAAATTTTCAATAAGAAAATAATTTAATTTAATTTAATTAATAATAATAAAAATAATTTTATAAATTAAAATTATTATAACTTACCACGATTTTGTTCTAAATAAAGGGTGAGAGAGATCAAACAATCAAGAATATAAAAATATTGAAAAAGGAAATGGATGAACACGATTACAAGGAAATGAGAGAATGAAGAGATGAAAGCTGATGAAGAATGAGAAACGAGAGAGGAAGTCCCTCTGTATTATAGAGGGAAGGGGGAGGTCCATTATTGATATTTTTTCTCACTTCGCAGGGGCCTGCAAGGGTGGAGGGACGCCTGGCAGAGGACAGATAAAACCGGCTTTTCAAAAGCCGGTTTCAGTCTACATCGCTAGGTTGTAAGGGTGCAGGCTAGCCTGCACCGCTGTAGCCTACCCTACAGCGTTGTAGGGTAGGCGGACAGGCCTAAAACTGGTTTCAGGACAAATTTTGTCCCTCTCCACTCGCATGATTTTTGCAATGGGATGACTTGACATGCTAGGTTGGACTCAAAAACCGTGTTTTGAAAACACAGTTTCAGACTTTAGCCTATTTTGGCTATTAAACTAAAAAAATTACCATTTTAAACAAAAATCCTAAATTTTGAACCTTTCTGTCCAAAAACCAGATGTGTGGAGTGGCAATCAAGTGTTTTGCGGACTACCTAGTATATCCCCCCGTATTTGTGGTCAGTAGTCACATGGCTATTCACTTATAAGTCCTAGCCACGTATTCAAAATAAGGGGGAAATTACAGACCTAGGGCTATGACTGTAATTCATTTTATCCAACCTGAAAATTTGGGCTGAAAGAGCTACAATAGACCTCAAATTGGGCTTACGCCCCTTTTTGCTTTTCTCTCTCTCTTTTTTTTTTCTTTCCTTTTTCTAATCCTCGGGCTTCAAAATTTGTTACGATGAAAAATGATCAACCCAATAAACTATATACATGCTGATTGTCATTTCCTTGAGTTTCTAAATTAGTAATATTTTTGACAGATTGTAAGAAAATTTCTTTTTCTTGCTTTCTGAGTTAAGTAAAAAGTAAAATTTCTTAATCTCTACTAAAAACAGATACACGAAAAATATGCCTCCAAAAGCACAATGGCTACACGTCCACAAAAACAACTCTAGTACTACATTCTTGTTTCAGACATCGTGCTGGTTGCATGCGGGAGTCTTTTATCTACTCGTAAACAATAGCCAGCAGCCCAATCTTGTTTTGCTTCTGGGCATTATAACACAACGAAAAGGATGCTCTCCAGCTCCAAATTTCCACACCTAAACAAAGCACCTGCAGGCTGCAGCAAAAGAGGGGACAGACATAATTGTCAACATAACCAAAACAAGAAAGCAAAGATAGATTCAGAATGGACAACATGCTTAGAAACGCTAGATAAGCCAAAGCTGGATGAGGGTCGGCCAAGTCCACGAGGATTTCACAGGGTCTGGGAGGGTCAGAGAGTCTCCTTCCATACTATATACCCTGGTCGCAGAGGAGCAACTTTACCACTCTTGTATGTGTTAGCTCTTCAATCAGAGAAAGTATATCCTAAGCAATTTACTGAAGAGAGGTACAATGTTCTGCGGCTGACCTAGTTCTGGAGGAATGCTACCAAATGTAATGTTCAATAACATGTTAAAATTTTCGGTAAACAACATAAAAAGCAACTAGAAAAAGAAAAAAAAAAAAAGGAAGGAAACAAGGTCAACTGTTATTCTGCAAGATCTTAAACCAGTTCCCATTTAAACAAAGGAAAATGGACTTCAAAAAGTCTATATCCTTTAGAAGTTCCCATATTTTGCAGGCAAAGAACCACCAAGATGATTGCTACTTCATAAATAACGTTATAAAAAACCAGGGCCAAACTCCAAACTCGCAAGGAGTCCAAAGGGATTAATGCACTTAAGTAATAATGACACATTGGTTTTACAAGAACGCAGATATAGAACAAAACTACAGTGATTGAACGTTCTCCTATATACAAAGAAGTACACAAAGGTCCTTGAATCAAGATAAAGAGTTCAGAAAGCTTACAACTGAATTACTGATTCAAAGCAATTCATCAGGATGAAGGCCATGCATAAAAAGGGGTAGATCTTTAAGATAATTTATAGGCAAGGTTCCTGAGTTAGGACAAGACAAGCCACACTGAAAAGCCATAGAACAGTAAGTGAAATGATAAGGGATTTGCCAGTCAGGTGACCTCTGAAATTACTGGGAATTGAAGAAGATATCCAAAGTCAGGATCAGGAACTTATAAAGAAGGAAAAATATGCCAAAACGCAAATGTATCAGAATTCCAGCACTGGTAAGAAACACATGCTAGTCAATTGATACCTACTGTGTGAACATCCAACATAAAGATTTCCCAAGTCATAATCAGTTTTATAATCAAATAAATATTAATTGAAGTCAGATTCCACTTGACCCAGAAAAGATTGTAGACACCCATTTGGCTGTAAAAAGCAAACATCAAGCAACACCATTAATACAGATGTTACATCTCTAGTACTTATTGTTACAGGTCTCAATACCTCATTCCAGTAGATTATTATTCTTTGTATCTCATCAGTGAGCTGGAACCAAGCATGACAGCACAAGAAGCAAAACATATTTTTAGAATAAACGAACACACTATTAAGAGCTACAGACAGCATCACAGGTCAGAAGAACATGTAAAAGAAAATAGGCTCATTTTGGAAGGCATCATAATGAAATGCATGTGTTTAACTCGTTTTATTTTACACGCGCCTCAGTCCTCAAAAAAAGGAAGAAGACGATACTCAATGTGACAACTATAGTATAATGCAAAAAGAAGCAACGTTATAAATGGCACAACCATACTACATGAAAGCTGCAGGTTTTAATTGCGATTTAACAACAGCACAAAACTAACAAAAGTAAATTATCTGTAATGATCTTTTCTGCTTATTTTTTGCTATTGAATTGCCTGTGATGACTTACTCAGAAAATGAGGTCTTCTGTAGATACCCTCTTCCAAATTACCTACATAGTAAAACAATTTCTTAGTTACTTAATTTGAATAGTTCATTATAGTAAGCACGAAAAAAGAAGAAAAAAGCAACAGAAATCGGTCAACATATTACCTAGATAGTTAAACAAATTTCTTACTTACTACAGTCAACTGAGAGAACCATTAGAGAAGCCACAAAAAATAATTTTTAGTATCAAATTTGAACACCAAAAAGAAAAGCCAAATGTTCCCAAGCACAAAGCAAGTTTCAACTTGAATCATGATATTCTCTCAGATTTGAAAACAATTTGAAAATAGTCAATGAGATAAATGCACTTGCAAATAAAGAAAGACAATATATTAGGAAGAAAAGGGAAGACAAAACCACCCAAAAAAAATGGGGAGAAACAGATCTTCCTCTGCTGCAATGTCTCCATTGTCTTCTTTCTTTTCTTTATCCCCTAAGGTTCTGGAGGGTCTCTTTCCCCTTCTGTGTATAGCAGTTTTAAACAAAATGGGTAGGTAGAAGGGGCAATATCATACAGAGATGCTGAAGGTGGATTTTAGAGGATTTGGACAAGTAGGTGGAGAAACGTCTCTGGAGAGAATCGGATAGCTGCATAGTTGAGTTGAGATGGGACAAACCAAACAAAAATGGTTAAGGTCAAGGAAAACTGAAGTGTGGACAAATACAACATAAGGAAACTATCCCAAATAAATTCCGAGGACAAAAAGTTAACTTCCAGGAGAAAAGCACAAAAACACCTTACTTCATATCTGACCACCATGGTGCAGTACTCACTGGTAACAAACCAACCCAGTTGCTATAACCTCATTCAGTATTCCAAAACCCATCTCCCCCCCCCCCCCCCCCCAATCAGTACTATTCTATCAAGTTTCTTAAGGGACAAAATGGCATGAAAATAAGATGATAGTAATGTACTGCATAATAAAGCTGCAAAAATATCCAGCAATTAAAATGTAAAAAATGATAAAAGAGAAACACAAATGCCCGTTGTTCTACATGGTTTTTCTATTGAAGTAGAAAAGGCAACAATCTTTACAAAGTCCAAACTCCAACCAAATGGAACAAAACAGCTCCCAATAAAGCCTAGCAGGGAGAAAATCTTACAGATCAATGGAAAGGGAACCCAGAAAAATTAACTACAATTTTACAATTACAGTTGACGACAGCATGACATAAAAAAACAAAAAACAAAAAAAACCCTCTCCCATCCTTTCTCTTGTTCTCAAGTTCAGCCTCAAGACAATTTGATTTCAAAGATATAATATACATGGTTGTCTTCTGGGTTGAACAAAATCCTGCAACTCGTTGCAAGATTAGTAGCAACATTGGCAATTGGCAAATAAGAATGCCAATTTCAAATTTTGAATAGACCAATGAACTTGTCAGTGCTTATTGAGAAAAACTAATTGTAAGCCAACTTATACATTGTGGATTCATAACTACACTATATGCAATTATTTTAGAAATCCACAGTAAGATTTCTTGTGTTGACCAATTTATGAAATCAAACTTCTGTGATAGGCACGAGAAAAGGGTACCCGAAACCAAGTCTTTGTTTTGAATCTGATCAATCCATAAGTTCTTGAAGACAAGAGGATCATATATTGGTCTTTCGTTTCATTGTATAGTTCTTGTGAGCTTACACTTCGAAATGAAGACAGTAGCAGAGTAATTTAGACTACATAATTTTAAAAGCTCAGCTGATCTCTGCTTCAACACCGGACTGCAATCACTCTGAATTACAAGAAGCAGCTTTGCCGCCAAACCAGCCTCCACGGCATGTGAGGCACATTCTTCAGGGGCAAGCTTGCAAACTGCCCACAAGATTGACAATGCAAAATGAGTGCAGCTCTCTGAAACCCTCATCAATAGCTTCACTACAATTGGAATAACTTGTGGACAATCTTTCAACGCCAGTCTTCCTTCTGGAAGAGTTGACAGTGCCTCTAAGATACAAAGAGCTAACTCCAAACACTCGTTATTCAAAGTGTGCAAAAGCTCAATTAATTGAGGAATGGCCCCTATGCTGACAACTGAGCTTCTTACTGACTCGTGGGAACATATTGTCTTGAGTAACATGAGTCCAACAAGAACCGCAGTTGGCTGTCTCTTATCCCTCACTAGCCTCAGCAATCCAACCAAAAGGCTCAAACTGGGGACTATCTCTGCCCGAAAATCATCATCTTCCATCAACAATTGGATCAATTTAGCACAATTAATCTTTGTCTCGGTGGTACCCTCATTCATAATATCCACTATCAATGATATTTTCGACGGCTGTAGGAGATTCGTCCTCAAATCTGAATTAAGATCCAAATTCACGAGAATCCCAATTGCTTCCGAGCCAACTGCGTGTGAAGTGAAATTACCCAGCAAAGCAATCAACTCGAGACCACCATTTTCCACTATTGTTTTCTTCGTGGAAGCATGGGCAGTAACGACCTGTCTGAGCTCTTTAAGAGATTGAATTCTTGCTTGACCCTTTACCTTCTTCAGGTTCTCCAAAAGCTCCAAAGCTCTTCCTTGCACATCCTCGGACCTCTTCTTCATCACCAAGTACTTCTGGGAGAACCAACTATAAATTAGCTGGTGAAGAGTCTTATTTGGTGTGATTGAATCGTCCCAAAGCTCTTGCATTGTCGTGGGGCAAGTACAGTGACCCAAAGAGATCCATTTGAGAATATTGGATCTGTCATAGGTCTGACCTGTGCATAGCGTCACAGGATCTTGCATTGGTTCCAATGAGATTGGGCAGATAAACACCGACGGTACATCAATAGATTCCAGCTCCTCAACCATTTTCTTCAGATCCAACTTTTCGGCAACCCCGCCAGTACAGATTAAGCCACCTCCGCCGTCCAAGATCCCATCTTTCACAGCAGTTTCTAAATCGAGCACTTGCCCACCACCGCCCACGTCGAACTTCAAATCCCCACCTCTTCTCCCAGTCGATGGTTGATACATAGGCATTTTTGCATAACCTTCTGTGGCTTCAGTGAGTATTGGGTACTCAAGGAAGATTTAATAAGCGCTTAGAATAAGCAAGACCGACTTCTGAATTTCCAAAAGGCCTAAAACTTAAAATAGAAAATCCATCTGAACGACCACTCACGTCCGCAGGGTTAGAAGCGTGTGGGGAAGAAAGAAGTAGTAAAAGCAAAAGAGTGTAAGAGTTTCTCACATACATTGACAATCACAAACAACAATGCTCATCAAAGCTTGCTTTTTTTGGTTGCTTTACCTGATCTCTGTCTCTGGTCAAAAGCATACCCTTCTTGGCCATCATCAAAACCATGATAGAGTCGTAATCATCTTTCCTAATACCAAAGCTATCTTCCTCTTCAAGCTCAAAAAGGAAGAAATCATCAACCCAGATCAAGATAAAAAAAGAAAAAAAAAAACAGAATTGCAACTCACACTACTTAAAGAACAATAATTGCACCTCAAATTACCAAAAGATACAAATCAGAAGGAAGAAGAGTATTAAGGACATGAAGGAAAGGAAAAAACTGGGAGGATGATACAAAGTGAAAATGTGAGATACAAGAGGCAGAAGGAAAAGCTAACAGAGTGAGTAAGACTCTCCTCCACTGATAATGGTGTCCTTTTGGGCCAGAGATAAAAACCTAAATGTTTGTCTTTTTCCTTTTTCTTTTAATTTTTCTTGGAAGTGACTGGTCAGACTGCACAGACGATGGTTCAAAACACAAGCGACCGTGCACCACACGTGCAGACAATATTTTTTTAGTCATTTTGGTTTTTCTTTTTCTAGATCTGATAAAATTTACTTATTTTTAAGTATTATTCAGTAGCAGTACCCAAGACAGGATGGCCTCCGATGTGAATACGTGTCCAACTCAACCGGTTTAAAGTTCACTGACCCTCAACTGTCTTTGCAAATTGGTTAAAAATATAAATGTTAAAAGTGAAATTACTTATTAGTAGAATTAATTTGACTTAACAATGATTAGAGTTTACATAATAATTGTTAAATAAGTAAATGTAAATACTTTGAATGAGTTAGTAAGATATTTTTTACAATGTTTATACTGTACAAAAACATTTTTTTACATATTTTGTGATAGGCAAAAGGCAGGCAAGTGCACGAGGGAAATGCAATTGGATTCGGATCTCATAAAAAAGATATTCAAAGTTGTGAAATCGAAGTCCAAAGACCGGAAGGAACAGCAAACGAGGCTTACAAACAATTGTGTCACCACTTACTTTAGATTCAGTCAAATCTGAGCTGGCACTTTATTAGAGTCCTCGCCCCACCCACCTCACGGGCTTTGCTTCCAGTCTCTTCCACTTTCTTTAGTGAGATAATTTAAAGTTTTGGGTGGTTTAGCAAAAATTAATATATAAAAAGAGGAAGACAATTATTATTGTTTTTAAAATTTTCTGTTTGAAAATGACATTTGACTTTATTTAGATAGGTTGATTTCATTATATTTAATGTGAATGTATTTGAATTTGAATCTACTTTTGACTGTATTTCAGGTCCAATTGAGTGAATTTGAAATACACAGTTCGGTTTCAACCAAAAAAAAAACTCAGTTCGATTTTACAAGTGCTTTTCGGATATGATTCACCTGAACTATTAAGTTTAAAACTCGACCCGACCCATTTGATCTATCCCAAATCCCAATCCATCACTGTTGCTAGCTTTATACGGCCCAACCTGAAACTTACAAGAGTTTCTGTCACTTTTTTTTAAAAGTATTTTTACAAAATCATATTTAGGTTATTGCATGAGATTTTAACCAATGAAAATAATAGTCAACTACAACTTTCACAAATTTTGTAATTGTTTAGTTGACACAATTAAAAATGTATATTTGAAATCTTCATTGACATAATAAATTAAATGAATTTATTTATTTAAGTATTTAAATTTTATATAACTAAATTATTATAGAAAGAAAAATTGACAATCTCTTACTTTATAATCGTAAATAAATTAAATATTTTTTAATTATAACAAAATTAGCTTCTTAATAAATATCCATATTCTCACATACATACTAACTCATCTTTTCCTTGTAAATAAGATTAAAAATATTAAATTAATAACTTTGTAACTAAAAAAAATCTCTAAAATCTGATAATTGTAGGTAAGGCATACTTAATTTTAATTTTTTTTTCTTTTTTGGTTTAAAAGTAATATTTATTTTCTTCTTCTTATTTTTTATAATTAAAAAATAAAATAGTTAATACTTGAAATTTGAGTAAAGTTAAATTTATTAATAAAAATTCTAAATGTTTATTCATTTTTTGTTACCAACGTTAAATTTAGAATAATTGGATTTCAAGTACTATGTATTAAAAAAAACATAATTTAAATCAATAAATTTCAAATAATGATAGATATAAAGTTTCTTTGAAGATATCAACATCACATTTTCACTTTAAAAGCGAATTTTGAAAAAAAGAAAGAAAAGTATTTAATTAAGAAAAAATAGGACGAGTCTAGACTCCTATGAGACATTTTACAAGAGTAAAATATATAACCTATGATCCGATTATAACATAATTAGTACACATAATAAATACTAATGAAATATATTATGTATATCAAGATATTTTAATGATGCATGTTGATTTGATTGATCTTAAGTCAATAATTAAAACAAGGTTTGTTAATTACAAAGTTCAACTGAATTGCTCAAAAGTATAAACAACTTAATTTTGATAAAAACTTCATAAATAAATTGTTGAACTCTCAAGTGATTCATTCTGTAAGAAGGTAACAGAGTAACATGTAAAAATCGTCATATGCCTAGACGATTTATAAACAATAAAATATTAAAGAGTGTAATTTTGGGGTTTTATTTCATTTATATAATACAAATTAAATGCTTCATGTTTAAACACAATCACAAATTAGTAAAAATACTCCAAAAAATGCAAATAAATTATAATATATCTAAACAACTGCAGTAGTAACCTGGAAATAATTAATTCCACTAATCTCAGCTAATAATTCATCAAGTGCAGCTTTATCTTTGAGAACTGAGGAATGAGAAACCCCTTCAATTCTAATAACCTTTAGCCTTTGATTTTCTTCACCTGCCCATAATGATTCAAGTGCCAACAAGCTCCTCATATTCACTGTCCCATCTCCATCACCATACAAGATTTCTGGTTGCTTATCAAAATTGCTTTCCCAATAAAACAAAGTCTCTGGGGTTTTCACACCCTTCCCAACAATACAAGTAACAGGCACTTTTGGTGCTGTTATATTTTGTATCAAAGGCAAAATTCTAGTTTCATAAGGGTAAACACCTTGTGGGAACCCAATGTCTATGAGAAATTGAGGAATGTCATAGGCTGAATAGTTTGTACTCTGAGTAACCACTATTGGTTTTGAATGACCAAATATTTTTGGATTAGGCAAAAGCCATAGATTGCTTTCTGAGCTCCTTTGCTCATCTCTCACTACTAATGGGTTTACGAAGGGCACCCCAAGTGAGTACCCTGAAGCAAAGGTGAGGGTTGCTTCCATAGAACCACCCCATGGGGCAGAAAGAGCAACAAAGTGTTTGATAAATTTACTACGCCAAGTGGGTGGGTTTCTATTCAGAAGTTGAAGGGCAAAATGACTCCCTAAGCTGTGAGTTAGAAGGATCACTGGCTTTCCACCATTGGAATTGCTTGCTTCTTCTATTAGTTCCTTTAGGTCTTGTAGGAATTTGGTACCCACTTGGGATGGGTGACCTTCTGCTGCTAGGCCATATCTGAAATCATAGGGAGCTCCAAACAGATTTTTGCCGTCGACATACCCAATTCCTTCCAGAGCATCGACTAGAGGTGCCATATACTCTGTGAGGTGCCTGTGTATCGCCAATGCTTATTAGTATAAACTGATAGGCAACTCAAAATTGAAGAAATCTCCTCGCCCATTCTTTTATTATGAAAAGCACTATCAAACATCAATTATTCTTTATTTTTTACAATAGTCTAACTTAAAATCCTTTTAAGTAAAAGCACGACAACGAATAATCTAAAAATCGAAAATTACCAACAAAAAAAAAAAGGTCTATTATATACTATCATTCTCATTTTATTTCAATACGAGATTGACTCTTGTTCATATAAGAACCCTCAATAATTTATCTTTTTCATCCAAGTTAAACATTGTTTCACATCAACAATTCTTACATAGTCATTCACTAACAATATAGCTTGTGGTGATATTAATTAAAATTGGCCACGTCACATCAGCTTAGCTTAGGTTCCATCTCACCCACCTCTAATAGAAGTTTGAATCACAAGCCGATGTTACCAATTTTAATGTCAGACATGACTATAAAATATGTTGGTAGTTAAACACGAAATAATAATTTTTGGCTCCCGAATGATGCACACAAGTCTCAAGCATTTTTAAATTATAAATTCGTACTACAACATCGATTAAATTAAAAAATAATAACGACTTGGGGAGATTTGTATGAATTTTGTTGTTTGGGACAATGCAAAAGGAAGAAAAAGAAAAAACGAAAGAGGGAAATATACTTACTTGAGAGTGAGAGAGGGATTGAGATAAAGAAGGGACTGAGTGGAACCAAAGTGAGAGACCCGGGTTTGAACTCCAGGGGCATTATGGTAATCATCAACAACCGGATTATAGTACAGCGTCATGCGGTCAACGAAGCACTTGGCTAACGGAGCTAGTAGGACGCTGAGATCGAACCATAGCCTGAACCACTTACCCTCCCTCCTTTTGCACAACAGACTGGATGGCTTGTAATCACTGGTTAGCTTGCCTTCTAGTTGGTTCCCTCCAGTCCCAGGTATTAAGATCAGAGGGTGGAGGTTGTTGACCGCTGCACACGTGTACAGCATCATAGCCATCGAAATCACAACCAGTTTGATACTTAATTTCTTCTTCATTATCCCTCTCTTTCAAATTTCAAGCTTGTATTATCTTTCTCTGCCAAGTATTTGTAATGCATGGTGGAAGATATTTCCTTTTCATTTTCATATATATATTGTGTGGTTCCTCTCCCTTCTTTCTTGGTTAGATGGCCTATGACAGCAATTGCAAGGCCCATAGAGAAATAAGGTCAAGATGCAGCCCATCCATTGAGTAATGGGCCTAGACTTCGGCCAATGATATCCAATATGGAGCCCATAAAGGAGCTCAGGGACAAAACCCCATTATTCATTGTTGAATTAACATCTTATACTTAATAAGCTAATGATTTAATTATTGAGGCTACAAGTTTCAACTAGTGGGATTTTAAAAGATGTGATTGGAATAATTTATACAAATAATTTCTAAACAATTAGAGTCAATTATGTTTATCTTTAACAGTCATGGCACATTGACCATTATTAGCAATTTCTTTAAGATAAAAATATTGAATAAGGACAGAGTAACCGTAATTATTGAACTAATGTTGTTTATACTAAGAATATCTGACTTGTAATAATCTTATGACCCCACTTTCCTGGAAAATGGAAACCTAATTTATTAGATCGGATTCTAATTGCTGACATGTTACTCCGTCATTTTTCTTCAAGTCTCCATTTGGGTTCGCTTTCATTTTACTGATTATGTTTACGTAATTGATTTGTCAACTACCAATTAAATTTTAATGAAAATGATTGATTTTTAGTTGGACTATAACTACAGTTTTATTTGTTTATTCTGTGTACGAAAACAATTAATTACACATAAAACCCAACATTAATTGAAAAAAATCAGATGGCGCTTGCGGACCAATAACCGTTTCCACTGGCGGCCCACCAAAATATTAACCAAAGCCGGTGACCCACGTCTTCCGGACGTTATTTTCTTGGTAAGGTACGCACGTATTCCATATGCTTCTGATTGAAATTGTTTACTCTGCAAGTGAAGAAATACTTGTCGCACCAGCTCAGCAATTTGGCTAAAGCCATACGACTTTTACAGATCATGATCCTCTCATCTTGTTTATTCTTACTTCCACACATCCTTGCAAATTATAATAAAAGCAATTATACTAAATCGACATAATTTTTTATTTATTTTTAAAATAATAATAATAATAATAACTTAAAACTGTTGAACATATTTTGGAGTGCACAAGCATAAATCATGCACATTATTTTAAGAAGCCCTTCCCTTTGGCTTTGCAATTATGACACCTACTTTCCATCTAGTTGTTGCTATGGCCTATCATTGTACACCAAAAATAAAATTTAAAGATTTTTATAACAAAGCAAATAAAGAGACTTATCTAGTAGTCTGCGCATTATCTTCTTATCCTTTTTCTTGCTGTCAACATGATATAACAAAGAAAAAGGTGAAAAATGAATAGTTGGTGTGGTATGTTAAGGTAGGAAGTTTTCCCCTCTATTTTTTTTTAATCTAAATTTTAGGGAGAACGTAGTAAGTATAATTTTCTAATTTGGGTTGAATAACATGTTTTTAGTTAGATAAGAAGTGAGAATCAATCAAACTATGCTTAAATTGATAGAATATTACTCGATCTTAGAACATGTTTGTTTTTGTTTAAAATTATTTGATTACAATTGATAATGAAAATATTATATATATATTTTATTATAATTAAATTTTAATTATGTTATAAGTTGTATGTATATTATTTAGTATTAATTACTTATAATATGTTAAATAATTAATTAAAGTTTTGTCAATAAAGTAATTCATTATTTATTGTTAAAATTACTAAAAATCATGTAAAATAATTAGGTTCTATTTGAGTTGATGATGTTGTTTTTATTTTTATATATTTATACATATGTAATAAAAATTAATTTAATTGAATTTTTTTCTATAAATATTATGTAATATTATTAAATTAAACTCATATACTAAGTATAAAAAAAATAATTTTTTTCTGATTTCATATGGGTATCTTCACACTTGAGTGTGAATCTAATCTTATATAAAAATTTTAATTATTTCTTTGTACAAGTATTTTATACGGATTCAAATCCTTAACATTACGAATATCTCTCCATCGCTAAACACAAGTGTTATTATTTATTATTATAATTAACTTTAATCAAAGACAAATATCTTCTCAAAAAAAAATAGTCCTCCCGCAAGACTGACTCGGTAAGAATTGGATTAGTGTGGAAGCATACAAAAGAAAGTCAAAGATTAATGTTGGAAACATTATTTGTCAAACTATTCCTCCTTTTCAATTTTTTAGGCCACACTCCATGTCAATGTCACAACTTTGTTCTTATCTCTATCTCCCTTGTTTTGTTCTAATCCGGTGTGCCATGAAAAAGTCCATCGCCACCCCCCTTGCAACTCGTTTTCATTACCTAATTCCTTCCCAGCAATATCTGCTGCTTCTAACCTCTAAAAATTAAATCCTTCTCTCTCACCCATTTTGCTCCAAATTTAAAACCCATCTCCATTTTCATTTTTCTTATAAACCCACTTTGGAAATCTCAGAACTTTGCCTGATTAATTATTATCATATCATTTGTTCCCCACTTAACAAGTTGAAGATGGGGGCCAAAACCCAGAACAAGTTTGTACGGATTATTACCATGCCCATCAGAGCTCTTGGCAAAGCAAGAGACTTTTATGTCAGAAGCATGACAGGATGTGCGGGGAGCATGAATTATGGTTCCATTGCCCCTGGTAGTGCCTTGCCTAAAAGTTTTAGTGTTAACTCATCCACGTCCAATGGTGGTGATGATTACAGAGATCTAATTAGAGCAGCCTCTGCTCGTAGTTTGGGAAACAGAATTAACGTGGATATGATTCTACAACAGCAGGGGATGATCCAACAGCCACTGCCATCAAAGGGTTTGCCTAAGAGTTGCAGTGTTGGAATGGGTAGGATTGATGAAGACGATCCTAGTGATTTTGGGGAAGATGGTGTCGTTGATGGGAAGCCAAATTTGTTGTTTCCAAGGAGCAAAACCGTTGCTGTTACAAAGAGAAATATTATGTTTTCTGATCTTCATCAATTTCAAAAGAGCGGTGTTTAATTGAAATGCTTGTTTGTATAATAGGCATTCTGGGGAGTAATTTGTAAATGGAATTGTTTGTAATTTGTTTTTAATTCAAATATGTAGTGGTCAATTGCACTTAAATATTTTTTCTTTTCTTTCTCCATTGCCTTGAAAATAAAGGGATGGGGAATTTCATTTTCCATTGGAGATATGGAATTGTAGCAGAAGAATCTCTTACAAATTTATTTGATATTAAATAGCACTGTCGTGCCCTTCTTTGTTAAAAGCTAGCTCTTGGGGATTGTTTTAGAAGAAATGTAAATTGTTGTGTTGTTCTTTTGAAAATAACACGTTGCCTAATAAGTTTTATTTTAGGGTGTGTGTTGTACGGGGTTAAAGATTTGAGTGTTAAAGAATACATGGAGATAATATTATAGAAGATATATTAAGGAGAGACATCTTAAACTTAATTGTTTTTGGTTAGAATTATCAATGTAAGTTAATTTTTAATTTTTTAAGTGTTATAATAAGTGGTACGATCAACAACTAAAAATTAATTTTTTTAGTATGATTATTTTATTTTATTTTATTGTGTTATAATGATAACAAAATTATGTATCAAATCATGTAAATAATTTTTTAAACAAATAGAACCTAATTTTAAAATCAATTAAATAATATATATATATATATATATATATAGTTAATTCTTACTAATAAATTAACAAATCAAACTATTGTTTCATGTAATAAAAAAAAAATCACTAATTTTCATGAACATGTCACAAACTATCTAGTTTAATATTTAAACCCAATTACATTTAAAAATAACAAAAAAAAAAAAAACATAAATCCAAGCCCTAAAAAAACAACAAAGCACAAAATATTTTAAAAAAATATTCAAAAGTATCATATACAAACCCAACAATTGTCAAATCCCATTTGCTCATGGAATGGGTAGGATTGATGAAGACAGCCCAACAATTATCATAGCCTTCCCGGTTTTGTATCCGTTGTCACCCTAATGTGTTTTGGTTTCACACGTGTATCATCTAGCATAAAAGATAATATTACATTATGTATAAAATAGGCGCCTCTGTGAGTGGAGGAAGGTGAACTTTATTAATCCGTTTTTATTTAATAAAAGGTATTTAATAATTGACTTAGTGAGCTGCTGTTAGTGGCACTATTTTAAGGTCAATTTTTTTATTTTGGTGAAAGATGGAATGCATTAAAGTAAACAACAAGGGGCACTCGTGATACACGCGGGGGCTGAATCAAAAGTATGGTGGAACTGCAGGAAGAGATCAAGGCCATCAAGCATCTGCACTCGTGAAGTAGAGAAGAGGAAACCAACTTTAATGGCAATGGTATACTCAAATCATAGTCGACATTCGTGTTATGTTGTGCTCTTCCTCCTCATATTACAGATTTTCTATCGAGTTGTAATATCTCAATCACCGGTCAAGTCCCTTCCTGGTTTCAATGGACCACTTCCTTTTGAACTTGAAACTGGGTCAGTTCCACTATCATATGATAAACATTAAAAGTACACAAATCTAGTTTAAAACATTGATTTCTTAATTCTATAATGTATCTATCTATCTTTGATGTTTTTAGGTATGTGGGAGTGGGTGAATCAGAGAATGTGCAGTTGTTCTACTACTTCATTAAATCTGAGAGGAATCCTCAAAACGACCCCCTCATGCTTTGGCTCACTGGGGGCCCTGGTTGCTCCGCTCTTTCTGGTCTTATGTCTGAAATAGGTAAGAGATCAGGATGTAGGATTGTCACTGCTGAAGCGCCGTTTTGAATAAGTTGGATAATTTGTTCTTGAATATGTTTTTGCCTAGGATAGGATGATTATTAGTTGATCTTTCAGGTCATTTCTGCTTCTGTGACAGAGCATGCTGGTTTCTCTGTATTGTCAAATGAAAGATTTCTGGTTTTCGTAGGTCCGATTGCTTTCAAAAATGAAGAATATAATGGGAGCATCCCCAGTTTGGAATTAAGGCCACCTTCGTGGACAAAGGTGATAGTAATAAATTTTTGGATTTCCGGCATTTGCTTCATACTCCCCTTGTTCATCAGCCCTGGTAAATAGTCTATTGTTTAATAGCAGTTTGTATGATCTACTATGGAGCCTGTGTTACTTTTCTGTTTAATCTTACATGATTAAGGTTAAGGTCACATTCTGATGAATATTGGAGGGTGGTGAAATTTCCTGTCAGGTATGCAGCATTATATTCTTAGACTTGCCTGCTGGGACTGGCTTCTCCTATGCCAAAACCCAGCTTGCTTCCCAGCGAAGTGACTGGAAGCAAGTTCGCCATGCTCATCAGTTTCTTAGGAAGGTATATTCACCCTTCTTACTTACTACAAAATCATTGATCATCAGTCATCAGTCATCACCATCCTTAAGGTGCAGTTTATAGTTTCATGTTTGGTTACAGTTTTTTTTTTTTTCCTTTCTTTCTTTGTAGTGGCTGACTGATCATCATCCAGATTTTCTCTCGAATCAAGTCTACATTGGTGGTGACTCGTACACTGGCATTCCTCTTCCAGTCTTGGTTCAAGAAATTTCAAATGGTATAACAGAAAAAGGGTCAATAACTATATCAAATCAGAAATTTTTGATATCCTTGATGCTAACTCTGCTGATATTTATCCACTAAATTTCTGAGCATGCAGGAAATGAAAAAGGAATTCTACCGTTAATAAATCTCAAGGTGTATATTGATACATTAAAAAAAGAAGAAGGTTGTTTCATAATTAGAAACTCGTAGTTGCTAACCTAAAGTGATTTCTGAAATGTTCTTCAGGGATACGTACTGGGGAACCCCATTACAGATTTTAATAAGGACTACAATTATCAAATCCCATTTGCTCATGGAATGGGACTTATCTCTGATGAACTCTATGAGGTGATGTTATATTTTTATATTGAAAGTAAACAAGTAATACACATCCAGGGAGAGAAATGATCATAATGAGTCTAAGAAATCCACTTATTTGAGCAGTCACTGAAGAAAAGTTGCAGAGGAGAGTATCAAAAGATAGACCCTAGTAATGTATTGTGTTTACGAGATGTGCAGGCGTTTGATGAGGTATCTGCAACATGAACTCCTCTATTGTTGCTAATATTATTGTCTGGCTTTCACAAAAAATATGAGTACAAGGCTAACTACATTGTTATCAATTATCATGTATCCTCAGTGTCTTTCAGGAATTGAAAAAACCCACATTTTGGTGCCCAAATGCGAACGTCTTTCTCCTCATCCACAGGGAACTTTTTGGAGAAGATCTCTAAAGGCGAAGCTTGAAACATCCTTGAATTCCCAACTTTCACTGCCACAATTAGGCTGTCCAGTAATATTCAGTACTATATAGTAAATAAATCTGTAGATGTTTATGTTGCCGTCCTTTTATCTTAATTGAAGTACTTTCATTTTTTGTAGAGTTACGGATTTTTGCTCTGTACTTATTGGACAAACAGTGATTTAGTTCGCAAAGCACTTCACATTCGAGAGGTATGTGAAAATAATATTTAAGTCATGTCTTGTTAGGAATACAGAAAGAAAATAGAAGCCTGATATGCCTTAAGTGCAGGGAAGTTTGGGGGAATGGAAGCGTTGTTGGTCTGATTTATATGAGGAAGAGATACGCAGTAGCTTCCCCTATCATGTAAATCTCAGTAAGAAAGGCTACCGTTCTCTGATATACAGGTGAGCATTTGATTACTTTGTCATACAAATGATTAAAAGAAAATAGATCGAGTCCACAATATCTGTGTTAAAACTATACAAATAATAAAATATCATCTCTTAATTAGACGAGATTGTAATTTATTTGGTAGCTTAATTCATCCTTTTCTTTTGAACTTTTAATAGTGGCGATCATGATATGACTGTTTCTTTCTTGGCCACTCAAGCCTGGATAAGAGCTTTAAACTATTCCATCGTTGATGACTGGAGGTCATGGCATGTGAAGGGTCAAGTTGCAGGGTATGCCTTTAGTAATGAAAGCTCTGTTTTGTTTTTTTTTAAAGATGGATATATTCAAAAATTTGGATTCTGAGTTGAGTAATATTTGTCTTCTGAGTAGATACACCAGGACTTACTCCAATCGGATGACATTTGCAACCGTGAAGGCAAGACTTCTTTTTGGATAATATTGCCAACCCAGGCATTTATAGTTTAAGAGTTGCATTCAGATTTCGATTTCTCTTTTCTTTCTTCCGGTTGACAGTCTTGCTTGATTTACTTGCAGGGCGGAGGGCATACAGCTCCCCAGTTCAATCCAGAACAATGTTTTGCCATGATTGATAGGTGGATATCAGAAAAGCCTTTGTAGAGAATAGAGATTTCCAGCTTGAGCTCGACACCATACTTTTGCCGTGCTTAATTGAAATGCTTGTTTGTATAATAGGCATTCTGGGGAGTAATTTGTAAATGGAATTGTTTGTAATTTGTTTTGTATTCAAAATATGCAGCGGTCCATTGCACTTCAGTATTTTTTTTTTTCTTTCTTTCTCCATTGCCTTGAAGGTACAGGGATGGGTAATTCATTTTAATCTAATCGAAGGTACCTTTTTTGTCAATTCCGACTTTGTTTTCATTTTGATACGGGTTAGATTAGACCTTACTGTTGTTTATCTATATTATGTAGGGGTGTGCATAGATCGGTTCGGTTTGGGTAATGAATAATTTTTAAATTGAATTAAAATTTTTGAGTAGTAAAATTTATGAACCGAATTGAACCGAAAATAGGTATTACCCGAACCGAAAAAATATGACTAGTTCGATTCGGGTATTCGGTTATTCAAAATTTATGAATATTTTAATAAAATTAATTTAAAAATTATATTTTTTTGTTTTGAACCTTGTATTCTTTAAATTCATTAGTTATTATAAAAAAAATACAAAAAATATAATATATTAACATTTTCAACATAAATAAAAATACAAAATTATAAATTAATACAACAATACATTAAAAATAACAAAAAAAAAATTAAGAAAAATTATATATTTTGATTTTCGGGTAACCACGGGTACTCATGTGCAGTCTACCTCACTACCCGTAACCGAACCGAAAATAACGAGTATTAAATTTAACTACCTTAACCGAACCGAATAAGAAAAATACCAAAATTTAACCGAACCGAATTACCGATTCGGTTCGGGTATTCGGTTATCCCAGGTTCCTTGCACAGCCCTAAATATTATGAGATTTATTTTAGTTCTAACCCTTATTGGGTATACCTGGACGGATCTAACTTGAATTTTATTTTATTTTTTAATTAAATTTCTAAATAAAAGGATGTAGGTAAACAAATTCTAAAAGAAAATCTAAATACACAATGAAATATTAAACTTTATAGCTTTTTTTTGTTATAACACAATTTTTTTTTTCTTCACCATTGAAGTTGGCTTTTACATACATCCATGTGTTTGCTTCAATGATATTAAAATGATAATTCACACATTAGTTAAAACTTAGAGGGTAGTTTTTATAGTCAATTTAGAATTTTCTCCCTTTTTTTCCTAAACTACATCCTTTTTAGAAAAAAGAAGAAGATTTGATCTAAGCTCATATTTTTATGAATATGTCTGAACTCATACTCGGTCCATAAACTCACTTATATATATATAGTGTTGACTCAATTTATGATTAATTGAACAAATAAAACAATATATTATAATTATAAATAATTTTTAGTACTCATTTTTCTCACAAGATTAATGGTAATAAATTTACAATTATATATATAATTATATTACTTTATCTCCAACTTCCAAAAAATTAATTTTCCTTGTTACATTTTCAAAATTTTTAGATTTAAAAATCAAATTCTCATATCAAATCTATTATTACCAAATCATTTCACATATGATAAAACTTTGAAACTCAAAAATGAAAATATAGTGTTATAATCATCATATACCTTTTTATTATAACAGTCATGCATTTCTTAAAATTAAAAATATATATTTGATATTATTAAAAATATTATCTTAGATCTAATATATCTTATAATATTACCTAAACCCAGCAGATAAAATATAAAAAAACTCAAACAAGAGCCGTGCCCATTCAAAATTCATTTAAAACCCTATAACATGCCAACTATGGTTAGACCGGACTGGGCTCGACATGGACCGGCTCAATTGCCTTCTCTGTTCCTTATCAGTACACGTTAGATGGTAACTCTTAACATGAACCACACACTCAGTGGCAATGGTTTCTTGTCCAATTTTGCCTTACCAGCCATATATTCTGGCTCAACTCAGATCTTTTTGAACTATAACCAAGGAAGTTCAAAAGTGGAAACCAACTTTAATGGCAATGGTATACTCAAATCATAGTCATAGTCGTCATTCCTGTTATGTTGTGCCCTCCTTATATTACAGATTTTCTCTCGAGTTGTAATAACTCAATCACCGGTCAAGTCCCTTCCTGGTTTCCATGGACCACTTCCTTTTGAACTTGAAACTGGGTCAGTTTCACTATCATACTGATAAAATTAAAAGTACACAAATCTAGTTAACATAAAAAACATTGATTTCTTATCATATAATGTATGTATCTTTTGATGTTTTTAGGTATGTGGGAGTGGATGAATCAGAGAATGTGCAGCTGTTCTACTACTTCGTTAAATCTGAGAGGAATCCTCAAAACGACCCCCTCATGCTTTGGCTCACTGGTGGCCCTGGTTGTTCCACTCTTTCTGGTATTATGTTTGAAATAAGTAAGAGATCAGGATATAGGACAGACTGGCACTGCTGAATGCCATTTTGAATAAGTTAGATAATTTGTTCTTGAATATGCTTTTGCCTAGGATAGGATGATTATTAGTTGATCTTTAAGGTCATTTCTGCTTCTGTGACCGAGCATGCTGGTTTCTCTGTAGTGTCAAATGAAAGATTTCTGGTTTCTGTAGGTCCAATTGATTTCAAAAATGAAGAATATAATGGGAGCATCCCCAGTTTGGAATTAAGGCCACCTTCGTGGACAAAGGTGATAGTAATAAATTTTTGGATTTCCGGCATTTGCTTCATACTCCCTGTGTTCATCAGCCTTGGTAAATAGTCTATTGTTTAATCGCAGTTTGTATGATCTACTATGGAGCCTGTGTTACTTTTCTGTTTAATCACATAATTAAGGTTAAGGTCACATTCTGATGAATATTGGAGGGTGGTGAAATTTCCTGTCAGGTATGCAGCAATATATTCTTAGACTTGCCTGCTGGGACTGGCTTCTCCTATGCCAAAACCCAGCTTGCTTCCCAGCGAAGTGACTGGAAGCAAGTTCGCCATGCCCATCAGTTTCGTAGGAAGGTATATTCACCCTTCTTAGTTCTTATTACAAAATCATTGATCATCAGTCATCACCATCCTTGAGGTGCAGTTCATAGTTTCGTGTTTGTTTGTTTTTTTTTTTATTTGTATGGCTGACTGATTGTCATCCAGATTTTCTCTCAAATCAAGTCTACATTGGTGGTGATTCGTACACTGGCCTTCCTCTTCCAGTCTTGGTTCAAGAAATTTCAAATGGTATAACAGAAAAGGGACTATATCTAAACAGAAAATTTTGATATCCTTGGTGCTAACTCTTCTGCTGATATTTATCCTCTAAATTTCAGAGCATGCTGGAAATGAAAAAGGAATTCAACCGTTGTTAAATCTCAAGGTTTATGATGCATTAAAAAAAGAAGAAGAAGGTTGTCTCGTACTTAGAAACTCATTGTAGTTGCTAACCAAGTAAAATGATTTATGAAATGTTCTTCAGGGATACCTACTGGGGAACCCCGTTACAGATGATAGTAAGAACGACAATTATCAAATCCCATTTGCTCATGTAATGGGACTTATCTCTGATGAACTCTATGAGGTGATGTTATATTTTTTATATTGAAAGTAATCATGTAATACACATTCAGGGAGAGAAATGATCATAATGAGTCTAAGAAATCCACTTATTTGAGCAGTCACTGAAGAAAAATTGCAGAGGAGAGTATCAAAAGATTGACCCTAGTAATGTATTGTGTTCAAGAGATGTGCAGGTTCGATAAGGTATCTGCAATATGAACTCTTCTATTCTTGCTAGTATTATTGTCTGGCTTTCACAAAAATATGAGTACAAGTGTTAATTACATTGTTATGAATTATCATGTATACTCAGTGTCTTTCAGGAATTGCAACAGGCCACATTTTGCTTTCCAAATGCGAAGATCTTTCTCCTCAGCCATGGGGAATTTTATGGAGAAGATCTCTAAAGGAGAAGCTTGAAACATCCTTGAATTCCCACACTGCCACAATTAGGCAGTCCAGTAATATTCAATACCATATAGTTAATAAATCCACAGATGTTTATGTTGGAGTCTTTTTTATCTTAATTGAAGTACTTTCATTCTTTGTAGACTTACGGAAGTTTGCTCGGTATCTATTGGGCAAACAGTGATTTAGTTCGCAAAGCACTTCACATTCGAAAGGTATGTGAAAGTAATACTTTAAGTCATGTCTTGTTAGGAATACAGAAGGAAAATAGAAACCTGACATACCTTAAGTGCAGGGGAGTTTAGGGGAATGGAAGCGTTGTAGGACTGATTTATATGACAAAGATATACACAGTAGCTTCCCCTATCATGTAAATCTCAGTAAGAAAGGCTACCGTTCTCTGATATATAAGTGAACATTTGATTATTTTGTCTTACAAATGATCGAAAGAAAATATATTGAGTCCACAAGATAGTGTGTTAAAACTATACAAATTATAATATATCATCTCTTAATTAGACGAGATAGTAATTTATTTGATAGTTTAATTCATTCTTTTGAATTTTTAATAGTTGCGATCATGACCTGATTGTTCCTTTCTCGGACACTCAAGAATGGATAAGAGCTTGAAACTATTCCATCCTTGATGACTGGAGGTCATGGCATGTGAAGGGTCAAGTTGCAGGGTATGCCTTTAGAATTGAAAGTTTTGTTTTGTTTTTTTGTTTTTTTAAGGTGGATATATTAAAAATGTTGGATTCTGAGTTGAGTAATATTTTTCTTCTGAGTAGATACACGAGGACTTACTCCAATCGGATGACATTTGCAACCGTGAAGGCAAGACTTCTTTTTGGAAAATATTGTCAACCCAGGCATTGATAGTTTGATAGTTTGATAGTTGCATTCGGATTTCAATTCATCTTCTCTCTTCCGGTTGACAGTCTTGCTTGATTTACTTGCAGGGTGGAGGGCATACAGCTCCTCAGTTCAATCCAAAACAATGTTTTGCCATGTTTGATAGGTGGATATCTGAAAACCCTTTGTAGAGAATAGAGATTTCCAGCTTGAGCTTGACACCATACTTTCGAAACAAAGTCGCTGGAGACCATCATTGTAAAAAGTAGACAGTAGCATCAAACAATTATATAGTACTCACATAAAACTCCAAGCTCTGCATATTCCACTCCATTTTATAAACAGCTCCCATCAATTCGGGCACCCTAATTAACTAGAAAGCTACTGCATTGCAAAGGAAAATGGACAGTTATCTTTGCAAAATAAAATTTATCATTTTTTCTTTGGTTCATAATTGTATTGTTCCTACATTAGCCAAGCCATCTCCACCTTTCTACATGCATTTTGTAATTTCGAAGCAATGTTCCCTAAAATAATCTGGTAAAGCTCCAAATCAATCAGGCAGGTGATATGAGCCGCAACCATAAACAAACCATGCAGCAGAAACACGACTGCTTCTGAATTGGGTTAATAGTACGAAAGAAAGAAGGTAAATGGTAATTATTAGCAACATCACAGTCAAATGTAAAGGTCACCTTCCTCGCCTTTGTCATGTACTCAAAATTTGTAGAGTTCTACAATTAAATCCCATTCAGATCCAAATTTAATAAGCTTTTCCAGTAACCACCACTGATGTAGGCCATCAAGTTCCGGCAACAGAGGACAGGTAAGTAGAGTGAGATCTTTTCATTGATATCCAACTTGCAACTTGTTGAACATGAATGAGGGATAGTTTTCTTTCTCTTATTAATTCAGTACATATTGGTTTATTGCCCTAGCAGTTTTGACTTTGAAAATAGCCAAACCCACCACCCATAATACTATCGAGTATCGAATGATAAGTTGTCCTGAACATTCTGCAAAACATTTTCCAAGAGAACTAATTGAAGCAATCTTTGATAGACAGAAAGCAACTCCATGAATACCTATGCAAAACCATGGGAAGACCACATTTATGTATTTTTCAGTTCATCTGTGGTCAGACAGCGTATATAGTTCTATACATACTAATACAATGTAGTCATAGGAAGATGGCAAATGGAATTTATTCTCCAGGACATCAATGAATGTGAAATTGAAAATCTTATACAATAAGTCAATTACATTTGAAAATACAAAAAGTTCCTCTATGCTGCTTTCAGAGATGGCAAGTGCATGTGATTGTGAAACGGTTATGGAAAGACAAACATGTAAGCTATCAAAAAAAAAAAAAAAAGAACAATAAATTTAAGATACAGAAAGCCTGAAACTAACAGCCCCTCTACTTAGTCCTCTAATTTTACATGGCTTTTGAAGTAACAAATGTTTACATGTTACAGAGAGACCATAATATACAGTATGTGTGTGTACCTCTTAATTCCTTGTTGCAATGTGGACAGACAGGGTGGATGATTCATATCCATTCAAACATTTTCCTGTTTTTTACATCAGCTTTGCATGTACAGAACTTACTCATGTGAGGTCTACATCTTACTTATCACGCAATTCCTTTTTTGGAAGTAAATCAGGCCTCCAGAATCTGAATTTGAACCTTATACCTAATATATAGGAACAAAGATCAGTTATAGATGTAAATATCAGACATGGAAGAATAGGGATGTGTATATATGTTCTGCACACATTACGTCATACAAAACTATCTTCCATAGTTCCATATAATACTACTTTAAATGCTTTAAATTATGAAGTTCCGAATAAACAAGAAGCAAGCATGAGAAGTGCCAATATATTTTGCTCACAATGAGTTATTTTAAACAACCTAAAAAGAAAATAAAAATTCTTCAACATTTACGATGATCTTGATCATACAGTGAATAGGGACAAACTACTTGTTCCGTTGATTTAATAACAGTAAGTAGCTTATGAT
Organism: Quillaja saponaria; assembly: GCA_029379385.1. NCBI lineage: Eukaryota > Viridiplantae > Streptophyta > Magnoliopsida > Fabales > Quillajaceae > Quillaja > Quillaja saponaria. Next base: position 26,147,401 of record CM055610.1, read on the forward strand.
GGAATCAAGATTACCACTAGCATTTCTCGATAAGAACTTCAGCACCTCATCAATGATTATAACCTGCGTGGAGAAAAAAAGGGTATAGGATAAGACACAAAAATCCATGTTGATTAGCTCTCTCTCTCTCTCTCAAGCCCCAGGGTCCACTGCTCACAATGTTATTGCAAGCTCTGACTTCAGTTTGATAGTTACAGGATTTGACAAAAAATATTGGGTTTATGACAATATAGAAACAAACGACCCAACAAAAATTTGATGAAATACCCAAAACTGAATCAAACCAAATAAAAAAATATCAAAGGCACAAGAGAAGCAGAAAAAATTCCCTAACAGAAAGGCCAGCATAATCACAGTTCTATGTTTATCGGACATTCCATTATAAATATACAAGTTCTTCTAAAATATCTCAGATGCATTTTTTGGTTCATCTAGGTATGTAACCTATGTCACATGCATTAGTAAATGAAGAACTGAAAATATCCGTGTGGTGTGACTTCTCTCAATCTATATATAATTTCAGTTGTAATAATTTGATTTACTTTTGAATTAGAACTTCAGAAGATATTAAGGGTATAGCTATTGCTTTGCCCTTTTCAATTTTGAACCAAATTTTGGGTCTTGCATGATGCTTACGGTAGGCCTGTTTGTCACCTAGGTCATCTGGCACCCGACCCGACCAGTGGTGCTTCAGGTTGGGTCGATATTTCTGTCTCTGGCTGTACAATCAGGTTGATTTTTTCTTTGACCCCGATGGTTTCGGGTCGGGTCGGGTAAGGCCATTTTGAGTTTGGTTTAATCGGGTCTACCGGTCAAGGAACCAGGGCCTATTGTCGACCCGGCCACTGAACAGGCCTAGCTAAAGGTAAAGATAAATATGATCTCTTCCCATAAGGCATGTGCAACAGAGACATCAGCGGAAAGAATTTTAGCTAGAAATTCAGTGCACAAATAAAATAAAAAATTTTTAACATATGCAAATGGGAAGGTAAAGAAATATTACGTACAGGAAATGAAAGATAGAGGACAACTCTCCAATCAGCCCAAGATAATGGAGTTACCTGAAACACATAAGAAATCATACAACCACATAGGCGTTGCAAATGAATATGATCACTGTGGAAAAATCAGAAGGGAATTACTGGTAAGGGAAGTACTTACAGAGAAAAGAGCAGAGAGTGGGGGCACATATAAAATCAGTACATGGAGGAGCATAGTTAGAATAATTGAAGCCACAAGCCATAAATTACTCCAAGGAGGGATAACCCTGATACATGGATCAGCACATTGAAATTAAGTGAGCATCATTAGTTGAAAGGATATTTACAGCAAAATTTATTTTTCCACTCAATGCCCATGTTTGTGAACAAAATAAAGGAGGAACTAAAATGGGAGAACCAGAAGCCAAGAGAAAGAAAATGGAATGAGAGATTATAGCTTTCTCCTTTTAATTGGGAAGTGAAAGGAGTGAAATAAGAAGAAAGGAAAATTATGATGAAATAAAATGACCTCATCCATTCATCTTACTTACATCCCTTACAAATTCATCATTAGAGTGAAATTGAAATTCATGATGTTTCAATAATGAATAACCATATCCCTCTCCATTTTCTTCCTACTTCTAGAGTAATTATTTTGTGATCCAAACATCCAAATTTTCTCTCCGAAATCAATCCTTATTTACATTTATCTCACTTACATCCCTTCCAAATTCATCATCAGATTGAAATTGTAATTTATGATGTTTCAATAATGAACAACCATTTTCCTCTCCATTTTCTTCTCACTTATAGGGATTATTTTTGTGGTCCAAACATCCAAATTTCTCTCCGAAATCAATCCTCATTTCCATTTTGGTCTCCATGTAGGAGACAATAACTCACCCCCCTTCCTCCCATTTTCACAACTTCCAAATCAAGCATAATTGTTGCACTTCCTACTTATACCTCCAGCTCATGCAAAGTGGAAAATCACATAGCCTTCTTGTAAATCAAATTAAATCACATTCAAAGCACTTACATAAGAGATTGATTCTCACTAAGATTGTTCAAAGCATTGAACATTTCAACCACAACGAGCACAGTCATTGACACAGTTGATGGATGACGATCATCAAATATACTGCATGGATAAGTTGTATCCCTCATTGGGCAAGTGTCAAAACTCATCTGCATAAAAGAAACCCCACCAAGATAAGAACTTCAAAAACTCATTTACTACAAGGACATGGACAACTAAAATTCACAAAAATGAATCACTAATATCTATATAAACAAATACAAAAAGGTAAATAGAACAAATGTTCAGTTTCAAGTAAATTATATTGTATTAAGGAACCTGAGAACATTGAAATGTTAAGCCTCTACTTTAGAAATTTCTTTTTATAAGAATAATGTGCCAGAAGGGTAAATATGTAAGTTTTAAAACCCACGTTATTATTGATTCTACAAAGGGTAAACTTGATTTCGGTCCACCCCAAGCTCTTTCTTTTTCTCCTTACCAGACAAAATAACACTCTTAACATCCTCCAAATCCATTTCCTGAATTTAGCACACAGCCTAATTTCATTTCATTTCTAACAAAGATTTTAGTCTGCAGAAAATTAACAGGTTTCAACTATGAAACGGAAACTAATGAGAAAGGTTATCTGTCTCCAGTTATGAGAATGTAACTGTATTTTCCATCACATGATAGACCTAAGACTACAGAATGTTCTTGTAATTATGGCGAATACCAGGTATCTAAGTAGTGATTTCAAATACAGAGGTTAAGTGTACTTTGGCAAGTTTGGGATTTTAGTGGTGATAGTGGAAAAGTTGACACAGTAAGTCAGTGCCACTCTACAGAACCGTACATGACATTTTCACGTCATACAGCTCCTCGTTCAATTCTTTTTAAGTCCTCAATTAAATCTCTCAAACCAGAGTATTATTATCTGATTACAGAAAACAATCCAAACCTACCCTTTAATAGTGAACAGGCATCATTGGAAATTCTAAAGATCATCATCAAACTAGGGTGTCAAGTATCAACCATTATGTCTGGCATTTCATACAGCATAAGATGGAAAAAGTCTGTTTACAGTTAAAATTTTATGCTCAGAATATAGCATGATCGTTTTTGTAATGCTGCTTTTGAGAAAAGGAAGAATAAAACTAAGCCCTCCAAGGACCAACCACAGTCATAACAACAGCTCCTCATTGATAGTAAATGATGCATCAATAAGCAAAGACAAGAGAAGCCTTCTTGTAAAACTGCTGAAAAGATTACTTAACTATATCATATACAGGGATTAAATAGATAAGTTCACTGTGAAATTACTACTGTAAGAAATAACCACCAATGGAATATGTGTCACACAAAGGAAACAGATAGATAACAGAAGAAAATAACATTAAAAAAAAAAAAAAAAAAAAAAACCACTACGGGGATGAGTTTAAGTGCACAAATTGGGATGTATAAAAGGGGAATTTGCCATTATTGGTAGAAAAACCCCAAAATCTTTAGGATCCCTTTTAAAAACTAGCTCAACAAAGCCAAAAAACAAGACAAGAAAATTCACAAATTCCTTGTAAATGAACAGAATTTCTAGGACCATGTTATCACTTCAATTTTATGGTACAATTTTCCTACAAATTACAAAACCTCAGACATTAAGCATAAGGATATTATTCAGGTCTGACTTTTGTTCTGTACATTCTAATCATCACATCTTCCTAACGAATAAATCAGAAATATATGATAAAAATCATACCAGCTCACTGTATGGTAGTTTAGGGCCATTGTCAGAGTAAACAAACCACCATATGAATCCAGCAATAGTGGCAATACCAACATAAGCTGCACTAACCATAAAACTAGTTCATTTCTAAACTTGGAGAATGGAGAACAATATTGAAAGGAGTTCAAGAAGCTATGTGAACAAATGTAGCAAAATATGCACATTAAGACTACATACGTACATAAACATATACATATGGATACAAACATACATATATATATAATATTTGATAAGAACATGAAGACTACACATCTGTATTTCTTATTTTTTTTATCAAGCTGACGATTATTGTCAACCATTGGGAAGAAGAGATAATAAGAAACCTTATCTGATTTGTACTTATCCGCCAAAAAGGGAAGAAGATGAGATAATAAGAAATCTCAGCTGATTTACATGTTTTCTCATATCTAATTTATGTTGTCTTACATGAGAACAAAGCTCTCTATGAATCCCATAAACGAAGCACGACTCAAAGGTATTCCAATTGATGATGATGGCTTGCTAGCTAACAACTTAGTGAATAACATGAATTAGAAGGATGAGAATTATAGCTCTGTATATACTATGCCAAAAATTTAATTTTAACATAGTTAGAGGTACACAGATGTAGCACGTCATTGATACATGATCAAGTTGTAAGAAACATTGTAATAAATATGCTAGTTATTCAAAAATACCAAATAGAGCAGACAATCATAATTCCGGATAAAGCTAAATTGTTTTGTGTCGTTACCTCCAATTACTAGATAACGGAAGAACAGCCACCCTGTGACAACTGCTTCACTCACCTGCACAATTAAAATGAATTAAAACGGAAACATCAAGAAGTAAGCATTTCTCTACCAAATTGTTTGACAGTGAAAGGACATTCCCATACATTCAGAAACTTAGATAACATATTTTCATTTTATGTCATTCGGGAAAAAAATAAATTCTACCTCTATTGATAAAGGAGAGACCCATATTTTTGCTGACGATGAGCTCTTATGGATTAAAAAAATAGAACTGGTGTCTTACAATAACTTTTTGAAGGAAAAAAAAAATGCCACTGCGCCCTAATCCAAGTACAGAATTTATCCAAAAGAAATCAACAGAAGGAAAAGAAGACTTGAAAATATTTAGATCTGACACTCAAATTACCCAAAACACATGAATATATTCTTGTGAAACTGAGTAAAATGAATAGTTATAAAGTAAACAAATTTCACCAGAAGCTCCTTTTGATTACCTAATGACAGGTTTTTTCAGTTCAGTAGGTATATAGAAGTACTCAGATAAACTCCGATAAGTGTACATGAAATTATATTAACGTCTACCACTAAGTGCTTTCAGGATTGAGGCTTTAACGTCTATTACAACATTGATTAGACAGATGCAGATTAGTGGAATACATATGCGAGTTTCATTTCTTCCAAGCCTCTGCCATCAACATAGGCATTTTTTTTTTCCTGAACAGATCTGACAATGCATTTGTACACCTTGCAAATTAGTTTTTTCCCAGGTTTTCCATGAGCTTTTAACAGTTAAAAGGTGGCTGACAAAAAAAGAAAAAAGAAAAAAGAATGAATAGATAATGATATACAAGCCTGCAATACCTTGCGGGGTTTAGCCTTCATCACATCTGAGTCTTGCTTATTAAAACCAATGGCAGTGGCAGGCAATCCGTCAGTGACCAAATTTACCCAGAGCAGCTGGACCTGGAAGTTTTCACGTAAGAGAAGGAATGACCACTAAGATTTGCTCAACAAAAATGAAATCTAATAACTATTTACGGTCCTGATATATTTGTACAAACCAACTAAATTTTGTGAGTATAAAAGATTTCATCCAAACATTCAATTCTGCATATATGAACTAAACAGGTGCCTAAATAAAAGTCCAGATTGGGAAAACTCACAGGCGCAAGTGTATCAGGTATTCCCAGTACAGCTGCCACAAATATACACACTACTTCACCAATATTTGAAGAGATCATGTATCTAATGAACTGCTTAGTGTTATTGTATATAGCCCTTCCTTCTGCAACAGCCTTCAATTTTTTTAAAAAAAAACATAAAGCTCAATGCCATAAACAAAATTCTCCAATCCAAAAACAAAAAAAAAAATCTGACTATATTTTAAGAGAACAAGACTTATTCTGAATTTAATGGAAAGATATCTTATAAAGATAAAGGAAACTAGTAGTAGAAGGGTGGGGAAATGCTGACATACCGCTACAATTGAAGCAAAATTGTCATCAGCCAACACCATATCCGAAGCGCTCTAACAAATCAAGATAAAATCCAACTATATATGAAATTGGAACCAGCTTATATAGATCAATACAAAAATCTTCATAAATATCAAGTCCAAAAGTACCAGGAAGCTGAAAAGACATGATTACTAGGCAAAAAATACAAGTCAATACAATAGTGACCTATGTGTCAACTGGTTTGAAAGTAGTTTGAATCACAAATCAAGGTAGCATCATGTACCTTGGCTTGGATTGCTCATCACGGTAAAATAAATTATCTCTTAAAATCTAGTAAACACAACAATCATATAATAGTGACTACCTATAGTGACTGATTAAAGACATGCCAGGCATTGCAGACTGAAATGTATTGGAACCAGCTTATATAGATCAATACAAAAATCTTCATGAATATCAAGTCCAAAAGTACCAGGAAGCTGAAAAGACATGGTTACTAGGCAAAAAATAAAGTCAATACAATAGTGACCTATGTGTCAACTGGTTCAGGACAAGAAGTGAGAGTAGTTTGACACAAATCAAGAGGGTAGCATCATGTACCTTGGCTTGGATTGTTCATCACGGTAAAATAAATTATAGCTTAAAATCTAGTAAACATAATAATTATATAATAGTGACTACCTACAGTGACTGATTAAAGACACGCCAGAGATTGCAGACTGAAATGTTTTTTAAAGATGGAAAGTTTGGGAGTGACTCATTAAGCAAAATGGGAAAGGAAGACACTTCACAATACCTTGGCTACAGCTGTTCCTGAACCCATAGCAATTCCTATGTCTGCCTTTTTTAGTGCAGGTGCATCATTGACACCATCACCCGTCATTGCAACCTAAGATATTAACATCATAAGTAGTCCAGAACCCAGGGGGAAAACACACTATTACAAGAACATACAAATAACAAACGCAAACATTTGTTGGAGAAGCTGGTGTCGGGTAGGATATGGATCTAGTTGTCCAACTCATTAGTTTCCACATTTTAGGATAAAAGGGGACTTGGTTAAAAGGGGTTCAAATATTAGATTCAGGGAAATGGGTGGTCACACACACACACACACACAAACACATACAATAAAGATGCACATCAAAATATTCCAATATTAGAAAGAACATATATTACCATCTGGAGTTCCAAATGGGTGACACCTAGAAGCACGGGTACTCCTATATGTAAGGCGTAGTACCTGGTACATGCCCTGGTGCCTGATGAACCAGATTTAGAACAAGTACTTTTCACCAATGATGAAATTAACACTTTGGTGTGTGATCATGAAGTAGAATTTGTTTTGCTTGGAACTTCATGATCTTGAGTGTAAGTATATAATTCAAAATACTACACTCTGCCTCCTTACTTTTCATATTCCATAACCCTTCAAAACCCAAGTCACATCATGTTGAGTCTTGAGATGGGTACTTTTGGGGTGAAGTTGAAACATGTCCAAGTGACAAAGATTATGACAAACTAACATGCTTGGGCTGTAAGATGACTAAGTAACGAATGACAGTAGAGAAACCTTTGGCTCTACATCCTCAGGTAAAACAAGAAAGGTCCGAGGAAAAAAAAAAAAACTCTCAACCAGACAGTGAATACAGTATCAAAGATTTATATCCATACAGTCATGATCAAGAAACATAAGTCCTACCACTTCGTTCTGGTGCTGTAAGGCTTCAACCAGCATCCTTTTATGAGAAGGCTCGACCCTGACAATTAATAGAGAATTACTTGGATCTCTACGCAACAAAAAACTAAAATATCGAATAAAAATCTAATAGTACTATCTATTCCAGTGAATAGTGGCTACTATATAGAACAGGCAAAACCTAATTTACCTGGTGAAAAGTGCCATATGTTGCAATGCTATGGTTCGTTGTAATGCAGGAAGCTCTTCAAACTCAGAAGCAGTGTAAGAATGTCCAGAAAAGTCCACCAAGTGATCAAAAGCACCTATCTTGCGGCAAAGCGACTCTGCAGTGGACTGATATTGAATCTCAATTATAATTAAATAAAGAATAAAATAATATTTATGGAAGGTAGTAGGAAGAAAAGAATAAAACAAAATTTCCAAATTTCTAACCTACCTTGTTATCCCCCGTGACAACAATAACTCGTATGCCAGCAGTCATGCATGAGAGCATAGCCTTTTTCACCTCCTCTCTTGGTGGATCAAGCATCCCAACCTACAATTTAAAGAGAAATGTTCCAAGTAGAAAAGCAAAATGTAATCCAAATGTCAAAGAAAATATCAAATTAGAAAGTAGAAAAACAAATTGTTTACCAAAATTCTAATGATTCGTGGATAAATTATAATTACAATTAGCTGATAAAAATTACTACTATGTTAGATTTCTGAATACACATTGTGAATCCCAAAACATGCCAAAAAATCAGACAGAGCCAAGGTCTATATGAAGGATCAGAATGTGATCAAGATACTAAGTCCCACCTTTGACATGCATCTAAACGAGTAAAAGTGAGAATCAGACCCACATCCCAATTCGTTGCTGCTAATCAAGCAGAGACAACTGCTTTGCAACTAATGTTCTTTTCCATTCCATTCCTCTTTTAGTGTTTAAAATATGTTACAATTCATTTGAGAATTTCAAGGGCATGTCTGTGACATAATAAGGTCTATATCCCATGATATTTTCCACGAGATATGAGCTTGGCTCAGTTACTCATGGTTAAAACTGAAACTTCGGAAAATTTCACCAACAAATTATTTTCAGTGACAACACCCAGAAAGGAATGTAGATAGTTTAGTTAGATGTATCAGAATGATCATATCATCAAATAATGGGCTAACTAGTTAAACTCACGGCATTAAGTAGGATGAAAAGACTTCAATACAACACCAAGTGAACTTAGTATCTTATTTTGAAAAAGAGAGCATACCAACCCAATAAATGTAAGGTCTTTCTCATCAGAGGATGAGAGAGTCTGTTGACTTGATGGAATCCATTTCAAGGCTAAGGCAAGACATCTCAATGTTTCTTTTCCTGCAAAACTGACCAACAGATGGAGTTCAGAAAGAAAAAAAGAAAAAGAAAAAAAACACAAAACACAAAACACGAAACACAAAACACAAAACGGACACAAGTTCAAACAGATTACTTTCAGCATAAGGTAAACAATGAAAAGAACAATATTTTGCAGAAATCCAGATATAACACATAAACCTAGACATGATCTTCACCTTTTCAATTTGTGTTTTTATTTTATTTTTATAAGAAACCTTTTCAATTTGTAATGATGCCTTAATTAATTTTTCCTTTACCTTACTTTTTTCACTTTCTATAACGAGAAAAATAAAAGGGCATACTTGTAAACGATATAAATCAAACCTGTTAAACCTTGAGTCCAGCTCAGCTCGAATATCAGCAGTCAGTGGAACAATTGAACCATTATCATTACACAGGATAGTTGAACATCTAGACATGATACTCTCTGGAGCACCCTTGGAAAACAATGCATGCAACTGGTTTCGGCTGCAAAGGACACTCATCATTTTACGATCCCGAGAAAACTCCAAAACAGAGATCTGCAGAGTATCATGAACCAAAGCATGAAATGCAACTTAAAAGAGAAAAATGCGAAGTATAAGGTTCACACAAGGATTAAAAAATAAATAAATTCAAGCTATGTAAGCAACCTAATTAAAATTAAGTTTGAAGTAAAAAGAAGAAAATAAAAAGAGGAAAGAAACCAGTGTCAGAGCAAATACCTTTTTAAATTGCTCCTCCCAATAGTGATTACAGTAAGATGCACGTTCATGTTTGCTCAACATATTCAGAGAGGAAGGCATAGAATCAAAGCCAGGAAGACCAACCTAGAAACAAGTATTCACCACAGTGAAGTTTGCAACTCAATAAATCATTGCAGGGTGAAAAATTAGATAGGGGTTTGGAGAGATAGAAGGGGGGGGGGGGGGGGAATATTGTACAAGGCTAGGAAAGACCAACAAACCTTTTCTGCCAGGACACGAAGGGCCACTTCAGTTGACTCTCCAATTTTTTCATAATTTCCCTTATCTGGATTATACTGTAGAACAGATTCATTGCAAAGGGCAGAACACATTGCTAAGTGAAGAAGACATGGCAACTGAGCTGGAATTTCAATCTGCAAAAAAATTCAAACATCAATACAAGATGGATCGAGAATTAGCACATCAATTGTTTATGCCAATATTCATTTATACATTGTGTCAATGTAACACAAATCACACACATAGCACCGGCCTTTGAGGCTAAGCAGTACCTACTTTTCTTTTATAAGGAAAGGTCTTGCAATTGACCATTTAAAGAAAGGAATTTTCTTGTATGAACAAACAGAAACATAAAACATACAGTAATTACCAATTATCTTTATAATTCAAAGGGAAATTTGAGACATTCCAGAACCAAATAACACAGCTACAACTGTGTTGTAAAAGAAATGAATTGGCTTCACCTAAATGTAATTCAACCTAGTACAATTTAATAGAATTGCAATTTTCAAGTGCCAAAAAAAAAAATCAAACAGACAACATAAAGAAAAGGAATACTTTAAACAAATAACTTAAGGACAACTTTCACGCATGGTACCAATTTTTCCTTTCTAAGAAATCCTAAAAGCTTTGGACCAAAAGTAGAATTGGATTTTAATGTCAAAACATTCGTTTCTAACTAATTACTAATGTATAATCACAGTAATATAGGCTAACAGAGTACATATAGCATCTAATAATAGAACTATTAAATAAAATAGAATAAGGAAAGGATTATGGCCTTGATTGATATCTCAAAGCCTACACCCATAAGCTTTATTTATAGTAAATAATAATACATAGACTTCCACATCTAAACAATGTGGGACTACACAATACAATAATATTATATTCCTAATACTCCCCCTCAAGATGGAGCATATAATGCTCAATCTTGTACAAATAAAACTCAATTACCAATATCTACACTCCCCTTTACTTACAACAATCTAGGTGAAGCTTCAATCTGTTTGATGAACATACTAGTACCCATGAATAGTACTCGTGTTGGCTGGAAAGAGACACAACCGGATTTTCCGGAAAAATAAAAAGAGCACGGTTGGAAAAACGAACAACGGAATTTTCCAGAAAAATAAAAGGAGCACCGCTGGAAAGAGACACAATGGGAAGTTCATGAAGGTATTGTTGAGCTGTCAAACTCTTTGAGCCGTCAAACCCTAAATAGGATTGAAAAAAAAAGGGAATGAACCGTTTTTAGATGGTGAAACTTCAAGTTAATTGGCGATTTCAATTTTTTTCAGAGGTAGACATACCGATGAATAGTACCCCGATGAATAATAATCGTATTGCTGGAATGAAACGCAGCAATAGAGAAACACGCTAGAATGAAACGCAGCAACAATAGAGAGACACGCTAGAATGAGGCGTAAATGAAAAAAACAACTAGGTTTAATGATAGCTGGTGACAAAGCCCTTTTTTTTTTTTTTTTTCTTTTTTTTCATGTGGCGGCTAAATAAAAGAAAGAGAAGATTAGGGTTTTTTTTTTGGAAATAGGGCCAAGATCGGGCTTGGGTTTCAAACCTGCTCTGATACCATGTTAAATAAAATAAAATAAGGAAAGGATTGTGGCCTTGATTGATATCTCAAAGCCTACACCCATAAGCTTTATTTATAGTAAATAATAATACATAGACTTCCACATCTAAACAATGTGGGACTACATAATACAATAATATTATATTCCTAATAAGAACATTGATGTCAAACATCAAATATAAATCTTACACTTGGTAGTGAAGTATTCTGAAATGCACCAACAGACATAACCTTCGGAATATTAAAAAAAAGAAAAGAAAAAGGAATAATTACCTGTGTCTCTGTGCTGTCAAATATAATGCCTTCAGGTGCATATGTTGTCCCACTAACACTGTATTCAGTAATCTTGGGTCCATGCTGTATGGAATGGGCAACACATACCTATGCACACAGAGTAGCACAAGGTGGAGGAATTACATAAAGCATCATGATACACAATATACAGGTTTAAACAAAAGAAGCAAAGTTGACATGTGTGAGCATATACATTGCATCAAAACAACCCCAAAGACTGTTGGTTGAACCCTCTCATGCATGTGTTCAAGATATTAAAAAACTGATTATTTTCTGTGAAATGGGGGGTGGGGGTATTGGTTCCAAGGAGATTCATGTCTTCAATTTCTGATAAAAAGATCCCAAGTAACAAGAAGGCTCTTGATTCTAGGTTGTTCCATTATTAACACTAAAGTATAAGTCTCAATAAGAAAATGCAACATTTAATAAGGATTGTGAAGTCCTTTTGCATTTCACAGAAATCATAAAAGGGACATAAAGCACTTTATATTTAATAGTTCAACATTTCTGAGTCAAGTCTAACCACCTTTGCAACAGACACCATGCACCAAGCTCAAGTCATTCAGAATCTGATTATTTTCTTTGAAGTGTGCGTGTGTGGGAGGGGGCACTATTGCTTCCAAGGAGGTTCCTATGTCTTCAATTTCTGACAGAAAGATCCCAAGACAAGGAGGCTCTTGCAGATTCTGGGTTTCTTTATTACCAATACTAATAAGTCCCAATACTAAGGAAGGAACGCGAAGTCCTTTCGGTTTTTACAGCAATCATAAAAGGTAATTAAAGGACTTTATATTTAATAGTTCAACATTTGTGTCAAGTGTAACCACCTTTGCAACAGACATCATATTGGTCGTCAGAGTCCCAGTTTTGTCGCTGCAAATTACTGTCGTGCAGCCCAAGGTCTCCACAGACGGCAAAGACCGTACAATGGCATTCAACCTAGCCATTCTCTTTGTTCCAAGTGCCAAACAACTACCACATCAGTGAAAAGGAAAAATCAATGCAAAGTGAAAGCACAAGACTAAAATAGCTACTTTATGTAAAACATGCAAAACATGATCCAAATTAGCATTCGACATACAAGCTGAAATGGTAACAAGGAACATTGATCAAGAGATGGACTGAAAAAAAAAAAAAAGCAATTGAACCTTCCACAGTGACATAAGAGGAAACAGAGAAAAAACTAGAACAGTGAGAGGGTTTTGCTGCACATTCTATAAAACAATTGAGACTCTTCATAACCCGTCAATTTCAAAAAAGAAAAAACATTGTGACATAAGAGGCCAACCAAACTTGTACCATGGGAATTCCTTTTTGACATAGCATGAAAACGGGCACTTTGATTAGTAATTATAGATAGAAATCTACATACTAATGGAAATCTTATAGAAGAATTCCTGAATAGGATGTTGAACATTGGTCACACAGAGCCGACTGGAGAACCATGGACTTACAGTTCACCTTTTTAAGGGCTATCAATGCCTTTTAGTAGTGTGTATAAACTGAACTCCAGAGAAAGTAAAAAGAAAAAACAAGAACCCATAGAAAGGTCACAAAGCCTACCGGTACCCATTCTAAATTGTCTGTTTTATGTAAAATGAAAAATCACTACTATCTCATGCAATGTCATGGTTACTGCAATCCATCAGAGGATGGGTTGAATCACTCACGTTGTAACAACAGCAGGAAGCCCTTCGGGAATTGCTGCAACTGCAAGAGCGACGGCAATCTAGGCAGGAAACAGATCACAAAAATTTCTACGTTAAGCTTACATAAAGGTAATTATCATTAGAGCAATGCTACATGTACAAATTTTCTCACACAATTATAAATACATAAGAACTCAGTAATAAATTTCTTAAAAGTGATTGGTAAGTGTGATTACTCATAACAATTTATCAATTACTTTTAAGAAATTTATCACTGAGTTCTTATGTTTTTATCATGTGTGAGAAAAGTATCTGCACATAGCATTATTGTCATTATTATAAGCCCCAAGTTCGGGACTAAGCTTAACAGTGAACACCCAAATACAAAAATAGTACAACCCAAATTCCAAGGAGCAGAACATCAAAGTAAACAAATTTTAATCATAACAAGAATCAATACTGGAACCAAAAGGGACCTTGTATTTGAGAACTCACCTTAAAGTAGTGAATTGCACCACGCAAGAAACCACCATGAGAAGGGTCGCGAAAGTGACCAATGTTTACAATCCACACCAGTATACAAATCCCTGCAATAACCTAAGAACATACACATTATATAGGAAGTACTATTTTATGCCAAAAATTTGACCTTGAGCAGATGCCATTGGAAATTTGTAAAGGAAATGCTTTCCTTAAATCTTTAGCTAAGGGAAACATGATAGCAAATATAAGAATTCAATAGTAAGAAAAGTAATTCTTTGCTTGAAGTACCCTTAAACTGAGCTTTTTCATTCTGCTTATACAAGAAAAGTCTAATGTAGGTCAAGGCACCATGGTAAAAATTGGGATCAAACTGGATAATTAACTCCGGCTCAAATTACCTTGACAATAAATATAAATTAATAACAAGATTTAACAAGCACCTTGGCCAAGAAAGTACCAAACTCATCCAACTTCTTTTTCAATGGTGTCACTTCCTGCAACAATCGAAGATGTAAAATTACATCATGCTAATTCATGTATAAAGCTAATAACCAACAAGTTAATGATTGTCATTTTTATTTTTATTTTGGTTCCAGTTCAATAAAAACACTACACAGGGAAGTGTGACGAAAAACATGGTTGCACAATAATTACATCACAGAACACTTCAGAGTTTTGACCTATTAAACAGGGTTTCAATTACAACAGCATAGGTACCCAACAGAAGTGCTAAAGTAATGATTATACCCAAGATTGGCAAGCTTCATCTTTGGCAGTCCTGCAGTAACCTGGCTCTCAGCCATGGATCCTTTCAAATCCAGACTAGTCCCCAAACACAAAACTGAGCCTGGGTAAAGTATGATACAATATGTAGCAGTGTGATCTGAAAATTTCACCGAGAATTGCTAGCAGATTGTCTTCTTAGTCACTACTCACTAGGACCTACAAATAAATCTATGGTGTTCCATGCACTTCGTATAGGATTTTGAAAGTGACACCCTATTAAAGTTAAGGGCACCATTGGTAGCACCAAATTGATGAGATTACTCATGTTACTTAAAGGCCACATAATCAGACACCTACATATCAATGTTTGACAAATGGAATCCAACAATCTTCACATGACATAACTATGCCCAATAATACTTTTGAAACTGCCAAATTACTGACCAGGGACTAAAGGCTATTTCCAAGAAAATTGGCCTTATCTCTTGTGGAGCACTCAGCACAGTAAAGAACCGAAAAAGCAGTGTACATATATCAGCATACAACAGATACTACAATAACTAGATAGTATTGACAACAACTAATTATAATGCTTACATCTTCTGTTTGCAACATTGAACCACGTATACTACCCATGGCAGTATTAGCCCCAACTCCTACCACAACAGCTCTTGCCCTACCAGCGACCACGACTGTTCCCTGACCATTAAAATGATATGCACTTGTTAATACTGTCTTTTATTCTTTTTTGCATACCAGAAAATTCTTAAAGACCTTAAGAGAAAAGAAATCCAAAGGCCCCAAAAAAAAATAGAACAAGAAACCATTACTTAAATTTCTATCTATTTAAAGATTCCAATTACCTGCATGTGCTAGAATGAACAATAAAAAATTATATTTGTAGATAATGAAGATTGACATCAGTGATCAGTCTAGTTGAAGACATGGGAATGAGACTAATGAAAACCAATCTCAACTTATCATTTGCCAATAGTTAAATATGAACAAACATAGAATAGGAACATGTACAAGACATCAAAAAAGGAGGGCTATTGAGGCAACCTAGAGCAAATAGTCATTTATGTTTTAAAATGTCAATTAACATATGGATATCTTATCCCAACTCAAATTGCATAGCTCTTATATAAAGTCGGTAAGACCAGTTAACTTTAACCTTCAAATCCAAATCTCCGTAAGTGCAAAAACCAGTGACAATGTGTTTGGAGGTCAAGGATTGGATGGAAGAGAAAATAAAGAACAAACTAAGAGAAAAGATGGAACAGATAAAGCAGGAAGTCATAAAAGTTCATTTCAGAAGATCTGAAGAATAAGAAAGATGACTTTGCAAGGGAAAAATGACATCACAGTGGTAAGTAAAAAATTTGTTGAGAACAATGAGAAGTACAGGGAGGCAACTTCAACCTTAAATTCTTACATGGACAAAGCATTGTGTTGTTTCATTCTTTATAAAAGGGCCACTATCTAATACATCATTACAGATAGAAATTATGGGAATACCAAGATAATTGATGCAAGATCAGAAACAAGATCTACAAACTCATTGAAAACAATTAGCTCCACATTCTAAAAATGGGAATGAACTTTATTACCGAAAAGAAAATGTTTGTTTTGTCTTGGTACACAGCATTTATAGCTGTGGTACAGTTGATCTCTTTCTCCACAGAGCAGCTCTCGCCTATCATCATTAGGAAAATGATAAACAAGCTGTTGAACCATATGTCCACACATACTGACTGAACAGAAAAGAAGACCGTATTTGAAACCGTTATGCCACGGTTAAAACTAACTACTAAACATTCAAATGAATGCATGATTGCATGCGGAAAAAAGGATGTCAGTGCAATAGAGAACATATGAAGAATATGCAATTAACCAGTACAAACATGCTAACCCTTTATCACCGTACACTCACACATGACTAATGAAGTTCACTTTTTTTTTTTTTTTTTTTTTTCAAGCTTCTGATTCCCATATGACAAATCACAACCCCTCTAGGTAGATGCAAATCCTAGCAATAAAGGTTCATTTTATCAGACACTGACTACTAATGTATCACTGAATCTCACACTAAATCTCATGGAATGCGAAACTGTATCCCCAAGTTGACCAGTTAAAACTTGGCAGGAAATATAAGTTTCATAACTAGAATAATACCAAATAGTATACCTCCTCCTATGGAGTAAGTAGACCACAAGCAAATGTGCCCTAACATGAAAGTAACCTCCCAACAATTAACTAGCTATATATATGCAAATATACCAAATGGATATGTGAATATGAATATATGATGCACTTTGCTTGTTTTCAGAAATAGACACAGTAATCAGTAATGCAAAAAAGTGGCAGTAAATATTTATATCACAACTTTGAAAGAAAGCTTACCAGAATTTGTGAACTTATTTACCATGATTCTAGATTACCAAAGTATATGTTACATTCTTTAGGTGTTAACCCCCAAATTGGCATGGTACACTCTCAATGGAACATATTTGCAATGTAAAAAAAATAAGATAGGTGTGAATTCATTTTTAGGAAAAAAAATAAAAGAAAATAAAGATGAAGAAGAAGAACTGCTAAATACAGCTTGTGTACCAGTAAGAATTGCCTGATCAACACGTAATTGATTACTTAGCATTTCAATCATCCTCATATCAGCTGGAATTTTGCATCCCACTGTTCATTTGATAAAACAGAAAATAGAAGTCAACTCCTTTATAGTTAACCAGTATACTTTTTGAACCAAACCAGTTTGTAGGTAATGTGTGAATGACTTGCCAGATACTTCCACGATATCACCTGGAACAAGCTCTGTAGCTGGGAGTATGGAGAAGCAACCTGCAAGAAATGTACATCGTCTAACTAAGATGGAAATCTTAAACAATTCAAAAATCATTTCTAATTTACTACTGATAATCCCAAAAGATGTATGGTGTTGCTTAACAACAAAAGCTTAGTTCAGAACCATCTACAATGATTATGATTTTTCACCCAAAAAAAAAGAAGATATTAACACCAGCCTTTATCAGCATATCAATAGAGATACTAATTGATAAAAAAAAAAAGATAATACTCTAAACCATCTTAAATATTTAGAGCTAAAAGTCATTTATACTGTTGATTTATAATTTTCAGCTGTCTGTTTTATTTATTTATCTCTTTTCTTTTCAAGGGTTACACCCATTGGAATTCATTTGATACACTCCTTGGTATTATAATTTTTCTTCTTTTTCATAAAGAAAAAGGATAAGGAACAAGCTCTCAGTTACTAATAAAAGAGTAATTGAAAAAACAGCTAAGCACTCTTGATAAAATAAGTGTAGTGTAAGAAAATCAATTGATCTCTTCTCTTAAGAATGTTCAATAATGTTACTTCTCTTCATTTTCCCTGTGTTTAAATAAGGGCTATATGATCAATAAGGAACAGTTGCACAAAAGAATCATTTTTTTCTGTTCTCTTTCTCAATTATTGACATTCAACATTAAAACCCTACATATCATAAAGCAAACAAATGAAAAACAAGATCTCTATTCAGTTTTTTCTTTTAAGTAACAAGATCAATATTCATAGAAGCAGATAATAGCACAAGCAGTTATGCACATCACCCAACAAGCAAGACCTTTACTGTTTAACCAAAACGGTTATCTATATTAAACTTTCAGTGAAACCAACTATATAATAAGAGGAAAGAGGAAAAAACAAATACAGGAAAAAGAATAAAATATCTGAGAATACAACAAGTAGATGAGATATGGTATAAAATGCTCCTCTACCATTTCGCAGTACAGTTGCATTATCAGCCTGGTAAGCGCGTAGTTCCTGATACATAGAAGAATAGAAATATATTAGAGTGGTCTCAAGCTGGACTTATAAGTGAGAATCCCCTCAAAGAGAAAGTTATATAATCTGAGAAGTATTTACATTAGGGAGAAACTTGAAAAATTTACAAACATTTTTAAGAATACCAATGAATTTAGACAAAATTGCACATTTTTTATCTAAACAATGCCATAATCTTTTCCATCTTACTCATGGTCCTTTCTTCACCACCTGGACTAACAAGCTTAAGGAAAATCAGATTATCATAGCTCAGCTTAATTTAAAATTTTCTTATCATACATATAACTGGAATTGCGTTAATTATTATAGTACTTTTCAATATTCAGTGAATTACACAAATACAACATGAGCTCCAAATTAAAAAAATAAAAAAAATAAAAAAACCTTTCCTTCATTTTTTTTTTTTTTTTTTTCCTTTTGCAAGATATGAATCTAAATTTCAACTTCAATGCCCCCCCATACTTTTCCACCCAACCCAATCCATATAAGAAACAAAAAGAATGTATTTCAAAACTACTACTTCAGAACTCACAACTAACTTAGGGAAAGTATCGAACAACCAAAACAGAACTTGATTGCAAAAGTTATACAACAATCCACCAAAATTTGAACTGCAGTGACCTTTAACAATACCATACCTGTAAGTATTAAACTTTTACTACAACAAATCAACCAAAAAAAAAAAAGGTAACTCAAACTGCACGTGGAATGTCTTATTTTGATAAGTAAACGTAACAAATTAAATAATGAATTAAAATAGCTGACACATTCCACAACTCCAGCCAAATGTGAACTTAAAAAACTTCCAAGCACAGTAAGTAGCAAGGCAGAAAAGATATTCTTTTTACTATAGTCAAATAAATTTGAAAGAAAACCTAGTAGAAGCAAGAGGAAATTATAGTCAACAAAAGGTACCATCATAGACCAGAAGAAATGGGCTTTTAATTTAGGGAGCAGGTTATCCAGAGCAAACAAAATTCCTTCAAAGTAGAAAGCCTTATAAAAAAGTTTGCTAGTTATATATGAGTTCTAAATTACCTCAAGAGCCTTTTCAGCATTTGTTTCTGTAATCACCCCCACAGCTGCATTTGCAGCCAATATCATTAGGATAACCTGTATATGTATTAAAATTAACACAGGAAGATAGTATAATTGTTAGGAGCACGGCAGATTTTATTTCACATTTGAGAAGTAATAAACAAACAAGAAACTTTTGGTAAATTCTTTAACACAATTTGCTCCAAAATTTGGTAGAGGCTTCTATTCAAAGAATTTCAGGAGCTAAATGAGGTCATGCAGCATTTCATAGAACACCTCCACCTCCACATGTTGCAAAATATGGATGAACATGGAAGACAGAAAAAAAAAAACTTAACCGGCATAAAATAATCAAGAGCAAAAATAGTTTCATTTCCAAATTTAACTCCCTTGCATGGAGAAGATCTTAACTAAAATAAAATTGCTGACACATTTAGCATAAACAAAATAAGAAAGCCAATATATCTTACAGAAGGCTCCAAAAATGCTGTCAAGCCTGTTTCTCCATTAACCAAAGCCAGAACGAATGAAATAATAGCAGCAGCAATCAATATCTTCACAAGCAAATCATCGAATTGTTTCAAAACCATTTTCCAAAAAGGAGCCCCTGCATATCAGATTACACGAGTATTCCTCATTAAGGCCTTTTTTATTTCCATTAGACAAGATATGTTGAAATAAGAAACAGAACTATAACTTTCTAGAGAACCCTCCATTGATTTACAGTACATTAGAACATCAGAAAGATCAACCTTTTCCCCCAAAAGGAATGTACTTCCCCAGGTCAAGAACATAGAACGGTTTTAAGGTGAAAACAGTATAAGATTAGGTCCAAAATGAACACCCAATCATAGAAGTAAAAGTTGATGATGGCACAAGAAACTTTTATAGTGTGGGATAACAAATCCAAAATGGAAAATTTCAGAAACCATAGGCATTGATATTCTAATGGAAGCACAGACTGCAGCAAAACACAAATTTGCTTGAATCATTAAAATGAAGAGTTAAAGAAGATGAAGAATGAAAAATTCCGTTTACTTACTTCTCTCTTCATCCAGAACTGGAAAGCATATGTGAAGCATGCGACCAAAGGGGAGGGCCAAAAAAAAGACAAAAAATACATTAGCAGAAAAATAAAAACAATAAATTGAAGATACTCAAATACTTGGTTGAGTAACTAACTAAAACAAAACCAATGAAGTAAATCTCAATCCCCGCTTTCAATTGATTGGGTAGCGTCAGCTACATATAACTCCTAAACACATTACAAGGACACTTCTACATATCTCCCTCAGTACACGAGGATGAGAACTGAATATGTTATATTATTCCTTAGTGCAAGACGGTTATTTATAATAAAACTCCAGAGCAAAACATATGAACCGTGTCCATGTTACGAGAGTTCATTTATAGTAACCATTAGTGGAAGAGGGTTAGAAATGATACATATCCATAGCAACACATATGAACTGTGTCCAAGTTATGAGAGTTCATTTATTTTTCTCTAAATTCACAAATTAAAAAAAATATATAATGAACCCATCGAGGCAAGCCAGAGCAGCAAAACATACCATTTTTACCATAAAGTCTAGCATGCTGTGCGACCTGCAACCAACAGTGAATTTACTCAGAACTAAAATCTCGAATGTTAACAGAAAATTTGAATAGTTTAAAAAACTAAAGTATTAAACAAGACATCAGAAGTTCCAATGTTGTAGCAGAATTTACACTTGAGCATAAGAAAACGGAACTACGAACTGTAATCAAGAAATAACTAAGTACCTGGGAGTCAGAAAGCCCTTTCTTCGGGTCCACTCCAAAGAAATCAAGAACCTAAACAAAAAGCCCCGAGCATTAGAGCACTCAGTACTGGAAAAAGCAATGAGTCAAACCATTTCACCTTCCATTCGAACAATACCAATTCAAAAATAGAAGATGATGACTCTAGGCTTGGTAACAAAAACCACAGAGAAAAAAATTAAAATCATTTCAGTATAAGTGAACTCCACTGGGGAAGTTGAATTGAAAAGCTTTCATCAATGTTCTAGATGAAACGATCTAGAACAAATATTTTCTTTTCCTCCGTTCTCCAGTAACCAAACAGACAAGACATTTGTTAATTACCTCAGTGACAGATCTGGCATATGCATCATCCTCCATGGAGAATGAAGAATTTGGATCGGAAATTCAAGCTTCGGAGATTCGAGCAAAGGTTTCCTTCAAGACTTCAAAACAACGTTGGATGTATATGAATTTTATTTTCAATCCTTGGTGACGTTCCACAAGTTCCGACACCAAGTTATTTTGTGCGAGAAAGACATGAGAGTGTGATAGTTAAAGCATTTAACACGAGCAGAAGCCGTTATGTTGAAGCAACGGTACCTTGGGCCGTAGCCCGTAAGGTTTGGATCCGAACACATAAGCAAAAGGAGAGATGATCAAGATCAGGCCTAACCCTAGATCACAGCCTTCTTGGTGATATGGCTGAGACAGACTACACATCTCTATATATAGATGTTTCCAGCGTAGTTATAACGCGAAGTAGACCGACTATAATTGGGCCTAGCCTGCGTAAGAATAAAGCAACTACCAAATTGGGCCTGGGTCTAGCCTGCGTATGAATAAAGCAACTACCAAATTGGGCCTGGGTCTGGCCTGCGTATGAATAAAGCAACTACAGTTTTGGCCTGGGAAACCCACAATAGTATAATAATGTGTTGAGCCTCAGTATAATTATTTTAATTTGTAATTAAAAATTATTATATCATATAATTTATATAAAAAAATATTTTTATCTTGAATTAAATATACTATAAACTATATCAATTAAAGTAAAAAAAAAAATCAATATATTAAATAACAATGTTTTTATAATATTCATATTAATAAAAATTTAAACATTTATATAAATTTGTGTACATTATAATTTGTTTTCTAGTAATAGTATTTTAATAGACTGGACAAAAATCAAACTTATATGTATGCAATCGTAGTGTGAATATAATTTTAAGTTAATTTACATTTTTAGATTTAGAAAAATTATATTAAACGCTATTTAAATTTGGTAAAATATCAAAATATCATAGGACTGATATTTTTGGATGTATCAAAAAATAAAATAACAATTATCAAGAACTTAATTCAACTGAATGATATTATTTTTTTTAATTTTTCGTGTCAAATTTGCACCAAAAATAAAAAATAACAGCAACCAATATTATTGAAATTGAGTGGGCGAATGATGTTTGATTTGGTTGGGCCAGTGAGAGAATGAAAAGACATTTTCTGTGCGTTTGATGGATGTAATAGCCAAACCCGACTATAGTAAACCCACGCTCCATATAGTACTCAAACCGGTCTAAACCCGAACCCGGCTCATATATACCATTCCCTTCAATCAATCGCCGCGCTTAAACCCTCAAAACCTAAGTTGTAAGTTGTAATACCGCATCGCCTACACTTCATCTTCCCCGTCCCTCAGTCTACCAACAAGTTCATACAGTAAACGGACACAAGAACCAGTGGATGAGAAAAACCTAGTATTCCGGTAGAGCTTCGCGTTCTTCAACAGAATGCTGGAGGCTTACAGGACCAGCTCCGTAGATTGGAGACCGTCTCCAGTAGTAGCCCTAGCGACCAGTATCGACGACTCCCAGGTTGCTGCAGCTCGTGAAGATGGCTCCTTGGAGGTTTGGCTCGTCTCTCCTGGCTCCGTTGGCTGGCACTGTCAATTGGTAAAAAAGAAGTTTTCGTCTCTTTACTTTTTTGTGATGCTGAAGCCATACGTCTTTGTTACTGGTTCTAGTTGAATTAGTTTCAATGATTTATTTTGATATATTTCCGCAGACTATACATGGAGACCCAAATTCGAGAGTTTCTTCACTTATTTGGTGCCATGGTGGTGCAAAAGGCATGTCTTGTGGTCGGTTGTTCTCATCTAGTATAGACGGGTCAGTCTCAGTGTGGGATCTTTTCCACTTGAAGCAGAAGGTACGTTTTTGTTGCTACATAAATTGCCCTGAGCTTACAATCTATGGTTACAAATGTTGGGAAATCATTGGCAAAAGGTCCATCCCCGTGTTTGCTGAGGAATGAAACTGGAAAGAGCCCATCTAACTCTATATCTGCCATCTAAAAATTTGGAAAGCGAGGATTTATGAATGTAAAGCACCTTTGTCCTTAATGGGTATTGGAAAAAAACCTCAGTGACTTTGTCTAATCTTTCCAAGTAGAAAACAATGTTTTGAAATTCGGTGAAATGAATCCATAATTTAAATGAAAATGGAAAGCTATTTTTCACAATTAAACAGACTTTGGTTGTTGCCCTCTTTTACACAAGACCAAAATAAACTTCGGTGTACACAGTTAACGTAGGTGCCATTTCTGGTATGTATTTTCAGAACAGTTTACTTTAGTTCAAAGAAAAGACGCTTTAAGACAGATCCTTTAATTTTTAAATTTGTTTTTGTTTATTTAAAGCAGCCAACAAGTTGTTGTGGTTACTCTACATGTTATGACTTGTCTAAATTCACATGTATTTTGCAGAGTGTGCTAGATTCAGTTGGTGTCTCAATCTGGCAGATGGCTGTGGCACCTTCTAACAGTGACTTAATTAGTACAGAATCCAAGAATAAGCAAACCGAGAATGGATTCTTAAATGATAAATCCCGTGATGGTGATGAAGATGAAACCAGTGAAAGTGAATATGATTTTGATGAACCTGAGGTTCACAACCAATATATTATTGAGAATCCACGTGTAGCAATTGGTTGTGATGATGGTTGTGTGAGAATATACAATGTCTCTGAATCAGATGAATTTATATATACTAAATCCTTGCCTGGGGTCAGTGGTGAGATTCTTTTCCTCAATGTCCAGACTTGCTACCGGTATCTTTCCCTTCTTGACGGTTACTTATTAGGACAATTTTTGCCATGTTATTAATTTTCAGGGCGTGTTTTAAGTGTGACATGGAGTACAGATTCTACTTTCTTATATTCAGGAAGTAGCGATGGGTACGTATTAATGTTTAGAATGATCTTTTGTGTC
This sequence comes from Quillaja saponaria, assembly GCA_029379385.1. NCBI lineage: Eukaryota > Viridiplantae > Streptophyta > Magnoliopsida > Fabales > Quillajaceae > Quillaja > Quillaja saponaria. The sequence goes on from CM055610.1 coordinate 26,172,110, forward strand.
ATTGTAAGGTCTGATCGACAAAGTTCTAAGGCATGTTCCACTATTATATGTTGGCAATCATCAAAATTACATGCTTTACAGTGTAAAAGAGGATGTAAATCCAGAAGTATTTTGTTTGTTGATATCAATATATTCCTTCAATTTTTGCCTTCTCCTATCTCCTCACAGGTTAATAAGATGTTGGAATGCTAAACTAGGTCACGAGATTTATAGAATAACAGCCGGACATGGAGGTGCTGGCACCAGATCTGAGCTTTGCATATGGTCACTACTGTTCTTGAGGTAAAATTGGAGACATCTTGTGAAGTATCTGACACTTCTACATGGTTGTTTCTTTTGTTAATTTTGATGAGGGAGTTCGATACTTGCTATTATTGTTGCTGCTTAATGATTTATTCTTTCATTAGATCGGGGACACTTGTTAGTGCTGACAGCAGTGGTAGTGTCCAGTTTTGGGAGAGCCAGCACGGAACTCTCTTGCAAGCTCATTCATTACATAAGGGTGGTGTAAATGCTCTGGCAGCTGCTCCTAGTCATAACAGGGTATTCTCTGCTGGCTCTGATGGTCAGGTATACATATGCATTCAATGGAAGCTTCTTTGTTATTATTATCATAAGATTTTATTATTTTTCTTAATGCTAACTAAATAGATCCTTCTGATTTGCTACTTATTATTATTTTGTACTTCCGCTACTACTTTTAATGTCATAAAGACCATTGTCACAAAAGTTCAAGAAGTGAGTGGGTATTTATGGTGACTTCAACATATATAATATGACTTTATGTAGTCTGAATTGAAGATAAGGGATAATTTTATGATGATTTGAATCTTCACAACTTAAAATTCAAATTCCCTGTTAGATAAGAGTGAGAATCAAAACATATTGTGGCCTATCAAGTTTGAATTTTTTTTCTTTTTCCTGTTTGGTATGTTTGAATGACTTTCTCCTATAATACTGGTTTAGATATTTCCATCTCACTCCGTCCCATTCCCAAAAAAAGAAAGAAGCCATGTTTCTGTTGAATTAGATTGGCTATGTGCCATTATAGTGATGTTTGTTAGCTGTTTCTTTTTGAAGGTTATTCTTTATAAGCTCTCTAGTCAGCCAGTGACAACTGATGACGACAAGCCTCCAAAAATGATGAAGAAATGGAACCATGTTGGTTATGTTAGAGCTCATACACATGATATCAGAGCTTTGACTGTGGCTGTACCAATTAGTCGAGAAGGTCCGTCGAAGGGTTATATTTCATGAAAAATCTCTCTATTTTTATTTTTATTTCTACTGAAATACTTACACACGCGTCCCCCTTTTGATGCATGTATATTTGTGTTCTTAAGTTGCTCTTATCATATTATTTTTCTTTTCTATAGTTCTTCATTAGTGCTTTTTGCAATTGACAGACCCCTTTCCTGATGAGAAGACTAAAAGAATTCGTCATAAAGAAAAGCCCATTGACTTTAGCTACCATAAGTGGGCCCATTTAGGGGTTCCCATGCTTATCTCAGGTGGCGATGATACAAAGCTCTTTGCCTACTCTGTGATGGAATTCTCTAAGTTCTCTCCTCATGATATTTGCCCTGCACCTCAAAGATTACCCATTCAACTGGTGCTTGATACGGATTTCAATCAAACGGTGCTTCTAGTCCAGGCTTCCAATTGGTTAGATATTGTTTCGGTGCAAACTAAAAGTGGTGCATTGCCTGATATGGCATGTAACTCTGTTGGGGGTCTTGCAACCACCACGCTGCTTGCTCGAATTAAGAGTAGGGGGTCTAGGAAGATGGTATGCAGTGCTATATCTTATTCAGGGGTGTTTTTTGCTTACTCTGATCATGTGAAACCCAGTTTATTCGAATTGAAGAGGTGTGAAGGAAAGAATACATGGACTGTTAGTAAAAGGAAACTTCCTCCAAAACTACCATTTGCCCATTCTATGATTTTTAGTTTTGATTCTTCTCGGTTGATGCTAGCTGGGCATGATAGAAGGATATATGTAAGCCATCACATACATTTATTCTTTGAATTTCTTTTTCTATCTTTGTGCATTTCGTGACATGGTTTTTATTTAACTTATGAACTGTATCATTTGACTTACTGTTATGAGTTCCACATCACCTGCCTATTTGCTTATGCAAGTTTTATCCCAGTGATGATATGAAAATTTCAAGCCTAACCGTGATGTTGGATTGAATTCTATTCCAGTTAATATACAAACTGGAAATTGATATTTTATATTTACAATGCATTTAGTTAATCATTATTTGTTACCATTTATCCTCTATATTCTTACCAAGAATTGGTTAATAGTCCTACTATGTAAAGAATTTGTCATCAAATCATTTACCTTAGCCTGGCAACAATCCAGTGAATCACATGTATTTTCATTTTGAAGTTCAAGTTTATTGGATCTCTGTCCATGGTTGTGAAAAAATTGAAATCTCTGCTGTATCATTTTACAGCAATGCAGGTTTAGTGTATTGACCTACTTTTTTGAGTGCACAGGTTGTTGATGTGGAAAGTTTGGAACTACTGCACACCTTCACGCCCTGCCGTGAGTTGCATGATGAGAAATTACCACCTAGTGAGCCTCCCATAACAAGAATGTTTACAAGCTCTGATGGGCAGTGGTTGGCTGCTGTTAACTGCTTTGGAGATATATATGTATTCAATTTGGAGATACAAAGGTGTGTGACTTCGCTTTATTTATTTATTTTAGACATATTTTCTTCTTTCATTAAGATTATTGTTTAGGAGATATTAAAACATTGATGTGCCAACATACCCTAGTTGGTAGTCTTTTCTAGATTCTTCTTTACTGATTTCTGGGTTTATTGTTCTTTACTTCTATGTATTGAAGATGATTTACCTGTGGTAATTATATGGTGACACCTTTTTTAATTTTTACATGTTTTATTTTTTCCCCTTTTCTATTTTTGAAGTGGGGGGAGGGAGGGAGACAACTTGCTTAATTGCTTGTCTTTTTCCAAAGAAGATATCAATTTCAGGCAATTCTTTTTTCTGATATAGCGTTGTAAGTATTGTGTAAACAGGCAGCACTGGTTCATTTCAAGACTGGATGGTGCATCTGTTACTGCTGGTGGCTTTCCACCTCAGAACAACAATGTGCTTATACTCACAACATCTTCAAATCAGGTGTATGCATTTGATGTAGAGGCCAAACAACTGGGAGAATGGTCAATGAGGCATACATTTGTTCTGCCAAAGAGATTCCAAGAATTTCCGGGGGAGGTTATTGGGCTCTCTTTCACTCCCTCCTTAAGTTCATCTTCTGTTGTTATTTATAGCTCCAGGTACACCTGTCTTGCTTATTTGGTCATGAGTGACATTTTGGATTCAATATACGGGTGAAGCAGTTATCTCACATATGAAAGTTGAAAAATGGGTCGTGTTCATGAAATTTTGTTAACAGGTATCTGATGTTTGAACTCTTGTTATCCAGGGCACTGTGCTTGATTGACTTTGGAATGCCTGTAGACCGGGATGATGATGTGAGAAATTTACAACATATACTTGCAAATGGGAGACTGAAACGTAAGTTGAAAGATGGTCAAACAGAAAATAAACTTAGAAAGAACTTTGAATTTTTTTCTTTCCGAGATCCTGTTTTATTTTTGGCACATCTTTCAAAAAACTCATTCCTAGTAGTAGACAAATCGTGGTTAGAAGTGGTTAAAAGTCTCGAGGCTCCACCCGTCCACAGACATATTTTTGGGACATAACTGCTTGTCAGAGGAGCTATCAAGGCCGGAGGGAAATTTCAATCTGGAGATGAATTCCTTTTTTTCTTTGGCCACAGTAGTTTCTCCTTAGATGAATGAGGGTCCTAAAGCATGTTTTGTATTGTATTCACCAATGATTTTGTTCTGTTAAAGTGGTTTTTGCTAACCTACAATTCTATTACCTTCATTGAAGTATTGCAATGTCCTTATTGACTGTTCAAAACCCTACTCACCTCTTCATAGCGTGCTTTCTGTATAAATGAGTCCGGGTCAAGAGTAAAACAAAATAATTTAATTTAATAGACAAGTGTTTAACAGCATGTTTGTGTTGTTATTCTCAATTTTAGTCGATGAAAATATAATAAAGGCACAAAATTACAAAAAACTATGAATTAAAACTAGAGAGTGCTGTACTATTGATTCTAGGTCACACCTAGAAAAATAATAAAGATAAAATGGGTAATTTATTATTTACTAATTCTGAATAAAGTTTAAAATTTATTCACTCATCTACATTTATTCTGTCACTTCAAACACAAAAATATAAAATTTATTTTAAATGTACAGTATTTTATTAGTTACAAAAACATTATAAATAATGAGAGTAATATGTTTGAAAAAAATGTTAAAAACCCATAAATCTGTTTAATATGTCAAACTCTTGTAAAAACAACCAGTACTATTTAATGTATTGTGTATAGTTTATGCACAAACTAGGATCATCTGGCAGTTCTGTTGTCCATGAAAGGCGATTATTGTATTTGGGATAATCAAATATCGCCCACATATTATAACGTCTCTTTCCCTATTTGACTGCCCATGATAATTAAAAGTGTAGCAAGTTGGCCCATCCAAATATTTAACTGTTGATATTACATTTGTAAAATATTGCACTGCATAAATTTAGATTGTCATACTCTAATTTGGAAGTTTAATTAATACCATTAGAATGTATTGTCCTTTTCCCAAAATCCAAATCATGTTTGAAGGGATTCAGGTTGCTAATTTTGAGGATGGAAACATTTTCAGTAAAGATTTTGAAGAGAGAACACACCAAGACAAATTCAATAATTGTACCACTGTAATATATGGATCACATTCTAAGTGGGTAGGCATAGGAGGATGGTGGGGAGGGAGATTTTGGTGGCAAATGAATGTGGCCTTTGTCTGTTTTTGGGTTTCATTGCAAATATTTGTCTGTTTTTGGGTTACAATTGACTCACTAACAAAATTTCCCATCCAAAGTTTTTGTGAGCTAGGCTGGCAGTACTGAGCTTAATGAAGTGGGTCACTAGGCCTTTAGGCCTTGTTATGCTTAATGATGGCATCCAATCTTCCCTCTTCCCTTCTGACTGTATAGCGTATTGCAAATTAATTCTTCTCTGCATATCACTGGGAAATGAATTGATGTTAGCTCTTGAAAGGACCACAAGTAGCAATGAACTTGCTGTGGCATTTTTTTGCCTTTTACTTAACTAGCTGTCAAGAGTTTATCATCATCCATTCATCCTTCTGCAAAATGGGAGTGATTCCCAAGAGAAATATCTTTCTCTAAAAGCAACCAAAAAAAAAAAAAAAGATTTACGAAGAGCAACATAATTAAGATTCATTTCAATGTTGTTTCTATCCAAGCCAGGTTTTTTCCATTGTAGCAGGATAGTTTACATAATGTCCAGTAAATGCTGCCACTGTCAGTGATTTTTTTTTTTCTTTTTTTTTTTTTTGTTCGGAGGTTGTTGCCCACTCTACTACTAGAGCAGATAAAAATGTTGTGGAACTTGAAAGGAAAAAGAAAGGAATGAAAACCCTTTGAGATCATTTGCAACATCAATCCCTAGGCCTTCTGTGTTAACATCAACTGCAGCAACAGAATGTCATTTCCATTTTGCTCCACTGAAACAACCTGAAAATCAAAGAAACATATCAACCTAAGCGAGAAACAACAAGCTTTATTTCCATTCAGTTTTTCTGTTATTTATTTCTGGGAAAGAGGTAAGATTACAAAATATGCATAATAGCTAATTACCTGATTCTTCTGAAGCTTGTTTCCCAGAAAGCGAGGACTGAAATAACCCCAACTGCTTTTGAAACGTAGATGTTCCCTGCAGAAACTAACCAGTTTAACTTTGTGATGTGGATAAGTAAAAATACAGGATCAATATGTTGGAATCTTGGGAACAGGAACAATTACCTTAAATTCGGTTGCAGAGTATCCATGGGAGACATTCAATGCATAAGCTTCATTCTCTGAGAAATTGACTTTCTTCTGTCAAATTTAAAAAGAACCCATTAACTAGAAGTTATCACTAATGAAAATTTTACACAAACAGTCACCCATTAGAGTATGTTAGTCAGTGACAATTGATTTTTGACATGCCTTCGTACAGTTGAAAACTGGGGAGCTTGCAGTGTCATCAAGAAGTGAAGGATGTTGAATTCTGCTCTGCTCTTTGACCTTCTGTTTCTTTTTGGTTTTCTTGTTCAATTTAGAACTAGAAGAAGAATGACAAGTACACCAACTTTCACAATAGCATTCATCACCATTGTCACTGTAATGTGGAGGTCCAGAAGAGGCATCAGAAACCATGGATAAATCCTCTACCTCTGCCATTCTTGTTACTTTATCTCCCTGCTCAGCAATCCCTCCAGCCCTCTCGAAATTGTAATCTGAAAGAGAAGACTGGTCTAAGTAAAGTGTCCACCCAGATTCAACCCCACTCCCACTGCCGTATTCTGAAGTTGATATATTCATCTCACCCTTCTTTTTTCCAAAGAAGCTTAGAAAGCAGAGAGTTACTCTGTCTCTGATATATGTGCGTGTGTATGTGTTTTGCTCATCTTGGTATAAGTAGAAGAGAAGAAGAGTTAGAGGAGAAGAAACAAAACTTCATTAAAAAACAGAGAATGAATGAAAGAATAGAACAAACGAATCACGTTCTAATCCTAGACTATATCTGTCCTTTGCTCTTTTTTTTTGCACTATTATTTTATCTTTATGTGAATGAATCAATTGCCAGTTGGCTCTCTGTGTGTCTTAGTGTATGAGAGAGACTGAGTGAGAGATGTGATGTGATAATGGAGGCGGTTATTGTTCAATACTTCAATGTACAATTGTAGAATCGTAGTATTACATTGCATTGGTAAAACTGTGGAATTATGGCGTAATAAAATAAAATTATTTTCTTTTTTAATAAGCTTCTCTGTGCACAAGAACCCTCTAACAGAAAAAAAATGTGTGCATGAGAAACCTCTCAAAAAGAAAAATAAACGTGAAGTTAAGCCAACGTGTATTTTTCTTGGCCACAACTTATGTATGATACATGAAATGATTGGTTCCTTCTTCTAATGGTTGTGTTCACAAATTGACCGCTCAGCCAGAACTACTTTCCCATAACTTTGGTTATCTTCTCTTATCAAAAATGTTTTGTCAGGAAAAGTCAACTTGTTTCGTCAGCAGAAAAGTGCGTGTTTTCACTCTAATGAAAATTTGCACACAGAATTATTATAAAATAAATGCATAGACAATAAAATTATGAAATAGAAATTGCATGTGTTTGGGTTAGCATGGAAGCATTTGTTACTACTATTATTTTTTATTTAACTTATGAACTTCGTAACGAGAAGTAATTCTCTCATTATTTTTACAGGTAGAATTCGATCTTAGGTCATTGGTATACAACACCAAATTATTTTACTAGTTAAACCAATTAAAACTAGCTCATTTTAATTTGAAATTTCCCAAAAAAAATAAACAATATGGATTTGCAACCAAAAAGAATAAAGACATGCCCATATAATTAGGCAGACCTTTGTCTCTTAAAGAGAAGCTACTACAAATTGAATGTAGTACAAGAAGTTGAGGAGTAGGAAATCACTTCCTTTATTTTCTTGCCTCAATTCAGAAGAGGTAGAAACAGATATTTTTTTTTTTTTGTTGAGAGAAGAGGTAGAAACAGATTAAATAATGAGAAAAACAAAAAAACTAATGCTTGTATTCAACACTTGTATCATTGACTTAATATGTTCCTCCATGTTGTCAAGAGGAAAATTTTGGCTTCACGTATATTTACTTCACAGTATTCCATCAATTGCTTTTATTTTTTGTTCTATATTAAAGATATGAGAGGGCGAGTCTTGGCGCAACGGTAAGTTGTTCCTTTGGTGACCTGTAGTTCACGGGTTCGAGGCATGAAAATAGCCTATTTGCAGAAATGTAAGAAAAATGTTGCGTACATATACGAGCACTTTGGATATCGGGTGAACCTTTTTTCTTATATTAAACATATGACTTTACATAGCATGGAATTTGTTGCCAAAATTAATGAAAAATAATGCATCAGTCAAGCTGAGAGAATGGCAGAAATAGATAAGCAGCAATATAGAAAATCATCCACATTATTCTGCAATAATTTTTTCTTCCTTATTGCTGGTTTGAGATCAGAAAATGAATATGCTCTTCTATGTTGATTTGGAGCTATTGCAGATTATTAATCAGGACAAATAATCATTGACCCTACTTCATGCCAAAAGCCAGAGATTTTGTATTTTTATTTTCTCCTTTTTTTCTTGTGAGTCAAATGACATTAGAATGTGACTTTACATAAAGATCATGGGGCCAATCTATGATTTTCTTTTCATTCAAATTGGTCCCAGTTGTGGATTTCTCGTGCACATGCCCTTCTGATTGATTGCGGACCTTTGCTAGGGTTTTATCTCAATCTTAATTACAGTTAGTCCTACATAGCCTAATGGTACCCCCTCTACCTTTAAGTAAGGGCTTCAAATTTTAGGATACATTACAATTTGCATTCCCATAGTTTGTACGAAAATCTATTTTAGTTCTTATAATTTAAAAATTAAAATTAATGATTCACAATTTTAAAATAAGTAAATATGTTCTATGTCATTAATTTTTATCTAAATTAAAAAAAATAACATAGACATTTGAGATAGATATATTATCATCATAACTTTAAAATCAATTACTTGTGCTTGTTTAATTATTTATTTCATATATATTTTATTAGAACATATATATGAACATGTAACTTTTTTTTAGAAATATAAGATTATGTTGGTCCAAGTCGTTATCGGTTAAATTAATTTAAATAAAAGATGACGGTATTAATTATATTGACTTCATTTTAAAATTATAGATCTAATTTTAATTTTTTAAATGATAAGGATTTAAGAATGGATTATAATAAAAATTATAGAAATAAAAAATATAATTGATTTTAATTTTCAAAGACAAAAAAAAAAAAAAAAAAAAGTGAATAGCCAACACATTTTCTAAGAGCTCAATTCTATTCCAAGGAAAAAAATAAAAAATAAAAGGGTCCATTCTATGTTTCTATCTCCTAGACCTTTAATTGCTAGGCAACTAGTACAACAGTATGGGCCTTTCCATGTAGCATAAAGCTCTGCCTAATATGGTCCCCTCCCTCCCCTTCAATGCTCTATGGTCAAACGTTGATAACTACAACAGTGCCAAACCACCGACCCTCAATTCAAACTCTTCCAAAATTCCTTTCCCTCTTCTAACTTTATTTCTCTTTCACACCCAATATAATCAACTCAAGTCCATGTCATGCAAATTAATGTCAATCTTCAACTTCTGCTTTTATTTATGTTGTTGATGGGTAATTATTGTTATAACTTAAATCAATATATGATAGTAGTTATAAAACAATAAAAGTTATAACAAAATAAAATCAAGTTCGTTCGATAAAATGCAAAAATGTAAGACATATTCAACAATTATTAACTCTAATTTTAACTTGTTAGCTCCATAACTAAGATAATACGTATCTATAAAAGGACATCCAATTCCAAATTACTATGATTTTGTAAGTGGGATCCTCTAAACTTCACAAGTCACTAGAATGCTTTCATTAAACACTAAAACTTGCATCTATGCAAAGTAACTGATAAAAGTCTGCCATCTTGGTCTGGGTGAAAGTTGTCTAGATCAACTTAAAAAATATATTGGATTAAATTACTCACTTGCTCCTTGTCCTCCAGAGTTCAAGTCTATCAGAATCAAAAATGCAAGCCGCCCGTCCAAAGCATGATAATGTTCATCATGCGATGCCGACTATAACTATTCCTTAAAGTAATAACCGGCATGCCCAAATTTGTCTGCATGCACAGACACACAAATTTGTCAATTGTCAAAGCTACTCCACGAAGCTCACAAAGAATGAGGCGTCTACATACAGGTCTACCACTGTGCCTCGCCACTTCTAATAAATTTTTTTTTAACCACACTCTCAAACCAGATAAATTAACTACGTCTTTAGACCATGGCCATCCAAACCAGTCTGATCCAGTTGATAATGACAGCTACAATCATCACAGCAACAGAAACTGAACAAAGAATACAAGCTTCTTCTGGGTCCAAAAGGGAACTGGCCACCCAGCTGACACCACTGACCATGTTTTCTGGGTGACACCCTTGAATCTTGATGGCTTGGATAGGGACGCTATTCTGTAGCCAAATAGTACCTACAGGTCAGCAAGATAAAAGCCGTGAGGCTTTCCACAGTTTTGATCTGCTGACAACCCTTGATCATTTGGGCAATGCCTCCAGATTTTGGGCCAAAATATTTGCATCTGTTTCACACCTTATAAGCATAAATCCTGCTTCCCTACATAAGTATGGGCCTTGTGCACTTGGTTTGAAGAGGATAAATGAAATCTGAAAATTGCTCAACAAAGTTTCAGTTTTATTCAATTTTCACCAATTAACAACAATTTTATTTGTTCTCACTAGGTACAGAGCGACAAACAACCTTGGACAGACCATCTATCAGCAGTAAAGTCTAACAACCTTTTTGATCCCTCCATCTAAGGTAGACCAATCCAGCATGGTAGTGTGTGTAAGCGCCTGCCACAACTAAGATATGAAAAAGCTGGTGACTATGGCCAGCAATATCAAACTTGCCAGGCTTCCACCTCTCTGGTATCCTTGCAGAGTAAATCAATGCTCCTAATCCATAAAGAATCCCCATTAATATCTCATAACCAGTAGTTTGTAGGGCCTCTGGCTGATGCTTGTACAATATCAGCTTATGTATTATGGGTGCCACACCCGACAATCCCATTGCAAAGAAGAGTGAAGCACGGTAACTCCGAAACCCAGGCTTTTGGAAAAATGGGAGGAGAGAGAACAGTATTGTGGAAACTCCAAGTACTGTTATAAATCCCAAGTAGAGGTAGCAGAACAAAGGATTGCACATAAAGGAGTAGTAGACAGGAGGATAAAAAGAAGTTGCAATTAGAGCAGCAATGCCAGCATAGTCAACTCTGAGCATGATGTAGGAAAGTCGCTGTGAGTGACAAGCGAGAAGGTGGCATGTGCTACTGGCTAGCAAGCAGAACATGGCTCCACCTAAGAAGGCGAAAAAGGGCCATCTTGTAATTGGACCGACCATCAAGGGAGCTACCAACTTCACCATATCATTTTTCACTCCATTCTGCAACAATAAAACAAATGTTGAGAGTTAACATATCCCAGTCTCCCATTGCATAGATAATTGCTCCATGTGTAAGTTAATGTATAAAACTGGGCAAGCTCTACAGAATTACTATGGCAGAGTGTTTAAGCATTCATTTTAAACATGAATATCATTAGCACCAATATCTGCCAAGATTCTTGTGTTGCTTTTAGGAGAAGTAACTACAGAGTAGGGGCTTGTGGGAAGACCAGGGGCAGGGTGGTTGAAGGATAGATGGCCGGCAAATCTAAGAAAAAGGAGCTCTTAATTCCGGCAAAAATGAGAACTCGTAGAAATAATAAATCATTACGCATATAAGCAGAGTTCCAAAACAACGGTTTCGTTTTTCCTTTTCTCTTCAGACACTACTTACGAAGCACAGTAACTATTACTATGTTATTTGTAAGTTATAACATTCTAATGAAATAAGCTCTTATCTTGTATATTAGTAAGGAAATCTTTTGAAAATACCCAAACTTTTGGTCAATTATTAGATATAAAATTTATCATCTTCAATATATCTACTTTCAACAACCTTACAGAATGGGCCTACAAAAATAAACATAGAAACCGAGGAACAGAAAATTACCGGATCGTGATCAACTGTTCTAAAAGCATGGGAAAATTGATCTGGCAAGCAGTTGTTGAGAAGTTCCACAACATTCCAACCTGATAATGAGGAAAAAAAGTCCATAGATGGAAAGGAGGTCCTTAATTCGATTTTTAATTTAAGAAGATCAGGCATGTTGGGTAGAGAAGGAAGGCAATTCAAGATTTCAGAACGAATCTTCTGCAAATCAGCTCTTCTTATCATGTCAGGAAAATATTGAAGGGAGCTTAGGTCTATCACCCTTGGAGCTTCTACAGCTGTGTATATGGTGAGAGAGAGGAAAAAGAAGAATCCAATCAAATGCCTGAAACAATGTCACAGATGTTAAAGAAAGATGTTTCTTTTTCTTGAAAGAGACGGACATAAAAATATTGCAACCTCATCATGCTCCTAGAAATGACGTACCATGTGTAATAGAAAAGCCACTGGAATTTTGCTAGACATAGAAAAGAAGCCAGAAATCAAAGAAATATATCTACAACAAATGATTACAAGAATGATGAAACTGCTACTGTAATTAACACGAAACACTTCTTCCTTTATCAACAAGCTAAGTAAACCAAATGAGTACCAAACAACTTAATATAAAGAAATAGAAGAAGACAAACAGACAAATGGACCTTGACATTTCTTTTTCTCTTCTCCCCTCCCTCAGTTGCTTTTTCAACTACAACTATGAAATGCCAATAGCACATTTGATGGACATTGTCGAGAAGCCAAAAACATAGATTATGCTGATATGAAAGAAGCAAAATGGATGACAGGAAAAATAAATAAGTAGCTCATATTTTCTCTGCTAATTATCCATGCAAAACAACAACACATCAATCTGAAATGCCCTGATATTAAAAAGAAAAAAGGAATTGCAGAAGATCAGGAGTGAAAAAAAAAATTCCACAACTGTAGTTAAGAAAGTTAAACTGTGGCCATTCAAATAATGGATGGGGTTAAGTTGTTAGTGGCACTGAGTACGACATATAATGGAAGGCATAGTAGTTAGGAAAGTTACTTACGTCCAGACATTAAGTGTCTCATTATGAATAGAAAAGATGCTGAGGAAAATCTGCTTCAGTGGCCACTCAGATCGGTAATAACCCAGAATGAATTCATTGTCCCTTAAATACCCTGGCAGTGAATGATATTCTACAAGCTGTCGCTGATATCTCACTTTTTTTCGTAGTCGCTTTTCCTTCCCTTCCTTCGAACAGACTGTACTTCCATCTTCGCAGTCAAATAGATTGCCAAACGATTCAGATGAAGCATCCCAATCCTTATACTCGCCACTTGTCATTTATGTGAGGTCGGAACAAACAATAATCTGTCAAATCCAACATAAAGATGAAATGTCATTGCAAAAGTCATATCCAAACAACAACACTTGACAGATGAATGTTGCCAAATCAAATAAAGTTTCTAGCAGGGTCTTGAGTCAGTTGATGTTGCTTACATTCCTATTATGATCTCTGGCAAGCAAACAATACAGGTTGTGCAATATAGGGAATGCTAAAGACCTCTTTGGCTTGATAAACGTTCTTTAACTGTGGTCTTAATAAAGCCAAAGTATGCGAAATTTGTCTGGAGAATAAATGAGCTTCTTCTCAATCATCTATCAGAAGTTAATTTCAACAAAGATTTCCATGATAAGCAGAAACATCGAAGCAGTCTTAATAGAACAGTCTGGAAATAATACTGCCAATTGCTATTAAGGCTAATGCCGTAACAAGTATATCACTAGTATCATGCCCTTTTGACGAGTAACCATGCAAATAGCAGCCATTGTGTTACTTTTAGCCTGTAGATTTCAAGAACCTCGATCTGATTCTTAACCACCTCTATTTTCATTTTATTTCTTTCAATTTCTAGGTAAAGGCATGTGGTAGTGGTAGTTTGGGACTTTATTGTCAATGAAAACTAAGTGATCACATACAAAGGAACTTCAAACTTCTCATTTCAGACTCAAATACTCAAATTTTCATTTTTGTTATGAGTCAAATTGGGAGTAGGGTTAGTTTAGGCATTTCAATATATTCTGTTGTCTATATAAGCCCTATTTTACATATGTAGAGGATATCTGTGAAATTGTTAATGAAATAATCGAGCAAAGCTGGATTCTCTCTCCCCCTTTCTCTTTCTCTCCCTCTTTCTCTCTGTAGTCCTGTTGCAGGATTACCAATTTAGGTTTTAGGCTTATCAATTTTCAACATATCTTCCAAGCTTTCTAAATAACATTTATTCTGAGATGAATTTTATCTATTTTGATATCCGTTAAAGTAATTGAAAATCCAAATTGCATACAAATCTTTTAAAGATAAAACCAAGAAATCTTCAAAAAAAATTGAATGTTATGTTTGTAAGAAGAATAGTGACGTAACTTGAAGCAACCAATTTTAAGCATCTCACCTATGAGAGCAGAAACCATCAAAATCACTCCATAACAATTATAGCTCCATAACAGAATTTCATCATCAAAATAATTATGAAAAAGAAGAAGATAAAGGCTGGATCCTTGGTGAGATCATGCGATTTACACCGATTTCTTTTATTTCCTTTTCTTTTTCACTATCTCGTAAACTTAATTGTAGAATATTAAAACCATCAGAAGTCAAAACCTCAGTAAAAACGCAATCTTTGCATCGGAAAACAGGAAACCTAAAGAATGAAAAACAGAGGACATACCTTGTGTTTTTAGCAGAACCAATCAAAACAAAGATTTTTACTCCAAAGCTCAGACTTTCTCGGAAGATTTTCTTTTCCTTGGAAAGAAAATGTTTCTTGAAACAAATAAGAGGATATGCCCGGTAAAGGAAGAGTTTGGGTTTGAGCAAAACCAAAAAAGGAAGAGAAAATTGGTGGGAAAATTTTCTCATCAAGGAGAAATGAGGCGTTAAGTAATATGGGAATATGGTAAACTTTTAGTGCACATTATAAACCACAATATATTTTGAACGACGCTGCCTTTTTGCAAAACCCAATCTTTTTCTCCACGTTGCATTATTGTAAACAATACACCAGCTGAAAATAGAAAAAAAAACTTTGAAATACGTTTCTTCTTTGCCTATTTATATTGTGATTACTCTATGTCAAATTAAGTTGGCGTTTTAAAAATGAGATTTCTAAATTAATAAGTTTCAAGTTGTAATTATCAAAGCGTTTATGGAAATATAAGGTATAGTGGTTTGTCAAATAAGACTTTTGCCTACGACTTTGAAATTATGGTGCTACAGACGTTCCTGTTAGACCAGACAATTTCAAGTACGCATTATGCAATCAAATGAGATTTCAACTTCTATTTCAAGCCGCCGCTCGTGGCTCTCTTGGGTTTCATTCGCTTTCACATGAAATCGTGCAAATCCAAAACGAAACCTGCCGCCCGTAGGGACATGAAGATGTTAGTTAGTGACAATCATTGAACTGCAACATGTTGACATGAACAATCAGTGAAAAACCCATCTGGAAGCCATTCACTAAAGAATCCTCCCTGAGGAAATGAGTGAGAGAAAGCATTTCTACGTTTTAGTTCAATTACCCCAAAGTCCAAAGATAGTGTTGCTTGTAATAGAAAATAAAAGACTCAGCTTCATACTCTTGCTTAGAAGTTAGTACTCAGTTCTTTCTTGGGGTTCTAATTACATTCACGGCCTGGACAAAACTTGATTGATTGAACAACTAGTTTATACTCTAAATTGTGAATAGGAGCTAATAGATGGGAAAAGTGATCAGTTGAAGCTTTGGTTCCAAGTTGTTCTCCAGGATAGATATTAGTACTATAAGCTGGTGGCATTCACAGCCTGCATGGTGAACAAAATACGAGATTAAATATTGTAGTACCATCCCGCAGAAAGATGGATACAATATATATATTATATGAATCAGTGTGTAAAGGAAGCAAGACAATCACAGCCATAAGTAGAAAATGAAAGCCTATCTTTGATTCTCTTAAACCATATGCAAAATGTAAAGCCTAGATGAGTACTTTGCCTACGCATTCTATTATTGGTTTTATGTAACACTTAATCTCCCCTCAAATGAGTTCCTAACATCTTTCAATGCAACTCATTTATATCATAACAACCATGCTAATAGCATCATCTCAGACCACACACTCTCTTTTGGCCCTGGTTTCTGTCAGGATTTCCATTATGATCCCTACTTTAACACTGATATATTTGATCTCAAGTACTCTTTGCCAACACAAAAAGGAAAAGGCAGAACCTAGTGGCTCCTAAAGGCAATACATTTAATTGCAGGGCATGCATATCATGGCTCAGCCAAAAACAGACCTTAGAGGTCCAGCTTAAACTTCCTTTACTCATCCTAAAAGTTTACTTAATCCAGCAAGTCATAAATTATGAGGAACATGTCATTGGCCCTTCAAAAAATTGTATTGTCCATGCAGAATCCACAAGATCTTAATAATGTGATTCCGCATTATTTAGCATATACACAAACTCAACTGAAGCTTTAAATTCTTAATGAAACCTTCGTAATATCTATGCACCAACCAATTTCACCAATGATTGAAGCTATCTATTTTGGCATAATGCTATACCAGACTTATTTTTAAGAAACAAGTAGTTTTATCTCTCAAAGCACAACAAAATCCCTTTTCCAGGTAAAATTATTATAACTTACATCAAATCCTATTGTACCTATACCTTAGAATCTCATACTCTCCATCAGAAAGTAGCCATAAGAAGCATCCAAGTGTCACCTCAGTTTATGATAGGAATCCCACTGAACCAAGAACTTTCCAAAGTTCTATATCTGTTTATAGCCATGGTACCCTATGAAGTACGTTTATGATGCAAATGTTACCTACAATGTTAATTTAGTGTGACTTTATGATGCAAGTGACGGCAGTTTGAGAGTTTGGCACATATAATGCTGCTGTTGAACTGTTGCTTCCTCTCTCTCTCCCCCTGACAATTTAGTTTTCCACAATTTAAGCTACCAAGCTCAATCCGAAATCACACTCCATCCAAACTTAATATAATGGATACCATTTCAGTTTTCAATCATTTCCAATCATTTCTACATACAGAACACGAGCAAAGAGAAAGCACAGTATCTGAAAAACAAGTAAAGTAGGCTCACCAGACACGGTATCACTGCTCCAACAATGATCCTTCCTTTGAGCCACCAGCAGTCTCAATTCCACCAGCAGTACCAACAGACAACCCATCTTTCCTAACCCAAACCCTCCCATCACCTCTCAGCTTCCTTACTTCAGGGCGGCAAAACCTCCCAACGTAAGGTCCAAAACCATAACGTACCTTGTAATCCCATTGATTCTGACAATAACCATTATATGGACTCTCCAATCTCCCAGTTTTTTTCTCCTTTTCAGAATTCATTGACAAACCCCCGAATTTCCTTTCAACCTGAATGATCGAACTCTTGATCACCGGCTTACGTTCACTTCTCCTTCCCACCATTTCATCTCTCCTCTGAAGATCGATATTCTTTGTCTCCTCTTTCCCCTCCTCCAATGAGGCATTTTCCCTATTTTTTTTCACCTCCACCACCTTCTCCTTTACACTAGGTCTTTGCTTATTCTTCTGCTTCTTTCTCCCGGGCTTACCATTCGATTTTTTGCTCTTCCTCTCCCGCTCAGTACTTCCATCCCCAACTTTTGCTTCGACCTCAAATTTCTCGTGCGTCTGACGGCTCACCTTCTTCCAACAGCGATTACTCTCCAGACCATTCCGATTATATCGCCCAAAATGTTTCCTATTACGATTCTCAAACCCAAAACCAGCTTCTGTATTCCGAATTACCCGTTTTCCTTGCTCGTTTAGCTTCTGTTTTCGTTTTTGTTCTTGTTCAATGTTTTGCTGCCCACGCTTTCGGTCTGGTTCCAGAATTTCCTTCTCCCTCTGCTCTCGTTCTTTCTCTTTGAACCACCGCTCCTGGAGTTGAAAGAGCGTGACAAAATTGGAAGGCAAAGAGGGATAATTCTTCTTCTCCTCCATTGAAACACCAACTACTTGGATTTCAAACTAAACAGAAGGCATAAGCTGCCTCTTTCTCATTCTACAGCGATTAAAAGCCTTTTCTTGTAGAAGAAGAAGAAGAAGACATGCACTGTGACCAACCCCTATGTCCTCCTTTTATTTTATTTTATTGGGGTCTTTTATAAAATCACCCAATTATAGAGCTTGCTTTTTATTTAGCCAATGTAATGTCGACACGATTACAAATAGCGGGGTCACCGAGTACAACTTTGTGTGGCCGCTAAGAATTCAGCTTATAACAATTAATTCTTAACTCAATTGACAATGTATTTATCAATATTCAAAAGATGTTTGTTTCATATTTATTCTAATTATTGTTAAAAAAGAAAAAAAATCATACTCCTACTATACTTCCCAAAATAAAACAGCCGATGTGATTGTTGCAAATACTTAAAATTTATAAAGAGTTAACCATTACAGATCTTTCTCAAAATAAATATTTATTAGTTTGAGCAATTCATATTTAATTTTATATTATTTGAAAAATTCAATCAAAATTCAATAAATATAGCCACTATAAATGACATGATAATTTTTTTACACAATATTATTTCTTCTCTTAATTTTATTTTTTTTGCTCAATATTTATTTGATTATTTCATTAACTAAATATCTAAAAATGAATACTAAATATATAGGAAAGAGAGAGAAAAAAATTATGTTATGTAAAAAAAAAAATAGCATGTCATCATTTTTTCGGTTGGTGTAGTGTTTCAACTCAAACTATGAAAAAAAGGTAAGTAAGTGTCTATTTGAAAAATTAACTCTACATTTAAAGTTTAAATAATTAACTCAATTTATTATACCTCCTTTCATAATGAGTGAATCCACTCATAGTATTTATTATAGGAATAACTATAACTTTTTGTCAATCTAATTATCTTACAATTATTTTATGAAATTATTATCCATGCTTGCTAACAAATTGGGTGGTGCCGTGGTGGGATTAACTCATTAACTGTGATGGTGCGTACAATAAATATAATTTCAATGAGTGAAATATATGTAATTCTAGAAAGACTAAATTTTGTTTTTATTATAAATATATAATTTCAATGAGTGATCATAGAAGTAGGGTGCTCGGATGTGATCAATTTAATTACGGGTTCTAGACACAAATAAACTCACATCTCTTTGAATTTATCAAGCATTTGGGTTCAGAATTCTAAAATTTACTTATTTGAGTTTGTCCTCAGAAAATAAATATAATAATCTCGATATATTTAACCATCAAAAAAAATTTTAAAAAAAATAGTGTAATTCGTTACTCATATATTTTGTATTTATCCAAATTAATTTGTTGCATTTAAGTTCTTTCTTGATTTGCAATTACTTAGCCCATAAGCATAGCCATTATAATTCCTCAGGAATTCCCACAAGGAAGTTCATTACCAAATCTGGCAATTAATTGCATATATTGGTAGCAATGAAATCATATTTAAATGTCATTCCAGTAACACGTGGTCCCACATTAAATGATCATCCACGCCGTTAATAATAAATCAACGGCCATGATTGTCACAGCGGATAGGTAAATAATCAAGTTTAATTTGTATACTAAACTGGCAACTTTTTAAGGTAAAGCTGATCTGTACGCGCTTGCCTGTTACCAACAAAAAGAAATTTAAGGGTGGGTTCCTTCGTTCATATCACCACCAACCCTCATCTTCCTTTATAAAAAGGACTCTCAACCAGTACTGAAGGTGTATAGTGAAAAAAGATGACCTATTACAATCAACCACCACCGCCTGTGGCTGCTCCACCACCTCAAGGCTATCCTCCGGAAGGGTATCCGTTGAAGATGAATGAGTACCCTCCACCTGGCTATCCTCCTCAAGGTTATGCTCAACCACCTCCTCCTCCACCACAAATTATTTACAATACGGCAGCACCTCAGCCACAACAACAGTCTCGAAGTGAGGTTGGCTGCATGGAGGGATGGTACGTGTTATCAAACTTTTTATCATTTTTGTTTTATCTGAAAAAAATAAGTTAAACAATTCTTAGTTAGAATTATTATTAAAATTAACATTTCTGACTATATCTAATTTTCTTGTGTGTCTGCAGTTTGGCTGCAATGTGCTGCTGCTGCTGTTTGGAGATGTTGTGTTGATTAATTCCAAGAAAATGATCGAAGGCTTTATGGAGAATATTATTTTCTTTTGGTTTATGAGCCAAACATATAATCGAATGAATAATCCTTTTTCATGATCAATTGCAATTTTTGGGTTTTTATTAATTAGAATAAGATGTTAGATTAGACCGCTCATATCGGCAATTTAATTAAATTAATGTGTTTATTTTTGCAAATGACGGTCTAATAGCTTAGTACTCTTAAGTCTCATATCTTTCTCTTAACATTGCTCAAATTTATCCCAATGGATTTACCCGGTACTAAAAAATGTGTTTTTTTTATATTAGTTTTTCAAGTTTAAATTTATTTGTGAGAGGTTCATGTTGATAAAATTTTCATAATACTTTTAGTCCAGATATAGATAATCTGTATGTGATCAGACAACAGATATAATTAATTAGTCGAAATTTACATAAATTGATCCAAAAATACCTTACAAAACAAAATAAAAAACATTGCTCAAATTTGTAAAAGAAATTAGATAACAAGGTTTCTGAACTAAATGTAACTGGACCTTGGTACCAACTATTATCTATTATACTTTTCACGTTATTTAATAAAACAACATCTACTCATGCGGTGATTCCGAACCAAATATTCTTTAAGCAATTATTGAATTGAGTAAATTAATACAATAAAACTCTGTTTTACTAAAATATTTTTTATAAGAATAAGAATCAAAACTAGTAAAAACTGTGTAACTTCATTTAATTCAAAAATGAAACACATATATTTTCTGTTTGTTGTATTTCTTAATTCTAAAGCAATCTATTTATTTTCTCTTTGGTACATCAGATGAGACAAGTCAAAAGAATCAAAATAGCAGTATATAACTTAGAGATCTTACTTAAATTATTTAAGTTTTTATTTGAATTTTAAATCAAATCAACAAGTTTTAAGAAAAATGACAAATTATTTTATTTTATTTTTAAAAAAAAATCCAAATGAGGTCTATTGAGTTTATAAGCTACACAGTAGAAGATAATTCTTTTTCATCATAGTTGAAAACCAGATTCAATCCTATGTCCTTAATTAATATCAACATAAATAATCGATTAAGCAACTTTCAAATATGAATGATCTCTAGTGGCATGGCATTTTAAAGAGTAAGAAATCACAATATAGTGTGAGGTCAATGAATTTAAGCTGCTAAAATAAGACAGAACTGAATATCTAAATATGTTTATTATTTAATATAATAGTTGATAATAAATTTAATGTATGTAATAAATAAAATATTGTTTTTCGGTATTTAATATAAATGTACATTCTTTAGTGGTCACACACTCAACACCCTGTACCCTTTCAATTTCTTATTCATCATTCTCTGAAGGAGAACCCAATTATATATATTACGAGGAGGCAAACAACAAGTAATCAGCTGCATTACTAGCTACGTATAATTAGATTCAGTGTTTTGTCAAACTTCAACAAATCAGGTTGATTCTCTATTTCGATTGACACGATTAGATATTAAAAATTCACCAAATTTTAGTCTGACTATTATTGGATTTCGGTCAAATAGGATCGAATTATTGAACTTTCAATTCGGACCCTAACATGAATGACTATACTTATAATGGGGATATGCGTAAATTGACTCAAAGACATCTAACATTAAATAAAAAATATTCAAAATTTTATTGCACAGAAAGACTGTATTTGCTGAACCTAATGTTATTGGGCCTATAGTGGGTTTACTCTGGGCCCAACATATTTTCCATTAGAAGTTACAATTCCAGAACCCAACTATCCATTTTCTAATTTCAATCAATACTGTGCTTTGGTGCTTTAGACTTATTCCTGGGAATTGAACAACATTGTTTATTCCAATTTCCAGATAGTCCTTTTGTATTTTTCCCACGACGAAATGCGATTTGTTCTTGTTAGTATCGAGCTATAATTGTTAGATAGTTCTGTCTGTCCTATTCTACACCCAAAAAGCATTTGTCTTTTTGTTGCAACGAGCATAGAGTTCATCTCCTCTCTCTCACTTCAATACATTGTTTTCAGTTCGGACCCTAAATATAGTTAATTAAACTAGTATATAAATAGGCCACTTAAATCATGGTCATTCTGTAGAAAATTCAAGTAATTTGTAATATAGCGAAGAACTGTAAACATGAGTCATCACTATGATCAACATCTTCCATCTGCTCCCCCTCATGATCGTGAAGGTATATGTATTCTTATTCGTACACAATTTACTACTTCTATTTTATTATTTATGATGCAACTAATTTATTTGCTAGATGATATATAATTTTCTGATAGTAATTTTTTTTTTAGTTAATAATCCAGCTGCTATGGGTTATCCGATGGAGGCGACTCCCTATCCTGGCTATCTCACCAATCATGGCTATCCCAACAGTCAACCATCACCTCAATCTCAGATTATTTACGTTAATACTGGTGAACGTCAACCACCACCTGTCACTCAGTTTGTTTACGTACCACCGCCGCAATATGTTTATGCTCCACCTCCTCCGCCTAAGAGGACTTTATTGGATGATTGGTACGTAGTATCTATTTTTCTCTTCCCATCAAATTAAGAAATTGTTGATTTTTTTAGTGAATATTTTATTTTTAAATGTGTAAAATAATTAAACTTAATCAATCCTTAATTACTGTAAGTGTAAATCTCTTATGTTCGCAGTCTTGCTCTTCTCTGCTGCTGCTGCTGCATGGCATTTTTCGGCAACCTATATTGTTTTTAATGGTTTGTTTAATCTATCATATAGATACAGAGTAATGCTTCTCTCTCATTTTAATAATAGTGTATGTATGTCTGTGTAATATACACACACTTCTCTATAGGTTTAATTCTATAGAATTATTGATTTTTGTTGCTTTATTTTTCCTTTTCCCTATGTAATACAAAGTGCATTAATAAAATGTACTTTTTTTAGGGATTATTATAATTTTTTTATTGCTTTAGGGGCTATTTCTTTTTTTGCTTGTACAAATATATATTTCTAATGTGTGACATATTATATAGGACGATATTATTGTAACATAAATAATGTTTTTTTAATATACATAACTATTTACATATGTATTTCTGTGTCATACTCTCTAATCTTTCAATTGACACGTGACATTTCAATAATTGAAATAATTAGAGTCAATTATATTTTATCCTTATAAATTATTATCCATTTTGTGATAGCCCATATGAACTATCGAATTAAGCACATAAAAGTCATAATTAATAATTAATCTCCAATCACCTAGATTAATCATTAAATCTAACAAATTAGTTCAAAAAATATATTAAATTATTCTCATTATAATTCTTCTTTTATATTTTTTAAAAATGAATAAATATGGAGAGTACAATTGAGAGAAAAAAAAAAGAATAAAAGAAGAAACAAGAGATAAAAAGTGAACAATAAAATATATATATAACTAGGATAATATAGTCTTTTTTGAGTTAATTTATTAATATTTATTTTTGATAATTAGAGATTATTAGCTATTTATGACTCAAATAAGGTGATTATATGCCAAATTCAATAATTCATGAGGATTATTATAAAATGAGTGATGGTTGATAGAGATAAAATATAATTGACTCAAATAATTAATATAAAAAAAAACATAAATTTATAATTTTGAATAATTTAAGAATCAAAAAGATTTACCTTGAGATAAAAGAGTGAGAATGATCCATAGCATAACTGTCTTTTTATTTTTTCTTTAAAAAAACAAAAACAAAACAAAACCCAATAACAAACGATGTTAAATTAAAATTAGTACGGGAATTGCCGAGATGGCATGTGTGTATTCACTCAAAAATAGGACACGAGATCTGATCGTCCTTTGCTAATGAGTTAGAATGTAATGGTAGGGACTAGGGAGTATTACAATTCCAATTATTTCCTCAAAGAACGAAGGACTACTTTTGGGCATTTGGCCCCCTTGATTACCAAACACAAAAAAAAAAAAAAAAATGCACGAAGGACTACACCTTTTTTTTTGTAAATGGAAAAAAAATAATAATAATAATACGACAGCAAGATGGAAAAATTTGTACTGGTGCCGTATTATTGGGTCTTAGCTTTTTAGGCACTACTTCCATTGAAAAATTTGTACTTGTTTCATATCAGCTTATACCTATCATGATTAATTATTTCTTTAACTTAGTTCAAACCACATCATTTACTTTGATACTAAAAATCTTACGAAAATTTTACTCTCTCTAGTTTCTCACAACTATTTGAATGCAAAAAATCAATAAAAGAAACACAATTTCTTGACCACATGACCAACCACTTGGATACTTTCATTTAAGATTTAAGTTATGTTATCTTCTTAATATCATGAGACAAGTATTTCATGATTTTATGAGCAATAAATTTATAATATATTCGTACCTATTTAATAATAAATTAATAATATATGGTGTGATTTATTGACACTATGTACAACATAAAATTTTACATAATTAATAATTGACATTTCATATTAAGTGTAAGAAATAATCAATATTAACTCTTATGAATATGAATTAAGAGTCAATCAATTATTTTTTTTATTTAGCGAGCAAGTGTATATGGGTCTCGTTGAGACTAGAGAATATTTAATTAATTGTTAACAACAAATAAAAAGATCTTATTAATTTGTTACATATTAAGAATTGGCCTAATGATTAAGTAAGATGTGTTCTTTCCATTGATTTCATGAGTTTATATTTTCTTAGGAAGATAGTGAAAAATAAAATTCTAATAAATTTTTTAACCTTTTTGTGAATAATTTGTATTTGCTGGATTGAAAATGTAAATTAGTCAGTGAGTTTAAGCCTGGATACCACATGATCTTTAAAACCAAAGTAAAAAAAATAAACAAATTGCAACACTCGCTAGCTTTTACTAAATTTTCACAGAAAAAAAATTAAAAATTCTTTTAATGATATGACTGTTTTTTATTTCTCATATCATATAATAATTATCATTTATCATAGAGAAAAAATATGCTCATAAATGATAAATAAAAATGTTGTACAAACTGCAAAACTAGTTAGTAACAAGTTTTTTAACATAAAAAAAAATTAAATAAGAAAAAATTCCTTTCATGTTAACAGAAAAAAAAAATATATTAAAAGTTCTTTGAATTATATGGTTCGTCTGAGAAATTTGTGCAAATAATTAGTACCACTCCTTGATTTTATGACCTGTTATCCGAAAAACCCTTGAGTTACTTGGCTTACCCGGCAAGGGTGTGATCAATTTTTAAATCGAATTGGCAGAAAAGGAAATAAAGAAACAAACAAAATTAATTAATAGCAATTTACATAAAATTATTCTCAAGATTATGAAAGAAAATTAAAAAAGATACCATAAATACGTTAAATGAGGCCAATATTACTACTACGAAACGCAAAAATTAAGGGTAATCATAATCCCCATATATTAACACAAACTCTAATTATCCCTACGCGTATATATAATGAACAATCCCTTGATAAATGGTGTGTATATATGATCCTAATTCCTAATTACCTAATAGATAGTACTAAAAACACGTTTTATATTTATGTTTCCAAAAATAAATAGGCTGAATATGTGACCTTGTGAACCTTCCTGTCCAATTTCATTACACAGACCTCATCTCTCATTCTAACTATTCTAATTGTATATAAATAGAATATAAGGGTAGCTTCCATTATTCATTGGCATATTTCTTTCAACTCCAGTAAAGGAGAAAAAGAAAATCAGAGATGAGTTACAGTAACTATCCCCGGCCAACTCCTCCTCCACCTCCCGGTATGTTTAATGTGTATGATCAGCATTTTAGTTTACTGAACTCCCATTTTTTGTTGTTTTGTTTGAAAAATATATATGTTAAATCTACGTAGGCTATCCTCCGGCTCCAGGATATCCACCACCGCAGGGGTATGCAGCACCGCAGCAGGTGTATGCAGCACCACAGCAGGTGTACGCAGCACCACCGCAGGGGTATGCAGCACCACAGCAGAGTTATGCAGCAGCACCACCAACTATTATTGTTAACAATAATACTACAGCTCCAGAAAAAGATAATAATAACAACGATGAGCAGGCACAACAGGAACAAACGGCTGCTGAAGCTGGGTGCTTGGGAGGATGGTGAGTTTGTTTCTCTTAAGCTATTGGTGATTTTGAAATGACAATTGGCTTTTTAATAATAATCTTTACATATTACCTCTTCTATCTTGATAAAATTAGTAGTTACATGTTCTAATTACATTACCTTGCATATTTTTAGGGATAACAATGGATCAGAATTAAAATAGATATTATACAAAATTAATAAATTAATTTTTTTTTTCCTTTTCTTTATATAGCTTTTTGTTCATGAAACTAATTATTTCGCATATGGTCTTAATCTAATAGAATCATGATTCTAAAATTGTTTCTGATTCTTAATTAATCTTATCTCTTTTTGTTTTTGCAGTATTGCTGCTCTTTGCTGTTGCTTTTTGGTGGATGCTTGTATGCAGGCGTCGGAGGACTACTGAGTTAATTTCTTATGCTTTGGAAGGCAATAATGTGGGTTTTGGTTTTCCCTTGTTATGAAATTAAAAACTTTATGGATACGATGGCATTGGCATAGTTTTATGTTTAAGGTTTTCGTGTGGGCAACATTTTTTGTTTCAGAACAATAATAGTACTTATTCATGATTTTTTATGGCAGAAATTATTCACCACCTGTAATCTAATTTATATGCCTTAAATTGTGCAATTCTTGATGGGCCTGTTAATGAAAAAAGAAATGAAACCTTATAAATTTGGGAAGGCTTATGAAAACATAAGTTTAGACTCTATGAGTATAGTATGCCAGATTTTAATTTGTCATACTTGACACCGAATTTCTCGGTTATGTCTATCTTGAAATTTTTGAGATTTTTACATTTAAATATAAAAATTTAGTTTATCTGTAATGATGCTTACACGTTAATTTAAATTGCGATTTTATAGGCGTCTCGAATTGCATAACATTCGGTTTAAAGACCAACTTGATCCCAACCCGTAAAGGCATTGGGTTAGATCTGTGTTTTAGGAGTCTGGATACCCTGATGAGGAGTTCCTCGGAGAGTTCCCTGATGAGTCCCAAAACGGTGCCGTTTTGGGACTCTTTCTCAAAACGGTGCCAAAAAATATTCCCTTCTCCTTCCTCCATCTTCTGATTTTCTCCTCCTTCCAAATTCCATTTTATTTTTGAGAAACAAAACTTATGCAGAAGGAAAAAGCATCACAACTCCTCCCTTTTCCCTTCCTACCTCATTGTCAGCCTGTACCCCTATTCTTAAATCTCTTATGGCTGACCCAGTAAATCTCCTAAGAACACACCTATGATGAGTTTGTTCAAGCTTGCAAAATTTTCAAGTTTTACATAGTATCTTAGCCGATGGAGTTGGGATTGATTAGGAGTTTGGATTGAACTTAAGTGTTTGTTTAAATTTTGGCTGTCATGCTTTTGTCCATCGCCTATCTAAAGATGTGGCTTCAAGATTTCCACTAAAGCAAGAAAGAAGTTAAGAGAAAGCAGAAAAAGAAGTGAAAAAGAGAGGAGGCAAGAAAATGGTAAATTCAGGAGACTGAAATTTGACATCACATACACCATTTTTCTTAAACCAGAAGATGGAGGAAGGAGAAGAAAGTTTGAGTCCTCTTGTATTTTATTTTTTTTGTGAACGGGATCGTTTGAGAGAGAATCACAAAACGACACCGTTTTTGTACTCATCAGCGAACTCTCTAGGGGAAGTCCTCATCTGGGGATCCGGACTCGTGTTTTAGTGATCCGTTTAACAGCTCTATTGATTCAGCCAAGCTCTTAGAATTCAAGTAATGTTCAAAAATCAACTCATTTTAAAAATTGTTCTTCACAGGCCCAATTTGATTTAACTTTTAGTTGTAAACTTGATTTGAATTTAAAAATTATGATTGCAAACTATTAGAGACGACATACATGTCTTATGTTATAAAATTATATTATCATTATTTATTTAAAATTTTAATAAATAATATTAACCAAAAAATTAATATATTAATTAAATTAAAGCATACGAATAAATATAGTTTTTATTCAAAATTAATAGTCAAGAAATATTGTGCAATAGTCATAACATTAATGACCAGAGAAGGGTTACATGTAAAAAAAGATAATAATTTAGACACTGTTTGGATTGGTGGCCTGGAACGTGAGTCCCGTATCCTGGGCCGCCTAGGATGTATGGACCATGGTTGCAGCCCGTTTGACACGTGGTAGCCGACGTCCCATGCATACCAGGCCACACATCTGAGAAAAGGCACAGAAGGTGCTTCTCGACAGTGTGTTTCAGGCAGCACCCTTATTTGCTGCCCAAACCGGATGCAACGTCCGCACTTATGGACCGGCCCAATCGCACCGGCCTTGATTGGGCCTGTTATTCGGTGTCCCAAAAGGAAACGAAACGGGGCCTTAGATACGTCATAGACAGACGTGGCTTACAAAAATTAAAAGCACCGTTATGGCTCATATGAGAAAAAGGCAAATGACAATACTGGGCACGCTTTACAACGTTGTTCTAGCAACCTCTCTTCATGCACAGGCCACGTTTGTCCGCAGTGTCCTTTGTGTACGTTAAAACTCGACATTCAACCCTCTATATCTCACCATCCAATCAAATTCTACCTCACCAGTGCATGTACTGTGAAACCTTGAGATGACACGTAATGTAACCGACAAAGATTAAATGTTTTTCTTTTGGTTACGTAAAATTTGTGTAAAAGACAGGACTAACCAAACCAATCCTGATAGGTGTTTCCACGCATGGCGGCCAACTCCATACGCGTCATAATGAGGTGGCCTTGCTGGTGTTAAGAAGCCACCGGGCCACCCGATTGGCTAATTGGTGTCAGAGACCAAACCTGGGCTCAATCAGCGAGTCCTCTGCTGAGTTGGCTCAGACTCACTAACTGTAACAAAACCCATTGTTCCATTGTCTTTTCTCTCAGTTTCTTCTTTGTTGTGTTAAATTTCAAGAACAGATATGTGTTTAACATGCATGGACCCACTGACCCACATACACTGGCCAATACCCACATGTCCTTGTATCTAAGCATCGCCAACACGTACCCACAATACATTTACAAGTGTCATTTTCTCCTGCGTCCTTGTTTAACGTTTGCCCACCTCTTATTGGTCAATTCCATCACTTCAAAGTTAAACACCCCCCCCCCCCCCCCCCCCCCCCCCCCAAAAGAAACACTGTGCAACCCCTATTTCACACCGATCATGGCACCCTCTTCCTTTTCTTCCTCAATGCTCTTAAAAAAACCATAGAATCCTAAAAGTGTTCTTCGTTCTCATCCACTTGGGGTGAAAAGAAAAGAAACCTTCAAGTTTTCTCAAGAAAACAGAGAGCTGCCACTATGATCAAGACCTTGAATCCTTACACCGACCCAGCGAAAACAGCTGAGATCATGGCTCGCTATAGGCCAATAGCTCCGAAGCCTGAGAGTACTTCAAATTCCATGAGTGACGAAGGCTCCTCCTTATCTGAAAAGATCAAACAATCTCCTTATCTTAGGAACCTCTGGCCTCAGTTGCAGGCTCGACCCACTAGAACCAGAAAGAGAGGGAGAGCTCCTATTTTACCACCATCCCAGAAAAGACAGAGGAGTGCACATGTTATGGGGTTTTGTTCTCCTTGTCATGTAACTTCCCCTGCAAAGAACCTGTCCTTGCAAGGTTTTGCTCCTGGGTTGCCTCAGCTCCCAATTCCAAACCTTGGAGCAATAAGTACCAGTTTGGAGAACCCTGCAGCTACTACTACAACTTTGGTGACACTTCCACTCCTCCCATGTTCTCCTTCTGTTTCTACCGTCACCAACCAAGCCACCTGTACGATACCACAACTTGATTTTTTGATGAAACATGTAGGAGAAGAAACTATTGATTTAAACACAGTAGCTGAAATTCCAGAAGAGAAGGACCTTTTGCAACAACTGCAAGGACCCATTGTTAGCAATGTCATTGCACCTCAGCCGATTCGGCCAATTGGTTCAAGCATAAGAGTTGGGTGTATCAATGAAGACCCAAGCCTGCCACCAATGGTGCAAGCCCCTAAAAAACCAGAAGAAGTCGAGGAAGAGGTTGAGTCTGAAACCTTGCCAGCAGTTATCTCAGACTCAAACAACAGAATCAGGATGGCAAACTCTGCCTACAAGGAGATGGTGGGTCAACCAGAATGTTCCTGGCTCGATTCAATGGTAACCACTGATGGGCGGCTTGGCGGTGGTTCATGCAGAAGGATTGGTGGGGATGTGGTACTTCATATATCTGATTCCACCAGGGTGCCTACTTCATCAAATGGTTTTTCATGCTGGGTGAGGATAGATTGGGAAACTGATGGGAAAAAGAGCTCAATCAATGCTTTCTGTGATGTGATCAGATCATCCTGTGTCTCTAGGGACTACCTCTTCACATGGAGGTTCCATACTCGTAGCAGAGAGGCTTCTCAGTCAAGTTGTGATGTTTAAAAATCATACTGTAAATATGTATATATATATATATATATATATATATATATTTACATGGCCTCTTACAAGTACCTTTTAATTTGTAGTTTAAGCTTTATATCAGAGATCAAGTACAGTTTTCCAAGTATCTTCATGTAATATTTACATGGCCTCTTTCCTTCCCTTCCCTTTCATTTCCATCTTCTTGCTCTTCTTCATTTGCAAGTCCGTGAGCTCATTTGTGAGAGGGGGTGACATGAGAGATCTTTTTCAGTACAAATACCATATGCCTATAAATACCGTTACAAATAAGTAGTACCACGAGCATAGGAATTCATAACATCACATGCAAGCACCAAAAGCATGATATTGCGAGGTTGAAAACTAATCATCCTCGGTTTTGGCCGGTCCTTTACATTTGAAGTTGTCCGCATATGATTTAGGCTGCACACAATTGAGCATTCCTATTCCGTCAACTGACCGACAAAATAAGAGACGGCAATAGAAATGGAATTCTTCATCTAGATTCCATGACAATGGAAAAGTGGAAAAACAAAATTACTTGGAAGAGAACTGTAAAACAGGACATGAAATCAAATCAAGTTTTCCCTACAGTTCTTAGCAGTATCTGGAAAGTGTAAAACTTCGGAGAAGTTCCGCTCTCGTTTTACTTCAATAGCAGCAAATAAGTTATACAAAGAATGTAGCACAGTGAAAATGGATTTATCATGCATAAGCACCATGGCACCATATTTTTTCAGCCAAAGGATATTCTCTGAACTAAGTGAATTTAATGTCTCCAGAAAACATATGTATATTGGTAAATAACTAATAAGGGATAGACGAGGTTTTCATGAGTAAACTGTATATATAAACTTCTGTCTTTATCATGCATACAGTTTTAGGCTACCCATTTTAATTCAGAGGACTACCATTTCCATTTTACTCCAATTTCAGTCATTTACGGGGGAAGGAATGTTGAACTCACCTTTAAAAGAGGCGTATGAGGCTTCTTTACCTGCACGAGAGAGTTGTAGTTTGAGTACAGTACAGTATAAGGAAATACGCACTCAAACAGAACTTCCAATTATTATTGGTGAAAAGAGATATAGCTTTATAGACAAAAAAAATTATTAACAAATATTAGAATCTAAACAGAATTATCCTACCCAGGCACATACCATATATTCCCAACCATATTTCTCAGCAAAGTTCCTTGCAGCTTCTTCGCTATCAAATGAGAGCCCTGCCTCACCAACATTGGCGTATGGATCGCCAGTGGATGTCCAACCCATCAACGGATTTTCCCACCTATATACATTACCATGTCCTTTGTAGTAATGAAACACCAATCACTTAGTCGCATCTAATTCTATTAATGATCAGAGACAAATATTCTTAAATTGTATACCCATTTTTTCCATGATACTTAGTACAACCAGTTTTGCTGTCTTTGATGTGTGATTTGCAGCATACACAGGAAGAACTAAGCGTCATAAAGCTAGGGACAACTTTGATAGGAAAAACTAAACGAACGATAAAGAAAGTTTCTGAAATTATACTAGAGTATTTAGTGACGATGACCCAAAATTGGCAAACAAAATAACCATGCAAAAGATAGCATACTTCTGGGTAGACAAAAAATTAATTTTCCATTCCCCAACTTTCCCTGAGCCTTGTTGGGATGCAGTTCTGGCAGGGGAATATATGATAACCTGGAAGGAGTAAATGTGGATACCAACAAGTTAGATTTTTTCTGTGTAAAATTAAAAAATGGAAAAAAGAATTTAAAGAGCTCACTAAAACAAGAAAAGAAAATACTCGTGAAAGGAAAATTTTGTAGATACAATATCGTAATCACAACAATCAGTGTCCTGATTGGGGGTTAGTCCATCCATAAAATTGGAGCAATAATCATTGATTTCTTTAAAGAAAGGATATGGACTTCATTTCATTATGATTGACATTATATGGATTTAAAGAAAGGAGTAAGAGCAAATCAACTCTGTGGAGAAGTGAGTAAAACTGAAGGGACCATGCCATATAAGTAATATTCCAAGGAAAGCTCAGATGTTTTGGCCATATAACCATAACTGAATAAAATATATTGTCTTTTTCCTTAATGAGATAGATGAGCCAAGAGATGGAAACTTTTATAGTAACACCTGATCGTCATGAAGTACTGATAATATCCCTACAAATTTGGCGAAAAACAAAAGAGAAGATGGTTTGCTGCTACCAGACGAACCAGCTAATAAACATCTAAAGAAAAAAAGGAGCTCAATAAATGAATCCAACCTCGAGTGGTGTGTTCCAGTGTGGTAAAGTTGATTATGTTTCATGCTCTGAACTTAAAAAAAAAAAGTGAAGGGTGAAAATTTTAGCTGACAGATTGGCTCCATGCCAAGTCTTCAGTTCAAATTCCCAAAGAACCCACCCTTTCGTTTTAACTACTTAAAAACTAACATTTAGTTAAATTCAGCCAAATGTAGAAGCAAGCCCAGAAAGATCCCACATCTTTTTTGGCCATTCGTTAAATTACACATCTCTAAACCTCTAAAGCTGCGCATAATAAAGCAAGTTATGGAAATTCAATCATCAAACTAGAATCCTTCGCTGAAGAAAGAATTGACATCGAATCAAAGAACCCTAAAGAACGCATGTACTTATAAACGGCCACTCCTTTTCATTTCTTGCATTTCAAATTCACAATTTTCAATTGTTCACAAATTAAGAAAATCTCAAAGAAAATTATATCACTGACAAATCAGAGAAACGAAAACAACACGTAGAATGTAAAATTAAACGAAGCAGAGAAGTACATAACTCGCCAGAAGAATTCAGGAACATACCCTTCTTCGAAGATGTTGCTCAGGTATCCCAGAGACCATCCCCACCTCACCGGGCTTTACCTCCACCAACGCGTCCGAAGAGAGCGATCTCGACGAACAAGCAAAAGCCCTTCCATGAAAACGAGCTAGGCTAAGTCCTCGTTGTAGAGAGGTCGCCATTATCGCCACAACCAAGTTTCGCGAAGATCAATTCTAACGAATAACGACCGTCATCCAACAGTCTGAAAAGGAAGACGACATTTAATTGTTGCATGCAGAACTAACCAGAAGATTCGTAACTGGACCTAATGTTATTGGGCCTATAGTGGGCTTACTCTTGGCCCAACATATTTGCCATCTGCAGTTAGAATTGTAAAACCGAATGCGCCATTTGCCAATTTCAATCAATGACTGCTTTGGTGTTTTAGACTAATTCCTGGGAATTGAACAACACCGGCTGCAATGTATTCCAATTTCCAAATAGCCCTTTTGTTTTTTTCCCATTATGAAATGCCATTTGTTCTTAGTTGGTATCGAGCTATAATTGTTA
This sequence comes from Quillaja saponaria, assembly GCA_029379385.1. Taxonomy (NCBI): domain Eukaryota; kingdom Viridiplantae; phylum Streptophyta; class Magnoliopsida; order Fabales; family Quillajaceae; genus Quillaja; species Quillaja saponaria. The sequence goes on from CM055610.1 coordinate 26,205,978, forward strand.
GATAGTTCTGGCCGTCCTCTTCTACCCCAAAAAGCATTATCTATTTGTTGCAACAATCATAGAGTTCATCCCCTCTCTCTCTCTCTCTCTCTCTCACTTCAATACATTATATTTAACAACCACAATTTTCCCCTTCGATTGAAGCTCAAGAAAAATGGCACCTGATGAAGAAGACTCAACGCTTGTTAAGCTTGAGTCAGCCTGTTCTAATTTGAAATATCTCCTTCAAGTTTCAGTGAAATTGGAAGAAAACTTGGGGAAAATGGATCAAAGGTTTGATCTTATAGAGGAAACTCTTAGAACAACATCTAGAAGAGTAGGCCCTTTACAGTCTTTGGCCATGGCTGCGAATGCTCTTGATACCCGGATAAACAGAGCTGTTTCCCCTGCCCTTGCACTCATCAGTAGCTTCAAGCTCTCTGAGTCTCTCCAACACATGCTTCTTGAGCTTTCCTCAAAACTGTCAGCTGAAACATCACCCAATAAGCGGCTGAAGAACCTTGTCAATTACGTGGATTGTGTTGATCACCTTAATGTGGCCATAAATTGGATTAGTCAAGAGGGTGAGCCAGTGATACAGAAGCTTCAAGAGGTGGTGGAATTTATAAGCCGGACAAAGGCCACAGATCAATACGGGATCCAGAGGTTGAGAGAGACCTTGATTACTCTCAAGGCACTCTATGCAACTGAAGTGGATGCTATGAGGTTTGAGGGGTTGCTGGATGAGGCTTTACTCAATATCCAGGATGAGTATGAGAGTATATTGCAGCAAATAAGGCATAAAAATATTGGAGATCAATCACAGAAGCAAGTTGAAAATGAAACTGACGAAGAGGGGAATATTGGTTCTGACTTGGGTTCAGAGCTACAAGTTGAAGTTCTAAGACGGATTTCGGAGACACTTGCTGCCAATGATTGCTTGGACATTTGCATTGACATCTACGTCAAGGTAAGCTTGAAGCAATTTACACTTGTGTAAATCCCTATTAAGTTAAATTTCATGTTGGTATTTTTACTATAATTGTAGTAATTTGTTGAATAGGTGAGGTACAAAAGGGCGGCCAAAGCACTAATGAGGCTAAACCCAGATTATTTAAGAACATATACCCCAGAAGAAATTGATGAGATGGAGTGGGAAAGCTTAGAGACAGCAATAGTTCTTTGGATCAAACACTTTGAACTTGCTGTTAAGAAAGTTATTGTCTCAGAAAAGAAACTCTGCAACCAACTGCTAAGTAAAATCATGGACGGACTAGTTTGGCCAGAATGCTTTGTTAAGATATCTGACAAAATCATGGCTGTGTTTTTTCGATTTGGAGAGGGTGTTGCCAGAAGCAGCAAAGAGCCTCAGAAACTGTTCAAGCTCTTGGACATGTTCGAGTCCTTACAAAGACTAAAACCCGAATTCACAGAAGTTTTTAATGGGGAAGCAGAAACAGATATCTGCAAGCGATTTCGGGAGCTGGAAAAGCTTCTAGTTCATGCATCAAGCAAACTTTTTTGGGAATTTGGCTTACAAATAGAAGGAAATTCAGACGGGTTTCCACCTCCACAAGATGGTTCTATTCCAAAACTCGTAAGATACGCCATTAATTACCTCAAGTACCTTGCAACAGACCATTACAGCACTGCTATGGCTAAAGTTCTCCGAACAGAGCAAATATGGAAAGCTGGAACATTATCAAAACCTGAAACAGATGAGAATCTACTCAAGGATGCCATCTCCAAAGTCATGGAAGCCCTTCAAAGAAACGTTGAATCGAAACGTTCGCGTTCCAGGGACAAAATACTGACCCACGTATTTGCAATGAACACATATTGGTACATTTACATGAAGACCAGAAACACCGAGCTCGGTAAGCTATTGGGTGAGGAATATATTAGAAAAAAGTATAAGATCGTAGCCGAGGAATCTGCCTACATGTATCAGAAGCAAGCATGGGGACCTCTGTTAAGGATTTTGGAGAAAGAGGACTTGAAGAAACAGGGGAAGGAAGCCATAGTACGTAGTTTAGTTGGAGAAAAAATTGAATCTTTTCTAAAGGATTTCGATGAAATGTCACAGAGACACAGAGGGTATTATAATATACCGGATATTGATTTGAGGGAACAAATACGAGAAGCAACAGTGAAGCTTGTGGTGCCAACTTACACTGATTTTTTGGAATCCTACTCTGTTTTGTTACAGAGAAAATCGTATATTAGTCCTCAAACTTTGGAAAGATTAGTGGGTCAAGTTTTCGACGATGGTGATGTAAAATTGAGGCGCCGGAGTTCTACTGATCCAATGATTGGACAGAACTCAGCTTCTCTAGAGGAGGAGATGGGAGGTTTTCCACGGTCCAAATCAAATACTAGCGATGTCTGAGTAGTACCGATGTTGGTTGGAGGCTTTATTTTGTAATTGATTTTTCTTTTTCTTCGTTTTATTTAGTAGAACATGTTTGTATATGTAATTTTACGTGAGAATCTTTCTAGTAGGCTAAAAAATGAATAATGTATTATTTATGGATAAAGGTTATGATAAGGTGGCATGGAACACGTTCAGCGACATATCGTTTTCCAAGGGAAGTGAAACGTCACTTTTCGTTCTGCCGTTTCTATGGTTGGAAAACTTCACTAATTACCACCAGTCCCCAATTTCTCATACAGTCCTCTGTCACTTTGAACGAATCATTCCCTTTGAGCAAAAAAAGAATAAAGAATAAAGAATAATTCCCTGCTCTCCAAGAATCTACCAAATTTCATACCTTGGTTCCGTGTCTTACAGTTCACCTCCAGAACTCGTTCTTATCTTTCTTGCCTTGTATAATTTCCGATAAATGCACGTTTTCCCTGATTAAAACAATCTTAGTCGGAGATAAAGATCGCGAATTTGAAGGATACAAGTCTCACTACAACAAAAATGGATTCACTTTCCTTCACCGATTTCCCTGAAGATGTTCAGCTGTGTATTCTATCCTTCCTCTCACACTACGAGATCGCCACCTTTGCCTGCACCTCGAAACGATTCCTTTCAATCTGTACGAATGACAGCAAGCTGTGGTTTACCATGTGCGTTAGAAGGTGGGGTTCGAATACCCAGATCAGTAAATGGGGTAATGGGAAGATTTCTTACAGACTTCTCTATAAGACCCTCAATGAATGGGAGAATCTAATAGGTTTTTGGCGTCGAAGCGGGCCGGGAAATATTGGTATTTTATCGCCACCGTTACTTTTCTTCGAATGGGGTCCTTCATTTCTCACTGGTTATAGGGTTTCTCCGTCGACAAATGGTACCTACCATGTAATTAAGGCACCATTTTTATGGATGAGCCTATCACCGGAGGGTCAAATTGTGAATTTTATCGACTCCAATGGACGAGCTGAACTGTCTGGCGAATTTGCTAGTTTCGAAGATTTTGATTTCTCCGATAATGTTTTGATTCCGGTGGATGTCAGTTTCATTGGAAAAACCTATTTTGTTGTGGAGGAAAGCCAGAGCTTTGCATATTCGAGCTGTCGAGATAAAAAGATAAAAGAATTTAAGAGAAGTTCAAGCACTACGAGTCTGCATGGAGAGGATGTGATTGGCGAGAAGAGTGGATCTTCAGGGAGCTTACCAGACCGATTGATGTCAGAAATTTATCAGTATTTCGCGAACCCAACTAGCCCAGTTGGGGATAGAGCTTCAAGGAGACAGAGGAGAAGAGAGAAGGAAAGGCAGGGGAGGAGGAAATGGGAGCCAGAACATTTTGTGAAGATCATAAATTGTTCACCCTCGCCATCACGGCCTTTGCAAGGCCTGTGGAAGGTGCTTTTCAACTGTTTCTGTATTTTTACTTATGCTTATATAATTTATAGAAAACTTCCAAGATTATATCTTTTTAAGTTTTCTAGTATAACTGAAAATATTTTGCTACCTGATTAAACATTTACGAAGTTGTGGATATGTTTGAAATATGATAGCCAATCGTTGATGTTTCAATAGCTTATGTGAATTTAAAGAAGTGGACGAAAAAAAGTAACTATTGCCCTTTTAAAATTAGCTATTGAGGAACCTCTGGAATTTCGATGTGAGGTGGTCTGCGAATCTTCTTGCCCTCAACTATGCATACTACTATCTAGTAATTTATCAGCATACCATATACTGTTTTTACAGACTGTCTGCTTAGCTAACTATGGCTTTATTTCCTATGTCCCTCTTCATTTACTTATATAACCTTATCCTTTATACATGGTGGATGGTCGCAAAGCTCTTCATATTGTTATGATGGCTCACTTGATCCTCTCCACTACTTTTTGCAGGGTATTTGTGGTATGAATTTGGAATTTTATCTTGTTGTATATGATGATGTTGGGGGCATTGCCTGCCGACGGGTTGGAAACTCTTTTGAACGTTTCTCGAGTTATGCCCCAGTCTTTTGGACATCGAATGCCACCCTAATAGAATCTCCGTTTTCCCCGGAGGAAGAATATTTGTATGATAGTCGTATTCATCTTCGACCATTAGAAGCCGACAATCACATTCATGGGCATTTCCCTTTGACAGAGAATGAAGTGGTATGTCAAATTCTGGGTATCAACTCAAGTTATAATTTAGTTATACCAGACGTGGCAGGAACTACAACTAATCCTCGAAATGTGGAGGGAAGGATTTGGCAGTATGGGGACGGCACTTTTGGATTTGGTTTTCTTCCAGATAATTTTATCATAGACCTTAAGCATATCGCCAATGATGGTTGTATTCTTGATACATTAAATCTTTCTAGAGATTGATAGCAAGTCATTGTTGTACAGATTGGTTACCTAGCTGGATGCCATCTAAAGCACTGTGCAATTGTACTATAACTTGTTTTGAGATAATAATTACAGTTATGTCCTGTTCTGATTCCGACAGCCCATTGATTAAGATAGATTGAATGTGAAATGCTATGTTTCAGGGAAAGGGATGCCCATTAATTCTCTGTTAAGTGCCTGTTTATTTTCTCTCTTCTCCTTTTCTGAAGAATGTTCAATTCCATGAGCTAAAAGGAATGGACATCCTATCCTTCGCCAATTTTTAGCAAGAATTGTATACTAAGCTGGCATCGTGGACCAAACTAATTAATCTATAGCAGGATGCTCTCATATCCAAAACAAACAGTGTTTATAATCACTGATACTGTGTGCAAGCTTTCAAGAGAACATGGGCAGGTATTGGATATTTGTGATTGGCTGAAATATGAAAAAATGTAGGAGTTCTTAAAGCTTTCTGTTTTTCAGATTCTCCTATTTTAGGATTTCCTCTTGCTATTTTGCAGGGAATCAGAAGTGCCTTATATGCAGGTCTTAATACATAGTTTTGTCGTACTGCCTTACCTTATTAACCTGATCCTAATTAGAGAGAAGTCCAATTATGGTTTTGTTGCTGCTCTGATGATATCCAGGAGTTGATTAATACTGTGTTTTATCGGTGTTACTAAGTTAATTTGTAGATATTGGCTACATGAGTCCTTCAACATCGTGTCTTCGATTGCTGAGCTTTGAGAAGTGGAGCTCCTTTGCGACTTTTTTTGGTTATATAAAGTATATGTGGTTCTTGTTTGAAACCGATAAACTAAAAACATATTACTTGGTTAGCTGACTGCCCTCTTTAATCCTGAAGGCACTGGTGAATTTCTAATTTCAATTGTATGTGGTGATCGCCTCTTCTAATTTTTGACAGTGGTGAAAGTTATTGGAAAATTTTGACTTCCCAAGTATTTTGTTTAGGTAAATGCTCAAGTGCGTTGATGCATACTTAAGAATTGCAATAATAGCTTCTTATTGAAGTTATTTCAGATCAAGGCAGAATGTATTTCGTCATATGGATTCACAGGGAGCTGAGCGTTGCAGGTGTTCATTCGAGTTTGAGGAAGTATTGTTATTAATTTCATAAACTTTTGCACTGCTAAGTAATAAACTAATTATATTAGGGGAAAAAGAGAATGCAGTTTATGTTTATCAAAAATCAATTGGAAAGCAATAGGATTTCCAAAATACACCAGCATGTAAAACTGAATCGCATATTGAGAACAAATAGGTCTTGGACATCTCATTTTAGTAGAAGGTTCTTAAACTCGCAACAAACTCCAAAACTGAATAATGAAGGTCCACACACTTCAACTAGAAACATAGAGATCCTATATTTCTCCTGATCATAAAGCCTTCTGAACTCCAAGGAAATGGTAAACCATGAGGGGTGGCAGCAAAATGGTGGGAAAACTCGAGACTTTTGTTAAGCAGGTCATGTCTCACTGGCAAATTCTATGCTTTTGACATTCTCGAGTGCCGCATTTTTTTCATGTTCGCCTTCAAGCTGGCTCAAGTTGCCCCTCTCCTTGATTAGTTGGTTGTGGTGGTGTTTGCAGAAGAGTCTGCCCTCATGTGCAATGTAGTTGGAAGGGCTGATCACACAACCTCCATGGGAGCATTTGAAACAACTCTTATGGTAAGGAGTTCCATTCACTGTAACCTGTCCCAGATACAAAATCTTAGTAGTCTTTCATGTAATATTTGGCATTTTATAGTTAATTGCTTATGCGGAATTGGAAACTTTGTAGTATGCATCAAGGATTCAGAATACAGAAACAGAGTGAATTCTTTAAATTGTGCACTTTTGGCCACTTTGTGTGTTATTGTTGCTTATTTTTATTGTGCCATGATAACGGTGACCTCAAAATCACCTTCTCAGTTGGATAGACTGTATTCTTACAACCAACACATTTATCCCTGGTTCCGCCGAACATACTTGAGGCTTTGATTGCTGCAGGTTTCTGGTTAAAGCAGTCCAAGAATTAGAAAAAGACTGGGAACTAGAAACTGTTGTCATGCATAGGCAAGCACCTAGATTCAAGTAATTACCTCATTATCAACATGTTTTTCTGGTTTTGCAATTTTGGGGGTTCCTAACAGGGAAAAAACAGCAGGGGGTTACTTGGAAAGAAAATTACAATGCGACCTCAAAACAATAAATTCTTGATTCTTTGTTGTTACCTTCAAAGCTTTTGTCAAGGCTGCCAGTTCTTTTGAACAGTTGGTCGAAGTGAGGCCTGCAGTACAGAACACCCTCAAAGGAATTGTAGTTGCTAAGCTGCAGGTACATTGAACTGTCAGTAAAACAGGGAATTGAAGTTCATGATGTAAGGATTATCATTCCTTAGGCCTTAATATAGCAACAGGCAAACGGGTGGTCCAATATCTTTGGTTTAATTTCTGCTAGTATTAGTATAGAAGTTCAGCAAGAATAGCTTAGCAATGGAAATAGAACATCTGGAAGCAGAAAATATGAGATCTAAATTGAACAAATCAAGAAGATTTAAGTGAGAATAATAGCTGCTGGAAGACTTTTCCTGAAGACAATAATGGGGCATGCTAAGCTATTAAGCCACTATGTCTGTAATCTGTACGAGTGAGTTTATATACATTAATATGGAACATAACTTCATTGCCTGAAACCCTGAATCAGAAAATTTGATAACTGAAAAAGAAAAAGGTTTTATAGGCTGAAGAGAGATGATAGAGAGATAGAGAGATACCTTGAGGGTTCCTTTGCAGTGGTGGCATCGGAAGCAAGCTTTGTGGTAGACACGGTTATCTGCTGTTAACTTGTCAACCAGATAGACAGTTTTCTCACAGGCCATGCACTTCTGGGTTGTGCCTGCAAATGCCATGCTTTCCCTAATTCACTCAAACTCCCCAAGTGCAAGCAGATTTTTTCTCTCTCTGTTGAGCTTAACGTTGTTTTGAAAGGGAAGAAGAAAACGTGGGGAGCAGATAAGGAAGTGGGAGGTGGGTTGCAGGGAATTGATGAGACCAAAAAAGTAGACCCCATTGACAAATATATTAGCATAAACAAATCATTTTGTCCAAATTTTAAGCACCCAGCTAACTTTGTCTCTCAGATACTTTTAATTATTTCCTGCCCCAGACGTTGAAAATAAAGGAGTGAAAAGTAAGATTTACACATAATTTTGTTGGGTAATTTATGGGTTTTTTAAGTGCTGTTAAAACATAAAAGCCTGTGGGATGCACTGCATCCACCACGCCATACTGTTATTCTTGTGGAATTGAGCTCTCAGTTTTACAAAGTGAGGTCTTCCATGAAGTCCTAATATTAGTTACCATTTACCTGCGAAAGACTAATCTTTAACCAGTGAAACAACAATGGACTCGATCAAATTGATTTTCAATTCTGAGGTCCCATTGATGGGTCCAAAATACAACTGAAAGCACTTTGTCATCTAACACTAGCTGTCTTGCTTTCATTCTAAAACAAACCCACTCACTTTCTAGAGTACAGCACACATAATTCTTTGTAACAGTAGGGGAGGACTAAGGTCAAAGCACGACAGACATCTAATGGGGAGTGAGTTTGATATGATGGATATTACAAAATAGTTGTAATCATCTGAGGCATGCCTATCAAGACCCAAATAAAAAGAATATGTTACAACCAGTGGATGACCTGTCTTGCCAACTTTGATTTGCTGTTACAGGTATTATTTAACCGTGTATGTATTATGTAATATACATGGGATAGGCAAAGGCATATGGAATTGCTAGCACAAGAGTCTGCAATGATGGGTGTACATTAAAAATCTTCCATCCTAACCCCTCAAATAATGATGACAACTGTCTGTCTTCCAATCCAACCTAGAGTGCTGTCCCACAAAAGAACTTAAATATCTTTATCTAGTTTTGGGCCGAATTGGTCAATCTTAATATACTGCACTACTATTTGCTCGGATTGGAGGTGATCCGGTCCAAGCTAGTAAATGCAAAAAAGGGGGACAAATAAAACCAGAAATAATTACAAATAAATTATTCTCAAAGAAAGATATAACAGTTGTGTGCATTTGGTCTAGTGGTATGATTCTCACTTTAAGTGCGAGAGGTCCCGAGTTCGATTCTCGGAATTTTGGCCCCTGGCCCTTTTGTGTTTAAGTCAAGTCACATAATGACGGAACATTCTCTTTCAATTAATACATTTGTAACAACTGGTCTGGTGGAACTATGGATGCATTAAACACTTCTCAGTCTTTCTCCATTGTAACTTTCAAGTAAACATCATTCATTTTCCTTGATATCATTCTATTGGCTCGATGGAAAGGGATGAAATTTTTTGTGCGCTTGCATAACTATAGATGCAGATCTCTATCTACTCTTTGATTTTCCTGGCCAAGTGCAGCTCTTTTTTCTTCATTCCAGTGTCAAGAAAGTCAGTATGAAACTCATAAAAGTGTTGAAGCTAAGGGTACAATTTTATTTTCGGATGTTGTGATACACTATTTTTTTGGTTTTCTCTGAGTCGTGATACGGTGCGTCTTCAATTTTTGGCGCATTCTATGCGAAATCATTCCACGTGCTTATGACAATAGTTAAGTTAGACATATATTAAAGACCAAGGGTGACATTCACGTGTACTATAAATGCACCAACCTTGTCACTAAACAATTCATTCCTTCTTCCAAACAAGAAGACAAATGACCCTTCCCTTCATTTTCGCTCTCTTCATCTTCAATGATACAAGAGTTGGTGTTGCTGCAATTGGCAACAATTTCTTTACTCAAACCTGCCATATCTTTCACCTGGACTTTGAACAATTTAACATGAGTTTGCTTTGTTGAATGTCATTACTATCTTTGATAGTAACTGAGAATATATATCTTGAATACTTTGATCAAGTCTTTCTTCTTTAGGATGTAACAGTTTTTTGTGTTCCACTTTTACTTGGTATTTCTGTTTCCATATTCAGTCCCCGCATCTTAATTATTTAGTGGTATTTGTTACTAGTTATCACTTAACACAGCATTTCACAGTTGCAGCAGTGCAAGAGAAGTACATGAAGGATGAAGAAGATAATGACTAGAAGGATTGATATGGAAATTGATAAACTACAAAATTGCTCCGATCTTAATAGGATTTGCCTTTTTGCCTTCATGGTCGTACTTCTGTGGCTTGTGAATCATTTTATAGTCTCTCAAGGCAGGTATTGCCAAGGTTCTGATGAAATAAATTAAGCAGCATAGCTGGCTTATTCATTCTCAAAGCAGGATCCACGTGGGCTATCTTTGTAAAAAGATGTTGGGATAAAGACATTCCCTGTGTTCTGTATACTGCCAGACAAATTACATTGCTATGGGGAATGCTATGTCAGTAAGTAGTTAAGGATGGGATTACACTCTAATCAATCCACACACGATATATAACAATCAAATACAAATTTGAAAAAAATTATTGACTTAATTGAGATATGATATCACGTCATTAATCACCCTCTCTAAAGATGAAAAAAATTTATTTTTTATTTTACATTTTTATTCATAGAAAAAATTGACTTCAAGTTTCGAAGAGAGGTTACAGACATTGATGACCTGTCCTTACTCTTGTGTCCTTACTCATGTCTTGACAAATGAGAACTTTGACATTGGATGGTATAGTTGGACGGACCTGCCCTTTAATCGATTATTAAATGGTGTGATTGAAGCATGATGTATGGTTACTTAGTAATGAGTCATGAATGGTGAGGTTGACATGTTCTAGATGAAAATGATTTATACCTATAATTGAGGCTGAAGACGTCAAGACTGGGATAAAGAAGGAAAATTTCATTCATTGAGTTAGTTATTGATTGCTTTGTGCCAAGTCTAAAATATGTTAGACGGATTTTAAATAAATAAAAAGGAAATTAGAAAAATTGTTTTTCTTTGTTTTCTGGGCTGTTATTCTTTGATTGTCAGAGTTCACATGTTGGAATAGAAAATTAATTGACAATATCTCAACCCAAACATTGGGATATATTATTGAAATATACTGTTTTATAGAACTAATCAGCGGAGATGTATTTGAAGGGCCTTCATTAGCATTGAAATCTAAGAATAATTCAAATTTTTTTAATGTTTCTTAACTTAGTCTTAAAAACATATGTTACATGTAAATGTAATAAGTGTACTTAAACTATTTTAAAAAATAATAAGTATAATTGTCAACATGTTACTAATATCATAATCAATTACTAATTAAATGTAAAAAATAATTAAAAATATATTATTTAAATAAATATTTATTTACTTAATAAGAGAACTGATTAGGTGGTCAAAAATATATATTTTTCATATCATGAAAAAGACATAAATTTAAATTGATTTGGAAACATCATCAACAAAAATTCTTATTATATTCATAATTTGATTCAAAACTACATCAGAAAATATATCTTAAGATTACATGAAATGTAGGCAAATAGTCTTTTATTTAATTGCGCAGATAGAGCTAGTCAGCTAAATCCACCTCATGAGATGGACATCTCTCATTGATTTTAATATTTTTATCATAAAAAGAAAATCCCACTATATATTTTTTCTTGCCAACTACTCTAGCAACCATTTATTCAACTAACCCTCTTTCTAGAAGATACTTCAATAATTATTTTTGATTGGCTTTGATCATAGATAAGATATATAGTGAGCATGTGTTCAAATTTTGTTATAAACACTTATCAAGATAAATACATTTAGAATTTTTATTTTTTTTACCTAATGTAATTGTCTAATAATTATTTAAGTTTTAGTTAGTTTTTAATTAAAAAATTATATGTATTCAGTTATTTTTTTTATATATTGACGATTTTTTATGTCTTACAATAAAATTTAATTTTTTAAAAAATAACTACTTATTATTAACACAATTATATTATTAATTAAATTTTAATTTTTCTTCTCAATCAGTTATCAAATCTTATTGCCCATCCCTCTTTCACATTCATCTACACTGAATCAATTAATAAACTTGGAAAGAAATTGATCCTATAATGTTAAAAAAAAAATTAGGATTATTTATTTAATTTAATTTTTATGATGAATTTTAAATATTTATCTTAAAATAAAAGAAAAACTAGTTTAATACTAGGATGCTAGTAATGATATATGTTAAAAAAAATTCAAATAATAATTCAATTATATTTATTATACATTAATACATTTATTAAGGGCAATTATTAGAAAATTCTTTTTTATACCCTTCTATCCAAGTAATCTGTTTTTATTTCTTTTGAAGCCTTTATTTTTGAAGGTCAATAGCTGAATTATATATCTGGGCAGAATAATCTCAGGGTCTGATCTCATTTCCTAATGATCTACAAGAAGTCAAACACACCCCAATCCATGTGAGAAACTTTCAATCTATATGATTTTTAATTGTCAAATCTTGAATTTGACCAAACCCTGCTTGGATCAGGTCCTCCCTTCAATACTACTCGGTGTCACCCCTTTATATTATGTTCCAAATCAAACCAAATTTCCTCAAAACCAAACAACACCCATAAATTTGCAGCAAAGCCCATATTTCCAAATGTTGAGTACTTTTATATGTGGCACTTTTCATCATGAAGAAGATGAAACATGGAATACAAGCCCTGGTTCTACACCAAGAAAATCAAGAAGGAATAATAGCTTCAGCAAAAGTCATAACAAGGACAGCAAGAACCCGTATTCCACCCGTGGACTAGACACGTTTTCTGCACTTTTAGCTGAACTTGAAGAGAAAAGGCAAAAAATTTATTCACAAATGGACTCTCAGAACATCTCTTTCGTTCGCTTCGCCTATCGCAATTCAAAAGATTGTGTCCCAGTTGTGGTGAAGTTGAAGCCAGAGGAAGAGAAGATCAACAATATTGAGGTCAAGCAATTGCCACATCCAATTTCCAAGGCAATGGATAAGTCTCCAACTGATCAATCCTCTGTAGCTGTGAATTGTGAAACGAATCAGCCAAAGTTGGAAGCAGCTGGTAATAAGGTTGAGAAAAAGCAGAGCTTCTCATGGAATACAATCAAGTTGGACAAATGGAGAAGACCATCTTATTATTTGCCACTGTTTATTGTATTGATTTTGGTGTTCTTGGCTGTGTTTGGGAGATCTTTTGCAATTCTTTGCACTTCTATTGGATGGTACTTGGTTCCAACACTCAAGGACAGCTCAAGGACAAGAAGATCAGTGAAGAAGAAAGATTATGTGAGAAGGTTGAGTGAGAAGAAGATGGTTAGTGATGGAATATCTTCTCCAAGAAAACATTTCCATCAGAAAAGTTGGTGAACATAATCTACAAGTTCATTATTTTCTTACTTTCACTTCTTTTTTTTAGATTAGTTTGCTCTTGTGAATATTTGTAGAATTTCTTGAATGACATGTTTGAGTCAGGTTGGGAATTCAATCTTTCTTTTGACATGCTCAAACTGTAAATTTTGATATTAAGGATAGAATTTTGGTGGTTTTGTAAGATTTCTTTGAAATTATCGATTTTTTTCCCTAATCGATAATGCCCGAGCACAAGCCTGGATGAAGAAGAAGAAAAAAAGAATAGGGCATGATGTAGTGTCCTTAATTTCATGGATTATTTTTTGTGTTTTTTATCTTTGTCAAGTTTCTCCCCCAAATTAAAAAATAAAAATAAATAAATGTTAGAAAGCCTAGGATAAGTATATTAAGTGATAATGTTAAGAATAGTCTTGGTCAACAGCTAATTACAATTTCAATAATGTTAAAATTTCAGTACCCAGTTTTGTTTGAGGAAAAGCCAGAAACCCATATTTGTTAACGCCTTCCGCTTTACGCCAATTGCAGGAATTTCTAAAATGAATAAGACCAAAGAAATAGAAAACAACTCATCTGGTTTCCATTTTCGTCCAACAGATTAGATCCAACACCACCTGGATTTTTAAGCAATTACGTCATTTCTTCATTTTAATCATTTCCCAGGAAAAACAAATAATAATAGGAATTTTCTGATGTGCACAGAATATTGATTATTAGAATGACATCCTCTAACGTGGAAATTCCTGATTTGGAGGGATTTCCAGATAAGCCACGAGTCAAATTAATTGTGCAAAACACTATTTCCAAAACAGACTTTCAAAGTACAATTTCAGAAAGTAATGCTCCGATAGTCCCGTGAGTGGGTCTCATTCTTACTCAAGTGATTCTATCACGTGAATTAAACTACTAAAAAAATTCTTCCCGTTGTTTGTTCTGGGAAACTGTTTATAAGAATTTAGAACAATGTTTTGAACAATCCAAGCAGCCCTTAAATTTGACCAGCAAAAATTCAAAACATCCAATAATGTTCTGCCCAAAAATCATACAAAATTCAATTGCACAAATTTTGTAACATCTGACTCTCTTTCATTTACTTTTTCAAACGATGTTACCATCCTTTAGGACAGCAGAGGGATGGATCACTGTGTCCACTTCAATCATATTCAGAAAATGATTAGCAGAAAGAGGGAAGAAGGATACGAGTATAAGCAGTAACCAGCTCCAAAAGTGTTTCTTTGTTGAACATCATATTATAAGATGTTTGTACAAATTGTAGTGGGTTGGGTTACGGAATACACATGGCAAGCTAAGTGGTACAAGTCTATGAAGACAAGAAATTTATGAAAGTTAATGTGCATACCAGAACAATCCTTAAACTTTGAGCTCCGGAGCAAAAATGCATCAAACATATTATTCCTGCATCAATACAGTATTTTTGGTCAACATATGCAAACTTCATATTTGTTTAGTAGCCACAATTTACAATCTGTTGGAGGGGGAAAAGAAAATATCAATTTAACAGGTAGATAGAATAACTCTTTAAACTAGAGAACAAAGCAATAATTGGCGCAGATAGAGAGACATTTTGTCTACCAACTACAGTAGACACTAACCTTGAATCTCCTTGGACGGACATTGTCTGAATTGTAGCGGACGTTTGGGAGCTTCACTTCTGTAGTGTTCAGAATCTTCAGATGCCACTGCTGGTACCTTGCTATCAGATACTTGATTTCTTGAGTTCCGGAAAAAGCCATCCTTATCCCAAGTAACATCATAATCAGACTTCATTTTTGACCCTTACTGCTCATGCCATTGTGATCAAGTGATATTAGTTATCACTGAGAAAATATGTTAGCAGTTACTAACATCTCCAAATATTCAATGGAACATGTGTTCAGTGTTCTATACCCCAACTAGCACTTGTCAGCTATATCATTTATTAACGAGTGCAACATGCGTTCTTAGTTAAATCAGTAACTGATAGCATTCCTTAACACTACAAATGCCAAAATTATCAACTGGAATAGATAGTTAAGTCAAGAGTCCATTGGCCAGAAAAGCACAAATCCCCAAGCAGTCAAAACACAACGAGATAATGACAATCATTTTAATATGTACAGAGTGATTTGAAGTTCAATGGGATGAACAAATAGGTAATAATTAAGCAAGAGATGACACATTAGAAGGGATCAAATATGCGTAAGAATTTAGAAATAACGCAATGCATTAGGAAAATAAAATAAAATTGGTGGGAATGTCATGAAAATCAGAGAGCTTTACACCCACAACCATCTTATTACTCTGACAGGAAAGCAAGTAATCACACCTGTTATTTGATTGATGGATGATTCACAATAAAAAAATAAGTAAATAAAAGAAAAAGAAAAAAGGAAGTATCTAATTAGTACCTTCTGCAATAAGCGACCACATAATACTTTCAAAGCATCATAGAAGTCCCTATATTTCTCAAACTGATTCACAATCTTACAATAGAAACCTGAAATTAGGCTCTCGCTATCCTCATTTGCATTCTTACCTAGATAATCGTCCTCAGCAACATTAATATTCCTATTGAATTTAACTTATGGAGGCATAAGAATGATGTACAATAATGCTATTTATTATATAGGACCTTTGGATGTAACCATGCTAGTGACATAAATATGATGCAATTTCATACGGGCTAAAGAAATGTGTCATGAACTGTTAACTTGACTATGGGAGCAGTGCACCCCTCCTAGTGCCAGAGGTCTAGGAAGGAGGGCAAAGGGTGCAGTGGAAGCAAATTTTGATGAAAACTTTATACAAGTTGCAAAATAGGTTCCCATAAATTATGGTAGCTGAAGTTTTCCCCCTCTTTTCTTTGATGCAGCAAGTCTCCCTTTGTTATATTCAACTACAACAACCATCCAAATTACACTACCACTAAGGAAGTACAGTACAGACACCTGAAACATGCAAACTGAAAATCATGAAAGTGATCTTTGAATTGCTAAGCAATGTAATGTATAATTTTAAAACAGGCATCTCCAAGAATTAAGGAGTCAGTAAGGCCAAAAGCAAACTTGGGGAGTGTGGGTCTCCGCGCAACTGGGTCCCGAATGACAAGTGCCCCACTCGCCACTGGGTCTTCGCGCTTGCGTTTCTTGAGCTCTTTTAGCCGCCTGATATCAAGGTCTTCTTCAAGTACAGTGATGGGGATAGAGAGAAAGTCTATGTGAGCTCGTTTTACCTTCCACTCATCAATGGGTTTCGTCACAGTGAGGATTGACGGATAAATTGAAAGGTTGAGCTTTATTTCGTGGAACGAGAGAAAGACCGCTTTCTATCTCCATTGCTTCCATTGGAGGAAGTAGATTTAAAGGTCGAATGACCATGTCTCTGTCTTTCGCTATATTTCTGCTTTTCTGCAAAAATGGTGATCTGATTTTCCGTCCAAGCTGGAACTGTGAACTTTCAGTATGACGAACCTGGTCTGGGTTTTCCCATTTTTTCTTCCAAGACTCGGCTGATTGAAAGTCTGAAACTTGAAAAAGGTACGACAACGTTTGTAATCTTCGGCCAAACGACAAGATTAAGGAGACAAACGGCACCTTTGCATATGATCCCACGGAAAACCCCCTAAAAAGGGTGTAACTATTTAAGCAGAACTTTAAAATGGTACTATTTGAAAACATTAACCCTTAATTGGTGTAAAAACTGACTTGGTGTCTTAAACTCACAAACTAAGAGAAAGCTGGCAGCTGATGTGGAGTTTGCTGATGTGAAGACAAGAACTACCCTAAGAATCTAATTTTTTTTATTTTTTCTGAATTCAATTAATTTTATTTATTTTAGTTAATTACTCTTTCAATTATTACCTAGTTATTATAGTTAAATTATACTTCTAATTAATCGTAGTTAGTGAATTAGTGTAGTAAATTATTACCGTGAATTATTGAATTATTATTCTAGTTCAATTATCAAAGTAAATTACTTTTTATTTATTATTTTACTTATTAAGTTTTTTTCTGAATTCAATTATTGAACATTTTCAGTAAATTATTTACTAATTTAACCTTTTCATTCAATTATTTCTATCAGTTCAATTTTATACATCTTTTTAACTTCAATTATTGAAAGCACAATAAATTTTTAACTTTTTTTTTTTTAATGTTTAACCCTTCAATTACTGTTACTCTTTTTTAGTTGAATTAGTTAATTACTATTATTGTGATATGCCGAGAAATAAAAATTGTGCATTGTTGAATCGAGCATTCATTCTTGAATTATGAAAAATAAGTTGTCTAAGTTATTGGTTATTCTCAAAATTGATTAAACAATGAGTATGCATTACATTGCCAATTAATTATTCAGTGCAATAGTTATTCTCAAGAAGTGACATACTATAATAATAATAAATAAATAAAAATTAGATAATATATATCTATCTATAATATTATAAAAAAGACAATACTCATATAATCTCCTATTTTATCTTAATTATTTAACTCATAACTATTTTAAAAAGTAATCAAAAGAAACTAACTAACCCACCAATATGAATCCCAAGCTACCTTTCAAGAAAAACTATAATCAAATTTAAAATATCATTTTTAATAATTACTAAGTTTTTTCTTTTGCTTACACTAAGTTATCTTAGAAAATATATTTAAAAATTTATTCAAACATATTAAAAATATATAATAAAATAAAATAAAAATACTCTAAACAGCGTGCGAGGAGGCTAATAAAGTAAAAAAAAAAAATTGTAGAAACGTTTGCATATATATTACACAAACTGTTGACCATTTGCTATATATATATATATATATAGCTAGATTGAAGTAAGGGGAAGATTATATATCACGAACTTAGTTTTTACACCAATTAAGGATTATGTTTTGAAAACGTATCTTTTTAAAATTTTGTTTAAAAACTTACACCCCTTTGGGGGGTTTTCCTAATTCTAAAAACAGAAAATGGTGTTTAAGGATGAAATTTTGAAATTATTCCTACAGGTATAGGGTGAGTTTGGAAACCAAAAAAAAGTGTATATTTTATTTTATTTGTAATAAATTTTACATTTTTTATGTTTGAAATCAATAAAATGGTATAAAATTTATATAAAATCTCTATTTTATTTAATTATTAATTACACACTAAATATGTTAGATTTAATTTTAATTTTAAAAAAAAAAAGTAGTATGAAAAAAATAGTTCAAATTAAATGAATATATAATATAAAAGGTTAGAAAATATCATTTATTTTGCAAAATGATAATTTAAAATAATATAAATTATAACTTTCTAATTAAAAGGTTCAAGACAAAATTTGAGATTGGAGGTTATTCATAATTTAGAAATTGACAAAAAAGGACAAGGTAAAATATAAAGTGTTGGTGAGCACTTACATTCGAACTCAGAGTTATGAGTTAGGCTTTCGAGTTTATACCCAAATGTAACAACTCAAATATAACTCTTATTCTTCAAGCCTAATTTCAGATATCTCAATATTTGACTCGACTTGTTTGAGCCTTAGTTAGCCTTTCATTAAACCACTGCATTACTTTATATGGCGTCGTTTAATTTATCGGGTGTACCTTCCTAAAATAGCGTCCTTCAAGGTAACGCTGAATGTCAATGACTATATCGAGAAGTCAAACTTTTATGAAAAAAGAAAAGAAAAGAAAGAAGGAAAATACAGGTTGCAGAGGTAGGGCCTACGATAGAAGACTGGGAAAGACAAACAAAGAAAGAAAAAATGGGGTACTTGTGCTTCGGTTGCTTTGGCGGAGGCAACAATCAAATGACTAAGGAGGAGCAGAGGTTGGCCTCTGAAGAAGCTCGCGCTAGAGCTGCCGAAGCTGCTGAGAAAAGGTTTTTTTTTTTTTTTTTCTCTGCCTATTTCTCTGTTGGGAATTGCATATGAACTTGTTTAATTTCTCAATAATTTTCCAAATTCGTGTCTGGGTTTTCTTATCATATCATTTTTTTGATGAAAGAATTTGGCTTTCTGCAAGAGGAACAGCGGTATTAAGAGATTGAAATTTCTAATTTCTTTACATTTCTCTTTCAATCTTTTTAAAATTTTTTGTAGATAATAAAATTTCAATCTTCTACCCAGAATTATAACTACAACAATCGATAATATATCGGAGCTGGCTACACGAATCTCTAATCAAAATTTGACCTTATACATTGCTTAAACCTTGAAAATTATGTTTTGCATATAATTGGCTTGGATCGTATTTGTCAATTCAATTCAAATTTTTTTCTTGGCTTTTCTTATTGGATGAATTATTATTAGGGTTTTGTATATAGGATTATAGTTCTGGGATTCTGGAGATTATTTTCATGAACTTTTGTATCATGGTTTGTATATGTTTAAGGCGTCAGAACTTCGGTATAGTGTCACCAAATCACAATTAAGACAGGTAGGAGCGAAACAACTCAAGGTTGCTTCATTATGCAACTTTTGTGCAATTGTGACCTAAATTTTTCTCTAGTAGTTACAGGTTAAATAACCTTAATGTGACTGGCATTAACTCTCTATCATGTCTGCGGATGTCCACATATGGTAATACATCACTAGCATGGTGACCCTATATTTGGAGGTTGCATTAGGATTCATGGTTGTGTTAATTAGCAGATAAGGCATTCTTGTAGAAAACTTGCAAAGAGTGAAGCAAGATAATGAAATTCTAATGCTCACATATTGGCCTTTTCATAAGTCAGATTAAACAGTAATCTTCAAATTGATTGACTTATATAAATTGATCTTAAGTGCAGGCAAGAGCAATTCGATAATTCCACCACAGGAAAAGCTGCACAAGCTCAGGTAGAAGGAATGCAAAAGCAATCAACAAACTCTAACAAGGGCGAACCAGCTCTAAAGGTTTAATTTCAAAAAAAAAAAATTGCTGGCTGGAAATAAATTATCATGATGTTGATTAATTAGGATTGCATCATACACTTTGATGGGCCTCAAGTCATTTTATTATAAAACTTTGGTGCACCTTCTTAACATGTTTCGTTTTCCTTTAATTTGATGTTGTGCTGCATTATAACACTTGGTTTTCATGGTGGGATCTTTGAGCTTTATGTGTTAATCAGAACACAGTACACACTAATATTACATTTTGACCCTTGATATGCTTTGGATGCAGTGGCAGATGGGTTGAGGTTAAGCATTTTGTCCATGCAACTCAACTTTTCATTATCTACTTGGTAAAAATCAATTTATCTTTTTGGTTTAGCAATGCTTGGCACCACGTATGTGCATTTTCCACAGAAAGAAATGTCTCCTTACAGTTTAGATTATCATTCTCTTAACTGGTTTAGCTTTTCTGCCTTGCAGTGTAAATTATAGATTCCAACCACAGTCTCTGCACTGCCAGCTTCTGTTCCAGAAGGCAAAAGATTGATCTTAAAAAGCTGTAACTTCATGAGTCAACTGTAATGCTTTTATTATTGTAAAGATGTAAATATGTAAAGAAATTGTAGTGTAAAGGAAAACAGGATCAAATTCAAAAGGCTTCTTCTTTGATACAGTGAGCAACCCCATAAATTTTAGTGCATTCAGCCGCTTTATTAGTTCCAGCTTCATTTGTATCTCGCACATATTTTGACTCATTGTAGGTTGTTGAAGGGTTACTGCCTTCTGGTCTCCGTTAGGCTGTCAGTTATTGTTAAACATTATTTTTATAGGAAAATCTAACTTACGTTTCTCCAAAGAAGCTATCGCACCATATTAACTTGATGATCGAGGCTGTGTTATGGAGCGTAGATCTGTTACTAGCTTAGCTTCTACTGGAAAAGAAATGAAAGATTCATCTAATTTATAGATAGAAATCTATTACTTTATTGAGGAGAAGAATTTGATCTACAATTTGCTAAATTACTGTTTGATGACATGGCATCTATAAGACTAATTTCTATTTTCGATTCTTCAATTTAACTTTCAAAAGTTGAATCATTTTCTCATATGAAAAGATTGATGGCGCTGCTGGCAGAGACAGCACTTTACCATGGTTATTGCTACTACTGTAAGATTAAACATTGATGACCTTGTAGGTTGCAGTTGAATTTGGGCTTATTCACAAAAAATAGCATGCATCGTGCAAATCACTGTTTGTTACTTCACAAGCATGAAGGAAAGGGAGAAAGTTTACGCAGCTTCTACACAAATAGCTCAATTTCATTCAGTTCAGGTCTTTACTACCAGTAATTTAGTCTGTGCCAGTGCCAGAAGGCACGGAAGACCTGAAATAACGGCAGCCAAAAGCAATCCAGGTTATAAGAAATAGTTTACATGATTACAAGCTTGTAGTTTTCCGCGTTAGATCCATCCGTTGTCTTCAAGGTCATTTGATCACAACAGAACAAACCAAAAGCTAACAATAAGTAGCCAGATTTCCTATATATTACTTTCAAAACAATGGTAATAGTGGGATGAGCAGCCTCTCAAGAGGTTGTATCCATTCTTCTGATGGTGCACTTATATGAAGTCACTGGTCCTTGTCCAAGGTGAATTAAGTGTCTATTTTGCACTCTCTATCACAGCTTAGGCAAAAGAAAGAAAAGATCTACTAATCAATATCATGCGTAGCTTTGCACTGGAGCTGAGAGCTTTAGCTCATACGCAGCTTGAAAAAATTCTGCTGCCTGTTGTAGCGAACCTTCCATTTTCGAAAGCAATCCCAGATTAAACCATGCAACATGGTTTGTGGGTTCTAATCGCAAAGCATTCATTAAAAAGCTTCTTGCAATTGGGAAAGATTCCCTACCAAGTTTCAGCAATAATTCTGCAGTTGAAACAATACCGGGAACGTAATCTGGTTCTATTGACAATGAGATACAGAAGGAAACAAGGGCTTCTTTATAAGACGTTTGAGCTTCGAACAACATCCCTGCAATTGTTGTGGAATTGAATTTAAAAAATTGGAATTACATTACAATAGCAAATTCACAGGTATACAACACTGAATCACGTAATAATTTCAACTAATTTTCAGAGTGATGGGTAAAGAGATAGGTCTTTTCATACCAGTGGCATGCCAACTTCTGGGAGAAAAAAATTCTATTGACTTAGCTTTTTTCACACAGGTTTCTGCATCAGACCATGAACCCAGTTTTGCATAAATGGTAGCCAAATCTTGCCATGCCGCGATCTCCAAGTTTTTTTCCAATAATGCCTGGAAAGAAAGAGAAGAAACTTTTATTCTCAGGAGTTCAATTGAATCTATAAAGCCTTTTATTTTTGTTTTAATTTTTTTAAGGAAGGTTCTAGTTACTTGTTCATCAATATTAGTTACAAGTAGTGCATCTGCAATATAAAACTTGACACACACCTCTGGCCTGAATGTTTTTGCTTGATCGAAGCAATTGGCTTCAAGCTGAAGCTCTTTTTGTGCTTGAATCAGAGTGAGCAAAATTCTATAGGTTTCTATTGCTTGCTTGGGCTGTTCCTGAGAAATTTGAAGTACAGCTTTCAATCTTAAAAGTTCTAATTGATCCATCTTTCCAGTCTCATCCAATGCAAAATCAACAATGGTTTCAGCATCCCTAAGCCGCTGCTGTGCAGAAACTATGAGGGCTAATAGCTGCCAACCTCTCCCTGAGCTGCCAGCCATCATATCTGAGTACATCATTGCATTGTCAAAAGCTGCATCTAAATTTCTTTGCCTTGCATTTTCCATTCCAAGATTAAACATCACTTCGGGGTCATCATTTCCATTTACAACAGCATGGTTTAGAGAGTTCAAAGATTTTTTCTGATATAGAACTCTTTCAGAATCCAATACAGAAAATCTTGCTGCAACCCCATAGCAAACACCAAGAAAATTTTGGCCTAGACCCAAGAAATGCTCATTTTGGTGCTTGGCTATATTAATAACTTCATGAGAGAATTTTATCCCTTCCTGAGCATGGTTAGGATTTTGCGAACACAATTTTGCTCCCAACAAAAAAGAAGGAAAATGGGGTTTATGCTTTGCTTCAGAACAACCAGACACTTTCATCAAAAGGTTCAATGCTGCTTCAGTCTGTCCAGCAGCACTATAACAAAGAGCAAGAAAGTACCACCTCTCAGTTCGGTTATAGATACCTGGAAGGATCTGTTCCACATAGTTCGCTAATAATTCAAACAGCCCAGTAACTGAGAGTGCGTATGTCAGATGATCCATGATTTCTGCATCCCAGTCTATCTCCCCATATGCCACCCTTTTCATGAGTATTAGTAACAAAAGTAGTGCTTCTTCAGTGTTGCTCCTAGGCGTTGTTGGACCCCATACTTGCAACTGAGGGGGAAGACTTGCTTCCACACCACCATAGAGTAACGTGGCAGCTAAATCTTTCTGTACAACTGCCAATCGTTGTGGCTCCAAATTCCATGGGTTGATCAAAGCCCGCCGATATGCAGTGATGGCTTCATCAAGAAAGCCTGCATTGCTCCATAGGTTAGGAAGCAACTCCAACGCTTTGTGAAACATTTCTTGCAACTTGCAATCTTCACCAACACCCTCTGGCATTCCATTAGGTAGAGCAGATTCAACTGTATCCAGAATTATTTTGCACTCCTTGGCAGCATCTGTAATTAAGAAAGTATCAGTACCATTAGATTAACATCTGTAAACATCAAGCACACATCTGTATAATGTAGTTGCATTTATTGAGGCCAGTAATGCTCTATGCAGAAAGTTGCAAGATCACACATTTTAGTTGAAACAAAGATGCACTGAAATCTAACCCATAAACTTTCTGTGATCCATCAGTATATACAATACAAAAGGATAATATCTATAAAGAAGATGGTAATAAACACTGATTGATAATACCTATATACCGCCCAAGTTCCTCCAACGATTTTGCTTTAAGCAAAATTGCCTCAAGAAGTAGACTCACTGAATGCATTGACATTACATCAGGTGGCATATTATCGCCTTTAGAACGTGGTTTTGTTTGCCTCGTTCTCTCCACAATAGCCCTAATCATCCTTGGCGTCAAACCCCTAATGTCAATTCCCTGAAATACTTGAAGGGCAGCATCAAAATTCCCTCTTTGGTATTCAAGCCTCCCCAACAAAGCCCTAGCTTCCTGGACATTATTCGAAAAAGAAACAAATTCCCAGCTTAATAATTCAGTTATCTATTCTGACATTGTTGAATTAACAGATAGATATACCCACCTCATAGTTTAAGGATAAAGCTTCTTTTAAAGTGGATTCAGCTTCATCCACATGGGTATCCTCAAATTTTGATTCCCAGTCTCCAGTCCTTGACGAAAGCCCACTGGCAGAGAAATCCCTTGTTGCAAGGGATTCCGGTGACTGCGGCGGGTCTTCGAATTTGAACTGCTCCCCAGAGCAAGCACACAACATCTTCACCCGAACCGACCAGAAATGAAAAAATATTTCGTCGATTGTAATCCCACAAAAATCACTTCTCAGTAGATTCTTTCACGTGGGTATACCTGTAGGTGGGTCAGGAAACATGTTTGTATCATAACCCTATCCAATTTTGACACAGTTGTGAAAATACCAAAACTGGTCTACAGAAGGCCATAAAGTTCCTTTTTCTATAATGTCATTAGGAAGGCTAAGAAAGTTTTGAAATTTTCGTTACAACACAAATGGTAGCACAAAAAGTAACAATGAAGATCCAAAATTGACTTAGTTCAAGTTGAACAATAAAACCCATTAAATACGAGAACCAAAAGAGCAAATTCTCTTTTTTCTAATGGAGAAAAAAGGATGACGAAGAAGAAGACAAAAGCTTGACAAGAAGAACACGGGTGGCAGATGAAATAGCGAGACAAACAATGAGAACAGAGCTTTGGACTTACCTCATCACCAGAATCCGAAGGCATGATTTGTAGTAGTCATCGACGAGCTGAAAGCTACCCTTCTGTAAAAGTTTTCTGTTCTTCAGTTCTCAGCGTTCCAGAAATTTATCATTTTTTGGTTTAAAAAATCTGATGACCAATGAGTGAGCATGTGAGCAAAGGGGGTGAGAAAACAAATGATCAATTTGAACTGGATTTAAGATCTGATTTTGATACGGGTCTTTTTTGTTTTTGTTCTTTTTTCACTCTCCCCCTTCCAAGTGAATGCAATTTGCTAATGCTGACTTTTAGTAGGGCAGAAAGTATGCCTGTGGGATAATGGGCATGTGGGGGCAAAGGTGCTTGCACAGTTGCATTTATTCAGCAGATTCTCTGTTGCTTTGATGTATTTGAAATTTTGAACTATTTTATTGTTTGTGTTGAACAATTAGAAGGGAAATGAAAGTGACATGGGAAACTTCACAAACGAGGATATTTGAAAGCCCAAACTGCATTGTTTAGGTTCCGAAGAGACCAAAGGCAAATGGATTTTCAAGTTCAATTCCTCAGCCCTTTCTATTCATTTTGCAGTGTTGCCTTCAAATGTATTAGAGGGATTATGTCATTCTGATTGAACTTCAGCACGTAAGGTCATAAAAAACAATCAGTAAATTATTGTATTGAACTGCAAGTTGGCAAAAATAATAATAATTTGACTGATTTCAAGTGCATTTTGAATACCAATGGCTCATTGCACTAGAAGAATAACTGAACCACAAAATTCAAATTCCATTGAAATAGTGCGGCGAGATTAGCGGATAAATCTACGCTCAATCAGCATATTAATAATAATTTATGGCATTAAAAGTTCATATTAATAAATTCAACTAAGATCAAATAATTATAATTGTAACCCATGATTAAAAGCAATATTTGACTAACATCAAGTTACTCTAGCAATTAATATAATATTTAAGAAGTGTTTTCTTTATAATATTAAGAATTTAAGTCTCCTTCACTTTATTGATGAAGATAAATTTTTATTTTATTTTTAATCGTAACTACTCTCGAATAATTTTACCTTCGAACCCAAAATGAATAAATAAACCAAGACTTATGAAACTTAAAAGCCACCGTTCAATAAAACATAGTTTGTGGCATATCTCTTTCTCATAATCATATTCTTATTCTATAGTAAAAAAAACCACGAAAGAGTGGTGGTTTTCTTGTCCTTGAGTGATTTTCGGACGAGCTATTCAAAGCAATGGATGGAGGAGGTGGGTCAAGCCGACCTTGTTGTGGATTTAACAGAATATAAGCTCAACTGAAAGGATCTAACAATAAATCTAAATGGGCTAAAAGGACTAACAATGTCTTCTTAATAACTTTCCATGCGTTCTACTCCGAAGAGAGAGGGAGCAACAGAACAGAGAAGGAGGAGAAGAAGAAATTTTGGAACTTTTCGCAACTGGGTTGTTCAGTTTAGTTGCTGCTAATCAAATAAAGCTCCGTCTGTGTTTTGAGACATAGTTAAAGAAACAGCGGGTCAGTGAGTGTGAGGTTGAAGATGCTCCGAAAATGTGGAAGGAGATCAGGGACAGAGAAGTGGGAAAAGTATTCTCAAATCATTTTGTTAATCGCATTACGTCCGATCGAATTTCGAAGCTTGAGCTATCCAGTTACAAAGACATTGTGTTCCCTCGTAAAGGTGCCATAAACTCTCTTCTGGTGCTACGATTTCTTATCATATTCTTCAAGTCCTAAGTTATACATATTCACATACACATACTTACATCTGTATACCTACATATATATGAGAGAGGGAGTTACATGCATATTTGCTTGCGCATGTGGCCATAACCATATACATATATATATTCCATGCTCTGTGAAAGTATATATGAAAGTGTACCCAATTCAATAATCCTCATCTCATATCACCTCTACATGGCATGGTGTGATGACAGGGGACTGGTCTACTTCAACTAAGTGGTTTTGGTTATTGGGGGATGTGATGGTGCAAAAATATTTTGGGACATCAGATGTGCCAGCCGTTCAATGGAAACTAAGGTTTTCTTTTTCTTTTCTTATTACGAATATTCCTTATCCCAATGAGCAATTCGTAACCTTTGCTGGAATTTCTCCAAGTATTGTATATTGTATATTGACCATGCCTGTTCAAGTCCTAAGTTTGACTCATTATGTAAGAAGCAGCCTGTTCTAACAATTTGCAGCATTCTATCTAGGATTCGCCATCAAAGTCCTGTGCAAAACAACGGGCAGCACAAAGGAAACTTGCCAATGGGAACGGTACCAAACAGTCACCAATTGGTAAAGTTCCAGCCAAGGGATCTGCAAGGCAGAGATTACATCCAGGGATGCAGTCTAGTCAGGAACATGTCACTGCTCACTATGGTGCCATGACTGGGTTAAAAATAACTGAAGGCGGTACGTATCCATGCAATGATGATTTTTTCTTTTTTTTAATAAAGTCTCCACACTACTTTTGGTGATGTGTATCTCTCTGGGTGTGTACTTTTGGAACTTGGTCTGATTCAAGATTAAGGTTGCGGGATGTTGAATCTGGCTGAAACACTTGTGAACTCTGAAACTCTACGCCTACAGAACAGCAAGCCTATTCAGTTAGCCGCTACTCCAGATTCAACCATTGCTTTTGTTCCATGCACGAGAGCTGTAAAAGTACAGAACCTTGCTCTGTAGTTTGATACATTTAACTTTAAATTGATATAATCAGAGAAGTAAAGTTTGATGTTTTACTGGATTTTCCAGGCATTTGACATGTGGTCTGGAAACACATCAGTAACATTTCGTGGACACTATGAATGTGGGAACTGTTACTGGTTTGGCTTACAGGATCAGATATTTTCTTATCCTTGTTTGTCTATTTTTTATGGTCCCTTGGTGATCAGTGGTTTATGAAGTGGAGTTGTGGGGAACTTGTATGTCAGTCTATCAGGTCATGTTCTCCAGTTTCTGTTGCAGAGTCTACTATTATGAAATCAGATTAATGAAACGCACATCTGAGGAGTTACTGATTTGTATACTTTTTGTAATTATTCCTGAGCTATACTGTGTTGTCCACTTCTATTATCATCTCCGCCTTTCAAAATGATCAAACATGAAGTAGCGGGAGCTTGTTTCCAGTCATTTTTTGATCATGTCGTCAATCTTTTTTCTTGCTTAAACAGGAAAGGAATATAGTATCTTCTAGATGGAAGCGAACGATTCATTGTCCAGTACCCATAAACTGTTCTTGATTTGTTTATTTGTTGCAGGACTTGTGCACAGGTGGAAATGATAGACAAATCCTTGTTATGGTCGCCATCTACCTTAATCGCCGACGAAGTGGTACACCCTTTTTAACCCGCATTTCTTTTTACGATTTATCCAATTTGATGTATATGATCTAATTGCGATGAACTTCAGAATGAAAGACTTCCCCTAATATTCCTTGATTTCTTCACTCCCATATTATCCTTCGATGTCAACATATATATTTTTCTTTTCAACGTTTGAGAAAATCTGTAAATCAAGACTTTCCGTACAGCATCTTTATTTCTCTACACTAATGCCCATTGCATGTATATACAGACGTTACGTTTCTATGTGCCTTGTAAGAGTTACATGTAAAGGTGAATTCCTTTTATTGGTTCTGTAATGAACTATATATATAAGTATTGTGAGAATAAATTTACCTCCGATAGTCAATTCTGCATTTCTTCTGGATGCTCTTACTTGGAGCTTCTTATCTTACAGTGAGTGTTGAAGCACTATCAAGTACCATGATCAGACTGAAGAAGTTTGAGTGATACAACAACTAATGAGAATGGGCAGAAGCATAAACTGGTAGAGCTCATTAATATAAATCTATTTAGCTTAAGACTGTTGAACAATAGATACCATAAAACTAAACTAAGTGCAGCAATACTAACTGTCCTTCTCTACGTTAGCTCTGCGCCTGAGCAGTACAGGGTTCTCCTATTGATTCTGCCGAAGAGTTTATTGAAAGGAGTTTCTGGCACATGATGGTATCTTGGAAATCCAAAAAATTGTAGTCAATAAATTGTAACCTTTCAAACTCTGTCATCCTTCTAAAGCCAAAAGAATTTATCCAAGTATTGACGACACCAGGAACTGCAGGTAATGTCATCCTCTCCACTCCCAATTCCATGAGCTTTTTCTCAAGCACATTCATCAGTATACGGCACATTCCAGACCTGCGAAACTGGAATCTGGTAGCTACAAGAGGCACTTCTGCTGCCTTGTCTCCGTGAATTCTTACAGTGGCTACAGTGATCAGTTCTTCATCCCTTTCCAGAAGCACAGTATAAAACCCTCGGAAGTTTAAACGAGTAAGTTCAGACCCTCTACTGAAAATAACATCTTCAACAAGATCTTTCCCAGTATGAGGTTCTATAGAAGGCTCAAAACACTCATGCATCACACTAAGAGCTAGATTGAGCTTGCTGTCAATCTGCATTCTGAATTCAAGCTGCGAGGTATCAGTCTCACAATTTAGAGATTTCTCGGTCTTCATCAGTGTCCAAGTTAGATTCTTTTCGCCCATAGGAATTGTCTTTCCAATCAACTTCTGCAGGCCCAAAAATATACTCTCACATTTGATGCTGCAGAACCAGTTTTCTTTAGGACTACATCTCGGTCTACTATACCCTCTACCTCTTAAGCACCCAAAGTGGTACTTATGCTCACATTGGTCGCAAGTCAGAACCTCACCCTCCATATCATCCGGAGACTGTTCTTTGATTTTTCCCTGGTTGCATATCTTACAGCAACATGATGGACAAAACCAATCGCCATCAGGAACATCCTCAAGACCAATACATGTCTCGTGGAATGAAGATGGACATCCATCACATAGAATTAACTCACCCCCATAGTGGCATACAGTGCAAATATAATCATTCTCCTCTAGAACCAGATTTTCCTTCATAACACCACGTTTACCTGTGAAGCTTTTCATATCCTTATTTTCAAGCGCTTCCCTTTGGCAATCTAGGAGTGACCTTCCATCCTCCAAGAAAATATTGGCAGCGGGTCTGCGTTTTGTGCTTCCAGCATGAGCTTCAAAGCGAGTAAGAGATAACACCTTTGAACAACAATCACATTTGATCCCATCACGAAAAAGCCTCCCCTTTTTACACAGTGAACCAGAATCTTTTCCTTCACCATAGTGTACTTTTTCCCTTGCCAACACCACTTTGTTGTCAATTAACCAACTCAGAATTGTTCTAGGATTTCTCTGCTGCAAAGTTCCAGAATTTATAGCCTCGTCCTTTTGCCTCACTCTTTTGCTTGATTTTAGAACCCGCTGGGGCTGACTTCCCCTTTTCCTAGCTCTTAATTTCTTCATATCTAGAGTCACTTTCCCTTTCTTCAACTTGGGAGGCTTAATGCTTGCACTTTGGTCCAATTTTTCATCTGATCTAACTAAACTCGGAGCATCCATTGAACTTAAAACTTGTGGTGAATCATTCTTTCTTTTCTTTCCTCTTCCCGAGGGTATTACCCTTCCTGAATACGATACTGGAGTAGCAGAACCGACTTCAATTTCTTGGCTGACATTGTTAATTTCCTTAACACTAGGTTCAGAATTAGAAGCAATACTTTCACACGGTACTGATCCCTCGTCCATACAGCTTTTGCAGGCCGTTTTAAGAGAATAAAAACACTTCCCACTCGGTGATCCATAACGCAATTCAAGCTTACCTTTCTTATCAGCTAACCAGAATACCCATCCCATAGCCGCAAGGTGCTTCTTTGCCTTCAAAGCCAAATCTGACTTCCTTAAGTTTCTTCTCTTGTACCCTCCATCTGAATCAATGTTGTACCAGACAACAACAGCTTGAGGGCAATACTCCGGTTCAATAAAAACAATATCACGTTCAGAAACAGAACGACAAGGCTTAGGGTTTCCCCCCTCCTCCATTGCTTGTTCAACAAGTAATTGATGATCTTCTTGAGGCCGTGGGACTGAGAGAGTTTGATTACTCAGATCTTGGCAAATTCCCTGAAGTGAATAAAGGGTCTTGCTTTTATTTGGAGGAATATAACGAAATTGGGACGACCCATTACTAACTTCCATGGGCTCGATCTTCCAACCCAGATACAGAAGATGTTTCTTCGCACGGAATCTTAAAGAACGAGATTTTTTGTTGGCTCTTGAATATTCGGTGATTGCTTCTGCGCAAAAATCTGGAAGGACAGGAACCAAGGCCGAGGAGTGGTTTGATCTGGTAGCCATTGCTTGCTGCCACTGTGTACAGAGAGAGAAGCGGCATACATAGGGAAAGAGGAAGGGGATTTTCACTTTGTTAGGGCTAGTTTTTTCTTTGGAGTTAAAGTAATCTGTTTTTATTTATTTTTAAATAAAAAATAATAATTTGTTGTAGACTTGTAGTGCAATACAGCAGCTTCTATTGAAGTCATTTAATAGTTTCAGCACTATTAATAACCATAATTAATTTGTATCTTAACTTTAACCAAGTAATTATCAGTATGTCTAATTGTCTAGTAAATTACATCTCTTCCTTCTCACTTAATAAATTATAGATTTATTTTATTTATATTTATATCACCATCGTAGCATTTTTTTTTTTGGTACACCAAATCCGAGACTTCTACTCAAATTTTTTTTATAGTGCTTAGATTCCATGTGTAGGAGATGTTTTACCACAGTTCTTAGAGCAAATGTTGGACAAAAAAACACTTACCCAATCCAGAAAATTTAGTTGATAGTGCTTAGATATACATGTAATTGACTTTCGGATGTGTCAAAAACTTCCACAATATATAAGTTGACATTTACATCCATGAAAATAATTTTTTTATTTATTTATTATTTATTTTGGGTTGAATAATGCACTAAACATTAAAAGAGAAAAAGGTAATATAACTCAATAACCCATCAATAAAATTCTTTTCACTCTTTTTTGACTAATTTTTCTAATGTGCACTACCTCATCTAAATAGCGTTTAATTTTTTGTCTTTTAGTTAATTCACCAATTAATATTCTTTTTCTATATCAAAATGTATGAAAGTATTTGTATTTGATTATAATTCCATCAAGTCTGATTATAATTAAATAATTTTAATATTGACAGTTTAGTTATTAATTTTTTTAGATTATAATTTGATTATTTTTTAAAATTTTTCTAATTATCATAATTTTTTTTTTCTTATAATCAATTTTCACCATAATAAAATTTAACTAAATAAAAAACTATAATATTTTCATAAATTACACCCAATACCCTTAACACATTACCCACATATCACAACTTTAAGTCAAATACTTATTTTTAGTAATTTTAATAAAAAAAATTAATTAATTATTTTATTAAATACAGATACAAATTTAATTATAAGTAATTATTAATTATGATCATAAAATCAAATATGCTCTAACTTCAATTTTTTTGCTATCTGATGTATAAAATTTTATTTCTAAACTAAATAAAATGAAGACTCTCGTAACTCCACTGAGGAACTCCTACAGTTAATACATACATAAACCCTGAGTAATAAAACAAGAACATATAAGACGAAGTTACCCAAAATAATTGGTCATCCTCCCTCGTAGGATGTTCTAAAAAAATTGTCTACAATCAAAAGTGAAAAGTGCTTCTTGCTAAATTTCCAACAATAACATTCATTACCATCTGCTGTCCCAAAATAATTTACCCAAAATAATTGGTCATCCTCCCTCGTCGGACAGTTGGATGTTCTAAAATAATTGTCCACAATTAAGAGTGAAAAGTGCATTCTTGTTAAATTTCCAACAATAACATCCATTACCATCTGCTGTCCCATAACTCTTGACTTAGCCAAAACCTAATAAGCTCTATCCCATATCTCTTGGTAACAGTGGAATATCTTTTATTTTATATATAATAAAGGTTTTATTTTTAATCAAAATAAGGTATTATGCAAGGGTTGAGTCACAAATAAACAAGACTTCCAACATCTGTTATACGACCTCCATTCAGCTCCAAAAAAAGCTTAGACCTCCTCATCGCCTCTATTAACCGAGTAGTGGCCGATGTTTTTACCCTGTAGAAAGTCAGTAAGAGGAGTAAGACAAAGAGAGACATTAAACCAGTATGCCAGTTTGGAGAAAAGTTTCCCACTTTTAAGATGATGATCAGTTCTGATGGAAAAGCATTGGCTTTGTCAAACCAATATAAGGCTAATTGCAAGCAAGACAGAGCTTGGGAAGCCGAAAAATGAGAATAATTTCATCTCACTTCTCCATAGAGGGAGGGAAAAGTGGCATAGGTTGCACTGCTATAGTTTATCCATCTATTTATGAGCCAACTTTTTCATCATGCAGAACTACAGGTAATAAGGACAAATAATCTTCATACTGTAAAAGGGCTAACCTGTGATAACATCCGCTGCTTGTTAAGTAATTGGGTCCTTGCTTTGTTAAGAGCTGAGTTTGGAGACCGGAACATTCTCTGTGGCAGAAACAATATTACTAAATCATAACATTTCTTACTAAAGAATACTTGTCGTAACCAACAAGATTAGCACCTATAAAGGCAAGAAGACAGTTAAAATTATTGACCACATGTTGACATCTCAACATGACCTACCTTTTCTGTACCAGATATCCGACTTTCATTGTCTGGAAGATACCTTCTCTTCGGTGTGAACCCAAAGACATCGTGAAGGAACTCATTTTCCTGCTCAAACATAAAATATTTGTGACTATAATGTTCAGCAGAATCATAAAGGAATTAATGGTAATAACAATTAGTCTCCAGAAGTCAAATGTGACAAGGCCAAGACCAGACCAACCTGCATGTGCTTAACAAACCCTCCACCAAGGAAGTGCTTCAAAAAATTCAACTGCAGAATAATTTAAAGGTTAAGAGATGCAAACTTCCAATAAAATAATGCAGGCAAGGAACGAATTGACGGTGTTTGAGAAGGAATAGATGTAAAACCTGTATCATTTGGGACCAAGACGATGTCTGGAGCGAATCTCCACCAATCTTCATTGAGATTTCAGGACAGTTACCATCCTATAATATTTGAAGCTAATCAGTGAAATAGTCCTCAAGTAAAATAAGCAGTATACACTCCAGAAGATGAATGACTACCTCAAAAAATTCCAAAATATCTCGAAACAAGTTCCTCTGACTATTTAGATCTTTCTTAGCAGAACCTTTGCCACCTGCCTCAGCAGAGAGGCTTTTTACTTGATTAATGACTTTTCCCTTCAATCCTAGAGTATGAGTATATCCTTCATGAGGTTTACTCTGTTCTCGAGTTCCATCACTTGCAGTTTCAGCTTCGGCAGAGCATTTCTCCAAACTTCCAGTTTCAAAAATTAGGACCAGGGCTTCACCAGCAGCTATGCGTACAGAACGGTCATCCTTGTCTAACAGACTAGATAAATATGATATTGACCTACATCAGCAATAAAAAATGGTTAGTCTGATTCAAAAAAGATTAAGGTGCAAAATCTCAACTTCTATAATACAACAACATTTTGAGGCACCAATATCCATAGTATGTGGCGATACAGTCTTGATGCTCATCACCTATAACAAAAGGGTTAAGGAAATCAAGGAGTACAGATTCTATATTATGCTTACTCTTGCCACTGCTTGTGATTTAGCTTCAACTCATCCATAGTGGTAAGAAGAAAAGACCATGCAGACACCATGGCAGTTATTACAATTGCAGAAGGTTTGACAGCAACTACCTAAATAGTGCAGGTGTAGAAGGCAATAAGAACAATGGGAACACCATTGGGCAATAAAAAGAAAAAAAATTGTCATGTTCAAAAACATGTTGTGCAAGGTCATATATATTAAAACAGGAAAGTAGCAAAGATAACTCGGTGTTCAAAACACTACAGGCATCAAACAAGTATTATAGTATTACAAAGTTTTGAAAACAAATAAAGTCAAATTTCACTAACATTAAAAGGTTGAGGACTTAATTCACAGATAAAAAAATCGGCACTGGTACTGTGGGAGCTATCAGATAATTTAAATAAATTATTAAAATGAAGTAACATACATTGGAACCCAGTTTTGGATGAACCACTTGCCACATGAGTTGCATTGATCTTTCAGTTTCCTCTTGATCATTCCCACCAACAAAAGTGACAATAGCCAAACACTCCAATAACTATAAATATAAATGGAAGAAAACATAAGTTTGGCATCAGGAAAGCCCTTACGATTGTTGACTTTTTGTTGTATCTATCTTTTTATAGGGCGGGGAGCAGACCCTGGCAGTATATTTAACATTATACTCACAGATGATATCTTTGAAGAGTCTGATCTAGATTTGAGAGCTAGTGTAAGTGGAGGAACAGATTCTTCTAAAATTTCACGTGCATTATCCCCACATCCCACAGTCAAGGCCAACAAACCTTCCAAAGAAAGTAAATTGAACCCAAACTTTAGATCAAGAGAGGAAGGTGGAAATAAGTTACCAAAAAATACTAACATCCTTACCAAGGGCATGAGATGCTAAAGATATTTCCTTGGAAGACCCCCGTTTGATGGAATTGAGACATTGATGCAGTAAAGTGGCAAATCTGGTAAAAGAATATTAGCTTCCATAAGTATTTTGATAGACAAAAAATAACATTGTTGCACGGCTTAAGCAATGTCCTCATACACCTTACTTAAATAACAGAATATGAGAACTAGATAAAAGAAAAGAACCCACTCCCAAGGATAAAAAGTGGGGAGGAAAATATATCATGAATTGCATCACATATATCTATCATGTACATCAAACAAATTTAACCCATGCAATTATGCATTTTAGTTTCATCTCTTCTTATTATAGAATGCAATGATTAATTTGTACTGAAGAACACTTGGCCAAACCTAAAGTTTGAACAACCACATCCCCATAGAAATTATTGACTGTTAACTTTGGCATAAAAATCTAATATCAACCATGCTTGTGTGCTTTTATAGCCTTGACCAAATGTTAAAACATAGAATTTAGAAAGGTATAAATGAAAATGGGGCTTACTTCTTCTCCACGAACTGATGCTGCAGATTGCTATTGAATGCCTCAATTATTGCTGCCAAAGCTTTCTCCCTTGTGGTACCCCTTTATCCAGATAAGAGCAAGAAGCAAAAGACCATACAGATTAGCACAAAACCAAAAAGTGCAAGGATAATAAAAGACAATCTCCAAATAATTAGTTTACTACACTATTTCCTAATATGACAATATAAATGAAATAACCAAGTACCTCTTCTCATATGAAGCATCTAGTGCTTGGTCGAGTAAAGAATCTTTGTCAAGCTTCACTTCTTCAGTACCCAACACCGAACGGTCAGACAGGACAGTGGAAGAAGAACTCACGCTACTATCATCATCGCTATCCAACATAGCAGCATTCTTACGCTGCGAATTACCTGTGAAAATTCCAATAAAATCAACTACATCGTTCACCTCAAACATCTAAATTCTTCAAAGTTAAATAGCACAAATCAGACCTTATAAACAATAAATTGAAAAACACTAGGAGCATCATCAATTCCTTGTGAGTTCATAAATGCAATTTGCGGAAAAAACATAATTCAAGCAAAAACTCTAGTACCCATATTGAAATCCTCAAAAACCCTAGCTCAATCGTTGAAAATCTCATCCTTATCCTTAATTAATATGAAAAATCAAAACCCCTTAGAGAGCATAGACAAAAAAACCCTAGAAACAGATTGGAAAAAAAAAAAAAAAAAACTTTTTGCAAATATAAAAATTTATATATATATATATATATAATAAAAAAAAAGGTAGAGGCTTGGCTTACGCTTTCCCATTGCGAAGGGTCCTCCTTAGTTGTTAGAAATGAGAATTATGTCAGAAAAAGTTACAAGATTGACACCAAATCTGAGAACCAGAAAGCTTCGAAGGTATGAGATCGACGGAATTAAACTGAAACAGAATCAGAGAAAACAACGACGACGGCGATGAAAACAACAACTGGGTTAACTTGGATGACGAATAATAAGCCATTAAAATCCTCAGGAAATTTGGGAAAATCTCTCTCTGAGAGGAATTAGGCTTTTTATGAACAAAGACAGAGACTAAGAAAGCAAAGGTGAGAGAGGTAAACAAACAAGCAAGGGCAGTTTCATTTCGCAAGAAAAAGGGAATTATTCAAATTGGTGGTAGAGAATATTCGGTAAGCTCATGTGATACCCCAGTAAATAAATTTGGGGATATTACGTGGCATGATATGGACCGTTTAATCATTCCGCTTAATGATAGGGTTTAGATTACCCCCAAAAATAAGGTCAAGGAATTTGTCGGCGGCAGGAACCATTAGGGAGTTGGGCAACTGGGAGGTTGACAGAGATACACGTGACTTAGAAGAAAGAAATTGTGTTCTCCGTTTGGATTGGATCCAGCTGGTTGTTCGCGATTTTGTTGCCTTGTCAGTAAAAAACACAAGGCATAGACTAGAAACATCGCAACCGGGAGGGAAAAGACCGCGTGGAAATAATTTACCACGTGTTAAATAACACAAGCTCAGAAAGAAAGTTTCTCTCTGATTTTGTAGGCTTTCTTTTTCTTTTTTTTGCTAATAGTAATAGTGGTCGTTTCTTTTAATAATTTCATAGTTTTAAGAAATAGTAAATTTTTTGAAAGATGTGTATCTTTCATTAATTTCAGGGTTTTCTATCAATGTTTTATATGATTCCATTAAGGTATAATATTGTTGAATTCGGATTACACAACAACAAAAAATTATACTTACGGCAAATTGGGCTAAATATCTCTTCATGTGGTTTTTTCAACTTCTTTGTGGGCTTCGGAAGCCCAACAATGGAATTAACCTGCTGATCTCAATTTTAGCATTTCTCTTAGTCATTGCTTTCAAAGCAGGCTGATAATTGGGCTTAAGACCATCCAATTCACAGAATAAATCTGCCAGGTAGATGCGGGGCATACTTACAGGCCCACAACAATGAGAGCCATCGATGGGGAAATCTTAGGTGTTGAATAAACTAGTTTGGAAAGGTCTTATTTGCAATAATGAAAGTTTTGCAAATAATGTGAATCACCTAATTCGAATGGTATGATAAGATCGAAATTTAAGATTTAAACTTTAAAGTTATGCCAGTATTTCATTTTCATACACCATTTGTATACTCTATTAATTCTAATATTAGTCATTGCAGAAGGCTGAAGGCTCAAGTTAGAACCTATCCAGTACTCAAAACGAGTGTGGTTGATGAAATGATAAAAGAGTTCAAACTCCAAACTATTTGGACAGTTTCCCTCTCCTACATTTGCATTCCTTAAATATTTATGATTGGACATTGAAGAAGTAGATAAGAGATTACTCTGCAACCAAACACCCAGAAGGAAAAACCTGATGGATGCCAAACGACAGTCAAATCTCTGTATGTTTCAGACACATGCCCATGAATTGTAACTAAACAATATTAGAATTAAGAACTATTCTCTTATCATTATTATTCTAAATAATCCCTTGTGGCAACAAATCATCTTTTTGTCACAAAGTGGTTGTCTTTACTTTCTAAATTTCGGAGGCCCATGTGTTAGAATTAGAGCTAAAGAAGAGGCCAGAAAACCCTGAAGAGTGAAGACATACATACATGGGGGGTAGTTGTTGTTCTCTGCAAAATTGGTTGTGGGGTGAGACTGAGAGATAAAAATTTTAAGCCATGTGAGCACACTGCCCAGTGGGTTTTGGGAGTGGCAAGTTTGAATGGTATGAGCTGGGACAGTCAAAACTTCGGGAATCCCAAACATAATAGTCATATATCCTTCTCAGTTCTCAGACCTGACTGACTTAAAACTGTGAAATACAAGGTGAGATTTACAGGCACTTTTGTTGAAAGAAATGGCAAAGTTAGTGTTTGTGGGGTATGACCAGCTAGCCTCTTTGTGTGTCAGAAAAGGCACCAACCACAATCATATATACTACATTACTACTGGGTTAGTTAATTACTTACCTCTCATTTTTTATCTTCTTCTCTGTCTCTAAATTCTTATCCAACCATCATAATTTTCTGGGTGTAACTTTCATCCCACCCTGACGCCACTTTCCATCCTTTCAGAATTCTATATAACTAGTTCACCAACCGCCAAATATGGGTCTTCAAGGTTTTACAACGTAACATACACCTAAAATTTACTTTTGTTACGTGCACTTGTCTTTTTCTTGTTTCAAGTTCTCTAGGTAGGTTACCAAATGTAATTACAAGCGAGAAACTACAAATTCATTTGTATTAGAGAGAAGATAATTTAACTTTTACACCTTTTCTCTTGGGGGGTCATTGCAAATGTGGTGTAAAGAATGAGCTAATTAACCTGAGTACTAGCTAATTCGTTGAACTAACAGCTCATGGTGATAAATATTATAATATTTGTAAGGAAGTATTAACGAATTATAAAAGGGAAAATGGAATTAAGAAAAGGAACAATACCAAACGTGACAATAGCTTTCTGTGAATTGCTGAATTAATTAAAGACTTTCACATTATCTGAGTTGTTGATTACTCTAAGGTTTCTCAGCTTAAATATTGGATCTTCTAATTAATTCAATTAGGATTGGCTCTTTCTAACCAAACCAAACATAGAGATAATTTACTCTAATCATGTATTGGATCCAGATCTAGATCATAGCTAGGATTCTCTTATCTGCAGCAAATAGAAGAGGACTACATTAAATTGTAAACAAATTAAACTACTTAATGGTCTAATATAAAAGAGGATCATATTTGTAATCATTAATCAATATTAGTATGATAAAAGAGGATCTAATATTAACATAATTAGAACTAATCACTTTAACTATTTTTTGAGCGATAAAATCTCAAATTCTCACGTTGCTATTAATTAAACCTCTCTAATTAGTTTCTGTTGACGCATTAAATATCAAATTCGTTACTAAATGAACAACTAAACAATATAAAGCCATTGTTAACTTAATTAATAAAATAACCTGAGTTTTTTGTTTTTGGTAAAAAAAAAAAAAAAACTCTATTTTGACAAGTTCTAATCTTAACTAATTAACGATTGCCATAATGGTTGAATTTTTTTACCAACTATTTTTTCCCGATCTCTCGCTTATATAGAGTATCATAACAGCACATTTAACTAAAGTTTAAGGAAAAAAAAAAAACAAACAAACAAACATTATCAAGAAATTTTCTCTCCTATTATAAAGAAAATCTTACTGATGAACTTTGGTAGAAATTATAATTCTCAACAAACCTGTGTTTATATATACACAACTATGTAATTTATTTGTGCTTGGAAGTGATTGTTTTGTTTGTGGAGCTGACAACTCTTCAACGATGACGTGCTTACATTTGACTGGTCAGATTGTCATGGTAACCTTCTGGACTATACCTCACTGAAACCTGGCCCACATCAATAAAATAAAAAATGAGTGGGGTGCGTTATGGGTAAGGCCCCGGGTACCAGCAAAGTACCATATGAATAAGCTTGCTCCATCTCCGAAAATGGACTTGACGGTGCACTGCAAACCACGGTCTTATATCTCGCGTGTTGTAATATTAGACAGTACCCCCACTCACTTCACTTAAGCCAGTAAGCTGCTTGTGCCCCGAGACAAAGGCTTTTGGTCAAAACTTGGTCATCCTTTACATGAACGAACCCAACACACGCGCTCAAACACACGCAAACAGACACTCTCCCTCTACAAAACCAGAGCAACTAGAATCTCTCTACATTTGGAGCAAATGAAGATTCATATCACCCAACAAACTTATTTTTCTTCGATCTGTAAGACTGTTAACAGCTATAACAGTAACACATAAGCTAAATCATAGATTGCCTTCATCTCCACCTCTTTCTCCATTTGGGTTATGATTGTCAACCACATCTTCTCTCTCCGAATAATGGATTTTGCATTATTTCTTAGATTTTCTCTTTGTATATAGAAAGAGAAAATTAAGATATTAAAAATGGATGATTCTATCTCTTCCCTTCTTTGCCAAGAAAGTGAAACATGTTTGGAAGAAGAAGTGGTAGATGAAGATGCATTCATTTACTTCAAGAATTTTGATGCTTCAGAGGATGATTACGTGGGCATATTAATTGAGAGAGAAATCAACCATGGGTTTAAAAAGAATGAATCTTTGGTGTTTGGGAACTCGATCAGACGTGCTCGCTTGGAAGCTATTTCATGGATTCTCAAAGTTAGTCTAACCCCCGAATTTTTGTAATTTGATTGAACTCCATTTATGGAAATTCTGATTTTTATTTATTTATAATTTTTTTTATTTTTTTTGGGGTGCTAAAATGAATCCAGAGCAGAGCAACATTTGATTTTCGTTTCCAAACAGCTTATTTGTCTGTCACATACTTTGATCAATTCCTTTGCAGGCGGTCAATTGATGTAAGCTCAGTAATTTTCGCCAATGCTAATACCATGTTTCAGATTTGTTGCTGAATTCTAAAATATATGCAGAGTGAAAAAGCTTGGGCAATCCGATTACTATCAGTCGCATGTCTTTCTTTGGCTGCAAAAATGGAGGAGTGTAATTCTCCAGCACTATCAGCGTTTCAATTAGAAGATTACACCTTTGAGAGCAAAGTGATACAGAGAATGGAGCTTTTGGTACTGACCACATTGGAATGGAAGATGGGTTTTATTAGTCCCTTTGATTTTCTTCCTTATTTCATTACAAAGTTCTTCACAGAACCCTCGCCTGGTAATTTAATGTCTAGGATTATGCCACTCATCTTGGCTATAATGAAAGGTAATTTATGCGCATGTATGCTACTATGCTGTTTGTCAAATTGAATTTAGCTTTATTTTTTTCTTGTTGAACTCAATTCAATTCCTTATCAGACACAACTTTTTCATTGCAGAGGTCAATATAATGGATTATCGACCGTCTGTTATAGCCGCCGCGGCTACATTGGTGGCATTGAATCAACAATTAACTAGAAAAGCAGTGGAGTTGAAGATGAGTTCCATTCCCCATTCTGGATTACTTCAAACTGTGAGTTAGTATACTTTTTTTTTTTCCTTCCCCATTAATTAATCAATGACATTATAAAGAAAAGATTTTTGTTAACTGGGTCCAGGACCTGTTTTAGCCTTCTTCTTTTTTGGCACAGGAAGATGTATTTTTGTGCTATGATTTCATAAGGAAAGTAGAGATGGAGAAAACAAGAATACCCAGCTCTCTAAATTTCTTGAATCCCTCGACGACCCGTTTGAGACCAATTGGTGATTTAGAGAGTTCTGCAGTTATCGCCAAGAGAAAAAGGCTTAGTTTCAATGATGATGAATGTTAACTGGTTACTTAGTTTGACTTGAAGGGTTTTTTTGATCATTGGAATGGGTGTTGTTGAATTTCAATATCTACCCACAAAAAAGAAAAAAGAAGTGCTTTGGTTATTACTTGATGAACACTCTTCTGAGGAACAAGCAAAGAAAGGAGAAACAGAGGAATAAAAAGCAAAATTTATGGCTACATAAGAAAGTTGAAGTTGTTTTATCATGAGGAACAAGGTGGAGAAGATGCCAGAAAAAAAGGTATTGAAGGCTCTGCTTGTTAAACAGCCAGTTAGATCATTTGTTTACTCTTCTTTAATTCTTTTGATTTCTTTCTTTTCATTCTTTGTCCCTTGATTTTTTCAATTTTAGTTTTTATTTTTATTGTCTCTTGCAACCCTAACTTTTGGAGGGATGCTTTGAGATGCTTTCTTGGTGTGTTTAGAAAGGCTGAATGCAATGTGGAATTGTAGAGTTAGGGGGTTTA
This sequence comes from Quillaja saponaria, assembly GCA_029379385.1. Lineage (NCBI taxonomy): Eukaryota > Viridiplantae > Streptophyta > Magnoliopsida > Fabales > Quillajaceae > Quillaja > Quillaja saponaria. The sequence goes on from CM055610.1 coordinate 26,248,674, forward strand.
AAAAAGGGTTTGTTACTTTCTTTGTGTGATTGGATGCATTATCTGTGTTGCACATTTGCCATCACAAAAAGTTTTGTAAAGGTGAATGTGATTGTATCTGTTTGAATGTTTTGGGTATGCCTTTAAGGTGGGGTCGTGTTGTTGTTTTCCTCTTGTGATTTCTTATTGATTACGTCATGTTGAGGGTCACGAAACTAGACATTGTTTGTGGGAATCAAAAGGAATATCTATGTTGATTGTAGTTTGATGAAGTATATTTTTTTTTTAAGTTGAGTCAAATACACCCAAACTCTCAATATTTTACAATAAATTTTAAAAATTTTATTTTAAAAAACAACCCTAATATGCTATTATATTGAATGACTCATTTGATTTTTTGAAATATCGTATAAAATATAATTATCATAAATTTGTAGTACTGACATAAATGACATATTTGACTAGATTAAAAATATAATTAGTCAATATGTATTTGAACTAATCCAAATATAACTGATTGCAAAATATATTAAGATCAAGCTTAGTAAATACAAATATAATAACCATAATTCTAAAAATTTATTTATTTCTGTAAAATTATGTGCATGTGCACCTTCTTAACTAAAAAAATAGTTAATTAGATGTTTCAAGCATACACAAACGAAATTATACTTATGTAATACTAGTTAATATTTTATATATAATCACACAAATGAAATTATATTTATGTAATACTTTGTTTCTCTCATAACATGGTAATACGACTTATCTTTGATGCTGACAATGTCTGTGTTGCATGACAACGAAAAATTGCCATTGATACTACCTAGTTTATCTTCTTGTTGTTTTTTTCTCTTTTAATTAAAAAAAATATATATAATAATTTTATATCATGTATTAAACTATTAATTATATAAATATATATTATTTTATAGTAGTCAAATATTTTATAAAAAATAAGTTAAATAATTTTATATTATTATATATTCTTATCAAACGGGTCAAATAAATCTTAAATTTATAATATAAACTTGTTTAATAATAGTTAATCCCGAATTATTTTTTTCAATTAGACATCAACCTAGGAGTAAGAGGATTGAATTCTTAAGACATGGACAAAAAAAAATGATGCAGAAGTGTTAACTTGCCATTTTCATGAAATAACATAACTGTTCAGTTAAAACTGGCAAACAAGTACTCGGTACTTTTCTTAAACATTGGCTACGCCGTATGCTATCCAGTTGCCTTCTTTGGCTACGAAATATGGCATTTCAGTTGTTGACTAGAGAAAGAGAGAGACTTTTACCTAACCTCCTATCGAGACCAAATTCTTTCTAGTTCTATAAAAATAAGAAAATGAACTTATTGATACATCAAACATGGCCAATGATGGGGTGTGTAGTGATTAGGACAGGACATGAACTCGTAAAAATAAGAAAAATGATCGTATTGATACATCAAACTTAGCAAATGATGGGGTGTGTAGTGATTAGGGGTGGACACAAGCTCGTAAAAGTAAGAAAATGATCGTCTTGATACATCAAACATGGCTGATAGGGTGTGTAGCGATTAGGGCTAGACACAAACCAAGCTTGAGTTTGTTTGCTCAGGCTTGATTTGAGTTCAATAATTTTTTTTAGTTATTCGAGCTCAATTCATGTTTGATTAAAAAAACAAAAATTGCATTCAATATCAGCTTAAGCTCGTGAAACCTATTCTAATACAACCAAACTTGAAATATATTCAAAAAAAATTCTAATCAAAACACAAATGCTGATATGATAAATTTTTAATATCCAAATTCAACAAAACAAGGCAGCAGTCAACAACCTGCAATCCAACATGAAGGCAATAACCAACAATCCAACAAGAGGGTAACATCCAACATTCCAACTAAACAAACCAACCCATAGCCAACAATCCAACAAGCCAACAATCAAACCCATAGCAAAATAAATAAGTTTAAACTAATTAAATATTTATAGACTGAGCCTTATCGAGCCACAAAATCCTGTTCGAGCTCGGCTAGTAAAGTCAGATGAGCTGAGCTGATTTCTAACTTTATCAAATCAAATTCTAACACGCTCGACTCGTAAACTAACCCTAGTAGTGATACTACCGGAACCACTTTCCTCATGAAATGTGGTACAAGACAAAACATAACTAGCATATTAATTATTTAGCAAAATAAAAAAATGACATTAATTATCTCAACACCACTTCACATATTTTAATTGAACGCATCACGCTATATAAATTATGACATAAATTCCAAAATATGGAACTTTATACTTTTGAGCTCTAATCAAATATTATCATTAGCTCAAATTCTCATGATTTTGATATCGGAATGCATGCAAGAGCCAAACAAAATGTCCTGAAGTTGACAACCCCTCAATCCTCATTAATTATAAAAAATAAAAATGAAGAACACAAGCACGCAATACGTCTGCAGTCATAAGCAGCTGAATAGAAAAAGATACAACAATACTGAATGATCTAACAAATTTGAAAGAAATCTGAATTATAAAAGAATTACAATTCATCTTCTACAGCGTCTCTACATGGATTTTCTTAGGGTTTTATACAGCTTATAGCAAAATGAGAGTGTAATAAAAATCATGCTAACATCTATTCACATTGTCTTCAGGTAGCAAAAACCATCTTTAGCATAATCTTCTGTTAGAATCCAGAGCTTTACAATACGAAAAACTCACTACAAAAGACGTGATTATAAAGAAGTGAGGATCAAAACGGGAAACCTCAGTTTGAATTGATCTCAGATGGAAATCAACTTCAAAGCTGCAGCAATTGGCATGCCAAGAAAACCAAGGAAAATGCTAGCAAACCACTGCTGAAAACTGAGGGGAGACGTGTTCGCATATGCACCGAGGAACTCTACAATTATTATTTGGAAGAGGACCGTACTAGCGAGCACAGTCACAAACACATAGTTCTTTAGTATACCTTTGAAGACATTTATCTTCTCCATCTCTCTGGAGCTGATCTCATTGAAAACCTGAAGAAGATAGCAGCACACGAACAACTCCAATCAGATCGGAACCAGACACATCATGATAAGGGACTGATTTGACGGAATACAGTTCATTTAAAATAAAGTTTCACTTCAAAAAATCACTACTAGTTACAGAAAGGCGTGACTTGACTTTTTCTTGTCCTCCTAGTGTTCTTCTAGATGTCATAACATGTTTCACTATTGACCAATAGGATAAATAACTTGCTTAATGTAAATGTTCATCATGTCTGTTGTGCATGAAATGGGAAATCCCCAGTTCCATTTTCTGTATGCAAATTCTATACTCATATATAGCACATCAGAAAAAGACACCAACTGATTTCATTGATCTGATGATTTAAATATACCTGACAGAATACAAATGAGTTGAAAATGAGCGTGTTCAATATCATATCAGAATCTGGGCCATCAAGATGAAAAGCTATTTTTCCTCTTGTCTGAAGGTACCAGATTATGACGAACTGATACAAAGACTGGCCCAAAATATTCCTCCACATCACATTACTGATAAAGTTTCCTTTCCTACCAACTGGTGGACTTTTCATCAAGTTATCATTAGGAGGTTCTGTTGCTAATGCAAGAGCCCCTAGAGTGTCCATGATCATGTTGACCCATAGAAGCTGAACGGCTGTCAGGGGAGCATTCCCTAGGAGCACAAATATACCCCAAAGATCAAAGGAGGCAAGAAAGATGGTGTAATAAGACATTTATGGCAAAAAGAAAAAGAAGTAAATAGGATATGCAAAGAGAAAAGAGAACACCCAGCTTACCTGTTAAACAGGCTGAAGAAAAATTGACAATCAGCGCAACAACATTTACAGTAAGCTGGAATTGAACAAATTTCTGAATGTTTATGTACACTGAACGACCCCATTTGGCCACAGTCACTATTGTGGAGAAGTTATCGTCTAGTATTATCACATCAGCACTTTCTTTTGCCACCTGAAATAGAAGAAGCCTGATGATATGTATATTTAAGTTTTAAATGAAAAAAAAAAAAAAAAAAAAGAAGAAAAACTGGGGCTTCCGGATTGTATAGGCTTATATGTCATTATGATCTATTTTATATAAGACTATTAATTTCTTGTATTACGAACTGTAAAGAAGTTGATTGGCAAAATAAAGTTGAAAGGCTTAAAGATACTGACGGAAACCAATAAACCAGTAATCTAATTCCCAATGAGGCCATGACCATTAGGAAGTCCAACATCTAAGTAGAGAATACATTCTCAATGAGATTTTAGAAAATAATAAAAGAAAGAGCATCTGGGCAACACCTCAGTTCCAGCAATACCCATTGCAAGTCCAATATCTGCTTCGTGGAGTGCAGGAGCATCATTTGTACCATCACCTGTAACTGCAACAACATCTTCAAAAGTGGTCCGCAAGTGTTTCACAAGGGTATGCTTATCCATAGGTGAAGATCGAGCCATTACCTGCAATGAAGAAATATCATTTAGATGATAGGAAAGTTTCTTCTCGTTACAGGGTAATTTGCAAGAACAAATTCACAGAATCAGGCATCAAGAATTGCTTAGTAACTTGTAGTGGTCCATTGACTCCACTCCATGTTCCCAGCCAATTTTCACCAAAAATCAGTGCATTATATTCCATAGTAATAGTTGGCATACTAAACCAAATTAATTAAATGTGCATTTCAAATGAAGATGATTCAGTAGTTTGCAGTAATCACAAAGAAGGTGAAATATTATGCAGTAAAGCAAGATACTGCAAACTAACGAAGAAATTGAGTGTTACTAGCAACCTCTAAGATAGAGTCAAAGTTCAAGATAGTAAGTAATACAAAAATTACTTATTTACTATAATCCAGGAAAATATTAAGTTAGACCTGTCAGCTAATTAAACATGAAGTAAACAGATTATAAATAGATATCATGCTCAACTACAATGCCCGGAACACCAAAATGTTGACAAATAACATGAAAATGACTTGTGCGTGCAGACCTGAAGTTTTGGAATAATTTCCTGCAGTTCCTCCTCACTCTTCTCACGGAACTCAGGCCCTTCAATTGCTATACCATTATCAGTCAAAATTCCACATTCTCTAGCAATTGCCTTGGCAGTGGTTATGTTGTCCCCTGTAACCATCCTGACGATAATACCAGCTGACCTACAAATGGCAACAGACTCTTTGACACCAGGGCGAACTGGATCTTTAATACCCACTATTCCAATGCATGTGTAACCTGTAACTGGAATAGGACTTTCAGCAGAGAATTCAGTTCCAGTTTCCATGTAAGCAAGGCATAGTGTTCGAAGAGCTTCACCAGCAAATTGCTCAATTGTATTTTTCAAGTGGTTGATGGATTCTACATCAAGAGGTACAACATTACCATTTGAGTCAATGACCTTGTCACATGCAGCTAAAACTATTTCAGAGGCACCTTTACAGTGAGCCCTGAAACCACCATCAGGAAGTTCAATAACTACTCCCATTTGCTTCTTCAGCGAATTGAATGGCTCAACTTTCACTATTTTTGATTCTTTTCGTTCTAGTTGGAAATCTCCACCAAGCAATAAGCCAAATTCCAAAAGAGCAGTCTCAGTGGGTGTTCCCAGTATCACAATCTTGTCATCTTTGTTTTTGACAACTTCTCCACCAGTGTTGTTAAATATTGATTGAAGAAGAACTCTCAGAGCAGAATCAGGAATATCAGAACAGATATTAAAAGAGACCTTAGAGCTCCCCACTTCCTTAACCTTCCCACAAATACAAGCTTTCACAACAGTCATATGGTTGGTAGTTAGTGTCCCAGTCTTGTCACTACAGATAGTTGTGGCAGATCCCATTGTCTCACAAGCAGCCAAGTTACGGACAAGTGCTTTATCGTTCATCATCTTTTTCATTGCAAAAGCAAGGCTCAATGTTACTGCCAAAGGTAGCCCTTCAGGAACTGCAACCACAACAATTGTAACAGCAATGGCAAAGAATTCCAGAATTTCCACTGCATCATCTCCAGACCAGATCCATTGGGTTCCTTCTTGAAGCTTGCGGTTTAACAGTCCTTGCACCAAGACAGTAAAAGTAACAACAGCGAAAAACAGGCCTATTTTCCCTATGATGGTTGCCACGCCATTGAGTTTGACCTGCAATGGGGTCTCATCATCTCCTCCTTCACTTAGGGTAGCCATTAGTTTACCCCATTGAGTTCTCATGCCAACAGTAGTCACAAGCATCTTGCATGATCCATCTTGAACTTTAGTTCCTGACAGTAGAAAAGGACTTGCTACACTAATGTTTATCGGTTCACTTTCCCCTGTTAGACTGGATTCATTTATCAACACAGAGAAGCCTGCCACAAAAAGTCCATCAGCTGGGACCTGATCTCCAATACTAAGATGGACAATGTCACCAGGAAGTAAATCATAAATTGAAATCTTTTGCCTAAATCCATTTCGGGTAACCTGAACTGTAATTTTTTTCTTCTCCCTGTCTAAATCCTTAAACTGAAGAGATTGTTTATAATCACTTGTGGCAGTGACAAACACTACAAGCAAAATGCTTGCAACAATGCCAAGTCCGTCATGGGCTCCCTTGGGCCATCCTTCCATTGTTATACCAACAAGAAGAGAGACAAATGCACAAACAGCAAGTATCATGAGGGTCATATCTTGAAGGGCTTCCCATACAAAAACCCAAAATCCCCTGACTGGACTTTCTGTGAACTTGTTAATTCCATAAATCTCTTTTCTCTGATTAAGTAATTGCTCAGATGTTGATATCCCATTAGGGATTGATGTGTTGAGTTTGTTTGCAATACCTTCAACACCATCATGAATTTTCAACTTCTTCACGTCCCGGCCTTCAACAATGGATCCCAACTCATCAGCACAAATTTCAAAACCTGCAGCTTTGACTTCTGCTGGTACAGAGTACTCGCTTGACAAATTTAGACCTGCAAGGATTTCAGACGGAGTCAGAATTAAAATGTGAATCCCTTACACAAGCTTTTCAATTGATGTAGGTTGAGTTTTTTACCATGAATAAACTGAAGTGCAGCTTGTGAAACCAAAACTGCAACTCTGAACTTCTCCTATAATGTTATAGAAAACAGAAAATTAAAGGTGCGATTCACGGATATGAAGATGACAACTTCAAGCATGGAGGATTCTTTACTTGTTGAGTTCTATCGAAAATTTAGTTTTATATTTTAATAATGTTCATCATTGTCTGATTGTTTCTCCAGTTTTAGGTCAACTTTCTACTCAACATAACCATATTTTGATTGGTCAATGTAGACACTAGCATCTGCAGTCCAGCAAGTACTTAAAAAATTTATGACTTAGTTCATAGTGATGAAGAGAATATAACCAAAGCTTCTCTAAACTAAAACAAAGGTGTCATATTCCCTGATAAGGCTGGCCCAACCATAGAATCATTATCTTGGAACTATGTTGGCTGTATTGCTTGACAAACAGCACTTCAAAAATTTTAAGCTTAGATGCAACATAGTGCTCAATCTTTGTGCCCTTCTATCCTCATGAACTATCGACTGTACAAATGATATGTAGTAGCAGTGCCAGGAACAAACTTCTTGGCAAGTAATATAATTGAAAATTTACCAGTTTATTTATTTATTTAACTTTTTTTTTTTTTGCGAACATTCTAATTCCTATACACTAAAACGTTATCATCTTGATCCAATAAGGAATTTAACAATATATAATCCTAATTAGCCACTATGCAATCAATTTGTGGTCAATTTGTCATGTCACTCGTAATATTGCCCATCACCTTTTTTAACTTGCCATTAGGTTCCTACTTCCCATTTTTCAGTTTACTACCACATACATTTAAATTTCAAGTTCAGTCCATACCAACTTTCAGTTCACAGTATCTATTGCCCGTTCCCATGATGCTAAAATGTCATCAACATAATGTAAATAGTTGACCGGGAGACTGATGGTCCATTACAAATAAAATTGCACTACAAAATGAGAGCCAGCCGTTCATCTAATTTGGATTGTGAGGCATATAAGGTAATGTATTATACTAGGGGTACCGGCAAGCAAAAAAAGGAAACATGTCACATGTTAGCAATATGAAGCATAATAAGATAAATCCTGATTTTAATTTACTGATCTATTGTTGTTATAATTAACAGTATAAAATAAGGTATAATTGACATTAGTTACTAAGTAAATACTACCACATCAGTTTAAGATGTAGGAACTACAATGGAAATGAACTTCTAGATTTCATGATTTAATTGGAAATTATATTTTAAATCAAAAACACAAACAGGCATATTAGGCTTCATGTTTTACAGTTGAGTTGTCCAAAATTTTCTGACCAACCAAACAACCTAAAAAGAAAAGATTAAAAGATATTATCAATAAGAAACCTGATTTGAGCGGCGGATAGCCTCGGCTTCAAATCGCTTGGAAAGATTCGCAGTAAAGCGAAATCTTCTTTTACGATTCTTCACAAGCCAACAAAGCTTCCTCCATCTCTGAAGAGCCTCCTCCGACGAGTTCTTGTTCTTCACATCCCCAAAGTTCTCATTCAAGTAGCTCTCCATCACTTAGTCTTCCTTACGAAAATCCCATCAAAGCTCTCAGCCTCTTTACCTCATTCAAGCACAGTAACAGGTATGTTAAAGAGAAAGAGAAAGTGAAAGCAAAAGGAAAAGGAAGTCCGAGGAAAAAATTGAGAAATGGGAATCGAATTCCAAGATGTAAGCGTTTGATTTGAAGGAAATGAAATCAATTATTTTCCGGGTTTTGGAAAAGACCCGACTTCACCTTGTATAGGCTGCAAATACTTCTGTTTTTTAACTTTGTAGATTCCAACTTTCAAATTTATGAAATCTCTTCCTTGTTTTCTCATTTTACTGCCAGACAAAACAAGTCAAAGCCATTCACTATCACTTTACAAATAGTAGAAGTAGATCTAATGGTAGATTAGTAGGAGTAGGAGTAGGAGTAGGAGTAGGAGTAGGAGTTTGCAACGGAGGAAAATGAATGGAAACGTAAGGAAAATATCTTCATTACGCGTGAGGACAGCCCGGTAAAATGTTTGCCGCTATCTGATTCGTTGAGAAAACGGGATTCCATTTATGTCTGCATGTGCCTAGGAGAGCCAATCAGTAGTCGACAGAGTCTCCTATGTAGTGGGACCCATTGTGTTTTTTTGTTCCAAACTTGACAATTTGACATTTTTTTTATTTTTTTTTCATTTCAAATCAACTGTATAAAACAGTACTTACCTCCACCATGCTGACAAGGAGATAAGTGTAAGAAATTTTTAAAAAAAAATAGATCTTAAAGATAAGATTTTGTGTTATTCTCTTTTTCACATATTCTCTCCTCATGTTTTTTTTTTTTTAAATAAATAAATAAAAATTAAAACATAGTATCCTGATTTTGACTATTGATTGAACGAGAAAAACATATAATTAATTTTATACTTTTAAGAAAAATTGATTGAGAAATTAACAAGATCCTAATAAGAGGTAATTTAACGAAATAGTTGAGTGATTCAGGACTCAAATTGATTTTGACAATGAGCCCAAAACATGAGAGTTTATGTTGGACTTTACTTTTCCACGACATAGTTTACTTGGGTTATGGATATGTTGTCTGTGAAGGAAAAGTTTCAGGTGAGTTTATGTTGGGCCGAAATTCAAATAACCTATGTTGTTTGTCATTGTTCGAACTGAATTTGGAGTTGGGCTATACGAGATTGAGTTTTGTTAGACCCTATCCCACCTTGTTTGTAAAAGTTGATATTGTTAGACGGAAAATTTCTTATATGACTACTAATTATTAATATGATTTGTGGTAAAAACAAATTAATGTGGTAGAACGAATGATAAACTGTGGTGAAACCCATAAATTAATATAATTAATTTTAATTAACTTAATCATAAATATGACATATAATTTCTAAGACGTGATTTAATAAGATATATCCGAATTTAACTGTTAAATTGTTTTTATAATATTAAAAATCAAGTTTAAAAAAAATATTTGTAAGAAGGGTAATAACAAATCTTAATTAAGATCAAATTAATATTTAAAAATTATGAACATAATAGTTAAAAATCAAAAAAATAAACATCGTTATCATAGACTGTAAGTTATATAGTACATCAAAGAATTGGTGAGACACAGAAATGCACTAAATTAAAATGACAGCATCATATCAGATAATACAGTATGAAATGAAAGAAAGATAAGAGGGAAGGCAGTAGCCCCACCAAATCCTATGAAACAGAATGTGTGTGGGCGTGGGCGTGGATGTGGGCGGCTTCCCTTTTGTATAAATGAAAAAAATGAAATGATGACGATATGAAATGAACGCTCGCGTGCAGGCGCTATCTAATCACACTAATGATTCACGATCTACTCTCAATCTCTTTCTCTCTCCCATCTCCAATTAATCAGGAGAAATTTATGCTGCCCTTGAACAAATTCACAAAATAACAAACACAAGTTCTCACTGTGATCGATTAATTAAAGTTGTTGAACATAAAATGTATATTAGGTTAATTTTCTCATTAACTGTATAATATTTTCTGAGTATTTATATAAATAGATTTAACTCAAAATTAGGTCATAATTCGATCAGATTCATACTTATGCGTGCATACCAATTGTTTGTGCTTTTTTACGTGAGGATAATAATAAGGAAAGGTGGCCATTTAATTGGTGGGAATGCACCAAGGTCAACTTCAAAGTTCAAGCTATGATGGGTACGTGGTATTCTTTATTACAAGAAGATGAAGTGGCAATAAGGTATTTACTATTTAAATAAGTTATCGGAATTAGTAGATGATTGAATTTGCAAATGAGGACGCAACACAAAAGTCACATCCTAACATAAGAATCCATGATGAAGTGGAAGCGCTCGGTGGCTACACGCGTGCTCTGGAAAAAGACTAAAAAAACAAAAACAAAAAACAAAACGCCTCAACCTCAATTGCATACACTTACACATATATACCTGCCGCATATATGAGCCAAAGAAATTTATAAAATTAAATGTATCAAATTATTTTTATATTATATGTGGTGGAAATTAATTATTATGTCTAAATATCTTCAGTGTGTTAAGACGTTAGTCAAAATGTTTCTTGATAGAATTAGAACGATGAATTAGTTCAAATGTTACTAATTTACTGATCACAATTGATATTTTTCAATGATTTCAATTAAATTAAGAAAAAAATATCTCTTGCACAATGGTAGACATATAATTTCTATTTTTCTCTTTAGCAATAACTTTTTTTCTTTTTTCTTTTTTTAAAAAAAACAAAGAATTCTTCTTGGTACGACCAAGTTTTTTTTATGTTTCCTAAAGAACCATAATTTAGTCATAACAGGGGATAAAGGGAAAAGAAACAAACTCCGAATCCTAAGAAAGATGATGATCAAAAACATTGATTAATACATATGGTTCTATAAAAAAAAATGAAGGACAATGAATCTACACATCCTTAGCAAATATCAAATTATTAATTATGAAAGGAAACTAGAATTATATACACTAATTCAATGATATTAAGTGCAGCGACTTTAATTAAGCACATAAAGAAGAAATATAATATATAAGAATTAAGATACATATGTAAGCAAACTATTTAATTAAATGTGGATTAGTTACACATCTCTATCATTCTAGCTAGAGTCCCCCTTCCAAAATGGTTAGGTACGCTGGGAATAAAGTAGGAGAAAATAAAAGAAGTGTAAGAATTTACATTGAAGGTAGGACATGTTGACTCATCAATGCAATTCATCCTTAAAACCCTTTTCCTTAACAAAAAACAAGGTTATAATTAAGGTGGTATATATATATATTTTTTTTTTCAGAATCAAAAGTTGGTCATGTTACTCATGTATTAAGATGAACTTCTATTGCAAGATTTAAGATGTCTAGTGGAACATCCTCCACCCAAAAACAGTTAATGTAGTTAGAAGTAGAAAATCTAGCTAAGTAATGTGACACTTTGTTGCCATTCCCTCTTGTGTGGGAAAATGCAAGTTTTTGAAAAAAAAACCAATGAGACCCTTGCAGTCTTATACCAAACCACCAAAGTAACTCTTTTGAACTTCTTGATTTTGCAATGCATCAAAGAGTATCAAATAATCGGTCTCTGCAATTACACTTCTCACTTGAAGATCTTTAATGAATTTCTAATGAATAACGAAATGCCATAGCTTCTACTTATGCCATAATTATTTTACATTATTGTTAAAATATGAAAATATTGTTTCATTTTTAACAATAATTGAATCTCTGGTCACTTAGTTATTATTAATTTTTTAAATATCGAATAACTCTTTTAATCAAAAGTTTAAAGCGTTATATAAAGTTGTATATGAAACAAGGATTGGAAGCTTTCATGTCTCTCTCAATGTCATTGTATCACCATGAATATGGCAGCTGGGGAAATGTGGCCCAAACTTCAAAACTTATCTACATGTATAGTTTCTTTATCGATGTCTTAGTTAAAATAGCTCTTAGATATCTGTATGGAGCTAGATATGGGAGAATAGACCTTATCATAGTCTCACTATTTTGATGCTTATATTGTCTCTGATCTGATAGGAGTATCATTTGGTCCCGCCATCTCCTCTAAGGTTGAATGTGATCAGCTTTGTAAAGGCAGCAATGGAACCTTGTGGAAAATTAATAAAAGCATGAGTTTCTAAAGGGTGCAGATCTGAGTGGGTTGTGCTAAATTGGAATTACCAATCTTTGTCAAAAGCAGAGAAATTTGCGAAGAGAAAAGCAAAAGATTGTCAAATTTTGAAGGCCGTGACCAATGAGTTGGATGCGGCAACAAGAAAGAAATGGACCATGGAGTATATTTTAGCTAAAACTAGACTAGATGGGTGTTTGTGTTGAGGGCTACTTCCATTGAATCAGATTCCAATAGATCTGACCCTAGCTACTTGATCCCCACTCATTTAGCATTCCAACTGATCGAAGTGCATGGACATAGATTCTTTATGTGGTGAAAGCTCCATTCTTATTTAACGATTCTCTTTTTTTCTCTATGTTATTATAAACAAATTAACACTTGATCTATAACAAATCATTCTCTGCTCAAGAGAAGATTACAGAAGAAGCTGTAATTAAGAAGCAGGCTAGCAGGCAACAATTCTTTAATGCGTACGTGGCGTTAAAAGGCCCGTTCATGATTCATCTCCTGCTTTTCTTTCATTCTCATCCTCAACCTCAACCTCAACGTCATCATCATCATGAAACATATGTACATACATACATACATACATGTCACAGATAGAAGCATACATCAAAGAAAAAGCAGCTGCTCATAGCTAATGAGCATCCTCATACTGTCTGATAGAAACACTCATCGCAACAGTATAAATACCACTCCACCAGACCAAAAATCTGATAGATAAAAATCATCATTTTCATTCTCCCCTTTAGTAATAATAACCGGCTCTCTTTTAATTCCGTTGGATTTCCAACAAGAAAGTTTCAATCAACCACATGGGCAGCCATATCTTAGACGCACTCAATGTCCGCGTGGAAGGTTCCGGCGACAAAATTCTGGTCCTTGCTCATGGCTTTGGCACTGACCAATCTGCTTGGCAACGCATTCTCCCATATTTCACTCGCAATTACCGAGTCATTCTGTATGACCTTGTCTGTGCCGGCAGTGTCAACCCCGATTACTTCGATTTCCGTCGCTACACAACCCTTGATGCCTACGTTGATGACTTGCTTTACATTCTCGATGCTCTTCATGTCGAACGTTGTGCTTATGTCGGTCACTCTGTCTCCGCTATGATCGGAATCCTAGCTTCGATTCGCCGACCTGAGCTCTTCTTCAAACTCATCCTTATTGGTGCATCTCCAAGGTAATACGAAATTTAAGAATTAATCCCTTTCCTCGTTGAATCGGATTTTGTTTGATTTTATTTTTCCTTTCTAGATTCTTAAACGACAGAGATTACCATGGAGGATTCGAGCAAGGAGAAATCGAGAAAGTTTTTTCTGCAATGGAGGCCAATTACGCGGCATGGGTCAGCGGCTTTGCGCCATTAGCAGTCGGAGCTGATGTTCCGGCAGCGGTCCGAGAATTCAGTCGGACCCTGTTCAATATGAGACCTGACATCACATTGTTTGTGTCCCGGACCGTCTTCAACAGCGATATGAGAGGAGTTTTAGGACTGGTTAAGGTACCATGCTGTATAATTCAGACAGCTAAGGACGTGTCTGTTCCGTCATCGGTGGCGACTTATTTAAAGGAACATTTGGGTGGTCGGAGCACGGTGCAATGGCTGGAGACGGAGGGACACTTGCCCCATTTGAGTGCTCCTGCTCTGTTAGCTCGGAAGCTCCAAACGGCCCTTTCACAGTAGCGCGTGAACTTATATGCGCGTGTTATTCGTCAGCTACTGCCTAGACTGCTAATGGTATAGCAGAAGATAATGAAGGTGGGCCCGTGGTAGTTAAGAAGGGTGGAGATAGATGAGGACACCTGGCGACTAACTTGTGGATTGTGGAAACTAGTACATGGACTTTTGGGTTCATGGATTACAAAAGGATAATAGTCCCACGTGATAATCACGTGATGACGTGTATCATTTTCTTTTTTTAGTTGTCCTTTTCTTGATTCTAATATTTGGGGGTGCCTTACCGCCTTTGGGGGCCTTCTTTATTTTTATCTTTTTTCTGTAAAAGGGGGAGACAATTGGAAAGAAGGGAAAATGATTTTTAGTTGTGTACTTTTAGTACTTCAATTTTCAAAATATCACTAGCACTTGTGACTTTATCCACAAACATCAGCCAAAAAATTAAAAATTAAAAGCGAAGAGGAATTATTAAGAAAAATCAAATTTCTATGAGTGGGAGGAATCTTGTTTTGTTTTGCTAAGGTCCAACTCAGAAAGACAGAACCAATTCACCCATTATGTATTTATGGGGATTGGCCTTGTTCACATATTATTAGTCCTTAACACCACTAATTAATCAATTTTTCAGGCCCTTTTTTATTATTCATTTGGTGGTTTTCTTTTGATAAGATTAGATAGAGAATCTAACCCATATCCGGTTTGCATTACTATTCATCAGGCCTCCTACAGACAATCCGATCCACCTTACGCATTTTGTTAACTCAATCTTCAATAGCGTGTAGACTTCTCTTTAATCCTAGCTGGTGTTTCTTATTGGCCCATTATCCAAGCCCGTGTTATAAATTATTATTATTATTTTTTTTTTCTGGCTCAAGATTATAATATATTTGTAGCAAATTAACAAACTATACCTTGCAAACCAGCATGAGGTTTGTCAAACTCATATCTCGATTTTGTTAGTGTTTGCATAAAACTCGTAATTCTAAATATGCATTTAACTGAATTTAGCTCGTTAAAAATTGTAACAAAATTATGTCTCAGTGATTCAAACGAGTTGAGTTTGCAAGATTACAACTTCATTTTCACAAAATTTATACTCAATTTGTTTACTAAATCAGTTGTAAAATAAAACTCCAACTTAGCCTATTTAGAAAACAAACCAAACATGAATCAGTTTGGTCTCAAAAACTCCATTCAACCGACAAAACTAGCAGAGGCCTTATTGAACAAAAACATTAGAATTAAAGTGCCTTTCTGGAAATAGTTTACTACATAAAACATAAAACGTCTAAACATAATCAATGGATTTTATGACAAGAATTGCATAAAACTCTGGTATAAAAAAAAAAAAAAAAATTAACAAAAATTCTTGTTAATGTCTTTTTGAAACTGTTACAGTTACAGGCTTCTGCACCCTTTCTGTCTCTAGCATTTGTTTTAAATGTAATCGGCAGGAATGTGTTACTCAGTTTTGTCTCTTTTAATTGAATAATTAAAATTATCATTTTAATTTAAATTAAATTTAAACACTTAATTTTTATAACACTCAAATAGTTCAAAAAGTGTTAGTGAACAATTCTACTTATTTCAACCCCTAATTATAATCATGACAAAATTTACTAGAACCACACGAGAATTCTCTCATTTGGTATAAATCATTTCATAGTGTCCTATTTCTTCTTGTATATATATTATATAATCATCATATTAAGCTTAGTTCAGTTCACATGTTAGACCTTTTAGTCAATTACGGTAACATTTTTGCCACAATATAAATATGCAATTGCATGGTAAATGTGATTGATTTGTAGTCAATTACGGAGGCCAAAGAGGGCCTTAATTTGACTTTAACAATATATATATGTATGATGAATCTTGTGAGGCACAATTAATTCTTGAACTACAAGCACTAAGCAGTTGGTGATGTTACCAAACCACTATCTTTCCTGTTTACAATTTCTAGAATGGGAGGAGATCACGATGATAATGATTTTTCTTGTGTTTTTTATGATTAATTTAATTAAGAGGCATGTTTCTCCTTTTTAATGAGTCTATTCCGCGAGGATGGTATGAAATTTCATGTGGTTCATTGTTTTAGTAACACAAAGAGAATTATACTATAATAAATCGTGAATAAGTGTTATTAAGTCCAATTCCAAAGTTAGTAAAGAAAATAATCGTTAAAGGTGTAAAAAATAATTGTCAAGCGAGAATAATTTAATTTTTACATTTGAGATTTTAATCCCATTATATAAGATAATATGTAACTAAAATAATAATAGTAATATGATTAATAAAAATGTGTTACATGTCACGTTTATATTGAGATAATTATTAAAACTATTACAATAACTATAATTTAATTATGAGACAATAAGTAATATTGATTGAATCTGTACAACTTTCTGCATTTTCAATTATATTTCCTAATATATGCTACTACTTTACTACTTTATTATGTTATCATTTATTATTAATTATTTGTTAATCTCCGTGAATGATTGTTATATTTTCCTAATTCGGATACAAAACAGAGGCCTCCCAAGTCCTAGCGGTGTCTGCATATGTCGGTCATAAATTACTCTGTCATGTCGAAAGTAATGAATACGACTTTGTGACTGCATGTTTCATTACTAGGTATTTATATGATAATTACACACTTAGGCTGAGTTTAATAAAATATTTTTAAGAGAGTGTTGTAGTTTTTAAAAAATACAGTACTTAAAAATTATTTTTTTAATACTTTTTAGAGGTTTTTTTTAACTGATATTAAAAATCAAAAATACTTTCAAAAGTATTCTTAGTTATGTTTTTAAAAATTTTAAAAACTAATTATGACTTTTTAAAATATAAAAATTACCTGCTTAATTTTAAATTTTTTTAAATATATCCTTAATTAATTCATAAACTACCTTGTATCTCTCTCCAAATATGTCTTTACTTATTGATGTATTTTTTTGTTATCTTATACATGTACCTGTTAGGTTTATATTTTAAAATGACTTTTAAGTTTAAGTTTTTTACAAAATTGTTTGGTAATAGAAATTTAATTTTTTAAACTTTATAGAAAAATATTTTTGAGTTTTTAGAGCTGAAACTAAAAAAATAAGATTTTTTAAATATAAAATAATTGAAGCTCCAAGGGAGGAGTTTTTAAGAGACTAGAGTGGCCATAGCCTCTCCAAATTTTTTCAAAAACAATAATGTTAATATTTGGAATTAATTTTTAATCTAAATTTTCCTCTTGTTTAATATCGTGACCCCTCCAAGAATAAAAATAACATAATATTTTTACTTTTTGTTTACTATAAGATTATAATGAGTTAAAACTTAAAATTCATGATTAAAAACTAATGGGTTAAAATTTTTGTTATTTTTTTGTAACTTTTAAATTTTTATTATGTCTTTATGAGTAATTGAATTTCTAATTTTTTTTTTTTTTTTTTTGCTACTACTATTTTGGAATACGTTTATATAAAATTTTATTCGGCCCACCTACAAATAAATGTCTAGCTCCATCACTAGCCCGAATTTCAAATAAATTTTAATAATTATTTTATTTAGACAAATATAACTATAATATTTGTCAAAGTGGTCTTTTTAATAATTTTATTACTCAATATCCATTTAAAAAAAAAATCAAACAATTTTTTTTATCTCACAACATTTTTACGTTAACTAATCCAAATACTTTTTTATCTTTTTATATAACACTTCTTAAATAGCTTTACTTGAAAAGTACTTTTACACACATAGCTTTTACACAAAACTTAACCAAACATGACAAATCAAAGTAGCTTATGATATTTGACCAAACAAAAAGCTTGTTTATTATTTTTATTACCCACATAAATTTTTATAAAAAAAATTACCAAATAAGGTTGGTGTAACTCTTTGACAAATATTTTTTCACAATATGAAAGTCACATTAACTTTTTAAAAATTCATAACCAAACTTAACCTTAATCATTATTTGTAATCAATATTTAAAGTCCTTAACTAATCAAAATATATAGTTTAAGAAATGTCATATTTAAATATATATACTGGTAGATATGTCACTTGAATAATAATTTGGGTCTCTAAAGACAGCTGGGTGATTAGAAATATATGCTCAATTTCTTATCTTTTTGGGTAACTATTTTAAAAAACTTAATCTTAAAGTTAAATAAGATTAGTGAAGATGCACTTAAAAGGGTTTAAATACAATCTGAAAAATTATAATTAAATAATAAATTTTGTAAACTAATATTCTTAATGCATTTGGTAATGTCTAATTTTTTTTCAGAAGTAATAACTTATAAATTAAAAAATATTAAAATCAGAATCAACAATAATAAATGTGATCAATTTTTCTGCGTAAGAAGTATAGGAAAACCCTCAAATAATAATTATAGCCACATACAAGAAAGTCGCCGCCCCTCCGTGGATTCAGTCCTAAAGTCCTAACATATACCCAAATTGGGGCGCGACATTCTCGTTAATAATTAAGATAACAACGTTTTGATAAGACGAGGTCAAGTCTTCCAAACGTTTTAATATTGAATACTACTCCTAATTAAATTGGGAACAGAGGGTCCATCAGCCGTCAATCAAGGGACCCAAAGGTAAGTTTCTTAATCAATTTCTCCAAACTGCAACAGAATACCAACCGCATTCAGTAACGGAATGTGGAACACGTGGCTGGCAAACAAACATCCTAATTTCAATATTCAACCAAATGGTTTTTGTTACATGAATCATTAATTTGATTGCGTCAAAACTAAGAAAAATACTCGACAAATTAGTTCCCCAACTTAATCTTATTTTAATCCTTTAATTAAACATTCCAACACGAAAAAATCTCCACCAGATATAGATCTTTTTTCTAATTATTAATTATCTACCACTCTAATCATGTGGCAAGACTAGAAACGTTACCAAATATTGTTATATTATCTCACTAAACTAGTATTACGAAAAAGGAAGAGACACTAATTACATATTCTTGGAGGTTATAACTTAAAAAGGTACACAAAGCAAATGAAAGCCAAAAGCGGTTACAGATAAATACAAAGCAAACGCCAAAAAGAAGATGCCACTGATACCAAAATTCAAAACTAGTGGTTGGCATGCGTTATTTTGCAAAGTCCAAAAAAGCAAACCAACTCACTTCTTTTATCACAAAGCTTCTCCGTTACACTGTACCCAAAAAAAAAAAAAAAAAAAAGCTTCTCCGTTACAAAGATATTTACAACTTTTATTTTCCGACTTTTTTAACTATTAATTTCATTTTTCTGATTGCTTGGGGGGTTACGTGGGTATGAAATGATATGGTCGTACTGGTGGGGCTCATTCTTCTACTGTTCTTCCAGCGGCGTTGCCGGGTCTTGGTTGCCGTAAAAGCTCTATTAGTGTCTCCACCTGTCCGGACATTACACAACACACAAAAAAAACCAACCCCACTATCAGACAAAACGCAAATATTAAGATAATATTTGAACAGCAAAACGCATACAAAGAAAAATGTCGTTTATCGGCATACGACCATTTCTTTTTAGAATTATTTCATGGTAGGAGACTGACGTGGCATAACTGGAGCTACAAACTAAATACAGAATAGCCAATTTGTTATAGTATTATTTTCAAATTGCCATGCCACGTCAGTCACTACTAGAGTCGTCGACATGAAAAGTACTTTTACGACCGGAATACTTCTCTTACCTTTTGCTTGCCGCGATTTGTGCCGGACTGTGATAAAGCAATTAAAGGAGGAATTGCTCCTTCGCGAGCCACCATGGTACGATACGTGGAGCTATCTTCACAAATCTGTAACAAAATTGCCACCGCGATCTCCTTCTGTCTTTGTGACCCCACCTCAATAATTTCCACCAATACCGGAATACCTCCTTCCTCAACCACTACCGTTCTCGCCTCCGGTACTGCTACCAGCACACTCATCACGAACACTGACTTGTCCACCATATTTGACCCGAAATCAGCCATCAATTCCAGTAACGGTTTCATGATTCCGGCTTGTAAAGCCCTCATCTTGTTTTCTTTAACCGTACAAAGCGAATACAGAGCCGTTGATGCGTCCTTCTTCCCGCGAAATCCACCGTATTCTAGAAGGTTCACTAAAAGAGGAATAGCTCCTAACCGTCCGATTGCGATCTTATTCTCCTCTACTTGCGATAGACGAAGCAGAGCACATGCCGCGTTCTCCTTAGCCGTTGATGTTCCTGTTTTGAGAGCTCGAACAAGAGGCTTAATCGCTCCTGATGAAGCTATGAGCTCTTTGTTTTGGTCGCACAGTGAAAGATTCAAAACCGCGGTTACCCCATATTCTTGGAGCTGAAGATCAGAGGAAGATATAAGCGAAATCAACGGCTTAATTGCGCCGGCTTCAGCGATTTTGAGGCGATTTTCTGGTTTGTTCTTGGCGAGTAATCTGATCTCCATGGCTGCTTGCTTTTGCTCATCAATAGAACAGGATTCGAGATCAGATACCAACTGTCGAATAAAATCGTCCGAATCATCCGAAGCACAAGCAATCAGTAACCTCCGGCTCTGTGATGAAGCGGTAGCAAATTCACCGGATATGTCACTGTTACAATCGCTGAAAGCGGAGGATGAATTATCGTTGAGACTCAAATCACCGAAACTCCGTCCCATGTAACTATAATTCACTGGATTCTCTGTTCCCATATCCTGAATTCAGATAATCTCACTTCATGAAAGTTTCCCCTGGAGTTTTGGTCTAGGATTTCAGGATCCGAATGCGTGTTGTTTTCGGGTTGTTTTGTGGTTCGGACATTAGTCTGAAAAACAGAGAAGGGTGGGGACGAAGATATAAAGGGAGTTGAGGGTTAACATTTGGACCAGACCACTGCCTTGGGGTTTAGTCTGACACGTGTGTTTAACCGAGCATTGGCCCTACCAAAATCCTACTCCAGTAGCTCGTGCGAGGGTCAGGGGTTCTTCTTTCTCTTTCTCTTCTTTTAAATGCGTCAATGAAGGTTCTCGTTTCAATAAATTAAAGTTTCTTTTAGCTCTTTTTCCCTTTTTTTTTAATGTGACTTTCTTTCTTTTTTTCTATATGTTTAGGTAAATTCGGTTTATAAGATAATGGAAGGAATTTTCTTGAACAAAGAGAAAGGAGTGTAGCTTAGTATATTTTGAATAAATATATTTTTTATTATTTATATATATAAATTAATATAAGATGTACTTGAGTTACTCAAATAAAGAATTCAACTCAAAAATTTAATTCGTTGTCATCTTTTACAAATTAGAATACACTGAAGTTCTTATCGTTGAAAGCTAAAAAAGAGAGAAATAAAATTATAAAATTGTTTTTTTTGTTTGAATGAATATTCTAAGTCAAAAAATATAGTTTAAAACATTATTAATTTATTAACGAAAAAGACAAATGGCCAATAAGGTAGTTGTAACATAATTTCGGCATGACATAAGTATGCTGAATTGCAGTTGATAAAACAGTGGAAACGATTGGAGGCATGTTTATAAAATTTAATAATAATAATGGACACTGGGTCTGAGCCATGAAATTAAGACCCGCCTCTTTTTATTTCAGACCAATTTTTTATTTTACTAATTTCATGTAAAATTTTAAAAAGAAAAATATCAAGCTCTCGTAGCTCAGTTGGTTAGAGCACCCGTTTAGTAAGCGGGAGGTCTTGAGTTCGACTCTCAACGAGAGCATGGTTAAAGTCATTTTCTAAAACCTTTTTTAACTTTCAGATGCTTTTGGACCATCTCTGTAAGAGTTCCTTGTTTGAAATAAAAGACTATCCCACCTTACCCTTTCTAAATACAGAGTGCCAAGTCTTATCTGTTAGTGTTTTTTTCTTGAGTAAGATAATCGTCCACTTGAATCCAAGTTCTAAAATAAAACACCAAATGGAAGTTTTATAAATGATTTAGCATATAAAATTAGATGAAGAAAAGTGTATAATATTTGTTTGACCCTGTAAAATGCAAGCGTTTTCTTGTTTAATCTTTAATATTGATCAACAATTATCTCCTTCTTAGTCATAGCCCGTTTGGCAGCGTCAAAAGTCTTCCGTCTACCATTGTAATTATCTATCTTGCTGACATTGATTTTGAAAACAACACTACGAAATGATTGAAAACAGAGAGGTGCTTATTGCAAATATCAATGTGATTCATTGCATAAAATCTTAGGAGGGCTGAAGTTTTAAAAGTTCCATTGACAAAGAATAGCCAAATTTTGCCTAGTCCACATAATAGCACAAATCAATAATTGAAGTTATTGTGGTGCCAGTAATAGCATAAGCAAAAATCCAGAATTTCACAAAACAGGGTCCCTTTAATCGCAATTGTTACCAACCCTAGATTTATTTAATATACACAAAGCCAATATTTACATGAAACAGAAAGATCAATTCCAGAAATTGAAAATGTCACTCACAGACTCTGGTAAAAAAATAAAGAGAAATCGACTCAGACGAAAGCACATATCTCTGGTACAAAAGAAAACCACCTGAAACCAAAATTCCATTTCTCAGGCAAAGAGGGGCATTTGGGCAGCCAATGCCAAGTCTTCCTTGTAACCTTGTAATACAATATCTCTGGCCATGTGTAGCAGCAAATGCAGATCATCCCCTGATGCCAAAAGCAATAAACATGCTCATAATTATGGTAGCAAACCGACCCAAATTTTCGGCACATCATCTCGGGCAAGCTTTCCAATTCCACCCGATTCCCTGATTCATCCACTTCCCACAATTTGATGTTCCTTGAAATTCCATTACTCCCAATCCCACCAATCATATACAATTTCCCCCTTTTCTCACTCACCAAGCGGACAAAGGTAAGTTGGTTGGGTAATTCAACATTGGGTCTGTCCCATTTTCCACTCTCCAAATCAAAGCACACAATTGAACATGGCTCTGGTGTCGTAAAATACAAACACCCATTAAAGGGAACACCTTCCTGGTGAAAGTTGTCACCGAGAGTCGCCTGGAAGCCGTCAAACCGTTGCCAAGAAAGAAACTTTGAACTGTAAACGAAAGCGCAGTTGGAAGAAGACCCTGAACAGAGCATGAAAATTTTGTATCCTTCTGGAGTAGAAACCAAAGTGAGAAGCTCAAATTCAAAAGGATAAGTTGGAAATTCGATGGCTCTTGTGGATTTGGTCAAGAGATTGCATACAAGCATGGAAGATGAATTTGGGTTAGACAAGCAAAGGAGGCCATTAGAGGAGGACAGGTGAGCAGAGGGCGCTGAGCAGGGCAGCAAAACGGAGAGGGGCAGGGAGATGTTGTGCCAGGTGCCAACCACAGAGTCATACAAAGCAAACCGATTGTGACATTGTGGGTGTGAAAACAAAAGAAACGAAGAGAAAGGTGAAGAAGAAGCAGAGCATTTGGATATGAAATTGGGAGAGTATACGAGAGTGTTGAATAACTTACAAGTCGATCTCAGATTGAACAAAATCTTAAAAGGGAGGAAACAGAGTATATGCTCGAGTAGTTCCACCGGCAAATTGCTCCAGATCCTCGAATCCATTTCCGAGGACCTCGCATTAGACTTGATAGTTATGGTAGGTTTGCCGCCGGGACTCATCATCGGAGATTGCAGGATTTTTTGTGCTTTGTCTGGAAGACTCAGTCCGAAATTGCTCTAGGAGACTGGATCGCTGAATATTGAATCAAATCTCTCAAAGTTTTGTTTTACTTTGGGGGCAGCTAAAAAGAACGGGTAAATAATATCATCATTGACTAATATTGGTTGCGTTCACGTCGCGTGTAAGGACCGGGATAACCAACAGAGACACTATCCAATCAAAGTGGAGCGTGGCTGCGTAGTGTTTACATCAAAAGAAGGAAAAAACCAACCACGCAGACATTGTTGAAAAGATTTTTTTTTTTTTTGTGAAATTATATTAAAATTATCATCATTTTCATACTTTTATTTTAAAGATTTTAGTTTCACCAATTTTTTTACAAACTAATATTTCCGTAGCATCAACTCCCACTTAATTGCCTGTGAGCAAACACCGTGAGACAACACATCGCTTGTGATTGCTTGTGAGTGTGTCTTAATTAATATAATTCTCACTATCCCTTTAAGTTTACTACTTTTGGAAATCAGTAGAGTTTGTTAACGAAAAATAAAATAAAATTACAACTTAATATAAAAATTAATTTTGTTTTGATGCATCTTATGACTTGTGAGTGGGCAATCCACACTATATTCCCCAGTCTATTAAGTGTTGTGTTTTAGAATTAAGCAAAATCATAGCATCAATTATTTAGACCATTCTTCCTGTAATCAATAAGGATTCCTAACTTCTATGACAATCCCAAAAGAGAATGTAACTAAGCTTCATGTCGAAACAGTAGAATGAATTCTTCAGGATTGTGAAATCATTTGCCTCCATTCTTGTTATTTACGTAACTTGTGCTAAATTTAGGCAGTTCAATTCAAGAGAAAACAGATCACTATTTGAGCAAGATGGAGGAAAACTATTAAAGATGATTTGTGTACCTAGTAACCGCTCAATCCAGAAAAAGCGCTTCTTCATGGCTTAGTCCTTCCTGTGTTATTGCTCCTTCCTCTCCCCCAGTAATTTGTCATATTCCCTCCGCCTTCCAACTTAGAAACATCCGATTGGTTCTCTTGCTGCTCTTAGGATGCCCTGGTTCTTCCCCGGCCCCAAGGATTCCCAAATTCCTTTTTCCCTTCCATTACAGGGACTTGGAAGTTGGAACTGATTATCTTCCTCGTCATGGGACTCTGTCAGCTTCGTAACAGCACCAAGAGGGAAGTTGCCACCACGTCCAAGACCATGGATTAATTCTTGCATGGCTTGAGAGACCAATGATGCTTCTTCATTATTAGCAACTGCGATCATGCCTGCAACTTTCTAATTGTAATTCTTATCATCCTTGACATGGTACTGGGGCTTTTTCCTGGACCCCCATTTTGAGTTGGGGGTATTTTCAGCTGAGTTTTCAGCTTCTGTTCCCCATGATTTCTCCAATTTTCTGCTCATTGTGTCACCCAATAAATCATTTTCCTGAGTCTGCTACACTAAGACTGTCAAAGGAATAATCATATTCATATTGTGAAATCAGAGCAACATTTCTAGCTGTCTCTTTTTCATCTTTTATATCCAATATACTAGGATCAGGCAAGTCAGCTTTAGATTTCCTTACATATTTCCCAAGTGATAAGGACGATGAAAGCAAAGGCCCCTCAGGCTCCCTGTTAGCAGCTATTGCATTGTTTGACGGTAGTAACGTTGAGTCAACCAGTAACCCTTTCCCTTTATCATTCCTTCCCAAAGTAGACACAGACTGGGGTGCTGGTGTTGTCTCTAGCGAGGTGTTCAAGAGTTGAAGATCTTCATGGAGGGCTCCCTCCAAAATTCGTTGAATTACCTCTTCTGGATTCTGGTCGTGAACTTCTAGACAGGCAGCTAAAATCCTTTACCTTAAGCAGGGTCAAGGTCCCTTATTTGACTGATTATGGATTCCATAATTGCAGCATCTTCATCCATCTGCAATGGTTTAAACTTTACCCAAACTAGGTGTTGTTACAGAATGTGATTCCTTACAAGTTTCTTTAGGAGAAGACATCACAGTCCCCAGAAAAATACGGGCTGTTTTCTTTGTCTAAAAAAATCCAGCCGGAAAATATGAAACTAAATTAACAAAACTTGGTCCAGGAGATGCCACCAAGTTTGGTTTATATTTAAGTGATCTAACAAAAAATTAAAAAATAAAGGACTACTCGATGCATTTATCATGATTCTTAAGAAGTCAGAGCAACTCAATCCTAGCCTTTTTAACAAGAAAATGAAGAGTATGACCCTTTTAACAGTGACTTTTCATAACTAAACAGGACCTAAGGTATTCCAAATGGAAAATAATATTTTGCTTTCCCAAAAGGGTGTTATATGGAAAATAAGGTTTTCCAAATAGAAATATTTTTGTGTGTTTTAATGGCATTGGAGAAGATCAAAAATATGTCCTCCACAGTTTCCCATATAGAAAAAGATTTTCAGTTCTTTTGAGATGAACATCAATACTAACTGGGTCGGGACTCAGGAATCAGGATACATCTAAGCTATCTTAAACCCAAGCGGTTGGAGATGGAACATCAAAAGCTATTTTAAACAATTAGACAGGTCTATGCCACATAAATGTTTCCCAAATCAAAATTGAGACAACGATCATACAAGTAGAAGCTTTCAATTTTCACACCCCTAAAGTAGAGAATGTTGCTTTCTATATGGGATGCATGACGAGAACTATCCATATTGAACAGTTCGAAATTCCAATTTAACAGGCACCACCACAAGAAAATTTTAACTTCTCTAGGTATATATCCACTTACCAGAATCTCGCAATTTCTCAAATTCTGCTTAATATACTCAAATTCCTTTCCACATTTTGAAGAAAACTTTCCTTCTGATGGCTCTCCAGGACATGTAGTGAGCCTGCACCGAGCTCTCTAAAAGTTAGAACCAGAATATCTTCCCTTATAACCGGGTCCTCCACATTGGCAGGAAACACTTAAAGACTTTGAAGAAACTCACCACCAGCAAATCAGCTTGAAGCCGTGGGGAATCATGTTCAAATTGCTTTCCAGAAGAAATTAACACCTGTACATAATATCAGTTAGACTTTCTATCAAGAATTCCATGAACTGTATTACGTAAAAGATTTTGTTAATGATACACTCAAATAAGATTTCACTAACAAAATAAACCCCTCATTAGATGAATTTTATCTAACAAAGAGTAACCAGAACAAATGTAGATGATCTTTGGTATAGATTCTTGACCCCAAACATCAAGTTTTCTTCTATTCTTCACCCCTGAATTGCATGTGCACGATTTAGAAATGTAAGTGTCCCAGTATAGAAGAGTCAAGTTTGCTTCCTGGAAACTACTGTAACAGAGCCAGAAGCAATATAAGCATGCCTTTAATTCATTACGGAAATGCAAGATATGGTACACAAGACAAATGTTCATATATCCTTACCAACATTCTTGTCATCTCTTCATTTCCATGACTGTGTAAGGCGCATAAATTTAACAGCTTAGGCAAGTCGAGCAACTTCTTCCCCAACAGAATAGCTAAATGTAGAATTAGTTTACAACAGCGAATTGGAAACAACCAAAAACAAAAAAAGATGTGGTTGCAACCAAGCAATGCAAGTATCCAATAATCCAACTGTGATCATACGTTTCTTTTTGCATGTATGTTATAACCTCAAGATACGTATGTGTGATATCTAGAGTTGCACCATTAGACTTTGGTATAAGTTACAAGAGCAAAACTTTTATACATATTCTACAATTACTTGGAATCAATTGGCTCCATTGGCTAAGAGTTACAAGATATATCAACTAAAGATATTCATCCGCCAAAATCTATTCACGTTTCACACCTCCGTGGCAGTTTATCATATAAGCGCATAAACTTAGCTTTAGAGATAGCCGTTCAAGGCTTCAAGCTTATCAGACATATAAGATGAAAAGGAAAGGAAAAATGAAAAGTAAGTATGTCTCCATCTCTTCTTGTATGCAAGTCTGTAGATGAGGCAGATGTGCATTCAGATTAGAGCACTATGACGTTCACTGCTCACTATATCAAATTCATAAATACACAGAAACCAAATTCATAAATATACAGACCCTTCAACAAGACAAAATACATAGCAGAGCACTATTTACAAGAATCAAATTTTGAAAAAAAACAAAAACATCAGTTTAACATTCAGTTACTTTGTGGAGTTGAAAAGGAAAAGCATGCCGTGCCATGCTAATTATTCACAAACTACAGCAACATTGAGACAGAACACACCTTCATGTTCTTTTATACTGAGGCCATCAGCAGCTCGAGCACCTGCAGGATAAATACACGACGGCTTAAATCAAGCTCTCCAACAGTAATCCCATCAACTATTCCTTTGGCAACCCGTGATGCGGGAAATCATACCATCTGCTCCTAATTTGAAGGAAGCTGTCCAAGAATTCATGAATGGAGGTATCACTAGCCACTGAAAATACAGCAAAGAGAACTCAGAGAGTCTGAGATTTGCCCAATAAGATTAACTCCCAAAGGTTTGGAATTGCATTTGGAAACTTATTATGCATAGAAATATATTTTGTTTTTTTGTTCTTTTTATTGTCTCCGACATATTCGAGAAATCATAGCGACTGGAATGAAACCACGTCTAAGTTGTTGTTCACAGACGGGGCCTGGGAATCTGCATGAAACGTTGTCGTTCCGGAATATAGGGTTTCTGAGCTTGAAGAATAGCGGTCCTGTGGCCACCTCAAATTGAGATCGAGGGGTTTGATGCAAATCGAGGCGATGGAGAATCCGAGAAGGGTCAATGTGGATACGAAGGCCGTTGATGGGGATGGCAAGAAAGAAACGGATTTGAACGGGGCATTGAAGAATGGACACGCTGCGAATTCGGGTATCCTATAAATTTGGATTCGATTTTACTACTTCAAATTGGATCTTGTGGCATTTTGGGTTGCGAAGGAAGTTGGTGTGCCTGACGGTGTGATCCAGTAATATTAGCAAAATACTATGTAGAACTTTTTTTTTTTAATTATTTATAAAAATATTTTAAAGAAATTAATATATCACACAAAGAAAATTACATAACTACACCAATGTACATCTAAATACTAAAGATTATTGATGAACTTTTAAATTTTTATTGTCAAGATTTGATCCTTCTACACAAAAGAAAGAGAAATAGCACCTATTGGTTCTATAAAACTAAAAAATCAAGGTCATTGTTTCCTATACTTTTACATGCAAATAGTCAGTCACTAAGATGATTTGCTTATTAATTATTCTCATTTATATTTTTACATTTGATACGTTATAAATATAAAATTTTGTTTATTAATTTTGTTTATTTTATTTTTACTTGTAAATCGTTAAGTACTTAAACAATTTGTGTACTAATTATATTTTACATGTTATTTTTTAGTAATAAAACCATTTCCATACTAACTATATTTTTACATGTATTCGCCAAGCTTACTAACTAATTTTATTTATATTTTATAATGTAAATCATTAAGCACTAAATCGATTTGCTTACAATCAAAAGAATTTGATTTGCTTACAAACCACATATTTTCTATTCTTTATTTATATTTTTACATATAAATTTGATACTAACTTTTTCTTATTTATATTTTGTGTGTATCAACATATTTCCCATTCTCTCTTCAAAAAAAGAAAAAAGGTAAGGCTCAAACAAAGGGAACGATGTCCATTTCCCACCCATTTTCATTTTCCCTTTTGGGCAGACCCCTTACCCTTCCCACATCCAAAAAACTAGTGCTAGTGTTTGCGGGCAGTCAGTTCCAGATTTTAATTATAAGATTCGCAGATTTCTTCATGTGTCATCATAGATGGGAAACTTTGTTTTTGCTTTAAGCTGATAAATACAATGAATGTTCCATGTACTCAAGTGCTAAAATGTCACATAAACGTGTTCAGAGAAGCATTTAATGGTGTTTCACAAACATAACAGGATTAGACGTGATTTATAAAAATGAGGATTCTCCTCGTGCTTGAAGCTGCAAAAATTATAAATTCAAATTAGCAATTACAAGTTAACAAACTTATACTGCATCTTCCTTTTGCTGTTGAATTGTTATAATTATTACAAAATAGACAATAATATATCCAACAGTCCATAGTCCATTCAAGCTCGCTGAGGGGAAAACATCTTCCTGCTGAGATCGAGTCCAACGTCCATTCCATTGTAAGCAATAGGAGCGTACATCCACGTATCATCTGAGCTCAAAAGCTAGAAAAGAAATGCACACATACAGTCAGTGAATGTTTGTCAGTCACAGTATTCTGAGTACGAAGGCTGTTAATTTTGATATATTACCTTAATTTGGAGCTGTAAAAATTTCACATAAAGGACTGCCTCTTCAAGCATAGTGCTAATATCAACCTGTTGGATCATCCAAGAAAATGTAGCTTTCAGAAAAAGAATCAACTTGGCCTAGCTTGTAGAAATGTAGTATGGTTCTTAAATAACCATGCAATTAAAAACATGCACATGTATAAAAATAACCAAAGTATTACCTTGGTTCCATTAGGAACAAGGTTCTGCAGGATTCTAAGACGCTCATTTATTCTCTCTCTTCTTTTCTGCAAATATTAGAAAAGGAGAGAAATTGTAACTACAGATAATTCCAATGCATCTACAATATGCTAAAAGCTTATATGTTCAAGTTAATTACCCTTGCATAAAGGCTCTGGGGATCTGTTGCTGACCCCCTACTGGCTCTTGGCTTCCCACTTGAGTTGAGAGCCACAGATGCTTTAGATGGAGAAGTTGTTCCAGTATTAGTTTCCTGGGAAGGATTGTCATCTTCTGAGCAGTAACTACTAGAGCTCTGTCCATTTGATATTCGCACATTCGTCTCTTCTTCCTCGCTGCCACTTGGGGCAACCTTTTGGTTCTTCTTTGGCTGTTCATTCTTTTTACATCTTTGCACCTGAATATAGAATTATGATCACACACTATGAACTTCCACTTCACATGTTGGTTTAATAGAATCAGGGAGGTATATATGAAAAGATCATCATTGTACATACATCTTTTGAAACACGATGTTTCTTCTTCTGATTCAATGTTTCGTCAGTGTTGTTTTTATCTTCTGCTCCTACCAGCAATCCAGGCACATCCATCTTTCTTTTCAGCAGCAATGGCTTTTCAGGAGCAGGAATAGGTTCTGATTGACTGTAATCAGAATTCTCCACTATCTCACTGCTCCTATCTTGATGCAAGCACATATTCTCATCCATAACAATGTCAGTAAGTGATGGAAGGAAAGAGGCAGTATTTTTCTCATCCATCATGCAAATATCCATGGACTTACAGCTATTATTTACCTGAACTTGATTAGACTCACTAAAGTAATAGTTTTCATGGCTCGGAGTGGCATCAAAAAAAGTACTGATACTAGAATTACTACTGTAACTACTTTCTTGTGAAATATAATGCAGATTGGAAGTGAGAGCTTCTAAAGAATAAAATATACTCTCATCATTCTCAGCCACACCTATGTTAGATTCAGGAGTAGGAAAGAATGTAGATTGAATTCCAAAATTCAATCCCTCATCCTGCCCAAGAAGAAATGAACTCTGACCAAGAAATTGAGGTGTGAAATCAAGCTCTTCAGTGGCAAAAATTCTGTGAAAGCAGTCCCATTCTCCATCAGGAAAGGCTCCAAGAGATTCCATCTTTCTAGTGCACTTGGAAGCCTAAGGAGAAAGAATGGTATTCTTCTATTTGTGTACTGACACTACTAATAGTACAATTTGTGATGCAATGAGCAAAAAGTAGAGCCATATTTATAACCAATAACAAGTAAGAATGTTAGTAAGGATTGACTTCTTTTTGCATATTGCATTTTTAATTCCTAATCATTGCTCATTGGTAGGTCCTAGTTCTCTGCAACTAATCTCAGGAGTCCACTGTGGGGCCAATACCAGGCAAAGTACAACTCATATGGTGGCCAAGTTCATGCAATGATAGATTAGAATAATGTAATGCTTCAATGGCCTTTAAACACCTTAGACTTGTTTAAAATACCATCAAGAAGACTATGGGGGTCTAAGACTAATCATTGAGATGTAATAAATTGTGATTAACAGGTCGCTAAATGGTGATTTAGTTAGGCCTAATCAGACTCAAAAGCATGCGTGTATTTGACATTGTCAGAACGTGGGAGTCCTCCACAATATAATAAACAGAGAGAATTCTGCTGGCAAATAAACAAATTGTGGGCAAAGGGCGGCAACATCGTGGGGATGAGTCTGACATTCTTGAAAGTACTACTTCAAAGCCCGACATAGTAACCGTGGAGCTCGCTCTTTGTCTTCTTAGAATATTCATCCTAACAAGTTCACCTTTTGCTTGGACTCACCATTGATCTACCAGCTAGAAGAGATAAGATCAAGGATCCACGTACAAGACAGTTCAATCCCTCCCAGATTCTGATTAAGTACAATGTTGGCTAGATCAATACCATTTAACCATTCAACTCTATCTACTACAATACTTCAAAGATCATATCATCTAGGCTGTCATCAGGGAACTAGCATATCTACACCTAATGGCCTCCATGCGCCCATCAAAACTAAGACATAATTAAACATGCAATGAGG
Organism: Quillaja saponaria; assembly: GCA_029379385.1. NCBI lineage: Eukaryota > Viridiplantae > Streptophyta > Magnoliopsida > Fabales > Quillajaceae > Quillaja > Quillaja saponaria. The sequence continues at coordinate 26,281,248 of CM055610.1, forward strand.
CTAACTCTAGGAATAGGAGAGAATGTTGAATCAATGCATGGCCAACTACATGGTTAACAGACTATCACTTAGAATCAGATAAGTTTATCATTCACAGCATGAATCTTATAAAACTAATAGACAATGGATAGGCTTCTTTGCACCCAGTGTTTTCCTTGAAGTCTTTATTTTTCTCTTGCAAACAAAATTCTTCTGCTTTTGCTTTCAATTTTTCCAGTACCTCAAAAGAAGTCAAATTTGTCAAAAATCAGGACAGTGATGGGAGTAAAACAAACCAAATTAACAGACTATATTCCCAATTGTAAATCATTAGGACAATATCTATAGTAAACTCAAAACCTAGCTGTGATATCTTACTTAAGATTAATCCATTACCTCCAAATTCTTAGTAATCCAATAACTTAACTAAGAGAATCACTTTAGCTAAGCTTAGATTCCGCCGATTCTCGCGGTTCATCCCACGCGTCAGAAAGAGACTAATTTTCCACATTGTTTATGCATTTTCTCTTCGAAGAAATTTCGACAAGGTCTTCGCTGTTTGTTTTTTGGAAATTGCACCGCCCACTGCACGACCTTTGGGAACAGCAAAAGGAAACCCAGAAATCCCAAAAATTTAAGGAATTCAAAAATGCGATAATGGAACTCGGAATAAAATCTAGAAACCAAAACACTGTGAAGATTGAAAACCAAATAATTCTGATTTTATTCCCTCTCGAAATTGTCATGATTAATTTGCCATTTGTCACTTGCCATTTCCCCTCTCCTCCTCGCACGATTTAGGGTTAGGGTTCATCCCCATAAGCCAAAATTGTTCTTACTCTCAGTTTCGTTTCCCACATTAACAAAGGCTACAATGACAGCTCGTTCTGTCTTTATCAACTACCAACTGATCCTTTATTCATTTTTATTAGGCGTAGCCACCCAGTGCCAGCCACGTAACCCAAAAATTTTAGATACTTTATGAAATTAACGTCCCCAAATTAATTGTTATTCTATTATATCAACAAATAAAAATTGATTAATGTTTTCTTTTGCTTTGAAAAAAAAACCCAGTTAATTAATATGTACATTACATTGTTATAGTATGAAACTACTATAACAATATGGACATGAAGTATGGGATGAAGATTAAACAATGACATGAAACAAATGATAAGAAGAAAAAAATATGGATTTGTGTCAAAAATAAAATTATATGCTTCCACAAAATGTCATGAATGTTTCATGAATCATGGAAAAACTAGATAGTATTTCCAAAGCTTGGTTAAGTGGACAAGTGATAAGGTACGTTTTTGTTTTAAGAAAGGTTTGAGAGATCTACTTGCGATGAGGCAAGAGGCAATTAGTCAAAAACTTTTTATGGGTGTGCTGGTTAAATATAAACAAAATAATAGATTTGATCCAAAAAAAAATTTGAAATGATAATAGTAATAAAAAGAAGTGAAAGTAAAAACATAATTTTTTAAAATAATTTTAGATTTTAAAATAATTTTTTACATGATCAATAAATTATTTTTTTAAAAAGATAAATCATTTGTGAATTAAGCAGTTAACTAATTGACTATTCATTAAGAGTATTAAATAAACATCATCGGCCCTTTTTATATATTGATATTGAGATTTATATAAATAAATAAAAAAGTAGGGCTGAGCATGAGACTTGAAGGGTTTTTCAATTTATAATTATTCCCTACCACATTAAAAGGGTAGGTTTTTTAATAAAAAAAGTTAGAAGGGTAGGTTCATAATAAAAAATTCATAATCACAGTAAACGCGTCTTATCTCCTCCGCTAATATCGGATTCTGAGTCAAAGACTTTATATTTTATTAATTATAGACATAAAATATTTGTTATTAGGATATTAATAATATATTGTCAAACTATAAAGTTTTTTTTTATTATTTATTTTTTATGAAGGAACAAATACAAAATTATTTCATGGTGGTTTGTTTGGGTGGACAGTTCCAACTCCCAAGTCACTAAATCAGCCGTAGACTGTTGTAAACAATTATTTAGGTCATGGGTTGACAGAGTACTACAAATCACTGGAGCAATATTAAGCTCATTAATATTAATCAGCATGCGTAACTTATTTGTTACTAACACTTTAAGTTAAACAATCTTATCACAAGAGTATTAGTTGTAAGAATATTTTAATTTGTCAAAGCTGCTTGCTGGTTAAACTCTACTGAATTTAATTCATTTCCAATAAGATGTAAAATATAAATAGTTTTAATTGAGTAAAATTAATTAATAATTACCTTAAAAAGTAATTGTTACTCTGTATTTTATTCAAAATTCAAGTCACAATTTAGGCATCTAATTAAAGCAGATTTTCAAGGAGTCAAATAAACTACTATCAGGAAAATTGAATTTGCACCGCCAAAAAACAAAAAGAAGTTATTTATGTTCAAAATTTTTTAGAAGCAAATAAGGAGTACGTAAAGTCGTCTTCATATAAAAGTCAATAGAAGCATTTTGCTGTTGTTTGTTTTGCCCAAAGAGACAATTAGGAGCCTTAAAGGAAAAAAAAAAAAAAAAAGTTCCGAATGCACGCACACACTAAAAGCAGTAAATGGAACAATAAGAGTCATCACAAGTAACCATATCCATTACTACTAAGTTCAATAAATCAAGCTCTTGGCTCTTCAACCATCACAACCACAGATCAAACCCTTTATTGCCAACCAACAATCACCCAAAATCAACATATCTTCAGAAACGTGTAGCCTCAAATGGAGCACTAGAAAGTGAGAAGTGGAACACTTGATACAATCATAGAAACCGTGAGATCAAGCTGCATTTACTAAAACAAACAGTGGTTTTTCTGCCAGTCGATCTCGACCCTGAAACGAAGCAATGATAGCAATAAATTCCCAAACTGAAGATACCAGAACAAAAGAAATAATTCATCAGCAGTAAAAGAGTACCCTAAAGTTAAGTCCTGTATTTTAATACCCTACCAAACAATTATAAACTCTTATGAGGAAACCTATCTCTTTCATGTCAATGATATGCAGGAAGAGTATGAAGTTTTCATGTACCAAAAACTATACAAGAAGATTCCACTACAAATTTAACTACCTTGACCAATTGGTCCAATTCCAAAACCAGAATCAAGTGAAGCTGAAGAACTAGCCACATTTTGGATAACCATATTCACTATAAGAGGGGCATACCTTCAGCTCTGGCAATTCAATTACACAAGCACACTCAACCACATGTGCTCCAACACGCTCTGCAACAAAGTAAGTTAGAAGAGATTTACAAGCAGAATAACCAAGGTGTGTTAATCCTTGAGCTAACCATATAACAAAGACATATGATAAATCATGCTTCCTCGTAAAACCCATCCGGAAGCATACAAAAAAAATTACAGTGGTTCATTAACTAGACTAATGAGTTAATTACCTCATGTCAAGAAATTTATAATATAGCTAAATGTATAAAAGGGACATTTAAGTCTATGCAACACTAATCTCTTTCATCAGTTCAATTAGAATCAAAGCTAGTATCTTAAAACCATGAAAGTCCATTCCTTGCACCCATTAGAAAACTGTAAGATTGACTTTTTTACGCTTATCTATTACACACAATACAACCCCGCTCCCCAAACTCACTGTCTTTGAAAAGATGGACCCCACCTTATGCATACATTTCAATGACCAATAATCAGATGTGATAACTAGGCTAGAGCCCAGCTTTATAAGAACATAGTTACCAACACAAATTTATGACAAAGAAAACTTTAAACTTTAGTCTACTACCAATTAGCTTGATAGCAGCACATAGAGTTCCCCCAGTAGCAATAAGATCATCTATGACCAAGACACGCTCTCCTGCTTGTACAGCACCCACATGCATCTCCATTTTGTCTGTTCCATACTCCAACGAATACTCTTCTGAAATCACCTCCCCTGAAACACAAAAACCCCAAAATTTAATTATCAAAGCCGCCACAAAAGACAATTGCTTTAAGGAAATCAAAGTTAGCACATAAAGTAATACATGAAATCTAGTACTTAGAAGACCTCAACTAAAAAGGAAATTTCAATCAGATATATCTTCTTGGCCAGGCAACCAGATAAATTAATTTTAAAACACAAGGAATCTGTTCTGATGTTCCTTGATCATACAGATCTTAAGGACCAAGTTTGTAGCTCTAGATTGGAGAGGATGGCAAAAGTATACTATGTCAGAAGTCTGAACCTGTTAGCTTTAAGCTAGACACTTCAACTCCTTTGTACCCTTTATGCTTCAAACATTCCATTGTATACAAAGGGCATAAATCATAACGTGATCTTCAGGTTGAAGATTTTCTGGTACATTCCCAAGGATTAAAGGAATCATAGTCCTCTTTGTATATTTTACCTTCTTTTGAATATTCATCATCATTCAAGATTCATATAAACATTCCCATTCTGATGGAGAATTTCAGATAGAAAGGGCACAGGATTGTTTCAAGTGTCAACTCAAACAAACATAGTTGATCATAACATGGTAGAAAATTGCAATAAGGAAGTACTGTATGAAACAATTAACTTCTGGTCAATCACTTTCCAGAATAACATTGATAAAACCATCAAGTTCAGACTTCAGATAAGAGCAAAATTTTCTTACATCCTAATTTTATCACAGTTTGCACAGAACAGTGTCGGAATGGCAAAAGAGAACCTGTCTCAGAACCTGTTAGTATAAAGCATGAGGTGATGATGATCTTTAGGTTCATGAATTCCTTGTGGGTTTTCATGGGTTAGAAGAATCATAATCCTCTATTATCTTTCTCCTTCTTTTGAAACTTTCACATCATTCAAGCTTTCACACCAACGTCTTTTTTTGACAGGAGAGTTAGAGATATAATGGGGAGGATTGAGCAAGAGGATGAAAATTAAAATAGAAAAAAACATTACAACGCCCTCACTATTGAAGAAACATAGATGCAAAGTGCTTGGTTTTCCTCTAGACATATCACTATCAATCACATTCTCAACTCACCAGTAACTCATAAACAGAAAATGCCTTTCTTTCAAAAGATAGATTCAAAAGCAAAATATACCTTGCATCCTTGCCATTCAGGGGGGAGAGGGACATACCTGGTAATTTCTTGGGTTTTCTCATTGGAACAAACTTTGCCCTGATAGCTAATGCAATGGGTGGGCCAAATATGAATCCTCTTGCTTCGATGCCTACATTGTTTATCATAGAAATTAGCACCCATGTTCAGCAAAAAAGAAGAAAATATTACATTTAAATAAATTATAGACAACTCTTGCAGTAATAATTCAGCTTATGCTATGCTCTGATTTGTACAGATTCAATGTCTGGGTGACCAAATCTCCCAGTTCAACCTCCAAAAAAATAGAAATCTTCTAGGAGAGTATTTTTTTATTGCTTAATATTTTATCAAAGAATAGTGGCCTATGCTCAAGGGCATGGGATGATGGAACAGGCATAACTCATCAATCTCACATGTTGCAATTTTTAACAAGTCACTGAAAACACTGATTCTAATATTCTAAGTAAAATGAGTTCTTTTATATTTTAGTCTTGCCTATTCCCTGCAACTGCCACACTCTCCATCTATACAAATCCCTGAACTTGGCTAGTTCATTTTTTTTTTTTGAGTGTGTGGGAATTGCTATGCAATCTGTTTTATATCTTAATCTGTTTGGAGACAGAAGGGAGGTGGGTGGGAATGCTACAAAGACAAAAAAAAAAAAAAAAATTCATAGAAAAAGAAGTTGTATGAAGATAGAATTGAAGTACAATGAGAGTACAAGAAGTCCTCCTAGATAGAAAAATAGAAAAAAAATGAAAATGTCGGCCTTAATACACAAAAGAGCACACCAATCACTTTGTATTTCAACTAAAGAAACATCCTGAAATACTCCCGAAACAGAGCACACAGAAGCATGAAATAGTTAGGAAAAATTTGGACATTACGTTCCAACCAAATGTCAAGTCACCCAATAGTAGAGCTCAAATAAGGAGATCATAACGGATTAAAATATCAGCCATTACCTGCCACCACAGAGATATCTTTCCCTCTGTACCTCTCAACAAACAAATCGACGGTGTCTCTAAAAGCCCTTGTATCAAGAAGCAACGTGGTTATGTCTTGAAACATAATCCCTGCCAAAAAAAAGGTAGGCTTAACCCTCAACGAGTCCTCAGAACAGCATACCCAACAAACACAATTCATTCCAGCTAAAAAAAAAAATTAACCTTTTTACTAGAAACAAAAAAGTACCCACAACCCAAATGACAAATGGAATGCATTTGACAAACATGATGACAGTGGTGCATCTCTCACTGATTAACCCAGAATATCGGTAGAATATAAGGCAAGAAATATTGTAGATCGATTAAACTAAATAGCAACAAGGAACAATAAAAAGAGAAACCTTACCTGGCTTCGGGAAGTTTGGGATGACACGGATCGCAGAGGAAATCCTTGCTATTCTAGGGTCCTGGCCATTCTCCGAAGTCATACTTGGTCTTTGCGCAGAGTCACTCCCTACTCAACAACAACCAGCCAGACAAACTCCGACTGTCAGAGAGAAGAAAGAGCAAGACCTAATTGCATGGACGCGTGGATAGATTTAAAGGGGTATAACAAAGAAGAGGGAGGGCAGTCGCCAATGGCCTACCTTGTTTGATACTAGTACAAGTACAATTTTTTTTTTTAAAAAAAAAAACTATAATTCTATATATATATATATATAGCTCTTCTTTTTTCCTTTTTGGAAACAAAAAATATATTTTCTATTAAAATCTTTGAGCTGCATGAACGGGGATGAAAATTACATAAATGGTAGAAGATTCAAACGGTCACCGGAGACTGGAGGCTATAAATATAAATAGAAACTGAAATCCAAATCAGGTTAAATACGTATTACCGTGAAGCGCAGGGCTGTGAGGGCAGTTCCGTAATTTAGATAGAGATTCAGAGGTAACCGTGAAGACGTCGAAACGGCGGCGACACTGCCGTACAGAGGTTGGGCTTGTAGACGAGGTGACGCCTGGAGATAAGTGAATGAGGAAAAGAATGAATTCCACGAACACACAAGCGAAGCTGTTTACATTTCTTTTTCGGTTGGTGGCGGAACTCGGTGACATATTTGAGAACAACCTTTCTTTTTTATTATTATTCCTTTTTTTTTTTTTTTTATGAGCACAAGGATGACCAGGGGTCTAAATATTGTCCACTTTGTTTGTTAATAGTTAGTGAGCTATTGGTTCAGATTATTTATTCAGACTAAGTAATTCTCTTTACTTTTTTTTTTTTTTTCCTGAGTGGACTCCTTTACTTTCTTAAAATACATTATTAAAATAGAATTCAGATCAACTATGTAATCATGAAGGGCTTTTTGGTCCGACCAATTGGGCTGCAAGGCCCTGAATTCATGGTTCATGCATTTTCCTTATCTCTTCCATTTTTCTCATCTCTTCCCCACTCTTTATGACTAAATTTGGGAGAGGTAAGCCGGTGTGTTACGCAAGTGATCGGGTCAGAAAATTTTACATAAATTTAAATTTGATTTATTGTCAACTAAAAAAAAAATTATATAATTTTATTTGAAAAGTTATGACAAAGATCATATGTATAAAAATGTTTAATTTCATCCTATATTATTTAATATTTTTATATTATTTTAAAATATAAAATGAATTGAAATTCAGTGGTGGAATGTTTATTTAGATTTTCAGTTAGAAACAAACCTATTATAAATCACTTCAACATGTTATTTAAATAATTTAAATACATAGAAGTTGCTAAAACATTATAAAATTCTATTTTATTATTAAATAAAATAAGCAAATGAAATAGAAAATTCACCATTCATAAAATTCAAATGAAGTCCTAATTTAATTTATACATTTTGAAATAATGTTATTTGACTTAACATTATTTTCTTTCTAATACAAAAATATTAATATTTAATTAGCTTAAATATTTTTCTAAATTAATGGGTTAATATGTGGGTTTTTAAAAAAAATAAAAATAAAAATTAGTAAGTTGATTGTAGAAATTTTATCCTCAACTTTAGTAAATATAAGCCAAGTTATCATATAAAAATTATTTTTTGAAAAGGTCGACCCCACTCAAGTTAATCTAACTATGCCAGGAGGAGTTTTGGCCTAATGGGTCCATTTTTAAAAGCAAAAAGCAAGAAAGGGGAAAAGAAAAACTCAATTGCTAATATAGGGAAAGTTTAGAAACCGGTTTCTCCCTCCCAGTCAGCACCATTCATCAAATGCTTGTCCACGTCAAACGGCACCATTCCAGCAGCTGTTTATTATCTGCCATAACTACATGTCACGTAAAAACAAATATGCACGGAAAGGGTTGTAAGGCTTTTTCCAAAAAATAAAACCTTATTATTGGAAATAAATAAACCTTAACATTTTATTTCTAAACATCAATTTTCAAATAAACACTAAACAATGGAAAAATAGATAAACTAAATTGCTAAGAAAAATATTTATTTACCATTTTTAATTTAAAAATTAAACTAAATTTCTAAGAAAAAATAAAAAAAATCTTGAGGTTTATTTATTTATGACAAAAAAGTACAATATTTCTTTTACAAATTCAATTTTTATTCACCTCTTAAATTCATGTATTATTTTATTTTTGAAATATAAAAACAATGCAAGTTTAGCTAAGAGAAAAGGGTAGACATAAAATAATAATTTGAATGAGCTGAAAACTATAAATTATAATGCATATGGTTATTGAATGATTCTTAACGTGTAATTACTTTCATTGGGGTTGAAACGGTTTTATTGCAAAAGAATTTAATATAATAATTGTATAGACTAATTCTACCCCCATTTTTCCAATTAAAAAAAACTTTAAATATCAAAAAAACACTTTTTATAGTCTTCAAAAAGTTTATATGTTTCAATAAAAAGTATAATGTTATTTTTTTAGTGTTTAAAATTTTAATTATTAAAAATACTAGAGACGAATTTATGAAAAATGAAAGGGTTATTTTTACATTATAAAATTAATATATCTACATACAGACAATGGTAGTATTTCAAACTAAATTTGTTTATAATAATTATTTTTTCAAAATAAAAGTGCACTTCATGTATATTGTGTTCTTGTCAAGACAGGAAGATAATAAACAGCTGCTGGAATGGTGCTGTTTGACGTGGACAAGCATAGTGCTGACTGTAGGAAGAAACCGGATTTTTACTTCCACTATATTAACAAATTAGTTTTTGTTTTTCCCTTCTTTTTTTTTTTTTCATTTGAAAATGGACCCACTAGGCCAAAACTCCGAAGAAAGGAATAGGTTCTTTACAAAAATGAAAAAGAATATATGACAAACATATAAGTAGCCACACGCGCACATGCTAAATAATTTAAAATATATATATTCCTTTTTTACCAAAAAAAGTAAATAAAAAATATATATATTAAGTTATTATTTAAAATTTGTATAGTTTTCTTAACAGGAAAAAAAGAGTTAGTGTGTGAGTGAAAATTGATAGTTATTAAGAGATAAAATATGAAAGACTTGTTGTTAGTATATAAGTGGATAAGGGTAGAAACTAGTTATTAAGAGAGAAAATTTATTTTTTAATTAATTTATACTATTTTAAAGTATGAGATTTTAAGATATTATGGTTTTTATATTAGTATAGAATATAGGTATATTGCATATATGAATAATGTCTTTGGCCAATTTTTTTTTTAATTTTCTAATTATGCAATCGAATAGTATTCAGATCAATTTATCTAATTTACTTTTTAAAATCAAAGATAGATGACTATAATTTATAAAATAAAATTATTTAGTAGTTGACTTGTGTAATTATTATTATATATTTTTTTAATTAGTGTTTAAAAATATTATTAAAAATAACAATTTATAAATTATAAAAGTATTTTGAGATCAATTGCTCTCTCAAAAAAAAAAAAAAAAACCGAAATGAAAAAGAGTATGAATGGGTTGAATTGAACTCCATAGGCCCAAGTATGCTGGGTTAGTTAAGCGAGCGAGGCCCAACTTCAAACAAACATGGAGAGGGATTGGGACAGCCTTCGCCGCTTTCTTCTTGGGTTAAATGCCAAACTAAAAACGTTGCCTCAGATCTTCGACCCACATCCGATTCCAATAAGCCCACTTCCACGTGCCTTCCTTGATTTCTTCTTTTAACTTAGAAAGATAATTTATAAAATAAAAAGAAAAAAAATATATTTTTATGTATTGTAATAGATTGGATCATGCCTGATCTAACTAAAATTTAAAGTTAATCAAAATTTGAATGGATTTGAAAATATAGTGAGAGAACTTGATCCAATTAGAATTCGATCTGAATTATAATCATCTTATTTATATTTATATTTATTCATAATTTTATTTAAATTCAATTTAAAGAAAATGTAATTAGCAGATGAGTTGGATAAAAAAAATCTAGACATCAAATTAAAACTCCTATGTGTTGCTAGACGTTTTATTTTGTTGGGCTCATTTACAATCTTACTGGATAATAGAATGATGATTTTACTACACTTAATGGAATAATAGACAATTTTGTTTTATGGGTTTAATAATTAGAAGATAAAGTATTACTTGAAATGTATTTATTTTGATTATTTAATTCCAATCGTGACGAAATTGATGTGTCCGACATTGAGGTGGAAGGTTAAAAGAAGGAGGTCACATGTTTGTTTGTTGTTTTTTTGATTTTCCCTTGAAAGATTCGTGTACGTAATGTATTCAATGAATTGCATAAACGAAAACCATGTGTTGAAATAAAGTAAAAGCTTGTTAAATGATTTAGAATCTTAACGTTTTGTTTTGGCTGGGTGCATGCCTTGAGTATAAAAGAAAAAATCACTATAGTACTATGAGGAAACAATCATTTCATGCAGCAAGGCTTTGCTTCTGTCTTTAGTCTATATAATTAAAAAGATTGGTTACTAAGAAAAGAAACTAAGATGCCAAAAAAAAGCATATATCCCAAATTCGTATGTTTTATAATAAGGTGAGAGTCACAGTGATCGAATGCATGTGTCACTATTTGCAAAAAAAAAAAAAAAAGGTTTAAAAGGTGCAAATTAAATTAACTTCACCAATAAGTGTTATATATATATATATATATATAAATATATATTTAACAGCAACACAAAGAAAATGAGGCAGACAAGAAAATACATGGTAGCCAACAGTTGTGCAGTGAGCTTCTCTAGCAAGAAGATCGGTTGCTTTGTGTCCCATCCGTATTTATTAACAATGGTTGCAGATTTCTCCTCAATATTTATTAACAACGATTGCGTATTTAATATTAAGACAATTTTATTATTAATTATTTTTTATTTATATTTTTTTACATCCAATATCAAAAACTAGATCTGAACGGTTGAATATTTCATTTCAGTGATATTTTTGGGAACGTGATGGCTAAGTAGCAACTGCTTCTCTTTCTTATAATAAAAAAATAAAATATCCTCTTAAGTAACTATTATTTAACTCATTGTTCTTGGTTTTTAGAACACCAAACCACATAATCATACTTTGAGTTCTTGACTTTTTTTATTTTTATTTTATGATGTAAATATATAATTAAGAATTAAGTGAATTAACTATTCTCATTTATTATTTTTTTATTTGTAAATTGCCTAGATCTAGATAAAACCTACTAATTATTGTTATTTGTATTTTTACATATAAAGCGTCAAGAACTCTATTACTATATATTTATATTTTTACTTTAGATCACTACAAAGTAACAATATTAATTTAGTTATTAACTAATCCTATAATTTATAAATTGTCACGATCTCAAACAATTTAACTTTGAGTATTTTTATTTATGTTTTACATATAAATTGTCTAAAACTAAGACAACTTATATGCCAACTTTTTTAGACGTAAATCTATCACAGTTAAAGATGACTGATGTTCTATCTATTCTCATCTTGTTTTTACACTAAAGTGCTACAGTCATTGAAGTACGATTATGTGTTCTATTCTATCTATTCCTATTCATTCTTTACATGTAAATTGTCATAGTAAGATGACTAATTCTTTTTATTTATGTTTATACACATAATAGTCAAATGCTGATTTTTACTTAGGGAACGTCATGACTAGTAACAACTATTTTTCTTTCTGATAGTTTCGTAACCTAAAAGTATTTAATATAAATTACATATCTTAAATCATTGAAAATTTCTTTCTTACAAAAAACAAAATACTTATAATTCAGTCGTATCAACTCTCGTCTGGTAATTAAATATCCTCTTCACATTATCACAGCTTAAAAGCAAGATGAGATCATGAGTAAAGATATCAAATTTTATCCTGTCTATAATTTAACTTTTCAAGTCTTTTCTAGTTTGAATAAAGTCGACTGAGAATCTAAAAGAAGAAACTCAATTTTGCTACACTAATGACTAAGGTATATCCACAAAAATGTTCTTTTTTTTCTTTTCGAAATAAATAACATGTTATAAGATTGATTCCTAAGCTTTGGTATTAATGTTTCAAATTTGCACCCCTTTCATAAATTATTATGTTCCGAGTTGAGTCAGTTGAATAATTAGAGTAAATCTTTGAATTTCAAAGAGAACACGTGAGTCAAATAGTGATATAGTCAATCTTCAGCCTCTGCTCTCAAGTCTCAAACACCAGGTTGTATTATAAAATATAAAAATAATATTCTACTCTTACTTTGTATTCGTTGAAAAGTAGAAGCCTCCCAAATATCTTGTTATAATATTTAGCTCATAATCATTCTCTGTGAGTAAAAGATAAAATTAGAAATGCTAAAAGAAAAATAAGATAAATCTAATTCCAATTCATATCAAAATTACATTTTAATTATTTTGGATTGAATCAATGTTAATAGTATAAAATTTAAAACTTATGAATAAGATTTTATTTGATGCAGTTCACTACTGTACTTAATCTAACACAATATTTGTATTCTAAAATAATAATTATTATTTTGTGAGAACCTAACACAATATTAATGTAATCACATAATATATTAATGTTGATGTTATATACTTATATATAATTACAAATGTCTAAATTCACGATCCTTACGATTTTTTGGAAAATAATTTTTTTTTGTCATTAAGTCACTTTTATATATAATTTAGACTCAGTTTTTATATGAAAGTTAAAGTTTAATTTTTTTTATTTTTATATGAAGATTAAATTCCTAAATGTGACCCTTTTATTTTTATTAATACCTATATAATGTCATTTCAAAAACATTATACCTATTTTTTTATTTAACTTAGCAAGGTATGGGAAAAGAAAATACTTTATTTTTTTCACAAAGTAGATGTCATGTATTTGACCGAATCAAATATTTGATTATGTGTAAGTTATTTCAATCAAATGTGGTCGTTAAAAAGGGAAAAATAGAAAAAGAAAGTAAATATATATGTTATTACTTGATTTGCTTCCAAATAAGTAAATATAAAAAAGAAGAAGATTGTTTTCCTTAATTATTAAGGGCAGACCTGGGGAGAAGAATACCATAATATAATATGTTAATCTAATTAATAATAAATTTTACAATGACAATAAATAAAATGATCATAAATTTCCATATCCATAAAATATTACATGCATCATTGAACTAAATAGTGAATTTTACTCACTTGTTTGTTGTATGTGACAATGTGGTCTGGTTGGTTGCTTCCTTCTAGTTAATCGCCTATGACCGACCTCCTAACAAACAAACCAAACATTTAAAGAAAAAAGAAAAATGTTCAAATACATGAACCATGAATCACATGCCAAATTACCAAACAATACTTTGATTAAAGTCTTCTCAAAGAAAAAGTCTCTGGTGATTACACAAGGCTGCGGGCTGCTTCAATTGACGGCTCTTTATTTTAGACCAAACAAGGACACCAATCCAACTTTCCTTTGTATTTTTGTTGTTGACTTGGAACTTCACTACGTCGTGAACACTTCTTTCACTCTTTCATTCTTTGACCGACTCTTGGTCCCTCTTGGCCACCAAGAAATCTCTCTCTCTTTCTTGCATAACTAAAAACGTGCTCCACTCCTAGTCCACCTGTACTCTATCGATCTTTCTTTCTTTTAAAATTGTAATTTCAATAAATATTAATTACTAATTTTGTAACTTGCCCACCCTGCTTATCTTACTTTCTCACCACTTGTCACGCAACTTCCTCTCTTTCTCTTTCTCTACTCCTTTATAAGCACACCCCCACCTCCTCACTCTCACTCAATCTCACAAAACCCACACCCCCAAATCAAACACAGAATCTCTCTTTCTCTCTCAATTACACGGAAGCTTTTGCATTTGAGATCAGATCAGATGGCTATGGACGCCCTCAACTCACCCACCACCGCTACGCCTTCGTTTAGCTACGATGAGACCAACCTCCACTGTCTGGAACCATGGACAAAGAGGAAGCGTTCAAGGCGTTCCCGTTTTGATAACACTCCTTGCACAGAGGAAGAGTATCTCGCTCTCTGTCTCATTATGCTTGCTCGTGGAGGCGGAAGCAGCGGCACCACCATCAATTTCAATCACTCCGACCGACATAGCTCACCTGTTCATACTCCTCCTCAATCTGAGTCGGCGGCAGCGTCTGACAGCCCTGCCAAGCTCAGTTACAAGTGCTCTGTTTGTAACAAGGCGTTTTCCTCATACCAGGCTCTTGGTGGACACAAAGCCAGTCATAGGAAACTAGCAGGCGGTGGCGGCGGAGACGATCAATCCACCTCATCAGCGGTCACCACCACCTCTGCCAACACAGCAACTAAAGTATCTAACGGCGGTGGTAGGCTCCACGAGTGCTCCATCTGTCGCAAGTCTTTTCCTACTGGACAAGCTTTGGGCGGGCACAAGCGTTGCCACTACGAAGGCGGTGTTGGTGGCCACGGCGGTGCCAGTAGCAGCGCTGTTACTTCTTCGGAAGGTGTTGGCTCCACTCACACCATGAGCCACAGCCAGCGTGACTTTGATCTCAACCTCCCAGCCTTGCCTGATTTCTCGCCGAAATTCTTCGTTTCCGGTGACGACGAGGTTGAAAGCCCTCATCCATTGAAGAAACCACGCCTACTGATGCCACCCAAGCTTGAAATTTCTCAAGACCACTAAATTCAATTCATCAGCTACTGGGAATTTCGCCAAATTTAGTTCTTTCATTAGGATCGATTAGATAAAACATTCATTCATTTCTATGTTTGGAATTTTTTCTGTACAAACATGTTGAAAATTCTCTTTTGCTTGTGAAATTCGACAATCGTAATTTAATTAATTAATTATTATTTTATTCCTTTTCCTTGCTCTTGAGTCATGATTGATAATATTCATACGAATCCATCTAAATTGCGCCGTATTAAAGTCGGGAAAAGTCTTAACTTAAGCCGCAGAATCGGCATGATGAAATTGCACAACCGCGTGTGCACAGAGCCCTTGGCTAAGGACTGTGTTGGTTAGGTGTCACTATACAGCTAAAATCCATGAAGTTCACGCACAAGTTCATGTATTCATGTTACCCCCAAACTTCCACTTTCTATTTTTTATTAAATTCCTATTAAGTAAAATTATAGAATTGAATCGTTGACGTGGAATAGAGTATGGGGGATGTTTGGTGTGGATAAGAACTAAGAAGGATCGAGGTTTGGCCATGGAGCTGATTAGGATGACAGACAGGTGGGCTTACTTATCTGGTTCTTTGTTAGTCTTATGTCACGTCATTGAATTGTCCTAAGAAGGTAAATAAATTAGTGTTGGGAATTTTGGGAAGTTTTACATGTGTTGAGAATGGAATTCGACGTTTTTGCTGTGTTTTACGTGTCCGTGAAATACTATTCCACAAAGTTGTGGAAACTTGAAAGAGAGGCGGTACCCAAACATTAGAAGGCCGTGTATGGATGGGAAAGATGCGTAGAGAATTAAGAAACAAAATATTGGGTGTTCTTTTGGACAAATTCACGTTAAAGGGAACAATTTTGTTGCCTCCAAACTGCACCCACTATCCTTTGCGTGTTAGGGAACCCAATTGAAGATTACAATGTAAGACCATTATTATAAGCGTTCACACTTGAAATATTTGTCATTAAGGAACATAATTAGTCTTTTTACGAAAAAAATATAAAAGTCAACTTGTAACATGATTTGGTTAGTAACTATTCTTATTTAGATTCCTACGTATAAATTATCAAGTAATAACATATGAAATTTGTAGGCCTTGCTTTGCCAGTGTCAATTTTTAGCATATTTTAATATTAGCATGTATGTACATATGTGCACTATATATATTGTATCTTAATTTAAAATTTTAATTAATTTATTTTAATAAAAAATATTTATATATTAAAATAATTGAAAATAGTAAGAGAGTGGAAGGGTGGAATATAATACGAAAATGAGAAAGTTCTTATTTAATAGTTATTAAATGATTGGAAGAACTCTATTAATTAAATTTATTTTTTAATTAATTTAAATACTTAATATGTGTATATTATTTAATGAAAGATTGCGAAGATTTTTTAATTTTTATAATAATATAGTTATAAGAGTAAGACAATTTTATAATTGAGCTCAAATATGAGTCCAAAGTTGGGGGATCAGATTATAATTAGGCCCATTCAATTCTAGTTCTTATGATACTTGTTTTGAAGATTGGGCTATAGGCTAATAGTGCTAAGTTTGAACGAAAAGTTGTTAAGAATTTTTTTTTTTTTAAGTTTATTGATGAAATTAAATGATTCAACACTTTATGAATGTAATTGACAAATTGATTATTAGTTAGCAACAAATATGAAGTTTGGTAGGGGTGAATTCGAACAAAACAACTTGAAACTGACCCATGCAAAAAATAAATTAACAAGTCTGTTGAATTTTTTATGTTTCTATCGAGTCAGGTTAGTTTTGCGGTCTGTTAATTTTAGAATTCAGTCAACCGACTTGACCGACTTACATATAATTTTTATTTTATTTTTATACCTTAAATATATAGATGGCACAAAATAAAAAGGTTGAATTAACACTTATTTTATACACTCCCATATAATATAACCCCTAATCCATCAGCTTGCAAAACCTGTTATTTTCTAACAACTAACCCAGCCCACAAGACAACCAAAGCCTAAATCCTTGCAGCCCATTAATCAATCTCATCTCTTTCCCTTTGTTCTCATTCAATCCAGTGGCCTAAAAAGAGCTCAATCTGCAGTGAACCAGTGCTTTTGCTTTCTTTTTGACTCAAGTACCACATCCCGTCATTCCTTTTATCGTCTTTAAGTACTAAGAATATATACAGCGTTTGGAGGGGAGTCCCGGACGCCCGGGCCGCTTGGCCATGGAAGTGGCTCGTTTGTCATGCCGCAGCCAGCATTCCACCACACGTTTCAAGCCTCGAATTTGAGAAGACACGGTCCTATCTTTTCTTTTTTTTTTTATATCATTTATCATCTAATTTTATTTTCTTTTCATCTCTCCATATATATCAACTTAAATCAACGAAATATAGTCTCAGATCATGATCACTTTGTATAAGAGTTTCAAACTATGATCTGAGTCTATGATTCTTGTCTCACCTCAACCTAAATGGACCATATATACTTGCCTAATATTCAACCATGTATTTGTCCGAAATTGTATAATTAATTCTCACATTTAAATATATAGTAGTAATTATTATATAATGTGAAAATTCAATTGGAAAATCGGATTAATTAATTAACCAATGGAAAAAAAGAAAAAAAAAAACTGATTTAATTTGTTTGATCATTATGTACAATTTCCATTACAGTTTTATAGAACAAAAAGTTAAAAAGACATTCGAATTTAAATTTAAATTTAAATTCAAAGAAAGGAAAAAATTTTTTTTTTGCTAAATTAACAAAAATAAATTGAGAAAAAATATACATTAATTCTCTGGAATACATATAACTTTACAAGACTGGACAAGGTTATGCATGAATCAAATTTGTATGAAGCAATATTTGAAATTTATATTAAAAATTTGTGAAAGATTGTCTTTAATATTAATTTTATTTTTATTATTATGATTCATAAGTTAAAACTTAAACATTGCAATACATAATAAATAAATTAATTATTATTAACTATATTTAACTATTTATAATATAATTTTTTTAATTAATTAATTAATATTAAATTATTCTTTTAAATATTATTGTATATTTAATATTTATAATTAATTAAAAAATTATATAATATATATAATATTTAATAAATAATTGAATATATTTATAATCTCATCTATTCTCATTATCGATCTTCATCTTAGTGAAATTGATAATTCACCTTTAAATTTGTCAGAGGCCAATTTTCAAAACATTTGTTTACTTTGATGACAGACATCGAACGGTTCAGCAAAAAGAACAAAGTGCCGCGGGAACACGGAGCCGCTAAAGCAGAGAGTTTGGAAGATATTCCCTTTGGATAAAAACAGCAGCAGTTGGACCCCACATTCTCTCACCCACCGTACACAAAAGGCCAACTTACCTTAAACTTGACTAGAGTTAATTTTTAACTCAACCAAAGCTCATCTTCTCCATGCTTCTCTCACACATTAACTCCTTTCACTCATTCTTCAGGTATAAAAGGCCATAAGAAACCCTCCTTCAATCTTTTTCTGCATTCTACATATTTTTATGACTCCAAGCAGAAACTGATTGGGCTGTCCAGATGAGCTGCAACGGTTGTCGAGTTCTCCGAAAGGGATGCAGCGATACGTGCACACTAAGGTCGTGCCTGCACTGGATCGATTCCCCTGAATCCCAAGGCCACGCGACTCTGTTCCTTGCTAGGTTCTTCGGCCGTAGCGACCTCATGGCCTTCATTTCGTCAGTCTCCGAGAGCAAAAGACCAGGTACTGCTACGGGTAGTAGACGATTCTATTACAGCTCTATTCAATAATTATTTAAAAACTGGGAATTAATAATTAATTAATTGGTTTGAAATTAATTCAGCGCTGTTTCAGTCGCTGTTATTTGAAGCATGCGGGCGTACGGTGAATCCGGTGAACGGAGCAGTAGGATTATTGTGGAGTGGTAACTGGCACGTTTGTCAGGCGGCGGTGGAGACGGTTTTCTCCGGAGGTTTTCCGAGGCCTTTGCCGGAGATTATCTCCACACCGATCTTGAATGAGTCAACGGAGCCCTTCTATCAACAGTCGTGGCCGATAATGGTGAGAGAGATGAACCTTTTCGATCTGTCGCTGACACGGAATCATATGAGAGGAGGATCGGTGAGAAAGAGTCCGACGACATCGTTTGCATCGAAGGAATCGGAAATGACCAAGGAGACAAAGAAGCTTCTGAATCTGTTCGTTTAAGTACTGTTTATCCTAGATAATAACTACTAGACTACTAGTGTACGTATTATATAGTATGTACCAGAGAAACAGACAAGTTTGATTCTCTGGAAATGAATAACGCCACAGCAAGTGGTCACTGCTCTGGGCTCTACAAGTTGTAGACCGGAAATCATAATATTCCGGTGAAATTTTGGACAATGCTGAGTAAAACTCTTCATAAATAATAAATAAATTATTATTTTTGGTTGTTGTTTTGAAATATTTGGATGGGGGTAGGTTTGTTTTTAAGACATATTCTAACTTGTACTTAATTGATAAACTGGTAGCTGGTATAGTGGTAATGTGGTATGGTTATCTGGGTGTCAGACTCAGATGTTTGCTTAACTAAACTGCCGATTAATTTGTCCGGACTGTACGTAACCTCCTAATTAATCCTATTTCGTATTGTCTGTCCTGTTATATGCACTGTACAACCAGATAGCTGACTGCTTGGGATTCAGTCAGACCAATGCAAAACTACTGGCTAATCTAATTGTATATGGGTTTTACTAAATGCATGTTCACTCCCCTCTATTTGTTTGTAGCACCAAATGAAAAAGAAAAAAAATGTCTTCTGTGAGTGTCTCCTTAATTTATTACAGTGGATCAGCTATTCTAAAACATTTAAGTTGGCAACAAGTGCTTGATTGTATGTAGAACATTAACATAAAACAATTAAAACGAGAGAACAAGTCATAGGTGGTTTCAAAATTATATTTACTTGGAATGATTTTATTTCACTTTGGAATAATATAAAAGGGATGAACTCATATTAAATGAGTTTTTCTCCTGTTAGAGATAGTGGGTCCTGCGTGTATGTACATACCCTGGCCTGCATAAACCATTTCTGGATTTTAATAAGTCATTCATAAATTGGTGCGGTGTACGTCACCCTCCTCTACAGGTACAGTCCTCCTCCATTGGAAGTGAAATCCACGGCAGCATCACCACACTTGTTTTCTTTCTCTAAAGACAAACGCAGATGTGAAAAAGACACTCATACAGATTACAAATGCCAGCTGGCCGCTAGGTGTATATGTCTTCAGAAAAAGAAAAAAAAAACTGAAAATTCACATACTATTCTATCTAGGTAGCTGTTATTTTTACAAGTTAGAAAATATTTCGTGGGATCAATTTTTTTTAGTGAGACTTACGCATAAGAGAAATGTATTATTTACAGTGAAAATGACATCCTCCTAACCTTATTAAATACGTATTTGCTTTGTACAGTTATTCTATAATGTGAGTCACATAAATTATTTTATCATACAAATTTCAAAGAAACTTTTTTTTCTTTCTTTTTTCTTGTTTTGCTGCTAAGAATATAGTTTGTTAAAGGCCGAAGTCTGTTTCGGGTATATCGGCCTCATCTCGCCGCGTATCTTAATGCGGGTCCCACAACATCCTTAAACCCTTTATCAATCCAGTCCAGTCCAGTCCGCAAATTAAACGTATCTTCCAAAGAGTACCATGGAAACACATACACCATCAACTTGATTCTTCTCCAAATACGTACACTCTGAGCCTTTCATGGCTATTCTCTTCTGAGTTTTAACAACTCCCCAAATCCCTTTTGACACACCCTATGTTTGACTCTTAATTCCTAACCTCTACTTTTCTTTTTTGATTTAATTCGTAACCTCTCAATTCCTTCTCTTTTTACCCTCCATTTTCTACGATTTATACTACTTGTTTTGTGATAAGCCATATCCTTAACAATGGAGAAGACGATAAAGGAAGATAGAAGACGATGCAAGCAAATATAAATTCTTAGGAACTATGCAAATGCAGCAGTATAGGAAGAGCTGAACGAATTTAAGAACTATTGAATTGAAGATGATGTAAACTATAACTCATATTTACATAATACAATCCTCTGCCCTGTTTATATTAAAAAATATATATTTATTTACGAAGGGAAAAAAGAATGGACCTATATAAAACTTAATCTGGGTACCTGAGAATGAAGATTTTCCATCATCTATGCATAAATTAACATCCTATGCAAACCATTCAAAACTAAGTTTAGCGATCTTTCTGCTTTTGCAAGCAACAGTCAGCAACTACTAATCTCTTAATAAAACGAGATTAGCATTGAGGTAGGCAGTCTAATGAGGGACTCTATACTTTCATCGTCAGGCTTGGACATACTTTTGATTGTAAAATATGAGTTTTCTGGCTACATTCTGTAACCTGCTCATAGAAACATTTGGTTGATTAGTTTGTTGCCTTTTCAATGTGGAAAAATAAAATCCTTGTGAATTCCGTCTTCTTAGTTGTTAAGACAAGAAAATTGACACATTAATTACTTCAAATATCAAAATACCACATTTACCTGCATGGATGCAATCATTGACAAGAGATCATTGCACTGATGAAGCAAAAGACACTCCTTTGCACTTACATTAGATAGTTCGAGTACCAATGAGTTAATGTCTGCAACCTATCATTTACAATGCTTTCAGACATGGGACAATAAGACAAGCTAGAAAAAAATAAATGTAAAAATCAGAGTTCCATATTTTAACTTTCAACAATTATGGCAAGCATTGTCAACTGAAAAAAACTTAAGTAGTAACTTCTCCCCAGGACTGCAGAAAGTAGACAACTGGATAGCCAGAAAAAAGTAGGCATATTCTTTTCTCAGCTAGTGAATTTGTTTGATACATTGACACTATCATGTTTACTTCTGAAGCATCAATAGAAAAGAAAGATGAGATGTGGCAAAGATAGAACAGAAAAGAATGATACAGGAGAGAGGTGGTCACATCTTATCAATCAATGCTACTTCAGAGTTCAGATCCACTGAATATAGCAGGAAGATGATAATAGGGGAGAGAAGGTCCAGAACTGGGGAAGAGAGAGCCTCCCACTGACGAAGGATGAATCAAAGGTCTTATACTTTCACTATGCAATAGCGCCACAGGTATTTCAGAATGTTTGACAAACATAAAGGTTAATATTCCAGTTTTCTGCAGGTGTAGTGTATGTAGCTACAAATCTACTGTTCATTTCCTTGAAATAAAATGAAGAACAATGTGCACCTAACTTGTCAAACATGATTGATGAGATATCCTCCCTTTGGTAACTATATCCTAACTTCCATGTTGTTTGAACCATGATCCCAAAATTCTAAAGTGTCAAGTAGGTTGATAATCAATGCATGCAATAACAAGAATTTCAGAAGAAAATGATTCTCGAATAAGTATAAATCTCATGATTTTGGCTAAAGAAACTTGGGAAAATATGTTTTACTGTATCAATAATCAAGCCAAGTAAATCTCCTCGAGAAATGAAGAGTAAAACTAAATCCACCAGTCCATATTCCTCCACAAGTCAAACCAGTTACATGCATAGATTGAAGTGGCATTAGCTAGAAAATTGAATTTTTCTCTAATAGATCCAATGTAATATTACATAGCATATATCTCTGAAAGGGTCAAAAGGAAATGCTCTTCGATAGGAAAATATTGAATAGGAGAAAAGAAGCATTAACACTTCTGTTAAGCAAAAGATGAACTCTCTTACTACGGGAATCATATGATGGAAGGATATGGATTTCGACACAACTACTCATATCAAAATACAGTCCTCTCTATGGACACACAGTAATTCCTAATAGCTAATATTTGAACCTTCTGGGACATCTGTGTGGCAGGACTCAAAATTATGGTCTACCACAATTTCCGTCATATCCTACCACCAAAATCACAAGAAACTAAACTCAGCTCTACTTAAGCCTTAAATCCCAAAGTAGTTTGGGGTCAGCAAGACCACAAGACAACTCAAGTATTAGTTACTACTGCACAAGTTGCTCTTTAAATAATAGCTAGCTCCGAATGAAAAGATAGTGATTTCAATAAGAGAAATGGAAAAGAGCAAAGTACCTTTGGTAATAGTAAGCATATTGAGGATGCCATTGCCTGCATAACGTCTACTGCTGAACAAATAGCATCCTTCACTTTCAGTACATTTGCCTGTAATAATATAAAGACAATTTATGTATATGGTAATAATGGCAGAATTAACATTTCATTGTTTATAGACGACCAAGAATACCAAGAATATGGTAAAAAAAATAAAAATAAAGGTGCATACCTTTGCTCCACCAACAACCGGAAGCCGGAGAGTGCTGGCCCTCAGGGCTTCAGTAGCCTCTGACAAAGAACTAGAGTATTCATGATCCAAAAGAGCCCAATCTTCCAAATATATCATCTGTATCAAATAAATTTACAATAAATTGTTAAACAGAAAGCCATATCACCACACAGCTCCAGAAGCAAAAGTATGCATGTATCTGAAGTTCATAGTTTGGCTTAAGTTCATTTTGCCTTCCCTCACTTCTTTGTAAATATCCATTAACTTATATGCTAATGTTGATTGATGCTTTTTATTGCATGCACACTTCATGAAGTTTAAGTAACAGTTTCTTCTTTTACAGAAGAATACTTCAAAGCTTAAATCAATATAGGCAAACTATAGGTGGCTGATGTACAATTTCTAATAATTGGAATAATACAGGAAAAATATGACCTGACTCACATAATTCTGTTAAAGATGGTAAATGGATATTATGGCACGAAAGCAATTGCAGCATACTAAGAATAATACAGACTAGTTCAGCAATAATGCAAGACTAGTTTACTATGAAGAAGCAGTGAATGACTTTTCAAGCTATTGAAAAGGTCTGACAAAATTTAGTTTTTTCTCTTTCAGCTTGTGGGGGATTATTAAAGAATAGGGAAAAATTTCCAAGCAGAAAAGTAAATGAAATGATATTTACCATAACAACTATACAACTCCAAACCAAATTGAACCAAAAATACATGAGATCTAAGAACGAGTAACAATGAAGCTTACTTGCTCCTTTAGGATGGAAATTAGCTTGAAGTGTTGCCACAGCAATTGTAACTCAGTTCTTTTGGCTCTAACAGACTCACTTAGTTTAGAAGTTGTTACCCAAGCATTGTAGAGGCTTTTCTGATAAAAAGAAGAACATTTGACGAGAATATAATTAAATTGAAAGCCAAAAGAACTGGCAAGCAGTACATAAACAAATAATCTCTCTCTGTTGTTGAATCTTCTAATTTAATTTAACCCTAGATCCTGAATTCGAGACACAAGGCATAAAAATACCACAATGCAGTTCCAAGTTGTTTACTTTCGTGACACAACATCATCACTACAACTGATAAATTCTATATTCCAAAACAAATAGCATCACCTCTAAATGTTCCAAGCGACTGTAAGAATATAATTTCCTAAATTGTCAACTTAAACTTTTAGAAGCCAGAAGAAGCAGTTGATGAAATGATAAGGAACTAAAAGGAATCAAGAGCCAATAAATACTGTATTGAAGGCGGAAAGAGGCCTCTGAGAAAGCAAATTTCTAATGCCAATGAAATGATACTAACAATTAATCTGTGTATCACCTAAATTCAGAAAAAACCATCCAAAAAAGGAAAACATTCCCAAGACAAAATAGCATGAATACAAGAACTTTTATCCAGAAGCCGTACCTCTGCATTCAATTTCTGCGCAGAAAGGGAAGCATCTTCTTTGGCATTTACAAAACGCCATTGCAAGAGCCTGTTATAAAGGAGCCTCAGAAAATGTGCATCAACAATCCGATTCTCCCCAATCTTCCCTCCTCGTAAATCAGCAGCAAAACTTAAAATAGATGGTACATTGCTCAAATTATTAACGAGTGCACCTGCCAGTCCATTACTTACTCGAGACGGGCTCAATCCCCTCAAAGGCGTTGGTGAGGATGGTTTTGCCAGCTTACTTGGCGAAGCAGAATGAGCCACCCCTCGAATAGGAGATAACTGCCCCCTGATATTGACAACTCCCCGGGGAGATGATATCATTCTATAAACAGCTAACTTTTTTGGCACGAGTAGCTTAGGAGTAGCCAGTATCTTACTCCCTGTATTTTTAGATAATGGCAAGCCGGGTTCCGTCTGGCGCCGTAATCGACTGTTAGTCTCCTGCCAAAACCTTGCCGGCACCACAATCCCAGGGGATACTCGTTGTCCTTGTCCTCCACAGCCGCCGCAATCTTGTGTTCCAGAAGTAGTCCCAGAAGAGACACTTTCAGTATCAGATGCAATAGGAGTAGATTGCAGCTCGGATCCAATAGCAGAATTTCTCTCAACAACAACCTCTGCAGACTTCCTGATTCCCTTTTTGCCTAAATCCGAACTCTTTTTCCCATCAAAAGGAACTTCGTCATCAGCAATAAAGTTTTGGAATGCCTGAACCATGTTAATAGATCCACCCAGTCTTTTCCTCTCCTCTACAAAATCTACGCTGATATTCATAAAGTTTGCTTGCCGCATTCTCGCCGGCCGTCTCAGCTGATACTTTGACTTTGAGTTCTCGGTCTGATCCGCAACTACAATTTCCCCTCTTAACGGCGTTGTTTCCCTCCTCCTCTCCGGAGTAACCTTCCTGAGACTAGGCGACGGCGTAGTTTTTGCCTTGCTAACCTGAAGCGAGAATGACTCCCCCTGAAAAGAAACTGACAAACTCCTAGCGGAAGTGAAAAGCATCTTCTGAGCAGCAGGCACATTACTACCGCAACTTTTCCCAATTCTCGAAGCCATAGAATTAGGCAGAGTAGTCGCTTGCCGCCTCCGCTCAACCGATTGCGGCCGCTTTGTCAATGATGGCACCGACGGCGAAGGTGTTGATGTTACATTTCTTGAAACCAATGGAGATTGGAATCTTCTCGAAATTGATGTCGAAGTCGAAGAAGAGAAAGACATGTAACGAGAAGTAACTTCTCTGGCTTTGGGTCGGCGAGGAGCAAGTGCATTGTCGGTTTCCGAGGGTAAGAGAGGAGGCCTTGTAGGGTTTTGAGGATGACCTCTTTGGGTTGCGGCTTTGGGGTTTAACGCTGTAGAAACTGCAGCTACCATTGTTCAATATTATAATCAAAAAAAAAAATTCCCATCTCATTCTTTAAATTCACGCTCAAATCCCTGATTCCAAATCGAACCCAGCTCTACCTAAATCAAAACCCTCCAACTTACAAGTACAGAAAGACTGTGTCTCTGGCTTGTAAACTTAGCGAGAAAACAGTTAGGCAGAAACAATAAAGGCTTAGCGTGCGGCTGATTGAGTTCAAAAGGGACTATTGCAGTTTTGGAGGCGGCAAAGCTCGAACGGAAACTTGACCGTTACTGTTCGCAGGCGATTCAGAGATTGTCTGTGTGGATGGAACTTGGAGACTCGTCTACTTCAGGGCGAGATTTTGGAGTATAACTGACGTACTAGCACCGTGTTTTAGTTGGAAATTAAATAACAATATTTTTATGATAGAGATACGCGCGGGGTTGTAGAGAATTTACTTACTCGCGGCGTTTTGGTGGGTGTGGACAGCAGATATGTGTTGTAAAGGCGAGGGTAGCTTTGTAAATGTAGTAGTAGGAGGAGAGAATTGCGTTGGAGGGATGACAGTTAAGCACTTTCCACGTGGAAGCGATTTTTGCTTTTATGAGAGGAGTATGATTTATCAAGTGTATGTTTGTTTGGGTTCAGCGAAACGTATCTTTGGAGAGACGTTACGCTAACGACACTGGAAGACCAATTTCGCATTAGTGGGAAAGTCACAAATACAGCCGTTTTGTTTATGGGTTCGAAACTGGGGCAAAAGAAAAAACCATGCATTGAAGTAGAATTTATAGTATGATTTTGGATGACACCACAAATTAGACAACTTTTATATTATGCACTCTTTCAAGATAATTGAAATTTTTTCGATTTAGCAGTAGTGAGGTATTTGGGTGCTTATCAAGAATTTTGAATTAAAAAATTAACTAAAGAAGTAAGTAATAAATCATCGAATTACATTCTTAAAACTAATTTATTAAATTAATTTAAACTTGGTATAAAAAAAAATATTAGACAAGATCGAGTATTACTTCGAGTACAGTCATGCCTTTGAAGTATTCATCGTTTCTATTATGTATGTCAATATGTCATCATCCATCACTCTCCTTTTCTGGTTAATAACTGATCTAGAGAATAAGATTGTGGACAACTGCACATGCATGGTCAAACTCTTAAAGGACCACTTCAAAAAGAAACTTCCTTCTTGGGTACTCAATATCATTAATGTTTCCTTCTTTTCCTTTGTAACCACCTGCAAAAATAACACATAAATCCATTCTCCCTTAGATTTGGTACTGTTCTTTTCTTTTCTGTTTTCTATTTTTCCGTCTTGCTGAAAATCTCATTGTTGGTGCTTAAAATGAATGTCAAAAAATGAAAAGGATGCATTATATATAATATATATTAATTAAATTAATGGGGATGAACATATAGCTAGCTTTGTCTTAACATTTTGCAGATAGAAATCATTTCATTTTGTCCTTAAAAATGAGAATGTTCATCAGGTACGAGCAAAACCTGCATACTGTTTTTATTCCAAATACAAGAGTGTAACAGTATAACGAATGGACCATGCTTACTCCTTCACTGTTTATGGCAAGTGCAATAGTAAGGGCAAGTCCCCACTTCTTCTCAATCTCAACTAAATAAAAGAGGGACAATGCTTCATGGCTATGATTTAGCATGATAAGCTAAAGAGATTCATTTTCTTGTTTCTAAGATATGCTCTGGCCGCTGTTGTCTGTCTTAATGCCTTGCTTATACTTTTTTAGATGTAAATCGTCAAATAGAAAGACGATTTACATGTTAACTATTCTTCAATTTCTTTTTTACATGAGCATCGCCACAGAGAAGGACAATTTGCTCTTTAAGTATTATTCCTTTCTATTTGTACATATAAATCGTTAGGCATTAAGGTGATTTACTTACTAACTTGAGTAATTCTCACATTCCTAGTATCTTTTCATTCGGAAGTAAAAATGTTAAACCAAATTGATGGCAGATGAGATTTGGTACCAATTCTTTGGAAGTCAGTTAATTACCTTGATGATTAGTGAAAACCAAAATTTATTTTACAAATGATTGTGATTAGGAGTTCAAAAGCTTCATCACTTGAGAAACACCTCACTTTATAGGTTACTCCAATTACTTAGTAATGTTTATGAATTTGACTACAATAGTTATTTAACATGGAAAGGGACCCTTGGCTTAGAAGGATTTGCATTTTGCTTGGTCCCTTTGCTTTAATCACAATGATACTAATGCTGGATTAGTCCAATAATATAACAACAATTTTAGTCGAAACCTAATTTACATTATATTAGCCAACAAAAAATTACATTACATATTATCTCCTATTTTCACTTCTTCTTTTTTTGTTAATTAGAAAATGTTGTTCAAAAACAGATGAAAACTTTACCCACCCCCATGTTCATTCTTCCATCTTTACTCATCTACCAAGCCAGCATAAAGTGACTTTGCATCTATTTTTTGTGCTTCACGTAATCTTTTGCTCGTCTTCTCTACCAAGTGCCCTAGCCCTTAGGACATACGTCAATGACAGTGAGGTTGCAAGGATAGACGTATACTTAATTGTAGGCAAAGAGATGGACATTATTAGTTAACAAGCAGAAAAGTCGTATCAAGAGTCAGAAAGAAGAACATGGATCGCTGCATTAGCGGGGAAATGGAATATGTGACCTCGGTTGGTTTCCCAGGCAATAGGCAATGTTTAATTACAGGAATAGCTTTGATTTCTGGCTTCAGAACAAAACAACATATTTCACAGTTTATCAGTAACATGAGTCCTTAGGTTGGTCTGAATCAAAGTCCAAAAAGCCAACCTAGTCGAGCAGAGAATAAATTCATGGTAGAGCTCTTGCACCTGCTTCAAACAGAGGAACTCTGCCTCTGCTACTGGAAATAGTGTCTGGTCAATAACCCAGTAAGCCGACAATTTGTGATTACCAGCAAGTTAAGGTACCTAAGGCTCAGAAATCTCAGTGAAGGCAAGGAGGAGTGACGAGACAAAGCATTTCTCAAGAATTGAATTGTTCCGAGGCTGCTTCAAGTGAAGGGAGAAACTAAACATAGAACATCTGATAACATCAAGAGCACTGACAAGTGACATGAACTGAAGAATTAAACATGACAAAAGAGATTCTTTTCATGCAAGATAAAAGAAGAAAAGAGAAGTTCTTACTTCTTAGTTCATAAGTGCTCGAAAATCCACCTGGATATCTGCTAATTATCCTTCGAAGACACATCAGAATAAGATCTCAACAGAGAAAATATCGGGCACACAAATCCTTAGATGATGAAAAAGCACCTTATTCACAATAACAAACGCATGGGTACAAGGATTACATCCATAGCCAATAAAAGGAAAGTATAAAGTATTAATAACACAATGATACAAAAACGACATTAGAGAAGACATGTAAATCAGGAGCCTACATTCTTCAAAATCTCACCACAGCTGACTATCACTCAGTATCTTGGTGGAATGGCTAAGCAGTTTAGGTAGAACCCCCAGGCTCGGGATGAGGAGGAAGCGATGGCTTAGGAATAAATGGAATGAGAGGAGTTCCATGCTCAATAGGTCCCGGTCTAACAGAAGCCTTTCAACTTGGAACAGGATCAATTGGTTGGTAATCGTCCAGATTTATATTGCCTATATCAGCAATTCTGTTGTCAATGATACTGTTGCTGTTTTCCTGAAATTAGACACAAGAGGACAAATCCAAATATTCCTGTTACGAGATGGTTAATTTATGAAAAAAATAACCGAGTTATGAATTGCATCCATTTAGGCTGCTCAGACGGTAATTAAACAACTTGTTCAGAATGAAAAATACTTTGCATGTACCTTTAGCTTCCTGCTTGCACTGATCACTGTCATACCATCATCACAGTTACCAAAGACCATACCTGACAATCAAGAACAAAATGTCAGAACATGGAAACTGTTCATTGTTATGCATTCAACACAATATATGTTTTTTGTTAAAGTTGGAAATCTTCATGAGTCTAAGGATGGCGGGATGAGGCTAGCCAATCAAGTTAATCATCCACAATGTAGGAATATGGTAACCAATCTCGACTTCAAAACTATTATCATGACTGGCACCGAGAACATGAAGAAATACACAACCTTCTCATGACTTTGTATGCCTAAACTCTAACAGATTGGTCAGAAACTTGATTGGTTATATACACAAATCCAGTTATCATCACAGATGGCACAAGTGAATAAAGAATGCTACTTTAATGACGAGGTAATAGAAATTTCAGAGTTAAAACAATTTATAAGCCCGTGCTTGAACCAGTACAGAAATTTCAACTGTCAATTCACTATTGCATTCCATGCCTTCTAGCCGTTAATTCCAAAAGAGTATAGCCAGCTAGACTTGACGTTCATTTACCTCCTACAATGAATAAAAAGTAAATTTTTTACTAGACCATGCCCGGGCAAAAATAGTGCAACATGGGAATACAAACAAAACCTGAAACAACTATTCAATTACTGAGGTTGATGCTGAGAGGGAACTGTGAAACCGGTCACCAATGCATGCATGTATTCTACATATGCAGAATCAAAAGAATTAACGAACTAGAACAGATTCATTGTAATTGTGAAAGAAACACGACAAAAAATAAATACTAACTAACAGCAACTCAGCAAGAGAGTGCTGGCAATTTTAAACCCGTGAAAATTATCCGTTCCTATAGCGACGATGATTCCCATAAAACCCAGACATTTCCTTTTAAGCATAAATAAATATTACCCAACAAAAAGACAAATTTGGTATGAAAAATAACAGAGAATTTCTTTTACCAGAAATCCAGGTGCCATTTATAGGACTTGAGAACTTAATGAACGTGAAAGTTGTCCCAGCCACCAAGAACAAAACCAAAAACTCAGAAACCTTCATTAATTCAAATTATCAATGTTCACACCAAAATTACAGCACAAACTAGAAAACCCCAAATGAAAAGTCAGCCCCGGAACCCGCATAGAAGCCCCAGCACTAGCCACTCCATAAATTCCTCAATCCCCATTTAAGTAACTCAACCCATAATTTATATCTTCAAAGTCTACCAAAAAATCGGGGAAGATAAGAAAATAAGAAGTTGAAGAAGAAGCAGTGTACCTAAAAGCCCATGTCTTAGACAGCATATACACAAATAATAATGTGGTAAGTAAACAATAAAGGGAATCATGTGGTTTTCATTGTCTCTCATTGATGATCTAGACAGAGTAAGAGTTGTTGCCATCGCTTAGTGTTGCAGAAACAGTGGGGAATTAACAGATTTAAATGACAAAGGGTCGTGGTGGAATACGAGCCTGGGGCAGGGAAGCAATGCTAATAAAGTAGAGCTTACAAAAAGAAAATAGTTATAAAAAAGTTTAGTAAACAATTTACAAAATCTGGGGGTGTAGCTTGCTTCGCGTGCGAGAGGCACGGGGTTCGATTTCCCGCACCTCCATTATAATTATGTTGCCTTACATTAATATTTTATTTTCGTTTTATTCTGCACTTAATTCCCAAAATTGTTCACAAATATATTAGAACATAAATAGATATTTTTATTGATAATAAATAAAAAACACAAAAAGAGAAGTATGACAATTACAATTAATTCTCGAATTTAAGAAGCTATTGATCGAGCTTGACATGGTTAATAATCAAGCGTTACAATCCAGTCTTTTCTTCTGTACTCATTGTGTCAGTTAGTGTCGACGAATCCAACATAACTTGCAGAGATGGAAGATGATGGTGGATCAATGACCAATCAGTATACATAGTATGGGCTCCCCAGTCAAAAGTATTGAATCCAAGATAGCTCGAGAGAGAATTAGACAGACCCCACTAAATGTCTTTGCTAGACAGATTTCATGCTTTACCCTGATGCTAATGTTTGTTTTAAAGCACAACAAGCTGCCCACTTCCTAGTTAACAATTTCCTAGAATAATGTCTCAAATTAAACCAAGTATCCGAATTCAATAATTTCATCCTCGTAAAAGCTGGAAACGGCAACGCAATGTATCCGAAATTAAGGGAGTACTGGGGAACATGAGCAATTTCTTGACAGTTTAACATGTTTTTATCGTTTTTGGACCAATCTGCTCCAAACCAGCTTCACGATGAAATATCAATTTAGTGGAACGTTTAAAAATATAAAAACGAAGAATTGGTAGTAGGGTGTTCCATAGGTAAAGACTCTGAAGTTGAAAATGAGAAAAAAAGTGTCAATTGAGAGGTATTAAGGTAGTAGTATCAGATTATGTGGCTGACTGCGAAGGGGAATTAGCCCTAAGGTCCAAGTTGTATTAGATTGTAGTTGAGCAATGTTCTAAAATTGTCACGAGCCTATCTGAAATCTGGAAACTTTTAACAAGATTTAAAATTCAAACTACACTAGAGCTCATAAATAAAAGTACATTGAAAGCATAACAAAAGATCACTGTGAAGACTCATAAGAAAAATTCCAGATCACACCAAAATATTTGTTTTAAACATCTCCAAACTACAAGACTACGAAAATATCAATTAGACAAAACACAAAGGAAAAGACACAAGGGAACGGCCAAAAGCCAGAGGGCTCCCCTGCACCATAATTCATAAGTTACTCTAATCAATGTCCATCAGATGCTCTCTGACGTTCAACGGTACTGCAAAAAGAAACAAATTTTACAAGAATGATTAAAAAACATGCATACACTAACACATTATAAGGAAAAGCATCAGCTCTATAAATACAAACTACGCCAATAAGCTTCATATGCAAGATTTATTGGAAAAACTCCACATAAGTCCACTCAGACATACATGATGTCTTCCTCTTACCCCTAAACTCTCACACTCTTTAACAGTCTTTAAACCTTCAAAAGGAGCATCATTGGCCTAACCACCAGGGAAGAGGAAGGACAGGCCTCTTCCCCTCAACTCTCATGCACAAAATGAAAAGAATTAGATACCTTGATAAAGCCAATTTCCTTGGCATTGCTGCGGAAGCACTGCCTGCAGCACATCAGCCCATACTTCCTAATCAACCCATGAGGGTTACCACAAACACGGCTGCACAGTAACAACATTTCACACATTATAAGATGTCAAGCATCCAAATTAGAATATTACAAATGTCAGCAGCATTCCCGTACAGACAACACCTTTCTAGTAATTAAAACACTTTAAAAGTGGCAACTAAAATAATTAAGAAATGCCACAAGATAATCGCTCAATTACATCTTTAACAATCGTACGCCAATCTCTGCAAACAAAGGTATTTAAAACATTGAAACCAAAAGAATGTTGTTATCAGAGATCTGAGATCCTAGAAGTTGACTTGACATAGCCTTTTTCTAGGTTTTCTTATACGTTTATCTGATGATGTTTGTGACTGACTGAACTATGATCAAAATTAAGAATTCCCAACAGCATAAGAAAAGATGTTCATACAAAGTACAAAATTTTCAACAATTCTTTCAGGGCTCAAGTCCTCGACATAATCAATCATGCGACAGTTAATGTTGAATTGTCACTGCGATCCCTTAAGAAAAATTAGCTATTCCAGCAAGAACCCAATTCACACAATAACAAATAACAGGAAGCTACTCAAACATTCGATTTCTACACTTAAAGATCGTTATTTTCACCCAATTTTAATCATATTAAAACTTACGGTTATTGATTTCATGCTTAAAGATCGTTATTTTCACCCAATCTTAATCTTCTAACATTTCAAAACCAATATTACGAAAAATAATAGCAAAATAATCCAATTTCCAAGCAGAAATAGCCATTTCAAATCGACGAAAAGCTCATACGGAGGTAACTGATAATTGAAATAATAAGATCGAATACGAACCAGGTACGAGAACCAGGACCGTAGTTCTTTGGATGTGAGTTCCAAACGTTCGAGTGCCCCATCTTCTTCTGTTGATCTCTTCTACCAGAAAACCCTAATTCTCTCTCACAGGCGCCGCTTCTTTTGCAAGAGTGGAGAATGGATATTAAACCCTAGTTCTCTCCTCTTAAAACGTTCAAGGCAGAAGGGAGGACAAATAAATTTTTTTTTTCCCTTAAAAATAGAAAAAAGTTTAATTAAATGCAAAAAACCCCTCAGTCCTTTGATCAATTCAAGAATTGCCAGTTTACTTTTCCATATTTTGCAACCACACCCTTCTATTGCAGATTTTCTTTTCTTCTTTTGGTCAAAACAAACAATCATTATGGACAAAAAGAAATGGAAAATATTGAATTTCTTCTTCTACTTCTACATTGAAACTTCGTACTTGCATATATCTCTGTATGTGTTAATATAGACTTGTATATACTGCTCTATATATTTTAATTTTATCATCTAAAATATTCATCTAAAATATATTTTAATTTTATCAACCAATTATTAACTCAACTCACATAAGTACCTTATTAATTTGTTATTCT
This sequence comes from Quillaja saponaria, assembly GCA_029379385.1. Lineage (NCBI taxonomy): Eukaryota > Viridiplantae > Streptophyta > Magnoliopsida > Fabales > Quillajaceae > Quillaja > Quillaja saponaria. Next base: position 26,315,951 of record CM055610.1, read on the forward strand.
ATTATTATAAAGTCAAGAGGACAACCTCTGTCATAAAGATTGAGTTTGGGAGACAAGTAACAATGAGAAATCTGGCAATTTCCTCACTTCATCACCCATACTTAATATTAGCTTTGGGATATTTTTCCTTTCATATAAACAGTAAGCAGATAACCAGTTAGAATTTTGAAGTCAAAATTTTCAAAACTAATACTTCCAAGACAAATAGTAAAAGACAACCTCTACAAATACGTTGGAGGTAAAACAATTTGGAGGACTATTCTAAGGACACCATCAACAGTGCAAACAGTCTTTTGCAGACACTAATCTTTATTCTTGCTAAGATCTTTTGCAGACACTAATCAGTTTAACATCTTCCTAACGACATATTTTCAACTTCCTTTACAAGAGAAAATTTGTGAACAATAAAATTTCTAGCACCACTGACCATTTGAATGACAAATCTTTGCTGATATAATGACATTTATAAATTAGTTTGATAGCAACAGGCCAACAGTCAGTCTGACCTTTTGTCACTCTCGAAATTGTACCTTTTCTTTTAATCATCAACCCTTAATACCAATGGTCAATGTAGCTTTCAAGTGCATCTGCACTCTGCAGAATACCAAGGCAATTTAGATGAAGCTAAATTCAAAAAGGTTACATTGGACCAGATATGAACATAAATCTCCCAAAATAAGCATAGGCAGGATATATGAAGAAGCAGGCTGCTATAAAATATGGCTTAAATATTTAGGCATTTTCATTAATACCAAAGTTTTCTATCTAGAACTGGAATGTTTTCTCATGCAAACTGATATCCATGGTATATAAAAGATGGCTGATACAAGATTCATGAGTTCATAGGAATGGTACACACACATATATATATTTGATAAAGTACATTCTATACACCAAGGTGATGAAATACTAGTACATATAGTCAAATACTAGGTTATCTCATACAAAACGAAGCATTACGAGAAGGTATTAATCACGTCGAAATGGTAGGTGCAGTTGCTATACAGATGGCTGACATGATTCATGGATGACCTGCTCTATATCGATCCTCCTTGGTCTTTATTTCTGAACAAACAAATCCACACTGATAACTTTTTCAATGCAGCAGATGAGTTTCCTTGAGATGACAAGATCTTACTTGATATGAACAAATGATCAAAAGGTACGGCACATAAATGGGGTACACCTGGCCCACTCAATCATATTCCAGCAATGTCTCTTATTGTTCTTTCTGGGAAACTTCTTGCTCTTTCCAGGAGACTGAGCATGCTCTGTTTCATTCTTTTTCAGCATCTCCCACATTATATGAATATCCTCATACTCGCAAGCTCTCACATCACGTCGCAGCTTTGGCATCCCTGTTCATTTTCCCAACCCCACTGCTAATGTTAGGTGCTTCATATCTTCTTACACAAAATTGTGTAAAAAGTCTCAGTAATATGACAGCAATAACAAACAGAAAACTATGGCCTGATTATTACATGTTAAATCTTAACTGATTATGCTACTCAGTCCCTTTTTTGTGCTCATCGCAGGCTAAGGTAACACATAAAGAAATTGGTTGTTGGGTAGTTCAATTTGGTTCAATATACTACAGATTTTAATGGGTTTAAATTGAGTAAGAGATTAGTTAAGATTTTTCCAAACAAGCAAAAAATCTATTTTGAAAAGAAGGGGTTTCGCACATACTTTATGTAATTCCACACCCATGGCAAGTACGGGTTCTGTTCTGGCGAGTACTTGATAGAGTTTCTCTTGCTCAATCCCTCAAACAGTTCATGGGGTCTTATGATTTGGCAAGCTGGCAAAACATCTATAAACACACTATTCATCGTAATTTCCCGGGTTCATAGCCCAAACATATTCCCATTTTATCTCTACAATAATAAGCTTTCCCTACCCCTCTTCCCCAAATAATACCCATCTCAAATAAATTGTTATATTAGACAAAAATTAGAGAAAATGTTCCATATTCTCCACACAGCACTTTCCTCTTCCACAAAATAGAGAAATTAATAACACCAACTGTAATTACTCCGAGACTTATCAACAACAAAATTTAATTCTTAAAAAAAAAAAAAAAAAAGTAAAATAGAAGAAGCAAAGTTATCACATTGTAACCTTAAGCACACAATAGAACGAAACACAATAGATTGCATTCAATCGAATGGAGAAAGCATGGATTGTTAGAATCAGATTGAAAAGGAAATTCATAATGGGGCCAGCGACGGCAAAGACTTACCGCTTTTGCGAATCCCGAGGCTTTTAGCGACACCGGTCCAAACTCTTCGCATGGGAAATATCATCTTATCCCACAATTCCATCCGACGAGAAATTTTCACTCTCTCTTCTGCATCAACGAGAGGAGAGAGATAGCCGAATCACGGTAGTTCCTACAAACAAAACCGATTAGGTATCAAATTCATTGCAAATTAAAAATCAGATACAGAAAATCGAGGAACTTGAAGGTGGAATTGAAGGGAAACTAACTGTGACAAAACTTCCTTCTTCGGCTTGGCTCTCTCTCCTGCAGAGAAAGTGGAAGATCTTGTTTCTAAACTATTCGTTGAAAGTAACGTCCTTCAATGGCGCGATGATTGCCTAAAATGCTGCCACGTGACGGTTTTACCGTTAGCAACCGTGTCCGGGTCCGATGTTGATGTTCATTGATTGCGACCTATGATCAGAGAAAAGAACGCGTTGGTGAGTCAAACCCACCATGACCAGGGTGTATACAGAAGAATATAAGATGTAGGCAAGAAATCTTAAATTTTGTTGCCCTATCGATTATATGATAAGAAATTATTTAATATATTAAATTACATAAATTTATAATTATTATATTATTATCTTATTTTTATTTTTTTTATTATATAACTTGATATTATTAAACATATTCTTATTATATAATTTTATATTATCAAACATAATATAAAAATTTAATAATATAATTTTATATTATCCTATTAATTACTTGATATTATCAAACATATTCTTATATATAATTTTATACTATCAAACATAATGTAAAAAATTAACAATATAATTTTATATTATTATCAAATATTATATAACAATCAATTAAATAATCTTATATTATCATATTATCTGTATAACAATCAATTAAATAATTATATACACAATAAAATATGCAAAACAAACTCTTAATTTCATAATTTATAACATTTTTTATTTTTGTCTGGTCTTTTTCCCCTCAATGTTAAACAATGGTATATTGGAGCGAACTAGTATATAAAGGGTTATTTTGTTGACAGTAGAGGATGAATACCATATCCCACCTCAAATCCTACATTAATACAAGTATTATGAATTACTCAGCTCGAGAAGGTTATCAAAGGTGCGAGGCATCTTTTCCACAAGCATTTTCCAATTAGTAATCAAGAATGAAGTACCAAGTTATTAGCTCCGAGCAAGTGGGTTGCACAGAGAGAGAGACAGGGAGTGAGAGTTGCATCAATTCAACAACCATTTACAACATGGTAACGGGCACAAATTGGCAGAGACAACAACAAAGCTTTGTCCAATAAGAACTTAAAAAAGTTGATGAACATCCAGTGGTCTGGACGGATTGCTTTCCAAAAGCTTTCAACTTGATCACAACACACTATACGAGATGAGTATTTGAACTCGTCTCTGCCCATACATTAGCTGCTATAAGGTACTTTCATTTTTTGAGATGGGGGAAACATGTATAAACATCAGACTTGGGGTGTTTTGCCTCAGCATGTTCCCTGCACTTCACTTCGGATGTGGTGCAAATGAATGTCTGCATGCACACCTTGCACTACAATAAAAGTGACACGCATCAGACAAAAAGAAAAAAAAGAATTCATATGTTGTTTCTAACAAGGGGCTTTCTTCGCATGTTTGTTCTCTGTATGTAATCATCAAGGTCACAAGGACAAGAGTTAATACAATCCAGATCTATTAATGCTAGATTAATAGATTTAGCAATGGCATAAATAGAGTTTCACTTGTTTGAAGGCGCTTGCATGCACTAAATTGGGGACACATGAAAACATCACAATGATTTCTGCACTCCTTTCAGGATTACAACTCCTGTATATGATATCAAAATCATGCAAATCCGTTCCACTACATGTACATGTTAAATAGAAGTAAAAAAGAACATATATACTTGAAAGATTTGGTTAATTGTCTGTTTTGGGAAAAAATATGAACGACACCCGAATGAACGATTGAAAACCAATAGTTGCATCTAGACAGGAAGCAATATTGAGAATCTGAGAGGTCTGTTTATGAACTCCCATGGTTATACCCACATTACAAACACAAATCCAAAAGCCACAGTTCCAGATGGCTGCTTTGGTGAAAATATAAATGACACCTGAGTGAACTATCAAAAGCCAACAGTAGCTTCCAAGCAGGAAGCAATACTGAGAGGCTCAATGGCTATACTTTTTCTTCTGACTTTTTATTAAAAGGGGTATCATAGGACTTGGTTTCTTCATATCAAGCCTCAATATTCTTGATTTGCAAGCACTATTTGATGTTAGAACTTCTTATTTTCCATTTATATGGTCTGATCAAAACGCCCCTCAAACAATGTTATTGTGCTTGGGAGATAAGACACTAACAAGACCAATTTACTAAAATACAAACAGAGAGGTAATAAGAACATTAAATAGTTATTTTCAATAGATTCAAGTTATACTTATAGGACTTACTAATAATCTAGTTGACTTCAATCAAGAAGCAAATCACGAAATAATATGATTTTAGAGGACGAAGCAGTACCTGGATTGACATGGCTTTCTTGTTAGCTTCAAGCTGACTGCCTGGAAAAAATTTCAGACCAACTATCAAATTTCTTTTTAACAAAACAGAGAAAACCCTAGACTACATAGTTAGTTGCTGAAATCTTAATAACTGATAACTGGGAGTTGGAAAAAAAATAAAAAAATTTGAGTCTTGAAATTGGAGCTGAGAAATCGAACCCCGGTATCAGCTATCCGGACCCAAATGAGATGAAAAACACAAAGGAGAGTTTTTTTAATTATTTTTTCGCAGGTTTCTGAGGGACCAAACAGAATCAGAAAGAGGAGAGAGATGGATGATACCTTTACCGGCGGCCTTTTGTTTCTCCAAGTTCCTCTCACGAGCCATCTTGGCCTTCTGACCGTTCCCTCCGCCCATCGCTCCCTTCTTTGATTTTGGGATTGGTACTAACACAGCAGAGCTCAGGTCCCAGGTGGGTAAGCACGACCCAGAGGGGGGCTAGAAATTGTAAACGACTGTTCAACTGCAAGGGGAGGTTTTTATAGAGAGGGTATCCAATATCCATTCTCACTTATTTATTGAAGGGTATAACAAGAAAAAGGAAAGGAAATTTATTTTGAGTGAGTTACACTACGAGGTTAAACATAATTACAAAATCCCCTCTCCAAAAGAAATCTGTTAATATAAGAGTTACATATCATATTATTTCTGGTTTTCATAAATCATTTTATATAATATTACTGAGTGAAGGAGGAATTAAATCTAAATTTTTTGCAGATATAAAAAAATAATTAGTTGAACCAAGTAACATATTCGTATTTTCATTTTTTTTAAAAGCATGTAAATAATTTTGGAATATAATAATTTTCTATGATATAATGCAAGAGTAATGTGAATTTAGAAATGTTGAGGAGGGAGTTTGTAATTAAGCACAACTTGAGGGAAGATCAGGAAAAAAAAAAAAAAGAGAAGGAAAACCCCACCCGGACCAAATGTGGTGCTATAAGATAAGCTTCTAGTAGATGCAACATACAGCTGGATATCACTACTATGTATGGTAGGTATACTTGTCTTGTTCATAAGTTAGCACAGAAATAAGTGGTGGACCTGTACGAGTCCACGATAAGAAGAAGTGAGAATCAACAATACCAAGTGGCATATTCCAACAACAATTCAGTCCTTCCTTTTCTTCTCTCATTATTGAGGAGGTCGTCGTTGGATGCGGTGGGTGATGCTCAGCAAGGACAGGAAGGTTTAGCCCAAGCATTTCCGCTCTTTGTCTTGGTCCAATTTGGATTTCTTTGTTCGGCCTAAATATTACAGTAGGCTCACACTGTAGACAGGCCCAGATCCATCAAATGACCCATATCTTCATTAGTATTATTATTATTATTTTTTTCCTTCTCAAGTATAGGATGAGATAATAATTGTATCACTGGAGAAAAAACACTATTTTACAAAGTTATATATGGCGCGTGAGGAAAACTCTCGTTAGAATGACAGTTAATCAACGATCTGGCCGTATAACGATAATCATGGTGGAGGTAGTGCCTAGTCGGTTTCGCGCTGGCTGGATAGGACTTTTGGCGCTTTTTTTTTCGACACGTTGGTGATTTTGACGAAAATTACCACCGTAGTGGGACCCACAGACCCTACCTCCTTCTCCCATAAATTTAGCAAAAGTTAAGCTTTCAAAATCAAAATCAAAATCATTAAAAAGCCGAATGGTGCTTTGCTCTGCCCTGCAGATATCCCTTTCCTCTTTCCTCTTTCCTCTTTCCTCTCCTTCTCTTTCTTTTTTTACTTCACCTTCTAATCATTCATAAATTCTCTTTAATCGTTTGTACTGATTTCGGAGCAATCTTTGGTGATTTGAAAGGTTCAATGGAGCTTATTCAAGAGCTTTTCGTGACTGCCTCTTTGGCATTACTTCTGTCTTTCCTTGTTGCAAAGCTTGTTTCTATGGCTATGGCTGGTGATGCTGGACAACGAGACTCGGTTTTAAGGAGGAGAATTGTTGGTGAAGGGATTGTTATGACGGAGGTACAGTCTGGAGAAAGATTGAAAGTTCAGGGTTCTGAAGGCGAGAGAAAGGTCGAGTTTTTTGTTGAAGAATTAGTGGAAAAGGTAGATGAATTTGGAGGAGAACCAATTCAGGTTGAGAAAATTGTGCAAGGAGATATAACCGAGGAACAAGGTGAGTTTCCGGGAATTTCCACAGATGATGGCTTGGGAGAAGAATCCGATGTTGTTGGATTACAGGAGAGATCATGCGATTCAAAGTCTCGAAAGGACATTGTGTTAGAGGAGTCCAAGGTTATTGACTTGTCGGATAAGTCATTGGAGGAAACGACCGGTGTGGACGTTCTGCTAAGTGATAAAAAAGGCGAATTGGATCTTGAACAAGTCAGTGCAGATAACGTTGATGAGTCTGCACAGCAGAGGATTGACAATAGAAGACTTGCTGAAGAAATAGCCGTGGAATCCCATTCCAAGGAGATTAGGGTTGTGGAGAGTGAAACAAATGAAGCAAACGAAGAGGAGGAGGAGCGATTTGATTTTGAAGACGATGATTGGGAGGGGATTGAGAGGAGTGAGTTGGAGATGGTTTTCTCGACAGCTTCGAAATTCGTAATTGGCGCTGGGTCTGGGAATAAGGATGACCCATTGGCAGGTATTGGGAACGATCAGAAGATGGAGTTCTATGGTCTTCACAAGGTTGCTACTGAAGGGCCTTGCCACGAGCCCCAACCCATGGCTCTGAAGGTTTCAGCCCGTGCCAAGTGGTATTGAACTTTCCTGTATTTTAATTCTTCCTTTCGTGTGAATAGCTAGAATAGGTTGCTAACCATGGATTGCAAAATGATCGTTTAATTGCCTGACATAAATTTTTCATGTTTTTCTTCCAGATAAGATGGTTGTTTTTGTTGTCGTAAACTATAATATGAACAACCTTAAGGAAAATATAATACCAACTGCAACATGTATTTAGGGGTGAAAATTGCAACTCATTTAGGAAGTTTCAGGATTGTGGTTTGTAGCTTGGGTACCTCTCTTTTACCATCTGAACACTGAGAATCACCGTTTAAGGCACACATGGACCTCGAATTTGAGGTAGAAAACCAGAACCAAGTATAGATTTGTGCGTTTGTATCTCTTGAATAAGTGCGTACCTAGTTCCCAGGCAATCTAATTAAGTATTATTATTAGCTAAGTTGAAGCGTGAGTTACTTAGTTCATGGGCCCTCTAGGTAGTAATACTCACCCTGCATTCAATTGGTGAGTTCAAGATTATATGCCAAACTTTATAAGATCTGAGATAACAAGAGTCAGAAAGCTGAATGAAGGTATAGTTTGATTCCTAGTTATAACAACAGGGTTGAAAGCTGTTATGTAAAGTGATGCACGGCACTGCTTACGTTGTGCAAGGAATGCTTGGCAAAGGCTGGGGGACATGAGTCCAGAGGCAGCTATGGAGAAGTATATTACCCTTCTTTCAGATAGAGTTCCTGGGTGGATGGAAGATAATTCTACAGTGAGTTACTGCCCTTCCGGCATACAGTTTTTCAATATCTTCAGGAGCTTTTAACAAGTACTGTGGAGATATATATGTATTTTTTTAATATTTTGATAGAAATCTATTTACAGGGAAAGAGTCAACCAGAACGTACAGACACAGGAATTCTCAGTTCTGCTGCTCCTAATTTAAGCATATCTTCATTTCATCAACCAAATCTCATAAACGAATGGTATGTCAGTTGTTATACCATCTGTTCAAATCAATTAGCTGTGTTTGTTGTTAAATTTTGTTTTCGCATTTGTTTGTTCTCTAACACATTTCATTTCGTTGAGTACTTCTCCCTAGCAGGGAACCAGAACGAAGTCTGGTGCAAAGGAAGGTGATCTAACTGTTCCCTCAGATTTGGCAAACAAGGTAAGATTTGAACCATGATTTATTTCACTAACTTGAATCATTTCTGTTTGCTAGTGGGAGACGATATTATCTTGAAAACATTTCTTTGGTCAATAGAAAGAAGAATTGAACTCGTTGATTGTGAGAATAGCTGACAGCAAGTGTTCGGGGAGCTAATTATATCTGTTTGCAACTGAAAATTTTGAAATTTTAAGAAGATTTGTGTAACCAATTTTGTAAATAAGGTGGCACTGTCTCCCCTAACACTGGTTTCAATTGATATTAGGTAAGTAGGACCCTGTAAATAGTGTGATGTCCTTTAAACTTTTACATATACAAATGTGCTCATATGTGTACAATTCAACTTCTTAAGCCACTTGATATTTCATCATCAGAATGGATTGAAGTATGAAGTTTGATGGCTGACACTAAATTATAATAGAAAATGATGAATGCTGTAAGATCATGTTTAGTGCTGAACTACATATCCTTACTTGCTTACGTAAGTTTCCCACTTCTTGTAGCTCTTAACAAAGATACCTGTTACAAAGTTTTTGAATTTGGCCTCCCTCAAATATTCTTGAAAAATGATGAGCACATTCAACACTGTAGTTAAAGAGTTTCGATTCTGTCTAAACATCTAATTTTTATTGATATTTTTGCTAAAAAAATGATTGCTTCCACATTTTGATTGTTGTTGAATTTATAGGTTTTGGAATGATGGCATCCATCTCCTTCTTGATATTCCCAGCAAACAGCCATTCTCTGAGTGGGTTTGACTAGAATTGTGACTAATTATTGCCAAGAATAAAAGTGTGCTTCAATTATGCGAGGTTCTTGGGCTGTTCATTCTCTGATTTGTTTATCCTAGTTTCATATCATGATGTGTTCTTATTTTAATTGTTAATATCTCTGCTTGTAAATATATGTTTCTATATTCCCAAAATAAATTACCTGGATGTTGAAATCAACTTATTGATATTTTCTTCATTTTAACTTGCAAATTGCAAACTTCCTGATTTTTTTTTTTTTTGTGGCCTCTTTATCTTTTGGTGTAGCTTTAGAATAACTTTATTCTTTAAAATTTTTAAAGGAGATTGGAATTACGTAAAAGCACAGCTAAAAGTGCACATATCTAATTCGTATCAGTCGAATACTTGGTTGCGAAAGGTTCATTAGCGCGATCTATTGGTTATAAATGGTAAAGACTTCTAAACTAATCATTTCATTAGCTTTGTTATAAGAAAGATAACGAATTGAGTTGCTGATTCTGATTGGGGCCTGGGGGAGAGCTGTAGGATACGTCTGGTTTGGAAAGTACCACTCAACAACCAAAGAGATAAACATAAGATGTGTTCAATTAAAGACACACAAGATATGTTCAATTGAAGACACGTGAGTAATACAGTTTTAAGCTAACCCAGTCTAGTGTGTTCTAGCATTGTCCTTGCTATAAGAAGAGATGTTCTATATCAATGGGATTTTCGTAGGTGCAAAGCTGATGTTGGAGCTGTGAGAAACTGAAATCCATTCCTCACTTTGTTCTATTCTACCCTTGTACTTTTTGTTCTTTTGGTTAAGTTGGGTTATATGTGGCAATCATGGCGTGCTCTGTTTTATAGTTCTATACCAATCCAACAGAAGGACTTCCTGAAACTGATCCATAAACCGTAGGCTGAACTGTAAAGGCCCATAACTAGATTTGGCTATTCATGCTAGAGATTGTTACATTTTGATTTCTGACAATTGCATTATCCCTTGTTGACAACGTTGTGTTTGGACATATTTATGCGTGACAACTATAAACCAGCAGATGTCTACAATGTTTATGAACAGATCCAAACGCTTTAATAATTGTGTTCTGTGGGGAAGGTTTTACATATGCCTCTAAACTTTTTTGTGGTTGTCACCTGTCAAATAATATAGTCTTCTAGGAGACTGTTGAAGAACATAATCAATCAAATTAGAAACCACCACGACGACTACTTTCAAATAATTTTGGGCTGTTGGCCATCTTCTGCTGTGTGATTAAGACATATTAGCTACCGCATGCAATTTATTAATTAGGCTAGTGGGCATCTTTATCTTGTCGGTTCTTAAATCCTAGTCTCAGTAGCTTGCCTGCAGTCAAATTTCTTCTGGTATTTATTCATATTTTATCAGAAAACATTAATCAACGTTTGAAGTTGCACTCTGTCTGCCAATAAACAATCAAGAATATGAAGCTTTTGTTACTGTTTTTATATAGCAGAGTTATGATTTATTATGAATTGGATGCATGGACTTCAATGTCAATTCTTTAATAGGTAAGGCGTGATTTCTGGAGCCTAGAGGTCCACAAGGGAAAGGGTTAGATTCCCTCAAGTTACGTAATGCTAATCATACAAGATTCTATTAGAAAAAATCAGCCGAATAAGAAAGTAAATATATAAAATTTTCCCCTTGCCTAAATCAAGCTAAACAAAGAATTGACGGTCCTTTAATATCTACAGTAGCCATTAATTAGTGGTAGGTCCATTCCAGCTAAGGAAAACAAGTGGGAGAAAGCACAACTTGGTGTCTTTCATGATTAGTTCATTAAACATTATTTTAGGTTTCTAACTCTATCATCTATAGCCAGAATGCTTTTAATGCTAAAAAACTAGTTCTATAAGAACATCAACCTAATAATTTTGGACAGATTTTATTTCTTCTGACATTTGCCAAAATTTTAATCAACAATTTCACTGAATTAAGATATATAAAACTTCCTAATTATCATAATGCAAATAGACTTTGCTAAAATTACCATTAATTAGTAGCATAGTTTTATTTGGAATGTTTGTGGGTAAGATAATTAGTGAGTGAGTTGTTTGACTGTAAAGGCATATTTTATAGTGATAAAGGAATCAAGGAAGAAAAGATAACATGCACCCTTCTCAATGAAACACAATCATAGGAAGAAAGATACCTTCATGTTTTCCTTTTTCCAAGTTAAATGTACGAGAGGAGACACTTGGCCAATTTTCCATGCTAATTTGTATTCGATTGGACAGGGTGATGCAAAATTCTTCCCCAATAATAAAAGTGAAAGTAACAACATAGGGTCCTAAGCTTCTCTGCTTTGGAATGAGCATATAGCGATAGCAAACAGCTAGATTGAATTGAACTATCTACAGGATTCAAAATTCACTCTTTTTAACAGATCGTCGTGTAAAATTTGAAGGTTTTCAGCTTCAACATAACAATAATTGCATGTCTCGCCCAAAAACAAAAAGGTAATCTAAAAATAATAATGATGATGATGATAGCCGGAATTTACAGCTGTGAAACCTGATATATTTATATATACTTGGCCCTCGTAGGCCTTCATAATTGGCCACGGAAACTATATAACTAGATCCAGAAGCAAGAGAATCTTTAGTCTCCACCGTCCCATGTAGATTATAAACTTTCCAATTACCCATACCAGATTCTTTTCTCAAACAAAACATAGCCAAAGACTAATTTTCTTTCCTGAAACATGGAGATACTGAGCTTCAGGCTTTTTCCAATTGTTCTTTTACTACTCATCTTCTCTCACAAATATGCCATAGCAGACAAGAAACACCAGCAAACTAAAGGGACCTATATAATTCACATGGACAAATCCAATATGCCAGCAAGTTTCGACGATCACCTTAACTGGTACGACTCGTCACTAAAATCAGTATCAGGGGCGGCAGAGATGCTCTACACCTACAAGTATGTAGTTGATGGCTTCTCCACAAGGCTAACTGCACAAGAAGCCGAATTGCTTGAAAAACAACCAGGAATTCTCTCTGTCATACCTGAAGTGAGATACGAGCTTCATACAACTCGAACACCAGAATTCCTTGGATTAGGAAAAAGAGACGCTCTTTTCCCTACCTCTATCAAACTGAGTGAGGTGATTGTTGGAGTGGTAGACACCGGTGTGTGGCCTGAGCTAAAAAGCTTTGATGACACAGGACTTGGGCCTATACCTAGTGGCTGGAAAGGACTGTGTGAGACTGGAAAGAACTTCAATTCATCAAGCTGTAACAGGAAGCTTATAGGTGCAAGGTTTTTCTCCAAAGGGTATGAAGCAGCTTTTGGACCAATTGATGAGAAAACAGAATCAAAATCACCAAGGGATGATGATGGCCATGGAACTCATACCTCCACCACAGCAGCTGGTTCAGCAGTTCCAGGAGCTAGCCTTTTTGGTTATGCTTCTGGAACAGCACGAGGGATGGCCACACAAGCTCGAGTTGCAACCTACAAGGTGTGTTGGCTAGGCGGATGTTTCTCCTCTGACATAGCTGCAGCTGTTGACAAGGCCATTGAAGATGGTGTCAATATTCTATCCCTGTCTATTGGGGGAGGATTGAGTGACTATTACAGAGACATCGTTGCTATTGGAGCTTTTAAAGCCACAGCTCTGGGAATACTTGTATCCTGCTCAGCAGGAAATGGAGGGCCTAGTCCTGAAAGCTTGACTAATGTTGCACCATGGATAACCACTGTAGGAGCTGGAACTCTAGACCGGGATTTTCCTGACTATGTCAGCCTGGGAAACGGGAAGAAATACACAGGTGTATCGCTCTATAAGGGAAAACCATTGTCTGATTCTCTAGTACCAATAGTTTATGCCAGAAACGTGAGTGATTCATCAAGTGGCAATCTTTGCACTACTGGCAGTTTGATTCCCACAAAAGTTTCCGGAAAAATTGTAATATGTGATCGTGGAGGAAATCCTCGGGTAGAAAAGGGAATAGTGGTGAAAGAAGCCGGAGGCATAGGGATGATATTAGCAAACAGTGAGTATTATGGGGAAGAACTAGTTGCTGACTCACACGCCCTGCCTGCGGCTGCTGTTGGTCAGAAATCTGGAGATGCCATAAAGAACTATGTCTCCTCAAATCCTAATCCCGTGGCTACAATTGCTGTTGGAGGCACACAGTTAGGAGTTCAACCATCACCAGTGGTGGCAGCATTCAGTTCTAGAGGTCCAAATCCAGTCACCCCAAAATTACTCAAACCAGACATAGTAGCACCAGGAGTGAACATACTAGCTGGTTGGACTGGTGCAGTTGGCCCTACTGGATTATTGACTGACACCAGGCATGTCCCCTTCAATATCATTTCTGGCACATCCATGTCATGCCCCCATGTAAGCGGGTTAGCAGCGCTCCTCAAGGCAGCTCACTCTGGATGGAGCCCGGCAACTATAAAGTCTGCCCTTATGACAACAGCTTATAGAACATACAAAAGTGGAGAAATCATCCAAGATGTTGCCACTGGGCAACCAGCAACTCCCTTTGATTATGGTGCTGGACACGTGGACCCAGTAGCTGCCCTTGATCCTGGTCTCGTATATGATGCTACTGTGGAAGACTACCTAGGCTTCCTCTGTGCCTTGAACTACAGTTCATTTCAAATTAAGGGCACCACAAGCAGTGACTTTACCTGTGATTCAAGAAAGAACTACAGAGTGGAAGATTTTAATTACCCATCTTTCGCTGTACCTCTGGAAACAGCTTCAGGCAAAAAGGGTGGTTCTGGAGCGTCAGCGACTGTTAAATACACAAGGACTCTGACTAATGTGGGCACTCCAGCAACTTATAAAGTTTCGTTGTCGTCTCAGACTCCAGCAGTAAAAATCCTGGTCCAGCCAGAAACACTGAGCTTCAGTAAACTAAATGAGAAGAAGAGCTACACAGTGACTTTTGCCTCCAGCTCAATGCCTTCTGGTACCACTAGCTTTGCCCATTTGGAATGGTCAGATGGGAAACGTATAGTTGGTAGTCCAATTGCTTTCAGTTGGATATAATCATGATAGGAATCAGTAATGCAATGGCGCCACACCATGGACTTTGAAATACATGGAAACTGTACAAGTGCTCTATTTGTAAGTGTTGGAATTAGGCTTGTATTTACACCATGCGTCTGTTCCAGCGACTGAGCCATATAGAGCCAGTTGTTCTGTAATTTGGGCTAGCATCTACTCTGTCAATCGCATTCCCTGGTGAAAGCATAGGGAAAGAGAATGAAAGAATAATTGTACAGAAAACATAAAGAGTCTTCGCGAGTCTGATTTGTTTTTTATACTTTCCAAGCAAAATGCTTCTCTTGCCCTGTCTTTGATCACATGACAGTAAGCATTTTTGTTGGTTGCTTATCATGGAGATATAACCGACAGCATTAGCTTCTGGAGCAGGACTGAGTTACCTAGACCACTTTGGTAGAAATTGCTGATTCCACAAGTATTTTGCTTTTTCTGCTGAGCTCAACAAAACCAATACTAAGCATGTGGTGGCCCTAAATATATTCATTTTAAAAATCATCAACTACCGTTCTAATGCTTGCCTACAAATTTGATCAATTATAGTCTTAGATTCTAGAATTTATCCGATGAGTAACAATGTTAAACTTTCCGCAGCTGAATGGGCCATGGACCCCTATCATTTTACTTATCACACTTGGATTTCTCTTTCTTCATTGTCAAAAACCTGGATAATATTTTCTAAACTCAATTTCTGGAGAGTAATAGCATTTGCAGATGAGCGAAACTCATGCAACCATCTGGAGAGTAGTTTGTTACAGTCTATAGCAAAACTTCCATAGAAGGAAACAGGGAAGTGAGACTTTAAGATGCAATCCTTTGATAAATTTTATTTGGACTTATATGACACGAAACCAATTTGATTAGAGAAGATTCAAATAAATTGAGAACAAAGATATGCACTCATGTTCAAAGCAGCTTGCTGTACGCCTTCGCCAACCTTTTGTACAACAAGCAAATGTTCTTTACAGGGGAAAAGGAAGAAAAAGTTGCGTTTTCCTTCTTTTTGATTTACCCCATCTGTCTCTAGAAAGTTGAACATGCTAGATAAGAAAATTTGGAAGCGATTGACAATGTTCACTTTTTTAACTCAGTCAACATTTTCTACATCTAAAATTAGCCTATGGCCCGATAGCGATGGTTAACTTTGCATGATACTATCTCTTCAATTGATGTCTTGTTTTATTTACCTTTTAGAATTTTCAGACTGTGTTAGTGCAATTTATTGTCCTTGCCTATTGGCAATCCATCCTTAAAAGACTAACATGATTAGGGCAGAGGCAAATAAAGAATCCCAAATAATGATATCAAATACTCAAAAGGATCTTTGTGTAAAGTAGCCCAACAATATAGGCAGGATCACAAATTGGTGGTTAGGCAAGCATTAGAACATAATGTTATGCTTTTTTAACCACAACCACTTGAAGATTTGATTAAAATTGAATCAAACATGTAAAATTTCAAACATCATCAGAATCCTGTATAGATTGACAAACAGGGAGGTAGTATGTATCAAGCTGCCAGTATTTTTGTTTCACTACTTCCCAATTTTCTTCTCCCAGACAATCCTTAACAGGCAATGGAATCAACTATGTAGAATATCCCAAGTTCTCAAGTTATACAGATACTACATGGCAGTAAACAAAATGAAAAAATGCATTACCTCCACAAAGGCATTAAAGACTAAGCAGATTCCCCCAGGCTTCAACAACACAGTTGAAGGAACTCACTGGTCATCATAGTATTCTCCGTAAGTGTCATGAAAATGCCTGAACAAAAACAGATAAATCATCATTTTGAAAAAGTTATTACAATATTGCATCAGCAAATTACAATAGCAACATACAGAATGATTTTACAAGACGTAAATGAAGCTTTTCTTGCACAGGTATAGAATTGTCATCACAAGACAAACAGCCGACAGGGGGTTCAAGCTTATACTAAAATAATAGCAACAAACAAACAATAAATACAGCCAAGCCAACAATTAAGGTGCAAATAATTAGTGAGAATCTCGAATTACCATCATAACTTGCAAATTGAGGAAGAACATTTAGCCACCGGCCAAATACTATCTTCATATTATCCTTCTCACCCCAACTGGTATGAAGCTTGCGTTCATAAACCTCTGGGTGAGCCTCAACAATGGTGTGTGTCACAGATACATATTGCTGAATAACTGTATCGACAAGACCCGTACCAAACCCAATGTTAAATATGTGACCACCACCTGAGCAGACAGCCTTGGCATGAGCCTCCATCATTGGTTTCTCCCTAGCCATCATGATTCATGACAGCTTTACTATCAGAGTCCATCAGCTTATTCTCACTAAATTTTACCCTATCGTCAATGTAATCTCCACTAGAATCACCATTTTTATTCTCTTTCCTTGCAATCGAACCCAAGACCAATTCAGCTTGAATCCCTGATCAATTACATATGCTTGCAAAATTATTAACTAATATAAATAGACATCAGTAAATCCTTGGATAGACTGTTAGTATCTGCTATGTCATTATATGTCCCAAGCATGTCCTATTGACACAATTCTTCTTCAAATTGAATATATAGAAATAATTGTCAGATCAAATGAATTCATAAGAATGCCTCACTTAAGTGGAGCTACACCCAACTACAGAACAATACCGCCAAAATTGTCAGAAATTTATTCAATCAAACAACTTTTTCAAGCTTGTTTCCATTTTTTTTTTTTTTCTGATATTAACATCTCTTTGAATCTATAACTTAAATTTCAGATTTTTAATTGCTTTTGTTTCTTTTCTGGCATTCAGTGGAATTGGTTAAAGTTTTAGTTGATCAGTGACTGATATTTCAGTCATTTTTATTTTTTTTTTATTTTTCTATTTCCTGAGCCATGGTATATGACTGGCATTCCAAACGACGAGAATTTCCTCCACAAACTAAATACTAATCAACAATAAACGAATCAGCGAGAGGCAGAAACTAATGGCGAACACAAAAAATTGCACGTACACGAACACCTCCTGGTGGCCTGCAGATAGGTTCGAAGTAGAAAGTGCATTCCAGGGGCGCCAGCGGAGAGGAGAGCCTTCACCACGTCGGCGTGGCCTTGCTTTGCCGTGTGCATAAGCGGAGCAAGGCATCGGCGTCGAAGTAGATAATGCCAGCTCCTGAATCTATCAAAGCTCTCAGTATCGCCGTTCCACGCCGCATCCCGAAGTTGCTGAACTTCGTGAGCTCTGGGCTTGGCCTCACACTCAAAAATCAAAAGTCAAACTCCACCCCGAACCGGAACCCCTAAAACCCTTTTGACCGTTGGATACGAGGTAAGTGTCATTTTACTAAATATCTGAGTTTAATTTTTCTTAGTTATAATGAATCTCAAAAAATTATTGAAAATTAAATTATTACTACAATTAAAGACAGTACATGAAAAACCAAATTTACTGGAATAACTTGTGGATCCAAATTGAATACATAAGTTTTGCTGCTTTAGGTGGCCATTCAGTAAGAAATTTCAAAGCAAATATTGCATTCAGATGATAATAAAGGAGACGTTCCACAGAAAAGGATAATCCATTAAGCAATCTGCCCAGATCTGCTAAGGAATCTGTAACCAAAATAAGAACAAGCAACCAAAAGTGGGACAAAAAACTCGAGAAAAGCCGCGGACTTGGACACACCATCGTCTTTGATCACAAAAGCACTCATCTCCTTTTTCTTGGATTCCTTGAAGAGAACATCATTGATGTCTGTCTCTTGGATTGTGTACCCTTGGAGAACACCTACTTGGTATTTGAATAGCAAGTTTTGAGCTGCCTTGCTGTGTCCAATATCCTGAAACTCCTTAGTTGCATCCTTCCCAGCCACCTCTAGCAGCACCTCTTCCCCTCCTGGGTGTTCCTCCAAGAATTTTGTCACATCCAACACCTGTTAAAATCATGGAATTTGTCAAGTCAACATTATGTTTGTGTTGCTATGTGTATGTGAGAAAGGGTGAGAGATATTTTTACTCTGCCGTTAATGACAAGCCAGCAACTTTTCTGGGATTTATGCTGGGCAACCTGTGAGAGGGTGAAAACTCTGTGTTCTGCCATGGTTTCACGAGATGCTTCTAGTGCGAGCTTGATTAATTGGTGGAGATTGACATAGAGGGGTGTTGAGTTTTATACCGCGACAACAGGGCATGAGTAGAGACAGGAGCACGTGACTAACTACCCGACCCCGGTTTGGTGAAACTAAAAAAGCAGGTGAAGCCTTAGAGCAACCAGTCTCTGTCTCTCCCTTGCCTGTGTAGAGGGGGGGGGGGGGGGCCAAATAATTTAAATTGTTTTTACGAATAAGTTCAGTCGCTCGAATTATTTTTAAATAAATTAAACTCGAATTTTATTTAAAAATTCGTTTAATAAACATACAAATTAAATTAATAAAATACAACTCGAATGCTCATAAATCCAATTTACTTAAAATAATTATATTTATTTAAATAATATAACGTGATAATATATTTAACTTAATACACCATCTTGTATTTTTCATCATGTAACATCATCTGAAAGACTGTATTCACAACAAAATTGAATAAATTAACTGGCCAAATCACGTCAAATCTTTGAAAAGAACAAGAAAGGGTGAGTGGGATTGAGGTCTAGCGAACCTATTGCACAAGCTATACATTAATTGTCTGATTCTTACTACAAAGTACAAACACAACTTAATTTCCAATCGGTTCCAGGGAGTATACCAACGTTTACAACTTTCCAGATCACATGGAGCCTGCTTGGTTTGCCGAAACGGCAAATCAGCTGTTTGCTTCCTACTGTTAAATATATATATATAAATATTTAAATTAAAAAGTAGTAGCAGCAGCAAACCTTTCATTTTTTTTTTAATTTTGTTTTACAAATATACACTTGGCAACTATTCTTATTTACAAATAGACAGTAATTATAAAATTTTTAATAAACTTAGAGTGCTCATATGAACATCTTGAAATAATTAAGTGAACGAAATAGACTATTATTTATAAAAAAAGTAAAATATCATCCAAGTTTTTATATTCTCATTTTTTTTTTGTCCTCTTCAATCCCATTTTATCTCCTTTCTCAAGATCATCCATGGCTTCTCCTATTTTGAGCAAAGCCTTCCTCTGCATCTCACTTGGAGGTTGAAGAACATTCCATCTAAACACATATTCCTCCATCACAAATACCACATGCCCCACTTTTGTTGGCATTGGACTTCGGTCCCGTAGACACAAAAGGAGTAACATAATCTGCATTCAACATCAAATTCATATCATCAATCACCTAACGTTGCAATTTTACTCTTACTCTTAACTTTCTGAATATATTCCAACTACTAATTAGATTTTATTGAATAATCTAACCCCATATAACCCTTTAGAGCCATAGTCAAACCAAAATTCTTATACAGGTAGGAAGAAAGTGTCTTAATGTATCAAATTCAACAAAATCACAATTGGTTGCAGAACCCTTGGCACCAGGGTTTATCACCTCTTCACTTTATCATCGAAAATTAGCAACCAAGAGTGAAACTAGTAGGCAAAAGATGACCAAATACTATGCCAAGGTCAAAGTTAATGCTTGCAGAACCCTTGGCATAACTTATTCTGAGTTTTAGAAGCAGAATGGTAGGAACAATATCTTGTCGAGAAAGGTTGTACCATTTTATTATAGACTATCACTATCAAAGTTAATATGCATCGATCTTGGCAAGAACGCTTTCATGTCAAGACCGATCAAACCCATCTTTAAGCTTTACTACTAGACTATCACTATCCAATCAAAATGGGGATGGTCATCTTTGTCAACATCGAACTCATCCGAAACAAAAAAGAAAATCAAAATCAATCTGCCCAAAACATATAGATATAAGCTGCAATGAAAAATCAAAGAATAAAGAGATAGGAGAAGAAAAGGAACAATTTTTTGGTTTATCTAAGCTCTGAGCTCCCAACTTAGTGCTTGAATTGAGCTTAGCAGAGATACGACAACAAAGAGGGAAGCCATAGAAGATTTTGGGGTCAAAGAAACGAGAGAGAAAATGACAAAAATAGAATTAGGATAGGAGAAATTGATAAGTCACACAGGGACCTAATTTTGGTCACCCAATAATTTCAATTCATTCACATATTAACACCCTAAATTTAAAGCAACTATCACATAATTCTTTTTAACAAAAATGCTCTAAATGACATTTTTTATTAATTGAAGTAATTCTTTTCACTATTTCAATAATTTTGTAATAATAATCATAAATGTCATTTTTTATAATTTACATACCAAAAATAAAAAACACCCTCTCAAACCATAATTTGCAACACAAATTTTTAGATATCCAAATAACACTAAAAAAATGAATTGGCATCCCAAATCATGGTTTGTAATCAAAATTTAAAGTAAAATCAATCATAGTTGGCTTCGTTTAGGCTGTCTGCTTTTATCATATTAAGGTGTACAATTAGAAATGGAAATTAAAACACAGAAAGGGGATTGATGAAATCACAGAACTACTGTAAAGATCAAAGTTCTTTTTAAGTGCTTTTTGAGAGATCCTTGAACTCCCGACTGTTAGATTTTTCCTTGCAGTTAAAATCAACACCATTAAATGTGACTCTTGATGACCGACATTGGCTACCAAAGGCAGTGCCAAATCCCCATCCAAGTCCTAGACCAACTCCACAGCCTCCACTTGTGAAACAAATTCCAAATAAATGTATCTCTCTCAATATGAAGGGTTGAATTCATGCATATTAAATCAACAAAGGGTGGTGACCTTAATTTTGAATGTGAAACCAATAAATATCTTAAGAGCAAGGATTCTATGCTTATCAATTGGCACAGAGAAGTCTCACATTATAACCCCCAGACCTAGTGCTGGCAGTACGCTGTTCACTTTCAGCACTTACAGGAGTAGGATCTACCCGTCAGTAAGGACGAAGTCTAGGGTTTCTTCAATAACAGGAGTAGAGTTCTGGAGGTAGAAAAGGACCTGCTAATCCCATTTAATACCAAAAAAGTAAAGAAAGTGAAAGAGGGCAGAAGATATATATTAAGCTCTGTACCTGCCCAAAGCCCCAAGAAAGTCAAAGGCATCCCTGTGCACAGGAAACACAATCACAAAAAAGATACAATTAGCAAAGAAATAAAAAACATATAATATAAAGGATCTTTCTTTTGATAGATATACAATGGATCTTTATCAATCTGAAATAACAAGAATGACAAATTATACAAAGTGCAGGTTCAGGATAACCCTTAATTTTGAGAGACTGCAGCAGCAAGGCTCCCTTGCACATTGTTAACATGCAAATGAAAAGAAAATTTTCAAGGTTCTGTCCACCATCTCATTAGTTAATTCAAAGACAGAACAAACTGAGAATGTTGTCATCACTTCACCAAACTTGATATAAGATACTGAAACCATGGGTACACAGTACATGAATAGAAGAAGAGTAAAATAAAACAAAATAAAATTGCTAAAGGAGACCCAAGCAAACCACAGGAGCTTGCCAGACATCATATCTAGGTAGGTGAAGAGAAGAAAGCTATTGACAGCTTGCCATACATCAAACTCTCCATGCATTCACTGGCATACTAAAAGGAAAGGTAAGGTTTCCTTCTACTAAAAGTTTCACCATAAATAATTCCAAACCCAAGAATGAACTCATTCTCTCAAATATGTCAGTTATACTGCTAGATTAAATGGTTCAGAATCTTCTAGCTCAAGTGACTCCCATCATCAAGAGAGTGAGAGATTGATCCATGAGAAAGAAGATAGCAACTAGAAAGCTTTCAATCATTAAGTTTGTATTTCACCTCCTCAGCATTCCCCTAAATTTGTATATTAGTATTCCTATTCCAGGCATCACCCTCAATCCATCAATGATAATGTGAAAATAAGTACATAAAATTTCTTGAAAATTAACCTGGAGCTGCAGAACATCAGCAATTAGCACAGTTCTTCAGCAGGAAAGAACAAGAAGAGCTAACAATCCTTACATTATTTTTACCTAATACCCATATATTAAGATTAGGATTCATAGTTATTCAGATTTCAGCATACCATGGCAAATCCATGATAAATATTAACAACAATCATCATACGATTTTGACCAAAAACAGGATTAAAGATAGCATGTCTGACCTATTCCTAATTGGCAAAATTTTACAAATTTTAAGCTCGACGGACAAACCCAGAAACAAAAGGGAAAGTATCAATAGGAAAAGGTAAAAACAGACCTCCGAAACCCCATCCTACACCGAAACCGCAACCTACCAAAGCCTGGACGGAAAAATTGAGATGAACGGAAATTTCAGAAACATAGTAAACATAAATTACAATAACCAGAATTACCCAAAGGATGAGGAGATCTACACATTACCAAAACCGACACCAGCTCCGTCGAAGGTTGTAAGCACCATTTCTCTGTCAAACAAATGCAGTAAGAAGAACCAGAGATATTGGCTAACAACGAAGGTTTACAGTATTTACGGGGGTAATCCTGAACTGCAGAGGAAACAGTGTAGTGTAGCCATATATCTGGGTTTTCGCCGAATCTCATGAGAGGGGCTCATTGTACCCTACGGGTGGATATTGGGGGACCGCCTATTTTGCAATATGTTTTCTAAGCTGCTAGAAGGATATTAGGTCACGTTTGGCTTGGGCTGATTGAAAAATGAGCAGTTCATTAAATTTATGACAAAAACTGTTATTATTACGAGAAAATACTTGAACTAGAAGAAACAGGTCACTCAAATATCTTCCAGCAAACTATGCCTTGCATTGCACCATGGACCATGGTGCGCTTTTATTTGATGAAATTTACAACCACCCTACAACAAACAGACCTAGCATAGTAAGTAGGAACCCATAAAGATTCTTTATTTTACTATCTGCGACTAACACTTTCAAGGCACAATCTTATAACCTTGACCAACATTTTCAAGGCACAATCTTGTAACCTTTCATCTTATCTATCCAACTAATAAACGAAGTCTTGGAGTTCCTGAATCCCAAAAAGCCATGCTCTTTGCTTTTGTTCATGCTGTCCAACAGAGCCTCCCCACCCAATATAACATCCACAAACCACCATACACCAACATCTTCCAGCTTGGTCGGCTGCAGCTGATTCTCTTCAACGATCTTCTCCCACACAGCACCCTTGTCCTTCATTATCTCCACCAACTTCAAATTCGAACCCTCTTCAAACCCATAATTCTCAATCCCAAATTGCTCAGCTAAAACCTTCCACAAATGCTTCCACCTGAAAACATCTCCATTGTTGCAATTAAATGCTTCGTTCTTTGCATATGGATCCACCGCCGCCCAAATATGCTGCTCGGCGATCAAATCAGCATCGGAAGCCACCGAGTAGCACTCCCACGCTGCTTTAGTTCCGGGAAATTTCAAAGGAACCCCTTCGTGCTTGCATATAGCAGCATACACACACAAAGTCCCAATCATGTTCATTAAGCTATACGGGGAAAACCCAAATATCACTTGGGGTCGATGAATTGACCAAGACAAGCCCTCTTTCTTTTCTACCTCTTCGAACAAAATGTCCTCTTGGGTATAATAGAAATTGGGTGCGTCGAGCCTGGGCAAGTCCTCCGTGAAAGGTGGATCATAGGGTTTGATCTTACCGAAATACTCGAACGGCCCGATATAGTGTTTGCTACCAGTCTGAAGGCATATGTGGCGGAGATTCGGAGTGTTTGGGATCACCGCGCTTAGCACGTTCCGGAACATAGCCCCATTGACCTTGCAATTCTCGGCCTCGGTAAGTCGGTTCGTCCAGCTGACATAGAAGATGTCGGTTACATCCGCCAAAGTGGAAAGCTTAGCTTGGGTGTCGTCTGGATCCGCGATATCGCACTGGATGTATTCGACAGGATGATCAACGTTCCAACTGGGTCGGGGCCGACGAGCCACGCCGTAGACCTTCCATGGTCCACCGGGTGTGTCGGCAAGAGGTAGAATCTCCGCCAAGCTATTACCAACAATTCCGGTTACCCCAATTATCAGCCCCACGCTCTGGAAGCTTCGCGGAGCTTCATCTACCCCGAATTTTTTCTGCAAAATTGAAGAATCAAACGCTTAAAAAAAAAAAAAATTAGAATTTTGATCTAAACCCATGAATTGGGTAATCAAATTGGGACG
The DNA here is from genome assembly GCA_029379385.1 of Quillaja saponaria. Classification (NCBI taxonomy): domain Eukaryota; kingdom Viridiplantae; phylum Streptophyta; class Magnoliopsida; order Fabales; family Quillajaceae; genus Quillaja; species Quillaja saponaria. Next base: position 26,340,617 of record CM055610.1, read on the forward strand.
GATAGAAAGAGGTAAGAACCTTGGCAGCGCCAATAGCTCCAGCCCACCACCAGCTCATTTTTGTTGCAGGACTGAATTGCAAAAGGAAGATAAAATTATTATCCGAAGGGAGCGAGGGATAACTGACAAGGGAAAGTAGGTGACCAAGAAAGAGCCAACGATCTGTATCTGTCTGTGGATTCTGGTTTAATTAATTTTGAAGTCTAAGGGGATGGATGGATTTGGCTATCAGCGAAAGAGCTTGACACTAACCGTGATATCTATCTGGGAAAGGATGGGCCTTCTTGGCGCGGTGGATTTTTCTAGAGGCTCCTTGGGTTTTTTCTTTTGGGCCATGCAGGCTCTATGAGTATGAGAAATGTTGCATGTGCAAAAATCCTTCACATTCTTCTTTTCATAATCAAAATATTAGAATCTTTCTTTAGAAATGGCATGGCTTTTTTCTTTTTTTGTCCTTCCTCCTGAGTATTTGAGTTAGACAATTAAAAAAACTCTCTTTCTTCTCATAAAATCGTTAATCTTTCTCTCTTCTTTTAATCTCATTACGGACTCTAAGAGACTCAACTAATTGAATGACATTGCTTTACTCTTCCTTACCATGATCAAGTTTGATGTGTTACATTTTCTCTCAGCCACCACTATAAATGATAACTTGGGCCCTTGGCTGTGGAATGAATCGTGCCCTTTTCTTTTCTAGCCTGTATACTTTTGATTCATTGAAGGTCTCCTCTTAATTTGCATTTGATCTAATAATAATAATACACTACTAAGGACTCATATACTATTCAATATGGAGAAGTGGTCCTCTCCACCTTCACGAGCTCCCGGAATACTATAAGATATTTGTCCGATCAATCATCCATTATACATAGAATACAGTCAACCATCTAATTAATGGCGTCGCACCTCTCTGGCAAGTACCAACAAACACATACAAAAATATACTTATCATCTGATAATGGTGTAATAGTCAAAATTTGATGCACATTCTAAGAGTATCTTCCCCCCATTGGCCACTATTTCATACCATTTTTAATTGACTGACACTGATCGAGTTACACAAGCTTTCTTTAGTCTCCTTCTTTCCCTTTCCAGCTTTCTCCTACTCAATTCTTTATCTACCAAAGGTTCTTCAATAATGGTGGACAGACCTGAAAAAGTTACACACCGTTTGATATGAGTCTCACCCTCACATATATGGTTCATGACGTTGTAAAGTTAAATAAACTTTGGGCACGCCATGTTAGAAAAAACAGGAAAAAGTTGATCCGGAACCTCAAATCAATTGCTGTCATTTCTTGCTACTTCTATGTCTAATTTCTTACGTTAAAAAGAAGGACTAGGACTTACCAGACATGACACCTCTGTCTTCATGGTTGTGTACTTTTGAGCGAGCATTGGCGAATAGCCACGTGGCATCCATCTGTTTGCTGATCATGCGGGAAGCCTGGTAAGGGATCTTGACACGCTTGGTATGATCATCAGTACTGGACTTGACGGAACCATTGATGAACATTAAGCAATCCATGAGACTCTCTTTGGCCATGCCTTTCATGTCATAAGCCTGTGACCTTCTCCAAAGGCTTTTACTGTGTGAGTTTGCTGGGTTTGAAAGACATAAAGCTCTGGTGGAGTCACTAATGGCTGAATCTGGGTCTTTAAGCAGAAGATGACACTGAGATCTATTACTATAAAGGACCAATCTTTCTTTCCGAAACCTTAATGGGCACAAATCCAATGCTTCAGAATACTTTGCTATAGCTTCTTCTAACTCCCCCAACCAGAACATATGATCTGCTTGTTGCTTTATCAAGTTCACAAAAACCCTTCTCTCTTCAACTTTTTCTTCACTTATTATTCTCTCTTTATTCCTTCTTTCCACCTTATCCCATACTTCTCTTATTTTTTGTTTACTTTGCCTATAATCTAATAAAAGAAGCACCTTTGTAATTGCTTCCCCTAAATTTGATCTACCTGCAAGGCTTCTAAGTTCAACTAAATCAGTGAGAAAAAGAGCTGCAATTTCAATAACTTTGCACCTCGTATCTGGGTCTTTGAGAAGCAATAGAAGACAATCAATTCCCATGTACTGCCAATCATCTGAAGACCTTGATAGGTTACACAGACTACTTAAAACTTTTTCTGATTGTGCAATTCTTTTCCTCCCAATTTTGCTGTAACATAAAATTCTGATGAGTCCAACCCCAGCAGGTGATGTGTGATTCACCAATCCACCCCACATGTCACACAAATCTTCTAGAAAATCTTGCTTACAAATTAGATTCAAAGACCTCCCTTTCCAAGCAAAGCAATTTAGAAGATAAAGGGACCAGCATTGAAGTTGGCTAGCCCATTCCTCTGCCTTCCTATTCTCCAATTCTAAATCCACAATTCCTCTAGTAAACAAATCACTATGGTACTTCAGTCTCTTAGTAGCATCCTTTACCCCAACAAAGTTAACATAGACAACTTCTAGGCAATTTGAAGCCAATTTCATTGTCAATTTCACCACCTCTTCCTCATACTCTGTCACTGCTTCAAAGGTGCTCTTATAACTGGCCAAGTGTCCTAGAGCTCTAACTGCAACCCTTTGCTCGACCCAACTGATTTTTCCTCCGAGAAGCTCTATTAATGGTGGTATTACACCTGATTGGACAGCCATTTCTGCAAACTCCTCCTTATTCATGGTGTAAGAACCAATAACATGAGCAGCATAATAAGGTATATATATGTTTTGATTTCTAAGAAGCCATTTTTTGTCACTTATAGCTTTATGCAACAAAGTTACCATGCAATTGAAAATGCCAAGGGATGGGAACTCCAGGTCGTTTGGGTGAGTCATGGCAATATGCCATAGTCCACTCAAGACCAATACATGTTCTTGAGTGTCTTTGAGGGGAATTTCTTTGAAACAATTGAATATTCTTGCTCTTCTGAGTGATGCATCTGGGTCATTCATGGTGCAGAAGAAACAAGAAGGGTTGGTACAAATTTGATCCTCAGGATCGTAGGTCACATGGATGGGGTTATCAGGAGTAAGGTTGGGAGTGGAGGTGAGCGTCTTATTTTGCTTGAGGGATTTCATGGCTGACCAAGAGTGAGCTTACTGATTAGGGTTTTGATATGGAGATGAATAGGGTTGGTACCTTACATATGAAATCTAGTGGGATAGTACAATTATTATTTAAATTTGGTAAGTTAGTGGCAGGGCTGTGTGGTGGGATGACACCTAGCGGCGCATAAATATATGGTATATAAGAAAGAGGTTATGAGTATCATCTTATTCTCAGGTAAACTAGATGCAATTTCCACAATTAATTTTGAACTTCATTTTACTACCTTTATTTCAAAAAAGTTTTGCAAGAACAACCATACTACAAGAATAGTTAAGATAGTTTTCATGAGTTATTGCCTGATAGTATAAATTTGTAAAAAAAAAATCAAACTAATGACTCATCTTAAGCGAGCTCCTTCTTTATTTTTCTAATCAAATTATTAAACTTGCCTCCAAAGGGGTGTGAATTATAATTTATTATCATCTAATTCCTTTAGTTATGCATAAAAGTACCTGTATTTCATACTAACTGATCTGTTTAAAGAAAAAAGGCAAATTTACTGATTGTGTTTGATGGATTTTGTTAAAACTGGGAAGACAGAAACTAGATTAATCAATTTAAGCATATGTAGTATATTTATACATGTACTTTGGACATTGCGATTAAATAATTAATTTCCAACTTCTCTGTTTTGCCTGCAAGTGCTTCCCACATCAGAAAGCAAGTGGTCCTCTGTCCATCTCTCATATCGGAAAGCTATTAAGTATACAGTAATATGCAAAACTCCGACATCAGTTTAGATTGATTGGTTAAACCTTTGTTCATGAAAAAAAAAAAAGCTTCTCCACGTTCCTTTAAATGTTAAACACTTTCTGAGTTTCTTCACTCTTGTATTTCCTTTCTTGTACAAGAGCCTTTTTGTCCTTATATACGACAATTTGAGGGAATCAAGTAATAAGCTAGATAAAAAAGTCTTAAAGAACTCAGTTTATAAATTTGCATCACTCATTTTTAGAGATCATGTTAACAGTAGAGGGTTTTCAGATGGATTTCTTTTGGTAAACTAGATAAGTGCAGCTAGAAATGAGTTCATAAACATGATAAACAAGTTTTCCCAAGATTTGACAGAAAAACATTCCATAACAACATAAAATTTTAAGAATAATCCACTAATATTCTAGCCAATTTATCTGCATAAATATTAACTTCACCATAGACATAAATCAACCTCGTCTCGTATTTGTCAACAGCTCTAATCCTCTACTCTAAGCACTAAAACCCTTTGTTTAAACATAAAGCATATAGAATCCACTTAATTAACTTGGAACAAAGGTGGGATTCAACCTAGCTCTTCTCTAGCCCACAATTCCCTCTGATCTCATCCAATCAAATAAATATTTACTTCATGACTAGCTAAAGCAAATTAAGGACAGAAACCAAACTATTGACGAGAAACAGAATTGGCACAAAAATGGTGGTGGTCTCAAGAATATGCGGCTACAAGCTGAATATATAGAGGTGAAAAGCATTAAAAGAAGGTTTTGCAGATTTGATTTTCTCTTCTAATGGTAATTATTAATTAAGATTGAAAATATGCTTCAAATTAGATTCATGTACCTATAGCAAGATGATTAAATGTTAGGAATTAGTTTATTGTTTATTTCTCCGTACGATTAGCATGGAAAATACTGACACCAACTTCGAAGTTAATGATGGTAAAGATAGTGAAAACACCAAGCTATGCGGGAATTGAGCATGTCTTGTTTTGCTTCTATAGATGGGGAATAATTAATTTCAGTTTCAAAGTTTAAATTCAATTGCTCATGACCCCTTCTAAGTTCTATTTATAGCATAAAAGTAACTTCCACTAATCTGTTGCTTGGATATTACATTAATACTAACTCAACTTTTCATTAATAGATTTTGCACACCACCTCCATGTCTTCTATCTCCCTAAAAATGTCCATAATCTGTAAAAAGATTGAGTTCATATAAGGCTTCTTTTTTTTCTTTTTTTTTTGACAAGAAGTCAAAACATTTTATTCTGGTCACTTAGAACCTGTCAAGTACATGAGTTGAAACATTTAATTGTCGATTGGAGAGCTCCGTAAATTGAGTTAATCACAATCTAATATAATTTAATCTAATCTAAACCAAATTAGCAATAATATGCATAAATTAGTATTGATTACTTTATAAAAATTCAATTGCATTCTCACATACAAATAAACTAACTTACCTTTAAAATTTTATTTTTATTCTGTTTTTGATTCCTAGGGTCAAATTTTATTTTTAATAATAATTATCTATTTACCTAAGTTAATTCATGTAAATAAAAATTATCCCTATTTAAATTTAATAAAATAATATTAAAATATAAAATTTGAAATTCAACTCAAATATATATATTTTTTAAATAGGTTTTAATCTTTTATTTTTTATTTCATTTTTGAATTTAAAGTTTATTGTAAGGTCACATATTGGTTGAAAAAAAATATATTTTATAAATTTTTTAAGACAAATTAATAAAATTTATTTAATTTTAAAGAATAACATTTTTTTGATAAGAAAAAAATAATATTTTACACGTGTTTATATGTTTAAATTTTATTATAATTTAATACTCAAACTGACTTATCAACCTATCTTATTCATTTACATACTAATTTATAATTGATTTATAGTCAATTTGACTTATAATCAATTTAACTTTTATAAGTATACCAAGTGAGCCCTTAATTTGGGTCTGAAAATAGCATCAGTTAAAAATACTGCAATCAAGACATTTCCATCTCCTCTCCTATTTTCTTCCTCCGTCCTAACAGGCACTAAAAAAATTGGACTTGTGTGTGTCGTAAACTAATCTATTGAAGAAACCAAATAAACTGTACATGTATATGGATTAAAGAGGGGTGCCGTACTATAGCAACAATAGAAACAGGATGGGTGCCACAACAAAAGACAGCATGGGCCAGGATGGCCCTGGCCCTGAGGAGGCTTTTCCGTTCGTACAGTACCGTGTATAGTTAATCGTTAGACGCGACCAAACATGTTCTTCGCTGAAACAGTCACCCCAAAAAGAAGATGCATTATTAGCCCTCCTGGGATTGAATATCAGTAAACACAAGGAAATTTCCACAAAACATGAAAGAAGCTCCTTGCTGCACCTACTGAATTAGTACTTTTCACATAATTGCTTTGAATTCGTAAACTTTAAAGGCCAGAACTTGTAAGTGGGAAATAACTTGCTGTAAACTGGCTTCCCAAAACACATACATTGAAAACTGAACTTCAGGTATCATGTTCAAATACCTAAACAACATTTTACAAGAATCACGGCAGCAAAATGATCAACCATTATCTGGATTTCCCTTATACGGAGGAGATAAGTGAATAAACAAACCTCAATTCACACAATCATCCACCAAAAAACCCAAGGACTGACTTCTGAATACTCCATTGAGAGTATGAAGTCATTTGGGGATAAGAAAATCTGCAAATGATTGTGTTCTATTTACATATTTTGAAGAGGCATTTGTTCCACCGCAGAAAACTCCACTGAACAACCCTGCTGCTACGTTTCCATTTACCTTCTAATTTGTCAGTCCTGTATAAGTGTGAACTAGACACCTATTCTAACTGTGAACTGTTCTCCGCGAACTTTGCTAAACATCCATTTTCCAGATAATGTTATTGACATTAGTGCCATGCGATTTCTGTAATGCAGCAATTTTAGAAGGATATCCAGCTGCTGTCACATCAGATTTTACCTTCTGACCTTCAGGAAATTCACACGCCTCACTCATAGAAGCAAATCTTAGCTCTGCAGGGGGAATGAAACAATCCATTGACAGGCCAGGAACACTGAATGCCACTTCCTCAATTGTCCATGCTTCTTCCATCCTGGTCTTAGTGTGGCTCATTGCTGTTTCTCCAAACCTGAAAAGGGTGACTACAGAACGCCCTGAGTGAGCAATCATAATTCCCTCAACAGGCCTGTAATCGTCAAGAAATGAATTTATTGTGGTCTCCCAATACACAGCATCACCTCCATTGTTCTGAATACGGGTCAAATGGGAGTCTTCTAAGTGAACAAGAAGCCCTGTTTTTTGACTGAAGTAGCCAAACAAGACATGCCTTATGATTTCTGCTGGCCCTTCACTTCTAGCCTTCAATGTCATGGGATCTGCACAGAGTTTGAGGACGAAACAGTCCTCACCATTGATCTTCTTCTCCCCTGTGCATCTTGCATTGGTAAACATGCTTGCAGTGGTTCTTGGATCAAGACCCTGCAAACAGAATTAAATTCAATTAAAAGTGAAAAAAATGTGATTGTGAAGTTTTAAGATAGAGAAGCTATGGACAGTACAGGAGGGAGGTTGCTTCACCTGAAGGGCACGTCGCAAGGGTCTAACAGGCCCTTTCGCCGCATGTGCACCAAGCCAGGGTGTGTGCCGCCATACAAGTTTTCCATTGCAACCAGCGTGAACCTTACTGCCACCAAGTGCAAGCTCCACATACCACATGACTGGGTTCATCTGCCACAAGACAAATCCACCCGATTCTGCAGCTTTTGAGGAATTCCGGTTCCTTATGACCCCTTTAGGAGTCTCAAACTCAGAAGCTATCATCCGAACCTTTCCCATGGCATAAGCATTAGTAATGGAATTTTGAAGCTTCTGACCTCCTGAAGCTGCTGTGTACTGCTGCAATATGTACTGAGCAGATGAAGTTTCCTGCAAGAAAACCCAATAAATCATATCACGTTTTAATAATTTAATTAATAGAATGAAGACAATCAGATAAAGCATCCAAGATATCAGCAGGCTCCTCACCTCCACCCACACCATCATCTACATTTTACTAAGTACACTTTATTAGCATGCTTAGGGCCTACCTAAAAAACATTAAGGAAAAGAAAGACTTTCCAGTAATTTTGTTTTGTTCTTTATGTTGGAAGTCATAACCAAAATCAGAAACAAAAATCATTTGTATAGTTTGTTCTTTTGGAAAACTTTGAGAGGTAACAAATATTCATGAAGACTCACTAGCTGCCCAAATCAAAGTTCAATGTGGACTTGATTTCACCTTGGTTGATCAAACTGCAAATATAACATCAAAGATTTGTTCCAGAACAAGAAGCGGAAAATCAAAAGTTCAAATGAACACCAAGCATTAATCCCGTTGGCTAAATGAATCCTGAACCAAAACCAATTGAAATCCTCCTTATGGATCACGTTCACCATGCAACCCATTCATGCCTACAGTTTTGTTTCCAGCAACCATTTTTAGCTTATCATCTTTACCTTTGTCATTCTTCCAAAAAACAAGAACAATCTAAAACCCCCAGGCCAAGCAGTACCAAGTAGCAACTCGTAGAATTTAATAGAACCAGAAAATACTGATTTAACGTTATTAAGAGTAACAAATTTATCATCAAGTTCTTATATTAATTTCAAAATTATAACTTCACAAAGTACGAGTGAAATGTGACAATGCATTGGACCGCTAAAAATTCAACTTTAACTGCAGGAATATAACAAGTATACGTATAAAAACAGTGAGAACCATTTCCATTAGTGGAATAAAAACAGTGAGAGATGGAGAGAAACTAACAATGGGAATGTCTTTGATGCTAAGGTGAGGCATCGGGTCCGTCGTACAGACGTGAACAGGAGCGAGCGGCGCACCCAGAACTCCAAGCAACAATCTCAGATCCGACCTTTTGTAGGCCGAGGAAGAGGAAACAGAAGGTGCCCTGGCATGTGGTCCCCTTATCCAGTGGCCCCGCCTTCCTTCCATCCTCGAATCTTCACTTTCCGTCGCATCAGGCCCTTCCTTCAAAGGCGACAATGCCTCCACCGGCCTCAAGCTCCGGGATCTCGCAATCAACAACTCTGGTGGAGGAAGATGGTGTTTCTTCCTCCGACGTAGCAAACCCGACATGGGAGAGGCACTCCTTGCCGGACTACTGGCCCTCGACCTACCCGGCGATAACCCTCTTACGACCTCCTCTTTCAGCGCCGAAAAAAACCCTTGCTTTCGCTCCATTTCAGAACTTTACCCCTCAGCAATCAACTCCCAGAAAGAAAATAAAGCAGTGGGAGAAACCCAGTGTTAGCAACCACCCCCTGAATTCCGAGAGTAATGGAGGAGAGCTGAAACAGTGAGCAAGCAGAGGAGTGAAAAAAGCAACTAACAGAGTGTGGGAAAGAGAGTGTATGTATGAAAGAGAGAGAGACTGGTAAAGCAGGCGAGAAGAATGCCGTTCTCAAGAAGGAAACTTGGGTATCTATCAGAAATTGTAAAATGGTAATGGTAATGGTAAACAATTGGGATAGATTGCCGCGAGACAAGCAAGTAGTAGGCCAGTACACTGTTATACATTCTATGATCTTTTCGTTTTCTTCATTTTCTTATTCTATAAAATTAAAATTAAAAAATTGAATTTGTCTCTTACTTTTGTTTGGGTGGGTGGTGCCTTGGGCGAGAGATAAATTAGGGGTTTGTTTGGATTGGTGAGCCAAGGAACATAGTCCTCGCTATATTTTTAGTATATGATTGAGTTATTTAAAAAAATAATTTTTTGTTTATAGTTTGAAAATCAAATTTACATATAAATTATAAAAAGTAATATTAATATCTTCTAATATATCTAATCTCTAAGTGTACAATTTCTTATCATTGCCCAAAAGAATAAAAAAAAGAGTTGGTGGGCCCATCATCGGGAAGTACTTTGTGGACTATATTTTGAATGCGCTGTAAAAAACACGAGATGCTCGTTGTGGCATGATACACGAATTGCGGCCCATGAAGTGCCTCCTCAGTCCCGATCCAAACAGAGCCTAGATTAGATAGATAGAAGATAGAGAAAGCAGCTAATCTAACCTAAGGTTGCTAGAGGATTGGTTGTTACTATTAGACCGCAGCTAAAGCGACGAATACATCTATTGTGCAGAAAATTAAACGGCGAGAGCTGGATATTTAGCGGCGTTAGCAAACGGTCAATGTTCAAATAATGGTCCGGTTGGGTCGATCAACATTATATATAAGTCCACCTTCAATGTTCAAAGAATGATCCGGTTGGGTCGAGCAACATTATATAAAGTCCACCTTCCGCAGCCAATCACATTACTTGTTTCCAAATTTTCTAAATCATTTGTTAAACAAATTTCCATGACTCTACCTACCTTGAAATAATGTGTTGGATTGTTGAAGCAAAGCATGTGGAAATGGGTGTTAAGGAATCATCAACAATAGACGTTGAAGATTTGAGCTATCCAAAATAAAATAATAATAAATTTTAAATTTCTCGTGCAAATAATTATTTTTTAGGTAAGTGCAATCAAACTAATTTGTACACGTATATTTAGAAAAAGGTTCCATTTGACCAAAGCACTCCAAGTTAAATACTAGCAGCCTACCAAACAAAAATCCATATCATACTAGCAATTAGCATCATCAAAATCGCGTTTGAAGCACTAGCTGCTGCTTCTCAAACTCAATCACGCCGCTAATTACGGGAGTGGTCCTGTGAGAAAAAGACAAACAACGCTTTGGGCTCTTTACACTATCATGGGCTGGCCTGTGGGTAGACTTTGTTAATAGGATAACAACCCTTCAGGCTTACCAAGCCCAGTGGTTGCGGGCCTATCATTGGGCCAATAGGTCAGAGGTCCAATTAATTAATGCATGACTATTGACTTTAGTCTGTACTGTGGAATGTGCCAAATTTGAAATTTACCTTCCTTCTTCCATGTGATGTAGGTATGTCTTGGCATCTTGCTTTCGAAGTTGTCAAAACTTACTTTTATTGCTGACAAAGTTATTATATGATTTTCCGTCACCCAGATTGGAAGAGATTTTAACAGCTGGGGCTTCTTTTTTCTTCTTCAAGAAATCAATCTGGACAGCTTCACGTAACCTTCAACTTTGTTCCCAAGCTTGACGTAACGGCCTAGCTTGTTGGTAAGGGCCAACTCTCGCCAATATGGTCACTCTCTAATCCCAAATTTCAGTCATTCCCTTTTCCTTTTCCTCCACAGCTCCACTTTATATTTAAATTACGTACATAGTTAAGGAAAATGAAGCTTGTCTTTGCAAGTGTCCTTCTTGTCTGTCTTGTCTTCACCTCCTCTTTGTTTGATGTCACAATGGCTGGTTCTGGTAAGGCTCGTAATATATAATTTCTTCAGTTAATCATTATATATGATTTTGTAAAAGCAAATAATGAAACTTATGAGAAATGTTGTGTTGTTCACTTGTTCTGCTCTGGGTTCTGGATGGGGAAGAATTCTGTGATTCAAAGTGCGCGGTGCGGTGCTCAAAGGCAGGAGTGCATGACCGGTGCTTGAAGTACTGCGGGATCTGCTGTGAGAAGTGCCACTGTGTGCCGTCTGGGACTTTTGGGCACAAGGATGAGTGCCCTTGCTACAGAGACTATATCAACTCCAAAGGAAAGCCTAAATGCCCTTAATTTCAATTAAACATCATATCTTTAATTAGGGTGTATTATACATAGAAGGAAATAAATTAGGGTCCTTACTTTGTGATTTGTGGGATATCTCCTCTACTTTTATTTATGCTAATTGAATTCTATCATATTTTATATTTCAGATGATAATGCACTATCGATTGCTAATTAATAACCGAGCGCGTTACTGGCGGCATTATATTTGAATGTCGTTTGTTCCTTTCTGTTTTGGAACTTTTTTTTTTTTTTTTTTTCTTTCAATCCCATGCTCCATGAATTAGGGTGATTAAATATAGCTGAAAATAAAGACTTTGACTCACTCTTCCAACAGTAGTGTACATTTTCGCCCCACATTGGTGCACAGTGCAATGGCATCTAGCTCAGCATCTCATTAGAATTTTGATGCAGGGTCACAAAGAATTCGTGCTCTCAAGGTTGCACCAACACGTAATTACAATGTCATAAGTGGGCAACATTACGTGTACGTGAAGGAAATAGAAACCATAATGCAAATCCTGATCCCTCGCATGAGATAAAAATTAAGAAAAAAACTTCAAACAAATGCCTACAACTACAAGCATAAGAAGATATAATGAGTTTTGTATATTATCTCAAAAGTTACAATTATTCTCAAATATCATAATTATCATATGTTAAGTGAGCGAGTCACAATAATTTTGCAATCTTCTTTTTTTTATGAAAAGAAAGTAAGAATGACAAAGACTTCGCATAAAGAAGCAATTGAAATGAAAAAAGAATCATTTTAATGTAAAGATCGCAGCCTTCATAGAATCTTTTATATTTTGGAACATGCAATACTACAGATTAACAAGAAATAGTTGAAAACCACAATTACCTGTTCAGACCACCATTTTGTACCATTTTTTTCAGATCCATATGGAAGGATCATGTATAAAATTCTCTTATTCAGCTGCAAATTAACCTCTGGAATCCAATTTCCACCTTCCAAAGCCACATCCTTCCGTCCCACACAAGTGACACAAACAAAGCACTGCAATATACAAACAAATACAACCACCCTACTGGACCCTAAACAAACATTTGGATGGCTGTGAAACTAATTCACTAACGCCCTAAACATCACTGTAATGGAACGGAAGGAGGAACCAAAAAGAAATACACAAATGTCTGACCTCCTACAAATCCCAAAAATTTTCTAAGCAGTGAGGCAAAATGTACATGTCTACTTGACCTTCTCAATCCGAGCGAGTACCTTTTTGCCATAAAGATTGCTGCGCATTATTGGAGAGTTTTGTCGAACCAGATCTAGTAGGTATTCACGAATGAAACCCTGCTTTGCAGCAAAACAGAATAACAATAATATCAGGATATTGGCTTACTAGAAAACAAAGGCTCCAGCCACATTTTCACATACTGAACTAAGCAGCCAGGAATAAAGTGGACTTCATTTGGTTCTCCCCAGAACATTAGAATCGACTCTGAAGCAAGGTCGAATTTTCTTACTTAACTACTGATTGAGCTGGTGGGGGAGGGGGGCCAATTGAAAATTCTCACTTTTGTTAAGAGAGCTAATTAGCCTGGTTCCTCTTAACCTGGGTGGTTAGTTTCCTTTCAACCAAAGAGGCTAAATAATTGCTAAGACTACTATAATTGCAGAAAATCTCAAGAATCTAAATTATTGGTCAAACATGAATATATGAATTGGAGTATTCAAATGATCTAACCTTAGAATGTATCCATGCCGATTGTATAACATAGTTACCATAAGGGTCCAGAAGGAGCATTGAAACATTTGGACTTCTAAGTAACTCCAGAATAACATTCTCAGAATGCTGTTCTCCTAATTCTGTCAAGCACTTCTCTACAACATTACTACCATACTTATTGCAGGAGAGAGATACATATTTCCCTTCAAGCTGTCTCAGAAGGCTTTCTGTAGCATCAGGCATTCTTAATCCCAGTAAGTGTTGCACAACATAGTTGCTGTAAGATGAGGGAAAATTAATAACAAATTAGGTACAAATTATGACTGGACAGGAAGTGACACGTTGACAGAGTCTTTTAGAAACTGACCCATAACGGTCCTCTGCTAGCAGAGATGCATTTGCTATTATCTCAGCTATCAGATGCTTTCTGATTTCTCCCCGAGAATGTTCAATGCATTGCTGCAGCACACAACACCCACTTTTATCTGTTGCAATCTCAAAACAGTTGTTGGCCACCTCATTGAGAAGAGGCTGCAATGAAACTCTAGTGTCATCAATTTCATGAAGCCATGCCACAAAGTTGAAATGGTAATGACCCAGACCTAATATCCACTTAGTAACGAACTTCCTTTAAGTTTTCCTAACACAGCATCCGACTGGTTTGTATATTGTTTTATCTATGTCCACACTCCTAGAAAGTTTCTAAATGGACAACTGGTTGAACAAGAAAATTAGAAACAACTACAGTGTTAAAATGGAAAACAAAAACAAGGCCATTTATACTGAGAAATAGTAACACGGGGAAAAAATAACGTCATTAGTCTTCTCTAAGAAGGATAGGTACATTTTTCTTGGATGTGGATTTCATTCATATTTAGACACAAGAAAGAATTAACAAAAAGAATTTCTGTAAATCTTTGAGAAGGTTTCTTTTCTCCTAGGCATGTAGACGAGGAGTTCGTGGAAGGACTTTTCTACTTGATCATTTGTTAGCTAATTAAGAACTCAACCAAGAGTGATTTTAGCTATTAGGGTTCTGGTCTAGAGTCTTTTTTTCTTTTCTTTTCTTTTTATTAGGGGAGGGGAGGCCAGACTCGAACCCTGAACCTGGACTTTGGGGGAGGGGGGAAGGTGCCACTGGATATGATTAAAGAACAGATATTGAGAGATAAAATAAGTTAACACTCAACAAAGAATTGCTAAACAAAACTGTAGAGGTTATTTAGATGCCATTCATTATCATTGTATTCCATTTCATTTTCTCTCATAAACATTACTACTCTAATAAGATCATCCATAGAATGACCTTATGTACTAATTAAGCTGGTAAAATACAATGTTTCATTCTTCAGCATCAATTTTGCTTAAGACACTGAAGCTGAAACATCAGTCACAAAACATATGCAGAAAAGCTGCAACAAATATTGGAAGCTTTGCTATCGGTTTCTCAAAAATCAAGACATTAGTCTATTATTTTTTGAGTCAAAAAAGATTAATGACAAGGCAGAACATACAATGCTTCCACCGATAAAAAAGCAAGCTGGACCACTAGAAATTTTCTTGTCTTATAAGCATACTTTTACTCCCAGTAAATTTAAACCAGAAGTCATTTGCCATTTTTCATGGCCAATATCTGGTGATCTCTAATTTTATAGTCAATGCAGCAATAGAATATCATAGTTCTCCAATAAATTTTTAACAAAAGAAAGGGTAACACAGGTTTCTCAGTGAGATATCTAGAATAACTATAGCATTGAACTCAAAAGCTTGATTTCAACAAGGATGGGTCTCAGTGCTAGCTTACTTAGACTAAATATAGAACTACACAAAAGCATACACTCAAGTAATGATGAAAAAGGGCATGAGAAAATTGGAAGTTATTACCTTATTATTATCATCAGAAAAATGTATCAGGCAATTCTGGATAACATGATGACCATTCATGTCTTTAGTCAAAGCAACAGCACCGGGGCTTAGGGCTGCCATAAGGAGAGATATTTGCATTTGGGTAGTAACATGCTCCAATAATTTCTGCACGGCGCGAGTTCTGCAATGTAAAAGGAAATCTATCAGGACAACCAATATCATAAACATTCAAAGAAACAGTAAGGAGCGAATCACACCCGTGCATGTTAAGACATATGCTGACAAACTGAAAATCAGACTTGGTCATCATTAGAATAATTTGAGTTCTCTGTTCTTCACTACAGACTTCCACCAGCTTCTGAACTACATAATTCCCAAATGGATCAAACATCAACTCATTTACATGACCTATCACCTCAAAGAAAATCATATCGATCTCCTCTGTTGTTAAGCCATCCATTTTCCTCTGCAGGAACCGACATCCGTATTGATCCTTTGCTAAGGACAAAATCTTCCCGCGAAAATCATTGACAGACAAGTAATTCGAAGGCTCCGGCAACCATTGTGGACGTCTATTATTTACATTTGACTTTGTAATAGTGGAGTTTTTGCGTCCCAAACCATTGACCATTCCACATGAATTTCGTGACAAATCAGAGTACAATTGATCCCCATTTGGAAGCGTCAAATCCCTGCCATCTTCTCTTTGCCTCGAGAAACGTGCATAATCAGTAAAGAACCGGTTAAAATTGGATTTAGGGTGTTGATTAAAATCTAATGTCGGATACAGATCTGATGAAAGTCTTTGTGAGCTTTCAACACCAGACCCCACCCAATAATTTCCCGACCCCATGTTCCCAACATTAGCAGCATCAATACTGTTGTGCAAACCAAGTCTCTGAGACTCAACATTGCCTCCTTGGATCACTTGCAGAGAACGTGGAAGGAATTCCTGCTCGCCAAGAGCGAAAATTTTAACTGGGTTCTCAGAACCAGACCCATTACCGATATGACCAACAAAATCAAAAGGGTAATACAAAGGAGACTCATTATAAGGAGAGACACTAAGACGAGAAAAGGCAGACTCTAGGGTTTGATCAAAATGGGATTCCTCAAAAGGGTTTTGCGACAATGTCTCAGACGAAACATTGTGGCGG
Organism: Quillaja saponaria; assembly: GCA_029379385.1. Taxonomy (NCBI): domain Eukaryota; kingdom Viridiplantae; phylum Streptophyta; class Magnoliopsida; order Fabales; family Quillajaceae; genus Quillaja; species Quillaja saponaria. The sequence continues at coordinate 26,356,857 of CM055610.1, forward strand.
ATATGAGAATTGCGGACACATGTTCCAAATGACACGGACGGTAAAGTATGAGAAGACCCAGAATTGGTCAGGGATCTGTCAGGGAACTCCATTCTTGGTGGCGAAAGAAAACGGCTATGGCAGTCAGTGTATACGGGTGAGAATGAAGAACGAAAGGGTTTTGAGAAGGGGGTTTTAAAGGGACCAAAAAAGTTATTTTTATTTATTTTTAGGAAGGAATTTTGTGAAATTTGGGAGCTTTTGGATTGGACGAGTGATGGGTAAGGAAGGGCTTGACTGAGAGTGAGAAATATAGGAATTGATACTAAGTAGTCTTCCAACCTATGACTCTGAGTTTGCATGCAATTTATGGAAAGGTTTCATGCGGGAAGGCGAAACGATAGAGATTGTGTGTTTACGCGGCGTATGTTTGTTTCTCACCTAATAAAGTGGGCTCCAGTCTGACCAATCGCGTCAAAGGTGGTCGTCCTGCGTGTCATTTTCATCTCTCCTAAGGAAACCATTTTGTTTTTTTTATTTTTTCCTTTCTTTTCCTAAATAAAAGATAAATGCAAATGTACTAATTTTTACTAATCAGAGATAATTTCAATTAAGTTTTTCCTTTTTTTAGATTCCCTGCACGCATAGTTCTCTTGTGATTGAGTTTATGACTAATTGAAAATCCACCTCTAGAAAGAATTTGAAGAGCTCAAAAAAAAAAAAAGTGGCCAAAAATATAATATGAAAGGGCTGGTACTGAAATTTAGATTGATTTGTAAAATCTTTTAACACTCTGATATCACTTTCTAAATAATTTGTAAGCAACACTAGTTAAGGAAAAAATTTCCAAGTTAAGTTCAATTTTAGAAATTTATTTTATTTTAAGTGCTTGTTTGAATCAGTTTATTGTCAATTTGTAAAGAAACCATATTTGTTCTTCTTTGATGTACCAAAGAAAGAAAACAGTATTTGTTTAGAAATAAATCATAATAAGAATTCAATAGACACGAAGAAGAAACACTTAAATTAAACCAAATTAATTAGTCTGCAAAAAGAAAACAATTTTTTGTAGTACTAGTCTTGTTGAATTCCTTGAATTTCTCCTAAATTCCAACTTGCAGTTCTTTTCTTCTTCTGTATTTCTTTTTTTAATGGAAAACCATGACTGTTAAAAGTCCTTTTCATTCTCAGCCAAGAGACAAAGTTAAAAGAAGAAAAAAACTGTGAAAAATATTATTGGATCCAGCTGCTGCATTTGGCTAATCTTTAAAAGTTTGGGTTACCGAAGAATATAATGTACGCCTCAACCAAAGAGCACAGCAGAGAGTACCACGAAAGAATTGCGATTATAACTCCAGAAGAGGAAAGATGTCAGGTACAACAATCTCGCAAAATTTAATCCATCTCCCAATACAGACTAATCCCTAATTCTAAGGTCTCTACATTCACTTCTATTCTTTTCTCCTTCCCCGAACTAGGCTAATGCAGTTCAACTATATTACACCACGAGCTGTAAACACCAAACATTGATCCCCAGTTCATTTTATATCACGTAAAAATGAATAAGGCATAGGGAAGTAATTTTTCCTGCATCGTGTCCATCTTCCACCATCGAAAAATGAATATTATCTTCATCATCTTTTGCATGGATTTTAAATCTGGATCTCCATTGCCAAAAGAAGTGCAGTACAAATTGAATGCAACTATCTGAATTTGTATTCCTTTAAAGTATATGCCTAAACGTCAGTGATGGTTGCGTTGAAAGAATGCCTTCAAACTGAAGAACAGATCAACTACCTTGATAAAAATTGTCAGCTGAAGTTTGCAGCATTGTAGTCAGTATTTTCACTGTGTTCTAAGACAGATGTATTTATTGACTCAATTCCCAGTAAAAGAAAAGCCCTTGGGAAGTATAGCGCCCCAACTGGAAGGAAGAGCACCACTATGTGAAATCAGATATACAACAAATGACACATATGCAGCTGTGCCAGTGCAGACCACGAAACCAAACAGCAAGTCATTCACCTCAGAAATGAAGAAATCTAACAACAGATATCCATTAATCACCATAACCAGCGCAGCCACAGTCCATGCCACCCTCTACAACATAAAACTCATAATATGTCAGGAAATCAAGAAGTCAAGTGAACAGACTATGACTCTTCCCACTAATTATAATTTAGGAATTACAAACCAACTCAAAAAGTTTTCTACCCGCTATATGAGTAACCTAAGGAACCTTGATAATAACGACGGATTTCATCAAGCAGCTTCATTTATGTGAAATATCATTGAAGTTTGAAAAAATATTCCGCGAATATAAAACATTTATTTTCATTCTCTCCAAAAAGAAGCTGAACATTCAAGTACATATTTCATAAAATTATAGATTCAAAGCTTCATTTGACTCTGTCCAGCAATAAAAGTTGAACAGAAGCACAAAAAAGATTACAAATTTACAGAAAAAGAAGGGACAAATTAGACAGGCACGCTGTTGCTTCCATTATAACGCAGTTACAAGAATATTTCATTTTTGATTAACTCGTCAAAGTTCTTCAAACATCTCAAATCTTAAAGTCATTGCTAAAATCAATAACACAGAATGTCATCCCAGGCATGAAATATAACAAATATATAACAGTAAATAGCCCTATTCTCCTGTCAAGCCTATAAATTATTCTAAACTGAAAACATGTGATGCAAATTAAGTTGAAGATACAAAATAACCATACCATACCATTCACACTGCAAGTTCACTTAAGTGACAATCAATAGCTAACTAGAGGATACAAATTAGAATGTCAACCATCTTATATTACTGTCTAATGAACGATCCAAGATAATTCTCAAACATTAATTCCCCGCGTGTATCTGCAACAAACAATGGATGAAATGAAAGAAATAGTAAGATGAACTCACCTTAAGAACAGGCCCAATTCTAAAGGTCCCCATGATCTGTTCTTTGGACACCAAGGTAAGGAGGGGAATAAGTGCAAAAGGAATCTGTATCGACTGCAGCACATTAAGCCATTCGTTCAAGACATCCAATGAAGCTTCCGAAGTATTAAAGATAACAGCTACAATTATAGTTGGCACAATAGCAAAACTACGGGTGATCAATGCCCTCAGCCATTTCTTAAGACGAAGGTTGAGAAAACCCCCCATTATGAACTGCCCAGCATATGTGCCAGTAATGGTGCTACTCTGTCCAGCTGCCAGTAACCCAATACCCCATATATAAAGAATTGGAAGGAGACCTCCTCCATACTTCTCCTCAAGATACTGCCCAGCGTTTACTAATCCTATGCTATTGGCCTGTTTGGAACCATAAAACCCCTTTGCAAAAACAGTTGTTACAAATAGATTGATCATGAACGAGATTAAAAGCGCAACTGATGACTCTATGGAGTAGTAGTTGAGAGCCTCTTGCACCCTACCTTTCTTTTGGGGATCAATGTTTCTTGATTGTACCAAAGCAGAATGCAGGAATACATTGTGAGGCATTATAACACAACCCACAACTCCCACAGCCTGGCGGATTGTTTTCGAACTAAGTCTTGGAACCAAAATACCTATATGGAGAATGAAAATCCTGTTATGCTCATGAAATTTTCTGGGATAATATCAATTTGGTGGGGGATGTTCTGGTGGAAAACAACCACACAAGCTTATAATTACCCATCAAAAGTTCTTTTCCATCTGGCTTTGTGTCGCCAAACATCCATGCAAAAGAAAGACCCATAGTCGCAATTAAAATTGCGAAAACAGCTTCTAACTTCCTCACTCCATAGTTCTCAAGAAATAGAAACAAGAAACTGTCCAAGAAAAGAGAGAATTATCAGATTTAAACATAACCTCTCAAACAAGGAAGGGGGAAGGATGACTAAATGCATGGTTCCCTTGTTAAATCCTAAAATTGTAAACTTAGATATTAAAAGAATGTACCAAAAGAATAGATATAAAAGAAATCTCATTTATTTCATTCCCAAACTACTAATCCTCAAACAGCCTAAGGAGTTCAATGCTTCATAGGTAGGGGCTAACAAAGACAGAATTTTAAGGTGTACCCCAATGCAAAGCATGATAAAAACGCATCATGGTTTCTTTAACCGAGCAAAGGTGAATGAAACATGTGTCATGGGAGAAGGAACCTAGTAGGTATGGTTTATGGACTGGACTTATCTAGAAGTGATATGCTTCTTGTACACCTGCAATTGATGAAAATTAGATGGAAGGACCTAAAGAAGTAGAAATCAGAACAGGAAAAGGTCCCCAACATGGTATATATATATTGAGAGTGAGAGAGAGTGTCTAATATTTTTAACAATTAACATAATCAAAGAGAACCGGACATTTCATTCAAAAAGGTTTCGTTTTTAATACTTGTCTAAATAATTATGCAATGTATTGGTATCACTTAAGATATTGTATGCAATAATCTTCAATCAAACCAACAATCATACAAATACATATTATTTATAAGACCATTTCTAACTACCTTCACACCCCTTTTGAAATGAATCCTACCATTGTTATGGTTTTTTAGCGTTACAATCCTACTTGTCTTACAGATTCTAATTGTAGCTATCAGTCAAGAATTACATGATTCATAAAAATTGGTGCAATATAATAGTTTTCATTTCAATGTAAAAGATTAGATCCTCAGTGCTGCCAACTAACAACTTCAGGTAGGGAATCATATTGGCTCATTAAACAAAAGGAAAGGATGTACCAGTTGAAAAATTTGTTGCAGTTTTCCAAATCTACAAGAGCTTAAATATGAAAAAGAACCATTATCTTTATATCTCCCGCTTAAACAGGGACATGATACCTAAATGACCGCCCCGCTCATTGTTTAATACACTAATTGCACAGAGATTACTCCCCGCCTCAAACTTTATAATAACCCTTGCTTTTGCTTTCACCTCGGTCAGAGCACCTTTTTTCCAGTTTATAGTAGACCTAAACAGTTATTAGTAAGGTCAACTTCAAGAGGAAGTTAATGCAACAATTGCAGTCAGTTCCAAGCTACAAAAGAAAAAAAAAGGTGTATAATTCAAAATAATTTATTTTTTGGGAAGCTATAAGCAAAGATGTACAGTTCAGGATAGACATAGGAAATTAAAATCAAACATGATGATTGGAATTCTCAAAAAAAAATAAAAAAAATCAATTGCCTACCAATCTGATGCAGTAATTATGACTCCGGCCCAAAGCGGCAAAACACCATGGCTAAGAATTTGGATAGCGACGGCACTCCCAATCACCTCTTGAATATCAGCTCCAATCAAGGCCACCTCTGCCATAAACCACAGCACCAATCTAGCCCAATTAGGATACTCCTCCCTGCAGAGCTCCGCCAGGTGACGGCCAGTGGCGACCCCAACCCTCGCGGACAGAAGCTGGATCAGCAAGCCCATAATTGTGGCCCACATCAACAACCAGAGCAGCGAGTAACCTGCAATAGCTCCCGCCTGTAGATCCCCTTCGAGGTTTCCCGGATCCAAGAAAGCTATGCTCATCAAGAATCCAGGGCCAGTGAATAACCACAGCTTCTTCCATGAGAAAGGCGGCACCGTCGTTGAATCGACGGCGTCGGCGGAGTCTAAATCGACAATTAGGATTTTCTCCCGTGCTTCATAAGCCACTTCTTCTTCGTCATCATCTGACGAGGACGAAGACGAAAGTACTGACTGAGATTGGGTTGTTAATAGCCGGTTTGCTTCTTCATCCTTCTCATTATCTTTGAACTCGTCTTCTCTCGGCTGAGCACTCATAATTGTGCCGCCGGAATTACCTCTGAATCAACGGTGGTTCAGTTATATTCTCCCTGTGCAATTCTCTGGCCGACGAAAGAATACAGTGAATTAGGCGCGATCTGGCTTCTGTTAGATGGGTTCCTGCCGGAGACGGAGTCTACCAGATGAGAAGCCTCGTGCGAACGTGTGCTATATTTATAGCATTTTGTCGTAGTCGAGAAATACGAATAGAGGGAAGGAAGGGCGTTGCAAGCGGGGTTGATAATCCAATAATAGGTTGACACGTTGAGGATTGATTCGGTGTACGTCGTAGTTTATAGTGAAGCCAAGACTATTGATTACAAATCTGGCTATTTTATTTGTTTTATTATTGATATCTAGAATATTGTAATATATAATTAAAATTTTAAAAATTTTAATTTATGTATTAAATAATACGAAAGTCATAATTAATTATTATAATAAATATTATCATTTATGTTATTATAAAATCTTAACAAGTAGTCTAAAGCCTTAGGACATCCATTAAAACAAATTAATAACTAATATCTACATTGTATATATTTACATATTGAAAATTTATCAAATAATAATCTTTATCTAGTAGGCTATAATATCAATTATTAATATTTGATTACATTAATAATGTATCTAATTTTTATACCCAGTAATAAGAGAGTGACACATACCACTAATGCTAACCATCACATTTTGATTTTATTGAATTCCACTAATGTGTTATAATTATATTATTGGATAATATATAATTTATATACTGAAAATAGATCATATATTAATTAACTCCTATGAAAATACATATAAAACCTTGATTTTCTTGGAAATAAATTGCTTCAATTGGGTTATCAATTTCTTGTTAAGATAAAATATTTTTCTAACTTCATGACATTTATTAAGATAAATTCTACAGCATATATTATTGATAATATAGTTGTTTATTCAAGATTAACGAATTACTAATTTTGTAATGTTTCAAATGTTAAAAACTATATTTATTAATAATTAGCGACATAAGAATACTAATTAAAAAAACTATAAAATCAGTGAAATTATTTTTTTTAAGACATTAGCTGAAAAAATCTCTTAAAAGTTATTGGTGACCATTGATATTGTTTTTCATATTACATTAATTAAGGAAAAACCCTTACATTAATTATTTAATACTTTAACATTGTTGTTTGGCATTAGAGCACAAGCCAATTAATGACCCGACATAGATTAATTAGTATAAGGTAAAAACTGAATCCACGAGGTCACAAACAAACTTAATGGACAAATCTTCTTAAAAACCTCAATGGACAAAGGATTTAGGAAAAGAAAAAAAAAATATAGAAATAATTAATAAACATGGATCAATTTTTATTTTCAAGCATTTGATTTAATATATATACGGCTGTAATGTATTATAAATTGATTGAGTCTCTAGTGTTTTAAAAATATTTTATAGATAAAAGCCATTAAAAAAAGAAAAACAAAATCATTTTAGGTGTTTCCAAAAGGCATTAAAAAAATTCAAACTTACAAGAAAAATAAAGAGATCATTTTTTCTTAATCATTAAGTCAATTTCTCGAGATTAATATAATATATTTCTAATAAATAATTTCTTGTGTTACGTGCATAAATTCTAAATATTAATTTATTATTTAAATACCGATGAAATTATTTATTTCATTGAGAGATTAATTGTACTATTGGAGTTATTTAAAAGTGGAAATAATAATATATTTATGTAAATTGATTACCACTAAGCTACATCTCCTTGATAAGACATGAATTTCAAGAAATCTTCATGCAATTTTGGTTTTCTTATCGAGGAGGAAGTATTGAAGTAAATATGAAATGCTAAAAGAATGTATCTGGGGCTGAAATTTCAGTATCTGAAAGAGGATGAGCATCTTTTGATCAATCATCTTTGTGTATACGAATTTAAGCTTGTTATAGTTCCCGGATAAGCATAATCTTGAGTCGAAGTCTATAAAGCGATACCCTACAGTGTCCCCTGTGGCATCTCAGACCAAGACCATAAAGAAAGTAAAAATGGGCCACGTTGAACCACTTCCACTCATTTTACTTTGTTGATTCTCTTATGCTTATTATTCTTCGGCCCATGAATGTGTTGGTCCGTTTAGAGCTTAGCAAAATACGTACCCCATATGAGGATTTCTACACTTTTGTCATTTGGAAGTACATGTGAAATTATTCTTTGTGAGTTTGAACTACTATAGCTGTCCATTGTGAAACCATCAATAGCAAAAACTTGGAGAATTTAAGTCCTAAAAGTTTAAGACATCCAAATTAAATATATAATGTAAAAGTCCACAGAGGTCTCACCGGAAACTATTTATAAAATTATACATCTTACTTGCATGCAAATATGTGGAAAGAAAGAGTTTTTCTTTTTTAATTGTCAATTCAATAGATGTTCAAGTACCGCTAGCTTTAAATAAAATCACAAAACATAACTTCAATTTGAAATTTATTAAATTGTTTATGTTTTTGAGCCAACTAGTTATTTTATATATAAAAAAATGTTACTATATATTGCTATGAGTTGTTTACTTAGTGAATTAGGAAACAATTTTAACCAAAAATTAGGAAACAATTTCATTAATGTGCATGTTTTTATGGATTCTATTTGAAATATGAGGCTTATCATCTTAATTTTAATTATTAAGTTGTCTGTTCAAATATAATAACTCTTTGTTTCTCTATCTATTCACTAATTTTTAATTAAATTATTAAGTTATATTTAAATATAACAACTTTCTGTTTCTCACTTCATATTTTCTGAAGTATTCTTATGATTAAGTTGTCAATTGAAACATAACAACTCTATACTTATTTGATTATCTACCAATTTTGGATTATACATACTAAGTTGTTAATTCATATCATATTTTGTGAAGACCCGATAGTAACAAAACTCTTGTCAATTGAAACATAACAACTCTCAACTTTTATATTTATTCACAATTTTTTAGATTAGAAAGTTAGTGATTGGTTAATATTGACAAAACTCATTGTCTGCTTTGATCATATCGTATTCAGTAAATGACTGAAAGTATCAAAAATTATTATTTATATTTCTTCTCCTAATCTCTTATTTCGTTCTATTTTCCTCTCTTCTCATCCTCATCCTTAATTATCAACTAAAACATAACAACTCTATATTTCTTTATTTATTTACTAATTTTAATGTTAATAAGTCATTTATTCAAATAAAACAATACTTTATTTTGCCTCTCCTATCATATTCAATGAATGACTAATATAGACAAAACTGATTGTCTGTTTTGAGAATGTCATATATGTGAATGGCTGGTAGTGACAAAAAACTTATTACCAATATTACTTCTCCGATTCAATCCCATTTTCCTCCTTGTTTATCCATTAATTTTTAGATTAAAGTCTTTTATTCAAAAGTAATAGAGTTTCCTTGTCTCTCTCACTAGTTGACATCGACAAAACTGATTGTCAACTTTGATAATGTCAATCAATTTTGTCAATGTCATATCATGTGAATAAATGATAGGGACAACAATTTTGTTTGTCTATATTACTTCTCCTAATCTCCTATTTTATCCCATTTTCCTCTCTTCTCAGATGGAGCATCTCAACTAAAAGAGTTTATGGGGAGAAAGGATGAATTAGGATTGAGGCCTACCTGATAAGTAAGGAAGGAAATTAAGAAGGTAAACATTTGTGCTATAGTTAATAGATAATATGGGAAGAATGAAGCTTCAGATCAAAAAGATTGAGGACACAGCAAACAGGAAGGTCACTTTCTCAAAACGAAGAAATGGGCTATTTAGAAAGCTTATGAAATTTCAGTTCTATGTGAGGTTGATATTGCTCTTATGTTTTTTTTCTTTCTTCTGGAAGAGCCAATTTATTCTCTTGGAATAAAAGGTATGCATAATAATACAATAATATTTATTCAAAGTTATTTAAAAAGTGTAATTAATTCAAATTTTTTTTTATGATCTCTTGAAATATTGAAATTTTTTTAACAAGGTATATGAACCTTTTCTAAACATGAACGTGGAAGGTATATATTTTTAGTTACCTTAAAATGCTTGATTTCTTCCTTCTTTATATTCTTAATAATTAAAGATGCGAACTGAAATTTGATCTTCTTGAATTTAATCAGAGAATTACTCTCCATAATTAGTATTACCATAACCATATTAACTACTAATACTCGTCTCTTTGTGTAATCATGGTCATCTACTACTGTCACCCACTTTTGACACCATCACCATGGATTCTTGAAGGTTGCACAACCACGAGGTAATTATTAAGTACTTCTAAATAATTTTGCGAAGCAAAATATGATGAATTATAAAGCAGACACCAATTTTTCTAAAGTGATAGTAAAATATTTTCATTTCTGTGAATATTGTGCATGCAGTTTCTTCAAAGGGCTCTTAATAAATTAAAAGTTGAATCTGGTCAAATCTATAATTTACCACCCAGGTCTGGATCATTCTCATTCCCTATCTAAGCTTAAATCCATTTTTTATGTGATTAAGTGGTAACCATTAGTTAGTTACTACCTAACTTCCCTGCTTTGTTTTCTGCTATTGTCTGATCATGAGACAGCCCCATGAACTCTGATTCTCAACTTGAGGTAATTCTTTACATGAAAGACTAGTTATTTACCCATCTTCTGTAAAACTTAACAATAACCTGCATTAAATCCTACGTAAATTACAGGAGATTCAACGTCTGAGTTATAAGACGCTGTTGGAAGATGCAGAGAAACAACTAAGGTGCTAACAGCTGCCTTAGTTTTCCTTTTGCATGCACATATCCATCAGTATCCGAGAAAATCCTAATTATGTATTTTTATTTGGAATGCATATTTTCTATCTCAGTTTTTCATGCTGGGTAGTATATTTGAAGGTGATTCTTCTGAAATCACAATATTAGTTTGGTACGTGAGAATGACAATTTCATTCTATGCATGATTTTATGAAATTAATATTATTTCATTTAGTACTTTTTTTAGACAGGGAACACTCATTTTATTCTGCTCATTTTATTTCATAGAAGTAGGAATCTTCAAATTCACTTAAGGGGTAAGATTGCTCATTCTTACTTTTATATAATCAATTTAGTTCAATTAAATGACATAAAAATTATTTTATCACATAAAATATAAAGTTGAATATTAATATAATAATAATATTATAAATAAATAAATTATTTAATTTAGTCAAATGACAACAATACCCTTAATATCACATTAAATAGTAAAAAATAAAAAATTTGTATATAGAAATAATAATAAATCAATTCATTTTAGTCAAATGACAAAAATATCCTTCATATCAAAGTAAATAATATAATTATAAATAAATAATGAATGTTAAATAAATAAATTAGTTAAGTAATTTTAAATTAAAATATTAATATTAATATTAATAAATAAATAAAAGAAAAAAATAAAAAATAAAATCAATATAATTAATAATAAAATAAATATAAGTAGTAATAATAATAATAAATAATATAATTTTAAAAAAAAATATTAATTAAAAAATTAAGAAATTTATATATTTCATAAATTATGTTATATTTTTATTACTTTATCTATTGAGGGATATTTTTGTCATTTTAATGTAATATTTATATTATTTCGTGTCTAAAAACAACATAAAATAAAATAAAATAGAATGAAGTGATAATTTCTCACTAATGCTACCAAATAATAGAATGAAATGATCATTTCATTCCACTTGTATTCTATTATCATTCCCATTCCAATTCTGTAAAAATCATTCCCATATAGCAAACCCTTAATGAAGTCGAGTATCATGAGCATATCCTTGAAGAAATACTCAAACAATTATGTTAATTCATTTACTTCAATTAAAATATTAATATTAATAAATAAAATAAAATAAAATGAATATAATTAATAATAAAATAAATATAAGTAGTAATAATAATAATTAATTAATAATAAAAAATATAATTTAAAAAATAAATAAATTAAAATATTTATATATTTCATAAATTATGTTATACTTTTATTACTTTATCTATTGAGGGATATTTTTGTTATTTTAATATAATTTTTATATTATTTTATGTCTAAAAACTACATAAAAAATAAATAAAATAAAGTGATAATTCCTCCCCAATACTATTAAATAATAGAATGAAATGATCATTTCATTCTACTTGTATTTTATTCAAATTATAATTCAGTAAAAATTATTCATGCGTATCAAGCTAGTTCTTAATGAAGTCGAGTACCGTGGGCATATTCTTGAAAAAACTCTCAAACAATTCAGGATGCTAAAGGTGATTCATTTCCTGCTTGCCCTTGGTGATGTCTTTTTTGTAATATGCATACAGTGGCTTAAACAACTTTACTTGAACATACAGCAAATTTTGGAGGAATAGTACAATTCTCATGCACCTCCACAGGTAAATATATTACAAGTTGTATAACCATTCCTCTCAATTGATACCGTCAAATATTCAGTATGATCAACATCAACCATGATAAGATGAAATTGATACCATCAAATATTTTGTATAATCAACATCAACCTATGATAAGATGATGCAAAAGTGTTGTTGTTTCAAAATAGCACATATACATAGTTTGTTGTGTTCACTAGTGTCTGTACATAATTTAATTAGACAATGACAAATATCAATAATGTAAGTTTTTTTCTCTATTCATTTAGCTTCAATTGGATGATTGTTGTTGTCATGTGGATCATATATATGCAGAGTTTCATATTTATATTGGTTGCTAAACCATAAGAAGTAAGAACGACGTTTACCCTGTTAGCTTTCCGATTGTTTTTTCACTAATAAACATAATTCGATGAACCAGAAAACTTTATTAGAAAATTGTTGGGCCTTGTGGGCCACTGGTCCAAATACCTTGTTCAAAGATTCAATTATATCAATTTGAGTAACGGCGAAAAATTAACCCGCCTAAAACTAAAGGGAATGGTAGTTTTCAATCCCCAAATTGCGTTTTAAAATTTGAATGAAAATCATAATTTGGCAAAACTTGAAAAGTAAAAAATTTCGGAGGCGCACGCACACAGTGATACTGCTATTCAAATTGTTTTTGGTTTTGTTTCGAAAATTTCAGACATGGCGCTCTTCTTTTTACTACATAATATTCAATTCATCCCCAAATCCCAGAACTCTCCCTTCTCATTTTCTCTCCCTCCATTCCCCAACTCACCCAGCACAGAGTTTAAGGAGTAAGGATGGAGACTCGGGCAGCTAAGAGGAGTGCCGATGCCGCCGGTGTACCAGAGAACCAGTCGCCCAAGAAGAAGCGGGTGGTGTTGGGGGAACTTCCGAATCTATCAAATGCTATTGTTCACGTGAATCCAAAATCAGGGTTGGTTCCCCAGAAACCAAAATGTCGAACGAAGACAAAGGGCAAGAAGGTAGCGACCACAGCAAAGAGTACCAGCAAAACGGAACCTGATGTGAAGTCTCTCATCGATGCCAAGTTGGAAGATCCGGAAACCTGTGGGCCTTATGTTTCGGATATCTACATGTATCTTCGCGAAATGGAGGTAACTGCGTTTTGTTATTGGTTTGATTTGCTAATAATGGTGGTGGGTTGGTGGGTTTGGGGGTGGAGTGAGGATTGTAGTTCAAAACACAAATTGGTTTAACGGAAACGGGAGATGGGTCATTTTGCAGATTTTTGTGTTGGTAATTTATTTCGATTTCTCAATTTGTGCTTTTCCTTGTGTTGGGTTTCCATTCAGATGGACCCAAAGAGAAGACCGAAGCCATATTACCTCGAAACAGTTCAGCAGGATGTTACTGCTAACATGAGAGGAATATTGATTGATTGGTTGGTGGAGGTTGCAGAGGAATACAAGCTTCTCTCGGACACACTTTATCTCTCCGTTTCCTATATTGATAGGTTCCTATCTATGACTGTTGTCAACAGGCAGAAGCTTCAGTTGCTTGGCGTTTCTTCAATGCTCATTGCATCGTAAGGCCTCTAATAGCTTCAAATATGTTTTTACTTGATATAAATTTATTCTACGAGTATTTTGGATAGGCACCAAAGTAATTAAACTTCTTTGTTATATGTAGGAAGTATGAAGAAATCACTCCTCCACATGTGGAAGAGTTCTGTTATATCACAGATAATTCTTTCACCAAGGAAGAGGTGAATTTGCTATCTTCTCTATTTGTTTCTCATGTGGAAAAAAAAATAAAAAATTCTGGGCTTTGTTGACTTTTTCTCCATTCTGGTTGTATTTTATTTCTAAAGGTGGTGAAGATGGAAGCTGATATACTCAAGTCCTTGAAGTTCGAGATGGGTAATCCTACGGTAAAGACATTTCTAAGGAAATTTGCTGTGGTTGCTCAAGAGAATAACAAAGTGAGTTAACTTTACTCTGCCCATTCTTGGCTGCGTAAGGAGATTTCTGGTGTTGAGTTGTGGTTTCCATTTTGCCTTTCAGACCACCAACTTGCAATTAGAGTTTCTGGCGTACTATCTGGCAGAGCTAAGCTTGTTGGATTACAATTTGGTGAAGTGCTCACCTTCTTTGGTGGCTGCATCTGTCATATTTCTTGCTAAATTTATTATCTATCCTAAAAGACACCCTTGGGTAAGCATTTGATGTCAATGACTTTTACATAGTACGATATTGCATTTTAATCTCAAGAATTTCACCTAAAGTTAATTGTTTATGACAGAGTTCAGCCTTGCAAGAATATTCGGGATATAAATCATCTGATTTAAAAGAATGCGTAGTTGGTTTACATGACTTGTATTTGGGTAGAAGAGGAGGGTCTTTGCAAGCTGTAAGAGAGAAATACAAGCAGCATAAGGTAACCTGGGGTCCTTCCAATCCAACTCCTAATTCCCAAATTTGATGATATTGATTTGCATTCTATAATTGAAGATTTGACTAAATGAAATTGCTTTCTTGCAAACAGTTCAAATGTGTGGCAGTCATGCCTTCCCCTCCGGAGATAACAGCTTCTTTCTTTGAAAATCAATGGTAGAGACTGTCCATGGAGATTAGGCTTCTCAGCAAGGCTGCCAAGTAAAAAATCATACGAACAGCTGCAGTTTAGGTGTTGAAATTTGGACATGGACATGTTTCTGTATTACAGGATGGCAACCTGACGAGCTACCCAAATTAAAGTTTTTGAAGCTGGACAGAGATCGACCCATAGAGTTCAGGGGAGGCCGAAGCCCAGAAGGGGGAGTGCACCATCTGAATTCTTCAGTTTTATAGTGCATCAAGTAGTCCCCTTGCATTGGCAGCTTGTGCCCCTAACACCGGTTCACTTAGCCAGTCCTAGAACATGATCGTCTGATATAATCGAGTTAGAACACTGCCCAGTTATAAAGTAATAATGTATATGACCAATTATAGGCGGGGAAAAAAAAAGAAAAAAGAATTGAGTGATTTTGTCCTTAAATTGTGTTTCCCGATGATTTTACCAGTTTCTTGATAGATGATATTATTTTTGTAAAAGATTATGTTTCGAACTACAATGAAGCTCAATTTTTGTTATTTGTGTTTAATTGTATGCTCAAGCGAAGAGAGAAAGTTCTGTGTACATCTAAAGTCATACATTATTCCCTCTTTGAGAATGAAAGAATCAGTGAGTGGCAAGAAACAAACTTAAATTAGTTTATTGATCTCATTCTTTTCACTTTGGATGAACAATTAGAACTTTGATGACGGTTTTTTGAGAATTATATCCACCAGACAAGTATCTTAGGATTTGAATCATCAAAATTCTTTTCAAATTATTCCTTCTATTTTTACCTCAAAAAAAGGCTTTTTTATAGTAAAAGATCAGACCCTTCACTACATAATATGGTTGATTAGTTTAAGTCAGCTATATGAAACATTTTTGTTCATTTGCAAATTATGTTTAATTATAAAATTAATTTTTTAAAAGGTTTAATTAGACATCCTTAGATGAAATTCTAATTTGAATACTCAATCTAACTAAAATGCTATCAAAATGTTTCATGATTACCACATTTGAAAACATACCATGCATATAACACTGGATGAAGTTAGAGATAGGGAATATGGAAAGGAATAATCTACATATCATAAACTAGGGTAATCGACATGTTTATGGATGACTGGCATGGCATACCAAGTTATCCTAAAGTTTTACATCCGAAAATCCAAGACACATACAATGTTGTTAGCAAAACAAGCAGCGACTTTGTCACCTTCTTTGTTCCAACAAACTTCAAAAATCCCACCATTTCCAACATATGTTTTCACAATTTTTCCTTCCTTCATAGACCATATATGCAAGCATTTATCCATAGAGCCACTGGCCAGATATTCGCTGTTAGGGCTGAATGCAACAGAATATACAGGATCCCTGAAAGTAGCAAGAAAACCAATACGTCAATATGATCATAAATATAATTGCAATATACTAGGCAGCAGGAAAATTGTATTTTACAACAAAAAAATTTAAATACGCAAAGTAAAACCATCTTTTTCATGGTCGCTATAAATGAACACATTTTTTCATATAAGGATTTTATTAGATATTAAGACCGCGTCACTGATTGACAGAATGACACCCAATTAATATGCAATCTGGTGTACATGCCAAGTTTAAGAAAGTTTATGACTGGAGTACTTTTTGAAAATCTAGTCCTTCATGATGGTATCAAATGGAATGAAACTAGTAATACAGACATATTGAAGTTTAAATTCAAATTCTGCACCTGTGTCCATTTAAGCTGTAGAGCAATCTCCCTAGTTCTACATCCCACAGCTTTATTGTAGAGTCGAAGGAAGCACTGGTTAAATAAAAAGTTACAGGTGTAAGAGGATTGCAAAAAATAATATATTGTAGCCCATTAGTTCAAACTTGTTAATGTTAAAATAAATAAATAAATAAATAATTGCCTGGGCAACACGAGGATGCATATTTACCTTGCCATCACTAACTTTTGATTAGGATTGTTGGTACTTGGCCCAGTGGGGCTCCACCTTATAGTATATATCTCCTAAACATTATAAATCTGTCACTATGACAATTACAGAGGAAGAGATAAAACACAAATGCAAAATAATGGCACACCTTAATATGTTCCTTCAAATCATGCAAATACGTGTCCTGCTTCAAACTCCAAATCTGTGTCATAAATTTATTAGTTGGCTTTTGAATGCTAGAGAAACTTGAGGCAAATTATATTCTGGTTTTGACGTACTAATATAATCAAAGTCGATATGGTAATAACATGATGACATTAAATTTGTATCCAACTGTACTCTGCCACTAAGCCTTGGGAATAACTACAAAAGGCGTAGGCCCTGGGATCCAGTTCAACTAAAAGTACAAGGAAACAACATCGAAGATCCTATGTGGTGCAATATATGTAGCAACATATATGAAGGCCTCATCATGAAATGGAAAAGACCTAGTAAAAAAATTAATGCTCAATACCTTTGCAGTGTAATCATCTGAGCATGAAGCCAACAATGAACCAGTTGGATCCCATTTAATGGCATTAACTTCACCCTGAAAGAGCAGAATTTGAGAAAAGTGAGAAGGAGCAAGATGGTAGCAGCAGTTTCCTGTTTAAGATAGCAAGGTCTTGTCACCACTTTCCTTCTATTTGATTTATAAAATTATTAGAAGAAATCCCACGTATCTAAACATATCTATGTATCATCTTCTAAACTACTCTAGCAATATTTTCCAAGAAGCCAAATATTTCCAACCACAAATAATTAGCATACATCCTCCTCAAAATTTTAGACATGAATTTTTGATAGCAATAACATCACTCCAGACACTAAATAAGCACTGCTACTGTGGATGAGTCCTCCTTCCAATAGGAAACCCTAAATTCACTGCAGCGGGCACCACTGCTTCATAGTAATGCACTTAAGATGCCTGGTACAGTTATGGATCCCTTATTTAGTTGGCACAAGAGTGGAGGAGGAATATGTAATAGGCTAGCTTGGCGGCAGCTCCTCTTTGTTTGATGTGGGTGATTTGGCTTGAGAGAAATAATAGAATCTTCAATAATGAGGAGGCGTCATTAGAGAAGCTAAAGAGAACATTTTTACTTATGTGGTTCCATTGGATGTCTACACATCTTTTTTCCCACTCTGTTGGGTCTTTTGTTAATTTCTTAGATGGTTTGAATTGTAATTTTGTAGGTTTTTCTTCTTGGGTGGGTTGTTTTTGTACTTGCAATGTGTACAAATGTGATGACTTTTTCTTTAATAAAATTATTACTTATGAAAAAAAAGATTCCAGCAATGCACCAAGGTGAGATTTCAAAACTGAAGACACTTATTCAGTAATTGTTGACAACATTTGTCTCTGCTTCATAGTAGTTAGTACTTAGCACTCTGTAATTATACAGGCTATTTTAAATATTTAAACAAATAAAAAGATTACGACCATATTTACATTTTGTGAATGACTATTTAGTCATATTAAACCAGAATCTAAAGAAATTTTGAAATTAATAACTTTATTATGAGTAGGTGTGCTGTGTGCAAGTTTCGTTATCTGGTGGTCTTCTGGACCCTACCCATCAGATTAGTAAATATAGTGTGGGAAATTTTAATAGCCTAGCTTATAATTTATTGCAAAGCCAGACATGCTAGGTTATGAGAACAAGTGACAGTCACAGATACATACTGACTATACAATTGATGAAAAAATTATTAAGAAGAGTTTTATTGGTATACTAATCGAACAAATTAGCCATCAGAATTAACCAGTTAACTGGAAGGACTGACCTGATGCCCAGAGAAAGTTTTGACTGGTCGATTCTCTCCAATTTTGCATACATAAATCATATTATCAGTGGAACATGTTGCAAATGAGACATTGCTTCGCCAATCAACATCAAGAGTTGGACCTGAAAATAACATAAAATAATAATAAACACAAGAACAGACATAAAGGAAAAACCAATATTTTCACACTTCACTGAGATAATATACCATGCTATCAGAAGATATACAGGTAAAGAAAAGTATATGTTACCTGAGTGAAATTCAAATTGTTGTTTCCACTCCCCAGTCTTTGTGTCCCACACAATTGCTGTTTTATCCACACTTCCACTAAGAAGATAATCACCGTTCTTGTTCCATTTCAAAGAAAAGATTGGACCTTTATGCTTGTTCAGTGTACTATTCAACTCCCCTACATAATTTCACAAGTATAATTAAGTTGACAATATAGACAACAAGATCCAAGCTTCGTGTTTGTATGAATGAATCTAAATCAAATAACTCACCATCTCTACTCCATATTCTTGCTTGCCCATCATAAGAACCAGTTGCCAGTAAGGTTCCTTCCCCCTACGTAGTGGATAGAACAGAAAAAACAAGTTTATAAGAGAAAAAATAGAGGTAAAGAGAGGTGCGGATCAAACTTTCACTTAAACATGCAGGAGATTATCAAACCTTGAAATAAAATTTAAACACAGTATCTAGCTTAAAGGTAAAACTAGATCTATGTAGTAATAATATCACACAAGTCTTAATAAGAATGAAGACTCACATTCCAATCAAGTGTAGTCACATCCCTGCTTTTCTCATTGGTTCTACCTTTGAAATGCCTCAGTACCACAGTGTTTGCAGGTTCGATTTGTATGCTGGAGCTACAAGATCCATCAGCTATTGTCCAAATCCGGGCTGTTGAATCTCCAGATCTACAAAGAAGAGAAATATATTTTTTTAACATGAAATATCTCTAGAAAAAAAAGAAGAAAAGAAAAGGTACTCCATACTGCTGCCAACTTGTTTACAGTTTCCACTAAAAAAATTGACAGTTGAATTCTGCCCACTTCACTATGAGATGATAACTGTTAACATGTATAGTCCATTAATGTTATATAATGTAGGTCACACTTGTGCCAGGATTTATACAATCATCTCATGTCTTCTAAGAACAGAAACATGCACACTCACATCTAAACTCCCGCTTAGAAGAGAAAAATACTTCAAACATTGATATACAGGAAAATACATGTATGAAAGGAATATGTAGTTCATAAAAGCAGTTTGTGACATCCGTCCATGTTGTTATTTCATTGGAGTTTCTAAATCTAGGAAAAGTGACTTCTTTTAGTGGCAATTCACTCACCCTGATGCAAGAATGGAACCTGATGGATTCCATGCACAAGCAAATACCTGTTAGGAATGGCAGAACAAGTGCAGTAGATAACTGAAATCAGCAAAGTAAATTAAGTAAAAAGGGAAAAAAATGAATAATAAGAGATATTCCTGAACCTCAGAGGTATGGCCTTCTAAAATCAATACATCACTAGCTTGATATTCACAAGGTAAAGACACGGTGCTTAGGGAAATCTCCATTGGTTCAGACCCTAGACCACATATCAACCAACAAATCAAATGCCAGCATATATGTTTACAATTCTGTAATGAGATTGCAAGGCGAGAAACTCAAATTACATATGATAAATCAAAGTCATTTATTAAACTGCCATTAATATCTGGAAAATGAAGTAAGGACCATAGTACACTATAGCAGCTATAAGTACGTAAAAAAAAAAATTCACAGCTTGCTGCTGATAGAAATGCTGAAACAGAGAAACATGCACTTAAGCCTTAGTTTGAAACCAAGATATATGTTTGTTTTTTTTTCTGCAGACATTAAAGAAGAAGTTAGTATACACATAAGAAAATTCAGATTGCTTAAGTGTTTAGAATTGCTCAAAAAGACTTATGGCACCCATTATGGACTCCATTATTTGAAAAACTAAATAGTAAATATTAACTAGAATTTCTTTCTTCCCTTTTTCTAGTTACAACATTTCCTTTCTTTAAAAATAGAGTGAAAATTTTCTTTTTCCGCATAGAAAGTAGTACTACTTATTAATGTTCTAAAAGTGATGAATGAGTTTCCAACCCCACTACCCATCCCCCCAACAAAAAAGGAATACAAGGTCTTTGCATGTGCTTCATCACATGGCATTTGATAGCTACATAACCATAAATGGAATTATCATAATTAATAACATCAGAGAAATACAAAGCACAGATTACCTCCTTGTGCTCCATTTTCTATATGTTCAACTATAATCTTATCTTCAAACTTTTCCATATCATTGTGGCCTTGGTGTAGCTTATCCTTATCTTTATGCTTTTCTATCTCATTGTCTTTCTCCATGGCTTCTTTGTCCTGTTCTTGTTCTTTATCCCTTTCCTGAAGATGTTCTCGTGGATTCTCCTGACTCAAGTCATCAATTTTTTTATTTGCTTCAAGCCTATCTTGATTTAGATTTTCCTTTTTTCCTTTTACTATTTTCTGTAGTTCATAAGCATCCTTTGTGATAAGATCCAGAGGTTGTAGAAATGAGAAATCATCATCAATATCGGCATCACTCTGGGTACCTAACACAAACACCAATCAGCCTAAGTTTCTATAGAGTAATATAGAAGTTGAACATTCAAGACCAAAAAATATTACTCCATATCATGACAAAAATACAACTTTGCTTACACTTCTCAAGTTTGCCTCTAGCTCGAGATATTGAATTCCTTTCTGTACGAATTTAACAAGAGCACCAGGTGGAACTAAATTACCATCAATTGAGCTTTTATCTATCCCTGCCTCATACCCTAAAGCGAAAGCTGAATGTGTAAAACCTGAAAATTGAAAATATATTAGAATATTACGAAAACAAATTAACACAATGCTTGACATCTTAAAAAGGCTGGAAGCACACACATAATTGAGGGTTTATATGGAATAACTTCTTCATGTCCTTAGCTCAATACACAAGAAAAGCATATTTAGCAAAAGATAAGTCGCTCCTGGTATATAAAAACAAATTTCTACAGTAATTCAATTACACAAATACGGATGAAATTTCCATAGTTTTCAACATACATTCCGATATTTATCACTACAGACATAGAGTTCCAGAACCATGGTTTCCACTTATAAATTTACCGGTAAACATCATTACAGGCCACAGACACCTTTAATAGCTCTTTAATGTAATGTATACCCCTATAAATTTATACCATCTGATCTTTCCATAGGCAGATAAGAGGACATAAATATATTAACCAACAAAGTTGAAATAAAAAAAATGGGGAAATAAAAAAAAAAAATGTATATATAAGAAGAAGGTTTTCTTGGAAAAATATTTACCAGATTCGTGCAGGTAACGGAAGACCAGAAAGTTCAGTTCAGCTGAAGTGATTGGATTCATCGTCGTGAAACGCTGGCTTCAGACTGAGAAGAACACGACCAGGGACACGTACACACCGAGACAAGGTAGAGAGAGAGAGGGACGTTGGGCCTGTCTTAGGTTATGGTTTGGTAACGGAACTTGCGGGTAATGTATATGTAATGTATTTGTTTTAAGGACAGGTTTAACGGCCTTTATCCGGTGCGGGTTGTACTCGTTGGTGTGATTGAGTAGGCTAATGTGACGTATGGTTTGTCCAATTGGACTTCAACCCATATGTTAGGCCCAGGAAGTGAAAATCAGGCCGGTATGCAGTCTGGGATAGAATAATGGAGTAATTGTATATGTGGAGACCTTTTCTTTTCTTTGTTGCTTTGCTATTTTTTCTATGATTAATTTGTTTTTATTTTTAGTTAAGGGACGATTTTATTCTTAGGATTAGTTTGGTAGCATAAATGATTTTTACGAATTAGAATGGAAAAGGGAGTGAGAATGGAATGCAGGTAGAATACAATAATTATTCTATTTTATTGTTTGGTAGTATCAATGAGAAGTAATTATTCAATTCTATTTATTTATTTTCTATGTAATTTTTAGATATGAAATAATATAAAAATTATGCTAAAATAATAAAAATGTAATATAATTTATGAAATATATATATTTCTTAATTTTTTTTAAATTATATTATTTATTTATTATTAATTAATTAATTTTATTACTTATATTTTTTATTATTATTTATTAATATGAATATTTTACTTTAAAATTACTTAATAAATTAATTTATTTAAAATTAATTAATTAATTATAATTATATTATTTACTATGATATAAAGAGTATTTTTGTTATTTGACTAAAATGAATTAGTTTATTATTGTTTTTATATAAAATTTTTATATATTTATATTTCATATTATTTAATGAGATATGAATGGTATTTTATTTATTTATCTAAATTAAATAATAAATATATTTTATTTATTTATGTATCGTATTATTATTTTATTAATATCAAACATTTTATTATATTTGATAAAATAATTTTTTTTTTCATTTAAGTAAACTAAATCAATTCCATAAAAATATAAATAAGCAATCTCATCCCGTATGTGGGTTCGAGAATTCCTACTTTTATGAAATAAAATAGCTAAAATAAAATGAGTATTTTCAAGCTAAAAACATACCAAACGAAAAAAACATTCATTTCATAAAAATCATACATAGAACGAAGTAGTTATTCATGTATGTCTAACTAGCTCTTAATATACACACTCTTGCACCAATTTTAAATTAAATAAGATTTGAATCTTAATTTTTTTTTAACCAACTGGAAGCTACTATTTGGACTACAATCACCGAACATTTAACTTTAATTTCCAACCTGACTCATCACAATATATGTTAGTATGTAATGATAATAATTTTCCAATACTATCACTAATTTTTAAGAGCGAGAGGTATAAAATGAGGGAATGATTTTTAGTACAAGTCTCGTGTAAAATCATTAAGTAAGATTTCAACATGATCAAAATACATTTTAGCCAGCTGTCAACAAATCTCTTATTTATTTTGCACAAACGTTTATGTGTATAGAATAGTAGTTTACATCAACTCATGTTAGGTGTGGATTCTACCATTATTACCAAAAAAAACATCAAAAAACATAGGTAACTACAAAAGCACATACTTATGTTAAATTAAATAATTAAGATTGCTGTGTTTACCAAAAAAACACAACTTGAAGAAATCTGATCACCTAGGCTGTATGCATGATTAGGCCCTGTTGAACTGAACGCACATCAAATATAGTTGAGCGAGAAATGATTCCGAGATTCGTTAAAACACAAGCAATGAAAGCATGAGAAAGCAACCAAACAGAGGTATTGTCGTACTATCAACCACGTTTTTATCCAATGGACATTATTGGGAAGGAGAAGGAAAGAACTTTAGTTAATTACTCTTGCGCATGATTTGACCACTCAGAACGTCTACTTTAAGCAAAAGAAGATAAGCTTTGCATGTAGCAGAAAAAGAAAGTCCTCGATCCAGATGCTGGTTAACGTGAAAACAAAACCATTTGAAATTCTTTCTGGGCCTAACTGACAATAGAGCTATAAAGAGTAAAATTGACTACCTTCCAAAGGCGACAAGCAACACCAGGACAAAGGAGGGAAAACAAAACAGAAAAAGATAGGCACAAAAGCCAAGATCTGTGTGCTATATGCAAAAGAAATTGGAGTCAGACCTCAGAGTGAGCCTTATTTTGGGGACTCAGGGAGAACAAAATCAAAAGTAGAAGAAAAGTTATCGTGAAACACAAAGAATATACAAAAGCAAAAGCAAGAAAAGTCCTAATCTCAGTCCTAATCTCGTAAGCTGTGTCCCTTGTTTGCAGGGACAGGGTGTGTAATCGATGAACACACAAGGCTTTTTTCCTATCCAAGCTAGCCCTGTCTTTAATTCCCAAAGTTTAACCCGGCTATTTGGAGTTCAGACCCATTATATGTGTTCACTGCTAGAACAACTACGAGAAATTACATAGGCTTTGGCTTCATCTCCTCCCATTCACCTGGATGTAGCAATATGCACTTTCAGCAGATTTTACAAGCGGGGTGGATGTTGAGGTTAATGGTTTTTGTATTGCTTACATTATTAGTTTGCGGAGAGAAGGGAGACCCAGTGGTTGTGGCCGTACAAAGCCAGCCAACAAGTATTCAAGAGAAGCAGCCACACCAACGTTTAAGGCAGCTGTCAATTGACGTTTACTACTCAAATAAGAGGAGAGTTCCCAATGCTTCTGATCCTCTTCACAATCGTTGAACTTGAAGCTTAGTTTCTGGTTACTACTTGTCAGGAGCTTCGTTGTCATGGGGTGAGAAAAGTGAGCAAGGGGAGCTAGCTAGCTGAACTATATATTGTGGGAAAATCTCTGTCCAATGGGCATGTGATGAATTTTTCAATGATTAGTGGGGGTTGTGGTGGCATTTCTGCTAAATCTTCATCCAATCTTTGAAAATCTCGCTCGTTCTCTAGGATTTTGTCGCCTTATTAATTTTGTAGTACTATGGTGTAGACCAGATATATGTAAATTTGAATACATTAGAGATCAGAAACTACATGATCTCAATTCATCTGTTTATTGGGCTATTTTTTCCAAAACCGAACCTTCTACTGATCATGTTAGTCATAAACATCCATCTATCAGGGCTCATATAACACCTACAGGCTGCTGTATAAAATATTGCTTACCGAATCTTATTTTCTAATAGAGCGAATTTGGTCTTATGACCACGCTAATTACATTCGGACTTTATGAGTATTAGGCTATTAGCATATAAGATATATATGTGATGCATGTGTTTGTGAGTTGGGTAGTAGAGGAGGATGGGAAGTACTATGAGAGGCAATAAAAGTTGTAACAGTAATGTGAGTATGAACTGATCAAGCAGTGATATTTAATTTTCTGGATGAATATTGATTACTGAAAAAAGAAAAGTGTGATTGTTTTAACTTTTAATTAGAGGCTGTAGGAGAGGTAATGGAGAACAGAGGAGAATAATACCTTAAGGTTTTGGGTGACAGCCAGAAAACACAGCAAGCACGCCAGCATAATTAGCATCTTTCATATAAGCAAATTTCAGTTTCATATATCGCTGTTTTGTAAATACTCATTTGAAAAATGAAAGAAAGCTACTTTTCATCTATAAGAGTTGATTAATTGCCCAATTTATTTCATACCTTACAATGTACATCCAGAGTCCAGTGCCATCTTCTATTTTTCTGATGGACAAAACCTGGGTCCTCTACTTCCCATTGTACACATCCTCTGCAAGCTCATTATGTACTGAAGGTTTCAAACAGAAAATGCTAATCATCAAGCCCCCCGTCTATACAATCTTCTAAGAACCCATTCACAATTCTCTGCACAATTTCCCCAACAAGTGTGGTCCTATCATGTTTCTTCACGTGAACCTAAATTATTCTTAAAATGTCAGCAAACGCATCCACTGACGCAGCCCATATTTTATCTCATTACGTTGAACTAACTTCTACCTCTAGATGCAAGTTTACCTGCATAACAATCCCATATCTTAAAATGTTGTCATTTGGCATTTAGAGAACATCTAAGACACCCCAAACAATCCCAGCCACTAACCAGTTGAATTGACCCATAATATACCTGAATAGGTCATCTTTCCTAATCTATGATCAAAATTGAGATGCCAAAAATCAAAATTCAACTTCTCACAAGGCCACAACTCACAAAAAATCAATCATCAGATAAGTATATATTGATTAAAAAAGAAAGAGATAAACAAAATGTAAACTATCATATCATAGTTACATATAATTGTCTCTCTCCCTGATCACTTGCACATAGGCACATAACAAACACAAAGCAATCAGAATGAATACTTTTTGTGGATTGTACAACTGCAATATATAGTGTTGATCATAACTACATGTTATTCAGTATTAGTTTCAATACAATTCATTCAATTAGGTTAGGAGATGTGAACTGCAAGCAAACAGAAGTAACAATGGCGCCAAAGAATAGTACACTGATCAGCTAAATCAAACACTACTATAGAAATCTAATATAAAAAGAAGGATATTAAAATCAAAGAATAACTTACAATATGGAAAAGGCAAGTACAGAATGCAAGCGGTTGATTTCTTGAGCTACTCGTCTCCTTCTCAGCGGGAGCTATTGCGTCACGATGCGATTGATCGTCGTCAACTGAAGCAGATGAGTGATCCTGCACCCTACACACTGGGCGGAAGAATGAATTATGTATCATGGGCTTGAGGCCCAACAAGACAGTATGGGGCCCAATATTCTAGGCTTACCCAAACTTAGAAAAATAAAAACAAAAAACAGACGGGACGTCCATGTCCCACCGTTTGCATCAAGGATCAGATCTTGCTTTTAAGGTAACCTACCTGACCACTCCATAAGTACGCCACACTCAATCCCTGCTCTCATCACAAATTTCATTCAGTTAATAAAATAAAAATGTAATATAGTTCCCCCCCAAAAGCCCCAAATCCAAGCACTTCGCTTTTAGCTTCTGGAAATGTCGGACTCTGAAATCGCACCTGCACCACCGTCAGACCAAGACGCAACTCAACCGCATCCACAAGTGGAGGTTCAGTCGCAGCATAGCAAAAATCAAACTAGCAAACCGGAAAAGCCTAGTACCGTCTCCTTCAGCATATGGCCCCCAACCCAACGCACCCGCGATGCCGTGATCAATCGCCTAATCGAGACTCTCTCTACGTCCTCTGTGCTCTCTAAGCGCTACGGTACCATCTCCTCCTCCGAGGCCTCCGCCGCTGCTCTCCAAATCGAGGAAGAGGCTTTCTCTGTTGCCGGTGGATCCGCTGCTGCCGAGGATGACGGTATAGAGATCCTCCAGGTCTATTCTAAAGAGATCAGTAAGCGCATGCTCGAAACTGTTAAGTCCAGAGCCACTCCAGCTTCTGCCGTCGAGAACAGTGCGACTCAGGCTCCTGAATCTAACGCGCCTCCAGCTGCGGCCAGTGAGGATGTCTCTTCCGTTGAGAATGAATCTTAAACACTATTAAAGATTTAATTCTGCTAAGTATTAGCATATCTGGCATAGTAGGATTTGCGTTGTTAAAAGTACCATGTACTACACTCAGATCTATTCGTAGTGCTTGTGGATTTCTGACGCCAATGTGGTAATATATAGCTCCTATGAACTTCTAGGTGGTTTCTGCTTCTGTTTAAATTGCCTCAATGTCTCCAAGTATTTTTATTTAATCTGCTATCACAATATATATTCATTTATCCTTTTGTGTTTTTTAATATGCACTAGTTTGTGCTGTGTCTGTGGTCTGTAAAATATTTGGAGTCAATTAATTCAAAATTGTAGGGCCAACCAAACTGTTTTCTTTTGTGGGTTTGGGGTTGGGGCAAATTTGCTCTGTCAAGTTTCCTTGCGCTTTCACAACATGAACTTCAATGTAAGATAGGATCAGCTGAATTTGGATTTGTCAACCTATTCCATATGAATAGTAGCTCTAATGGTTGTATTATCATCTCTTTTGCTCTGCAAGTTAATTTTTCGTTATACTCTATAACATAGTCTACAAGAACAACCTAGATTCATCTTTATTCAGTACCATACAGGAATTCAATGGCTTTAGAGTTATATATGTATAAACATTATTTCTCTGAATATCTTCTTTGTAAAATATGATAAGTACCGGGGTTGTTTATGCTTGTTAAGTACATGCTTGTCCCTAATGATGTGAGGAGGTGTATTGCATGTATTTTTCTCTGATCTTTCAAGTGATGCGATCTTACCCTTTTTATTTCATTGCCATTTTCGTTTTCATATCAATAGAATAAGGATAGTGAATGCACAGAATTGAATCGAATCACATACTTTCTGTCTGATTGCTTGCTCTACTTCATGCTTGGTTTAAACATTCGACCTGTTTATTGTAGAGTCAAACAGGATCTGAACAGAACGTGTATATGCCTTGCTAGAATTGCTAATAAAGAGTTGTGATGGTAGTTCTGTTGGTCTGGAAGTATTTTAAGTCTTACTTATCTCATATAACTGCAATTACTCATAAAATAAAAATCTCCTAAATTTGTGTACTTGGTTCGCTAACTGTACCTTAGTTCCCTCTTGGATCCTGTATGGCACATAAGTTATTCTGCGAAGAACCTCTTTATGTCACCAAGCCTTGTAATCTTTATATGGAGTTCTACTTGTATGTTTCAACTTGGGACCTGCAGAAATTCAACATTAGAAAACTTTCTTGTTTCTCTGTTTGTTGGTTGGTGTGGGGTGATTCTGCTTCTCAAATCTTAATTCTAGTTATAGTTCAATCCATATGTTTTCACCTCAATATTGTAAGAGATTGTTAATAAAAGAATTTGTTTTATATTTAGTATATATGCTTCTTCATATAGATTATACTTCTTGGAGCTCTGTTTGTTAGTTGACGTCTAGTTAGAATAGGATATCGGCAATTGGAATGTATCTCGATTTGGTATAGGGTGACTATTAGAATCTTAAGGCATCACAGTAAAAGAAATACTTCAATTCTTAGGATGACTATTAGAATCTTGAGTTTAAGGCATCACAGTAAAAGAAAAACTTCAAAACAGTCACATGCTCTAACCAACTGAGCTACTCCAGCTTTTTGTTTTTTTTTAAATGCATTTAGTATTTACTTTTTTGTTCGCTCATTGGGATTACCTATGAAAAAGTCTCCCTCAAAAAAGAGAAAAACTTAGTCGTAGGTTTCAATAATTTCGTTCTACTATTCTTGGCTGACTAATTCTTTGGTTTTGCAAGATCTGTCATTTGCGCTGTGTTCTGGTAGTTAGTGTTGTTATTAAATGGCCTTCAAGAATCGAAGTGCTACACGTGACTATATTCAGTCATGTCTCTGCAATTTAGTAGTTTATTTCTTGATAAGAAAGTAATCTTAAAAGATCCGAAGCAAAAGCCAAATCATATATTTCGTTGACTAAACTCAAGCATGCAAACTTAATTATAACGAAATATGAGCAACATGGGAAATAAATGAAAACATCCCCTATCTGATTGAAAATTTTGAGCTGGTGGGGATGTCATTGGTCTGTTTGCTTGAAAATAATGTTGATATTGAATTGAGCTAGCTAGAAAGCTATTCTAGGTAATTTTGTTGATTATTCAACAGAGTTACTGATAAGGATGAACCGACTGATCAACCAGTTTCAAAAACTCAAAATTCAAACTGTATAATCCCATATTACTTGGGACGTTGGAACAAGTTGATCTGGACTGGACTTTGAGGTACACTCTGCATGTTGTGGCTCCCTAAGAATTCAATTCAACTTATTACCAATTTGTCTTAGCCAATGAAAAAGAAAATCCCACCAAACATACCTACTTTGTGCATGACATTCGTGAATTGTTAGGAGCAGTCTTTGACCTTGAATTCTTGATGGTATCTCTGGTTGTCCTTTGTTGATTATGACATGAATATGAAAATTCTGGCAATAGAGCTACAAGAAATTCATGTAAAACATGCAAAGAGAAAAATTAATTAATAGAGTGATGCTGCATACTGATGTATAATGTTTGGCGGGTAGTGTAAATGTTGATTAGAAGGCAACTACACTAAACACTTGGTCAACTTTAACAGGTAGAGAATTAGTTTATCTCTCTAATTGTGACCTTCTTTTTTGACTTGACTCAAGGGTTAGAGAGTTAATTAGTTTGGTGGTGTTTGCAAATTATTTGCAACCTCTCTGTTTTTAGCTGGTGGACTGTTGTAAGAGATCAATGTGACTTTACTTAACAAATTAAATTCTTAGATGGAGTAATTGTTTGACATGATATTTACAAGAGTTTCTAGTTAGGTCAAGAATTCGATCTCTAATTATATATGGTTTCCATTCTGATAATTAGATTTTAACTCAAAATACAGAGAAGGAAGGTATATTCTCTGTGCTTGAGTACTGACATAGATTTGTACCTACGTGCAAGATATCGAAACTTAATTATTCATTGGGTCTCACCTAATAGGTTAAGGTTTGGGTGGGCTGGTTCTTTGTTAATTATTTGTAGCCATAACTTAGATGAAGAACTCAAAATACAGTCTGCAACATTGATAGCTTTTGCAATGAAGAAAATTTCAACTCTATAATTAATGGAAGAAAGCTATTTGTATCCCAACTCAGAATGTTTCATTGCATCTAGTCTCTTACAATTATAATCTGTAACTCGTACCAATCATTTTGGAGGAACCAAAATGGAAATACAAGAAAAAAAAAAACAAAATCCTAGACAGATTTACTTATGTAATAACATTTGTGCAAAGAAAAATTCACAAGAACAATGCAAATATTGAAATTAATGGCCAGGGCCTTTTTTGCTAGGTCCAGAAGCAAGCCTAAATGCCAAGCTTCTTACTGAAGGACGAGCAGTGGTGCTGAAGTTATTTGAAGAAACAGCAAAAGAAGCCATCCCAGTAGATTCTGTTGGCCCTTTAACATCTTCACAACCATCGGCGATCCTCTCGCTTGATGTGCCTGTTCGAAGAACCCGGCAATGGCCAAGATTGAACTGGGATGACACCATCAGTGTTAGAACACCCAACACAAGCCAAAGGCTATTCTTCATTGATGTTGCAGCTGGACTCTGCTTTTTCAATATAGACAGCTTTGTAAATAATTTATAAATTTCTTTTCTTCTGTATTCCAACAGAGATTTTGATTTCGTTCTCTTGCTTGCTAGAAGGCTAGAAGCAATTAAGTGTGTGTATGATGCATTAAGCTGCCTGCAGTGGTAGCAAGCTATTGACGATTTATATACAGAATTTTTCTGTTGAGGACGGTGCCGCACTTTTGCTAGTGGGACCCTTACACGCTGCAAGCAGAGTAGCTAATTTGACTTTAGCCAATTGCCTTTCTTTCTGTGATTTTCTTTTCTCTCTTATTTTGTGTGGTTGAGTTAGCAGTTGGGTGAGAACTGATAACTTGTATACTGTTGTATTAGTAAGAAGGTTGAATAAGAGCTTTTACTTTGAAATCATTTTCTGTTTTTAATTTCAGTGGTGTTGGAATTTGACTTTACACAAACTCATACAGACAGAGAAAGAGAAAGAGAAAGAAAGAAAATAAGCAAACAGAATCAGAAAGTTTAGTATTATTCGATTCCTCAGTATTTTAGTAAAAAGCCTAAAAGGCAGTACTTATGACTAGTGCTTTTTTGCATGTTGAGGTTCAAAAACCCAGTTTGTTTCACACGGTTTTGGATCCAACGCGGTTCATGCTTCTTCTCTATTTCCATGTCATAACAGATAATAACCAATAGGGAGTTTGTATTGAAATCCATTGCTTATGTTGGTCTCCACGTATTATTTAGTAGTTAAAGGTTACACCTATTATGTTTGTTGCACTGTCTTGTCTTCTATCTTTTTAGTTCAAGAAGAGACGGTGCCTAGCTAGGAAAGGAAGGAAGGTGAGTGTGGCGGCAATACTAAGGATTTCCAACCTCCCAAGAGTAGAGATTAATATCCAGTTCGAATTCAATTTTTATGTATTGACGGTCCAATCTGCAAATTGTATTAAAATTTACTAAGATCCTATGTCATTCGTAAAATTTAAATCGAATTGGATTTTAACATTTTTGAAGGGTTGGATCTTCACCTAATTGTATCCGTTAATTTGCCTATCCAAAAGGGTTAGAGGAGGCCAATCTAATGAGAATGTGTGGATTATTTTCAACCTCCCCTTTTTTGGGAGCATGCTTCCATGAGAGTTGGTGGCAGGCAATTTTGTTTTTAGAGATGATAACTGGGAAAAAGGAGAGTTAAGGAGTTGGTTTGAATACTTGACCATGTTATTTATTTTCCCTATTTTGTAATCCTTTTTTATTTTATTTTACTATTATAACATTCCCCGCTTAATTCTAATGTCACAGATCAGACGGTTCATTTTGTTTGTTGTTGCGGATAGTGAGGGCCCCTTGAATGATGGCTTTCAGAATTTATTCATGTTTGACCCTTTTTTTTTTTTTTTTTTGAATGGTCATTAAACATTCACCTGTCAATCGAAATTATAAATTAGATAACATAAACTTCATGTCATGAGATTCAATTCCAAAGTCCTTAAGACGCCACTTAAAATATTTTTAACTTTTCAATCACTGATACCTTT
Organism: Quillaja saponaria; assembly: GCA_029379385.1. NCBI lineage: Eukaryota > Viridiplantae > Streptophyta > Magnoliopsida > Fabales > Quillajaceae > Quillaja > Quillaja saponaria. The sequence goes on from CM055610.1 coordinate 26,389,512, forward strand.
AATTAAATTATTTATTAATTGTGACTTTTCTTTCTTTCTTTTCATAATTTTTTTTTTTTTTTGGGTCAAAATTTTAAAATGCGTGTAAAGATCAGTGGAATATATGTACCTAATAACAATGTATAGTGGACGAAGTGAACCTAGTTACCTAGTGAGTTTCCATCAATCTTTTGTTTGCAATTATACATTTAATTTTAGTGGAAAATTTATAAGATAAAACATGTAAATCCTCCACGGACTTCCCTTCCTCCAATCACAGAAATATGGACTATCTGGACTTTCCTCCTTGAGTTGATGGTAGGCCTTATTTTTGGCCCATAAAAGTTTCCGCAATATTGTGAGTTGATCAAACTCCAACTAGTGCCCAAGTGGGGCAAAATGTGTTCGAAGTGGCCCATGAGTCTCAAACCTGAGATGAACAAAAGAAATATTGTTTCTAGCAATTTATTTTTGTATAAAATAAAAATGAAATTTTATTATGAGATTTGAATAAATGTCAAAGAATTTAATTATCTAACAATAGCTAAATAAAAAATAAAAAAATCTAACAACATAATTAACTCCAAAAGAATTGATTTTCAATTCCCCTATAATTGCAAGTAACATTGTTAATTTTAATATAATAAAATAAAAACGTATCTAATGGGTATCATAAAAGACACTTATTAAGTTTATATAAATAAATTTTTGTTTATATTTATTATGGTAGTTGATCATGATTTTAATGTTATTTATTACATTAATTATTATTTGTAAAAAATTCTAATTTCTAATGACTATATTTTTTCTAGTTTAACAATTATATTTAAGACACCAGTTAAAAACATTTATAAAATAATATGTATGTCAGAAATAATAGAGATGGTGTAGTCTCAAATAGAACACCAAAATAAAAATTTAAGAAAATGCTAAAGAGGGTTTCAAAAAATTCGTGAATAGAAAAAAAATTCATTTTTTTGAAATTATAACTTGTTAAAAATTTTAATTTTAATAATTATATTTATTATTTAACAAATATATTTAAGACAGTCGGAGTTTATAAATAGTATATATGATAGAAATAATAGAGATAGTGTTGTCCCAAATAAGACACCCGGAATAAGAATTTAAGAAAATGTCAAAGAGGGTTTGAAAAAATTCATGACTAGGAAAAGAATCGAAGCGCATTCATTTCTTATATTGTCTTCTTCGAAAAGCATCAAAAACTGGTGCACCCCCCTAACCTCTTCTTTAACCTATTAACCTCTCCTCTGTTTTCTCGTACGGGATCCATTAATTTTTCCACCCAAACAAACACCAAACCCTCGTAACTTTTCTCATCTCGGATAGGATATCAGAGACCACAGATCCGATCCCATTTGTTTACATTGCTTCTTACATGAATTAATTTAATAATTATGTTAAAGTAGTAGTAGTTGTTGTTGTTGCAGTTTACAATTACAGCCAAAGCATATCCTCTGTTTCCAATATACAAAAGACAAGACAACTTTCCCAAAAGCTAAAAGCAAGGATTTCAGATTCTTCTTTTTCTTAAAAAGAAGTTTCCATTATAGTGACTAAACGATGAAGCGTGCTTTTTCCGGCGATGATGTGAAGATGAAAAAGGTGAAGCTGGAAGAAGAAGATGAATTGACCAAAGGGTCTACTGGGTCTGTGTATTTGGATGATAATCTGCTGTTCGAGGTGTTTAAGCACGCCGATGCGAGGACTTTGGCGATGGCGGGGTGCGTGAGCAAGCAGTGGCACAAGACGTCGCAGGACGAGAGGTTATGGGAGTTGATCTGTACAAAGCACTGGGCTAACATCGGCTGTGGCAATCAACAGCTGAGATCTGTGGTCCTTGCTCTCGGTGGCTTCCGTCGTCTCCACTCGCTTTACCTCTGGCCTCTTTCCAAGCCTAATTCATCATCGGCTTCGTCATCCTCTTGGGCTCCTTTTCCGCCAATGATTGGTTCCAAGCCAACAACTCGATGGGGGAAAGACGAGGTTCATGTCTCTCTGTCACTCCTCTCAATTCGCTACTACGAGAAGATGAATTTCAATAACAGAAGCAGATGAACGAATTCATCATCATCATCATCATATATATATATAATTATGTTTCTAATTTCGTTTTCATATTTTTGGCTTTGGATCTGAATTTTGTTGATTTTTTGGTGTTTTTGATAATTAGATCTGAATTATCTTTGTTGACTGCTGTTAAGCTGTTGGATGTAAATTGAGATAAGTAAAAAAAAAGAAAAAAGAAAAAATCTTAATGATGTTGTTGTTGTGATAAGTATTAGATTGTATTCGTTTTTGTTATAGGAATTTTATATATTAATCGTTTCGCTTTTTCTATTAAATGAGTGTTTGGATGTGAGGAAAATCCGGGAAAAAAGTGGTGGGGACGAGAAATGATTTGTGCAGAATTCTGTATTGGTGTTTTTTCCGGAAATAGGCAGAGAAAGGTGAAGGGTTAGGTTAGGGCCGTGAGGATGTTTTTCTCTGCATGCACGCACAATGAGCATAAGCAAAGGTATTTGTTTGTTGTATTAAAACTGGCCGCTACCGTCTACTGAGTACTGTTTCTGGTTCTTTAGCCTAATTGCAAACCGGCAAAGATGAGTTACTTAGTCTTCGAATGGAAACATGTAGAAGCCAAAATTGGAGGAATTGTCGTATTTGGTAGTCGCTTTTCTTTTGTAAGGTTTTAGAAACTAAACGGGCGTTGGACTTGGAAGGCAAACTTGGGCTCCACTCTTGGATGATTACCATTATTTTCCGTCTACCATTTTGGTATTTTCCTCTCATTGACTTAGTCTTTCCTTCTATTTATTAGATTTGAATTTGATTAGACAGCCTAAACAACTATAACGAAAGAGTTTAGGCTAGGCTACTTTGTAGAGTCAAGAAAATTAAAAATTGTCCTTTTCAGATATTTATTAAAAATATATATATATAAAAAAATATATGACAAGGAATTCTTGGATATTTTGTTGAAAATACGAATAAGTTAGTTAATTCAGCACACTAACTGTTAAATAAAAAAATAATCGAAATTTTAGCTTGATAATTTTCATAGTTGGTGCCGTCTCTAATTAATTGAATTAACATAGTTGCAGTTAAGAATTTAATTTAAACTTGGGAGGTATGAGACGGTGACTAGAATAAGTTTTCTATTTTGTAGCCTTGTAGGCGCTCTAGTACTATTAATTATATACGCATGCAGTTACGCAAGCGGCATATACATTTTGATGAGTGATGAGGCCAAATATTACATCCAAATACAAAAATGAAGAATTGAAACCAAGCTGGGAGGCTTGGACTAGTGCAGCCTCCAAGTTATTTCTTGTTCAACACTTAGTGGCGGCTCTAACGTGTTTGATTTTGAATATTATTGAAGGATCGAGAAAGGCATGCACTCGCTGACCCTCTCTAATTCCCTGGTCAAAGGCAATTCTCACATCAACCATTCACACACACACACATATATATATATATATATATGAGCATGAGCATCAATACAGACACCCAACCTGCTCTTTTCTGCAGAACAAAATCATATTGCAGAGATTCAATTGGCAAATTTATCAACGTAACTATAATCAAAATGGCCAGAATTGTTAGTCTTAAGTTTCTGAGCTTCATTTTTTTTGTTTTGCTTCTCTCAAACTCTTTGTTTATTGTTACTGAAGCACGTCCTCCGAGATCTTTAACTTCAAGCAAAGGGATTGGCATTTTCTTTGAAGAAGGGTTGTATTTACAAGGGATTAAAACTGGAGGCCCGACTCCCGGGGGGAAGGGTCATGCATTCACCAACATTGTTCGAAAACTCCGAGTGATTATAAACTCAGGTCCAAGCCCCGGTGAAGGACATTGACTATTGATTATCAGCAACAGCCTTGCCTTCAGATATAATATTCATGATCATGCTTCCATTCTTTGACTAACAGCAAATTCTTTCGTTCATTTATTATATAATATTCTTTTGTAATTTGTGATCAGTTTATGTTTGTCCATCCCTCAGGTCAGTGGGATTAATCATTGAGATAATTTTGTAATTCTTATTGAATGATTACAGCTCCTAAGTCTTATTTGTATTAAATATATGTTCCACATTGCAATTACAGCTACATATATTGTTTCTTTTTTCTCTATATATCTCTCAAATTACCAAATGAAAGGGGATTCAATTTGCATGTTTTATTAAAATATTCTTCAAATCATAAATCAAATCTTTCTAAATTAGAGATCAAAACATCAAAAGTGATTGTGAGATTGATATATAACTGAAAAATAATTTATGTTTCAAATTATACTAAATAATAAATGAACGAGATACATTTTTCAGTATAACTATTTGATTATATAATTTTTTATTTTATTTGTGATAAAACCTGCTAATTATATCTACCAACAAAACTAACTAGAAACAAAAAACTACTACACAGTAACAATTACAAACATAGTCGCCAAGTAATGTTCCCACCGGTTTAAAAATAAAGAAGGTAATATTCACAATTTATTTTCAACAAAAGAAATAAGGAACGACGACGTTTACTGCTTTCTTGCTATTTTTTTTGCTTTCTCCCGCGTGGGTGTGATGGAGTGCTAGGGCGATAGATTTCATACCCTTTTCAAATAAATGAATCAAATCAGAAACTGAAACGGTATAACTCATTTTTTTGAAGCAAACCCCAAATTTCAGTTATACTTAGTGCTTACTACTATCTTCTTCTCCCTCCTTCAAATAAATCTGACTCACTCACTGCTATTCCTTTATTACATCCATGGCACTTGAAGACTAAAGCGAGAAAAGAAGCACTACTACATAGTCACTATCACAAACACACCCGCCAAGTCTGCTCCTTTCCCATTTCAATCAATCTTTCTTTCCATCTTCGCGAGAGGGAAAAAATAAACATAGAATCTTAGTTTCCCAATCGAGAAGCGCTTACTGTCTAAAATGGGGAACTTTAAGACAACCACCGATGACTCTGCCACTGAGACAGATTCTGACACCACCGCTACCGGCGAAAAAACAATTTCCGGCACCGATATTGATAATGATACCGGAGACGACTGCCCTCCTCCTCCCGATTCAAACCCCTTTGCAGAAGGAGAGAAGGTCCTTGCTTTTCATAATCTTCGAATTTATGAAGCAAAGGTACTTACTTTACCATTCCCTCTTTCACCCTTAATTCGTCGTATGTATATTTTTTTTCGTTCGTTTCACCAAGAACCCAGTACGATTTTTTCTCGCTTATTTCTCAGTCGGATTTGTTTATCTGTCTGGGAGATTGGATGTTTAGGCCATTAGGGTTGCTTTCCTGTAACATGAAATGCTTGTCGTCTCCACTCACCAGTCAGATGGTGACCACGTATGTTTGTGCTTGTAAGAGTGCCAGGGATATTAGAAATTTTCACATTTCATCTTCTTGAACTGATATTTTTCTTATTTCGAAGATAACCAAATTGGACTACCGGTTGAAGGAATGGAGGTTCCATGTTCATTACCTTGTGAGTAGTCTTTCTTCCCTGTTGTCTATCACATTTTTAAAATCTTATATCATAGGTTCTGTACTCGACCAGTGGCTTTATTTTTTCAGTACTTTTTGTGTCTTATCTCCAATTAAATAATTTTTCCTTTTTCGTCGCAGGGTTGGAACAAAGGTAGGCATATTTTCCTCTTGATGTACATGATACAAAAGTAGGTTTTCTATTTACATTACTTACCACTCTGGATGGCTTAATTTTTTGAGCAATTCCCCCTATAGTTGGGATGAATGGGTTGGTGTGGATCGGTTGTTGAAACACACTGAGGAGAATGTGCTGAAACAACAGGAACTCAATAAAAAGGATGGCAATGACAAGAATATGAAAGTCGGCCGTGCATCACAGATGAAACCCAAGAGTTCTAATGGTCAGATGTACTTTCCTAATATTTCACTTCTGGATTCTTTCTTAATGTTTTCTTTTAGTGTGACAAAATAAAATATATAAACATGGGAGAGAAATTCTATCCTATGTTGTCTCTGTCATTGTAAACTATTTCTTAGTATGTATGGCTGCACATATATCTCCAAGTTCATGCCATGATCACACAGCTCTGCTAGTGTTTCCTTTAATCAAGTATGTTTATGTAATTAAATGCTCTGATGCCTTCCTTCTATCAGTATAGAGGTATTCCAAGCTCTAGCTATATTCATTGTATAAAGGAAAAAATATATATATACTTTTGATCACAACTTGTAAGTAGATACGGTCAAGTTTCTTTTCTCTTCCTTGTACTTTGTATGTCTTTTTTGATATGTCGCTGAGTTTTACTTTCAAACTGTATGCAGTCGCAATAGGCAAGAAACGAAAAAATGACTCTATCAGTAAGGTAGTCTAAGGTTTAATTTGGTGTGAAGCACCGCTAATGCATCCCTGCATCACCTCATTTACTTTTTGACCAATTGGTCTATCTTAATGGGTTGAGTTTATTGTTTTTCTAATGTTAGGAAAATTCTGCCATGCCTCCAAGCTTGTCAACATTCAAATTCCTCTGACACTAAAGAAGCAATTAGTTGATGATTGTGAATTTATCACCCACCTAGGCAAGGTAGTTATGTCCTGTTCTTATATCTATACTTCCATTATTCTTCTAACATTAGTTAATGCTTGATTTTCTGTATGAACCAGTTGCAATAATTTAAAAATGGGGCTTACTTTTACTTTTTGTTGTATCCGTGTATAGATACTCTTTTATCGAATTACAATTATCCTTCTTAGTTATCTTTAAAAAAAAAAAAAAAAAAAAAACAAATATACAAACTAGTTTTGTAGAATTTTGTTCCTGCATATAGTTATCCAATTATCCTTCCCAATAGCATTTCAAACAAGCGTTTTTTCCTGCATTTAGTTGTCTCCTAGTTAGTAAGGATGTTTTGTATTTAATTGATGTTTTCAAGTATGCTTTGGAATATTTAATAAACCTGGATCATATAAAGTTGAATGTAGGTATAGCATTATTGGAATTGATTGTATGACTATTATAATTTAGTCTAGTAATGTGTATAATTTTTGTTGGACTTCTAGATGACCAACAAAGCTGAACTATTCATTTCAAAGATGGCTTCATTTAACCTTGTTTGTTCGTGCTCAGAGAATCAAAGCTTCATACTATTGATAACTTGTTGGAGAATTTCCTTCATATTCTTTTGGCAGCTTGTTAAACTTCCTCGCGTTCCAAATGTAGACGACATCTTGAAGAAGTATCTTGATTACAGGCTGAAGAAAGATGGCTTGTAAGTTAATTCTTAACCTTTAGTCGCCTATCATCTTCTTCCCCGTTCTTACATTTTCCCTGTTTATAGAGTGCAGGTTAAATTAATTTAAAAAATATCTAGAAATTAGAGAGACTAATTTCCCACCATCTTCCAGGATCAATTAATTATAATGGTGCTTCTATTTTGCTTGATGTACACAAGGATAACTTGGGATTATTCTTTAAACATTGTTTGATTCACTTTTCATAGTTTTTTCTGAACTTAGTTGAGATTAGTATGTCTTCTTTTAATCTTGAAAACCCACTATACATATTTACTTTAAATAGTTTCGTATAGCTCATATTATGGGGATATTCTATTTAGAAAAACTCCCTACACCCAAATCCTTTTTTAGATTTATTACCTTAGTGTATGCCATCCTTTTATATATGGTCTCAGATATAGTGAATTTGTATCTAGTTTATTTATTGCAGTTACTCTGTAAGTGTAACATATTCTGGTGGATATAGGATAGGTGATTCAGTTGGAGAAATTGTGAGAGGATTATGTTGTTATTTTGACAAAGCATTGCCCATGATGCTGCTATACAGCAATGAGCGTCAGCAGTTTGAAGAAGCATGTGCAAGTGATATATCTCCTTCTACTGTCTATGGTGCTGAACATCTATTACGCCTCTTTGGTATGCTCATTTCTCAATTATGGATCTAGATTTTTGTGTGATAAGAGAAAATGCTATGTTTCTTGTGTGTGCAATGGAAGGTGTGAAGCAGATCACCTTTTTAATTGTTTGCTTTTAGTTACAAGTTCATTGGAACCTTGATGACAAAAGAACTGTTTGACCCTATTACCGTTGTCATGAAACAGCAGAATCCTTAGCAGGGTAGATAGCTTCACCCTCTACCCTATTGTCTCTTTTTCCCCACCCTAACATAGTATATATATTTGGGATTAATTGTCAGATAATCAAGGTGCTATATGCTAAAGACTAGTTTGCAGAATATGGTTATAATTTTTTTGTCAACATCTTATACTTTCCTTTCCTGATTTAGTTTCTTTCGGATTATCAAAAGTATTCTTGTTACAAGAACTTCTAGTATTTGTTCGTCTCTACTTTGTTGTTCTGAATACTCTCCTATATCTTTCTGGCATTTGCAGTCAAGTTACCTGAGTTTCTGTCTCATGCTAATATTGAAGAGGAGACACTGATTGAGCTGCAGGCAAACTTGGTTGACTTTCTCAAGTATCATTTTCTCTTATCTTTTTTTAACTATAATTTAACTTTTAAAAGTATCAAAAGCTGTATTTTATTAGAGTGGCGGGTCTCAAGTATCATTTTCTCTTGTCTTTTTTTAACTATAATTTAACTTTTAAAAGTATCAAAAGTTGTATTTTATTAGAGTGGCGGGCTAGTTATCATTTTATGATGTAAGAGTGACATATCTTCAACTCATTTGATTATTTGATAGATTAAATCTTGTGGTGCAGGTTCCTACATAAGAACCGGAGTTCATTTTTCCTTTCAACCTACCATGTTTCGGGAGACATTGGAATCAGAACCAACAAAGAAGATGACTAGGTCAGGAGAATACTGCCGTTGTATATAATAACATCAATGGCTGCTGTAAGCAGATGGCGGCTTATTATTGTAATTTATATTCTACTATGGATTTCAAAATGTTGTTAAACAGATAACGTTCTAAAATTATTATCCTGTTTGAAAAGCAAAGATTTTTATACAATATCTTAAAAATTCTTGAAATATAGAATACACATAAATATGGAGTAAATAACTAAATTAAGTTTTTAGTGTAAATTTGGCATTTAATAACCATTAAATTTTGAAAGTGAACAATTATTTTAGAATAATCATAAATAGAAAAGAGAACTATTATTTAGGGACGGAAGGAGTACATATTTGTAAATTATTAACGTCAAGGGAATATGGAGTAACCTCTTTGTAAAGGAGTTTACCTTGGACCTTGGACCTTGGACCTTGGACCTTGAACTACAATTGTCTGTTGTATATTACATTTTTGTTTGTTTTTCGTGTTCTTTCATTAGTTAGAATTTAGAGAAAAGTATGAATAAGTCTTGTTCTTCTGTTTATATTTTAAATAATAAAAATACATAATATAAAATTAGAAAACAAATTCATCATATAATCATTAATGAAAAATAAATAAAAATTTAAAAATAAATAAAAAGTTCATAATTACTATATTTTTTTCATAATTAATTAGAACTAAAAATAAATAAGTTTAGATACATTTTGTAAAAAATTAACAAAGATCAATATTAAAAAAAATTATGAAAATATCATTAATTTTTAAAATATTTATTCTCTCAATTAATATTTTAAATTTTAAATTTTAAATAAAAAGTAAGGATATAATTAACATAAAAAGTGTTAATTTAAAATTTAAGACTTATTTAAAAAGAAAATTTTAAAATAAGAATTCTTGAAAATATAAATTTATTGTAAATATTATTTAGAATGTAAAAAAAAAAAAAACTACTTATCTTTATTTATTTTTATTTTTATTTTTTAAATTTATCACTAGATTCACCCAATCATTGATGTAAGTGGCGCACCCATAACCAAAAGCCAGTCTTGACCCAACAAATATTTTGAAACAAAAAATTGTCTAGTAGTTTTTAAGCCAATAAAAAACATTCCATGTGGTCCAGCAGTTGAGTTCTAGTTTATTTTGTGGGGCTTGTGTTTATGTGTTTGACTCTTTAAGAGGCATTATTTATTCATTTTTTTTTTTTTTTTTTGGTGCCTTCCTTTTGGGCTATTCCTTAGTCTTTACGTAATTTATTTATTTTTACTATAATTTATATTTTATTTTAAATTTTTTATTTCAAAAATAACACTAAACAATTAATAAGAAGCAGATAAAATTTATGTAACAAAACAAAAATTGCAAAACCAAAGTAAGTCATTCTTTTTGTTGAAAATAAAGCAATCTTGTTAATCCTAATTCTTTGTAGTTAATGTTTCATTTTTCAGATTTCTAAAGTTACAATTAAAAATTTGTTTATTTCCCCTAGAGATTCTATGAAATCAAATTCGAAACATAAATTACATATAGAGTTGATAAAATATATACCATTTTGAGAAACAAATCTAAATAAATTTACTTCATATTAAAGTAATTAAGATTATATAAAAAATTTAAAAGAATATGAAAGTTATTGAAATATAATTTTTTCATGTTTAAGATACATTTAAAAAATAAATGTATTGTTATTTTTTTTAAAATATTATTATTTTCTGAATGATAATTAATTTAATTTTTATTTCTTATTTATTTTAAGTGGAATAATTTCATTTTTTTTAATTAATTTAATTAAATAATATTAATTTATACTTGACACTTAATAAAAATATAAATATAAGTAAGAATATAATAAGAATAGTTTAGGTCGTTAATGTGGTAAATCTCATATTAATTAAAAGTGAAACTATAACATATATATAAGAATATGAACGGACATCGTCTAATGTCAATTGATTAATTTAATAGTGTGCCTCTAACATAGGTATTTTATTTTAAGGGATGTGGTTCTATGTTTTGAAAATAGAAAATGTCCCAATAATAAGACCATGTCTCGAGCTATGTAAAATTATTTGTGTCCAGTCGTATATGTCTAACCTAGTATTTCTAATTATTTTTTTCCCACGTCTAAACACATTCGTTAGAATGGACTTGATTTATGCCCTTCAACAAACCCCTTCAAAGTCAATCAGAATTCCAATGGGTTAGAAGAATGAAAATAAAAGAAAACTTTGAAGAAAGGACAGCATATAAATATGTTATGTTTCGTCTTTACTCACATAAAAGTGAGCAAGCCTAATTAAGCATAATTCCAGTGTTGATGGCGTTCTTATACATGCCGATCATACTTGTCCTTCTCTCATTTGCATTATGTTTTGAGTTTTCATATTCACAACTTGATATTCTTACCAAAGGCTCGTCACTCTCTGTCGAGAAAACACAGCAGGATGTTCTTGTTTCTCCAAACCGTATTTTCTCGGCCGGATTCTATTCCGTTGGATTCAACGCTTATAGCTTTGCAGTATGGTTCAGCCAAAACGATGACCAAAGAAGCAGCGAACCCACCGTCGTTTGGATGGCAAACCGTGACCAACCTGTTAATGGAAAACGTTCAAAACTATCCCTTTTGAAGGATGGAAATCTTGTACTAACAGATGCTGGTAAATCTGTCGTTTGGACCACAGAAACAGTGTCGTCCTCCAACCTAGAGCTTCGACTGCTGCTTCAAGATACAGGTAATCTTGTGTTACGACATACGGAGGGTGTAATTTTGTGGCAAAGCTTTGATTTTCCAACAGATACCCTCCTACCTCTTCAACCTCTCACTAGAGTCACAAAGCTCATCTCCTCAAGAAGCCAAAGTAACCATTCCTCTGGTTTTTTCCAGCTGTTTTTTGACGACGACAATCTTCTTAAACTTCTTTATAATGGTCCTGATGTTTCTAGTGTTTACTGGCCGGATCCCTGGCTAGTGAGCTGGGATGCTGGACGATTTGGTTACAACAACAGTAGGGTTGCAATGCTTGACACCTTGGGTAATTTTACTTCATCCGATGACTTTTATGGTGTGTCCTATGATTATGGCAGAGTGATGCAAAGGAGAGTGAAGCTTGATTTTGACGGAAATATCCGGATTTACAGCCGGGAAAATGGTGCAGAGGACTGGATGGTTTCATGGCAAGCCAAATTGCAAGCTTGCCAAATTCATGGCATTTGTGGAGCTAACAGTACATGTACCTATGATCCAAGCTCTATTACTGGTAAGAAATGCTCTTGTCTACCAGGATACAGGGTTAAAAATCAAACTGATTGGACTTATGGGTGTGAACCAATATTCAAACTTTCTTGTAATAAAAGTGAGTCTGAGTTTATGCTGGTATCTCACATTGAGTTCTACGGTTACGATTTCACTTTCTTACCCAATTACACCTTTGACCAATGTAAGAATTATTGTTTGCAATTTTGCAATTGCAAAGGGTTCCAGTATTCCATTAATATGGGTGCAGGCTATTTTAATTGTTACCCCAAGTTGCTATTCCTGAATGGATATTGGTCGCCTGCCTTTTCAGGAAACCTCTACTTGAGACTACCAAAAGGCACTATGCCTTCCATTAAAGAGTCTATTGAAGAGAGCAATCTTGTTTGCCTTCCACAAAATAGAACAATATTGCTTGAAAGAGCTTATGTCAAAAACCGCGAGAATGGTTCAGTTAAATATTTCCTGTGGATTGCTTCTGCAATTGGAGGGATTGAAATTGCCAGCATATTTTTAGTTTGGTGTTTCTTATTTAGAAACCAACAAAAATCTGGTAATAGAGAAGGTTACCAACTTACTGCCATTGGATTCAGAAAATTTAGTTACTCTGAATTGAAAGAGGCAACGAGAGGGTTCAGTCAGGAGATTGGAAGGGGAGGAGGAGGGATCCTTTATAAGGGTGTACTATCAGATAAGCGAGTTGCAGCCATTAAGAGACTCAATGAAGTAAACAAAGGATTCGGAGAAAGTGAATTTCTAGCCGAAGTAAGCATAATTGGAAGGCTTAACCACATGAACTTGATTGAGATGTGGGGGTATTGTGCTGAGGGAAAGCACAGGCTATTGGTGTACGAGTACGTAGAGCATGGCTCTTTGGCAGAAAATCTCTTGTCTAATTCACTGGATTGGACTCAAAGGTTCAATATTGCTTTGGGAACTGCAAAAGGTCTAGCTTATTTGCATGAAGAGTGTTTGGAATGGATTTTGCACTGCGATATAAAGCCTCACAACATACTTTTGGATTATAATTATCAACCAAAAGTAGCAGATTTTGGTCTGTCAAAGTTACTGAATAGGAATGACCTCAACAATCATAGTCTGTCGAGGATAAGAGGCACCAGAGGTTATATGGCTCCGGAGTGGCTTTTCAATTCACCAGTCACCTCCAAGGTGGATGTTTATAGCTATGGAATTGTTGTGTTGGAAATTGTGACAGGAAAGAGCCCAACAATGGGCGTCCAAACCATTGATGAAGGAGTGGAGGGGCAGAAAAGGCTGGTGACTTGGGTGAGAGAGAAGAAGGAAGGCGGATCTGCAGTGGACTCCTGGGTGGAGCAGATCATGGACCCTGTCTTGGAAGGAAACTATGATGTGGCAAAGATGGAAACTTTGGCTGAACTGGCTTTGCAATGCGTGGAGAAGGAGAAAGATTCAAGACCCACCATGAGGCAGGTGGTTGAAATGCTTGAATGCCACGAAAATCATTACTGATTCCCGGGGTGACTTGTTTAATCTTTAGTCTAGTATATGAGTAAGTGATACCATCATTTGGTTTTGAATTTCATAGATAAGTTGTTGTTTTCACTTTTCTGAATGCAATTTGGCTGTGTTTTGATTTTAGAAATTAAAAAAAAAAGAGTGAATTTAATGAAAAATGACATGCACACATTTTGTATATGTAGTATCAATTAGATCGATTTCACCAATAGAAAACAGAGAAACCATCCTAACACAGTTGGAATTAGTCTTTTCATTTACAAGTTTCAGTTTCAAATCAACTACGTGAGTTTATGGAAATGAGGATGATCATATTGTATAATTCCAGGCTGACGTACGTGTTTATGTTCAAGTTTGAACCGAAAGGAAAGAAAAAGAAAACAACAGAGAAACTGCTCGGTTAGCTTATAAATTCAGCGATACAATGGTATTTTCAACTTTGCTGCATGAACGGATGAAAAATTCTCCTGGATGTATATTTTCAACACTTGGACTGAAGTGAATGACTCCTTCCCCCTACCCAAAAACTGAATGATTGATCAATATCAATTTAGAAAGCACGAGAATGTCTGCTCAAGTTATAAACTGATGAGAGATATTTAAACAAAAGTTTTCAAAATTAATTTATATGAATTCTACAGGTTTAAGTTATACCAAAAGATAAACTTTTGAACCTGGAAATTCCATTCCACCAAAATTTCCTTTCTTTTACACCAAATTGAGCTGCATTAGGCCTAGTGCGCAATATTGAATAAACCACTCCCAAATCCCACCAAGCAAAAGAATTCCAAAACCCTTTTTGATTTCCACTCTCAAAACAAAATTCCATCTGCTTTTCTTCCAAGTTGATGGATGCAAACAAAAACGGATGCTTTCCTTTTTTTTTTTATCTATCTGCCATATATACTAAACTAAAGATTAAAGGCTCCTCAGGTTTCCTATTTGAAGGGTAAAATGGTAAGTTTAAGATTAACGTGGGTCTATTTTACCTGCCACGTACCTCATAGGCTGCGCTTAAATAATTGGAAAGTAGAAAAATTAGGCATGTACAAGACTAGAAAACAATCTTTGTTTTTGTTTTTCTTTGAATTTTTAAGTTCCATTCTATTTTCCTCATTCTAAATTCAGTAGCAATACAATGGTATTTTCAACTTTGCTGCATGAACGGATGAAAAATGGTCCTGGATGTTCATTTTGAACACTATCTTAGACTGAAGTGAATGACTCCTTCAATTTCCCCCTACCAAAAAACTGAATGATTGATCAATATCAATTTAGAAAGCACGAGAGTGTCTGCTGAAGTTATAAACTGACAAGACTCTGACTTAACAAATCAGATCAATTTCTAACACAAAATTCCAAGAAGAAAGTTAACGCCCATAATTCCTAATGACTAACATTCTCAACAATGAACGACAGTTGGACAACAATAAACAGCAGTGATATTATTATAAAATATATAAATTGTTATGTTTCGTCTCACATCAAACTGAGAAGCCTAATCCCAATTCCAGTGTTGATGAAGTGCTTATACATGCCAATCAAACTTGTCCTTCTCTCTTTTGCATTATGTTTTGAGTCTTCATATTCACAACTCGATATTCTTACCAAAGGCTCGTCACTCTCTGTGGAGAGAACAGAGCAGGATGTTCTTGTTTATCCAAACCGTATTTTCTCTGCCGGATTCTATTCCGTTGGATTCAACGCTTATAGCTTTGCAGTATGGTTCAGCCAAAACGATGACCAAAGAAGCAGCGAACCCACCGTCGTTTGGATGGCAAACCGTGACCAACCTGTTAATGGAAAACGTTCAAAACTATCCCTTTTGAAGGATGGAAATCTTGTACTAACAGATGCTGGTAAATCTGTCGTTTGGACCACAGAAATAGTGTCGTCCTCCAACCTAGAGCTTCGACTGCTGCTTCAAGATACAGGTAATCTTGTGTTACGCAATTCGGAGGGTGTAATTTTGTGGCAAAACTTTGATTTTCCAACAGATACCCTCCTACCTCTTCAACCTCTTACTAGAGTCACAAAGCTCATCTCCTCAAGAAGCCAAAGTAACCATTCCTCTGGTTTTTACCAGCTGTTTTTTGACGACGACAATCTTCTTAAACTTCTTTATAATGGTCCTGATGTTTCTAGTATTTACTGGCCGGATCCCTGGCTAGTGAGCTGGGATGCTGGACGATTTGGTTACAACAACAGTAGGGTTGCAATGCTTGACACCTTGGGTAATTTTACTTCATCCGATGACTTTTATAGTGTGTCCTATGATTATGGGAAAGTGATTCAGAGGAGATTGAAGCTTGATTGTGACGGAAATATCCGGATTTACAGCCGGGAAAATGGTGCAGAGGACTGGGTGGTTTCATGGCAAGCCAAATCGCGTGCTTGCCAAATTCATGGCATTTGTGGAGCTAACAGTATATTGTACCTATGATCCAAGCTCTATTACTGGTAAGAAATGCTCTTGTCTACCAGGATACAGGGTTAAAAATCAAACTGATTGGACTTATGGGTGTGAACCAATACACAAACTTTCTTGTAATAAAAGTGAGTCTGAGTTTATGCCGGTATCTCACATTGAGTTCTATGGTTACGATTTCACTTTCTTACCCAATTACACCTTTGGCCAATGTAAGAATTACTGTTTGCAATTTTGCAATTGCAAAGGGTTCCAGTATTCCATTAATAGTAGTGCAGGCCATTTTAATTGTTACCCCAAGTTGCTATTCCTGAATGGATATTGGTCGCCTGCCTTTTCAGGAAACCTCTACTTGAGACTACCAAAAGGCAGTATGCTTTCCATTCAAGAGTCTGTTGAAGAGAGCAATCTTGTTTGCCTTCCACAAAATAGAACAATATTGCTTGAAAGAGCTTATGTCAAAAACCGCAAGAATAGTTCAGTTAAATATTTCCTATGGATTGTTTCTGCAATTGGAGGGATTGAAATTGCCAGCATATTTTCAGTCTGGTGTTTCTTATTTAGAAACCAACAAAAATCTGGTAATAGAGAAGGTTACCAACTTACTGCCATTGGATTCAGAAAATTTAGTTACTCTGAGTTGAAAGAGGCAACGAGAGGGTTCAGTCAGGAGATTGGAAGGGGAGGAGGAGGGATCCTTTATAAGGGTGTACTATCAGATAAGCGAGTTGCAGCCATTAAGAGACTCAATGAAGTAAACAAAGGATTCGGAGAAAGTGAATTTCTAGCCGAAGTAAGCATAATTGGAAGGCTTAACCACATGAACTTGATTGAGATGTGGGGGTATTGTGCTGAGGGAAAGCACAGGCTATTGGTGTACGAGTACGTAGAGCATGGCTCTTTGGCAGAAAATCTCTTGTCTAATTCACTGGATTGGACTCAAAGGTTCAATATTGCTTTGGGAACTGCAAAAGGTCTAGCTTATTTGCATGAAGAGTGTTTGGAATGGATTTTGCACTGCGATATAAAGCCTCACAACATACTTTTGGATTATAATTATCAACCAAAAGTAGCAGATTTTGGTCTGTCAAAGTTACTGAATAGGAATGACCTCAACAATCATAGTCTGTCGAGGATAAGAGGCACCAGAGGTTATATGGCTCCGGAGTGGCTTTTCAATTCACCAGTCACCTCCAAGGTGGATGTTTATAGCTATGGAATTGTTGTGTTGGAAATTGTGACAGGAAAGAGCCCAACAATGGGCGTCCAAACCATTGATGAAGGAGTGGAGGGGCAGAAAAGGCTGGTGACTTGGGTGAGAGAGAAGAAGGAAGGCGGATCTGCAGTGGACTCCTGGGTGGAGCAGATCATGGACCCTGTCTTGGAAGGAAACTATGATGTGGCAAAGATGGAAACTTTGGCTGAACTGGCTTTGCAATGCGTGGAGAAGGAGAAAGATTCAAGACCCACCATGAGGCAGGTGGTTGAAATGCTTGAATGCCACGACAATCATTACTGATTCCTGGGGGGGACTTGTTTAATCTTTAGTCTAGCATGAGTGGTACCATAATTTTGTTTTGAATTTCTTAGATAGGTTGTTGTTTTCTGAATTTAATTTGGGCGTGTTTTGGTTTTTGAAATTAAAAAAATGAGTGAATTTAATGAAAAATGACATATACACTTTTTGTATATGTCATACATCAGGGACAGGTGAGACCCCACTTACTTTTCAAATATATCCTCTAAATATACCACAATTATATATCACTTAAAAATAAAAAAAATTACCCCACAAAGAAGTTAATTTTTCATTTTTGTCTCGTTTCAGTAAAACAATTTACCCCACAAATTTAGATAAACATACAAAAGGTAATATAATTATCTAATTGAGTTTTATTTATATTTGAACTTATTGTCTACGAATGTAATTCATTTTCTTTTACAAATTTATCAATTAGTTATTTCTCAAATTATAATGTCACTCAATCAATAATTTTTCACATTATCACAATTTTCACATATAATATAATGATATAAGTTGATGGACAAAAAAAAAGTTGTATTTTCTTATTTATTTTGCCATAAATCATTTTTGTTTTATTATATATATTTGGAGAAAAAAAAATCATTTTATTAGGAAATTCTAGGTGTAAAGGAGATTTTTCATCAGTATATTTTTGTCGTTTATTATATTATAATTAATGTAATATTTAGTCCTTAAACCTTGGTCTTTAAGAAAATTTTACATATGATTGTTTATAGAGTTATCAAGTTTAATTTATGAGATGATTAGAATTGTATAAAGTGTCTATTATATAATCTCAAATCCAATAAAAATTTTAATGAACAAAACTAATAAATAAAAATATTTTTTTAGAAAAATATTATTCATTATTTTTAATTTTTATTATATATAATTGAATTATTATTTTGACCCATTGACAAAAAAATTTAGATCCATTGCGGCTTTGAAATTAGTATTTTTATTCCAGTAGCAATACTTATGAAATAGTAAACACTTTTAAACTATTAAAACTAATGAATGGTGAGAAAACTTAAACAAAATTTTTTTAAAACATTTTTTAATTAATTTATATGATTTTTAAAAGTTTATGTTTCTTTTTAGTTTTTCACGAATAAATAGTATGAGAATTTAAGTTCTAGAAATTAGCAGGAATTCTTTTTGAATTTTGTCACATTGGGAATATGTTTGATGTGCTGGATAAACTAATTCAAGCACAATTAGATTATTTTATTTCTTTTATTTTTTAAAAATATGTGATAACAAGAATTTTAAAACTAAAATTCGGTGGAGACAAGAACACCATATCTAAAAATCAATAAGGCAATCAAACAATTTCTCCTATTTTGTTATCTGATTAACCCCATTACATTAATTTAGAAGAATTTGTTACCGGCCAAAGAAAATGAAAGAGTTATAAGAAAATGAAAATTTAGACTTTGTATTACCTCGGCTACAATATTGTATTGGCCATCCATAATTGGAAGTTGGAACAACTATTCCTACAATCCAAGAATCTCTTGGAGCAGCTTCATTCATTTCCACACTGACCCATGTCACCAATTTACCTTGCTCTCCGTCCCCATTGATAGCAATGGTTAGTATGAATATTTGCCTAAAGTGGTAGTTCTCCATATACAAAAGCTAATTAAAGTCACACAAAAAGATAAACTTCTGAATCTGGAAATTCCATGATACCAAAATTTTCCTTTCTTTTACACCAAAAAGAGTCGCATTAGGCATAGTGCGCAATGTGAATCATGAATAATCTTGTATCCTGGCCTGGGTGTTGCCATTAAGCAATGTTATCTGGGCCGAATGAAGAGTGGGCCTATAAATTTAGAGTATTAAGCAGACTTCTTGGGATTTGTCGATGGGAGGGACCCACTATTCACCCCTTCAATCTCCGTATTTTGCACATGCCTAAAAATTTGTATCGGCATCCCTCAATCAGTCATCCGACTAGTTCCCACTTCCGAGTCCCACCAAACAAGAGCATTCCAAAACCCTTTTTGATTTCCACTCTCAAACAAAATTCCATCTGCTTTTCTTTCAAGTAGATGGATGCAAACAAAAACGGATGCTTTTCTTTTTTATCTATCTGCCATATTTGACAAAACTTGAGCTTCAACCAGTAATCAGCATTCAGTATTCAGATTGTGGGGACTCCATTTTTGCTCATCGTCCTCCAATACTTATACATTCTACTGAATAGTACTCCAACAATTAATCCAAGAAGTTAAAATATCAGTAAAATGTTCTCAAAAAGAGATATTTCATTTTAATACTCTTCTTTACCAGACTTCATTTTGTCCCTCTAAACAGTACCAAAATTATTACTATTATTTTTTATATTTTTACTTTTTGGTTTAAGGAAAATAGAATGGAACTCAAAAGTTCAAAGAAAATCAAAAACAAAGATTGTTTCTAGTCTTGCTCAAGCCCGATTTATCTACTTTCCAATTCCTTCTGGGTCGACTGAATTCAAAGCATCTTCAGCGACGAAGATGATAAAGAACTACCACAGTTTTTGTCTCTACTCTGGCTACTGGATCCTGCTAATCCCAATTCTCTTCACTACCGCATTCCTAATAGCTACTGTGGGCAAACACATCCCATTCTGCTCAATTCCAGACATGTAATTCCTTACTTCATTTCTGATCATCTCTTGCATCACAGCCAAGAATTCGGCACTGAAGAACTGCTTTTCGTATCCCACATGATCAAGGCTCAGACTGTTCTGAGGAAGAACTGGTAAATCAGCTTGGGACACTGGTCCTGCTAAAAGCCGTGCATGTGATGCCGGGGGTGAGGGTGGCGGTGGTACCTGTGACTGCATCTTTTGGGAAGGGCTGGGTGCAGGGCTCAAAACCGGAACCGGATTCGACCCGTATCCATGGTTGGAGATATTGCACGAATCGGATCCGGGCAGTGATAAGCTAAGTGAGGTGGGTGGATCAGTGACCGAAGACGAGGACTCAACTTGCGGAGTCGAGGGAACCAGGGATGCTGTTCTCGAAAAAGGATTGTAAGCCTGCGTCACAGACATAGCGGGCAAACTAGAATCACTCAAATCGGAGCCTGATGGGCTTCCCGGGTTCAAATACAAACCCGAAACGGTGGTTCCAGCACCCACACTGGCGGATCTTTTAAGTGGTTGCTGATAAAGTGCATCGCCGTTCAGATCGTCCGACATGGCTGAGCATTTTCTCTTGAGAGTTGAGTTCCAGTGGTTCTTAATGGCGTTATCGGTGCGACCATTGAGTAAGCGAGCGATCGTTGCCCATTTGTTACCAAACTTCGCATGGGCTTTGGTGATAGTATCGTCCTCGTCCGGGGTGAAAGGTCTGTGCTCCACTTGAGGCGAGAGCTGGTTACACCACCGTAAACGGCAGGACTTTCCGGATCGACCAGGAATCGACTTACTGATCAAAGACCAGTTTCTGGGCCCGTAATTCTGTACAAACCGTTGTAATGCTTGGTCTTCTTCAGGACTCCAAGGACCTTTAATTCGATCCATATCTTTCTTTGACGAGGCCATGGAATTAAAACGAACAGAAAACGAAATTTGAAGAAAATATATAAATAAAATTTGTACAGACAAAGGTTTTGTGAGGAAGAAGACTGGTATGGAAGCGTTGCCTCACCTCTATTCTGCTCTCAAGGAAAGCGCAGTATGACGATAGGGAAGGTATATATACCCAAAGAAAAAAGGGTGAGTGTGAGTGAGTGACTGTTTGAGCCGGTGGCACTAACCGGTCATAGCCGTCGCGGAGTAGGGATTCTTTCTGGCGAGGGAGGCAGTTACTAGCACACAGCTGTCAAACGGACACGCGTCGAATGTCAACTTCTTCAAGTTACACGTATAATTGGGTCCTACTCATCATAATTGTACTATTTGTTCAATTCACAACAAATTTGTTACCCCGATGCCCCAACCAGATCCAACGGATCATACTTACTTACACCCATCAATGATGATGGGTCGACAATCAAGTGTACCTGAAAATATATGGTTTGGACAAATATCAACCAGATTTAATACTATGGATTACCTGGATTTGCTTAAAATCAATCTAGCACAATGAAATTGATTGACGTCAAATAATTACTAAAATGCCGGAAATTTGAAAAATAGTAACAGACTGCTATTGGAAGTTAAAGAAAACATCTTTTACTTTTACCTTTAGGAATAAGGAAATTCTTAAATTCTTTTCTTATAGGAAGTGTATTTAATTTTTTCTATTTTTTTTTAAATAAAAAGTTAAAATAGAAATTTAAGAAAATTAAAGAAATGGGATACGAGATATTGAGAGCGGAGGTTGGGATGACTTTTGACCAAAACAGGCTGGAGACCAATTTAGTGCACAGAGGAAGGATATTTTATTTTTAAATAAATAAATGAAGTTTATGAGAAAAATCAGAAAAGGACGAACGGAACTACTGAGCTGGCGAAAAAAAACGACAAATTTAGGTAGCAGAATTGGGGGACGAAAGGTAATGAAATCCTGTCATTCCAGCCTGTCGTCCCACTCACAGTCCCACAACCTCTAACTGCCTACTTTGCCACTTGCCAGACAGGTGGGTGCACTCCCCCAACTGAACTGCCAAAACCGACTCCACCGTCTGACCGTCTTCCTTGTTTAAATACTTCATTAAATCTGTTGTGTTTGCTTATTATAGGTCCTATCTAGTTAATCTGCTTTTGCTGAAAATTTACGGAAGCTTAATGCAATCTATTCAAATAAATCGTGTACAAATCACATGTTTAAATTATAAAATATTTAGTAAAGCATCTACTTGAATAATTTATTTAACTATAATATCAATACAAAATGCTTTTCGTATACATGCAAATAATTGAATATGACACTTTTGTCCAATGGTAAGAAAAAATATATATAATTTTTAGGTTCATACTCTTTTAGATAATAAATTTTTTTTTTTTTTTTAAAAAAATTAACCTCAAATAACTTGTTTTAATGAGATATGATTAGTTCTAAATATGCTTAAACTAATTTAAACATATTTTACTTTTGAATAAAAAATAATAATTTATATTTTTATAAAAATAAGTCTTTTTATCCATTATAATAATATAATATAAATTTTACCATTAAATTGTAGAAGTTAAATTTTCAGTTTCTTTGAATAATATTATTATAATTTTTCTTATATTTTAGTTTCTCTCCATCACCTTTTTATTTTATATTCTTTTTCTTTGTATTACATTTTAATTAAAATAGCTATATATTTAGTTAATTAAAATTTATTGATACCATGTATTATTATAGAAAAAATAGTTTTTTTTTTAAAAAAAAAATTATAAAAAACGGTAAACAGCTGTGTATCACTCCTTCAAGTTGTATAATATACCCCCACACATACATAAATACCTAGTCTCACGTGCCAAAACATTCATCTTCCTTTTTTCATCTTAAAGTCCGTCTACTCAGACTTGATCACGTGACTTAGTTCGCCACACGAGTGCACTGCAATAATGGTGTGCACACGTTACTATCAATATATATATATATGAAGTAATAAGTAACAAATGAAGAAACCAAAAATGACTTGTCTATAATTTGTTTTCCTGACACCCAATGGTTTTGAAACTCAATTCAGGGTTGACCCGAACGAGTGATTGAATTTCGAAACATATTTTCAACCACAAGCGTGTACGTTTTCTCATCGTTAACCAATGAAAACTAGATAAGTACGTCCATATCTCCAACAATTAATATGTTACAATTCACAATTATTTACTTGATTCATCAATGATCAAACATTTAAACAAGAAGATGACTGCTTATTGAAATAATAGAACTTGTCATATGTTATAATCTTTATTTTT
This sequence comes from Quillaja saponaria, assembly GCA_029379385.1. Classification (NCBI taxonomy): domain Eukaryota; kingdom Viridiplantae; phylum Streptophyta; class Magnoliopsida; order Fabales; family Quillajaceae; genus Quillaja; species Quillaja saponaria. The sequence continues at coordinate 26,412,884 of CM055610.1, forward strand.
TTTTTATTTTGTTGTAATCCCATAGATTAAAATTGTCATCCCATCTTTAAAAATAATAATAATATATAGGGTGGCAGACTGTAGCGTTCTTTGTGCTTTCTAAAAAAATAAAACTTTTAGTGCACTCTACTTATACGGATGGATCATAACCGATTTAAAATTATGAATTGGTTAAGGATTTGATTCTCATTAATCTCCCCTGTCCCTTGTCCTGTCAGTCACATGATATGGAAACTAGAAAAATGGAGATGGGATGTTTCCTAGCAATGAAGCCGTGCGATTTATTAGAGTATTATTTCTCTTATTTACTTTCATTATTGATTCCTAATTAAAATAAATAAAGCACTTAGAGTACTCTTTTTAATTAAACAACTAAAACAAGAACCAATGAAACGTTGGGAGACATGAGAGGATTCGATCTCTAGCGGGAAATGGAATGCAGGAATAATTAAAACGACAAATTGCGTTGCACTTTGCAGAACATGAAGAAGAAGAATGAATAAAGTTTAAGAATTAATTAAATAACTAATTTAAGAATTGCCCCGAGTGACTTTATTTATTATTTTATTTTAAAATAAAAAGAGTCTGAATGATTTTCTTCCAACAAACCTTCACAATTACCAATTCCTTGTATATGTAATATAAAGTTGTCATAATTTATAGAGGCTTCAAATCATCTAATGAACAAAGTAGTCTATCACTATATAAGCCCGGTATTAATTGTGTCGTAATTAAAAGTAAATTAATTAATCTTAGTCACTATAATTTATTTTTTAGATACAATTAAAACTATTGATAACTATTGCATTAAATACCTTATTATTCAATTTTAAAATAATGGTTGCAAAAATTAATAGATCAAATATACAAGTAGTTTATGTATAAGATTGAATGCTCTAAATAACGAGTATGTATAGCATAATGTGCTAGACACATTTAAGATTTTCAATCCTTGCAAAGTATTAACAAAGTAATTAATAGGCAAAGAGATTCAATTAACAGTTGGGATTAATAAGTGTAGTATTATTAAATTTAAAAGTTAATGCCTCTAGGCGTCTCTCTACCCAACAATGCATTCAATTTTCAACGGAATTATTTTCTCAAGGCCTTGTCTTTTTCTTTTTTCCTCCCAAAAGAAGGGTTTCTATTCAAACTGAAATAGAAAGAGAATTTGAGCAAATCAAAAAAGAAAAGAAAAGAATATGCACTTATAGAACGGATTAAAGTCTTATAATTAATTCATTACATTTTTGGGGAACGTATACTTGTAATGTATAAAAAGTTGCGTTTAACCTCGTTCATGTCTTCAACGCCAAGCCTTTTAAACTCGGTTGAATTATTGGACACAGAATTCAAGTTTGTGAGGCCCTTGTGCAAAATGGCCTACTTCACCTCATCTACTTGATGCTAACAGGTTAGCCGACTGTTCCGCCACGTGGAAAACCCAAAGTTTGTAACCGTGGGGCTTTTCGTTTGTCTTCTTTCCAATTGACGTGGCACTCCGACAATTAAAAAATCGAGACGTTAACAGACATAACCGCATGATTTTGAAAGGTAATGCCACGTAGATCATTTCCAGCTATATCCCACTACGTGATTTCCAAAGAGAATCATATTCTCGGGATTCGTCATAAAGAGATGGGTCCCATCCATGATTTTTCCACGACATGAATCCGTCGTACGAAGTAACGTCTGCGGGCGTGCACTATGGTACGGCGCATATTTTAATTTTTTATTCCCAAATTATGAAAATGATTTTATGCCCCTTCTCCATTTGATGGAGCCCCATTGTACCCGAATACAGCAGGTGTTTAATTTTCAAATGTATTAGGTATATGTCATAAATGGTCAAAAGAAATGGGCGGTTGGTCGGGCCTGCCCAAGTTTTGTTTCCTTCAACTTTTTATGTGTTCACAAGGATATGAATCCAAACATGTCCTTGAGGCTTCAATCAGAAGGTGTCCAAGTTTATGTCGGTCTATTGAGGAGGGTATTAGAGTACTTTTCGGGCTGGATGCAAAATTTCATGTTTCAAGTTTGAAATATGGACGGTTGAATAACATGGACCCACTGGGCCTGAAATTTGTTAAGCAGGCTTTGTGTCTGCCATCGGTTTCTCTAGTTATTAAGCGATGCTTGGACTGTGAGCAAAAAAAACGATGCTTAGGCCATCTAGCAAAGTAATACACTGATCCATTTAATTATGTTTGATAGGAAAGTGAATTTACAAACAAACAAGGGCGAAGTATAAATTAATCAAAGGTGGAGACAGTAGTTTACCAGTGTTGGGAGTATAAATCGGTCGGGGTGTACGGTCTGAACTCTGAATGCACTTCCTCATGTCTCCTAGACATATCTGTAATACACAAGAGAAAAGAGAGGCAGGGTGCGGTGCCGAGGTCCCTCCCCAAAGCCCAAATCAGTATACATGTGAGAGAAGTGACAGAGTTTAGTAAGAGAAAAAGTCTACCTCGCCTTGGGAGGGAGTCCCTTTTACAGGGGATCCCATAATGTGGGGAGCACTCGCAGACCTAGTTGGGCCTAAGTGGCCCTTGCAGGTCTAGAAGAGCCCAAGATAGTAAAAGGAGCGAGACCTAAGAAGGTTCCACGAAGTCTAATGGAGAACGACGAGCCCATTTGACAATTAAACGGGGATATTTGGAACATGTGACGACCTCCCATTGATCGAGTGCAATACTGTACACAATCGGTCACCTGCACGAGAGGACAAATTAAGAACCCACCAATTAAAACATCCTTGTGCTTCTTTTGACCAAGAATTATCAGAAAGGATCTGGCACAAAAGGCCATTGGCTTCTACCACTGCAGCTATGCCGTTCAAAGGCACCACAAAATGGAATGAATGGTCCGGATACTTACTACTTGCTGGACTTGTCATCTAGAATCCTTTTCTCACTAATTTATTTGTACTGCTTTTCTTAAGATAAAAAATATTTAGTTTTAAATTTTAATCATTTTCTTTTTGTTCATATATGTAAGGAATACTATTAATTGGCTTTTGGGTTACACACAATTAGTATCCTATGAATCTGCGTACTAATTTCAATGTTCAGTGACTTAAGAAGTCATAACTTATTGCCAATTGATATCACAGCCAAAACAATGACATTCATCGAATACCAACCACTTGCAGTTAAATTTGGCAGGTCATGATTGTCCTTTAGAATAATTTTTGCTTAATTTGGCCTTCACACGGCCATAATTGGGACAACAAAGGATATTCCATTACAGTGTGAAAACCAATTTCATTTGCCCACCTAACTACAAAACCATCACAATATGAATTTATAGCTAGCTGTCATTCCAATGTAATTAGTGAGTTGTAAAATTACCATATTAAGAAGTTAAATTCACATATAGCATGGTATATATAGTCAGAATGAAAGCTTGGTGCTGAAGGTCGTACCATTTTATTTCCAACAAATCCTAATTATTTCATAATTCTAGAAGTTGCATGTTCCTACTAATTAGGACCACCTGCTCTCTCCCTCATCAAATAACATACAACATAGAGCAGAGGTGTACCGAAACACCACCATCACCATCATGATTCATGACCCCATGAACAAAAGTTGAAAACAAAAAGTAAAGAACACTAATTAAGTCCCAAGTCCTACAAACTAAGAAAGTAAGAAATGTCTGTCGGTCTGTGTGTGTCTCTCTCTCTCTCTACTCCCAGATACCAACCTCCATGAAACCATCCTCTGTTGCACACCCCCTAAACATTCCGTTACAATTAAACCCATATGCCACTTCCCCTGTCTTGGACACTGCTATAAGCCCAGCTTTCCCATCATCCAACCTTTCCTTTATAACGAAGTCCACGGCATCTTGAAGGCCCAATCCTTTGTATTCCATCACAGCCGCAACTTCACGCGCCAACGTCCCACGTATGATGGCTTCTCCTTCCCCAGTGCACGACACACCACAAACGTCACATGCGTAGGTCCCAGCGCCAATTAGGGGCGAGTCACCAATCCGACCAGTCATTTTATTCATGAGCCCACCAGTTGACGTGGCTGCTGCACATATTCCTTGGCTGTCGACTACCACACACCCAACCGTCTCGGGCGCGTACACGCTGATTGGGAGTCCATTCATATGCAATGGACTCTCAACCCCTGCACCGCACGTTTCATATCCAACGAGTGGGATCCTGTAATCAAACTGCAACCGATCAAAGAACGACAGGTCAGTTTCATATTAACCAGTAATACGATCAAACGGTCATTCAGTTCTGATCATACGTACCAGGATGGTGTTGGCTTCCTTTGCCAATTTAAGCATCCCCTTGTTCTCTTCCGTGATGAAATATTCGTTGTCTACAAGCTCTACACCCTAAACAAACCCCAGCAACATAGTTATTAAAACAAAGAATTATATTGTGATTTGTGACAGTGTCAGATTGGAAACAAAACAGATGTCCGTGCCTGCCAATATAATATATTTATATATGGACACGTGATAATATAGAGAAAGAAGCGAAATCAAAGATAAACTGGAGTGTTTGACAAAAATGAACGAACCTGTTGCCTTGCGAAATCTTCAGCACCGGAGAAGGCAAGGTAGGAATGTGGGGACTTGTCCATGACAAGCCGGGCAAGTGAAATTGGGTTTTTGACCGTTGTGAGACCCGAAACGGCACCGCATCTTCTTCCTTTACCATCCATAATGCTTGCTTCCATCTCCACCGTCCCTTTCTCAGTCAGGGCAGATCCACGGCCGGAATTAAACAGAGGATCTGTTTCCAGTTCCCTAACCTGTTAAAAGCAATGAATATTCAGATTCACCTCAAATATTAAAATATTGCCGTATAACATTAAAAATCAAATTAATATATTATTATAAAACCCTTTCGACAGAAATTAGAATTGCATGAATTTCAGAGACTAACTAATACGGAAGGGTTTCTTCAAAATAAACTCCAACATGCACGCAACTACGAAACGCCATTCGAAACCAATTATTAAAATTGATAAAAATTTAAAAAAATTGAAAATGTGAATGAATTTTTGAAGCTAGTAATTAGATCCACAGATTCCCAATCAAAGAGGGAGACATACGACTAATTCTACGACATCAATGGCGGGAAGATTGGAGCGAAGAGCAGAGATGCCAAGATTGAGACAGCGAGTAAGGAGTTGTTTGGCTTCCTCTTGACGCTGAGGAGGGAGATTTGGGTCAACACCAGCGCCACCATGGACAGCTATAGCCCAACCCCCCATTTTTCTCAAACTCACACTCTCTCCTCTCTCTCTCTCCGAACTCCTTAATTTCTCGTATGCTGCCACTGCAAGAAAATAACGTGGGTGGGTTGTTTTTATAGTCAGTTCCGGACTTGAAATATCTATGAGCTTCAATTTAATTTTAGACTCCTGTCTGGCCCCAGCTCCTTCGCCCCCGAGATGTGTCACTGTAACTCCGCGCCACCCTCTCTGTCCACTTGTTTTGGGTGGCTGAGTTGGATTCTCCGTAACTCGACACGAATTTTCATAAATATACAAGTATGGATTTCCTGCTTTCCCTCATAAAACTCTCGTTGAAGTTAAAATAGAATTCATTAATTATTTTACAGCTGTACAAACAAGTTTAAAATCTATAATCTATAATATACTAAGGGTTTTAAAAGTAAAAAATAAAATAAATACTTATTCATCACTAACAAAATTCTATTTTTAAATAAATAATATTTCCTCCTATGTCAGATATCCAATCATCTATCATTCTCATTCAAAATTAGAAAGAAATTGATCATATAATTCTAATAATTTTTATAACTATTTATTTGTTTTAATTTTTAGAAGTTTTTTTGTAGAATTGAATTTTTAAAAAATATTTAGACAAATTATATATATTGTTTGGAAATTGAGAAAAAATAAAGAGAGATGACATGTTATTACATAATTTTATAGTTACATCTATAAAATATTTTATTTCGATATTAGTATGTATTTGATAGAATCATAAAAAGGATGAGGGTATTTTAATCATTAAAGACTAAAAATTATAATATATTTTATTATCTTCCTCCAAATTCTTTCAAAATAATTAAAAAAATATAAACTTTTAAAGAATACACGTATTACTCTATTTCCCCTCCCTATTTTAAAAAAATAAAAAATAAAAAAGAAATCGTCCAAACGAGCCCCCTAAGCAATTCTTATATTTGTGCTTTACCTGAAATTGTCGTTTTTGCGGTAGTATTTTCTTACTTAAAAGATGCAGTAGAGCCGTGACAACCATTACTTTCCTCCTTCTTTTCCTTTAGTCAAACAGCTCAATATATTAATTGTGTTTTTTTAATAAGATCCCATGTGTTAGGCAATTTTTTTAACTTTCCAATGTATACAAAAAATTTGAAATTATTAAACGTCAGTTTAAAAATATTAGTCTTTGGCACAATGTCATGTGGGTGCCAGTCGAATCAATTTAAAAATATAAGTTTAGAAATATCTTCACATTTAATTAATGTTATTACCCAAAAAAAAAAAAAATTTGATATTTAATATTCTGCAATTCATAAATGAAATGTACTTATCACAAAAAAATATTTGTTGAAATTAATGGGGGTGATGCAATGACACTCTTTTATTAAGATTAAGAAGAAAAACCCCCCTCATTCCTTAAAAAATGCCTAGTTTTTAAGTATCTCATTGATGGTACAGTCTGTTTATAATTGATCATAAATTTGTAAAATTCATAAAACTGAATATTAAATATTTATTGCATTTAATCTTAATATTGCCGTATTCTTTAAACAAAATAAATATAAAAAATTTGTTGTTCACTACCCCTCCCAATGGCAGATTCATGGTTTGTATTATATTGTTTCGTTTTTCGTGCGGCGGATGCAGAAAGATTCACCCATCATGAAAGGAATCACGGTGAATATTTTGGGTGAAACAAGAATCAATGGTAGAATATGCATGGCCAAAATAACAGGAATCACAGTAATAAAGTGTCGGTAAAGATTCAAAATTCGCTCGGGTTATGAATATGATGCAATCGAGTCTGACTAAAAGGATGTACTACTAGAATAAAATAATATTATTTTATTGTATTACCCACAATCATATTTTAAGCATAAAAAATATAATATCTTTCATGAAAAAGCGGGACAAAAACTATTCTTAGTCGAACATTGCTATATATTCTAAATTTTGATAGATACAAGATGGAAGATTTAAATAAAAAAGAAAAGAAAAGAAAAGAACAGATCTACTGGGCTGGGCTGGGCTAACGATGAAATATTTTAAACAAAAATCCTCGTTCTACTAATTATATTGTCGCTTTGTGCCGTTTCTTTTTTCTTTTGTCAGGAGATTAATATAATGCGGGAGGCATCATAAAATCTTGACCAAACATTTTGCCTGTGTGCGCCAACCTATGGCAGAAATCTAACAAAAGTTTACTTTTATTACAATATAAAATAATATCAGGAACCTTTAAATGCAAGATAAACATAAATACGATTACACTAGCTATATATTAAATTAAGCTTGCCACTATGTTTCATACAAGTATGGTTTCGGATTTAGATCCGTTTCGTGACAGATCAAGACAATTCAGTAAGTGGGGTAAATATTTTTTTATTTTTTTTAATAAATTTGCTTCAAAAAATAAAATTTGATAAGTGGTACGAACATATTTTTATTTCATAAAAATATTATAATTTTAATTCTGATAAATTAAATTGTGGTAATAATAAGATAAATTAGATGTCAAATTAATGAGATTAATAGATCTAAAGACAATTTAATCAAAAGATTAAAAGTTATTTTTCAATTTTTGGAGAATATCCCAGTCAATTTTTAGTAGTTGTAAAATATTCTATGGAATTGGTTAGCAAATGTCATGATTTCAGTGAGAAAAAAATTCAAATAGAGTAAGAAAATTTGAATATGCTTTTGCCTACTAAATTGTTAGATTTTTAATAAATTTTAAGAAAGTTAAGTGAAAAAAATTTGAAATTTACAGAGTATAAATTAACTAATGTTTGTGTGATTTTTGTCCTAGACAAAATTATTGGAGGGATCAAATTTAAAATATTTGAAATTTATAAGGGCAAATGTTTATTTAACATGGGGCAATAATATTTTTTATAAGACCTATATGTAATTTTTAAAAGTTTGTGGGATCAACTACCCCCACTAGCTTCTATATAGATCCGCTCCTACTCATGTTGTACATGAGCCATGATGTATAAACAGTAACACATCAATATTCTCTAAAAATGTATTAAATTTGAAAACAGATTTAAATTTTTAAAATAAATTTGGTTTCTATCTTTCTCTCTTGTACATGATCAAATCCCATTCCTATTGAATTATGAGAGGACCTCAATCCTATGGTTTGGATGATATGTATGAGAACAGTTAAATTGGTTTCAACTCAGTTCCACAAATCAGGGGTCCCGCATATGAGGAATTCCAAGTTCTTTCTTGTTCTTGCAATTCAAAACTTGTTACTGATTGGCTGGGATTGCTTAGTCGTTGATGGGTAAACTTTTTTCAACTCAATCCGTCAAATTTGAAACCAAATAAAAATGGAAAATACATACTCAGTTGAACTAAATTGGTACAAAAATTGACATCCCCCCAGATTTTGACGATGAGACTGAGCTGAGCTAGGCATTAGAATCGGCAACTAGCAATTGACATATACAATATTATTGTCCAGTACTTTAAAGACTCGGTATTTATTTTGATTACGCATCCCATCAAATTTGAAGTTGACATCCCCCAGGTTTTGGGGATGAGACTGAGCTGAGCTACGCATTGCAATTGACGTATACAATATTATTGTTCGGTACTTTTACAGTCAAAGTTTTTATTTTAATTACGCATCCTACCAAATATGAAATTGGCATCCCCAAGATTTGGGGGTGAACTGAGATGAGCTTAGCTTTGCAATTGGCATCTACAATATTATTTGTCCAGTATTTTTAAAGTCTCTGTATTAATTTTAAATACGCATCATGAATTTGGCCTGCATTATTATTAAGAAAATGAACAACATTACATTAGTATATATATACAGTCTCCTGTGTACCTACCCATTAATTAAGATATCAAAGTGTCAATAGAAAATTCCTTATTTTCTTTCGTAACAAAACAAAGTAACAAACAAATAGCACCCGCGCGCCGCCCCTATTCAATTCAAACACTCCATCTCCACGACGACAAAAAATAATATATAGAAAACTTTACGTTGATCTTTCTTTCTCTGTGGCCTGTGGGCTAATCATCTGGTATCTTCGGACAAAATGTAAACATTTTAGTACATTGAACTAATAACAAAAAAACACAAAGTAAAGGGAAAAAGAACTCTCTAGTCTAGTGTTGGCATAGGTCTTGGCACATTTAATTTTCAATGACAACAAAACCAATCATAATATGTCTACAAAGTCGGTAGAAATAGGAAAAAGGTGGTAAGTTGGAAAATAGATAAAATTGACTTATTTTACAAATTTGCCAACGTAAACAGAGGAAGCCAGAGAATCTTGCAAAGATACTGCATCTCTCCCTCTCTCTCCTTCTTTTGTCTTTAGCCCTTTTACAAAAAAAGACATTAGTTTTGTGCGTTCCAAAGGATTCGCATCACGTGTTCTCTGTCGTCTCCTTTTCTTTTTCAAATCTCATGGGGTTCATGGTATCCGACTTGGCGACGACACTCGTGTTTGCCTCTCTCTTTGTCAAGAAAACCTCAGTTTCTGCTTTCCTCCATTTAATTCAATTAATTAACATTTTGTGACTACGTCCCCTCCTCCTCACCATTAATTATATTTTCTCTCTGATTTTTCTTTTTTCTTTTCTCCTCCAACATCACCCATTCCATAGATTCCTCACAGACCCACATCACATGCACATATCACCGACCTCTTCAATATAAGTAATGGTCTCTTTCATCATCTAACTAACCAGTGGCCATTGATGCCAGCAAAAAACATACATTAATACGTACACGTATATATATATATATCTATGCACTTTTCACTTTTCCATGAAAAAGGGAAGGACTAGAGATTCTGAAAATGTTGATTTATAAGTGCCTTAAATTTGTGTGGTTATCACTTATTATATCCAGGGAGAGCCAATGGGATTCAAATATCCATGGATGAAATGATTTTCCACCACAGATTCCTATTTCCCTGATCAATCTCATTTGTGATATCCATTTATAATTTGCAATGGATATATAAATATATAAAGAGAGAGAAAATAAATAGATTATGTCTTCTATTTGATCATTACACAGTTTATAGACCATTATATATAAAAGAAGCAACAACTGAAACTTTGAAACGACAAGCCTTCAGTGAATATATTAGGAAGCAGCTGCTTAAACCAGGAAACACATTAGACATGAATATCAGTGATATTATATCACCACAAGTAACATAATCGCGCACCAAGAATAGTGATGGAATATTTAGAGGAAACACCTATATATATATATATATAAATATCTCAAAGTAAACAAATTAATAAAACTCATCGTCAACAAATTAATGTGACATAACAATATTCAGATTCAATAATGGAATACCGGAGTGAAATACGTAGGGTAGCCTTCTTGACACTCCATGAGTTTGTGCTTCAACTTTACTTGGGCTTTTGGCAACATGACTTAGATGACCCACCCCAGTGCAGTTTTGTAGCCATTATTAATTTGCAGACGCCGTATAAGTGACAAACTAACAAGATACTACGTTTGATTTTTCTTCAGACATGTCCCATCACCGTCTCCAACAATTCCTAAGCCAATTATTCTAATTTCATGGTGTTTGTGGTTATAAATGCTGGCTTGATCAGTATACCTACTAAATGTTGTAAACTAGTAAAAGATAGGCTAAAACTACAATTCTGCTCTTTCAAAGTATTTTAATTTAAAAATTTTATCAATCAAATCTCTAAGAAAAATTTAAATTATCAATTTCATCATTTAATGTTAGCTTTATCAAATACATCCCAGATTTTTTTTAATTATCAATTTAATCCTTCCATATTGAATGTTATCAATTAAATCCATGAAAATTTTTAAATCACGAGTTTTATCCTTCTCTTTATTTCAGTAATTGGGAGTTAAAAAAAATATATGGAGGGATGACATTGTTAACATTGAATATTATTAAGGATTCAATTGATAAAATTGAATATTGAGAGACAAAATTGATAACATGGGAATTTTGTAGGGACTTAATTGAGATATTGGACATTACAGGATATAAAATAGAGAAGTTTCAAATTTTTTTTTTAAAGTACTCGATTGATGAAATGAAATATTTTTGAGAAAAAAATAATTAATTCAGCATGAAGTTGTTTAGTCAAAAAGATAGAATATAAGGAGATTCCTCGAAAGCCATTGCTAGTGTTGCTTGCTTTCTTTTTAAATTAATTTTAATTCCATCCTATATTATAAAAATTTCAGAGGAAATGGAATTGACCAAACTCACTATCATTTAACAATTTGAAAAAAAAAAAGCCTCCACAAGTCAATTATAGCCGAATCCGAATGTAAGAAAATATTTAATTTAGAAGTTACTCCGTTTTTACCAAGAAAGACAATTTGATTTTGTATAGACTAAGGATATGTTTGGAACAAATTTATACAAGAATTCAATTCAATTCATTTCAATTCAATTGAGTTCAATTTAAATTCTATTTAAGTGTTTGAAACAAATCTTTTTATTAAAAGAATTCAATTCAATTCGATTATGTTGTTTGGATTATAAATATCAATGATCGAATTCAATTTAATTTAATATTTTGACATTGTTGCCCTTATGTTTACTTAACTATTTATGTTCCTCCCTCTCATTTTTCTCTCTTCCTCTTTCTCTCTCCTGATATGATTTATTTGAAATTTTTATGAACAATGTAGTAAAAAAAAATTAAATTTTCATATAAAGCACCTAGGACAATAAGCAATAAAAATAGAAAATCCAGTCATAAAATGTAGCATAATATATAATATGGAATTGATGGCTATGAAGCCTTTTGGATGAGACGAGCCCAACTAGCTAGATTGATGGAAGAGAAAAAGGGTAGGACTTTGTAGGGGTCATTATGTCATCACAAATGTACAGTGGTTGCAACGGAGTCAAGGTAAAAAGTAAACAAATTCAAGGACAAATTTGTCTAAAAAAGTTTTTATTATCTAATTGAATTGAATTCTTTCCAAATCAAACCAAATTTGGTTAGAATTCAAAATAAGAAAAAAATTATAAAATGAGATTTACAATGAATTGAATTCTCTTTCATTATTCATTCTAAAAATAAGAATTTAGATAAATTCGTTTAGAATGAATTGAATTTCATTTAAAAAAAATTGTTCCAAACACACTCTAAGATAATTCTTATTGACACTTCAGCTAGATTTAGTCACGAGTTTTAAAAGATGTATCCCTGTTAATTCCGTTGATTTTGTATTTTGAAATGAAATGAAATTATGATATAGGGATGAAGTATTTGAAAATAGCCTTGGTCCTACAGCCCAGTGGGCTGCTTATATCAGCAACTAGACAAAAATATACAAGATCCAGCACAGACTGAGGTCCACAAAGGCATTAGCTCCTTAACCATTCCCAACCCTAGCTCAATGAGTTTCACTCAAGATTCAAGATAATGTAGGCCCGCCCATTAGCTGAAAGAAAAGAAAGAAATGGGTCAACGGGCCCATTGGAAATTTGGAATGGACCTGAACCTGAACCTGTTGTAGTATTTGGTTATATATAGTTTTGAGTGATTCCAGTGGCTCCTGCCTAAGCCAGGGGACAGGGGACACTTATGATCACTTCAAAACTATGAGTACAATTATCATTTCATGTTTTTCATTTTAACATATAAACCAAATAGAAAAGATTAACGATATGACATGAGGAGCAGAAATGCATATATCCCCACAATGGTTGGACCACGGCAAATTTATTTGTAAGTTAAGTTTTGTCCCAAAATAAATAGGACCACCTTGTACAGCAATCCTGATCATTGCGTTGTTTTTTGTCTTAAAATTACAGAGCTTCTTCCCAGCTTCCAACATAGAACTGTCCCTTCCATTATGAGCCATCCAGATTCGAGATATGAAGTAACATTTTACCTGTCAAACAAACCAAGGCTAGCTGTTAATAAATTGCAGGTTTGGCATTCTAAGGGATGGTGACACCTAAAAAATTATTCTCAATACGTACTCACACAGAGGGAAAGTTGGAGCAGCCCACCAGTCTATTGCATACCAATCTTGTGGTTCGATCATGCTATCAAAATTATGGAATGGACAATTATGATGGGAAACTCTGACTCAAAATTATGGACTATATTATTTAGTACTAGACTGCTAGTACATGCATGGACTGCAATTGTAATAGACATGCATTATTATCTTGGCTAGAAGAGTTGTTAAAAAGCCTCTTGAATTTGGCATAAAATGATTTCTGTCATTTTGTTAAGAGTTTTGTGATAAATGGTTGGAGAAACATATGATTGCTTTTCTACAATTCTAAGTACTAGTTTAAAATCTTTCCCTTTCTTCAATTTGCACTATTTCTCTATTATTAATGCTTTGTGGGGAGAGTTGGAAGGAAACTTCCACCTATGTTCACTGTCCTTAGTTATTGTATTCACTAATCACTCTTCAGTCAACGAGTTACTATCACTTTTTTTTTTTTTTTTTTTTTTTATATAAAATTTTAAATATAAAAGGAAAATGATGTATACAGAGTAAAATATTTATAAAATAAAAAATATATATGATAAATATCATGTAAGATTTATTAATTTGTATGTATTTAACATGTTTACATACGGAAAGAGAAAAAAGAGATACAATTATATAAAGAAAACAAAATGAGACTAATTTTACTAAATCGAAAGAATATGATAATCGTTTGTCTATCTCATTATTTTTACAGAATAATTAGTGTCTCTAATTTTTGAAAATAATTTAGATCTAATTTGGGGCATAATGCTTTATCTTTTATTATTTTAATTTATATAGCCAAAATTGGGAAGAAAAAAGGGAGGATGAAAGAGACAAAAAGGAAAGTAATAGCTGGTGATCTTGTGAATATATTCATCTGCATTCAAAAAACAAGATAGATCATCATGCACAGAAAAACATATCTTCGGTTGATGAGTAAGATCTATACGGGTTCTTTATATTTTATGTTATCACTTGAGAATAGACTAGTCTAATGTTGTCATAGAATAAATACACTAAAAAAATATTTATAAAGTTATATAGTATGTGACACTTGAAAAAATATAAATAGAAATTTTCATATTTCGTTTTTATCTTTATCTCCCTTGTGATCTGTTCCTTGGCCACGCTTGATAAAAAGTGAGAGTGCAAAATGAATTTATTTAACCCACCACAATCATAATGATATCATATTTATATGATTTCTTAACAGTTTCCCTAAGCATCACTATCATATTTGAATAAACAAAAAATAATTTTATTGTTTCAATTTTCGAAACCTGTAGCAGATTTCTTCCACTTAAAGTGATGCCAACTTGCCTAATAACTATAAAATTTTAATATTATCAATTTAGTAGTAAGGCATTGTTTTCAAAATTAAAAATAAAATAATATCAAATTAAATATAAATATTTAATAGATAAGGTTATGTATTTCTTCCTATTACAATTTTATTTTATTTTTCCTTTCTCTTGAGAGCAAGAATAAATTATATGTTGCTTATAAACACACATGCATGAATAGTTGATCAATAATTGGGGATGTTATCATTGTCTTGTTTCCCTTTTTCTTTTTGAGTTGAATTACAATCTATAGTCTATTCTTCATCCTAAGTCCTAACCAACCAAAAGTGAAGAACAAAAGAACAACAAAGACATCTCAAACAAATTGAATCAAAAGATACAGTGTCCAGTTTCAACATTCCCCACCTTTTTCTTTCTTTTTCAACCATTCACTTTTTGTGGATTTGTGCATGCATCTACTTAATTGAATCTCTTTTAAACTTCTCTAATGGTTTCCCTTTTTATGGTATTTCTCCTTAATTCCTCTAGTAATTTTCTTTTTGGTGCAAGTCTTTGTTTAAATATACATACATTTAGGTAAAATTGCAAGTTTGCTATTTTTAATAAATAAAAGCAAAGAGAAAAGAAAAATGTCTACTAAGTATATATGTTTAAAATAGCTAATCAAACAGTCCCTTATGTTAATGTGGTGGTAGCTAGGAATCACATGTAAGCGTTCTTGTTGTGGGTATCTCATGAACATATAGTATAGGAGCAGAAGCCAAGATCCACAGATTGAAATCTGGAGCTATGCATAAATACATATATATATCAATCTGACTCGATAATAGCAATTAACACCAGCAAGTTGATGTGTTATATATATATATATGTATTTTAAATTAGACTAATTTAATTAATTTTTTCTGTTTATAATTAATCTCAGACGATTTTATAGAATTTGGTTTAATTGATAGTCAAATTGTTCGAGTTTTTAATATTTTTTAGCTCTTCTCAATTAGCAAAAAATAAAAAATAAAAAAACATATATGAATCTGATGGGAAGGGAAAGACAAAAAAATTGTGTGAAGCACAGAGCTCAAGTAAAACGAGAATGGAGTCCACTGAGAATGTAAATATTATCCATGACAGCCTTTCTTCTTTAGATTTTGAGTATACCTCAAGAAATCTCATCACACACGCTGCAGTTCATGTCCAAATGACTGACTTGCCACTGTTGGATTAGGAATAGGATGCATCTCTGCCTTTGCTACACTTAGTTTTTTTATTATGTCACTTTTCATCCATCAAATTTGGTCTTCTAGACAATTCGCAAATCATATTCAAATTGATTCTTATCTCGAATCAATCAAATCAATTTGCTGTCGTGATTAAAACAGTTTAGTAGTAAATGTTTATAATTTATAAATAATGACTTGTGCTAATATTAAATTGGTCTCAATGTTTTGCAAACGAAGTCATTAACTCTTTAAGTATGGCCTCTGAGTTTAGTATAAGAAAGCAAAACTTACTGGACGGTTTTATAGATGCTAGGATGATCCATTTTTAGTCATTTATATAATAAATAAATCCAAAGTGATTTCGTATTGTAGTTTTAAAAGAAGTCAGTCCAAACTCCAAACTGAGCTCTTCCAACAAGGTCAAACCCCCATATTGTGATTTGAATAGTAAAAATTCCATAAAATGGCAGTGGCCGACAATATGTTCTCGCTTCACATGAAAAACAAAATTCATTCCCATAAAAATCTTTACCTCCTCTCACTTGCTTCCTGACACAAGTAGTTGGTGTAGTATTTTTCATATATATGCACGTACATGTACTCTGTATTGTATTGTTAGCATTCTGACCACCATATATCAAATTGACCAGGATCTTTCATTGTAATTACAGAATAATTAACATTAATTGCACGTAGTCATAATTTCCAATAATCTTTAAATTATTCTGTTAAAATGCCAACCATCTCTGCTTCAATAATTGAGATTGATCTAGTAATTGGCTTACAGTTCAGCAGAGATGGCTTGCTCGTTATATTATAAGATAAGAAGAAGAAAAAAAACATGTTTATGTATTATTATTATTATTAAACATATAAGGGTGCAAGTATTTCGAATATATGGTTCATAAAGAAAGGAGAAAAGGGAATGCGAGGATTTAAGATCAGGAATTAGATGGATCAGCAGAAGCTGGCCGCTGCTGAGCCCTGCTTTTCTTGGGCAGAGGCTCTGGTGAGGAAGACACAGAGGATGCCACTGCCCATGAATCATTCGAGCTATCAGAGCTGAATGACACATCCATTACACCATTTGGGCTACTGGTAATGGACCCAATGAACTTGCGCTTGTTGGATTGCTTGCCATGGCATCCTGACGCCAATTTCAAGATGAGCCTACAGCAATCATCTACCTTGTCCTGTTGGAAACACAAACAAAACCCAGATTTAGTAATTGAATGCAACAACAAAATTCAACATTTGGAAGTAATATTAAGCTTTCAAGGACGAACCTTTTCAATTCTTAGAATACCCAAGAGCTGGCATTGGTATTCAACTCCCAGAGATGGTTCTATACTACTGATAACGTGCAGCAATGTAGCAGCTGCTATTGTAGAAGGAAGATAGCACATGAACCTGGAATCTGCAAATTGTGAAATTAGAACGCTGGGTAATTAAATTTGAAGATCGAATTGAACTAATCAGTAACTTCTGCAAAAAGATTTTAAAGAATTGCTACCTAAGATGACACAGAGAAGAATGGTCTGACACCTCTTGAGGAACTCCCAACAGAGATAATCCTTTAACCCAATCCTCCTTGTGATATAATCAAGAAATGAAATTGGGGTCACAGGATTCATCTTCCATTTGAGTGTGGAAAGCACCAGAATTTCCATTCTTTTAATGGTTTTGGCTTCGAATACATATTTACTTTCCTCCACCTACACAAATTAGAAACAAAATTCAAAATGGATGAACAAATGGAAGACGTAAATTTTAACAAACTATCTAATCGGACATACTTGAAGGTCTAATAGATGGGGCACTTGGGTCTCTTCGACTTTAGCAGCGAGAGAGAGACAAGCAACGGCAGCGAGTTGAGTCATCCATGGCTTCTCACTCTCGAATGGGAAGCTGAATAGGAACCTGTCAATGTAATTGACGGCAAGAACAGCAGTGAGAGGGAAGAAAGAGTAATGGGCAATGACTTTTAGCATCCATTCTACAGCCTCTCTTCGAGATTCGGCCAAGCATGGGTTGGTTTCAAGTTTATTTGTCAGTTCATTTGGCTGTTGTTTAGATAGCAGAGAGTTTAGCTCTTCATCTTCCCAATAAAGATCCTGCTCTAGCAAGACTGGAACTAATTTTATTTTGTTTTTATTGCTTGAGTAACTCTCTTCTTCATCTACTTGATCAAATTCTTGATGGAAAAAATACTCATCTGAGACATCGTCTTCCTTCCAATGCTCTTCTCTGCAATAAAGTGCATCCAGAAGAAATGAAGGGTTTCGTTTTTCTGCATCTGATTCTTGCTGATAACGGTGAGCCATCTTCTTGTAATGGCTATAATTGGTACAACATTTATAGACCATGGAAAACGAAGACTGGGAACAAAGGCATCTTTTGTGACTTTCTCAGTTCTCACTCACACTCAGTGAGAAAGAGTAGAAGGGAGCTGGAGAGGGCTTAAGCAGAACCCAAAGGTTGTGTTTTTATATGTGGGTCTCGATTTGTACCACATTTAGATGAGATCCACCCCATTAAATGGACTAATGGCTATATTCTAGGATTTTTAATTTAACTTATTTAAATTAAAGAAGTTTAGAGCTTTGTAGAGGTTCAACCGAGTCAGATGTGAGATGGTCATTAATTGAATTTAATTTCTTAAAGGAATAAATTTAAAAAAATTATTTTCAGTTTTTTTTCATTTTTGGATTTCTAGGGAAAATTGATTAGCTTGTCTAAACGTGGAGAGTCGTATTATTAGGATGTGTATGGCGGGTAGGGTTTGGCATTTTCGCGCGCGCGGGAGTGAACGGTAAAAGATGTGGAAATTAAAAAAAACAAAACAAACAAACACAGAACCCGACACATGAAAATAACTTGTGATGCGGTGATGATGGACAGAAAGCAAAAGCAAGAGCTTTTCCAAAAAGATCCAATCCATTTTGAATCTCTATAAGTCCCCAAAAATATAAATTTTTAATTGATATGTGCTGTCAATAGTGGATGGATGAGTCAATTCTTACCAGCAAGTTTCTAAATTTCAATTTTTTTAAAACACAAATCTCAAATCTAAGAACGGTCTCTTCTTCTTCTTTTGTATTTTCTCTGTAAAAAATACTAAATATGTCTGAAGAAGACCAACATATGTTTTTTCTTCTTTCTGAAAGATCAATATAATATTAGAAAACTATAAAATTCTCAATGAAACAATTCATAGAAAATTATCTAATAGTCATTGGATGCCAAATTCCTAAATCAATTGATTGTCAAGGAAGAGAGTAAATTATATTTTGTGAGATTTGGACAAATAATACTATAAATTATATAAGGAAAACAACACACTTCTTTATCAAATCCACTTGATTCACGAAATCCTGTACTTATTGTTTGGCACGTTATGTGCAACCAAGCTACTAGTGCTTATTACCGTTAACTTTTTCCTTGTAAATATTTTTCTTTTTACTTTCTTCCTTATTGATTGAGTGAGTTCAAATCTTATTAGAAAAAATTGTAAAAAATAAAATTATTTAGTGTCAATGTAAATAACATGTTTTTAACTAGATTAAAAAAATAATTTTTGATTTATATATATATATATATATACCCGCTAAACACATTTTACTGTTAAATAAATAAAAACTTTTTTATTACTTCTAGAAGTGAATTAGAGAAAGGAATCTTTGGGAAAGATCAAAGCTACCAAGGTCTTGTGGTTTAAATTAGGAATCAGATTTTGGTAATTAAAAGAGAACCTCATATAACTTTAAAAAAATAAAACTCACAACACAAGTGAACTTTTCATAAAAGGAAAACGTTACGATACCAGCAGAGTAGACTCTAAATCAGATTTAATTATATGCAGCTTTAGGAAGGAGTGAGAATGGCAAAGTCCAAAGAAGATTTCAGAAAGAGACGTAAATACGATATCTTCTCCATGTTTCAATTTTGGGTATTATTCTTTATGGTATCAAAGACCAAAAGCTGAAGTAAAATATGACAAATTTTGCAAGCATACGGTTTCCAACGTAAATTACTACATCTTCTAAAGGACTAAGACAACAACTCACTACTTCCCCTTTTCGTACGATAAAGAGGTCTCTCTGCAATCGCCCCCATCACAATAATAATGTTTCAACAGCGGGAGGACCGCTGGAGAAAAGGAAACAGAATGGAGAGATAGACAGAGAGAAAGAACAGAGTTAGGTCTTCAAGTTGCTCAAATTTATTGTGACCACATTATTGGAAATGCAATTTCTTAAATTTGGAGATCCCTCGTTAATACAGTCATGTAGTGTAATTAGTAAAAATAGGCAAAATAATGCATAGAGAAAAGAGGATAAAAATTCACTAGCCTACCTACAGATACGCGTGTAGGGCTTTCTGGCTTTCTACAATAATGAATTGCTTTCTTTTATTTTCTTTACTTGTTTTACACTATTCAACTCTTTTATAGGGCACAAACTCCAAGAATCGAAGCCAGAGAGAGAAAGAACCAAAAGTAAGTTTAGTTACTTGTTACTAGTTAGCGCAGGCGGGTGAGACAAAATCAATGTTGAAAGTTGAATGGAGAGGAATGTTATCAATGGGGGTGATGGTAGATATCGTGGTGGTTGTGGTGTGGTGGCCTAAGGAATTGATTTGTGGCTTCCAGCCCACAACCAGCACAACAGTACATATCCCTTCCCAAAATAAAACTCAGCACAAAACTTTACCAAAGGTTGCCCTGTCCTAAAAAAAATCTCTGATATCTAAAGCCTATTTCATCATTCTGGTCAAAGTCAGATAAACCCACTCTGAAAATCAGAAAG
Organism: Quillaja saponaria; assembly: GCA_029379385.1. NCBI lineage: Eukaryota > Viridiplantae > Streptophyta > Magnoliopsida > Fabales > Quillajaceae > Quillaja > Quillaja saponaria. The sequence goes on from CM055610.1 coordinate 26,433,434, forward strand.
TGACTACTAATTTTCTTGCATTTCAATCACACAACAGCAGAAGCATAGTCCTTTATTGGGACTCATAAATCTTTTCATTGATACTAACAGCAAAAAAAAAAAAATAAATAAATAAATGTAGTTGATGGAACCAATCTTAAGATCACAACCGTTCCCTTCAACTTAAATCATGTAGAAGTAGAACATCATGATCGTCCTTTCTGTCTATAATTCTTGCACAATATCAGTTCCCAGTTTATTTTATTATTTTCTTTTTCACTTTTGTAAGCCCAAGTGTAATAGAAAGATACCATTATGGTATCTGGGCTGTTTGTCCAAAAAAGGGCCCACATGGATCTTCTTCCAGCTGGGTCAATGGACCTCTCAGATTGGGGCCCACCAAAAGAAGATAGTTCCAACTCAATGATAGTGTTCCCCAATCTTATAAATTGAAAGATTCACAGAACGACTTGATTCATAATTTCAATTAACAAACTAGAGAGGCTGTAAAGTGATCAATAAAACGGGGTTGACCTTTCATTTCTTCTTTAGTCATTGCCCATCAGCATCACCTGCTCTCTGTTTTTAACAATTTTAGAATTATGTCAATTACCAGTTCAACTACCATTAATCACCTAGAATTTATTTCCTGTGTAAGAAACTGATTTCTGTGAGCTTAGTAGGGAGCACTCAAAGTGACCATACCTTATAATAATATAATGCATGGTTTAGAATCTGGCTCCCTTAAAAGAGTAATCCTATTTCACAAAATTTACGTGCCTTTTCTATCTTAATCAATTGAGAATCATCCCCCAATAAAATTTAACAACATATCTCTATTTTTGTAAAAAAGTTGGCCAAATTATGAAACTAACACATTAACCCAAATCCACTAAGTTTTAATTTCAAATTAGTCAGAGATGTCCAAGAGTCCTTTGATACTTGTGGAAGATATTGTTAGAGTGTACTAACATATGGAAAGAATTGAAGAAAGATGACTCGTCTTCCAATCTAAAAACATACAGCGACATGTAAGTGTATATGACAATCAATCATAGTTTCCCACCGTTTTGACACATGCAAAGGCCCATTGAACCTAATTGGACAACCTGCCCCAGCGGAGCTTGACTTTTTTGACTCACCCTAGTCCAACCACAACAACTTTTGGAATAAATCCGTGATCAATATACCTGGATAGCCTATCATTAATTAGATCTCAATATGAAATGAAAATTTAGGCTACCCGATCATTCCACACCCAATTTCAATACAAACGGACCATGACCATATTCCAATCAGAGGTCTATGTACACATGATCTACCACTGGCAAAATTTATCCCTAAAATAACAAATCAACAGAAATACCATGGAAAAGAAAGCCTTGTACATTCAACATGCTCTAAGTACACAAATAAGACTGATCACATTTACAAATTTTAATGTTGGGTAAAAATAGTAGAGAGTTCTAGCAATCGTAAAGCTGGGATTTATCAGAGATCTCATAAGCAATATCTGCAATGCCAAGTCAATAAAGTGAAAATCACTTCAGTCATTTTGTTTGATTCCTTCACAAATAAACTTGAAAAGCCAGACAGCAATAATCTACTACCGTTGACAATCAGTATCTCTAGGCTATAAGTAGGTCACTGAACCAACAAGGAGATGAAAATAAATAAAAAGACACAAAAAAGAAAAGAAAGAAAAAACAGCACAGTATCATGTTTGAGCAATACAGGACTAGTAATCCAATTTCAAAATAAGTGGCAGGATAAAGCACATCAACCACTTCCACGTTTAAAATGCTCTCGAATAAATCTTTCTGCATGAGTTGGGTACTTATCTCGAACGTATGCTCGAAGGCACTTTTGATAGGAGAAGTCTATCCATCCACCATCTGTTCTTACAACAAAAAGGCACCTTGAGTGTCTAAATTGAGGATGACGATCAACCTACAAAATGAAAGGTAACAGGGCCTGTTAGTTTGATACCATGGACAGTCAATAGAGCGACTTAAAACATCATACAGCTAAATCAACTTAAGCAAGGAACCAGAGCAGCCCATTTACAGGGGAAAAACAAAAAAATGATAGCTGAACCTCTGCATCCAGTAATCATCAATATTTACCAGATCCCTTAATAGTAAATGTGAATTAAAATTCATTTTTTGTTTACAAAGTAAACAGAACATGTAGAAACCAGATACCATCTACTATGTTCGGATAGAAAATGGAGTGGATTTCCAAGAAATCATGCATGGCTAATGACACCTCACTTTCAATAACTGTCTTGTCATTCAATTTACTCGAAGGAAAAAGAAGAATATGTCCAGCACGTGGAAAAATGTAAACTGAAAAGGGTCCAATGATCAAGGATAAATAATCAAAATCACTAACAACTCTAATACATAAAGTTCCTCAAATTTCCTTGAGGATGCAGACTTCTAAATATCATCCAGTCAAGTCATAATTAATGTTTGCAAAAATATTTTAATACTCAGTGATGGTAACAATTAGCATAAATGCATTCATGTGTTTTTGGCAGTGCTAGTACAGATTAAGAGATCAAAGGATACATTATGATGCAGAGCAAAACATCAATGCATTTGATCTCATTCAGGTGGCAACATAGAGGCCATTAAGACATTTCAAGCCTTGATTGATAAACTAAAAAAGGCTAATAAATATGAAAATTGTTTAATATAGAAATAATTAAATATTTTTCTTAATGACAACTCATATTATATAGGACCAATCACCATAGATTTACAAAACATTCTTTTTTTCCAAAATAATACTTTTCTAATCGATTGTGAATGTCAATACGTGTATGGTCATCTTCAGGCTGTGGACCTACCACTCGTTTTTTTACTAGGCCCAAAATGTCAATTTCCGTCAGCTAATTGTATGCTCTGCATATATTATACCATTGATTTTGGGCCTAGTGACTCATAATTATGACATATTTAATCTCAGAGCTATTCTTTTGTGATTCCACTTGCAGACTTGCATGAACTCAGAAGAAAATGCTACTTTGAAAGATCTAAGAACCCTGTGAAGTACAGTCAAACCAAGTTTACCATAATGGAGTCCAGACCACATCCAATCTTATCCTCCGAATGGGGATGATAAGCAAGAAGCTTCTCAACAACAGCTTTCTCATCTTCAACCGTCAGTCGCTCCCCATCCATATACCTAGCAACAAGAATATTAAACAAATAAGGGAGAGACTAGGGAGCACACACAAAATGAAAATCTTGTAAATAAAGTGCCAGAACATTCGAAACAAATATTTTTCCATTGGATACATTACATATTCAGAGTTAATTATTCACAAGGAAAGAATCACATTCCCCAATGATTGTTCAGGTGGTGCCTCCTTCTCTTGAGGCATCTGCAGCCCGATATTATACAGAGATTATATCCTTGTTATTAACCTACTTGTTACTCTACACTCAATCAAGAATGGAACAAAGTAAGTAGTGCTAGGGGTGCCAAAATTGTACTTTTGTCTCTCTCTTTACAACGCATCATTGTCTAGTAATATCATCCTTGCGAATAACAAATATTTGATCCTTCATGCTAGGGGTCAAGGCAAATAGTACTGGAGGCTAGCAAAGAGTTGTAACTCATACGTTTGTTCTCTTTAAAAGGCAAGCTACTTTTGTAGTTGGGAACAGATCCTTATGGAGGGAAATCTTACTCTGGAGGTAATTGTGTACTAAGAGAAGGAAAATAATAACCAATTGGTTTAATATGTCTAAGGTAAGAGAGAAAACTGTTGCTTGTTTACTCCTGGATTATGCATACTACTCTGGAGGTAATCGCACTAAGAGAGGGAAAACAATAACCAATTGGTTTAATATGTCTAAGGTAAGTGAGAAAACTGTTGCTTGTTTACTCCTGGATTATGACCAAGTATGCCAACAATGAACATCTTCAGACTGTAGGTCAGTAGCTATCATTTGTGCTCAGTTTGTCTTTTAATAGTTATGGAGTTAAAATCATTAAGTCAAAATAAGTAAACATTGATGAAGTGACAATGGATAATAAACTTCAGCTGTGTTCGTGCACATAGTCTGAACTTACTTAAAAAGTGTATGAGCTATGGGCTATGAGGTCATTAGTTCCTAATATGTTCAAATATATCGGTGCTTTCAAATGAACACAAACCGACTCAATCTGCAATGTATTTTTGTGAAGCAGCAGCATATATATTTTACAGGAAAAAGAAGAAAAGGAAAGAGAATTTTTGAAATTTATGTTTTGATGTTTCTATTCCAGGAGTAAGAAGAATATCATCACGGAGGGTGCTTGAGATAAAATCCCATGACTAAAGGATGCCATGCTTGGTTCAAAATACTTCCATATTTCAACCCATGAGAGTAGGACGGGACTGTTTCAACTTTAAAAGGATAGAACTCTAATCCTTATTCTCAACTTGGCTTCAATTTTGGGGAGATATACGATGGATGTCACCTAGTTAACTAGAAAATGAGAATGTGATAACAGTTATCAGGCACACTGCTGATTAATGTTGTTATTTTGGGTGATAGGGAGCGCTCATAATTCAAGAGATGCATCAAATTCCAGTATCCAAGTCTGAATTTTTTTTTACTACATTAAGAGCCGGAGTTCTACAGCAGCTACAACATGAAAGACAAAAGGATCTTGGAATGAAAAAGTTTAGGATATTGAGTGTGTGAAGAGACTGACCTGTGTGAGTGGAGAATCTCCTTGGTGAGGATAACAATAGGTTCAATGTCACTGAGGATCTCATCCTCTTTATCCTTCCATTTCCGATAATCAGGGTCATCCCACTTAAAATACTTGGGAGGGTCCTCGGTGCTCAAAACTGCGCTGACGTTAGCTTCGGAATTCACGTTCTCCTCAGGCTGAGACGACTCCGGGGCTTTGGCGGCCCTACAGAAAAGCCGTCGAGGAGTAGAAATAAGACCACCAGTGAAGCGTTGGTGATGCGGTAGTCGAAAGCGGAGAAACTGAAACCCTCTAAGAAGAAGAACGGCCATTATTACTTGTGGGATAAGGGATGATGGAGTTTATCGTTGTTGATCATGGTACTGAGTAAGTAAGTAGTGACTATCGAGCGGGTTGTCTGCTCTGGTGATGGTGGGGATTACTGAACGAGTACTATTCTTTCAGTCTCTCTATTTCCTCTCCCTTTTCTGAGAACTTTTCTGAATCTCAGAAAATTGGGTCAGTTATTTTGGAGTTTGGACAGAGGCGTAGCTAAGGCCCACTAGAACAACATTCAATGGGCCTTTCAACAAAAATTACGTTGCCTGTCCTGGATATTTAATGGGCCTTCATAGCCTTTCCAAAATTAAACTATTAATTTTTCATCTTGGAGAATATAAATATTCCAGCTAATCATTTATCAAAATTTAAACGTTAATAATAATGACTACTCAATTTTGAATAGGCTTTCTAGTTAATCAGAGATAATTCAAAAAAAAGATATGGCACGGGCGCGTTCACATTCTTACCATATGGATCATCTGAATCACCTTTGATATGATTATAACCAATCTATGGATTGACAATTACTCATACCATCACGAAATCAGAGCCAGAAAATGAGAGGATCATGCCAGCTGGGGAGTGTCCAAGATAAGCCTGTGTGGACGTCCGCACTTTATTCTACTGATAATTAATGGAGTATATAAAATTGGAATTCTTCAACGTCATCAATTTTTAGTATACTGAAAGGCGAAACACTCTCCACTTCTCCAGACAAAACCTAATGAAATCTAATTTCATGTCCGTCTCCGAAACAAGTCGGAGGTGGAAGAAGAAGAGAAACACTGCCATAGGCTCTGACTCTGAGTGGTTCCTTGTTCCAGTGAGGTCGTGCCTACGGTAGATAGGCTGAAGTATCGTTTCTCAACGTTTCATTTTGTAAATCTTTGTGGATGGGCCAGTCATCTTCGACCGCCGGAATTCCTTGCCGTCGTGAAAGCAATCAGAGCCGTCGATCCAAGATCAAATCAACGGCCTTGGTCTCCCCGATGATCGCAGAGGAGACCGAGGAGTTCCGGCAGGTAATTATTGATGGAAGCCCTGACTACATTTCTGATATTCCTGATGAATGTCTAGCTAGCATTTTCCAGTCACTTAGTTCCGGAGACCGAAAAAAATGCTCTTTGGTATGCCGGCGGTGGCTCCATGTCGAAGGACAGAGCCGCCACCGTCTATCCCTCAATGCTCAATCAGATCTTCTGCATATGATCCCTTCCCTCTTCTCTCGATTCGATTCGGTCACCAAGCTAGCTTTGAGGTGCGACCGCAAATCCATGAGCATCGGGGATGACGCGATCATCCTCATTTCTCAACGATGCCGGAATCTGACTCGTCTTAAGCTCCGTGCCTGCCGTAATCTCAGCGATGCTGGAATGGAGGCCTTTGCAAAGAATTGTGTGGGTCTGAAGAAACTTTCCTGTGGATCCTGTAACTTTGGGGCTAAAGGAATGAACGCCGTGCTAGACAATTGCTCGGCTCTTGAAGAATTATCTGTCAAGCGCCTCCGTGGAATCACAGATGCTGCCGCTGAGTCAATTGGGCCTGGAGTTGCAGCGTCATCTCTCAAAACTATTTGCTTAAAGGAGCTGTACATTGGACAATGTTTTGGGCCACTTATTACAGGCTCGAAGAATCTAAGGACGTTGAAGCTTTTCAAGTGCTCTGGTGATTGGGATAAGCTTTTTGAGCTCTTAGCAGGTCGGGTGACAAGTATGGTTGAAGTTCACCTCGAGAAGCTTCAGATTAGCGATTCTGGCCTCTTTGCTATCTCAAATTGTTTGGATCTGGAAATTTTACACCTTGTCAAGACCCCAGATTGCACGAATGTAGGACTTGCCTCAGTTGCGGAACGATGTAAGCTGTTGCGTAAGCTTCATATTGATGGATGGAAGGCAAATCGGATAGGTGATGAAGGTTTAATTGCTGTTGCAAAATGTTGTCCCAATATTCAGGAACTGGTCCTTATTGGAGTCAACCCCACTAAAACCAGTTTGGAAATTTTGGCATCGAATTGCCAGAGTCTAGAGCGATTGGCATTATGCGGAAGTGATACAGTTGGTGATGCTGAGATTTCATGCATTGCCGCAAAATGTATCGCATTGAAGAAGCTCTGTATTAAGAGCTGCCCTGTGTCTGATCATGGTATGGAAGCACTTGCTGGCGGGTGCCCAAATTTGGTTAAAGTGAAGATTAAGAAGTGTAAGGGCGTAACCTCTGATGGTGCAGAGTGGTTCAGGTCAAGTAGGGGATCAGTTGCTCTTAATTTGGATAACGGTGAACCAGAGTTTCATGATGCAAGTGCTAGTGATGGTGGAGCACAAGATAACGGCATGGAATTTCCTCCAATGCCTAGCCAAGTTGCAGCATCAAATATTGCATCAAGACGCACCGGCAGATCGACTTCATTCAGGTCAAGGTTAGGACTCTTAACTGGGAGAAGTTTAGTCGCTTGCACCTTGAGAAGATGGGCAAGCGGTAACAGCAATTCTCGGAATAGTTAGATAAGAAACCAACAGGAATGCTGTAAGAAAGCATCCTTATTCTATTTAAATGATTTTGTATTGTATCATCTGATTATGTATTTGTGTATTTAAATTAGTGCCGTGTGCTGTTTATTGCTATGCTTTCCCTATTGAATTTTCACTGTTGGAAGTGTTAATCATACTTTTTGCCGTTTTTCTTCGGTGGAAACTTGTGATTCTTCTGTTTGATGCACATTTTTTTTTTCATTCTTCCGTATCTTCTGAAAAATGATACTTCTTCACAGAGCCTAGACTTAGAAATGTGTGCTGGTGAATTCTGATTTGATTCCTAATTGAATAAAATGCTGTTGCACTTGCCAAGAACGTAACTTTGTTACATAATTCTTGTGCAGAGACTGCAAGCTGTATAGCTTCAAGGTAGCTGAGGTTGATTCTGATTCTGATTCTGTATGTTTTATGGTGTCTTATCTTTTGAAATCTAAAATCTGTCTAGATAAGAGGGGAAAATGCATGGAATAATTTGACCGGTAACTTCAGAAGCTCAACTGTTTCTTTTAATAGCAATGAATAGGATATGGTTGGTGAAAATATTTCTTTTAAATGTTAATTGCATTTCTCTCTTGCAATCTCAGTTTGATGCTCTATGCATCCATGTTTGTTTCTGTTTCCTTTGTTCTTGTTAAGGGCCCGTTGTGGTTCTGGTCTTTGTATCATTTATCTAATCTGTAAGGTGACTATCTGTACCCGCTACCCGGTCAATAAGTATGCTGTAATCTGCTTTTCTTGAACTTTCTATTCACTGGATTCTGGAATTCATTTTAGAATTCGTGATCTAGTTGGCAGGCAGGGGCAAGTCATAGCCGATATTATTGTTTTTGGACCCAGACATTTCATTCCTCAGCATAATTTATCCTTAAAACAATTATTGATAAATATTCTAAAATGTGAAATATATGATGTGTTGTGTATCCTCATCCTCTCCTTTTGTAGCTACAATTTATTAAATTCATTTGATGTCTTGGGGATGAAAATATTTGGTGGGAGGTCCCGTGATCATTTACAAGGTGAAGCAAAAGACGTGTAATATTCGGATCTTTAGTTTAAATAGGCCAGCTAAAGCCTACCATTTCTGAGGTGCAACTTCTTGATTCATATGTTCTCAACCAAGAGCCAGTGCAGTAAGGTTTTGGGGTATGCCTCCTTTCAATCACCTGATTGTTGTAACTGGCTGATGGTTTTTCGACCTACTACATTCAAGGTATATGATATGCTATAGTTGGTGGTGTTGCAACATAAATGCTCTCAACATGAAACTCCCTAATCCCTATGATATAACACCAGTCAAGGCGTTTTAACTTTAAAATAAGGCAGCACTACAAGTCTACAACTACTTAGATTTTTAAAATTTCAATGTTCAGGGCTTTAATATCTGACATTACATTTTTATGTCAAGAAATGCTAACCCATGTTTCATTACACAAATATTGATTGTTACTTCTAGATGATAATGACAGTGCTGATGACATCTGTAAACAATTCAGTTGCTTGAACTCCTATATTTCTTTGATTTCCTGCGACATCCCCTCCCCTCCCTAGGAAAACAATAAAACATCCCTGCTATAGAAATGATTGCCGTGTTGCTTGCATAAAATGATTTCTCTTACGTGTATTATTTTCCTTATAGTACGGGTCAGGTTGAAAAGGAGAGGATGCATATGGTCATCAATGCTGCTGGCTTACCTTTCTTCCAAGGGTGGAAAATTAGTACATTTATTATGCAGGTTTTATTTGCACACACCTCCCGAATGCAGAAATGGTCTGTATTATTGAGTGCAATTAGTACTCATAATACGTAAAAAGTAGATTTATTTTGTTTCAAATTTTGCAAGTGCTGTGATATTCATCTGGAGTCTATCAATTGGATAAAGAAGATTCAATTTCAGGAGCTATTTTACATATCAACTTTTAATGTGTTAAAACACGTGGGAATTTGACAAAGAGCCTCCCAATCCTTTTTAGGACCTAATTTATTCAGGAAATGGACGGGTAGAGATTAGTTATGCTGAACAACATTTAAGAGAGCAACTTTTGTGCAGTTTGGTGCACGTTTGCTTCCTTCTGCTTATGTAATTTATATTTTCAATTGTAGAAATGCTAAAAGATGTCAGCTTTAATTAAGGAGTAGAAAAATATAATCCTTACATGGAATCTACAAGATTATTAAATTCAAAATATTGTCACATTCTGTTTATCCATTGTTGACTAACTCAACATGGCCTGTTTGCGACAGCAGCTGAATCTTGAATGGAAGTAAGCTTGGGATGATCAAGTTGAAAGATGACATTGCTTATCGCCTCCTTTGTCTGGCTCACTTGCAGAACCCATTTGAGTTATCAACTGAAAAGGAAGCAACTATAACCTGGACTAGGTCTACTTCGTTTTCTTCTCTTTTCCAGCATGTGGTTGCTTTTGGTACATGATTATCTGACTGAGGATGGTAAGATTGGTTCCAATGCCAATCACAGAGCCCAACAAAACTTCCAAAGAATTAAGGAAAAGCTTTTTAAAAGTAAACATAGCAAAAACACCTACGAGGAGACAAAATGGCAAATGCACAATATGTAGAAGATAGTGTAGAACAAGTTGAGACAGAAATACATGTCTAAAAGATCCCGTTTCTGATAAACATGTCAAACTATTTTACACGATATCAGGTTGTATGCAAAAAGCCTAAAACTTATTGCATTATGAAATGTCAAACATTTAAATGGAAGATGATTACTTTTTCAGATTTTATTAATATGTGAATAGTAAAAACAACAGCATGAAAGGTTCCTCAACTATAGACCAACATTAAAGCGAAAAGATAAAAAGAAGCGAAACACAGCTTTCCCAATGGAGTTAAAAAAATAATATTGCAAGATGCACAAGTAGCACTCAGTTTTACTAAATAAAAAGGCACAGTAACATATCATTTTGGACTTCTGGAGTTTAAAAAATAATATTGCAAGACGCTTAATTTAAAAAACAAAAAACAAAACAGACAAGAGACATCTTTATAAAAAAATAAAAAATAAATGTATATTAAGAAGCAAGGATACCACTTCCTGGTGCTTTTTCCTGGATGCTGGTAAAAACTCTAACTGCAAAGACAATAATAGAAATTATCAATATTTCTACAATACAGTGTAAACAAGGACGCCCTGTAATTCTATTTCCATTAATCTGATGACTTACCCATTGAACCAGCAGAATTCATTAAACATGTCAAGAAGCTAAGCTCCCCTGTACTTTTGTTCTGCTCAGAGAAAAGCTAGTCACTTGTAGAAAACATGGGGGAGGGTTGTGCAGGGGGGAATTGTTACATTGTTGGTAATTTTTGTAAACAAATATTTTGAAGGGAAACCTTTTATTCTTGATGATTTTCAGAAGTGATAGCGATGCTAAATATATTTAATGACAAAAATTGAGTATTAAATTTAAGAGCAGAAACTGGGAGTGAGTATGTTTCAACTTACAGAGAAGTTTGCCCATATTTGTGGAATCTTTGCAAAGAGAAAAATTGCATGCTGGGATGCCTGTAACAAATTATTTGGATCATTCACGCATTAAGAGATTTTGGACATACAAAACCTTATAATCAATATATGGATTACAAAATGAGGATAAAAAGGGAAATAAAGAAAGTATAGAAAAAACTCCAGCAATGCATACTAAGTGCAGATTGTTTGGAGAAAGTTACGCACATACAGAGCTTCAAAGAGAAGTGGATCAATTTGACCAGCTAAGACAGTCGGGGCTAAAGCACAATATCTGAAAACCAAACCACTAAGGAAAGATTGACCATAAATGTTTTTCTTGCAGAAAGCAATCACAGAAACTGGGTTCTTCTGTGCAAGAAGGATACAGTAATGCTCGGATCCAGGTCTTCACACCCACAGATTGAGAATAATAGTAGATTATGGCAACTAAAATCAGAGCTGCAACAGACAAGCAGAGTATGAAGCACATTAGATCATTTAGGAATCTGATAACACTGTATAGCTGTTCATAACACAATATACAGCCGTTCAAGGTACAAGTTCAAATGCAATGGTCCTTCGAAGCCATTAAATGCTTCTGGCATGAAATTTTTTACAACTTAATGAGTATAGCAGGTTGATCAGCTAGTTTGGCAAACCAACCCGATGCTATCTATCTCATCTTCTAATGTATTCCCAATAAACTATGAACAGACATGCCCGACTACTAATTTCATAAGAATCAGAACATTCCAAATAAATAATGGGAGGGGCGCAATGTAATATGTATATACAAACACAGACACAAATATACATACATCATGCACGAGTTACTCACAAAATATGATGGAATATGAATAAGAACTAAGTAGATAAGAATGTACCTTGGACCAAAAGAAATACCAATTCTCCATAAGCTGAGAACGGCAGAGCTTTGTGAAGACAGTAAGCCAGTGCTATTGTATATCCAACTACTTCAAGCTCAAAGGATACCATGCTAAGGCCTCGAACACTTCTATGTTTCAAAATTTTCAAAATCTGCAATTATAGAAGATTAGCAAGTTGATATCAATGTTGAAACTGTAATAAACATGCTGCAGTGCAACAACTGTTTTACCACTCTTTAGGCAGCATTAATGAAGAAGGTCTACTGTACCCATTTTCTGCAAGCCAATCTTTTAACAAGTTGAAGAGGAAGAGTTTAAAATGGGAATTCTATATGGAGCAGTAAATCAAATAGTTGGCCAAGGACAGCAATTTCAAGCCTGGAAAACCTCCCTGGCTTCCAAAGTTTGGGTTTGAGATTCGACAACACTTGATGATTTATATATATTATATAGTAGTTTTGCAATTTGGGTAACAAGAGCCAATCTTTTAACAAGTTGAAGAGGAAGAGCATAAAATGGGAATTCTATGTGGAGCAGTAAATCAAATAGTTGGCCAATGGCAGCAATTTCATGATTTAGGAGATCCGGAGGGGTGAGGGGGAGCCCAGCAGTCGGGGCCATCTTGATGGGGCTGGGTGTGAAACCCTGAAAGGCCCTCGGATACCAGGTTGGAATCTAACTCTTAAAAACAATCCATTGGTAGCAAGAAAGAGATCCATAAACTTATATATGGCGTTGAGCCCCTTAATCTTAGGGATTTATACACATTAACAATATGTAAGGTGAGAGATAGGAACATGCCTGAGGGAGTTTGACAGTGGTGGAAGCAGCGACGATGGCATAGCCAAGGAGTTTGGAAATGAGAGGTAGCAAGCAATCTTTGTCAGGGAACTTGCCATGGCGGAGAGATCCCACGGCACAACTCAAATCAATCCCTAGATATTCCATATTTCAGTCTCTGTGTTTATGAATCCAAATTCTGCCACTGAAGTCTTATTTAGTACTTTCTAATAGCTCCGATCCCAAACGACAATTTCGGAGACTTCCAGGCTTTGGTAGGCACCAAGAACTATGGGAACAGCGCCTACAAAGAAAACCAGTTATTCCAACCTCGTCCCCTCTGGCTTTGATAATAAGTCTTCGCCAACCAGTTCCGCAAAGAATTTAAATTTTATTTATTTTATATTATAAAATTTTAAATTATGATATCAGCTGTGTATAATTTTTGATAGAAATTATTTATAATTAATTAAAGTTGTGTTAGTATTTAATAAAATAATTATTTGATTGATTTTTTTCTTTTTAAAATATCAAAAATGGTACTAAAAGATTTATTTTATTTTATTTGATATGATTTTTGCTTTAGTAAAAATTTAAAAAAATTAATTTAATTGAATTTTTCTTATAAATATTAAAACTAAATTTTAAATCAACTTAAATAAAAATATACATGAAATATAAATTATTATATGTCAATCATGAATAATATATTGTTTAAAAATTATAATCATTGTGTAATATTAAACCGTAATTATATAACAATATTAGTTAATATAGATAACAAAGAAGAAAAAAATCAAGAGAAAGAAAAAGAAAAGAAAAGAAAATATGTCAAGATCTAATGTTGGTTAAGTTTTAGGTCACCTATTTGGTGCATTGGATGTCATTTGTGAAAATAGCATGATTAGAATGATACTTTACTTGGTCAAACTTGATTAATATAAATCTAATTATAAAATAATAAATAAACATCAAATCCTAACTTTTTTTTAAAAAAAAATTCTAACTAAACACTGAACATTAAAATTATTATATTATAATTAATTTGATCAGATTATAATTAAATTATAAAAATACTCTGTAATTTGAGAGAAGGAAAAAAAGAAAAAGAAAAAAAAAGAAAGCTTAAATTATATCTTGAGTTTAGTAGTTTCACTCAATTTATTTTGGTCCCTCTAATTTTAATTTTAATTTAGCCAATGTAGCCCTTGCCCCTTTTATAGAAAATCAATATAATCTCTTATGTTATTTTGTACATGATAAACGTAATATTTAATGTCTTACATATAGTGCAAGTCTTATCTAATTTGTAATTTTAACTTGATTTAATTCTTATGTTCCATATATCAATATAAAATCTATAATTTAAAAAACTATAGAGATTACTTTAACAAGTTAAAGCTCAGGGGATCAAAACAAATTTTGAGTAAAAGTACAAGGACCAAAGATATAGTAACAACAAGTGAACCAACTAGCAAGATTGAAAAATTGAATGGAAAAAAAGTTACAACCAAAAAAAAAAAGAAAAAAAAGGGCCACCATATTAAAAATAGGATAGTTATACTAATCTCACTTGAATAATGAGAGAATAAATCTAAAAATTAGGCCCAAAAAAAAAAAAAAAAAAGGCAATCAAATACTCGTAAACATTAGTAATTTGTAAGATATACCTAACAACAAATGGAAATCCTTTCACTTATTAATGAGTTTTGTAGTCATTAGACTAATAATGAGTCATCGTTACTAAAAATGAAACATTTTAGTCTTGAATCTACATTAATTTTTTTTCACTTAGCTCGTCTAGTTACCTGTTCTGCTAGTTAATTTTATTAGATCATACGAAGGCTATGGATTGCCGGTTTTCCTAGCTAACATTATCACCCTTCTGAAGGCTATGTAAGTCAAACCATCCAATGACAACTTTTTATTGAAAATTAAGACTGTGAAACATATGAAAGAAATTGTTACCAAATCTTGTTTATTGTCAAAGTTAGATCGAAGATTTGATCTGAAATGTTTATGGTAGTATCAAGCAGTCTTACAATAGATTTCACAATTTTCTGCTGGAGTTTGATGCAGCAGAAAGTAGGCCGATGAGCTTTAATTAATGTAAGTGTGACTGTCAGACAATTTAGCATTTAGATTGCACCAATGGGAGGTTGTTGTTATAATGTTGTATCCATTGAGATAAGCAATAGAAGGGGACTTGACAACAGTGGACAGATGGGAAGAATGTTGTATCCATTGAGATAAGCAATAGAAGGGGACTTGACAACAGCGGACAGATGGGAAGGCCACACCATATTCATCCTTATGGGAATGGACACTTTAGGTCCTCTTTAATGTAGCTGTCAAACTATTGCTTGCCCTTGCCTTTGGGTGCATCATCCTCTTCCTGATCTTTTGTACCCGGACCAGTATCTTCTTTTCATTTTGATCAAAATTTTCAATTATATAGCTTTGATTCTCTTTTTTAAAATTATGTTTGTTCAAAACATTTGGTTATTATATCTGAAAGGACAAAGACCTAGGCGGTCCATATATAGGATAATATTGTATTGCCAGGTTCCACAACTCATTTTTATGATAAAATTTCTGAACTCAATGTTATTTGTGTATTAGTATTGGTAAACATGGGAAAATGTTTATATCCCTTTCCCTCTTACTAAATTATTCTTGGTAAAAAACAAAGGAGCAAAACTAATTGCACTATTGCAGTGGCTAAGTTGACGCATAGTTCATGAGTTTAGTAGCACAAATCTCATTTCATCTGCAGCATTGAATCAGTATGATCATCAACTTCCCTTCAGTGACCAGACAGCTCCAGTGTGCGTGGGTGGAAACCAAGCGATTTTTTGTGTGCAGAACGCAGAGAACACAAAAAGTAAAGGGTGGTTATGTCGATTTTTATTTAAAAGTAGTCAGGATTTACGATATATGATGCCAATATATCTGAGTCACTGTTTAACATTAGTCTTATATAAGGGCTATATATACGGTCTCTGCCTTGGTCTCTTACGAGTGGGGTATCACTGTTTGTTTAGCATAACTCTGCCATTAGTAAACTACAGTTAAATCCAGCCACCAAGAACTAGAAATTGTTTCAGGACCAGTGTACTAGGGCAATGGTGAAACTGACTGGTAGCAACTCTAGACTATCATTCACAAAATACTGTTCACTGGGGCCTATAATCAGAACTTGTTAGATATTTGATGTGTGTCTGTGCTTCTAAGGGGATTCCTAGCAAAATGTTCAGTTATCCGTGTGACTTCCCCTCTGAAAATAAAAGTGATCATTAATTATCCTTCATGGACCACTTTATCTAGAAGCAAAGCATTAGTATGATGTTGCTAATGAAGGATTAATCATGGTAGTGAAATTGTCATTATTGTGCTTTCTGATTTGAAAAATGTCCACACCAAGTGCATAACTTGTAATGTGCAGGTCCCACCCCAAAACTACTTGTGCAGCTCGGTTGGTTGGAGTGTGTTCATTTCGTTTGGTGCTTGTTAATAGGTAGTGGGTACGAGCCCTTTTTAGCCTTTTGCATTATAGTTGTGGTTCCCTAGCTTGCTCTCTCTTTTTCTTTCTGGCTGTGTTTATTGGGGTGAGTTTTACAATGGAAAGTGGACTTCCCATGCTCAACTGCCTCTTGCAGCATACACTCAGAAGTCTTTGTTTGTTTTCGGATTCTTCAAATTCTTCAAAGTGGGTTTATGCTGTCTTCTGGAGGATACTTCCTCGAAATTTTCCTCCACCGAAGTAAGGAAACGATAATTGAATATTTTTTGCAAATTAAGCTTTTGGCTTCAATTTGGTCAGCATTTTTAAGTTAATGTTAAAACTTATAAGTGACAGAGACAAAAATTTGATGCCTTTGTTGATGTTTGTAGATCACTTTGCTTTATGTTACAGGTGGGAATTTGGAGGCACTGCTCTTGATCGGTCTAAAGGAAATAGAAGAAATTGGTATTGTCTTTTTACAAGTGTGATTTTGGACAAAAGTACAAAACCCATGTTTATTTTGGTTTCAGTAGGTTTGTTTCCTTTTCAGGATTCTTGTTTGGGAAGATGGGTTTTGTGATTTCCATGAATGCGAACAGGCGGGGAGTGGATACTTGAACGGGAGGTTTGGAGCTGATGTGTTCTTCAAAATGTCTCATGAGGTCTACAATTATGGAGAGGGGTGAGACTTGGAATGCTACCTTTTAACATTTTCTTGGCTGAAGAAAGTTTAAGGGAATGAGCCCAGAGATGAGTATAGTTAACCCTATGATATTTTATGCAGGTTAGTAGGGAAAGTGGCAGCAGATAATAGTCACAAATGGGTGTTTAGCGATACCCCAAATGAAACTGATCCTAGCCTCAATTCTTCATGGAATGTTTCTATTGAGCCTGTATGTAAGGAAATCAATGCATATTTTTGCTCCACAAAAACCATTGCAAATTCTTTTTCACTCATTTTTTTCACACAAGTTGACTTTCACACAATTTTTTATCTTGACAGCAGCCAAGAGCATGGCAAGTCCAGTTCAATTCAGGTATACAGGTTGGTAATTAACTAATCAAAAAGCTACTAACTTGGAGAAATGAGGCTGCTTTTCTGTTGAATTATGCCATTAGAGCTAATGAAAGTTCCTTCTTGTTTTGGTAGACAATTGCTGTTATTTCTGTTAGAGAAGGCATAGTTCAACTGGGTTCATTTGACAAGGTCTCTGTTTGCCTCTCCTCCCCCCACCACAATGTCTATCATTTTTCTGCAAGGTCGTAATCTATAATTAATGAATTCTTCAGATTGTCGAAGACCTGAATTCGGTGATCAGCATACAGAGGAAATTCGGCTACCTACAGAGCATACCAGGTGTCTTTGCGAGTGAAAGACCATGCATGCCAGTCCAACATTCTTACCTGAAACCCACTTTTCAGAGTATGGAAAACCATGAAACAGCTTTCTCAATGTTTGACATGAGCCAAGTAACCGGAGTAAAAAGATTATTTGAAGACACACCCTATGAATCTCCAATAAAATCTATAAACATGGGTTGGAACTCCCCACAAAATGGCATGGCAGGACAACCTCTTTGGTCAATCTCTCCTCTCTTTCCCACCATGTCTTGCAGTCTTGGAACTCTAGCTTATAAATTACCTTCTGCTGTACCATTTTCCAACTCCATTGATACTTCTAATACAGCTATGCTTACCAACAACATGACTAGCACGGGCCAAAGAGTGAAGGTCGAAGAGAGTAGAGTTATTGCTAATGATGGTGCAGAAAAAGGAAAAGTAGACTCCTTGGACACTAACATGGAATTACAAGATGGGGTGGCAGTGGAATTAGTATTTAGGCCGTTGGGGGAGAGTGGAAGTGACTTCAATGTCAATTGATTAGGATAATCAGTATGTAATTGCTATTGTCACTCTTTTAAAAGGATGGTTTGGCTATTTCTTAGCTTTGGGTGCTAGGTTTGTTGGTGGCTGAGCTCACATTAAATCATTTAGTTATGCTGTGTACCATATTGTTAGCTAATGTAATTAATTCTCATGCAAGTGCAAGAGCTTGATTACATTTTTTGCTTGTGCAATCTGAAAGACCTTGGCATGCATTGCCTTGACACCCTCCAACCAGTTTTGCGAAGTAACAGCATAAGCTGATTGAAAATTAAACAACATTTCGGTTCAAGTTAAACCAAAAAGATTAATCATAATACTTGCTAATCCAGTTTTTCTAATGGAATTTATGATCTTGAAGCAGCCATACGATGGTGATTGGTGAGGTTTGACTGCTACTGTCTATTCTGTCCCTGAGGTGTGGTACTCCACCATATGTGCTGGTTGGCCCTGAAAATGAAACAAAGCAAAGAAGACTGGAAGAGGACAGAGATAATATAGCTGTTCTATTTTTCTATCTAAGAAACATTTAGTTCAATGATTCAATCCCATTATCCCTACTTTCCTGGACCCATTGGCTGGTCCCCTTCTCAACTTTCTGATTCTTTTTTCTTTTGGGATTTAGACCTAAGAAAGTGAGTTGCATGTACTCTTCACACACTTGCATAAACTCTCACAATTCTATTGTTAATCGTGATTTGAAAAATCAAATTGCTTTCGTTGTCTAGATTCTGAAGAAGTTATGAATCCCAAATACAACAAATTTCATTACCACACTTCTGCTAATAGATAGTACTAAGATATCAATGATTCAAGAGTTATACGAAAACGGTTACTAGTGGCGATATACAAACAAGTAGAGTAGGCATTTGATTAAATAAGCAATTCATGGAAACATCTGTTTAATGATGACAGAATCTATAGAAGTTGGAAACCAATGACAATCTAATACCGTTGGTTGTTTGAATGCAATACTTAAATAGCTATATACATAATCAGCGTCTGGATAGCTTTCTACAAATTATTCTCACGCTGAGTCTTAATGTTGGAAGTAAAGGGAATGCAGATGGTAAATTCAAGGAGGAGAATCAAGCAGCGCCGTGATTCCCTCATCCTTTCTTCAGATTTGATAAACTGCTGCAATTATGTCTGGTTTGTTTGCTCAAGCGCTGCTGGTCTTGCCATTTCCTCCAAGAGCCCGGAGAGGCATAGCTGGAGTGCGCTTCAATGCCTTCACACCAAGTGGATTATCCTTGCTCTGTACCAAACGCAAATTCACGTGATCAGGAAACCGAAAAAAAAAGATTTCTAATAATTTGGTTCTTTCCCCATGGCTATGAAAGTGAACAAAGCATTAGCGTTCTTACCATCAAGCATGTCCCTGCATTAATGTTACAGATGGGATAGTCGTGTGGGCAGCAACTATAATTGTCTTCACAGCAAGTGGCAGCCTCAAGTGGGCAGCATCCCCATTCTAAACAATAATTTCCGAAATCGAAAAGGCAACAGCAAGTGTTGCTCTCAGCACAGGAGTAGTAATTATCGCAAACAGCTGGTGGCTTTACTGGTGTTGGGGGAGATGGACCGGGGTTGGGAGGATTAGGACCATTCTTGACAGGGTAAGAAGCCTCCATTGCAATTCCACAAATGCCAGTATTAGTTCCAACAAGATTGCGCTCCATTCTGATGTAGCCCTCCTCTCCCCAACTCTTACCCCATGAGTTTCTCACGATCCAGTAATCAACACCATTCTCACTGCCATACCCGACCACTGTAACTCCATGGTCTAGTGATGTCCCACATTTTCCTGTGAATATACCCTGAGGAAATTCAGGGGCAAAATAAATCCGTGCTTTTAGGACATGTTAGCCAGTTCATTATCATGTTCAAGTAGCAATTTTAATGAGCAGAAAGTTCATGCACCGAGTGGACAAAAACAACATCAGCCCATAATCATGTCGTCCAAACTATTATCCAGAATCAAATGTCTTGATAATTGAGTGAGGAACTTACTGATACATATAACTGGAAATCCCTGCCACCTCCTTCAATTGCAACAGCCACTGGCTGATTTGCAGCAGCCTTTTGCAATGCTTTTTCACTGTATGCAGGAACATCTTCATAGTCATCAATTGTGACAACCTTGGCATTTTTCTGCAAAAAAAAAAGAAAAGCAAGACACTGTTCAGAAATTTACTACGTCTCAAGCATGTTCTTTTTCAAATATTAAGATAAAAAAGGATGCAAGAATGAGTGCAGACCCGATATTGATCACATCTGCCATCAAAACCAGTATAGGGATAATCCTCCTCAGAGTCAATACCACCATTGTTGATAATAAACTCGAAGGCGTAGTCCATGAGTCCCCCATTGCATCCTTCATTGTATGATGTATCACAGTCCACCAGTTCTTGCACTGATAATGATACCAGATCGCCAGTCACTATCTTATTTATTCCTTCCACAGATGAAATTGTTGAGAATGCCCAGCAGCTCCCTTCATGTCAAAATTCAAAGTCAATTAGGCAATTAGCACCTAACATATATAAGAACTGCTTTAAGCTTGGTTGCCTAACCAAAATGCCATTGGATTTTCAATGTGTATGATGTATGATGCTGGTAACACTGCCATATACCAATGGACCAACTGGGTCAACCTTAAACTACATATCTTGTACAAGATATGGATACAAATACAGCGGAACTGCTAGTTCATTAGTTTGCTTTTACAAGTAATTAATTGAATTCATCATACGGTAAGCAGAAGAACATGTATTTAATTTATCTACCAGGTCAGCAGGGGTAGTATAGTCTTTAAAACTAGATGGGCCTTTTGGACTATGAATATCTAGCTGTTCCACTTAACCTGATTTAAGTGGGTGCAGGAAGGAAGGGTCGCCCTATACAATGAAGCCAACTAGCCGAGTGATGTCGGTACATCTTGGCCGAAGGCGTGAAATTTACCAGGCTCAATGGACCCCTTGTGAAATAAGTGAAGATTGTACACAGAAAAATAATCTAATACTAGTAACTTTTTAAATACCAAATCAAACGTTTTTTTTGTTCCTACGCAATTATTACATACTAAATAGTAAATAGTATAAATATTAAATATTAATAATTCAAAAGAAAAATATATTAAATATCACACAAAATTAGCAAATAGCAAAAGGTTGTGAATCTGAAAGTTATTGCGTCTAGGTACGTGTCCAGTCCCTTTATTCCTCAATTTATAGTCAGTCACTAATCTAATAGTAACGTAAATGGATAATAACTCTTGTATTAGATGAATAATTAAGGAGATTAATTATATAATTTATTATACGTAATCTCATGTAAATTTATCTTTGTTAAAAAGTAATCCCATGTATGCAATTTCATAATCATGAAAGAGGAATTTTTGTTTTTAAAAGGAAAAGAAAAAGAAGACCAAAGAATTATTGAAAAGATAAAACCCAAAAGAATCAGTAAAGGTAAAAATATATAAATACTCACCGCAACTTCCTTGGTCTTTGATTTCAAGGACTACACCTTTCTTCCTCCAATCAACAGATTCCGGCAATTTGTCACCGACACGCGGCGCATAGCGGTTGCTCCTGGTCTTAGCAAGCCTCCTCTTGGGATCAATCTTAGTACCGAAATGCTTGGCCTGGTACTCCTGGTTGGTAAGATCAGCAAACCGGGTCAACCCAAGCTTGTAAGTTTGATTTTGATCAGCGTTATGCTCATCGATGTACTTGAGGTTATCTTTGAAGATCTCAAACCTCTTCTCCTTCTCCCCCAAAGCGTTATAGGCCTTGCCGTGCTCTGCAAGCCACTTTTCGTATATCGCCATCACCTCTTCATGGGTCCTCCAACTCGAGGACTTGTCGCCGTGACTACTATCGTAGGAGATGATTGACATATCTAGAGCCGATGAAACGGTGATGAAGACCATGAACATGAAGATGATCATGGCCGGAGACGATCTGTACGAACCCATTTTTCTTGCAGAGAACCACAGAGTGTGTTTGGTTTAGAAAAAGTTGGAAGAAGCTGTGTGTGGGTAAGGGGGGAGATGGAGTGACATTTTAAAGGATAAGAGTAAAGGGGTGTTAAGTCCAGACCCAATAATTCTTATTTTTCTTTTTCCCATTTTATTTTGGTGAAAATTTTTCTTTAGGAAAAATAAATAATAGTAGTATAAGATATAGAATACGAATGGTAGAAACAATAATTTCTTTTTCTTTGTAGGAGTAGCAATTATGAGGAGCCATAATTTATTTATTTGGAATTTTCATTTGGGGGCGAAAAAGATTTTTGGTTGATAAATAAAATATATTTTGTGGTGAAATTTTGCATGTGGCTAGAGCTAAGGAGCATGTGGATTGGATTTGATAGGCTGCGGAGGGAAGCCCAACCCAAAGAAATAGGAGAAGCCGCAGAAAAGAAGAATTCTGAGACTGGTGCCACGCGCGGAACGAGGTGAAGAAAAACTCATTTGGATAATAAATGAAAAAGAATAGTCGTCACTGATCAGCAGTGAGAAACAATAAACAATTTTCCTCTAAATTCACGTGCTTTTTGGAGCGTGGTTATAGGGGGTAGGTGGTGTGGTAAGAAGCTACTGGGTTTAGTTAGCGAACCAGGATTTGCCACGCTGCTAAAACTCAACTTGGTGCCGTGGATGAGTGAGATTCTCTTCTTCTAAAATGTTTTTTCTTCATGTGGGTCCCGCAGCGCCGGTGGTATCTTCATTTGGCATCGATTATTTTGTCTCCTTCCGCTCGCTATCATTTAATTGTAGTTTTTTTTTTTTTTTACCTTTTCTCCTATTTCAAGTCTTACATGCAGAGTAGCATGTCTAATGTTTTGATTATTTGATTTTTGAATGAAGTAAAAATTTATCTAATTTGCTACTGCGGGAATGAATGTATGATGCACTTTCTGAATGTTCTCATAGTTATAACTAAAATATGTTATTCATAAAATGAAAGATATTATACTTAAAAATATATATGTGAATAGAATGTTATTAATTAGTGATATTATATTACACGACAATAACAATAGTAGTATTAGTGCTAAAAATTATTAATTGATAAAAAAAAAAATATAAGAACTTAATGATCACAATCATCAAGAACTACAATGGGAAATACACATTAGTTAAATCAAGTAATCTTGATTCAAATAATAACAATTAACAAAGTATAAAAATTTGGGTTAATAAGATCCTCTATTTCTTTGGATTATGAATTTCTTCATAGTAGAATAGATTCTCTCCCTCTTTCTCCTAGGAGTACGAAGAAAAAAAAAAATAGCACTTGAAATTAAGAATGTTTTGCGTGTTTGAGTGTAAGACTAATTAATTTTCAACATTCACCATTTAGTTTACAGAATTTGACAGAAATATGAAAATTGATAATTATCTATTCGTTGTAGAGAGAAAAAATCAACACAAACTGGCAACTCCCACTTGTTCTTTAAACCCGTAAACATCGAGAGCCTGGAGGCTAGCAAGAGCAGTGGTAAAAGTATCAAATCCGAACAAGTTTTGAATTTTCGAATTCACTTATTGGATTAGTATACGTACGTACTAAAAAGTTGGCTCCATCACAGTCACACAGCTTTAGATATTTTTAAAGGAAAATTAATTAATAAAGCTTGCAAACTCGGTCTTTTCTTGTAGGGTTTTAGTTCAAAGAAAGCGGTACGAAAAAAGACAACAACAATGACATACGTGCATGTTCTGCTTTGAAAACAACAGAGATGGGTCAGAAGATGGATTCCTTATGAATTCTGATGAATCTTTGGACTATATTAATTAATCTGTTGCACACGCATCATATTTATACAAAATATCAATTATTAATTACAGATTAACAGTTTTATGACGATTGGTAAAATATAAAACCATAATCGAACAAAATGCTAAATTCAATATCTAAATATCGTATAGTAGGTTTAGATTTGTCATAAAATACTTGTTTTCATTTCAACGGTAGGAAACAAATAACAAAAATTCATAATTGGTCCAAATGCAAATGTTAGGTCAAGGCATAGGAGAGAGAATATTAATATTGAGAAAAAAAAAAGTATAAGAAAGAAAACTCTCTAAAAACTTAGCAAAAAGATCAATCTATATTGTGTATAAAAATAAATTTTTAAATATTTTTATAAATTTTATTATTATATAATTATTATTTTATTTTAAATAAATTATTTTTTTATTTTTATTTTAATATCCAAAAATTATAATTATTTTTAAACTATTAATTTTTTTATCAATTATTTTTTATATTAATAAATCTAAATTTTGTATAATAATTATATGTCAATAAGAGCGAAAAAATCTGCACATATGGAGGAGGTTCGATAGAGATGCAAATTGATTTGATATCCGTAAGCTCAAGTATAGTTACTTCCACGCATGACCCACTCATCCAAGATAAGATGAATATGTTTTCCGCAGATACCTCTTTCTTCTTCGAGTTAGAGATTGGACTTGGCCACATGGAACTCTCTTTTGGATCGTTTCGCTATACTCATTTTGTTTGAACTGAATCAGAATTCTATTATTCTCTGTTAGGATTCTAATAAATTTGTTTTTTTGGGTCCCAACATTAGTCCCACTGCAATAATTTCTTTTAGAAGAAAAAAAAAATTATATATGGACTGCGGAGGACTTACGCCCCACTCTTGAACTTGCTTAGATAAGTGATTGGGCGCGAGCTCCCAGTCAGCATCGCCATGAATTGGTGTTTCCTTTTAAATATTGGGATATGGGTGGGTGGGTTGGCTGACTAACTTTCACAAGCATTGGATGCATGCACAGGGATAGGAATTCGGCCGGGTCTGTGTCGAAACCCCACCTGACATGACTTGATTAATTTGTATTTAGATTCTAAACGGGTATGAGTCTGAATATTTTGATTTTTTATTTTTTTATTTTTATATTTCTTAATGACCATTTTTATCTAAGATGGGTATAATAATTATAATGCCATATTTTGTTTATATTCGTGTCTTATATTAGAGATTATTATAATTATCGTTAAGATCCGTTAAAAGTGAGGATAAGCAAACCTTCATGTTTTGTAATTCTAATCGATTTCAATCCTAATAGAATTATACCTAATTTCAATTCCATGCATTCATATGCAACCTTAAATTTTTCTTTAATTTTATCTTTTGGGCCTGGGATTTTCCATTTTCTTCACACTGGGTCTAAGAATCTGAAATTCGGCCCTTGAGAGATAATGGGCCTAATTTGGATCACACAAGTTGAAGGCTTAAAGCAAACCAAGGAACATAAAGATGACGTACGGTGTAAAACAATTTTATAGTGTATAATAATTGTCAACACCAAACGCTTAGACTTTTTAAAGCCAAACTCTCAAAAACTAGTCTTCTGATTGTCACTATCTCCACAATTTGTTTATATATTTGGAATGTTTTTTCAAGCACCCACCTCTCAAGGGACTATGAAATATAAAAGGCTATAAAGGTCAACTTATGTGTTACACGCTAATATAGTAAAACCACAAATCAAGCCTTGATTCACAGTCAAATTACTAGTAAATTTTATTACTTTTAATATAATTATATTTGAATTTTCAATGGTTTAAATATTAACATTTACAATTGGAAACAAATTAAACCCATTGACATCTCACTAACAAATAAAGGCTGTATTTGGGAAACAGAAGAAAAAAAAAGTGAGAATAACTTTTCTTAGCTAACGTTATTTTCTGTTGTGGTCTTTTTTTATGTACCAAAAAACAGCGAGATGAAGAAAAAAAAAAAACAAAAAAAAAGAGGTAATGTTATCTAATATTATTATATTTTTTGTCTATTTTCTCAAATCTATTAATGAATTTAAATTATAAAAATCATAAATAATAATTTAAAGATATTATTATGTAAACTATAAAGAATAAAAAAAATAGAGACTATATTTTGTTATTTTTAGTCTATATATTGATTGGTAACATGTCACTGGATTGGAATCAAAATGTAGCAAGAAGAATTTTGGGGATGGAAATGGCTATATACAATCTTTTGTCACCATCAACAAATTAAAAAATTTGATGTGATTGCATTATTTAGAATCTTGAGCATTCAACCATTTCATGGATTCTATTCAATCAATGAAATGTTTAAAGTCAATAAGCATTTAGAATATGAAAATTCATCCATAAAAACACACATTACCCTTAAATTTCTCAAATCAAAGACCCAACAGAATCCCTTAATTATTGACCAAGGATACCTTCCAAATAATATGTACTAATTGATTTTTCCATTACGTACAAATACACCTTATGTATAAGTATCCTCTCTCTCTGCACTAAACAACTCTCATTTCATTTCTACATTGGTTGGTTCTTGCTTTTGCATCTCTTTCTTACAAGTTTATTTTCCAGATACAGATTACTTGAAAAGTAAACTAAATTCAGAGTTCTACACTGAAGATCATGCAGGCTATTTTTCTACCTAGCAGGTAATTTTAATATTGATTTTTCCTGTTTAAATTGTTTCTGTTAAAATTTCAATTTTATATATTATATTATTGGTTAGTTGGAATGAATCTGTCTAGTAAATTAAAAGAGTGCATGTGTCTAGTATGGTTAGCTAAAACCAGAATTGAATGTTTTCCATATTTTTACGCTTTTGAATCTTATAATTACTTATATATAAAACTAACAGGGAAGAGGATGATTTTTCGGAGGGCACTCTACCCACTCAAAGAAATTAGTTTCAGTCTTCACGTATTAGTAGGCCCAAATAAATATGTGGGTCACGTACAAAAGAAAATTCATTTTTCGAGTAGAAACAATAGTTACCAATTTTTATTATTATATTTAAATTATTTTTGTATGTTTCTTTATGTTTTTTGAAAAAGAACATTCGTAATTTATTTTGGATCAATTCTTTTTCAATATTTCTCAGATTAATCAACTATATTTGCAGAATATCAATTTTTTTATATATAATTTTAATCGGATAAAGTAATTTTATTGCATTTTTTTTAATGACTAAAAGATATAATTGAATCATGTAACAAGAGGAACCTCTTTTGGGGGCCCATACTCCTCATTCGCCCAATGACTGTGTGCATAGAAAGCTGTTAAAGGTCAACTCTGCTTCACTGTCCACAACTGACCTGACTTTTCCTCATTTCTCCGATTTTACCGAGCCATCGAATCCAACGGCTTAGTAGAAGTTAAGCACCTTTTGAGTTTTGAGTTTTGACCTTCCCCTCTCTCTCTCTCATCATTTTCATTTTAACACGATCTCCAATCTCTTTAGTTAGAACCCACAATAAGGATCTGATCAATACCCTGACCCAATTTGCCACGTGGTCGACACCAATTTGCCATTGCCTTTGACTAGCAGGTTGGTCTCACCCCTGGCCTTCTCATTGTTTGAATTAGAATACGCTTTTTCTTTTTCTTTTTCTTTTTCCTTGTGCTTTTGCTTTCCCTTTGATCCATCTCCTTACTCCGTAAGTAAAAAAAAGATTCAACCCATTCTCATTGTTTAAATTGCATAACATAACGTTCCTCGGCAATTGAGTAGTGAAGAAGTTAAAAGACAGGGGGTCAATCAATTGGAGAACTTAGAAGGCCAAGGTTTTTTTCTATATGGT
The DNA here is from genome assembly GCA_029379385.1 of Quillaja saponaria. Taxonomy (NCBI): domain Eukaryota; kingdom Viridiplantae; phylum Streptophyta; class Magnoliopsida; order Fabales; family Quillajaceae; genus Quillaja; species Quillaja saponaria. The sequence continues at coordinate 26,461,144 of CM055610.1, forward strand.
TCTGGAATTATGGCTGTGGAACTTATAACGGGTTCTGGGGATGATAGTTTTGCAGATCCGGCGAGAATGGAAGACAATGCTACTGCCGTTCAGGAAGCTGCGGCTGCTGGCATTCAGAGCGTCGAGAAGCTCATGATGATGATGTCTCAACAAAAGCAGTTCCAGCAGGCAGCGGCGGTGGGGACATCTTCTAGCTCCTCCTGCCAAGCGGCTTTGGATTTTGATGCTGTTGCAGATGTGGCCATGAACAAGTTCAAAAAGGTCATTTCTTTGCTGGATAAACAGAGAACTGGTCACGCCCGTTTCCGAAAGGCTCCTTTGGCTTCCCCACCACCACCGCCATCTCCTCCCTGTCAGTCACTGAGAACCCAAGATTCACAACTGCCTTGTGTTCCCGAAACCCATGATCGACGGAAAACCGATCAAGTTTCTGCCTTCAAGGTTTATTGTCCTACCCCTGTTTTACGTCTCCCTCCTCTGCCTCACATTCACCAGCAGGGGCAGCAAACTATCCCCTTTCACCACCACCAGCAACAAAAGCAGCTGGCCTCGCCCCTTGTGCTGTCAAAGAATGGAATTTTGATAGAGAATAGGACCGACAATGGTACAGCAAAATTTTCATCTTCACCATCTGTTTCTGCTGCGAATTCGTATTTGTCTTCGTTAACAAGGGATACTGATAGTTTTCAACAGCATTCTCAGTCATCTGGATTTCAATTTACACATATGTCACACTCACACCAGATATCTTCTCTGGGTAAGCCACCACTATCTTCATCTTCTTTGAAGAGGAAATGCAATTCTTTGGACAATGCTGCTTTCAAGTGTAATGGGTCCTCTTCGGGTCGTTGCCATTGCTCCAGAAAAAGGTTGGCTTTGTTTTCTATTATTGGTTAATTGACCATTTATTGTTAAATAAGTTTATTAAGAAACTTTGTAATATTTTGATCTTGATTTATAAAGTCGGTATTTGGTTCAAATGGTGCAGGAAATCGAAGATGAAGAAAGCAATAAGAGTTCCAGCAATTAGCTCTAGGACTGCTGACATACCAGCTGATGAGTATACCTGGAGAAAATATGGCCAGAAACCCATCAAGGGCTCTCCTCATCCTAGGTGTGTTTAAATTTTCAGAATGGCAATTTTCTTTGAAATTTTATGTTTAATTCATTGGATTGGTTACAAACGTCTTGTTGAAAAGTTCAGAGCTTTTGATTTCTGAAACATTCTTTGTTATCAAATTTGCAGAGGTTATTACAAGTGTAGCAGCCAGAGAGGATGCCCAGCTCGCAAACACGTAGAGCGTGCTCTGGACGATCCCACAATGCTAATTGTGACATATGAAGGAGAACATAACCACTCCCGGACAGTTTCTGATGTTACACCAGCTGTTGTCCTTGAATCATCGTAGTCTCCTCATCCAAGGGCTGAGTGTTTATGTTCCGTATTTGATCTGACACCTTCTGTATTAAGTAGTATGCAAGGGTTCTGATAGTCAACTCTCGTACTGGGCTCTGTCTCCCACAAAATTATAGGATTATAGGATTCCTTGTCTTCTTCTCTCTGTTTTTGTTTCTTTGTGTATTTTTCTGCTGAAGACTGTTTACAAGGAAAAACAAGTGGGACAGCATTAGGATGTGCATACATGATGGTGGATATTGCTGAGAATGCTTTCTTCTGTTTTACATTATCATATTCTCCCTCCCTTTTAATGCAATAAGATAAAGGAAGTGCTCCACAGTCAACTGACAAAGAGGAATATTGCATTCTTTGACGAGAAGGCATCACTCTGGGAAAATTGATGCTTAAAACTCAATTAAGCTTAGGTTGTAGTGGTTTTGGTGGAGACAGGGGTGTTCGCTAATTGCTAATTGCTGCTTGCTAGGTTCGGTTTAATAATTAATATACCTTCAAATTGTTTTCCTTTTACTTTGCGTTTGAATTAAGAATGGCCTATAAAATTCAAGCCGTGATAAGGAATATTTGACAATCCAAATGTGTTTTGCAGGACTTTCTAGAGGCTACAGTTAATGCTTATATAATAGGTAACAAATGACAACAAAGTCAATATGACCGGTTGAAAATGTTGACTTGATTTCTTTCCCATTAGTATTTATTTGTTGGAGCTGCGTTTTCCGTTTCTAAGAAATCAATGAGACACTGAGAAATTGAAAGGCAATATTGACTAACAGGACAGGTTCATTTTGTCGCAACCTGGTGCACATTTGACATTTGAAATCTTGTTCTAGGATCCTGTATCAAGGGAAATCCACCAATGAAAGTGGCGGCGGGACTCCATGGGCTGGAAGAATATTGGTTGGACCAACTTTGTTTTCTCTGCAAGTCATTTTGTTTAGGGTCTGTTTGAATACAATAAATTGAAATTAAACTATTCAATTTTAATTTTTCTGTATGGCATATATTTTAGAATTAAAATTAATATTTTCAATATAATTCATAGGAACAGTGAATACGATCACCCAATATGAGGTTTTGAGAGTAACAAGTTCCCAAAGATTTGCTCTTCCCCTATTTTGATTGGTAGTATCTAGAGGAATAGGTTAATCAGTAACACGAAGACCATAAGTAGGAAAAAAGTTAATCTGCTGGTTTGTTGTATTGACTCAATAATATTGAGTCCCGTGTGTGCGCGGGCACTCGTGTTTGTGTGTAAGCAAAGCAACTACCAAAAAAAAAAAAAAAGGCTAGCATTGAGAACTTTGTTTTACAGATAGAAGTCTTGGGGAAATTTTAACATAGCGGAAGCAGGAGTAATTCAGAATAAGAATGGAAAATGGATTAAAAGTTTCAACGAATGGTCTAGGCTCTGTCGTCTCTGCTGAACTCCACGGCATCCTTCAAGGAATAAAGGGGTCATCAAGCTTGCAATCAAATTTAAGAATTTCTGTTATAAAATAACTTTGCCAGTTTGAGCCTTTAATACACACATAAAGGGGTCATCAAGCTTGCAAAGAGCTCTTGGCTAGAAACTGAGAGTGCATTACTCATCACAAACTTAAGAGAAGCTAATTCCTCCGTCTGCTAACTGGCTGTCAACAAGTAATTCAAACCTCACACTAGTTCTCTCTATTTCCTATAGGTTTCACTGCCACCCAAAAAATGATTTGGTCAGGGTTGCTTGGACTCTTCTATTGAGCTTAGATCTACCTTTCTGGCAAAAACATTAAACAGTAATTACGACTAACAACTAAAGCAAGTGATCTTTAAACAAAACTTGGAAAGTGTTTCAAGTAGAAAACAAGTAAAGAAACTTACATGTTAAAAACTTTGAGACATCCGCCAGAATACTACCATGTATTCCATCAGTACCCTGTATAATTTTCAAATACAGGCAGTAGAAAATCAATCAATAAATTGGAAAGAAAAGAAACACAGTCATATGGACATATGCCCATGCATAGAAATAGAAACATGAGCATATCTTACAACTAGACCAAAGCAACAAATGGTAGCTTCAACTCCAAACTCACTTCTGCCCTGGTGGACTAAAAAGAAATAAAACCTATAATAGTTAATGAAAAGTGTGTGTTCTTTAGGCTCCTCCCTCCTGTATGTCCCCATCTACCTAACTATACAGGCTAACAAGTATCGTTTTCGGCTTTCCCATATTCCCCAAGAGTTTGGTGCCTGCACAGTCACCACCATATTATTCCGTATTTTGAAGGAGACATTCAATTAACATTTGCAATCATCAAACTTTCCTTATTTATTTTTCTTTTCTTTATGGGTGAAATATGGAATGAAAAAAAAATCAACTAGTAGATGTAGGCTCTGCCAAGCCAGAGTTTAAAGGTGCAAACCGATGTTCAGCAGGTAGTAAGGTCCCTTGAAACAAAATTAACAACATCCATAGTCCAAGCAGGTGCTCCCCATAAAATAGAAGCAATAACATGGTTTAGCTGAAGGCCAGCAATCCAAAAGCATCAATGACCTACATTCATGTCTGATAATCAAACGAGAGATCATATCTTAATTTCATTGATAATAACAATTGTTCAATGCTTGAAACAATTTCAAGACTTCCACTAAGCGGCTAGAAGGAAGCCCAACAGGCCTGTTATAACTTACTACCTTACCTTCATCATTTCTTAAAAGTCCACCTGTTCCAGCCACCCCCAGTTGTAGAAGGAAGATCACCCGTATTAAGTTTATTTACGTCCGGGGAAGGTTTCCATCTGACACAAACCGAAGTGTTTCTTGTTCACATGACACCAATAACATTTCCGCAATTGCTAGTCTAATACCTTCCATAACCGGGTTCCACACATCTGGAATAGGAAAATTTCCAAAAGGTTCATTCATTTCAGGTCCACCATAAGTCTAACAGAAAATGAAAATACAATTCAAAGAAACTCCATTAACAGAAACTGAAAGATTAATGGAGTTAGATTTAAAAATCTCAAATCCAATTCCTTTATTCGATTTTTTTTTTGTTAGTTTGTTCTTCAAGTCAATCTATACATTCTATTCTCTCTATAAGGGAAAAACACTCAACTTCATATTAACTACAATACTAGTTGGGAATGTAAGTATTGCACGTGTTGGTCTTTCCCCCAGTGACTTTCATGGAAATGCTTCAAGAACATGCATAAGAATGTAAGAATGTTTATAAAATAGAGAACCTACCAACTTCATTATTCAAATTAAATGAATCCTGTATCTATCAGGATGTCCAATATAACACTCCTATCATGGCAAACGTCATATATCTTCACTGTCATTAGCAGCTATCAGCTATACATGGGAAAGGGTTTTGTTTAGAATGCAAAGAAGTACAAAGAAAGAAACTAAATGTTAAATCCAGTTGAGCATGGGGTTTTACAAATTCAGAAATCATCTGAAACACACAAGGGCCACAGGAACAAACCATATAATGTATCCCTCTTTTTTCGTATGTTCAAGCTCAGAAATCAGCATCACTACATATTCCAATTTTTGTTATGGGGGTATAAGGATAGAAGCTTAGGGATTGTCAAATACAATTGATTAGATTATATACATGCTATCAGGTTTTTCTAATATAAGCCAAACTTTAAAACATGCCATGTCAAACTAAAAGTTTTCTTAGAACTTAGATGTAAACACATATCATAACTTACAGACAGTGAAATAAGTGAGGGCACCATCCTTCCACGCAGGTCAAAGAAACCACCTCATCAGCATGTAAACCACATTTCGAGTTAAACATGATTTTCTTGTGGAACAATCCACATAATTTACCAAATTCTGCTCCCGTCCATCAATATGAACGATAAGCCACCCTTCACAATATTTTTCTTCCTTCAATTTCCAACCCTCTGGTTAGGCACACCAACAAAAATTGCTCCATCACCTGAAAAATCAAGTGTTGACAAGTATTACTGCTTCCTTCAATCGGTAAAAATACAAAAAAATTTAGGATTTTTTAAATTTTTTTTAAAGAATAAAAATCATGCTGATCACTGGCCGTACCAAATGCAAGTTGTGTGATCGCCCGACTGATTTTTCTTAGTACCTTTTTTTAAATTTTCTCGCCAAGCAAACAGAATCTTGAACCAGTAAAGCGGTCACTCCCTTGGAATTCCATCGAAAGAACGAAATTATATTCTTCGATTTTGCCCTTTCAAGTATGCTCGGAGTTTTCTATACATCCAAACAAATGACAAAAGAAATGAAACTAGAAGGCCGACATTGAAATTTCAGAATATGAAAAAAAAATTGAGAATAGTTGGACGACAAACGAGACCAAGACGAGATAAGTAGCATACCCACCTGAGACCAAACTCTATAGGGAAGCCCTAAATTCGAATCTCCGATACTCAGAGACTCAGAGGTAAAGGCCGATTGCTTTTTAGGGTTTGGATCATCAACGTATCTTTTATAAGCCCGGTCTACTTTAATCAACAGCAACGGCAACTTAGCTTAAACTTTAAGCTCGATACGTCACCGTACCCTACGCGGTTCGCGTACTTTGTAAGCCCAAGTCCGTGGTATTTTAAAATTTTAAAATCTTAAATTACAGCATAAATATTAAGCCCAATACCTATAAATCTCATTCAGCATTACATTTAGTCACAAAAGCTTCTTTAAGCCCAATAAAAACTTTTCCTAGCAACAAAAAGCCCAAGTGGAAATTTCTTGTTATTGGGTGAACTGGTCCAAACAAAATTAGTTATTATTTTTTTTTTTCACAAAAAATGATTAGAAACTAGAATGTCAAATCATGGGATGAAAAGTAGCATCATTCTCGACCCAATAATCTAATGAGTTAATGAATTTAATTTGTTGAATCTCATATCGTGGATTTGTTCCAAATTGCGTCAATCATCAAACCGAATATATTGAATATATTTTTATTTTATCTTTACTTAATTCTTCTCCACTTTAATAACAACCTATCATTATTTTATAACTATTAATTTATTTTTTATTAATTCTTCTTGATATTAATAAATTTATAATATTTTAATAATGATATCTCAATAATAATTAATACTACATTTCTACATGTTTTTATATAATAAGTTCATAATAAAAAAAATTAGCTTTCAGAATTAAAATAAATATTAAGAATATAATTTTTATGATTATAATATAATTTTTATCATAATTAAATTTATATTTGTTAATAATTATATGTTAATAGTAGTTAAACTTGATTTATCAATTTCCTAATAATTATGTTATTTTTTCATTATTCTAAAATTTATGAATTTATTTTTTTAATACTATGAAATAAAAACTATTAAGAGTATAATTTTTATAATTATAATATTATTATTTTAATTTTTAATTTTTTTCCATTTTAACAATTAAAATATATATATTTATCTACTTGTTTATGAGTATAAAAAAAGTTTAGTGGAGTAAATTTATTTTATTAATTATTCTTATAAGTTTTTATTATTTTATAAATACTTTTAGTTATTATTTTACTTCAAATAAATTATTTATTTTATTTTATTATTTTTTTATTTTCTTTTATTTTTTTATTTTAATATTAAAATATGATTGTAATTATTTTATGAATATTAATTTTTTTTGTCATATTAAATTTCTTAATTTTTTTTATTCAATAAATTACAAATACAATATCATAAACACTATTGGCATAAAAATAGATTTGATCTAAGCTAGCTTGTACTCGAACGCACGTGGAGGGTTGGATGATAAAACTGTCGGTGATCAAACTTAAAATCCGGTGGCATAGAGGTACCTATATACATTGGTCTATCTATGACATAATAATACCAGCCAATCAATATTCAAGTTTCCAAGTTTCTAAGTTAGAGGAAAAAGGATAAGTAGTAGGCCGGCATGTTCCACTTTCCTAAAATTCCCATTATAAAGTAATCATCAAAACATTAAAAAAAAAAAAAAACGGCTTGCCACTAATTAGTATCTGTAGCTCTCCATTAGCATTTAAAACCAAGAAAAAAAACAAGAACAGTGCCCGATGACAAGACAATTTGATAGATATTGTCGTTGATTATTATACATCTACAGTGTGGTTGGACTCTTCTGAGCTGGACCACATGCTTACACAGTTTCACTACAATGGGAGTAGTTGAGAATTTTGCATGTCCGCCAAAATCCTTTCGCCTTTAATTTTACTTCCTCTCCATCTCAAGTGGCAATCAGGGACGGATAGCATTCCACATGTGAAAACTTGCGGTACAAGGGAGAAAAAAAACAGAGAAGAACAAAAATTGGGACCATATCTTTTCTTTTTTTTATAAGTAGGACTATATCCTTTTATCTTCAGCAAAAGCATTTATTTTTTTTCATGTTTTATGTTAAAGAAATTTTATGATTGTGAACAGTAACAATGGAATGTACAATCAAGTGAATTTTAATGCAATGAAAGCTTCATTGTTTATCGGATGAAATTATTACACTTGCCATATTACACAGAAATAAGAGAATGAATTGATCCTGCATACAGTGCCTGCAAAACTTCGAAACAAGATATAATTATATGAAAAGAAGAAGAAGATTTCTGTATCCATTTCCAATTTTCCATGCATGCCTTGGCTGCAGAACAAAAGGTCAAGGTGTAGGAGCCATCTCAGGAATTGTAGAAACTGGACCATTATGGTATAGAAATTTACAAGGAATATAAGCATTAGTCCATACGCGGGGGCAAAATCTTGGGACCGCAAAGAAACTTGCACATTCTGCAAGTGATCTCTGGAATGGAAGACCAGGAATGCAATTGTTCCTAATATCAAGAACACCTCTTTCCATCAAGTTCGTACACAAAGGCCCTATAAGCGTAAAATAATTACCGGATAGCGATAAATTCACTAAATTCCCCAGCTCACATATCAGCTCTGGTACAGTACCATAAAATAGGTTATCTGCGAAATTCAGCTGCTCCACCTTGTCAAGGCAAACCAATGAGAATGGCAAAGGACCTGTTAACTGATTGTTGGCAACATCAAACACCATCGCCTCCTTAAAATATCCAATTTCATATGGCAAACAACCTGTTAACTGGTTGCCTAAGAACAGTACCTCTGTCAGAGAGGACAAGGCTTTAGGAAGGCTTCTTGGGATTGGACCCGTGAATTTGTTATTTGCTAACGCGAGAAGAAGAATATGGGTGAAGACCAAATTATCTGGAAGCCTTTGCATGAAATTGTTGTTGTTGATAAATAAAGCATCTAGATTCTGTGTGAATAATTGAGATGGGACTACCCCAGAGAAGAGATTGAACCGAATGTCCAAGAATGTTAGGCTGCTCATGCTTAGGACAGCCGTGGGAAATGGACCAGAGAATTGGTTGTTGCTTATGTCAAACTCGTAGAGATAAGGGAGGTTGGCAATTTTGGGGGATATGGTTCCTGCAAAATTGTTAGTATTTGCATGGAACAGAGCAATATCAGGAAGCTGATCAATGAAGCCGTCCAGGGAAGGAGCACCCAATTGGAAGCCATTAAAATCAATGGAGGCCACAGCAATAGCGGAGTTATTGTCTGGAGGATTATCACAGTAAAAGCCTTTATAGCTACAAATATCTGATCCAACCCAGGATTTAGTGATTCCTAGAGGATCAGAGTTGATGATTGACTTGAACTTCTGGATTATAGGGTACACTACAGCAAGCCTTTGGTCTACAAATTCGAGAGCATCTGTTACAAGAGTTACAACAGCTGGTGCTTGAAGGGTTGTTAACTTTGGACATTGGGCTGTAGTGGCTTTAGTGTCAAATTCAAGATTGCAACCTCTGCTTGGGCTTCCTGCACCTTCACCACCTCTGCTACTATGGCCCCTGCGGTCATTGACGAAGTTTAGTGTGTCTCTGTTGGCACTATAAGCTGAAGTTTGGACAGTGAGGTAGGCTACGAGGATGTACAAGGTTGAAATTACAGTTTTTGGAGGCATGCTAAGCATTTTGTTTCTTCCCTGGAATTTGTTTCCTCATTGATCGTTTTCTAAGCAAGAGGAGGCAAAAACTAGTGGCATTGTGGTACAAAGCACAAAAGAACTCACCCACTGGAGAATTTATAATGAGAATAGTTGGGCACTCAGCCGCAAAGATTAGTTGGAGGCTCAGAGGTATCTGAAACGTTTAATATATCTACCTACCACACGTCTTCTACTAGTTCTACTTTTTAGGCTTTTAGCTTCATGAAATGAACATTACCAACCAGTATAAGAGTTATAGGCTTCCAGTTGTTTTCAACAAAGGGCCTCCTGCACAGGATAAATGCTAGCATTCCATGGAAGAGATGGCAAAAGAGTAGTTGTCCACATTGTTGAAAGCAATTATTTTCTTGGAATACGTGTGCTTACTGAAACACCTGCAAACAATTTGATTTACAATTACATGCTGGCATACCACAAATACTAATAATCAGAGTAGATTATTCCTGTTTTGTAATGGAGGTCTAGTAATTAGGCTGCAATTGGGAAAAAAACAATAATAAAAAAAAATATATATATATGAATACCCATATTTTCAAAATTCAAACCTTCACTATTCCACATATTGTTGTTTCTTTTACGTGTTTGCTAAGTGGGAGACATCATATTAGGTTAGGTTGATATGAAGATTTTATACGATTGTTTTTGTTTTTCCCACTTTTTTTTCTCATGTTCGGGTAGTAAGAACGAGGAGTAACTTTTCCTTTCCTCAAAAGATAAAAAAAATTCAAAGTGACAAAGTGGAGCAAAAATTATATCTTTAGTGGAAAATACTAGGTGCTACTTCAACTGCGTCTCTGTGGCCATATATTAATACTAGAGAAGCACTCTATAGAGTTCATGGCAGGAGTGCACTTGGTACTACTACAATACTTACTGCCTACATGGCTTCTAAATCATAATTGTAGTTCAAGTATTTGGTAGTAGTTGTCATTATTTCCGAACACTTTCAATAGTGGTTATGTCTTTTTCAGTGGTGGTTGATGTGTTGACAGTTGACGGTAGGTGGATGAAGTTACTAATAGGTAAGAATCGACATAAATTGTCTGTAGTTGTGGTCGATGTATATTATGATGTGTGATCATAAATAAGTGATTATCAATAATAAACATATACAAGAATTGTAAATTTTAACCTCTACTCATAAGAATTAAAAATTTTATTTTATAATTGTTTCTCTATTCCTGTGAATTGAAATGAAAATTTTAATTTTAATTCTTAAAATTACAACAAACAAAAGAATTAAAATTAAACATTTCAATTTCAGTTCATTACATTCAAAAAGACTCTAAACAAAATGACTTGTTGAGAAAACAGAGTTGGTCCAACCAATATTCTTCCAGCCCAATGGATTCAGGCCCCCATTTTCATTTGGTGGATTTCCCTCAATTCAGGATCCTAGAACATCTTCAAATGTCAAATGGGCACCCGGTTGCAACAAAATGAACCTGTCCTGTCAGTCAATATTGCCTTTCAAATTCTCAACGTCTCAGTGATTTCTTAGAAAAGGAAAACGCAGCTCGAACAAATAAATACTAATGGGAAGGAATTCATATTGTCTTTGTTTTCATTTGTTACCTATTATATAAGCATTAACAGTAGCCTCTCAAAAGTCCAGCAAAACCCATTTGGATTGTCAAATATTCCTTACCACGGCTTGATTTTTATAGGCTAATCTTCTTTCAAACGCAAAGTAAAAGGAAAACTACTTGAAGAGGTATATTACTAAACCGAACCTAGCAAGCAGCAATTAGCGTACACCCGCTGTCTCCACCAAAACCACTACCACCTCAGCTTAATTGAGGTTTAATCATCAATTTTCCCAAAGTGATGCCTTCTCGTCAAAGAAAAAAGGGTACAGGTCTACAGAATTTAGCACATTTGCCTTCATCGAGGTGACTATCAAACGTTTTCTGTCTGATGACTCTGAACAATATGCATATTCAGTCATTATAATGCTCTGGATATTATCTTTGAATATTATTTTTGGCCTGATATCTTCGAATCCTTTTACTCTTCAGAGCAATTGGGAACATTACTATACTTGAGCCTTCTGAAGTACAATGCTGTCAGTCTGTGTTGTTGATGTAGCTGCTGAGAACTATGTTAATGACGGCAGAATATATGAAAGATGTATGTATACTGTTATTCAAAGTCTTTCTTTTTAACATTTAAAGTCAATAAAACTGTTGATTCTAATTGCATATGTAGGATTTATTGTATGCTACATTCCTTACTCTTGATGATAATGGCACTTATAATTTATATATTTCAGATAATCCATGCTTATCCTTATTTATTTGGTCTTTGGGTCTGTATTAATTATAACAGAAGAAAACAAAAAAGCATTCTTCCTTGCTTAATAGGGAGGAAAAGGCGCTTCACTTCTCACTTTATTTGAAGCTCACTTTATTTGAAGCATGTCCCCAAAGGGTTGTTAAAAAATAGGATTTACAACTATTTTGTGGCTTGTTTCTAAATTATGTAGTATATCAGAAATTTAACAAAATTGTTGAGTTCATGAATCATGCCTATAACGCAATACTTGATTTTTGATGGACGGTATCATGCTAAAATTATTTGCTAATGATGAATTCTTGAACGGCAGAAATGAAAATTTGGAACATGTATGATATGGCAAGCATTTGTTCACTTGAATTGTTTTAATCATTGGAGTTGAAATTTGATAACATTGGGCATGATCCACATGAACAAATGGAGTAAGTACTCCCAAATTGGTTATTGGTTGCCTCTGAAAAAGGTCAAAATTCGAAAAGAACTCTACCCTGGTTACTCAGAAAGGCCCAAGAGCGGCGAAGTCACATGACACCGCCCCAGCATCGAAAGCTGAAAATTCTAACCAACATTGCGACAGTCTTCCTCCAAAAAGAAGAATATGAAAAGCACAAGAGCGTGGGTCTCGTAGGTTGAGGCCAATTGGGTGGGCCGTGGCCGCGAAGCTATCTGTTAAAATAAGTGCTTATATACAGCATATATACAGTAGTTTTGTATTTATTTATGCAGGAAAAAGTAAATAGTTACAGTTATATCCGTCATATTATAGTTTCCTCCCCCTTCTATTACATATGCCTGACCTTCACGTGTTTCTGACCAATGCAGTCAGACAGCTGCTCCTCAGCTTGTACATCCTCTTGTCACGTACTGCTCGCTCCTCTTCTCATAGGGCCATGCTTCTTTCTCTGTTTCTCTCCCTCTACTGTACTGTGAAGCCTGCATCTTCAGCTTAAAACAGTGAATTGAATGGACCATTTTTTACTTGAAAAACAGGAGGAAACTGGGGAAGATAGAAAGAGAGCTCAGAGGTATATTTTTCTCCTTGGTAGTTATTAGTATTCAGTAGTAATATTTAGCTGCCCTTCTTCAAAAATGTTCAAGAGAAAACAGAAACATTTTCACATGTTGTTGTTTGTTCTATCAAATGCCTTTGTTTTGCTATCTCTTTGCCACTTAGTTGCTCCTTCTAGGCCTGTTCTTACCCATCCTATTCCTGCATTTAACTTATTAACACCCTCTGATGCTAATGCCCTTTTGCTATTCAAATCCAAAGCTGATCCTAACAATCACATCCATTTCTCTCCAAACACTTTTTCTGCCTCCCACATTTGTCATTGGGAAGGTATCAAATGTGCTGGACAAAAGATGGTTCGCCTCGTTCTTCAAAGTTTAGATCTTGGCGGTGTGTTTGCTCCGGACACATTGTCCCGCCTTGACCAGCTTCGTGTCCTGAGTTTGCAAAACAACTCACTCACGGGACCGATTCCTGATCTCTCCGGTCTCGTTAATCTCAAAAGCCTTTTCCTAGACCACAACTACTTTACAGGTCCTTTCCCTCCTTCAGTCCTCTATCTTCATAGGCTTCGAACGTTGGATTTCTCTCACAACAATCTCTCTGGTTCGATCCCCACCTGGTTATCCAGCCAAGATCGGTTTTACTACCTCCGTCTAGATTGGAACAGGTTCAATGGAACCATCCCCCCACTCAATCAATCTGCTCTCAAAACTTTCGACGTCTCCGGTAACAATCTCACCGGTGCCATTCCCGTGACACCAACGCTGCTCCATTTTGGGTCCTCTTTTGCTTTTAACCCAGGGCTTTGTGGCGAAATTATTCACAAAGAGTGCCACCCAACTGAACCTTTTTTTGGACGAACGGTACCAGTAGCGAATGCGCCTCCACCAACGGTGGTGGTTGGGCAGAGCGCTCATGTTCATGGTGTTGATAACTTCATCACAAAACCATACAAGAAAAAGCACAACAGAACCGCCATGATCATAGGGTTCTCATCAGGGGTTTGCCTACTAATTGGGTCGCTGGTCTGTTTTGCAATGGCTGTCAAGAGACAGAGGAATTATAAGAAAGGCTCATCTACTCCTATAATGGCTTCGGATGCAATGGCCACGGCTGAAGCGGCAGCCGCAGTGCAAATGGAGCAAGAGAAGGAATTGGAAGAGAAGGTGAAGAGGGTGCAAGTGACGCAAGTGGCCAAGAGTGGGAGTTTGATATTCTGTGCAGGTGAGGCTCAGCTATATTCATTGGACCAATTGATGAGAGCTTCTGCCGAGCTATTGGGGAGGGGGACCATAGCGACTACTTATAAGGCCGAGTTGGATAACCGTCTGATTGTCAGTGTGAAGCGGCTTGATGCTGCTAAATTGGCGGCGGCCACTAGCAAAGAAGCGTTCGAGCGGCATATGGAATCAGTTGGTGGGCTTCGGCACCCCAATTTGGTTCCCCTGAGAGCTTATTTTCAGGCCAAGGAAGAGAGGCTCCTTATCTATGATTACCAACCCAATGGCAGTCTCTTCTCTCTGATACACGGTAAGCTTTCTTGCTCTGTTTCATCTCAAACTTCCTAACACTACTCAGTTAGTTAGGCCATCATAGGAACGACTCTGTTGGATTCGACAGCTTACAAATTTCCATGGGATGAATCAACGGTAGGACTTGGACTTAGGAAGGCACATGGAAAAGTCTTTTTACATGTGATGTACTAAATTTTGTAGTATCCAAGTTTTTACACCAGCACCGAGAATCTTGGTGCCGGCAAGTCAGGGAATTGGCTTTGTCGGTAAACTACGGATACATAATTAATTAAGCACATGTCTCAATGAATATTGAATTGCTCGTGTCCTATCTTGGGAGCCCAAGCTGGCATAGATGCTTGCATGCTCATGAGTTATAAAAAAAAATTAAAATGTAAAGCCATTCAATCAATTGCCAAAATTGTTATTTTGATATGAATAAAGAATGAAAATCCCTTTTGTTACGTATGCAGGTTCAAAGTTAAGCAGGGCAAAGCCACTTCATTGGACATCATGCTTAAAAATTGCAGAGGACGTAGCTCAAGGCCTCTCTTACATTCACCAAGCGTGGAGGCTTGTCCATGGAAATCTCAAGGCATCCAATGTCCTTCTTGGTCCGGATTTTGAAGCATGTATCACAGACTATTGCCTTTCTATCTTGGCTGATCCATCAAACTCTGATGAAAACCCTGATTCCACAGCATACAAAGCTCCAGAAACTCGAAACTCAAATCATCAACCAAGCCCCAAGTCTGATGTTTATGCATTTGGGATATTGTTGCTAGAACTTCTGACAGGGAAACCTCCTTCACAGCACCCACTTTTAGCTGCCGATGATGTGGTACATTGGGTAAGATCTATTCGGGAAGACGACAGTGGGGATGACAACAGGATGAGTATGCTTCTTGAGGTGGCTACAGTTTGTAGCATGACCTCTCCTGAGCAGAGACCCACAATGTGGCAGGTGTTGAAGATGTTGCAGGAAATTAAAGGCATTGTATTAATGGAGGATACGGACCTGGACCATGTACTGGGAGACCCTAATTATTCTTGTACCACTTGATTAGTAATTCATCGAAAAGATATACTCCTAGATTTCTACAATTGAATTCCTGTTTTAAGGAGTCTTTTTAGTTTTTAGGCTTTTGGCTACATATTAACTTATCAACAAAAAATTATATTAACATACACGGGATATTTCCTTTCTTTCTTCTTTGCAATAATAGAATGGAGGTGGGGAACTTGATATCTCATTCATTGTGGCTGCTGGTTCCAGTGGGCCAACATATCATCAATCATCTTGTGTAGGAGCCAAATTGCAAAAGAACATTATACCAAAAAATGTACTTTCCTTTTCCATTTTTCCGTATTGTGGTTATTGTTTTCTTAGTTTCTCCATGGAGTTAATATTTTGGAAATCGTCCAAAAACTCAAATTAGTTACTAAAGTTTTATAAACTTTAAAATACTTGTTAAGATACATGTCAGAAATACAATAATTGATATTTAATATATTATATCTCACTGAAATTATAATCAATTATTATATTAAATAAAAAAAATTAAAATATATTACAAGTGTGCTAAGGATAGAACTCAGTTAAATAAACTATAAAAAAAATTACAACGAAATTAATTTCATATTTCCATAAAAATCAAAAGGCTAGAAAGCAAATGCTTAACAAGGCTGCCATCTGCTTGTAATGTGCAATGTTGAAGTATTGCTCTAATTCCACTGGTGTAGGCATAATTAAAGTTCAATAAATTTTCTTTAGACTACAAATACCTCACTCCATGATCATTCTTTTCCAATTTCCTCGTGTGTTTCCTGACAATGGTTTGGACCTCGGGCGTAGTCTGACCCATACAAATTCTACAAAGTCTATGAAGCCCAATAAAGTAAAAGCCCAGTAATGAGCCCAAATCTACTCTGAAATAATCTGGAATCCATTTTCCACTTCCCGTCTCTCAGAGAAAGAAGAAGCGGTGCTGGTTCTCTGCAGAATCTGCTAGAATAATCTACCATGATTATTACATAGTACGAAGTTTTTAAATGTTTCTTTCGTGTTTACAAGAACCCAGACCTGGTTTTATCCTTTTGAATCTTTGTATGAAAATTTTCGATTTTAGATACAAAGGAAATCGTAGATATATATAGAATTAGTAGTAAAAACCTAAAAGCGTGAAATGCTAGATACCATGGACCGCAAAGACACAGAGATGATGGAGGCCGAGATGGAAACACAGCAGGAGCTGCCATCGAACACCAGCCAAAATGACGTCGTTAGGGAATTACTCACATTGGCTCGCCAGCTTATCAATCAAGGAAAACCTTCCCAGGCCCTCGAAGCGGTAATTTGATCTTCTTTCTTTCTTTCGTTCTTTAAATTTCTGTTTTGTTTTGTCTTTTTTTTTTTTTCAATTTCGAAGCTTCACGGGTTTATTCGTTTATGGAACACTTGCTTACTCGCACATATCTGATTTCTTTTCTACCCAATTTGGCTATTCAAGAAAAAGAAAAAGAAAAAGAAAAACTTTGTCGCTCTTTGAGCCGCACAAGAAAATCACAGTCTTGACTGCTGAGTTCCTTGATTTGGATGCTAATATTCAACTATCTTAATTGTCTGTTGGTTGACTGAAAGAACTGCTTTGTCCTGATTCGCCATCTCAACCTTTTACTTCTAAGTTTACTTTTTCAAGTGATACTTATTGGGAGATTGTACCCTTCAACTGCATTAATTAATCTTCGAGTAGATGATTATGTTAGTCTTTTAGAGAGTTAATGCAATGACTGGGATATATTTTATATGACTGAACCAATTATAGATTGGAAAGTAATGCTATACCTAGTGCCACAACATTTTCTTTTGTCCCCGTTTAGATTTAGATCTTGTGACAGTTGCTATAGATACCCATTAAATAAGTGAGTTGCATATCTCAAGCTAGAGTGTTATACATGCTAGGGGCTAGTAACAATTAAGCTTATGCGAATAAGGTAGAGTGTTTATCCATTGCCAAAAACTAAAATGAACTTAAATATGGTAGTAAGATATGCTAATAAGAACAAAACTTACCTGGTGATGGTAGAAAGCATTTTTTATTGCTACTTTATTCAACAAAAAATGGACATTATTGGACATCTTGGGGGTGGAGGGGAGAAGAAGAAAGATTTTAGACTATACTCATGAGAGCTCCTTGAAGCGATCTCATACTTTCTGAATGTGACTCTAGGAGATGATCTGCTTTTCATTATCGGTACCCGGCCTTATGTGCTTGAGTATTATCTGTTGATCTCTGTGGCATAGCATGTGGACAGAGAGTGCAGATTTTCCTGTAACTGGTACTTATGCTAAGTCTGGAACAGGTGGTTGTCGCAGTGAAAACCAAAGGTGGGGATGAAGCTGTATTTGAGTCCTTGCATCGTGCTCGTGAGTTGTACAAAAGTAGACTGCAAGAGAACGCTGCTGTTGATCAACTAGCTTCTTTGTTTGCTGAGTGTGCAATTGCTGAAGCTCAGCCTATAAAACCTGAATCATCAGCTGATAACACTGCTGGTCCATCATTTACTCCAGATACTCGTGAAAACTCTATACTGGCAGAAACTGGCAGGATGAAAATAGTATTGGATGCATTCTCGGATGGGAGCAGCTTCATCTGCTTACAGTGTGGGGGTCTTGTCAGTAATCACCGCAAAGACGAGCACTATGCATACTGGTGTTGTCAACTCTGAAGCGTTGGTATGCGGACTGGACATCTGCAATGATGATGCATGGCATCTTGATTTGCATCATTACCAAGTGTGTGTGTTTTCTCACATCATAACATGGCAGTGATATCTTCTTTCTGACGATTGCACATGCTAGGTGGAAGTACTTGGGAACAAACTTTTGAATACCCAATGCAGAATTTAGAGAGGTCACGCATCGATTGAATAACCAAAATTTATTCATTTGAAGTGTTAAATCTATTAATCCAGGTGTGATTAAGTTGTCAATATAGAAGCATCGAGTTGTCAGATTGTTATACATACGAACTTTCATGTTAAGTATTTTGGATGAAGCCAATAGTCACTTACTCTGGCTGTGTTCTAGTTTCTCCTGATATCTGTATTTTGTGAAGTAAATCAAACTTAACTACTGTACATTTATGGATTCTGTTGGAACTTAAATATTGCAAAATTGGCTAGTCTTACCTCCGCTCTTTACAGAGGTCAGGCAGTTTTGTTGTAGAAAAGATAGTCTGGTTGTCCATTTAAATTGGGGGAAATTTGGAGTGCATAATCTCAAGACATGGTAGCGCTAGCGTGAACACTTTCACTCAATGAGCATTCCGAATTTACGGTTGCAGTATTTCCTTTGACATGTATCATGAGGCAACCGTGGAAGAGTTAACTCAGAATCAAAGTTGCCTGAGGAACTGCTATGTGTATGGCCAAAATGGCTTTGCACAGACGCTCATTTTTTATTTTTCTTATCCATGGGGAGCTCTGAATCCGTGTCTGAACTTTAACAACCCCGACTTGGGAATCTGAATCCATCAATATCTGTGAACATTGACAGCTGATCGTGTCTTTTATTATCCATGAGGTATTCACTATTCGAAATCATCCTCGTTAACTTTTTGAAGCTTGAGCCTTTCTTGTCTTCGGCCGAGCTGAAAGATAAGTTCATGCATATAAACATGAAAGGAATGAGGGAAAGAAGTAGCAATTGACTGATTGTTACTGCATTAACAAATAGAAGTTGTGCAGGGATTAAATAACTTTGCATAGAGTAGCCACTGTGATTTACAGTTTACACACAAAAACAAGCACTACAAAGAGAAACTTCTTTACAATAATTCCCTTTGATGGTATGTAACAGAAAACTGCAATCTACAGTTCTGTGGACAAAATCAATATTGTGCTTGTACACAATAAGAGCGAAAATTGCAATAATGAATCATATTACTCTTAATACTTTTTCTTGTGGTGCTATGGACAGACAATATACCCAAGACATCTACGAGTACCTACTACAGCAAGATCTCCTTCACTAATGCATCAATACAATCCCAATTGCACCTTCCGGTTACTATTGCGAGTAATATTCTGGCAGAATCAAATTGCACTTTACAAGATACTCCAAATGTAGCAATTTCCAGGAGTTAGTATTGAATGCTCCAAGACTATACTACAGTATATTCTTCAGCAGCCATTTATGTTACACTGCTTTCATCGAGACATGATGTAACACAGTCAAGTAAAGAAATAATTGGAAATCAAAGGGAAGATATAGAATCTGAGATTTTGTCATAAGATCTAGATCACTAGTAGGATGGTTCAAGTGAAGATGTTTTTCCAACGAAGTTATTACCTGCAGTTATTGGCATGCTCATTGCAAATGCATGGTGTTGAGGATCATGCTTGTAGGTCAAAAAATTGAATATACGGAAAAAAATAGCCAGCTAATCGTGGAGGATCACATAATATGTGGCAGAGCTTGTGGGCGAGGCCTTGTTCTCATGATTGTTTCATCACTGTGCCGAATCCATTCTGAAAGTCTCCATGGCTTCTGCCACTTCCATTTAAACTGTAGTAGCCACTGGTGATGACTTCTTTTCCACCTCCATAACTTCCCAGAGCCTTGTCCTACCATTGCTAATTTTTTCATTGACAGCTGCCCAATGGATACCATCTGCACTGACAGAAAATCTCACTTTCATAGTCCAGTATAAAGGCATATAGCAGTCTCATAACCAAAAGGAAAATAAATTTAACCTTTCTACTCTGATCTATAAATGCCGCTGAATCTCTAACGGAGCCATTGGCAATGCCTGCAGTATACTTGAGTTGTTTCTGTGCCGGCACAGAGATTGTAGACAAGGGACCACTCATGTCTTCTTCAAAGTGTTTCAACGAATTTTGAGGGCTCCCCTGTTGACGTCCAGTTGTTAAATAATAACAATTGCCAATAATATATACTTAATTTTAACTTCAATTTTGATGTAAGATTTAAAATAGGTTTCCTATTATTATCAACTTTCATGGTTATATATATATATATATATATATATTTATATATAAATAGAACTTCGCCATAATGACATGTAATCTTACAGAAGGTGATGTAGCCAAGGTGGCTGCAACAGCTTGCTCTCTCAGTTTTAGCTCCTTCTCAGTTTCCTTTCTTCTTGTTTCACTCTGCCGCAATAAGCCTACAAGTTCTTTAATTTGTTCTTTCATTTCCCTGATCTCCAAATCCTTCTCCCATAATTGGCATCTGCAGAAAAATGAATACTCATGTCAGTTATACAGATAAAAAATACCAGCAAATCACTACAGATTACTCATAGTGAGATCACAAATGAGTGCATATAAAGATCAAAATTTGCATGATGAATAATGTCATTAGTTCAATTTGATATTCAAGATCTCTACTCTTTGCATCATCAAGTGGAAGTATCTTTAGCTAGTTCCACACACAAAAAAAGGCCTGCTTTGGAAGAATTGGTCAACTGCTCTTTCCTTCCTGGTCAGATGAATATATTAGGTAGCATATCAAGAAGTTTCTAGAATATTAATTTGTATATTCTTGGAATCTCCCCCTCTATACTGCAACTATATCTTCTTTCTTTGTTTTATTGATTCAGAAGAACAATACCAAATAACAAATGCTAATTTTGGTCAGTGAAGGAATATAAGGAAAAAGTAATTAGGTTTCACTTAAAACATTTAGGTTTAAGAAACACCTTGAATCTGCAAGAGAATTAAACATAAATTGGAGCAGATTCTTTGCATCTCCCATTGAACGCAACTGGTTCCAACGTCCACGGTTAGTGAAAGCACGCTCTCTTTCTTCTGCCTCGGAAAGTTGTGAAGCCATCGATACAAGTGAATTAGATGATATGCTCAACATATTTTCAAGTGAAGATATTCTGGCCATTCTTGCATTTGGGGACATGGATGATAATCTGTTAAAATGAGAAATCAGTAAATCAACCAGAGAGGAAGCAAGACAATTGAGGTATTCCTTGATATCTTCCATGTGGAACCATTTAAAGAAGTCATAGATACAGAAAAGAAGTCAGGAATGAGTAAATTAAAATTCTTTTTAAACAAAATTATACCTAGCAAATCCATTCCTTCCTCTTGGGGGACTAAGGCCCTTAGAAACAAACTCATCCACTTGCTTCAGAATGGCTAACTCTTCAGCAAGGGCAGCACGCCTGGAAATTGAATCATAATACATTAGGCTACATCTATAGAGTAAAGAACCACTTATTAAATATATGTTTATCCTACATACACTTGGCTCTGCTTTTCATATTCAAACCGGACTTCATTCACATTGACCATGACCTCTAGCTCATGATCAAGCCATCGCTGTAAGGATTTCTCATTGCTCTGTAGATGCAACATAAACCAAATGGATTCAGCATCACAAAAGTAGCAAAAACATCTAGGACTGGGGAAGCAGAGATCATTACCTGCCCATTTGGTCCATTTCCATTGGTAATAACTGGAAGATAGAACACAATTAGAAAATGATACAAAGGAATGAGTCTACACATTACGCATTATACACCCCATGTTTTTGGCAAAATCACAGCACCTCTTGTATAAGGCATTGCTAGATAATTGAGGATTCTTTAATCCATCAGCAGTATCAAGTTGACTTATCATATCAATCCCTCATGCAAGAGGAGATTTTCTAAAAATCAGGGGCTTCTGATCAACATCCTTAATATTTACGAGTAAGAAATAACTTTAATTATTCATAAAAACATACCTGAAGTGTCACGGCTAGAAGATTTACGAGCTTCTAGCAATTCCTTTAGCCTTTTGGTTGCCATTGCAGCCTCTTCTGTCTTTCTTTGAAGGACCTGAAATGAGTATAAGCATTCATTTTAACAGCAGCAATTATTAAGCCTCATATAAGTTATGAAATCCACAATACTCAACCTTGATGGTTATATTCCCTTCACCTTGTCATAAGAATTACAAAGGGGTGTTCTAAAAACCATAAATCTAGACAAACCAGTCTAGCTACCTTGGCTTTCTAAAAATTGCTAAATGAGGACAGTTTGGTTTATGATTCACCTACAAACCAGCCCAGTCAAAGTCTGCAACACCCTTAGGATTATGTATGCTTCTTTCTGAAAATCAACTAATAAGAAGATGCTTTTGTTTGTTCTCTTGTAGAAAGTTTGAAAAATTAACTCAAATTTGCACACAAGTCCGAAATTTTTCCTCTTTACTATCTACATTGTTTCAACATTTTTTAATGACGATTTAGCAACTGTATTATTGTTAGGAAAGTACTTGAGAGAACAAATCAGTGAAATAAAGTAGCAAATAATGAAGAAATACTCACCATTTTCTGGCGTTGATTCAAAGCTTGCAGCTTATGCCTTTCGTACTCATTCCTCCTACCCTCCTTCCGTAACTGCTTTTGCAAACACATAATCAAGAAGAGAAAGTGGTATGTATTATTAATTCCATCGTTAGTCCAGTTTGTATGTAACATAAATGGAAAAAGATAAAATCACAATAAATTTCATATATTGGTAATAAAGAAAATGTAAGTCCAACACGACCATTGCATCTACTTCTAGGTGAAATTTAGCTTCTTCAAACAATCTTTGGATGTACACAGACCATCCAACTGAAGCACAAATAAGTGAGAATAGATTTTCAGTTGTACTCAAAACCTTCAATTGACAGTGGAGCAATTATTCCATTTTAGGGAACATAAATTGAAAGAGTTGCAAATTATGAAGACATATATTTGGAGTTTTTTTTAAAGAAAAAAGTTTAAATTAGTGAAAAAAGGTAGATGAAGCCTGTCATACCTGGAGAAGCTCCTTCTCTCTAGAGGCCTTCCACTGCCGAAATTGTTCTGCCTCTTGTTTTATCCTTTGTTGCAATTGAACCTAACAGGTTTTATCCGGGTGAGAACACATAGAGTGAATCTCAATTCACAAAGAACTATAGATTGAAGAAAGTTGAGACTCAACCTTTTGTGCCTTTATAGATTGTATTTCATCTTGCAGTCTCTTTGCTGCTTCGTCACTCTTTTGTTTTTGCTTTAGAAGCTGGACCTGGCTTTCTTGTTTCTTCTTAAGATCCAAAATCTAGTGTAGATGAAGTTGTAGAGGTTGGTTGCTATTAGATATACATTCCTAAATATATACCACTTTGCCAAAAAAAAAATTTGACCAAAAGGTTAAAGAAAGAAAAAAGGTCTTCACCTGTGACTCAAGTGTTTTCAATTTTTGAGTATGCATATCTTGTAATTTCTGTGCTTGTCCATCAGAACTAGCAGCAAGATTTTCAACTTCAGCAAAAAGACGATCCCTCTCTCTCTGCAATAACATATCAGGTGAATATAATTTTTTTGATAAGAAAAGAAGATTTATTGAGAAAGAGAGAAGTACAAAGGAGAATACTAAGTCCTCAAAGGAAAAAAAATAAAAATACAAGAGATAACTACAAATATAAAACATTAAATATATGAATATCAATTTTCATAAGGAGGATCACAATAATATAACATTAAATTTTTTTGAACCTGCACAGCTCTTTTTTCATCCTCTAGTTCCATGACTTTCTTCCCAAAGTGATGCTTCAGTGATTCAGTGTCCAATGCTCCAAAAAGTTTCATCTCAGACTGTGCAGACATTTATAAACAATATATTCATTACAAAGTAAAGGAAAATTATCATAGATTATGCTTCTTTTGGATGCTTTGATTCTTAAACACAACTTGGGCGAACTTTAAGAGGACATTGTAAACCAGTTAATTTTGCTTTTATGGTGTTTTCCTTTTTCAATGCTAAAACCTCATAGAGTTAAAAACATAATGACTTGACATTTGGTGGCACCATCCACCCTCTTCTGGAAATGTTATCCACACGCTTGTATAAAAATAAATAAATAAATAAGCAAATTACAGTAGTTCCTTATCACAGTATGCTTGAATTTTGAAAATTAGAAAAGCAAAGATAAAATCCATCTAAAAACATGAATTTTCTCCAAAAAATTAAAGAAAAAAGGTTGGCAATATTATGGATAAAAAAGTTCTTCTTATGGGGATATGGTCAATGAAGCATGTTGCATGCATATGTATAGATTTCTACGCATGCATGTATATATAGAAACCTCTTTCTGCTTCAAGCGTTTATTCAACTCGTTTAACTCTTTGTCCATAGTATTTTGGAGGAGTGTATGTTCCCACTCTTTTGCTACTTCTTCATCAATTTCCCTTGATTCACCTGCTAAAATTGCCAAGTTACCCTAAATTAGAACAATCCCCTCTAACCACACTAAATTCTAGAGCAACACAAACAAGGAAAGAAAGAAGTAAGCAAAATCAGTCCCACTAAGAGTTGGTATTGATGATGTAAAAAGTAAGAAAACTGAAAAATAAATATGATTAAGGCAGTCGGACTCTAAGAAGTAGTCTCTTACCTGTTGTTGTTTCACCCATCTGATCATAACTTGACTCTATGCTAGGCAAGTCCCTTTTGAACCCATCAGTTTTCACAAGGCACGAACTACCATCCTGAAACATAGTCTTTACAATTAGCACGCATGGCCTATGCAACTATTAAAACTATCATTACGGTTTTGAATTTGATAGTCCACAAAAAGTTCAATAAAGAACCATGAAACAAATTCATCAGTCCAATGTTACATATAGAAATGGTAGAAAAATGCAGAAAACAAGAATCTGGAACATACATGAGCATCCTTTTCACATTGTTCTACAACAGAGCATCTATTGTGGTATTCATGAAGTTCCCGGCAAAGATCCTCATTAGCAGCTTCAAGCCAAGCTATTCTTTCCTTAAGGATCTGCACAATCAGTAATATTAAGACAATATATATAAGTATGGCAACATAAGTTTTTAAAGAAATCATTTTAAGCAATCAACAATAATCAAAGTTGAAATTAATTAAGCATAACAGGGAAACCTTTTCGTTTTTTCATAATATCCCACACAAGAGCGAGAGAGAGAGAAATCCAACACGATGACTATGAAAGAAAACTAAGGATAGACAGCATATTGCATGTAATAACTCTAGGAAATATTGTTTTAGTAATCAACAATTAATGAGAGATATAAGTTAATAGAGGAAAATACCTGAACTTCATCAGAAGATCCTCCAGCACGAGCACAAAGTTCTGCCTGCAAACACTCTAGTTGCTGTCTCATCTTTAGCATCTCATTGGACATGGGATCTCTGTTGACCTATTAAAAAAAAGAACAGAAAGAAGCATTGGTGCTACTTCACGAAAGGAAAAGTATTTATAACTAGACTAACATAATTAGAAGAAAAGAAAAACAGATACAGTTCTAGAAAAAGACTTACAACAGGCTTATTTTGGATATTGCGAGCCCTATTTGCATATTTCAAAGTGTTGAGGGTTTCCTCAGCATTTATATCAGCAGGACTTATGCAGGCTGGAACCAAAGATTTTTTGTGATGTAAGGAAAACATGAATAAAATTTCAATCACAGGCCGATTGATGGAAGATGCAACTCCACAAGGTTGGGACACAAAGAAGAAACAACGAACAGTGTTAAATATTAATATTATGCACATCATCAATTCATTTAGTACTAAATACAAGTTGAAAGAAGTTTAATATCACCCAATAATATGTTGTAAAATGAAGAATCAAAATGATACAGCAAAAACTGACACTGGGACCATTTAATGCCAAACATGTGAAGGGTGCTTCTACATTTCTATACCTCCCTACCACTCATATGCATATATATAGTAAGAGTATAGAGGCGATAAGGAACTTAAATCTTGGTAAGTGGATCGCATTGGAAGAAAATTAGATCACATCCATGCAGATTACTAGAAAACTGTGGTTTTTGCAAGAAGAATCTTTAAATGGCTATGGGGTATAAGAAAATAGGACTATTTTTCCTGAGGAAGAATATTGAAATAAAGAGAAAAAACAAACCTATCATCACAGTTCTGCTGTTACCACCGAGTGAATCCTGTAAAAAAAAAAAATACCAGCTTAATCAGTAAATCTTTATCAAAAGAAAAGGATGACAATAGAATATCAACATTGAGAAAATCCAAAAAAGAACACAATTTTTTCTTAATGAGAAGTTCCTACTTTATATCATCATCTTATTGTATGGTCATAATTACTTATCTTCTTAGGGTGTACATGATTAATATTAATTTGTTATGATAAATCCAACCAGCACTTTCTAGATAACCGAATGAATGGCAAGTGACAACTCTCTGCAGGGGACTCTGAAGTTGAAGTCAAACAAAAAGCTTATTTCTCCTTTGAGATAAAGAAAGTCTTTACATATAGACACATAGTTGTATGCAACTCCTCGCTTAATGATGTCTTTTGACTTTGTGGAGCATTCACACTATTAAATTTAACAAGATCTAGGATTTTCCATAAGAAGAATGCAGCTTCTCAAGAAGGAAATATTCCATTACCCCCAAAAGAAGGGAAGCAATTCCCATTTTCACAAAGATTATAATAAAGGAGACATTTCACTTATAACAAGGAATTGAGAATTTTAAGGGTATCAAACCTGCAAAAGCCGAGTAAGTTTACTGTCACGATAAGGAACATGAACACCTTCTTTGCGCTTCTTTTCATCACCAAGTGCACTAATAACATTACCAAGTGCAAGGAGGCCTTTGTTAATATGAACTCCTGTTTAAAAGAAGAAATTGTCAAAGAAATAATATAATGACCAAAACCATAGAGGATACTAAGTGACAAAGGAAACCATCTTACCTTCCTTAAAACGCTGACCATCAGAACCGGTTCTTTTAGCTCGCTCTGATCCAGCAAGATCCACTAAATGCAACTTAGCACAAAGATACTCTTCATTCATGGTCTCATTTAAACTGCCCTCGCTGGGAATAGCATGAGTGGGCTTACGCATTTGCTCTAATGTGATGGTGAAGATGGCATGTGAACGACTAATTGGATGCATAATAGAATAAGAATTAATAAAAGTGTGTTTTCCAAAACTAACAATTGAGCCTTGACAGATGCAAAATTCTGAGCCCACAATGGTACATATATGCCAATGGAAAAAAGATAAATATGTTGTATAACAATTACTGCCCATGTTGTCATACCAAAGAATCAGCGTATGATACTCATATTTATAAAGATCCAAAACGTTAAAATAAAGCTGGTTTAACAGGAAAGAAGAGTAAAATTCAGTCTCAGCTTTCCTTATCAGGAAAATAGAAGGGAAAAAAGTTAGTTTTTCTGACATTGTTATACTCATTAATTGAGCCAAGATGTAAAAAATCAGCAGATCGTAGATCCAAACAACATGGCAAATCTACCATGAACTATATTTTTAATATGTGAACCTCATCTAATAGAGGGCACATTCTGATAATAAATTCCTGGCATGTGTGGTGAAGAAAATTGATAAGTAACTATACATTCTGCAATTCAAAAATAATGCATCATCAACCTTGATTGGTTGTTCATATTTGTGCTCCCAGTTGCCCTGCCCAATGATCCTTGTTCCAGGCAAGCAGCCATTTCCTTTAGTGTGCTAACACTAACTTCAGTGGAACCTGCAAGTGTAATAACACCATTGGATGTCTCACGAATTTGTATTGGAGGCTTCCCAGGAACAGTTACTTTTCCTACATGCCCATTTGCAGTTTCTTGCTTGCTCATACAAGGGGGTTCCAGCAAGTCTAGTACCTCTTCTTTTAAAATCTAGTTCACAAATTAAATATTTGATCAGATACTTGGTCTATTCAGATCAGTCACAACAGTATATTCAGAACAACAGAGAGAAAATATTAAATTGGTTAAATATATTAACATTATAGCTGCCAAAAGTGAATACAAAAATTGACATAAGAGTTAATTATGTGGAAACAGTATAACATTATATTAACATTAAATATTTGATCAGATACTTGCTATATTCAGATCAGTCGCAACAGTATATTCAGATCAACAGAGAGAAAATTTTAAATTGGTTAAATATATTAACATTATAGCTGCCAAAAGTGAATACAAAAATTGACATAAGAGTTACAGCATAAATGTTGACAGTTGAAACAGACAAAAATATGGAAGGGTTGCATTTGAATGGAGACACTCAATATATAAGTAGCTCAAAAGCTATTACTGATAATGATACAGAGAACCACCAGCTAGAACAGCCAAAAAGTACAGAAAATAAAGGGTAAAACAGAAAAGAAAAGAAACACTCGCACAACCTCAATAAAGGAAACATGCAACTGAAATTCGGTCTGATGCTTTAAAGTTTCAATTTTGTTGAATAGAACATCCATAACTTGTGGTATTATTCCTGTTTGGTAACCATCTTTGAAGCCCGTTCCCATGGTATACGTTTTTCCTGAACCCGTCTGCAACATGGTGACAATGTCATATACAGAGAAAAAGAAACTATAGAACAAGTAACTTTGATTTGCTTTAGCAGTATTTTGGTGGGACTTCAGTGTTTACCTGACCATATGCAAGAACAGTAGCATTATATCCTTGGAACAAACCATCAACTAGGGGAGCAATACACTCTTCAAACATGGCAGATGAGGGAGAACCAGTGATCCCATAGACATGATCAAAAGTAAATGAATGAGTGCCAATCTGAACCTGTATTAATAGTCACAACCATCATGTAATTCCACCAACAGTAATTAAAGTAATTAGATATGCAAGACATGGAAATGCTGTGATATGATATAATAATGAAAGTGTGTACAAACTAATATGCTTGTGTTTTTCCCCAGCATTACATAACATGGGAAATTTTCTGAAAGGCAATTCTAGAACAGCCATGTTATAGTCATGTCATTATATAGGGACAGGGGTGATGCAAAAGTTGAGTGTATTAACATAGTAATCAGTTTCTTGCAGTGATATTTTTTTTATCTTTCTCCCAAGGGGGTGGAGTGTTTAGACTTGCTGGTGTTCTGTTAAGAAACAGTTACTTATGGTAGTCAGAAACCAAAAACAGACATAACTTTTCTAGAAAACATAAATGAATAAATGAGTGATGGCATTTGCCAAAATAGAATAACTTGGATACCACATTGGATTTTCAACAAATTTTGGAAATTATTAACTAAAAAACACCACAGACACAACCAATATAAATGGTATTCTCCTGATAGAGGTGAGTTAGAAGAAATTGGATGCTAATTTTCCCAAGGATGCCACATTGGATTTTCACCAAATTTAAAAATTATTTATTAAAAAACACACAGACTCAACCAACGTAGCAAGCTAGCAGGATGCAATCCAGATGGCACTGCAAAACGACAAGAGTTGATTTCCTTTACTAAGTATCCCTTGGCTCTTTGGTGAAGAAAAGACTCTTACACCACTACGATCTTCCAAGTCAAAAGCACAATTGCAAGGGGGGCAATTGACCCATCCATGTTCCTAATTGGAAATTTAACACGAAATGCAGCCAGCAATGCCCATATTACCAAAAGAATGGTTCGTGAAGAAAGCAATTATCTTTTATGTGCTCTGACTTCTCCAGTCTTCATCTACCCAACCCAGTGATGGAACTAAGTCTCTTAAACCAATTAGGTACACATCAGGTTTCAAAATCTTATATTTCAGTTCCAAAACAAAGAAGTTGCATCTTCAATTATCTAACCAATATGGATCCAGATCCCCCATGGATTTATTAAGTAACCCACCCCCCCTCCCCCCTTCCCGTTTATCAGTGGCAATTCTATTCACATTTTTACTGGATAACTAAACCATCACATTATTAAAACTAAGTGTACCTGAGGCTTTCCAGGGACGACAGTGACACAATCTTTACAACCCTGAAGCTTCTCATCACCGATGAGAGGTCGGACGTGAACAGCAACCTTCACACAACAATTCTCCCCTGCTTCCATTGGAAGCAGCCTAGAAAGAGAGACAAATAGTGAATCAGAGTGAGGCCAAGTGTATCTGAGCTCAAGTTGCAGCTTAGATCTTTTCTGACAGAAATCCTCTCATTGTCAGCTGAAAACTCAGAGAATTTAGGCCAAAAAAGTGATACAGCAAGTACAGGAGCAAGAAAGAAACTGAGTTTCAGTCTTCCATACAATGCTAGAGAGAGAAAGAAACATAGTTAGAGATAGAGGGAGAGAGAGTGAAGGGGTAGTTGAGTAAATAAGGGTTGAGAATGTGGGTAGCATAGAAGTTGAAGGTAACTGTAAGGACAACAACCACTATCATTTTCCTTCATCTTCACTGCACAGACCAGTCCAGACGGTTGCGTTACTCTGAATCTTTTATGACATCCTCTCTCCAAATTGCCCCTCCTCCCCTCACAAGACAATTACACAACACAGCACAACGGCTCTTAAGTCTGTAACCTTCCCGCATAAAAGGGTCTTGTCCCTTGTTGGCTTGTTGCTACATAATTACCATATTACCCCTGGAATTCATTAATCTAATACGATGAAAAATGAGAAAATTTTGGTAGAAAAAGGAATAACACAGCACACAAATCCACGTGACGCGGAATCGAATAAGCGTTTATGGCAGGAGTTTTGACGGTACACTCTCTTCATCACAAAGATTAGAGTGGGATAGTGCTTAGATTACGTGAAGGCTTGTTTTGGGGGATTCATTTGCCATATTAGTGGTTTATTTAATTTGGGGGGTTGGGGGTTTACTAATTGTTTTAAAGTTACACACTTTCTTCTAAATCAAAGGGCATTAATAAACAATATCTTCTTTTTACTTGATATATCAAAAGTATCACTCAACTTTAAAATGGAGAATTAAATGAGATTAATGAGATCATTTGTGCAAAAGAAAAGGACTTATTGGATCTCATCCCAATCATCTTATTCTTTTTATATATATATATTAATTATTGATGGAATACAAATTAAGTAATCGTTGTTTGGATTTTAGGTATATGTCAGCGAGGAAGGAAAACCGATCGATAATTAAGAAAAAGAAGACAAATGTGAGAAAGAAAATGGAGGCGTCCATGGCATAGGCAATTAGGATTGAGGCGTAGGGGAAGCATTAGAAAGGGATTGAGATGGTGGGTACGGGAGGAAAATAAAGCGAGAGGTCGAAAAGGAAGACCCGCAAACTAGACAGAGCCAGCTGTTTGGTCTCTTCCTCACATGGCCTTTTAGTGTCTATATTTAGTCAGACTCCAATGGATGGTCCCACGTTTTACACAATTTGTGGCATCTAATTAATTCATATTTGTAGTTTGCTATTTTATCTTAGTGTGAGCAGTTATATTACCTGGTAAAAACCAGCTTATTCTGTTGGATCAGAAAAATAATTAGTTACGCACACCTAATTGCTAATATATATATATATAAACACAAGAAGTCTTTGTTCACTTTCTTCCTTTCTTGATGTTCTTCTCGTTTTCATTTTGTGAGGGAGGGATTAACTTTATCAATTCATTTTCAACATCTGGTTAAACATGCAAGAGATTGAACTCATTCTTAAAATTTTACTGAGAAACTTAATGTACTTGCGTATATAAGATATTAAACTCCTTATAGTTTAAAAAACTTAGTAGGTGAAATAATTTGTTTACACTTCAAAGCTGATCAATAATTCATATATCAATATGTTGTTGAGCATAACAGTTACAATTAAAGTAGAAGCTTCCCACTAGCACCCAACCTTTAAATCATGTTGTGTTAGGAATTAGGATGGCTTAGGCAAGTAGTCTACCAATAACTAATAATATTATTTGTAGGGCAGGGTGCTGCAATAGCTGGTGGGCGTTGCATTGTTGGGATTGTTAATAGAGGGTTGAAAAAGTGTTCCGAGTAGATGAACAAGGGCCAGCAATGACATGAATACAGTAGGCTGAGGAGCTCTTGGTTTTAACCTGCATATGCTGAAGGTCCAAATATTATGAGCTTAATCATTATCTTTCTAACTTTTCCTGCTAAGAAAAATATGGTCTTCCTGAGAAAAGCATTGACGGATCAAAATTCAAAGTGCTTTAATTAGGACAGCAAAGTTCAGAGGATGCAATAGTATAAGAGGAATTCAATAGAAGCTTTTGCAAGTTGATTAAAGTGCAAGGTTATTAGAGTGGTCTTTTTTTGGTGATCATAATATCCCAAAATGGAAAATGACCACTCCTCTGCCTTGGTGACTTTTGCTTGATGTGGTAAACTGCAAGCAAAGAAAACTGTCTGCAAAAATTAATCTTTTGTGCAGTTCACCTCTTGGCTAGATCCTTTATTCAGAAGGAACACCTGTGATTGTGAGTGAGAAAAGAAGGTGGGTAACAAAGATCTCTAACCCACAAGTTTCTCTTTTTTGCAACCTAACTCTTCATGGCTTCCTTCATTGGATTAATATATAATCTGACCGTTAGCTCAGATGCAAACCAAGCAACTACAAGGCCCCACTTGATTTTAAGTTGAACAAATCTGTTTCTTTTACTTTAATTTCTTGGTTATAGAAGGTCGAATAGGCCTTGAGCTATAGTACTATCGTGATCGCTTTCTCCATCAACTCCCTTGATATCTTAAATACTAATTATTAATACTTGGTAATAATCAGCCTTCGGTGACCAAAACCTCTGCTAAACATGACAATAACGCAACAGAACATTCTCATTAGAACATGAGGACAGTCAGATGATCATTGCAGAAAACTAGGTTCATTATTTTTTAACCATAGTAGTAGCTTTTGCTTTAGGCTTCAGACTTCAGAGAGGTTGCGAACTGTGCAGCAGTAGTGCTTTCTTTATTCTCATCCCATGACCTCTCTTACCCCCACCTTTTTCCCTCTTGTGCTTGACACCACCATGTGGCCCTTTTGCATCACATGCTCTGCTCCCGCTGCCTTTTACATCATTCCCAATTATCCTTTTCTATCCCAAGTTCCTAACCTAGCTTTCTTCAATTCTCTGCCTCCTTTCCTTCCATCATTCATTCATACTCGATGCAAGCATTAACCAAGACCTTTATTTAATTACCAGAATCAAAACTAACTTGGACTATCATATACGGTCCAATAGAGGTGGTACTTTGTTAATCAGTGCACTCATTTTGTAAGTAATAATTAATTAAACAAAGAAAAGAAATGATTCTCGTTACTTAGTTATCAATGTGGCCCTAGCCCTTGTACACTCAAAGCAAATACACAATCCAATTGTGCTTTCCTTTTAGCAATTGCTTTGTCATCCATTATATCTTGCCTGAATAAAAAACTACAACTCCTCCAAACTGATCTCTCTCACTCTCTCTTCAAGTTTATCATCACGAGCATGCTCAGTGCTGCCTAAAATGTGTGATGATGTATAAATAGGTGGAGGACAACATGTATTTTTTTTGTAAATTCTAAAAACACTTGTTAAGATTGGAATAGAGAGGGACACAATTTGTATGCCTCTCCCATAGTATTTGGAAAGTAACCATAGTTTGTTTCCATTCCAAATATTGATTTTTATTCAAAGACAATAGGTGATTATTTCATAGGTTGATGGCCTCGGATGATCTTGGAACCTAATATTAAAGGTCCAGCTCCATACGGGTTAGTTTAAATACTTGGGCATATGACTTCGTAATTTATCAGTATCCAGCAGAACTAGACTACTGCACCGTTGGGACCCTTCTCTATAGGCCCAAATCCATAGATTGTTACTAGGGATAGCATGAGTTAGCTCGTAAATAATTTATGAACAACTCGTTAAATTTAATTTAATTTATTTCTAAAATGAATGATAAACAATCTTAAATTTTATTTTAAGCTCATTTAATAAAATAAATCGAATTCAATATTTTCAAAATTCAACTCATAAATTTCAAATCAATTTTTTAAATATTTTTTATTATGTATATAAAAATTTATAATAGATATATTTATATACAAATAATAACATAAAATGTAATTTGGTTTGGTAGTAAGGTATTCAAATAACTATCTGTTAGTCTAGTTCATGAGTTCTTAGTAAACACGAGCCGAGTTTTAGTCTACCTAAAACTTCACAAGTCGAATTGAAATTTGATAAAATCAGTTGTCACCCATGATAGCTACCATTTACCATTCCAAATCCACGATATGCATAAATTCAGAAAAGAAGGCTTGCATAGTTGCATGAATCATTTTGCTATTTGATTAATCACATACAAAAACAAAAAATAAGAACTAAAAAGAAAAAGTAAGACTCATAATAAACTGGGATAATTATTGCTGTTACTATAGTATTACTTCACACACATATGTAATAATCTTATAAAAATTACGAGATAACCATTCAGTTAACAAGTGATATTACTTAATTGGTCACTTATTTATATATAAAAGATCTAAATACCAAAAATAAAAAAAATTCTCATTCTTTTTATTTCACACTCTCATATTATAATTTGAAGTTTATCTCTTTAACAATGACTAACTAAAGATCTCGGGTATGGCCTAAATAAAACTATACTTAACAATTATGTAAGTACCCGAATTAAAATATTTTTAATTTTAAAGTGAACTCATTTGGTACCATATAAGATTGACCACAATGCATTAAACAATATTAGTTGTATAAAATTATTATTATTCACCCATGAATCTATTATTATAAAATATAATATATAAGATAGAGTTAATAACGTAAATATATATTATTATAAAATACCATATAAAAAGTCAACTGAACATTATCTTATAAGTATTTTTCAACGCAAATGCATTTATTAAAAAAATTTGTTAAGAGATGTCTCTCAAAATTCTTGTTACATTGTAATTTAATAACAATCTTAAAAAATTAAAATTTTAAAAATAATAATTTATAACATTGAAATAATAATTTAATAAATAATACATTATAAAATATTAATAGTAAAAAATTAATAAATTATTTATTACATGACACAATGACCCCTTACTACATTAAATACTGTTGAAAAAATAGCACTCCTTAAAATATTATTTATTAAGATGCGGCAATGGCTTCTATCATTTATTTATTTTTTCTTTTCTTACTCTTGGAAAACAGGTTGTTGACTCTTCAGTCCTCCCCTCTCCTTAGTGAGAATGTCAGGCGGAATAGCCGGTGGAATCGCCCGTGGTCGCCTTGCAGAGGAACGAAAATCCTGGCGTAAGAATCATCCACATGTCCGTACTCTCTGCCTCCCACCCTCAAGTTTATTTTTGCTAACTCGTTTTCGTCTCTGTATCTTTTCTCTATTGAACTTATTCATGGAAGTTTTTGTCTTTCTGTTCTAGGGTTTCGTTGCTAAGCCAGAAACTGCTGCAGATGGGTCTGTAAATTTGATGGTGTGGCAGTGCACCATCCCTGGAAAAACCGGAGTAAGTCTTTTTTTTCTTTTTTCTCTTCTCCCTGTTTCTCCAAAAGCTTTACAAAAGTAATAGAAAGGAATTTAAACAATTAATTAAATTAGATTTATTTTTTTGATTATTAAAGTCGAAATCTTTATAGTTTCCATTAAATCATGCTATCTATGTTGATTTTGTGTGTGTGTGAATTGGAAGTGCATTCATATGTGGCTGTTGATGATAAATCCATCATTGCATTGATGCTTTTAGACCAGTCATTCTGTTTAGAAGATCTTCGGACATTTATTTATATATTCATTTAATACTGAGGTTGATTGTATGTAGGAGTTATTTGGGATCGTGAGAAAAATCAGTACGCTGTACTCGTTTTAGAGACTTTGTTGAGTGTAGGAATTTTCTCTTTTTATGGGAAGAATATGTTTATCAAAATTTTCTCCTGGTTCAGAGGAAATGAAGCAGGCATCTAATACAATTGATCCATTTTTGAGACACTTGGTCATTCTTTCAAGATCACCGTCACCACAAAAAAGTTATAATTTTGAAATTTGACTTCAGGTCTTGCTTTGAGTTAAAACAGCCTTCAAGCTAAAATTGATAACTTGCTCTGTCATAATGCTGGGGGATGACCTAGCGATTTGGAAAGTATGAACCTTTTTTTTCTAGCTAATTCATAGACTCTGATGTAATAACGGTAAGTGCTGATGAAATTTTATTTTTACACATTCTTCCTAGTAACTATTTTAAAGTCGGGATTTTGCTTATCACCTCATTCAATTTCACAGCATACATAAGGGCTTGTTTTTAATCAGTTGTCTCTTCGTTTCATTATCTTTGTTTAATATTGAGTAGTGTATATAGCCCTCTAAGGTCTTTACAAGTTACAACCCCCCTCTCCAAATGGTTGATATCACCCTTGGTGGAGATATGCCAATTGATTAGCACGAAGATCTGAGTTCAATATTCTCTCCTGTCTGACTCCTTCCTGCTGTTAGGAATTATTGCTTCTAGTGTTGAATTTTGGGATTTGGGAGACGATGACTTGTATGGCTGTTCATTCAATGTTTCCCCATCTCGCGCCCTTGTCTAGTGGATGGATCCAGTCCTCCATAGATAGTGAAGATAGGTGCATTATGGGAAGAGATGGTGTTTTTAGTTATTATAACAAAGCTTATAGGATTTTAAGGTATGGATCATTAGTCATATGAATGCATATCGAATAAGTTGAAGAGGTGAGAAAAAGATAATAGATTCATAGTGAACCTGTATAACATTTTGTGCTTGAAGAGAATACAAGTTCCTTTCCTGAATGCTGAGGTTAGTAGCCTGTAAAGGGATATATTATTTCTTTTCAAATAATTATCTTGTTTTCATTCGCTAGTGCTGTTTATAATTCACTTGTTACAGGCTTTAGGTCTGAAAGATTTGTTTTTTACAAATGTTCTGTCATTTTCTATAAATAGCATAAGATTATGTTATTCTTTGACATTAATCATCTTAATTTTGCAGACCGATTGGGAAGGCGGTTACTTTCCACTTACTCTTCACTTCAGTGAGGACTACCCCAGCAAGCCTCCAAAGTGCAAATTTCCTCAAGGTTTCTTCCACCCTAATGTCTATCCATCTGGGACTGTATGTTTGTCCATCCTTAATGAGGACAGTGTAAGTACGCAGTGCTTCTTCTAGACTGTTTTACTTCCAAATTGGAGTTAGATTAACTTATCTGAAGTCATAGAATTTGTTTCTACAAGGGTTGGAGACCAGCTATTACTGTGAAGCAAATTTTAGTGGGCATTCAGGATCTGCTTGATCAACCCAACCCTGATGATCCCGCACAAACCGAGGGGTACCAGATGTTTATACAGGTCTTCCCCATGATTTAAATTCATAAATCTAAATATCTTAAAACGTTGTAGTGGTCTTGATTACCAAAGCTCCATACTCAATAATCTAGTCTTGTTATGCAGAATCCTGTGGAGTATAAGAAAAGAGTGCAGCAGCAGGCCAAGCAATATCCATCGATTATCTAGTAATGTGCGTGGTTATGCAGATATAGTTTACAAATTGGTTCGATAATTTCAATCTTGAGGCAAGGTTGAATCATTGGTTCCTAGTTGACTGTTAACAAGGTTGCCCGTGGGTCACTTGACCTGTGCATCTCGGAAGTCTTCTTATCTTCTGTTTCATTTTCGCAGAACAGTTTGGTAGTAGATTTACTACTTGTCTGATTTGCTTCTATATTTTGCAAGTTGCTTCGTAGATTTGTCATGGTGTGTGACCGTAGTTCTTAGTGTGACCTACAAAATAGGGCAAACCTCATCGTTAAATAAGAAATAAACACTAGTAGAACCGTTTTGCTCTATTTCTTCACTATTTGACTTCACTTCATAAACGACGTGTGAGTTGGGTCATGATCCTTGTGTAAAGATTTTTGACAATATCTCATCCCATGTGTTTGACATTACACCCACACCACCCCTAATTATTTAGGTGTAATCCTCACAAACGTCATGAAAGTGATTCTCAGAGCGCTTTTAAAAAATGGCAAAGGAATATGAAAAGCTTAGATATGAAATCAGTATCATCCTCGTATCGTACTAGGAGAGAAACCATTAAAACGCGCTGATAGCCCAGTCCTTCACTGCATTTTTTTTAGCCGACCAGTATATATTTCTGTGAGATGCAGGCATGAAGGCATCGGATATGTATCCTAGCACAAGTTTTGCACAACTTCGGAATCTGCCTATAATTCTGTTTTTTCAATTGTCAAATGCCACCTGCCTACTTAATATATCTTAGATGTCAAATGACCACTTCAGCTACAAGAATAAATTTTAATCTTACATGAAATCTGTTGCTGACTGAAGAGCCATTTCGACGTGGGAGCATGACACTTTTTTCGGATGGCTTACAGTTTGATATGGAATCTGCCTGTTGTTTGTTTGCGGTATTCTCCTTGTATTGACATTCAAAAAAGAAAGAAAAAATGAAAAACGGTTCAGCTGGTTCCATCTCTTTGAAGTTGAGGTTGAAAAATGTAAATTTTCAAGAGGTAGATTATAGAAGACGTGCAGGGCCAACAGATAACATTGGTACTTAATTTTCTCCATATAATTTATTTGGTATGAACTGTAATAGCCGTAAATGAAATGGTTGAAAGTAAAGTTTCCCCTCAGTATTCCAGCACAGACTATATTTTTTTATATCACCAAAGAATTTTACTGTTTAGGACCCAAAACTAAAATTGTTGTGAAGATGAAAAAACATGTTAGGTTTGCATAATACAAGTAAAAACTGCAGATTGCTGCACATGTTGAAAGTAAGGAGCTGTTGTGCAGTTGAAAAAAACATGTTATGCAGATATGCTGTTCTGCAATCACCTTCATCCCCAACATCAATCAACAAACAGAACATTTGTGATTCAGACCAAGATAAAATTGAATGAACACTATATCTCAGAATATATACAATGGGAGAAAATTTTCTCTCCAAACAGGCAAAACTATATATGAACAAGTCAGTTGAAGAAAAAGAGAAATCCTCTACTTCTATGCACCTGATTCTATCTGTAATCTGTATATCCGTATATGAGTAAGCAACTGTAGGTTGCATAAAATCTCTCACTCTTCAGATGATAAATACCAAAAGTAAAATGCAAAACAAGTCTATCTGATATCCAGACTGACATGCATATAGAAAATCCATGTCACTTCAACAAGCAGCAGATTTAATTCAATGCCAATACCAAGACAACTGGGAAGATTCCCTTCCTATTTGTAAGTGATATTGGGATCATTGCTGCTGTAATACTGTGTTTGGGGATCTTTCACTGCCATCCAAGACGATTTCAAATAGATCAGCCTCAGACTCCTCATCAAAATCCAGAGGCCGATTATTAACCCCATTGTTATGGCTGCCTTTCGTTGTAGAACGGTTAAGCCACTGAGAGTCTATTCTTCCCATTGAGAAGAGCTCCCTGCTGTCTTCATAGCCCAGAGCAGCAGCAGGGGAATTTACAAGAGGACCGATAAAGCATGGATTGGGTGTTCTTTGTGCATTTGCGGGTGCATATTTAAACATGCTTTGTCCAAAGTTAACTAAAACCAAAATGTCAATGTTTGCCGCGAGAGTTGGATAGAGTGGAGTGCCAAATTCCTCTGACTTACAGTGGATTACATGTACCAGCTCTGAGTCTAAAGTGAAGAAAACCTTTTTCTGCCCGGGATCAAACCCACAACCAACTACCTTATCAGTTCTTCCCCATTCTGCCTTTTCGGATTCAAAGACAAGTTTTATTCCTGCAAGATAGAACCCCAAAATGGAATTAAATTAACTAAGAAGTGAATTTTGAAATTTTCAATCCAAGTAGGAACATGAATGTGAAACTAGTGTAGCAAGTTACTGAAACAACAACTTTGTTTCCCTTTCTTGTGTATATTTGTGTGGGTCTCTGTTTCTTGGGAGATGAGGACTGTTGAAGTATAGAGTCTCAGTTCATAAATTTTGTTTCCTGCTGATGTATCAAATAGCCAAAGGGTGGCAAGATAAAGGGACTCAATATCAAAAAAATGTCTTACCTATATATAATTCATGACCATGTCATTATGTAGCGGTCCATTTTCATATGGCCGGTCGTGTTGTTGGAGAACTTTTAGGTGAAAAACTAGTGGTGTGTGGGTTGTCACTTGTCCTTTTATTTTATCAGCTCAAAACTAGTGGTATCCTCTCTCTACAAAGATACTGACAACTTGTAGAGACCTCAACAATTCATGCAAATGGTAATATAAATTGTAATACAATGTAGATAAGAGTTAAGATGAGAGCATCAAAATTACCATCAAGATAGAGAGAACCATCAGAGTTGAATCCAATACTTCCAGGGTAGCTTCCTGGAACTTTGAGAGGAAGAGAACCTCCAGCAGTAAGCCCCAACGAGAACATCACGGATTCGCTTTTTCCCCAATCTTTACCATCAAGCTTCAGTTCTTCAATCTTGCTAATTTTATTACCGCTGGTAACATGGACCAAAGCCCCCGAATTTGATTTTGCATTGGAATTATCTTGAATAAGTTTAGTCTTCTCTCCTTCTCTAATCTTCCCAACCGATTCACAATCATCACCCCGAGAATACTGAATGGTAATTTCAAAATAGGCTTCTTGTGGGAAAGGACAATTTCCTAATGGAGGTCCGGGAAGAGGCAAAGCCGTCCTAATCACAGAGGCAACACCCAGATAACTATTGCTTACATTGACCCTATTCAGACCAGGATTCAGCCTTATTTTTTGCACGAAATCAGCGGATCCCTGACACACTTCCCAGCTCAACTCAGCTTCCGTTTCTCTTCCATGATCACCAACTACGCATAATCCCAACAAGGTTGATCTCTTGGACGGGGAGGACATGTAGGAACTGTAAGCCGTGAAAGCAAATCGAGACCATCCGTTTTCAACAGCATCAGTGATCAGAGAGGGATGATCAGCCCAACAGAACAAAGGTTTGGTCGTGACCCCACGACGAAAAACATTGTAATTGCCCCTACTCTTGGTGTCTAATTCAATTTGATGATGAACGGTAGGTTGGCGATGAAGTCTAGCAATCCCTGCTTGCAGGCTCTCCATTCTGGTTACAGAAGCAGGTTCAACAGAATCTTTATGTTGCTTATAACGACACCAACGCCAAAGGAAAACGATCAAAAGGGTTGTAAGGCCTCCAATGGTGGCTGCCAACACCGCTACGTGTACCCGTTCGACCATCTCTTCCTCTCAGAAATAAAGTCAAATACTTTATGTGCCTTATCTTTTATCTATTGGAAATACAGGCATACATTGTTTAATTGATGAGGGTCTGTTTGGTATTGGGAGGACTTTTCGCGAAGAAAGAAAGGCATGAAGGATGAGAAATGAGAAATGAGAAATGAGAATGAGAATGTTAATAATGGCTAATGGGTCGATGAAGGCAGCCAAAACCGTGGACCAAGACTAGTTCAATAAAGAAGGCAGAGGTGCTAGGCGTAAGCAAACAGTGAAAGAACAAAAAAGTTTGCATTTTTTTTCCTTCTCAGAAGTGGGATTAACATTTCGTGAAGTAGACTAATTAAGACTTAATTGTCAGCTCCCCTTAATTTAGTATACGGGAACCGACAACGTTTCCTCATTAATGAGTAATGTATTCGAGTTTGTTGCTTCATTTTGTTGTTCAAAGGAGAGGTTGGGAGCTGTGGCTGCCTCGATGAGTAGGATCTGCTTTGCATTTCAAGCGAGTACTTGAAAATCCAGGGTCCAAATAATGCTTGTTGCTTGTGCTTTGCATTTGCAAGCACTTCTAGAAAGGCAAAGCAAAAAAGATCTGTCAAATTCTAATTGGGTGCTTTCAATTTCTTTTTCTTAAGCTCCTATTTTCTTGTATGACGTGGGTTTTGATTTTTGAAAGGGGACAAGAGAGCATTTGAACACCAGCAAGACAGGAGGCTGTTAAAAAGTTAAAAGATAGAAAGAGAAAGGAAACAAAGGGGAGTGAATATTTTTTTGTTAGGAGTTATGGGTAGGTTTTTGTCGACATATTGTTAAATCCTATTTAATTTTTTATTTTAATTTTTTTGGTTTTGATTATATTATAATATTGATTGATTTGACTGATAAATTATAATATTATAAAAAATTATGATTTTATTGAGACGGCTAAAATATTTAAGATCCCAACCTAATATAAAAATAAAATAAAATATTACTTGATCGTTTTGTTAATAGATATTATAAAATTAAGTGTTTGACTTTAAAATAATTTATATATTATCTT
Organism: Quillaja saponaria; assembly: GCA_029379385.1. Classification (NCBI taxonomy): domain Eukaryota; kingdom Viridiplantae; phylum Streptophyta; class Magnoliopsida; order Fabales; family Quillajaceae; genus Quillaja; species Quillaja saponaria. The sequence continues at coordinate 26,503,474 of CM055610.1, forward strand.
AATCTTATCTTACAACCACGTATTATAATTATCATATTTATTTTATGAATTTTTTTACTGGATATTAAGATAAATAGATTATCACGTTTGTCTTAATTACCTATTCAAAAATTAAAAGCACAAAACATAATTACATTCAATTGGGCAGCCTTTGGAATAGAATTTGTCTCTTTCCATGCACCTCTTAAAACATTTCCCCATATAGAATTTGTCTCATTAATGAAACTACTTTTCAAAGTGGGTGTTGGACAGAAATTTTTGCTTGGTAGTTGGCATCATATCACATTATGACATATCACTTAATAAATTTTTTAATATTTTTAAAATATTTTAATATTTATCTGGATGAATTCAACAATTTAGTTGTAATTTTAAATTTTTTTTTAAATATGTCTAATTTAAAAATTCATTAAAAAATTATAATTAATTTTATATATAATAAATTAATAATATGATACTATCTAAGAATTTTTAGTATTAGACATATCTAACTACATATATGATAATTGACAATGATCAATATAAATTAAGAGTTGCTAAAAACAAGAATATTTAGACAATTATAACCTACTTACCTTACATGTTTTCAACCATTCAATTTAGTGGAAAGATTCAATATTCAAAGTTGGAAATGAGGCTTCCTTTTATAACATTAATAAGATTATCTTTAGAATTGAACCATTCTGCTTACTTATTAGTACATTACAGTATAAAAAGTTGTTGGTTACGTATATTTTTCAAGTACTTGACATTATCTTTTAGAAAGAGTAATAAAGTAAAGTAAGGTAAAGAAGCAACAAAACAAATAATTAACAATCATTTTAATCACTAAAAATAATTACTAATTATTCTCTGACCAATTATCTTGATGATTATACATAATTGAAGTTCTTGGGTTGTTTTTGAAGAAAATTTTCGTGGTATAAGTCATGAATCAAATTACATTAATTTCAATATTTCATAGGAAAAATAGCTCCTACCCTTATGATACCTTATCCTTTTTACTTGCCTTTATTTTTTCGTTTTGTTCAATTTTTTTATTCTTTAAATTCAGAATGCATTAAGAAAGAATCTTAATGCTTTCATCAGAAATGAAGCTTCTAGAAATGGAGCTTCTAGAAGAGGAAAAAATTTATCCTCCATTTATGGATGGAAATAAAGAAATTAATATATCTGATACTAATGGATGGAGAGAGTGGGTCACAAACTCCAAGCAGGGGTCAATTAGTGAAGTCCATGAAAATTACTTTCTGCCTCCCTCTCACACAGACAACCTTAGTCAGACAGATGGGTGGTAGGTCATCATACATGGGTCGATTTCTTCTCTATCTAATAATGAAGAAAAAAGAAATAAAAGTGAAGCACAAAAGAGGATAAAACCACCATTGATAGGTTAGGGGTGAGAGTGATCACATCTGCAAATAGTAAAGGAAGCACTCATGGCAGGATTAGCAGGCAATTTTATTTAAGTAAGAGCTCATTATCTATTTTGTCCCACTTGTTGCAGACATAGTCATAGTGAAAGGTTTTTGCAGGAAATGGTTCTAAATGAAGCTAAAATGACAACATGCTCGATGTCAATTATGCGTCAGCATTTGAATTTGTTTCAATTTAATTTAAAAACTCGGTTTTAAAGTTAGAACTAACAAATTCATAAAAAATTTATTATTCATATTTTTTTGAAGAGATTTAAATCTGATTCACAAATTAATTATAAAAATAATCCAAAATCTCGAGTTACTAGTTAAATGGTAAGTTAATTTGAATTGATTCGACAATGATATAGCTAGATAAGATATTATTTGTAAATTATATAAGTTCCGTTTATATCACAAAATAATAGAGAAATATTGGGAAACACTTTAAATTATAAAATACTTGTTAGTTTAGTGGGGTTTTTTTTTTTCCTTATTACTTTAGTGCTTGAAGTAAACTTATTTTTCGGTCATGGCACTTGCGCAATATTTTGACAATTTTTTTTCTCGAATTTGTAGTAGCGCTGTGTCTTGAAAGTAATGATGTATCAAACAAGTCAAGTAAATCATAATAAATTAAATAGATCTGAACGACTATATTATTAAAACAGGTCTATGGACTAATTCGAACCTAAAAGAATACAAATAACAAGTTAACTAGTCCGACCAACTGAGTTAATTCAAGATTTAAATAATTATTAAGAAGTAGAGTTCATATTCTTGATTATCAAGCAACCCAGTATAAAAAGTTAATTGTGCTATGAGGGAGAGTTGTCAATTACTCTATGGTCGAGTCAGCTGTAGAACATTAATAAAATGTAGGCTACATTGGGCCAGGTGGTGTTTTAGATATCCATATTCCAATGGAAATTGGTTTCGGATGAACAAATTGGGCTACATGTATGAAGTCTACATGTATAAAGTATACTGGTTAAAATTATGAGCTATATTCATTCGCGGCCTATAATTAAGCTATGGATTGTGATTTCAGTAATTTTATAGTTATATTATCAGTTGGAAAATAGATATAGATAATAATTCTTTTCAGTTTATGGATATATATATATATATATTTTTTTTATATTAAGAGTGCTCAAACTCAGCATTAGATAATGGGAGACTAATACTAACTACTTGAGTTAAACTCTCAATAGTCAGTTTTAGAAAATTTAACATTTTATTATAATAAAATAATTTATGTGAAAATTATCATTACATAAATTAAATAAGTTGTGGTATGTATCATTATTATCGATAGTTAATTATGTTTTAATTAAAATAACAATAGGTGATTTTCATGAATTTCGTAACCTTTAATTATGGACATAATTTTTTTTAATCCAATTTCATAGTAATAATTAACTTATGAATGACATTTTTATGATCTGGTCAATAAGTAAATTAGTTGATATGTACACAATTAGTTCAAAAATCACGTGTTTGCTAAATAATAATATTAAAAAATTCAAATTGATAATTTTATATTAAAATTTGACAAAACTAGTTGATAAAACCATTTTCTACCTCTTGAGAACTTACTCTCTATTAAATACTCATTTTCATTGTCCAGTGTTATTAAACATCAAGAAAAAAAGTAGAAAAATTTATATGCAAAATAAATCAGCCTAAATTCTATTAAAACAAAAAAATTATATTTTGGATTTTGTTAATAAAAAAGATCATGTCAACCCGAAGGTTAAAGATGATATTTATGAATTTGATTTCCTTTATTTTTATTTAAAAATATATTTTATTGTGAAAAACTCGGTTGATTCGGATCCGGATCCGATATTTATTGGATTCATCACCTAATCCCAATTCGTAATCTTAATGGGTTGGGAGTTGGGCCTGTGTGACAAAAGAAAGAAAAAAATCCGTTGAAGGAAAAAAAGAGAAAGAAATCCGAAACGAGGAGTGTGGAAAAGTAGGTGCCGCAAAAGGCATGAGTCCTCTCTCGCTCTGTGATGCAATCAACGTACTCCACCTTCACCTATACCAATCGTCTTCCTCCATTGTCCTACAAAAACACAAGCACCATAGCTGCAACCTCCGTTTATCTGTATCGTCATCTCCTTCCCTCCAGTTCACAAATACAGTCCAACTTTCGATTTCGACAAAACCCCCACCTCTACGCCGATGGCAGACCTTAGCCTGCGCCGCCAACCCTGCCGTCTCTGCTGGGACCTCCGAAATCGACATGGTCAGGAACAAAGAAGGTATCTACACCCCGAAACAGAAAAAAGTCGTGGTCTTGTGGGACCTTGATAACAAGCCCCCCCGTGGACCGCCTTACCAGGCTGCCGTCGCTCTGAAACAGGTTGCACAACGTTTTGGTGACGTTGTCGACATGTCGGCATATGCTAATCGTCACGCATTCATCCATCTTCCGCAATGGGTCCTTCAGGAACGCCGTGAGCGCAAGCAATTCAACATTCTCGAGCGCAAGGGCGTAGTCGTTCCCTCGGACCCGTATGTTTGTGGGGTTTGCGGTCGCAAGTGTAAGACCAATTTCGACCTCAAGAAGCATTTTAAGCAGCTCCATGAGCGCGAGCGACAGAAGAAGATTAATCGAATGAGGTCGCTCAAGGGGAAGAAGCGTCAGCGTTATAAGGAGAGGTTCATTTCCGGAAATCACAAGTATAGTGAGGCTGCGAGGTCTTTGCTTACACCCAAAGTTGGGTATGGGCTCGCCGGTGAGTTGAGGCGTGCTGGGGTGTTTGTAAAGACGGTGGAGGATAAACCACAAGCAGCGGATTGGGCATTGAAGAGACAGATGCAGCATTCTATGAGTCGAGGAATTGACTGGTTAGTATTAGTCTCAGATGATTCAGATTTCTCGGATATGTTAAGAAGAGCTAAGGAGGCGAATTTGGGAACGGTTGTCGTTGGGGACTGGGACAGGGCACTAGGGCGGCACGCAGATTTGTGGGTTCCTTGGACTGGAGTTGAGAAAGGGGAGCTTTCAGAGGAAAATTTGGTTCCTAAGAGGAAGAGGAGGAGACGCGAGTCTTCTGCTAGAGATGATGGCTTCTTTTCAGTGACGGAATATGAGGGAGATATTGATGGTGTGAGCGAATTGGATAGCGTATTGGATGAGCTTGTTGCAATGAGGACTGACTTTAATGAAGTCAGAAGCTCAGCATTTTCAGATGAGGAAGAGGAAGAGCAAGAGTGGGTGACTAGCGAGGATGAGGACACAGATGAAGAAGATGGGTTTTATTGAGATAGCAATTAGAGTTGGTCATGTATATCTGTGATTGAAAAACTCGACTTTCCTGGGTGTATATTGTTTCTAGGAAGACATAGCTTGCAATAGAATCCGAGTCTGTTTTCCCGTGGCACCTGCAACCATCCATATCTGAAGGTTAGAGCCCACTGAATTTCAAGCTTCCAAATGGTATCTGTCTAACCTAAATCATTTAAATAATTCTTTTAGTGGCTGTAGAGTTTAATAGTAATACCTTAACTCAGTTTCATGAAGTACATAAGAATGAGAATTAGTGTGATAGCTGCTGTTTATCCTGTCCTTTGATGTTTCAAATGTTGTATATCATTTGCCTTTTTTTTCTTGCTTAGTATTTTCATTCTAGTGCAGTTTAGAACTCCTTAGGGCAAGCTATGTGTAGATGAATATTTTCGGAGGTCAGGATAGATCATGGATGGAGTCCAAGTGACTGATTCTTCCTTCATATCTCCCTATCATGATCTCTAAAAAGCTTAAGTTAGAATGCGAGTCAGAAGACTATGGGCAACACAAAGCTGGTATGTGTACATTCAAAATCTCAACCATATGAGGTTCCAAATAAAACTTATTGAAATAGGGTAGATTTTTTCAAATCCAAGCTTCTAGTTAATTGATAAACAAGGAGACCCCATATCCAGAGCATAAATGGAACTTACTTTGATTCTAAACTAAAACTATCCAGCCGAGTGTGCATGCTGGGTACAATTCTTGTTACTCTTGAAGGTCTTGTTCTTGTACTACGCCTATATATTAATTTCTGTTCATTTATAGCATGGGCATTTCTTTTTCTTGATTATATTGAAGTTAAAAACAAGCTGTAAGAAATCCAATTAATGTGCTTAGACAATTTATGGTTGTATACCGAAGTAGGTAGAAGAAGAATATGAGAAAGGGAAAGACCATGAGTATCTTACTGGTGTGGGTAGTTATTCGTCAAAGGATTCAGAAGATGAGAAATGAGTAGACCAATTCAGGACCTTGACTTACTTTTTCGAATGTCAACATTTATCAACCATGCCTGCAGACTGGTGCAAAACCTGTTTTCCGAGGATGGTTTTGCAGTCTGCAACGTATTTATAATGTATACGCAAGTTTACTAATGTGTGGACTGGATGACGGACCCCTCAGATTGTTTGCTCCCCCAGTTACCTATGTTATATGTATTGCCAGACCCAGTAACGTATCCAATAGGGTCCCTAACCCAAAATCTAGAGAGTGATTTCTTGGGAGCTTTTTGACTAGGATGACTCTTAAGGTGTGAAGCCAAGACAGATATTCCTCCAGCAATTAGATTCTATAGAGACAAACGTGCAGGCTGAGGTAACTATGTCCGAGAGGTTCCAGGCCAAGCACAGGGGAACCTCACAACTGTCGTCCAAGTCCAACAATGGAAATGCATCAAGATTGTCAGTAAGAGGCTTTGTAATGGACCCTAGAGTTCTAGGCAATGCCTGTGAAAATGTAACGTAAAATTCATGTATTAAAGATGATATGTTAGTCTCTGGTGTTAAGGATACATGAGATCATCTCTAGGTTAGGTCAATGTTCAATTTCCCAACTTGAATATACCATTTACTCTAACCATTATGTACAACTTTAAAGTGGCTTCAGAACTCTCTTTGGTACCACTCCCTAATCTTCCTTGCTAACCAATATCAGCAAGGCTTATTTATTGTAAGATGCCTATCTTTCTCCGCTGGAATGGTTTATAATTTCCTGTGCTCTGCCAGTTCATATAGTTTTGCATCAGTGTTCTTCCCTGACTCATGATGGCTATATTTCGGCCAAGGTATTCTTTGCCATTGAGAACAACTGACCTCTTCTGAATGTTACATCTTGCTTGCAACCTTTTACTTAGAAGTTTTGGCAATGTATAGCCGTATCAACATGCATTATTGCGTTAGCAGTCGAGACTTTTTTTTTACTCATGATGGCTATATTTCGGCAAAGGGATTCTTTGCCATTGAGAACAACTGACCTCTTCTGAATGTTACATCTTGCTTGCAACCATTTACTTAGAAGTTTTGGCAATGTACAGCCGTATCAACATGCATTATTGCGTTAGCAGTCAAGACTTTTTTTTTTTTTTTCATTTCGGTGCTTTATAATAGTAAGATAAGATTATGACAATCAGCAAGTGGCGAGACAGAATTTCAAGAAAGTATCATGTCACCCTCTTCAGAAAAATGTTTAATTATCGTAATTTGTTAGGAAAATGTATCTTTCTTGCCCACATCATGCTTTATCAAGAATGACCCTTCCTTTAAGGAAGGATGTGTACAGCCGCAGATGCCCCCTCTCTATGCTTTACTGCAGATGGTTCATAGCCTCAGCTGAGTAGATATCCTAATCTTGTTTGACGCTCTGTATAACAGGTTATCGAGTGTTCCAATTAACGCAATCATGATACCCAACGTGATTCCACTTTTTGGAAGTGGAATCAAGTCGGGGTTGATAAAAAAAATTAAAGCAATGATGAGCTTGTTCAAAAACCATTTACGAGAATAGATTTCTGGAGTGGACACTGGACAGAAATCTGCTAGGTAATTTATAATTTTTTGGATGTGCTTTGAAGTTGGCAATGGTGTTTTTAATCATGGATATGGAGAAAGTTGCATGAAGTTAATTCAGCAATAGCAGGAGTCCGTTTGGTTTGCATTCAAAACGGGTATTTGGCATTTTAAATGAAGCTTTGGGTTCATTTTGTGTTCGGCTGGGACTTGAGCTGACGTTTGGGCGGTGATATGGTGGGTGTTTTAGAAGCAATCGATTAGGCTGCTTCTCAAACCTTCGTTTGTCAATTGCATTTTTTTTTATTGCCAAGCTAGTACCCCAGGCCCCTAAGGTTGGTAGCCATATTTATTTATTTATTTAAAAAAATATATAAATGTCCGATTATTTTTTTTCCTACAAATACAACTCATTTCTTCTATTTTTTTTCTTCACAATTTCGCTGAATTCCTTCTTCTCTTACTAATGTTTTCTCTTCCCTCTCGCTGGTTTAAATTTAGAATCATCTAATTTTAAGGTATATATTTTTGGTAAATGCTATTAAATTTATTTTGAATTACTCAGTAATTGTAGGTTATAGTTATATATAATATTTATTTAGTTTTAATTATTTAATAATTAGATTACCTTGATATTATAATAATACTCATGCATGACCTTTTTGATAGTTTACAAAGTATATAAAAAGCAACTCGAATCATAGTTTCAATTATAGCTTTTAAAACAGTCCCAAAAACATCAAAAACTATATATATATATATATATATATATATATATATATATATATATTGTAACTAAATTATATTTTAGAATCACATTTCAACTAAAAGTTAAACTAAAATCACTCAATTTGTGGGTTATTACCAGCCGTTCCTTGTAGATTATTGCAACTTGCAAGTTTCTTTGATTTATATTATTTGTGCAAATTGTGCACCACGGACAAGAAGCCACAATATTTATAGCAAATACATAGGTAGAGACATATCATTACAATGTTATCAAAAAATAATAATATTTGTGTTGATTATATAAATAAAAATAGTATTACATTGGTGGACAGACAAAGTATGCTGCCGACTAAACATCCTCCATGTTGGACAGTTAGGTGGACCCCATATCCTGCAACCTGCACATATCTCCGTTCATATTTTATTACTATCATGCTTCACCCGCCGTCCACCTCCACAAAAGCAGACTTGGCAATTTTGTTGAGGATGAGTTGTCGTTTTTTAATATTTTAAGGTGCCGTATTTTAAAAACAGAAAAGAATGTCGTATCTAGCCGTTTATGTCCTGAGCAACATGGTGATGATCCAACATTCAACACCCGACATCCAACAGCTCCTGTCCGTCAGATTATATATTTGATGACGTACTATCCAATCCAATTTCATTTTTGTAGTAAGTAGTAATTGACAATCTCTGTTGAATTGCACACCATGTGAATACAAAGCTTTTGAATTTGGACACCACCATTAAGGAAAGTCATCTTGCAACTTTGAATAAAAACTAAAAACAAGTATTAATTCTCCATATTGCTAATCTCCACTACAAGCCATTACTTATTGCGTGAACCCAACGTCATTCGCCGACATCTTCTATCTCTTGGTATTGCATCCACGTGTCAACAAAAAAAAATTTCTTTTTTGTTGTTATCCGAACAAATAATAATTGGTATTGTAATTTTCAGGTTGTTTTGATAATCAATAATTCATATGTGGACATTAAAATATATACCCAGAGTATTATTTGATGGATAAGATATTTTATTTTAAATTCATTTGTCTACAAATAAATTGTTGTTAATAAAAATCAATTTTTTTTATCAACAAAAAAAAGGTAGTATAACAAAACGTAAATATAAGGGGGCGTATACAATTGCGTACTAGAGGCGTAACCTGTCAATGTCGGCACTTACAACGCCCACAAAACTGCTACGTGGAGTGGAAAATCGACGAACAAAATTGCCATCCATAAGAATTTCTTGAGAGAGATAGACTAAGTGAGGAGAGAACTGATGGATTGTGTCTCGGCCAACTTTTTGGAATTTTCTTTTTAAGCAAACCCAAAGCTCAACGTGGCGGCTGAAAACAGACGATCGGCATAGACGAGCAGCCAAGTAGGAAACTAATCTCATGACCCATCCCATGCCCCTCTCTCTCTTTCCATTTCACTCTCATCCCTATCTCTCTCCCTCCGTTTTACTTTATTAGAGTAAAATATTTCTTCTCATCTCATCTCACCATATATAAATATTGAAGAAATTATAGAACGCCAACATGGTTTCTGCTATGCTCTCTTGCGAGTGCTTTTCTCTTATAAGGACAACGGAACCTTCCTATCCTGCCTAAGAAAGGTCTATATATTTATAAGTACAGGGAAGCCTTGCCTTAGCAATTAGCCCAAGCTAGTGAGCTAGCCGTTGATTATGGAAGAGAGAGATTGCTGTTCAAGTAATTCTTCATCACCAAGTACTACTACTACAGGAGCAGAGAAGCGCAAGCACCAGCATAGAAGACAACATGAGCAAACAACAGAGAAACCATATAGAGGAATAAGGATGAGGAAGTGGGGTAAGTGGGTGGCTGAGATTAGAGAACCAAACAAAAGGTCTAGAATTTGGCTTGGCTCTTACACCACCCCAATCGCCGCCGCACGCGCTTACGACACCGCTGTATTTTACCTGCGAGGGCCTTCGGCCAGGCTAAACTTCCCCGACTTAATCTTCCAAGAGGAATTCGATGCTTTCAATAATATCCATGGTACTGGGGATATGTCCGCCGCTACCATACGGAAAAAAGCTACCGAAGTCGGTGCCAGGGTGGATGCCCTCCAAGCCCAAACCCACGCTCTTTCTCACAACAATTCTACTCGGACCTTCGACAAACCCGACCTGAATGAGTATCCAAAACCGGAAACCTCTGATGACGATGAGAATTAAAGAAACCAAAATACATACTTCCCAATGAAAAGCAAGCTGTTCAAAGTTCAAATTCAAAAATCTTTTTATTGTTTTTTTCTTTCTCCTTCCAAATCCTGTATATTTGTTCCCACTAAGTAGCAGGAAACTGAAGGAAAACAAGAAGAAAGAGATTAATGATATGAACGAGCTATATTTACTGGATTTTCTGTTTGTGTGAAGGCCTAATTAACCAAGCTTTGATCTTTTAATTGTTAGTCATCAAATTTTAGTTAGTCACTTCTTTGTTCTTATTCTATAATATATTGGCCTTAATTTGTGCTCATTCATGGTGTCAAATGTGTATGTTATGTTGGTTTTTGAGTTTATAGCTATAGGCATTAACAAGAATGGGAAATATGTGGAATGAGTGAGAGAGAGAGAGGGACAAAGGAAAAAGAGCAATTTGACAGGTAGCAAAGCTGTATAGTGTGTATAATTGCGTGAATACAGACTATAAATTAAAAACTCCTAGTTGCCAAATAATAACAAGTAGATAAGGAGATAAGGCAGAGAGTTCAGCAACAAAAGAACTAGCTAGATTTATTTTATTTTTTTGCAAAAGAACTAGCTAGTTTCTCAATCCTCATGACGTTCCAGTGGACACCACTTATAAAGTTTAAACAATTCCAGAAAGAGGCAGAGGGTTAGTGGATGAGTGGAGCAGCTCAATCAGAAAGAGAGGTTATTATCACAGGGTAAGGTTATGGAGCTTACAGAAGCTTTTGTTCGTTTAATGGTAATGAAGATTGATGATCGATGAGAACTGGGCAGTGGACCATGGATGGTGCGTCTTTCATTTTTGTTATTTTCATCTTTTGGTGTTGGAATATATAAAATTACAAACAGTTGGTTTTCATGTACTTCCTTTTTTTATACGTGAATGATCTGTCTGTGGGGGACCTAAGTTACCCACGTCAATTTGTTTAACACTCTATTCTCATTTGGACGGTGTTCTTTTTTGAAAAATAAAAAATCTTCTCCCCTCTAATTTTCTTTTGGCAATAACCTTTATTATTCTCCAATGGAATTTTGATTGTTTTCTTGTAGCATTGGTGAAAAACTATGGTGCTCAATCTCAGGTAAGACTTACATTTTATGTTCCAGCTGATCCAATGGTTTGTTGAAGTGTACCCTCTGGATGCAAAGGATAGTTTAGTTAGGATTTATATTAGAAGGAGAAATCTGTGATGGGTTGAAAACAAAACCACATGGTATATATGAATCCAAAGTAAACAACACCGACCAAGTACGATAAATGATTAGTAAATTTCCACGAATGGGTGATTTTGCTTATCTTATCCAAGACTTCGTACCTTAAGCAAGAAAAGTCTACTAATTACTAAAGCCAAGTAAACTGTCAGCTACAAGTTGAGTCAGATGATTTGTACTGAGCTCCCTCTGATTCAATGTATTTTCCCTTGTCTCGATCATGCCATTTAACTTATAAAGGCTGGTATTTCAAACACAAAACGACATCTTAATTAGTTTAATGAAATTGAAGTTATGAAGCCATACAAACATGTATATACTTTTCACAGCAATTTAAAATTGATATGTAGAACCAATGAAATGGAGATGCCATCATCAAACTGAAAGGGAGAGATTTCATCGTCCACTCTCCTACTCTTGAATATGATATACTCTTGAGTATGATCAGTGTGTTAATGTATACCACATTAACTGAGGACAAGAACAACAATTAATGAGGCTACAATCAACAAGTTGCCACCTCAAGTGCTAATGAAACTATTTTAGTGAAATTTACTGTCTCAGTTCCCGGGCGATCACACCAAAAATTCGAGTTCCTTTTGGATTTCCTTCTTGATCAATGACAACTGCAGCATTATTATCATATCGTATTATCATATTGTTCTTATGTTTGAGTTCTGTACAAGTACATATAATTACAGCTCTGATCACTTCTGATCTTTCTAAAGGTGTACTTGGTACTGCTTCCTTTATTACAGCAACAATAAATATTCACCAAGAAAAATGGAGACCTTTGCCTCTCCTATTCACGATGCGGCAGAAACAGGTACTATAGGAAAAACGGCAAAAACAACAGAGTTTATGTAAAGCATTCAATAAATTTATGTCATACATTATACTACCAATTAAAATATCTAATAAACCCAGGTCTTATTTTCCTCTGATCTTAAGAGTTCTAATGTTTCTACTGATATCCGAGGACTGACAGTCTGATCCTCCTCTTTGCTAGTCTTGTTAGGCTTTTAAACTATCTTGCAAGCGAACTACTTCTGTGGAGATATGTATACGTGGCCCTATGTTATTCATCATTTCATCTACGAAGTCTAACACTAAATAGTACATTGGGGACCAACTAGTAGAAAGCAGTTTCCTGCAAACTAAAAGTAACATAAAAACTTTTAATTGAAGTAGGTAGTAAATCACAAAATTCATTTTCAATTGTTTACCGTACATGCAGCAATCAATAGTATGGTACTCAGAGTCAAGATAGTGTTGATTCATGCAATGAATGAGAAGTACATGCAACTGATTTGCTTGTAAATGATTTCCTATCTTCAATTAGGACATATGAGAACTATAAAGGAAAGTGGAAAAACCTCAACACTCCCTAAATATCATAAGGAGGCCCAGTAAACTTGAACTCAGTTGACAGAACAATGAAAATATACCCATAATCTGACTGCTTGCACGAGTGAACCTGTGGAATCAATATTCTTATAACTATTTAAATGTGCTTTGAGACAAAAAAACAGCTTAACTAGGTCCAAATTCAAAAGATCGCTTTCATACTGGAAAAAGCATCTCATTTGAATAACAAAATACCATCACGAAGGAAGAAACTATGCCAGCAACGTGAAGAAACAGAGTGAACATTTAGGACAGGAAAGTGATTGAACCAAATCTTATGTTGCTATACCATATAATCATGTTCATATTGTTCGCAGATAAGTCACCCTTCAGTATCAGTCCAATTAGGGACTTACACTAGCTAGTAGCTAGAGAAAAAGAAAATAATCCCTGAAGTTGATAATATGACAAATTAAATGATGAAGAAAACATGACAATTTATAGGAGCCTAATATTGAAAAGAACCAGGACGTCTAACATGCCATATGATAGGTATTAGCTAGGATTCCAGCAAAAAAGTATAAATTGTATTACCAAAAAGGCGAGAATATACCAATATAATTCTCTTGATGTTGATGACAATGAACAGTGAGTGAGTGAGTGCCAAACAGAACAAATAAATTATTTTAACCAAGGTAACAATACATTCAGGATGTAACAGCCCCTATATATTAGGTCATGCAAACAAAGAAGGAGATCAGATATATTTTCAGCTAGACCAAGGGAAGCAACAAGGAAATCTGCAGCCAACTAGCATGAGAAAGAGTGCCTGTCTGGTAACATTTCTACTTCGGACACCAGAGCTTTCATGGGCTAATACGGTAATAATCAGAGGTTCCAATCTGCATTAGTCTTAAATTTTCGAAACTTGTACATGTTCCTTGCAAATAAGAGAACTAGTCCAGTATCCTATAAATCCGAATCCACTGGAAGTTCCCAATAATCCTATTGCAATCAGATCATCCCTTCACGGAGCAAGTTAACAATGGATTTGTTAACTCAACGAGGACAGAGCAATCAATATAAAAAGCTGGGATCTAGGTCAGGTGGTAATGCCAGAGTGGGATCCTACACTGCAACTTACCTAAATCAAAAGCCTTCATTGATGAACGAGCAAAGTAGGAGATTTAATGAATTTGCAAGAAACATGTCATACAAGCATTATGATAGCCTTGCCACACAACACCTTGCTTGTCAAAGATGTGTATCCAGCCACAGGAAAATAAGCAACACAAAAAGACCTTAAAGAGATGATGACTCTAATGAGATCAGTTTCTTCATACACTATTTAGTAGGTACAAACTTGATCAAGCTCGGGTCATCAACCAAAAGCCGCGGGATTTCAGCGGGAAAATATCCGATGAAGCGTTACCATTGACAGAGACATGAATTTTGGGTTTATATTGAGTTGAATCTCTATACGGATAGGGAATGGAATAATGGATAATCCTCAACTCTAATCGATCGAGGAAGGCAAACTAGCAAAGGACTACAAAACCAAAAGCCCATGTGCGGAAGTTAGCCCATACATCATTCGGATGTTCTTTTTTGGGGTATATTTAGCCCTTTGAGTACCGTTGTTAAAATAAAATAAAAATTGTTATATAAGTTGTATCTTCATAAAATGCCCAAAAGAACACTTTCTCATTGTATTATCAATTTTTATATAGTCTTGTCCCAAAAAAAAAAATCTTTATACATAATCTATTGGGGTTTATCATTCTTGTTTTCATTATTTTCTTATGGAAAAGCCAACAGGCTCTTATATTGTACAAGAAAAGTTTATGTCCTAAAATTTGTAGTATGACATACATTTTAATAATTTGACTGTTACTTAAGATTATCATAATCACTTATTTTTAAAGAAATGATTGAACGACGTGTTTGATACCTACAAAGTAATATTTTTTTAAATTGAAATCCTTATACACATACGTTATAACAATATAAATATCGTCATCCATATGTCAGACTACAACCAAAATCATCACACAAAAATAATAAAATATCAATCATATAACATTTTGCCACATCAAATCATTCATATTAAGTATATCATCTCTCCCAAATTAATTAATTAAATCATTAATTTTTTGCATTTTAAATCTCCTAAACTTCTCACTCACGTCCACCCAAGAATTTATTATTATTTCTCTCTCAAATTCTTAATCTCCCTCATTTTGTTTATTTTTATCTTTGTCTTCTAAACAAAAATATTTATTTGCTCTCGCTCTCTATGATTTAAAATAAAAATAACATAATTTTAATAAATATGTCCTTTTTTTTAAAGAAAAGAAAAAGAAAGAGAAAATCAATAAAATAATTTATTGAAGTCATATTAATATATTAAATACAAGAATTATATTCTTTGTTATTACACATGTCACGTTGTTGAGGTTTTAAACTAGGAGATATAGACGATTTTATTTTTTTTTGAAATTTTCTTAATTAATGACAATCGGTAAAACAATCTCATTAACGTAAAGTATTAAATATAAAAATATTTTGTTTTCTTAATTACTATCTACGTAAAAATCAGCATAGGAGTGGATGATTTGTTAATCTATAAATAAATAAGTTATGAATATGTACTAAAATGTAAATAATTAACTTATAATGATTTATGTTAAAATATGCAATAACACACAAATCGGTTTACGTTATGAGAAATATTTAATAACCTGTAAAGAAACTGAGAAAAAGACTATTTTATGTTCAAATGGTGTTACGTGTATTTATCATAAAATATCACTAGTATTTTATATTTTCCTTACTAATCCGGCCAGTATTGTTTGGTAATACAAAATTGCTTAATTAAATTATCTTTCTCTTTTATAATGACAAAATTGTATTACTTTTGGACTTAGCAAGGTGAGTCAAGATTGAACTCTTCGAGTTTGTGCAAACCTCACAAAGAGATTAGTGAAACCCATAAAGTAGTGGAAAGAATGAAGAAAACGAAAGGATAGAATTGAAAAAGTTTGTATAGTGACTTAGTGAGGGATCTTTCAGTGCCATCAATTCAATTAACTGTTTTTGGACTGTCATCCATTCCCCTCCCTCAAATAAATTTATTTCCCTCCACATTAATTTGCACCCACTTTCCCTTACATGACATGACCAAATTTCACCATGCGATCATGCTAGCTCTTCATCACCTCATCTTTTTAACTTTCCTTCACTTTCTCGAGAAAATAAAAAAAGGAGGATGGAAAAGGGAAAAAGAAAAGAAAAAGGAAAAGAGAATTAACATTGTGGAACATAAAGTCATGAATTAAGGGTATATAAAGATGCCCCATTTACTTCTAGTTGGGAATATATTTCTATCCTAACAATGATGCTACCTCCATTTCACTTTATTTGGCATTAGCTACACAATCCCTTTCCATCAGTTTCCAAGTTAAAAAGGTTTCTAAGCAAAACGATGGCTACGATCGAGAATAGAAATATAAAGTCATTAATTAACCCGAAAATCTAGTGTTGAAAGTGACCTTATCAATTTTTCAATGTTTTCTATTTATTTAAAGATTATTATCATCAATCAGTATTTATTAATTTTGTAATTATATAAATTTTTTTTCTTTTTTAAGTTAATGAGAATTATTTTTATAGTTGGAGAGGGTGAGAGATAATGGGAAATGATGAGGGAAGATAAAGTTATTTTCAAAATAGAATAGTAGTTGTTGTTGTGAGTAAATTATTATTTTTTTAAATAAATTTTATATTATAAAAATTAATAATTTTTAATAAAAATATATATAATTAAATATGATGAGTATTATATAAAATTTTATAAATTAAAAAAGAAAAAAGACGGTAAGTATTTTTTATTTTTTTATAATAGTATGGAAGGTATGATTTATGTGTAATGACATTGATCTCAAAGGTGATTAAGTTTTCAACTACTAATTTGAACTATCAAGAACTACATGTTCACATCAATATATAAAATCTAACCCAACCGTCTCAACCTGATCTGATCGATCCATATGAATTTTAATTGAATGTAATTTTCTATTACCCGACCATCAACTTTAAAATTGAAGTGAGATTTTTACCTAACTTCATTTGGTTGGGTCAAATGAAATTTATGCCAATTCATACTACTACACACCCATAATATTTGAGAGCTTTTATTTTGGTTTTTTGGCCTTGTGTTGGAGAGCCTTATGATGGATATATATAAGAAGCCAGCTAACATAAGTATTTCAAAATAGAGTTTTTTTAATAGTGCGTTAAGTGCACTTATTAATATGTAATAAATATAATTATTAAAAAAATAAAATTTTACAAAAATAATAACAATATATTAAATAGCACTAAAATCATAGTTAGCCACTGTAACAAATTAACATTACAAACTTTCATATATATTATCTTAACAAACTAACCTAAATACATTTGTTAAAAACCCTTTCAAAATATATTCCCTTTCAATGTAGGTATATTCTACGTATATGACTTCAAGGAAATTTGGGGTGGTAATTATTAAGTGAGGCTGAAAATGATCTTTTGCTTGAGTTATATTACTTATATTTTCTAAAAAAGTGTCTTTAGAATGTTTTCTTAAAATAATATGGATGAAAATTGAGGATTTGGATCTTAAAGTTTACCAAGTATATGTAATTCTCTTATCTTATTTAACAATAATTATTTTAAAATAAATTTTAATAAAATTAGAATTAAAATTAGAATTAAAATTAGGGTTAGTGTTCAATTTAGAATCAAACTTAGAATTAGAGTTTGGATTAGATTTAAAATTAGGCGGTATAAGTATAGTGTAAGATTTAAACTAAAAATAGGATAAATTTTATAATATTTTATTTATTAATTAAATCATGTCAACATATTTTATTGTTTAATTAGGATAAATTACGCTTACTTGTTTTTTAGTCCAAATAGCAACGGGTAATAACAAATATTTAAAATGTATTTATTTAAACGGTTGAGATTTTCAAAATGGTATAAACGACTTATATTAAGTTGTTAAAATTCTTAATAAATTTTAGAGGAGCATACTCGAAAATTAATTTTATAATATTTATTTAAATGATTGGTAATGATTTATATTATTTAATTAACGTTATTATTTTTGTTAAATATAATTTTTAAAATTATAGTTATTACATTTTGAAAATTACTAAAAACACCAATTAAAAAATTACTAACTTTATAAATTACTAGGTTTTATTGGTGCATGTGATGCATCGAATGAAATGTATGGTCCATGGACACGTGCAAATGATGGCATTGTCTTCCCTAATGATGGATCCCCACCGCTTCTTGCACTGATTGGGATCCATGTCTTATCATGCAGCCCAACTTCACCATTGCCTTTATATTTGACCGACAAAATACATAATTTCAAACAACCTTGGAAAAAATATCAATTCAAATGCTACCACGTCCAGCAAAATTATCATTTACGTTTAATTAGATTGCATTTGATTACTTATGAATTATACTTATTTATTGGTATTGTACAGATTCATAATGTGTTATAATTTTATATATTGATATTGTATATATTCATTATATGAATAGATCAATTAATAACTCTTTAAATTAGAAAAAAAAAAATACATTATGTTAAAAATTAATAGTTATAGTACACACGTAACGATCACATAGCTTCCATGTTATACAACAATATCAACAAAAATATTGAATTTTTTTTTTCACAAAGCCTAATTTATAGCAAGTTCCTCAGATCTACCTAACAAGCTAGCAACATGAGGAACATAATAATGAAAACCTATGTATATATGTAGTAGTAGAGGCCAAAAAACAGCACGGACCAGTTCAAGCTAGCTATCTCATAATCGAGAAATTGTCAACATTGTTATCATTATTATCACACGATTTGGACGTTGATACAGAGAATGACATCTGGCCAATGGAATTTAAGATTAAAACTGTGTCACCATTCAACAAAAAATTCCTTGACCTAATCATTAATGATTATATATGAGATTAATGGACAAGTTTCACCCTCCCAACTTTTTAATTTCTTTGACGGTTCATTTCATTCCCCATTCCACTTTGTTCAGCAGTAAAGACCCTTTAGAAATCTAAGATAGTTATATATATTCTCAAAAATCTTATATACACATAATATATATATTTAGAATTATATTGAATTTAGATATTAATTAAAGATATGCATAGTCATTACAAAACATTATTAGGTCTCAAGAAATTTTTATATTTTGTCTGATGTATATTTTTCATCATGCATATAATCATCGATCTTTCATTTGAACTATGCTCGTGTAGCGATGTAAGTTTAGTGTAAACATGTTGGGAGTGTATGTACATATATATATAACTTATATATGAATCGATCTCCATCACTTTGAAGATTTATATCTAAAACCTCAATCATTCTACTGGGAAGCTTGGAATTATTATGCATAATTAACTATTTAATATATGCAATATACTGTATATATAATGTTTTTATTATTATTTTTCCATAAAATAAAGAAAAACTATTTGAGAAATTGGAGCTACAGTTTTGGAATTAATATAAAATTATTTGGTTACGTGTTTTGTTTTTTTCAACATTCTATATATACCACTTAAAGACAGACGGCATTAACAATTCTTCCCACTCATCCAAAAGTATATCCTTATCTCTTAAAAAAAGCAGACAGATATATAGGTATAGAATTAAGAAGGCCATGGTTCCATTTTCAAGTTTTGAGGTTGGAGGAATCTTTCTTTCTCATTCATTCCTCTTCTTCGATCAATTCCCTCCTTTGTCCTCTTATAGTGGAAAAGTTTTTACAGAGAGAGGCCACCGAAAAGCATAGACACCTTAATTATCATGAAAGCAAGAAAATTTACGAAGGACCCGATTTGACAAGCCAACACACACGCACATCACACATACAACATGACTGTTTGTGTTTGTGTCTTTTTGTTATAATAATATATTTGTGGAAATTCTTAAGTCAACCGCATCTCATCATTTGGTCTTGGTTCTTGCAGGCACCACCTCATTTCCCACTGTCACCTTTATATGATTAAATTCTCAAAATCCCAGTCATCCACTCACTCACTTCAGTCCCTCTATATAATTGCTGCTCTCTTATCATCCACAACTTCAACCATGGGAACCATGAAGGTGCATCAGTTTGCACGTGGATTAATCTGGGAGCATGAACCCTCTCTCTCCCTTGGCTGTAAAAACCTTCGTCCTCTTGCTCCCAAGCTCCCTAACACTACCGACACTACTACTGCTGTTGTTTCAGAGGCTTTCGATCTCAAGAGCTTCATCAGACCTGAATCTGGCCCCAGAAAACTCGGTTCCCCTGATGACCAGAAAGATTCATCTCAGGCATGTACAGTACGTACCATGAATATTAATATTTGATTCGCACTCAGTAAATGAAATTCAATAAGTAAAGCTATAATTAATTGAAATGCATGCAGGTTGAAATTACGCATCCAGGAGGGACAAGGTGGAATCCGACACAAGAACAGATTAGGATATTGGAGATGCTATATAGGGGTGGAATGAGAACACCAAATGCACAGCAAATAGAGCAGATTACAGCGCAGCTGGGCAAGTATGGCAAGATAGAAGGGAAGAATGTGTTTTATTGGTTCCAAAATCACAAAGCACGTGAAAGACAAAAGCAGAAGCGCAACAACCTTGGCTTGATTAGTCATAGTCCACGAACCTCATCATCAGCTGCCATTACCTCTAGCACTATAACATTACTGGATCCAAGGGTATGTATCTATAGTATAAACAGGAGGATGTTCCTTTTGTAATAATTAATTATTAATTTCTATACGTGTATATATATATAGGGCGAAGTTGTAGAAGGAGAAGAAGATAGTCCGTACAAAAAGAAATGTAGGAATTGGAGGTTTGAGACATTTGAAGGCCTTGAAGATGAAGATAGAGGGCGGCCGTGTAAAGAGGATCAGGAACATACAACTCTGGAGCTCTTCCCGTTACACCCGGAAGGCAGATCGATGAAAGGGTTTTAGAATTTTTTTTTTTTTTATTTCTAATTTTTAGTCATTTTTTGGGAGAGTTTGATATGATTTGTTGCAGATTTCTTTAACTTTCTTCGGGAAAGAAGAAAGAATGAAATTAGAGAAAGTTGACTCTCTCTCTCTCTCTTCTGTACTAGATCTGCTACTAGTATTACTGCCGAATGCTATTGTCCTGATCATTTGGAAAAAAAATAAATTAAAGTGCTGTCTCACTCTACATCAACTTTTTTTTTTTTTTTTTTTTTATAATTTTATTTGACGGGAGGCTGGGATTTAAATCTACGAACTGAGGCTGATGAGAGTTTTGAATTCTAGTGTTGATGTCATTTGAGCTATGTGAGTAGGACTACATCGACTTTAGGTTAGTAAGAGAAATTATATAGACTCTGAAGTCCACGCACCTACTTCATAAATTATTTTGAAGTTGAAAAATTGAATCTTGATGGTTAAGATAATAATAAATTAATAATTATGATTATTAGGAAATACATATCCTGTGAGACTTTCATGAAGTAGGTTTCTTAATTGTATTTCGAGCTAGTGTCTGGCGAGGACCACCAACGAGATTTTCGGAGGGAAAGGAAGATCAAGAAATTTGAAATAAAGACCAAGTTAAGATTACATGAGGGAATTACACAAGCCTTTTCTTTTTTTTGTTTTTTTGGTTAAACAAAATTCACAAGGCTTTTTCTCACTATATTTAACTGTATAATTGCTAAATATTTAAATTTGCGCATAAGTTAACAATTGATTGCCCAAGAAACATTCCATCACTTTACTATCGTGTTAGAGAAATATATTATCATAAAGACATTTCCTTTTTTATTCTTAAAAATTACATTTTTTTTAATTTCAATATTTAAATTTTATTGATATTACTACAAAAAAAAATTTAATTTATTTTTTAATCAAGTACTCTAAGATTATTATTTTTTATTTTGAACGTCTAAAATTAAATTCTTAATCCACCAAAAAAAAATTAAATTTAGATGATACACAATATAATTAATTATTATGATTCAAAAAATATGTTCTATAAAAAAATTGTTTTCAAAATAAAAGAGATCATTTAAAATTGAAAAAATATTTTTTTCAAAATTTTTTTATAGGCATATTATCATGTGTCCATAGATACATCATAGACAAACCTTAAAATTATTACAAAGAATATGCATACGGTGAAGTTCAGCTTTTATTAGTTTTCTTTCTTAAAGGGGTGGGTGTGGAGACAAAATTAGCTCAAATTTGCTGGCCGAGAAGATTATGTTACTTGGGCCTGCTAGTTTTAAAACGTAAACGGTAGTACTTGGGCCTAGGCCTCTTCATTTTCTCAATTCCACTGTAGGGCCACGTGTCTTTACGTGCCCTACTGATCCGTAGCGCCTCATACATGTTTCTCTGACTGGGCCCTCCTAGTCTAACCGTTAAAGTCTTAGCGGTCGATCTATCACCTGGCAGTTGGAGAATCAATTTGATCAGACGGTACACATCTACAAATTACAGAAAACCTACCTAACCACCTATATAAGTCACACTGTTATCTTTTTGCTGGCGCGGCTGAGATCGATCTGCCTCCCCCGCGGAAAAAGGAAAAAAAAAAAAAAAGGGTTTCTGTTTCCGTCTTCTATCTCCGGTGCCGTTCGATTTCCGACGGTTGTATCACAGTTACATACTTTTCGGTTCGTTTTCCACCTACATTTTATCCCAAAAGACAAAAATTACCTAGAATATTATTCAGTCTTAGGAATTTTGCAATCTAGGGTTCGGGCAGTTATTGTAGTTGTTTTTGTTTAGGGTTTTGTCTTCAAAAGCAGGAGAGTAGGTGTAGAAGAAAATAGTAGAAGGGTTTGTGTCTTGTGACTGGGAAATGGCGCAGATTCAAGTACAGCATCAGAGTCCAGTATCATCTCCAAATAGTGTGGCTACGACCACAGATGCTAACCAGTTCGGTACGACGTCGTTGTATGTTGGGGACCTTGATCAGAGTGTGAACGACTCGCAGCTTTACGATGTGTTCAGTCAGATTGGGTCAGTCATTTCGGTTAGAGTCTGCGTCGACTTGGCTACCCGCCGATCTCTTGGTTATGGCTATGTCAATTTCAGTAGCCCTCAAGATGGTCAGTCTTTCTTGTCCTCACTCGCTTTTTTCTGTGATTGTACTTGATTTTTCTCCTACTCATTGACCTTTATAATTTTGTTTCTCCATTGGTTAGTTTGGACATTCTACTCGTATATATACCTTGTTGCTTATAACTTTCACCTCCACTATTCATGCTTAATTGTTTGTAATTTTCTTTTTTATTCGACTTGTGAAGACCTGTACTTATCTCTGTTGTCCGTACATGGACATAGCTATTCATACTTACTGGTATTTACTGTGAACAGCGGCAAGGGCTTTGGAAGTTCTGAATTTCACTCCCCTAAACAACAAACCCATCAGGATCATGTATTCTCATAGGGACCCTACCATTCGCAAGAGTGGTACTGCAAATATATTCATTAAGGTCATTCTATGATATATTTCCCCATGCCTTGACATTCCTTTTTCTTCTTTTTTTTCAGTTTATTATGAGTTTCATGGTCGCAATGTGGTCGGCTGAGTTCCTTGTTCTTGTACTAATTGTCTTTGTTTTATATTGTATTGTCATATTTCTTGCCCTGCAGAATCTGGAAAAATCAATTGACCATAAAGCATTACACGAGACATTTTCTTCTTTTGGCAATATTCTTTCTTGCAAGCTAGCAACTGATGCTTCTGGACAGTCTAAAGGATATGGTTTTGTACAATTTGACAATGATGAGTCTGCTCAAAATGCAATAGATAAGTTGAATGGCATGCTGATTAATGAAAAACAGGTTTATGTTGGACGCTTTCTTCGTAAGCAGGAGAGAGAAAGTGTTTCGAATAAAACTAAATTCAATAATGTCTATGTGAAAAACCTGTCAGAATTAACCACAGATGCAGAATTAAATAAAATATTTGGAGAATATGGGACGATCACCAGTGCTGTAATTATGAGGGATGCAGATGATAAATCAAAGGGTTTTGGTTTTGTCAATTTTGAAAGTGCAGATGATGCAGCCAAAGCTGTTGAGGAGCTAAATGGTAAGAAAGTTGATGAAAAGGAGTGGTATGTTGGAAAAGCTATGAAAAAGTCTGAAAGAGAGCTTGAGCTAAAAGGTTGGGTTGAGCAGAGTATGAAGGAAGTTGTTGATCAAGGTCTGAATTTGTATGTCAAAAACTTGGATGATACCGTTGGTGATGAAAAATTGAAGGAGCTGTTCTCTGAGTTTGGTACAATTACCTCGGGCAAGGTCTGTAGACATGATTCTCCTTTTCTTTGAAATAGGTTTATCCTTTAACTTGAAATACACAATATCATTTTCTTTGACCGGACTTCACAGGTTATGCTGGATCCTAATGGGATCAGTAGAGGATCGGGATTTGTTGCTTTTTCAACTCCTGAAGAAGCTTCTCGAGCTGTAAGTATGCATCTTTTAGATGCTCACTATTTGTGATCAGGAACTAATACCGGCATATGCAAAAAAAATTCGATACTTACAGATTACTGAGATGAATGGAAAAATGGTTGATAGCAAACCTCTATATGTTGCAATCGCACAGCGGAAAGAAGAGCGAAGAGCAAGGTTGCAGGTACTATGTTTTGGCCAGTCAGACCGTAACTTGGTTTAGTGATTGACCATATGCTTCTCGGGTATATGGTGACCTTTTGTAGAGATCCTGAACACATATTTAGTTGCTCAGTTGAATTATCCTTCCATACAATATGTCTGTGTACGGTTAGAAGGCTTCCCCTGAACTACATATTGTTCCCATGGAATTTAGTTCTTTTTGCCTGTTTGGGTTGTTTTGGGAGGGGGGGGGGGGGGGGGGGGGGGGAGTGTTCATAATAATAATGAGTCGGCTAGAACTTTTAAATTAATTAGGTGTTTTAAGCTTACCTGTAGTCTCACTCATGTTTAGAATTATCCATTAAGTTCATTTCCTCGCCTGCAGGCACAATTTTCACATATGAGGCCAGTTGCCATGGCACCTTCCGTTGGGCCTCGAATTCCGATGTATCCTACTGGTGCTCCAGCTCTAGGGCAACAATTCTTATATGGGCAAGCGCCTCCAGCTATGATTCCTCCACATGTATTTGCTGAACTGATCTTTTCCTTGTTATCAACTCTTCTTTTTGTTTAAATGATTTATCATTTATACATTAGAATATGTTCACTTAAAATGAGTGTTCTTTTATGCATTTGTAAATTATAAACTACATCTCTTTTTCATTTCAAGTTTTGGATATCTTTTGCTACAAACCTCACAAGTTGTTATTATTGGCGCAACTTGAATGTCAAATAAAGCTAATGTGAAAAAAAAAAATATTGAAAATTCTAATTCGCTTGTCTGTAAGAGGACAATTATAATTTAATCAAAACATGTTCTTAAATCATTTATAAAACAAAATATTGAAACTATAATTTAGTGTTTGTTTGTCATTTATCTAAGCAAGTCTTGATACTTAAGTCAGCTGGCACAAGGGCTATTTTTACCTATGTTTTAGTGCCGTGTCTATGTTGGAAAATTTCCTTTTTAGTTCCTAACTTTTTAAGTTTGGCTTTAAAAAATTCATCTTCGTATTTTTAGAATATCCAACTTTTAGTTTTTTCCGTTATGAGGTTTATTGTTTTATCATGGGTAATGGTCTAATATGATTCCCTATAATTTTGCAATGTAGGCTGGTTTTGGTTACCAGCAGCAAATTGTCCCAGGGATGAGGCCTGGTAGTGCTCAAATGCCAAATTTCTTTATCCCCATGGTTCAGCAGGGTCAGCAAGGCCAGCACCCTGGAGGGCGTCGTGGAGCAGGTCCTGTGCAACAGTCACAGCTACCCGTTCCCTTGATGCAGCAGCAGGTCTGCTGATGCACAATATTCATGTGTCATGTTGCCTCTTGTTTTCCTTTTGTCTGTGGCTCTATGCCTAATTGAATATTCTGATTTGCTCCCAGGTGGCTCCTAGAGGACGTGTCTATAGGTACCCTCCTGTTCACAATATGCAGGATATTCCAAATCCAGTGCCAGGTGTTGGTGGAGGAATGCCTTCAGTCCCATATGACATGAGCAGCATGCCTATGCAAAATGCTGCAGTGGGACGGCATATGCCCATTCAGGCCTTGGCGACTGCCCTTGCAAATTCTCCTCCTTATCAGCAAAGGACAGTAAGTCTGGTGTTCTAATTCTTTTCTGTCATTGGTTTGTTGCATTTGGTGTGGAGTAGATTGTGTTATACTAGTGATCTCTCTCATATGGGTGAGCAGATGCTGGGTGAAGCTTTATATCCTCTAGTTGATCAGCTGGAGCATGAAGCAGCTGCCAAGATTACAGGGATGCTTCTGGAGATGGACCAGACTGAGGTGTTACATCTTATTGAGTCGCCAGATGATTTGAAGGCCAAAGTTGCAGAGGCAATGGATGTCCTGAGGAATGTTGCTCAGCAGCAAGTAAACAGTCCAGTGGATCAACTAGCGTCGTTATCCCTTAATGAAAATCCTGTCTCTCAAGTCCGTTAGTTTTCTAGGTGGGAAGGATGCTATATCACATATTCTATTATTTTGGCTTCATACTATTTCCTTTTAGTACTTAATTGGTTACAGCTTTAGTGCTGCCATATTATTGGCATGGTTGATGATATGCTTGATCTTTAATTTGTTCCCTCGTCCCCAATGTGAAGTTTACCATTAGATTCACAAGATGAAGCACCGATTAATTCACATGTGTGGCAGTACTCAAATATTTTTGGTAGGAAGCACTTTGCTTAGGCTTAGATCCGGGCGTTTTATAACTTGTGTGAAATTATCTTTATCCATATGTTTGAAGCTTCCTTCGGCGATTGTGTCATTCTATGCTATATGGTTATTGTAGGAATTAGTGATCATATGAAATTATGAACTAAGCTCCATCAAGCTGCCTTATAGTAGAAGTTACATCTCCTTTGTCATTTTCACTCAAATGCGAAAGGGCCTTTTCTTCGGCAAGCCTCCTAGAGTGGCAGAATCTTATCTTTCCAGTCCGCTGCGGCTCGTGTTTGGAGATGAGTAACTCAAGTCGGGCACACCATTTACTACGTGATCAAATAAGAATCTGCAGATTTTGCAGTCCAAAAATAAATTTAATTGCACATGTTTGTAAGGGACCATAAGTTTCCAATAAAAAGAATGTTGACTTAAAATAAAATATATTGTTGTATTTCTTACCCAAAAATTTTAATTAACAATTATATATTCTTTACGAAGTTGACGTAGAGCCGTCGACCGTTGATTTTTGGTTGACAAGTTCACGCCCTCATCGCCATAGTCAACACCCAACCTACTGTGGTGTAAACGGCATCTTCTTTAAAAATATATATTTGGACTGACAAGAATTGGACTTACAAGGAAAGATGAGACTTTTACTTTCCTTTTTACATATGAAATAATTCTAACCAATGAAAGATTGGATTGGAATCTTATTTTCGACGAAAATAGAGGCAGTCAATTCGGGTGGCTGCTTGCTGGCATGGCAGAGCGGGTTTGCACTTGTATAAAGTAGTTGCTCTAAGACTAAGTGGATGTTTATTATTATTATTTTTATATGAACCGACTATACCTTTATTAATGTTAAACTAAAACAAATATATCAAAGATCGGAGGGAGTGGAGGTTGTCAAGTGCAAGTGTGCAAAAGTAGCAGCTTGATTTAGATATTTACAAAAAAATATTCGAGATAAATACTAAATATATTCAGTCAAATTAAAATGAACCTACCTGCTTGGCTTTCATCACCTTCCTCTCGGTTACACGCAGTGTAATATATTTTTCTAATCTGACTTTTTCAACGCTTCCTTCCTATATAGTCTTCTTATCTTAAGCAACAAAAATGAGAGCAGCCATTCCAAATTGAAGATAGCCGATCTATAGAGAAACATTCAGGCGCTCTGTAAGTAATCCTGTTACCATTCTGATGATGAAAACCCCCAGTGTGCGGTGCATCTCAGAATGCTTTATCAAGCCACAATACTTTACAGAAGAGTCAAAGCAGCCTCACTACCTTACACCGTGGGATACTGCCATGTTGTCCGCGCACTATATCCAGAAGGGCCTGCTCTTTAACAAGCCTCCACCACTAGACAATCGAGAAGACTTCATGACAACTCTCTTGGACAGGCTTAAGCACTCCCTCTCTGTTACTCTGGTTCAATTCTACCCACTAGCAGGCCGGCTTATAACGCAAAAGAATGAAAACCCACATTCTTACTATGTTTTTGTTGACTGTAATAATAGCCCTGGAGCTAAATTTATCCATGCAAGCCTTGACATGGCAATATCTGACATCCTTTCCCCCGTTGATGTACCGGTAGTTGTTCAATCATTTTTTGACCATGACAGAGCGGTTGACCATGATGGGCACACCATGTCTTTGCTATCCATTCAAGTCACCGAACTAGTTGATGGCATATTCATTGGGTGTTCAATAAACCACTGCATTGCTGATGGAACCTCTTACTGGCATTTCTTTAACTCGTGGTCTGAAATGTTTCAATCACAAGGGCAAATTTCTATTTCAGGCCGGCCCATCCACAAACGCTGGTTTCCTGATGGTTATGGTCCAATTATCAACCTTCCATTCAAACACCATAATGAGTTCATCACCAGATATGAAGCACCGGAACTCAGAGAGAGAATCTTCCATTTCACAGCAGAATCCATATCAAAACTCAAAGCAAAGGCCAATGCAGAATGCAATACCATTAAAATATCATCATTCCAGTCCTTATCAGCTCTTATTTGGAGATGCATAATTCGAGCTCGTCAACTGCCACATGATCAAACAACCACCTGCAAGTTGGCCACAAATAACCGAACAAGATTGGAACCTCCTTTGCCTCAGGACTACTTTGGAAACTCAATTCATGTGGTGATGGCAGTTACAACAGCTGGCGAATTGCTTCAACAAAGCCTTGGATGGGCAGCGTGGAAGTTGTACTTGGCTGTCTATAACCATAATGACAAGGTGTTGCGTGAGTGGTTACAAGCCTGGCTTCAATCACCTTCCGTCTACCAACTTGGTCGGTTATTTGATCCTTACAGTGTAATGATGGGGAGCTCACCAAGATTCAACATGTATGGAAATGAATTTGGACTGGGGAAAGCAGTGGCAATCCGCAGTGGGTATGCAAACAAATTTATTGGCAAGGTAACATCATACCCTGGATATGAGGGAGGGGGAAGCATAGACTTGGAGATTTGCCTTCCCCCATATGCAATGGCCGCACTTGAATCTGATGAGGAGTTCATGAATCAAGTTTCACAGTTCAATCCATTGCAGTAGGTTGGGAAGCTCTGACCTGCACATGATTGTGTAGATCCACCATTTAAGAAATAAATTGTGCTTCCAAATATTTCAGGCCTTCCAAGACTTAATATCTGTAGTAAATCTAATTGAATGCGTGTCTTTAATTTGCTTCGGGTGAATAGTACCCTTTCTCATTTTCTGTCCAAGAACCAAGTGATATAGCTATTAAAGTAGTGTGGAACTTACTCACTTACTTACCTTGACATTATATGGTTTTATATATAACAAGCTATGGCAATAAGTATACTTCTAAGGCAATCATATAGTGATTACGACGAGGCTTCAACTATAAGATATTCAGTAATATACCTCTTTTGTTTCTTCTTTAAGTCTTCTATATCTAATGACACTAGCACATCCTCCTATATTATTTTTCTCTGTTCTAGGTGAATTTTTCAACTTTATTGAATCCGACACAAATGTCGTACATACAAAACAGAATTCAAAACCATCACCATAACATTCCTACGCTAGAGTTCAATTCTCAAAAATAAAATCCATGCAATCTATTTGAGGATGACGTGATGACAGTTTTCATTTCTAATCCATGACCCAATATTTACAATCCAAATTGCTTAACTAATAATTTCCCTAAAAACATAAAGATTACAAGTTTACAAATTACAACGTACCTGAATCGAGCAAGGACAGGTTCCCCAATGGAGGATCAGTTTTGATGTTCCGTTTGTATCGTCAAATTGGATCATTGGAGCCACTGATTCATTCCCCTCCAAAAGAATCGCACGGACTTGTATGGGTCAAAGAAACGTTTAGCTATTCGCTACAACCTCCACACACGATGAGAATCAAAACATAGCATTGGAGTTGTTGGAGATTCCTTTTATTTTCTGGAAGACTGGGAAGCAGAGCCGGAGATTAATCGGACACATCTGATAATTCGGTCACGTACTGAAGGGGGAGGATTCTGATATTGTGTAAGGAATAATTGGGGATTGGGCTTGAAATTTGAAGAGAGAAGCCATTGTTAGCATCTTTTGAATTGCTAGGCCCATAGCAACAGGTGGCGGGAACTTGAATGCATGCCAAATTTTCTGGTCCAATATTATGCTCCTCGTTGTTACTATGCCATATATATAAAACAATTATTGGTTGGAAACCACATTTGTCACTATATTACGTATTAAAATCCGAATTCTTTTATTGCTTTTCAAAAATATTGTTTTCCCAATTTTTCTTCCGAAAGCCTAAAGTTTTATTTTTATCCTATTTTGCAAAAGTACACATGTGAAAAGAAGAACAACTAAGAGCTTGTTTAGATTGAGGAAATGAAAAAATGAAAAAAGAGGAGATGAGAGAAAAATATATATTTTTATTTGTTTGAGAATTTTTTTTTTAAAAGAGGAAGAGAAAATAAATCAAATCTCTCTCTCTCTCTCTCTATATATTTTTTTTTTATTTTTTTGAATTTAGAGGGAGATAATAATATATATTATTATTTTTGATAAATATGTTCCTATTGTTTTATTAAATAATTGTTAAAAAAAATAATTTGAAAGTATAATTATAAAAATACATAATAATAATAATGTGTTTTTTCCTTTCATACCTCCGAAATCTCAAACTGAAAAAGTACTTATTTTGATATTTTAGTTATCTCCAAATTTTTTAACAAATTTTTTCAAACATCAAAATAAAAAAAAAGCTATTTTTATCTACTCTCTCCTCCCTTAAACTTTCAAATAGACCATAACAAATCATTTGATACATCATATTTAAACTTTCAAATAGACCATAACAAATCATTTGATACATCATATAAGATTTATTAATATAAACTTCACATAATATATCAAGCAATATAATTATACTATTACTTTATTATTTTCGTCCCCCATTGTATAGTCTACTTATCAAGCATAATGTAAGATAATGTTAAAAATATAAATATATACTATCATTTTGTTATGTTCAAACATTATATAAAAAGTAATTAGCTTATTTTATATTATTTTATTATTTTTATTCGATAAGTCATATGAGTATTAATTGTGAATTTAACGCCAAATAAAATTTTAAAAGTAATTCTCATATTTTCAGCTTTTGGATATTTTATATTTTTACCAAAAAAATTAAATGAAACTATAAACATGTCTTTTATTATATAATTATTTGTTTATTACATGATTATTAATTCAGGACATTTTGGTGAAGACGACATTTGCTCACTCGTTTGAAACAGTGGTATCTTCATCATATTTCAGCTGCAGGCACAAATATTTTGTAGTCCGTCCTCGCGGTTGTAGATTCAAATAGTTTACTTCCCGGAATGTAAACGACACTTGTCCCGTATAAAACATCATCAGCTCGTACAGCGAGTACCACAGCTTCCCAAAAATGCAGCATCTGACCAAAAAGTAGAAACCCCAATGTGGGAAATTTTTTTGGAGGTTATCTCTGAGGTGTAGCAGAAGTTTACTTGAAATCCAACGGCCACTAATGCAATACCACGAGTCCACGACACTACTAAAAAGAAAGAAACCAGTCAACCTCTCACGTCGTCAACTATGAACACATAAATCCAATTAGAATTCGCCACGCAAGCAATAAGCTTCATCTGTTTCCACCATGAAAGTCCACGAAATGCTCGTAGCCGGACCAATAAGGAACTGAGAAATTGCCTCGGGATAGGTGTGAAAATTGTAGACATTATATTAACAGTTTAAAATTAAGGAGGACAAACAATTTAGATAGACACTGCCACACACCGGAAAACCCAGCGGAAAGGTAGCTTCGGGTTCACGCTTCCTTCGGTTTCCTCCTATACAAACCCCTCCGAGTCCCACTTAGCTGCTCTGTTAGTGAAATTGCAAAACCCTAACAATTTCCCATTCATGGGGGAGCCTCATGGCCTTGTCGAAGCGAATTGGTGTCCGTCACTTCCACCCGGTTGCCGATTCTACCCCTCAGAAGAACAGCTCCTCAGTTACTACCTCACCAACAAGAATACTAATGCGAACAGGGATGAAAATTTCTATAATTACAATTTGATCAGCGAGCTCGACTTGTACGATTACGATCCTTTCGAATTGCCGGAGATTGCTTGCTTTCCTTACGGTTCTGGAGGAAGGAAGCGGCATTGGTACTGTTATACAGATAGTATTGTGAAGAAGACGAAAGGGAAAAGTAGGAAAGTGAAAAGTGGGTATTGGAGGAGAAATGGAAGGGTTAGGGACGTTTTGGGTCGCGGAGGGAAGTTGGTGTTGGGGACGAGGACGCGTTTCGTTTTTTATTTGGGGAATTCCCAGAAGGACGCGGTTAAGACCGATTGGGTTTTGTACGAGTATGCTCTAGTCGATCATCTTAAGGTAGACAATCCTGTCATTCGAACAAATTACCTTAAATATCAGTTGTTTCTTTCTTTTCTTTTCTTTTCTATATTAGATTCTTAAAAAAGACTACCACACTATATGAAGATAAGATTGATGCTCTTTGTCTCTGTTCATTCTAAACCAGTTACTTTAATTATTGGAGGCAGGTAGTTCAATAGGGGAGTTATTGATTTTCGATTCTTGTTCTTACTTGTAATTATTATAGTCACATGCTCAATTGAAAAAATTGTCTTCTAAGTTAATTATAGAATGTACCTCACATTTTAGCTTGAATGGAAACCTTCTGCCATTGGAGAATATCTGAGATAAACAAAAATTGAAATCCTTCATGGTCGTTATCTCGTTATTGGTTGTCAATTCTCAGCTTTTCATCCAATGTATGAAGCAAAAATGCATCATTTAAAGGTCCTTAGTTTGTTCTTTTTTCTTTTGGATGATCTTTTCTAGTACCCACTTACAAGAGGCACTTTCTACTGCCGCAAAGCTTTGCTAATATCCTATCCTTCATATACATTTCTTTCTTTACAGCTTTTAATGACATATTTTGATAAATGATATTTCTGTCTCCATATTTGGCATAAACAAAAATGTTGTAATCCGAATTTGTTGGCCTTATAATTCATAAATCTTCCAGTTTGTGATGAAATAAGTTATGTCTGCCTGTCATTTCTCATTTTGTTGTAGTTTGGTTTCATATTCACTCTTCACCTGCATGTCTCCTAGTTTCTCCAGTTCGAAACACTATGACACTATACCTTGTTTGACACAGAAGTTTGCTGAGTTAAATAAAGGTCTTGTTTTGATTACAAATTCATGAATTTTGATAGTAGAAGTACTTCCGTGTTGTGGCTATGAAATGTAGCAAATTTTGTTCTGATTGGGATTTTTATGAATGAATATTATCATTTCCCCTGTGTGGATAAGCTTTTGGATTGATAGATCATGGTTGTCAATTTCTGCAATGGGTTTCTGTAATCTCATGTCTTTGATCATATGCAGGCTTCTTTCGTCGTTTGTTGGGTATTTGTTAAATCTCATCTTAGGTATAGCATATCCGAGATTGGTTTGAGTTCTTGTGCTGAAGAAAGTTTTTCGGCTGTACGTCGTATTGGTATTCAGCATGATGGACTTGAAACTAAAGTTCGTGATGATAACTCTATTGACAGGGATATTAAGATGCCCATGTATCAAACTAGTCTTTTTGGTGACCTGGATGATCATCGGTTAAATGCAACATCTGTTTCTGTTGCTTCTTTCCAATGTCCTTCGGGCATTCAGGCAAATCAGCAGGTAAATATATCAAACTTTTTTCTCTTTTAGTTTGTTGCCGATACATGCTTCCAGGGAAGCCATTTTGCTTATTTCATTGTTACTTTTTTGATCACTTGCAGCATGTGTATTGGATTCTTTGGTCACAGGGGCTTTTATGTTTATTCTTTGCTTGATGTGATGGATTTTTTTATAAAATAAATCATTTGATTCCCAATCCCCACCAATTTCAAATTTCAACTTTAGCATTAATCTGCAAATTTCTGTCAGAAATAAAGTCAGTCCATAGAAGAGGCTTCTTAAAATTTCGCTCATGTCATGATTGCTTTTCTTCAAATGGCTTTAATGGATTCAACCTTTTTTTTAACTAATAGAAGTAAGGGCTGGGTTTTGAAGAGGTTTCTGCTTCAACCTTTCACTGGGATTCAATTGTTTTCAATATATGCTCTGGACAAAGGAGACATTTGGAATATTTTTGTTTAATTGATATTATTAACCTGAAATGGGAAAATCAAATATTGTGGTTGTTAGAAGGCTCTAACAGTCTAACCAGTTCATAATGTTAATAATTGTAAGATTCTATATAAAGCATAGCATGTTTCCTGTGTGCAAAGCTTGCTTCCTTTCATTGTATTGCTTATTCGTTATATATGTTTTGTTTTTTCCATTTTCTGAAAGTAGTAATATCATTTAGTTAAATTTCTTTAAATGTTATGGGTGGTTAATGGTTTGCAGGGAGGGTTATCTGGATATGCTGATGGTGAAGCTTTTACAGCTCAGCATTTACATTCCATTCTAGAGGAGGATTATGTAGAGTTGGATGATCTTGTAGATTGATGTGTCGAGGGTGGTGATCAGGAAGGTTGCCTGGATATGCTGCTGCTGAAGCTTTGACGACCCAGCACTTACAATTTATTCTAGAGGAGGACTACATAAAGCTAGATGATCTTACACATGGATTCGAAGAGATGTATAATTAGCAATCCTAATCTTTTATAATCAGAGTTACCAGAATCTCCTAACCCCCAATTGTTTTGAACAAGAACCATTGTTCCCAATTGGAGTCGGGAACAAAAAAGTTAATGTTCGGAGGGTGAATCAAAAGAACGCCCTACACCTTATTTGATGAGTGCTGGAGAAGACAATCAGATGTTCGAGATATATGTATGGCTGTTAATTTTAAGAGGGGTCGAAAGAAGGAGGTGACTCTGATGTATTTGTTGAGTTACATAGCATATTCAAAGGATCTGTGTTTCTTGGCCCTGTTTTGATGCGGCTTCTTGGTCGATATCTCATATGCATTTGAATTTTTTGAATAACTGCTTTGGTTTTTATGCCACAGGCAGGATATTGTAATTGCTAATATTAATAGCAATGATCTAGTATTGTGTTCTCAACTTACTTGCGTTCCCATTCAAAGCCTATATAGTTTGTTCTTGGAATTCTGGTTGTTGCTTTTCGGTTCTAATTGATCCTCGTTCTCCTATAAGTGAATAATTTGTGAGTTAAGGATTATTACAAAATAGATATAGGTGATAATGCTTTGAAATAACGTTTGCTGGTATATGTATGTAGGATTTGGGACATATCGACCTCGATGCAAAGAAATTTGTGCATTACACTAGTCCATAGGAACTGACGCAAAATACCTACAAATATTAATTGCAACCGTAGAGACTTTAAATTTGAGAATTAATACTCGGAATTATTTTGCACCGTTAATGATACATTTGCTGGTTAGTCTCAGTACTGTGCCTGCTGTTCGAGTTGGACAGTGAATTTGAAAGGTAGACTTGTACGTGTGCTGTTACCCGTGTATTCGA
This sequence comes from Quillaja saponaria, assembly GCA_029379385.1. NCBI lineage: Eukaryota > Viridiplantae > Streptophyta > Magnoliopsida > Fabales > Quillajaceae > Quillaja > Quillaja saponaria. The sequence goes on from CM055610.1 coordinate 26,539,134, forward strand.
TGCTATAATTTATACATCACGTTTTACATCTGTTGGTTGGCCCAATTTCTAATGGTCCCATTCTTGACTCTTCCACAGAAAAGTAAATTTTTTTTTTGGTACAGTGAGAAAAGTAATTTTTTTTTTTTTGGTACAGAGTGAGAAAAGTAATTTTCTCGAGTCAAGAAAGTATATATTTCTTTTGGTGATCATGCTTTATTTGAGCAGAGCAAACTTTGTGATAACCATAGGTTGTGGCAGATATTAGGCAATCTTGCTCAATCCCAAATCCCAACTTTAATTATATATAATCCTCCAACACTTGCTTTCACTATGTCTCTCTTTCTTTTGTTTAGCTCTACTCAAAATTTCTGAAATATAACACTTCCCATGTACTTGATTACCAGTCCACGATTCTGTCAAGTGTCAACACATACCACTTGACACTTCTCCACCCATATGCACACATGCCTGATGGAAGTGGCCCAAGTGGGTCATCTCAAGCCCCTGTTGTGTCATGCGTGTTCTTGCTGACCGATCACCCTACCCTGTCAGGGTTATGCCGATGACTGATCAGCATAATGAACTAATTCAATTAGTTCAACTACTTCTTCCCAGAGAAGGATTTAAGTGAAAACCCCCAAAAATTAGGTCTTTTAATAGCCAACCACCTGAGTGACTTATGCTGGGTATTTGGTAATCACCCAAGGGCTTGGCATTACCCCACTAATGTTTGCCTCAACTGTTCTTCACTTATTCTCTCTTCTCTTTGGAGAAGAGGCCAATTCCAGCACATTATAATTTTGTTTCAGACTTTATACGTGGCTGAAACCATTCAAAAGTATATGCTAGAGACCTGAAAGTTTATATTTTTGTAAGCTGAAGCGGTGTGAAATTTTCTAATATTCGCTTTGGTGGGGGAATCATCAATCTTATCCTTTTGGAATTGCCATTGAATTTTATTGTTTTTCAGTGCTATTACGCAATAAGTTATATAAGCAACCCATTTGGGTTTTGGACAGATTAGAGTTTGTCTTCGTGGCTGGAAATACTCATAAATATATTGTATGTACAAGGTTGAAAAGGAAAGCAAAGCAACCAAAGAAGGTAGGAAAAGATAAAAGAAAAGTGGGTAACACCACAAACTTGACCAAGTTTATGAGGAATAAAATGCCCGCAAATTGCTATGTGAAATTATGAAAGGTAGGAAACTATGAGACGCCGTTTAAAGAAGAAGGAGTAGCTGTCTGGCTGAAAACCCCAATTGGCCCTTCTTTCCAAGAAATTCAAAAATAAAACAAAAATTGAAATGGTAGAAGCTGTTAAGATCCTTACCGGGGACTTCATATTAGGTCCAAGTATGATGTATTCATACCACTTTCAAGCAAAGTTTCAACTAGTTGACTATCACACAAATGGGACAAGTTCCTTTGTCATCAGCACCAAGAGGCAATACCATTTGGTTAAATCCCACCTAAAACTGAAATTGCAGCAGCATAATATATAGTGACCCCATATGATATTTCAAATTTAGTCATTTATTTACCTTTCCCATTCAGGCAAGAGCCAAGAGGGCTTCGGCTTTCCCAAATCATGTGATGTGAAAAAAGAAGACTATTAATGGTTGGCAAAAATATTACAAGCACCCAGATTTTGTGTGCATATAAAAAATAAAATCAAAAAGTCATCCCAAGGTGGGTCCTATATAATCAACTTCACCACGTGTACAATCATCAATTGCCCCTGACTTTTTTTGTTTTATTTTTTCTCACATTTAAAATACAGAGCCTCACCCACACAAGGAAGAAAAAGCTGGATGATTAGGCATCACGCATGTGTTGTTGTTGTTGGTGGTGGTGGTGGTGGTGGAGAAAGAGAAGGGAGGGCAGGTGCTTGGCGTGAAGGAGATGGAAACAAAGGGCGAGTGGGGTTGCCTACGGCGCCCATTAGGAGATGGGTCTCTTCTATTAGTATTTGTAAGTATTATTTATCATGCTTTCTTTGTAAAAGTAATTTATGTTAGAGAGAGAGAGAGAAGGAAAGAAACCGATTTTGAGAAAAATCAGAAACAAAGACGGAGACCTCGGCCACTTGGTAAGCGGCCAAACAGGGCACTTTTTGTTTTACGCCTGACCCCGCCAGTCTCTCTCTTTCTGTACTAATAAGTAATTACAACACATTAGTTGCTGTTATTGTTGTTGTTTTTAATTTTATTTATTCGTTTCTTTGTTGGAAGCTGCTCTCCTTCCTATGAGGCCATCACTACTCTTTCTTCCTTCTCTCTTTTACTCTTTAAATGGGTTATTTCGTAAATTAAAAGATTATTGCCCTCTTTGATCCCTTTCTTTTTCTTTCTTTCTTTATTTATTTTTTTTAATTTTTTTTGTAATTTCTCTATCTCATTCTTATATCCTCCACCACCCAAGAGGCTCTCTCTTCTTTACATTTCTCACTGGTGTTGTCTTCTTGCCTCCTTATTTTCTCTAGAAAGAGAAAGAGAAAACGGAAAGGAGAAAAAAAAAAAAAAAAAAAAAAAGGTATATTTTTCTTTTGCATCATCGGATTACTTATTTGATTTTGTTCTATGATTTTATGATAGATCGGAACAGGTTTGTTGAGTTAACTTACTCTTTTTTTCCTTTGTGGTTTGATCAGTTTGTGGTACCGCTGAGAATATAAAGTTGTTATTTTTTTGTTTAATCTGACTATTGGACTTGTTAAATTTATATCTGTGTTTATATGAAGCTATTTTAACTCCCTGCACAAGGGTTTTGTTTATGTCAAAACCATGTTCTTTATAGCTGACCAGAGTTGCGATTTCCTCTATAATTTCCAATATCGATTCGACCGACCAAACCAATCTTGTGAAAAATTTCAGTTTTTTTTTGTTCCTTTTGCATATTACATTTTTTAAATTGAGTTGACTTTGCTGCGTTTTAGGAGTTCTGATATTTTCTCCAGCAGGTGCCATTCTTTCTCTGGTTTAATTGCTTTGAATTTGTAACATTTATATGTCTAATAGTGTAAAACAAATTTTGAAAGATTCTTACTTCTCCAAAAGTGTGTCATTGGTGGTTTTAATGTTTGCAAATTCATTTACAACTTTTTTTATCCGAAGTTAGGAGTTTACTTGACCTAATTTTGCGTTTCACATTGAGTTCATCGATTTTGTTGTAGCTTAGTTTGTAACATTTCAGTGTGACATTCAACAACTGTTGAGCAGCATAATATTGACATGGGTAGTAAAATGACAATGAATAATGAGTATTACGTTTTGACATTAAGCAATTTACCAGTGCATATGTCTGCTACTTCACATCTCAATGAATTCTATGTGCTTGTTGCATTCAGATTAATCTTTATACATTCAATATATATATATCATCAGTATGCCATTACAGAAAATGCATGAGATGATAAAGTTTTCTGGTCTAAGCATATGAACTATGAAGATCAATGTTAGCAGTTGAAATAAATATGTCAAATCAGCAGGTTATTTAGGACATGCTAACCATTATTGTGTTTTTTTTTTCAGCAGATTTGTCATAAATTATACGTGACTTGCTGCTTCCTCAAGGAATTGCTTCAAAATCGTTGCTTGTATTAAGTAGGAAAATTGATAAAAAGCCCCAATGCAAGGGCAGAGGGGTACTATTGGTTCCTTGCCTGAAACCTTAGACTTTGATCATGGGTCCCAATCAAGTACTGATACTATAGATCAGCAGATTTGTTGGAACACTATGCGGAATCCTGCAGAGCACCGAATACCTGATTACATGCTTTCACCCAGTGATATGAACACATCATATCTGAATTCTATGAGTCATGAATGGGATAACTTCACCGGATGGAGCTTTGGTGAGCCTAGTTCAAGTAATACACAGATTGGGGCCAATCATAATGAGCAGAAAGCAGAATTTGGATGGTCATCTGCAACGAATGCTCATACTGTAGCTGGTTCAAGGTTAGAAGAGAGGAGTAATGAACTAACTAATATTCTTTCTCAGGAAAATGCCAATGCAAGCCCACTCTTTATGCAAAGCCCCAACCCCGATGTGGTTCCACAGAATTTCAACTTAAATTCGAGTTTTATTAATTGTGGTGATAACAATCAAGACATGGAGCATCTTAATATCCATAAGTCTAGTGGATCAGTAAATGAGAGGATTCCACCTGCTATTGGTTCTGGTCCTTTTCTCCTTCCTTCTAGAAGTAATGGATTCTTGGTGGAAGATAATGATGGCAGACCAGGTTCATCAATGGAGGGTCGCCGTGTATCTTGTAAAAGAAAAGCTGTTGAAGGAAACATTGTACAGTCCTCTATTGGTGGAAGTTCTAGCTATGGTCATCATATGGAGAGTAGTGCTTGGCATGGTGTTCATGCTCAAGATAATGCAGGAAGCAGTTCTAGTATGGCTGCTTCATTGGAACGGGTAAATGCAAGACTTGGTCTTAGTGTGAGAGAAGATGCACCTGACAGCCTTCCTGATTCAAGGATTGTAGGAAGCTCAGAAAGCTATCGTAGAAATTTCCGTCTGAGGATAAACCCCTCAAGTCAACAAAATGCTGTTAGCCCTGTTGCATTCTCAACTGGAAGTGCTATTAGGAATACAAGTGGTACATCTTCTCAGATGTCACAAAGATTTGTTCCTGTTGATCACTCTTTGGATTTGAGGTCAGCACCGGCAATTGATAATATGATTCCTCAAAGCCAGCCAGTTGTAATCCAAGTTCCTGCTTTACCCAGAAATGCGCAATCATTTAGGTGGAGTGGAGGTTCTAGCTCAAGATCTCGCCATGCATCGAGCTCCATTGTTTCTGGAGATAGGGATACTCTACCACGTGAGGAAGGAAGCTTTAGCAGTATGACTAGAAACGTTATGGAACACCCAATATTTATACCTGCAACTGATTTAAGAAATTTGGTTCGAAATCCAGCAATTAGAAATTCAAATGGTGGAAACATAAATATTACGGGAAATGTTGCTTCTTCATCTCGGACAGGGTCAAACTTGGCTACTCATCCATCACCTTCTCCAACCTGGGTTCCTCGTCCCAATCCTCCACAAAATCCGCGGAGATTATCTGAATATGTTCGTCGTTCATTGTTTTCTTCTGGTTCTGAGGCTAGTGGGCAGAACAGTAGCTATTCTCCATTGCAAAATCCTACTGTTTCATCCCAGGAGAGGGTCCTATCATCTGGAACTAGTAACCAGAGGCATCATGAGGCTCTCCCAAGATCATCATGGATGGAAAGGCAAGGAGATGGTGAACTAGGAATTCCTTATTCGTTACGAACATTGGCTGCTGCTGGTGAAGGGAATAGCAGACTTGTATCTGAGGTCTGTATTTAACTCTCTTATTTGTCTTCTATGTTTTAATTTAATGAAGGATGGAGATGGCTCCTGTGGTGCTTCCATTGTCTGATGCTTGTTGAGATGTGTTCCTCATCTTTTCTGATATTCAGAAATTTATTAAGATATTTAAAATAAAAAAAAAGAAAGAAAAAATAGGGTAATGATTTATCTAATAAAAATCATACAAAAACCCTTCTACTAGATGTAAGAATCAATGAGCAGGGAGCAGTCATGTGTGTCACACTTGCCCACCATCTATATACTTGATTGCACAAAGTGCACTTTTTTGGGCAATGTTAAGTGTCTGCAGCACTGTCTTGAAGTACGGGCTACTCCTGCATACCAAGTCTAAACACAAACTTTCAAGTAACTAACAACCTTGTTGGTTGTTGGGTTTCTGCAACTGTGAAGTGGTTCTTATTCTTTTCATGGGTGGGTGTAAGTGGACTCTAGTGTCTGCTTTATGTAGGAACAAGTATATTTTACTCAAATGATGTATATGGTTAGTTTTATTTGAACTTTTTCAAGAATTTACACCAGTTACTTCTAAGCTCTCTTCTAACATAACATACCATTGGGTTGCAAACTTGGACTTTCCATGTTGAACAATTGTTCACCTGGAGCTAACATGTTCTTGTTCTTTTGTGAAGCAGATTCGCAATGTTTTGGGTCTCATGCGCAGGGGTGAGGGTTTGCGAATTGAGGTTAGACTTTGAAATTGACAAAGCACACAAGTTGACTAAACTTCTCTTGGAAAGATAGGCATGATCACAAATATGATACTCTTCTGTTTGTGATTTGTTGACTGTGTTTGATGGCTTCAAAAGCTAAAAGTCTATACACAATATGGCAATATCATTGAAGGGATGGTATAAGTTCCTAAGATTGTTGTCCTATTGACTAGATTTTGTGGGTTGAATTGAGAAATCCATCCCAACAAGTTGAACAATTTAGGCCTTCATTTATTATCTTGAGTTTTGATCAATCTTACAGTAACATTCTAAAAGGTATATATTTTAATTATATCTGCCTGATACCTGGTAATCAGAAGTACCTAATAGCCTGGAAAGGCAATCATCAGAGCATGGTAAGTGCAAAAGGAAAAAAAGATGGAGAATAATAAAAAAAGGATCACGTCGAACTCCAATAGTTATTGTAGAAAAAGTAGGAAGGGCTTGATGGTTTTGGGACTCTAATTCACTGTGGGTTTGTGTTGATTGGAGACTTAGTGATCTAACATTTCTGATTTCATGTTGTAACAGGATGTTATGATCCTTGACCACTCAATATTTTCTGGGATGGCTGATATTCATGACAGGCATAGGGATATGCGGCTCGATGTTGATAACATGTCTTATGAGGTAGAAAGTTTTGTCCTTATGTACTTGGATAGATATGTGCATACTCTTATCCTGTTAATTGAAGATTGATGTTTCATTCGAAAACAAGTTTATTGCTTTACAATCTTGAAAATGTAGGAGCTTTTGGCTCTGGAAGAACGCATTGGAAATGTGAATACTGGATTGACCGAGGAAACTATATTAAGTCGCCTAAAACAGAAGAAGCATACAGTTGAAATAGGATCTCAGCTCGAGGCAGAACCCTGCTGTATTTGTCAGGTAATGTGATTGGCCGATTACTGTAACTTCATCTCTTGAATGCACAAGTACACAAAACATGTCTCGTCACTCGAGAATTCATGTCTATCCTTATGCAGGAGGAGTACAATGATGGAGAAGATATCGGATCGCTTGATTGTGGGCACGATTTTCACACCATCTGTGTTAAACAGTGGCTAACACACAAGAATATATGTCCCATTTGTAAGACAACGGGCTTGGCAACATGAGTAGGATCCTTTGGTTCTCAGTGATGGTATTCCTGCTCAACAGAGATGGTAGATAAAGAGATCGGCGTGAAAATTTATCTTGCCGATTCTGGTTAATGGAAATTCCATTTCCATGGTGCTTGCTGCCTTGCTTCACCTTGTTCTTTATCTGTAGACTTGTACATTGCACCAGTCAGACAGCTATCCAAGAACTGGAGGCCTTTTTTTCTTTTTCTTTTTTTTCTTTTTTTTTTTTCTGTTTTCAATTTATTTAAGCCAATTATCCCTGACTGAGGTGACCGATAATCAATGTTGGTGAAGGAAGCAGTACTTGCACCCTAGTTATTTTACTATTGATGATTGTTTGGTTTTCAATCTTTTTAAAAATATTTCATTGTCAAATTTTTGTTGGTTCCAAGTCTTATAATGATGTATCCATAGAAACTTATCTTATCAGTGAAGGAATAATTTTGCTCACGTTATCACCCATATTGCAGGAATGCTAGTTATTTTACCATTGATGATTGTTTGGTTTACAATCTTTTTAAAAACATTTCATTGTCAAATTTTTGTTGGTTCCAAGTCTGAGAATGATGTATCCATAGAAACTTATCTTATCAGTGAAGGAATAATTTTGCTCACGTTATCACCCATATTGCAGGAATGCTAGTTATTTTACCATTGATGATTGTTTGGTTTACAATCTTTTTAAAAACATTTCATTGTCAAATTTTTTTTGGTTCCAAGTCTGAGAATGATGTATCCATAGAAACTTATCTTATCAGTGAAGGAATAATTTTGCTCACGTTATCACCCATATTGCAGGAATGTAATTCTTGTACATTTAGAAAAAGCTGCACATAAGAGTATCGAAAAGATGATTTTATATTTTTTTGTTAAAGAGAGAGACATGATGTTATGATATAATGGTATTTTCTCTAAGGAGTTATCTGTTTAGGTTAAAATAAGTAGAAAATACTAGCAGTTCTTACTTTCACTTCATTTGGGGTTGAATTTGCCAAGGCATATTGGTAGCTCGCCACGTGGCCTTGGGAACTGCACAAATTTAGTTGTGTAATAAATTGTGTAGCTGGCCGTTTTATTGGATGAGTCGGTGAAATTATGAGATGTTTGACTTTTTTTTCACAGTTCAGAAATATCACTTCGAATTTCTTTGAAAAAAAGCAGTGGGAATTCAAATTCTCTTTGGGTAAAGTTTTTAAAATTTTAGTTTATGGTTTATTTTTTATTTGAATTAGAGAATGATTAATTGGAATATGTAAAAGTTAATTTCTGACACACTAATTAATAAATAATAACTATAAAATTTATTTATTATTTTGGCCGTTAAAAATTATATTAATTTTTAATTTTTAAGAATTTTCTCAATTAAATTTTTTATTTATGTTTTTTAAATTAATTACATTATATAATAACATTTTATATCTTGTAAATATTTTTCTATTATTTTATTATTAAATTATATAAAATTAATTTTTTTTGAATAAGAAAATTATTATATTTATACATGATATGAGAATGTAAAATATAACTTGATTGAAAAATTATTAATATTAAATATTAAAAAAAAATTAAAAAATTATTAGAAATCTAAATTCAAAATTAAGACAATTCTAAGTGATTAAAATAATAGTTAAACCTAAATATTAGAAAATAATAGTTCGTAATTTCATATGTACTGAATAATTTCTTATATTTGTTTTAGATATTAATTGATTTTTTTTTTTAAATTATAAAAATTCACAATATGAATATAGTTGAAGTGAAGCCGTTAAGGCTTTCTTTCGCTGATTAATTGTTATCTATTTATCTATATTATTATAAAAATAAAAATAAAATTATGATCTTATACTATATAATATATATATTTATATATTTACAAATAAATTCACTTAATAACTACTAAATATTAACTTCCCACATTCTTATTCTCCCTCACACTCCTCCCTCTCTCTAACTCTCCTACCCTCTTAATATATAAATAATTTTTTTATTAAATTAAATTAAGATATAATATATCCAACATAGATGTGAGTGCAGACAACTAATCTTATATATTATTAAAAATAATAATATAATAGTATAACCTAACTTCAATGTATTTTAAGAAACATATTTTCATATTTTATAAAGTATTTGGTCAACGTCTAATCATAACAAATAATTTTTTCTTATCAGGATGAATTCAAAACGTTGATCACTTTTAGGGATCACGAGAAATTTTAATTATTATTATTCTATTATGAAATATTAATATTGGTAAGTCATAAAATAATAAAATAATTTTGTTAATTAAATTAGCAATAAATAAATTAGAAGAAGACCGAGTTTGAGTTTATTTCCACTCTATGGGGTCCACTAAAAAGACAGAATCTATTGAGAAAATTTAAATATATATATTTTTTGGATTATAATAAGAATTAAAGGGAGTAAAATGAACTTTTCATTAAATTTTAAGGATATAATTTAATATAATGAGGACTTTAGGAAACGTAAAAACCAAACCTGCAGGACCTCCTACTGTGTAATTAGCGCGGGAGAGCAATTGAATTTCCCTTAGTAAGAAACACACAGAGGGAAGAGAGAGAGAGAGAGAGAGAGGGAGAGAGAGAGAGAGAGAGAAACTACAAAAGCAAAAAGTCTGAGACGGTTTTCTGCAAATATTGAAGACACAAACAAAACCTTTTATCTTCTGATTATTCTCTTTTCTTTTCCTGGATCTAAATTTATGGTTTCGGGTCATGGCGGGTATGTACGGAACGCCTCCGTCTTCAGTCACCGCCACCGGACTAGCTCATGATTCCGAAGAGGTCTCTACCTTTTTGAACCAACTTCTCCATAGCTCGTCCTCTTCGTGCATGACCTTGAAGTCCAAGCACTCACCAATGGAGGCTCTGCCTAGGGCTCGTCACAGGTTTGGCCAATTGATGAACCACTCTGAATTAGAGAGGACGGTAAACTCGGCTGCCGGTTCGGGAATTGTTGCTGACTCCTCCTCTAGTTTCAATTTCTGTGATCCATATGATTACGTCCCGGCCGATGTGAAAGAGAGTTCGGAAAATGCGTTTTTCGCTGCTGGTGTTGATGATTCTGATGCAAACGCATATGTGAAAGGAAGTGGAATTTCTTCGGAGAACAATCTTGGTGATTTCACTTCCCATATCGAGGTAATTTTTCTCATCTTTGACTGACCCTTTGAATCCTTTTCTCGGAATCTTTCCTCTTTGCGAGAAAGTTGTGGAGTAGAGAAGGAATCAAAGATTTCAATTTAAATTTGTTGTTTTTCTTCTCGATCTGCTAAATTCATGAATTGTTATTACTTTTTGGATTCCGGGATAAAAAGTTGAAATTTAACAAAAAGTTAGAGACTTAGCTAAAAAAAACAAACAGAAACTTAGAGAGAATGAGATGGGTTCCTACAGTTACTGCTGAAAATTCAAATTTACAGGACTGTTTTCTTTTTGTTCAGTAATATAAGTTCCCAGAGAGGATTTTTTTGATCAGTGACTAATTTCTGTATGAGTAAATTCTTGTTAAACATGGAAGGATCACGATGCATTACAGTTGCCATCAAAGCCAGTGCTGCCACGTACTTCATCAAAGAGGAGTAGAGCTGCAGAGGTCCATAATTTGTCGGAAAAGGTTAGGTTTCAAATCTTCAATTGTGGATACGTGTGGATTATCGATTTCTATCCGTTTCCTTGAAAATGTTTTATTCATGAATAGAAAAGGAGAAGTAGGATCAACGAGAAACTCAAAGCCCTGCAGAACCTAATTCCAAATTCTAACAAGGTATATATAATATCTACAAGCTTTTCCACATTTGAGTTTCATTTAAAAAATTTTACATTTTAAAAATTGTTTTTGGATAGACGGACAAAGCTTCAATGCTTGATGAAGCAATTGAATATTTAAAGCAGCTTCAGCTTCAAGCACAAGTGAGTTTCTCTCGGTTGATGCCTCTATGAATTTCTTTCCACGACCGCTATAGTATATGTTTTTAATTTGATTTATGCTGTCATTATTGTTCGAGCTCTCTTTTTTGGATTGAACTTAATAACGCGGCTGATAGCATCAAACCTTGGGCCCCAAAAAGAATCAGTATCTTCGTTCTTATCATAATATGAATCACATGTTTGTTTTAAATCCTTGATAAATGCTTGTCAGATGAGTATAGGTGTTGTTAATTGCTAACTAAAACTAGCTTGAGAACATATGATAATCTGATGTAATAAAACTATCTTTCAAAGCAGGGAAGCTGAGAATTTGTTATACCTGTATAGTTGCACATCTGAAAGCTTGTTTGAGCTTTGCAGTTTATAGTGTTGCAACTATTCATGACTCGTGAGTATCAGGTGGTGCAGCTCGGAACCCCTACTGAAAAGATCTTGTAGTTATCTAGATTTTTTTAGTTCATGATCATATTCAACTGTAACTTTCAGATCAATTGTCGAGGGTAGAGTTTCTTAGCTGAAAGCCAAAATTCATTGTGTCAATAACGTCTTTAAAATCTTTTGATCATCTCCAGCCATATATGTTTGTGTTATAATTTTAACTGCCTCCAATTGAACAAATTACTGAATAGGTTGCCTTTTAAGTTGTCATCTTTGACAATAGCACTTTTGAGATATGTTATTTATGAGTTTGCAATTTGCAGATGTTATCAATGAGAAATGGTGTGAGCTTGCATCAAATGTGCTTACCTGGAGCACTGCAGCCTATCATATTGCCTCAGACAGGATTGAATTTTGATGAGCACAATGGGGTTCAGAGTTCTATGAGAGAAATTGTCACATTACCTGGGACTGTTGAAAGCTTGGTGCAATCTGCTTGTAATATTCCAAAGCAATGCACCATCTCAAATCAACCTGTTGGCATACCCACAGTGACATATACTAATACTTCTGAAACCTCATCAAGATTTCAACCATCTTTTCAGGTTTGTGCTGGAAACTATAATCCCACTGTATCTTGAAGGGAACTCTAACATACAATTTATTAAGATTATAGCAGTTAGTAACAGTAATTTTGTGTGCCATGTGAAGTATTATGTATGCAGTGATGGCACAGAGCAACTGCTTCTGGATTCGAGGAAGATTGGAAAGAAGTCTTCACACATTTCATAAAGAAGATCTTTTCCTTAATGAAAGATGATCAATGAAATTACTGGTGAACTTACTTACAGTACCTCTTGTAATAGACATTACATATAATCTACACATGAACCTCAAAATTGCTGACAGCGTCAGGCACAAACAGGTTGTTCATAAGCTGTAACACGATTAGGGAATCCAAATTATTTACATCTATATAGAAATTGTTTACTTGTTTTCTGTTTATCCATAAATTTGTTATTTGCCTGCATGGATTTTGCTTTTGCTGCTGTTTGATGGAAAATAAGGGATTGCAGAAACTGAAATAGATGAACATATTGCAGCGGCCGTTTCATGTTTTTTTTTTTCCTGAAATGTCTACCATTTTGTTATTGCAGGTCTGATTGGTTTTTTCTCAGTCGTTTTTGTTTTGTTTTAGGTAATAGTGTTCTTAATCTTAATATTATATCTGGCAAGCGTTATTGTTAATTGTTAATGTATTTCCCTATCGTGGGGCCCACATTGAGAAAGGCTTAGGGACTGTGTGACATGGGCTTTAGTTTGGACTCCTTATAACGGCATTGTCTTTTGATCGTGATTTGATCTATTTCTCTTAGCTACGTACCAACTACCAACGGTCAATCTTTTTTCTACTTTCTAGCTACCTTATGTTATTTTGTTCCTTACCCACTCCCTGAATTAGTTTCCACAATTCCACTATTACCCTTCCACTTATCTGTCAATTTTTTTTTCTTTTCTCTTTTTTAATCTCGCATATGATATAGGGCTTGCAAAATGTATCCGGGGTACCAAAAACTGAAGGTGTCCATTTTCCATGTTAGTATGACCAGTGCAATGATTTGAGCCCAAATCCGATAACCCAGTTTTAATCGCGTAGCCTACAAAGTACAACGTAAAAACTACGAAGGCTGTCATCCAAGGCATTTCGTATGAAAAGCCTCTTTTCTTGGGGGGCATATAGGAAAAAAAGAAAAAAAGAAAAAAAAAGGGGACAATTATGAAACACGAGATGTCAACAATTCTGGCAGACAATGTCAAACAAAATCCTTTCTTGTTGAGATTCAATGTGTACATTTATCGTTACAGTTCAAGCATTACGGTCAATAACATTGATATTTTCTCAAATTTTGATCAATTACTGAATGTCACTAGTTAACAATTTATTTAACAAAAATATTCTAATCACTTTAACTTTTGAAGACAGCTACTTAACTTGTTTTTAATATATTAGTCAATCTACTTCACCCTTTAATATTCCCCTTGATATCAATAGCAACAACCACAAAAAGAATCAAGAATCTTGCTTAAACATCAAAATAATTAATGCTCAATAAAATTTGTAATTTCATATCAATGGTGTTGACGTGATTTTTAAAAATGTGTGATTATTTTTTGACTTTATAAATTAGAATATTTTTATAGGAAATATTAAAATATAATCTTTATAAATTTTCTAATCTCAACTTAAATAAATTTGTTTTTGATAGAATAAAAAAATAATAATCTAAATTTATGTAAGTTAACTCTGGTAAAAATAGAGATATTGTAATCCCAAACATTTCTTTTTAGGTTTGGTACAAATTGTTTTTCCTTTCCTAAAAGAAAAGAGAAACAAAAAACTACTAAAATAATCTCACATCGCCAACATCTTTTTCTCAATTTGTCTTGTCTTCTCTCCTCTGCATTATAAAATTTGGGCAAACGCCAAAAAGAAAATATTTTAATCAAAACCCAAATAAACAATTCACCAAAAAGAAAAATCTAGCCAGCACAGAATCCAATCCAATAAAAAATACAAGTATAAAATTGGACAAATTATATATTGTACAAAGTAATACTGCCGATACGACCTGCCAATTTCTCATTGTTACATATATTTTAAATGCAATCAAGAACAAAGTCACGGTCACACAAAATAGGGAAGAAAAATAGTGGCACTGTAGAAGGTCTGCTCTGTTCTAGAAGTCCCATCATGCCAGCTATTTTTCTTCTCTGTCTAAACCCCACTCGGACTGTGCAGTCTATTACCTCAGTTATCGTTCGACTGCCACATACACACACCTAGTCCATCTTGCTTCTTCTTCTGGTTGCTCTTTATTTGTTTCTGTAACCAATTTCATTCGAGAAGAAGAAAGAAAAATGACTAACTATGCGTTTCTGAATGATCAGCTCTCGAAACGTACCTCAATTTTCGGTTTACGTTTGTGGGTGGTTTTGGGAATATGCGTAGGAGCAGCCATAGTCATAGTACTGTTCCTGATATCTCTTTGGTTTACTTCCAGGCGGAAGAATTCGTCGAAACTTAAATCTTCTCAGAACCCCACAATTCCAAACGTCTCTAAGGAGATTCAGGAAATTCGAATCGACCATTCTCGGAACCCAACTCACCCTCAATCGGACCCAAAGGCCCAACAAGTCCTAAACCCAGACCCATTACCGGAATCGGAGACATTGGCCAGAGCTCAAGCTTTGCTTCTTCAGCCGGAAGACGAAAGCCCAGTAGGTGGGCGCCATAGAATTCACATTGAAATTGGGAAAGATCACCGGATCTCGTACCCCGAGATAGGTGGTAGTTCTTCGCATGGCAGTGGGGAGGCTCGGTCTGGTGATCAGGCTCTGATCACCGTGCCGGAGGTTTCACATTTGGGTTGGGGTCATTGGTATACTCTCAGAGAGCTTGAGGTTTCTACCCATGGGTTTGCTGATGAGAATGTGATAGGTGAAGGTGGCTATGGAATTGTATACCGAGGTGTGCTGGAAGATAATACCACTGTTGCAGTGAAAAATTTGCTCAATAACAGGTATTTCCCCTGAAAATTACTCCTAGCTCCCAATTTTATTTATTCTATGAATGTTCCCAACTCCCATTTTTTAGTGTGCCTGCCTGCTTTAAAACAGCATTTCTGTAATTTGACATTGTTTGTTGTGAATGAATGTTTACATTTTTAGTTTTTAAACATGATGATTGTCCCTAGTTTGTGTATTTAAATGCTGCTTGAAAGAAAAAAAAATTAATTGTGTAATAGATGTTGTGTTTGATATCTCCACTGGAGAAATTTTATTTTTATTTTTATTGTACATGCTTTGGTTTAGGGGACAAGCTGAGAAGGAGTTCAAGGTGGAGGTTGAAGCAATTGGACGAGTTCGGCACAAAAACTTGGTTAGGTTACTCGGATATTGTGCTGAAGGAGCTCATAGGTAACTTCATCTTCAGAATTTTATCTGCTATCGCTTTGATCTTTACCATAATGGGTGATATTGTCTAGAATTTACTGTTATCATCTTCGCCTGGGGCAATTGGATATGATTGTCTTAAACTATTGCAACTCATTCTTCAATATTTCAGGATGCTTGTCTATGAGTATGTTGACAATGGAAACTTAGAACAGTGGCTCCATGGAGATGTTGGGCCTTGTAGCCCGCTTACTTGGGAGATTCGCATGAATATAATACTTGGAACTGCAAAAGGGTATGTTCTCAGTGACATTGGATTTTAGCCTTAATTGTTCCTTTGTTTTCTGCAGTTGGAACTTACCATTCTGAATATAGGTTGACTTATCTGCATGAAGGTCTTGAGCCCAAGGTTGTTCATCGTGATATTAAGTCAAGCAATATACTGCTTGATAAACAGTGGAATCCTAAAGTATCTGATTTTGGCCTAGCAAAACTCTTGGGGTCAGAGAGGACTTATGTAACAACCCGTGTGATGGGAACATTTGGGTCAGTTGAAATTTTCTTGTTAAGGAAATAGTGTTTGTCATAATGTAACATTCACGAATTTGGCCTAACAAAAGGGAGCTTTTCTGTGTCATAGATATGTAGCCCCAGAATATGCTAGTACTGGCATGTTGAATGAAAGAAGCGATATATATAGCTTTGGCATTCTTATTATGGAGATCATTTCTGGAAGAAATCCGGTGGATTATAGCCGCCCTCCAGGAGAGGTTTGTATCAATTAGGCAATTAATTGATGCTTAGATCCTCCCCCTTCGAAAAGAAAAAGAGAAGGAAACCAGTAAAAAGTGTGTTGATTTTGATATTAATTAGCAAGCCAAACTTTCAGGTGAATCTAGTCGAGTGGCTCAAGACAATGGTCACAAACCGAAATGCAGAAGGAGTTCTGGATCCTAGATTACCAGAAAAGCCATCTTCAAGGGCACTAAAGCGTGCTCTATTAGTTGCTTTACGCTGCGTTGACCCAAATGCTCAAAAAAGGCCAAAGATGGGGCATGTCATACATATGCTTGAAGCTGATGAATTCCCTTACCGAGATGTGAGTTTGCCTTAATATATTTCCAAATTCATCTTTCCCATTATATTTTTACATCCACCATGCATGTGTGTTGTTGATCTTGCCTTTTTTAGATCTTTGCTTATATGATACTTCCTTTTTGTCAAGTCTACTTGCATTTTCTTACAACAGGTCTAGAAGCATGACCAAAGATGGTATCAGTAGTTAGTGTTTTCATGCTAGTTTCTGATGGATGTTTATTTGGTGGTTTTGCATTAAGATGTGTTCTCATCAGTTCACCTAGCTGAAAAGCCATTATCCATGTCTATGGAATCATTGTGACATGTGCCCATCTGATTTAGTTATAATGTGTTTCTACTTTCTAATTTGAATTTTTAATACTAGAGAATGTATATTTGCAAACTGTGAGTCACTCATCTGATTAAGTTCATGTTGGCCATTTGGTTCTTCAGAACCTATTCTATGGAAATTCTGTTCCAAAGGGATCCAACAGCAAATGTATTGCATGAACCCCAATCTTTTTTTCATATAAAAAACATTGAAGAATCTTTTGTAGTTTATTTATTCAATGATCCCCTCTATGGACCTCATTTCTGATCTCTGATGCAACTGATTTTAGGACCGACGAACTGGACGGGAACATGGACGCTCACTGCATGATGAAACAAGAGATGGGTTAATGGAGAAGCATGTTACTGAATCTGGTGACAGTAGTGGTTATGAAAGTGGTGTCCAGACTAGTAGATCTTTGTGGAGAAAGCAAGAACCTGAAGAGCAATAGACCCATCAGACTTGTGTAGTAGGTGAATATACACACCTTGTTTTGCCCCTTTTTGGATTCCATGTAGTGCTGGTTTATGCAAAGATAATTTACATAGACTGTATATGTTATTCATGTGTATGGATTTGTTTCATTCGTAGATTCTGTATCATGGTCTGTTTCCGTTATGTAAATTACTGTCTAATGCTCTTTCTTTCAATAGAAATGTCTTCCCTTAAAATTTTTATACTTGGAAATATAATCCTTCAAGAAGTGGAAAGTGAGTTCTTCTCCTCAAAGGCAAAACTCGTCTTTCTAGTCTTCTAGAGAAAAACTAGAAGATTGATCACTGCCTGGCACCCGCCTTTTGCTCCTTGGTTGTTGCCTGTCATCTTTCCTATGAGGATTGATACAAATTACGTTGAAAATGCTATTGGTGATTAGAATTATTGTCTATATGTTTCTGTTTCTTTCCCCATTATAAGAAGCTTGTTGCACTTGCTAAGTTTCAATATGCATGCCATGTAACTCGAAGTACCCTTTTCTTTGTTGTTTACTTGGAGATACCCAAACAGCAAAAGGTTCATAATTAGGAAGAAACCAAACTAATCCGTCAATTGTTTGTTCTGTTTCTGTTTCATATGCAATTTACATTCAGATAAAGATGTATCTTTATGTATGTATACAACTTTCTCTGGTGTGTATTTGATCAGAAAATTTTACAGGTGGACACATGATTAATGCCAGTTTTTTTTTTTTTTTTTTTTTCTAGTTTTTATAGCGAGTGCTCTTAGGTCATTTCAATGACATGCCATAAATAGATTGCTACTTTAGAATGATTCTTTCTGTTATTGTCGGGGAAATGGTATACTGGTTACATCATATAAATCCATAAAACCAATGCGATTTGAGTATTAATTATTTAAACTCACGGACATAAATTACCTAGTTGATGAGATAGTTAAGACGAAAACACTTTTATTGACATGTTTGGTTATGATTACATATTGGCCCTCTATCTAACTCTCAAACATCACCTGTAATGTAGCATCCGGCAATTAAAGTTGTGGGGCTTGGTTTTCACAGGAGAAAACTCGACTGCAATTGGGACTTTATAAAAAAGCCAAGCATCTTTGGTACGCTTCCACCGGTTTAATCTGCTGGTTTTGGTATAACTTTGAAGTCATTAAGAGCTTCTTCTATTTTATTTTATTTTTTTATTTTTAATTTTTTAATTTTTCATTTTTCATTTTTCATTTTTACTATCTGCTTATGGAAACTTGTTAATTATCAAGTCCGAAATACCAGGCACCATCTTACTTTTGTGGTAGACTCAATTCTTTTGACTTCATTTTCTCCTGTCCCTCCCTCTCTCTCTTCTTTTTTGACTTGGACTGTATGTGCAAACATGGCATGCATTTCTTCTTGTTGTGCATTTTCTTTTTCCTCTTATTCTTCATTGTGCTTATTCTAGCTGCTTTGCCTTTTCAGTTTGTAATGCTTGCCTAGAAATCTTTATATTCTTACTTAGTTTAGGATCCTACATGATTCCCAGATCTGAGTTAGAGTGCTGAAATTGGAAGCTGATTTGCATGGTCTTTATTTATTTATCTATGCAAATTGACTTGTGGTTGAATGAAATGCGATAAAATAGCTTGGGAATTCGTTTATGCAAAAATAGAATTAGTATTACGAAATATTTAAGATGAATCTCACCTAATTATGTGTGGTGGAGTTCACGTGAAAGGGTAGAATCTAATTTAGTCTGAAAAGCTTTAAAAATATTAGGCGGGTGGGCAAGGGTAGAATAAAAATAAGAACTATATATTTTTTTCTTTCCTATTTTGAAACTCATGCAAAAGCATCATAAGCATAATTGTTTTTATTTCTTTCTGTCTTTCTTTGTTTTATATTTAATCTTTGGGAACAGAAAAGTGTGATTCTTTTTCTTTATTTCCTTCGACTTCGAACAATTTTCATCCTATTATTTAACTAGACTAAAGCCCAATTCAGAGAATCATTCATGGCTACAATGCCCTCAACATTATGACTCTGTCTTGGCCTCAGGCTCTAGGCCTTGCGTACCCAAAAGCAAAACAAGGTTAAATTATACTTTCCGTTTTTATAGTTTGATAATGTTATCAGTTTAATTTTTATATTTTAAAATTGTAAAATATCAATTTATAATTTTCTAAATTTAACAATAAAGTATCTGCAATCCAATTTAATTGAATAGAAGATGATGTGTCTAATAACATCATACATGACATATCCATATGTCATCTCTTTTTCCTTGTCACATTAATTATTATCACATTTTGTCTAGTTAAGTTAGATGTGAGGGACTATATTGTTGAATTTGAGAAATTATAAGAATTATATTTTACAATTTTAAACTATAAAAACTAAAATGATATTTTGGCTAAATTATAGAGAGAACAAGATCAGTTTAACCAAAAAAACAAAAAAGAAGAGAGAACAATATCAGTTCCTTTGCTCTTCTATTTTGAGGTCCTCTTTTGTTTTTTAGTTTTTACATCTCTCAATTTTATTTATTCTGTACGTATAAAAGAGTTTTAGGTAAAGATATTTTTTGCTGTGCATTGGAGTGTCAATCTAGCAATCATCTTAAGTTAACTACATGTAGGATAATATCAATTCTTTATCTATTTCTTTCTGCCGTTTTGAAATTTGCACTTTTCTTTTTGCTCTTTTTTTTGGTAAAAGTAAGGATCGAATGAAGACATTAAATTACTTGTTTATTAGGATATCAATATAAGCATTCTTGGTAAAATTAACATCATCTGTACACTATAGTTGACAAATTTTATGTCCAAACAGAAAATGTACAAAGGATTGAATAGACCCTATCACCGAATAATTTGCCCCAAAGTATTTAAGATAATGATAATGACACCTCAACCCCACACCCACCAAAATGAAGATTGAAGGTTCTCCTGCAAAAGATTTATGATCACCATCTGTTTGATAAAAGGTTTCAACAAGCAGCCCCGCAATGGCACTCGCAGGGCTTTCATAAACGTGCCCATACATATTCCCTGATATTAGAAACCAAAACTTACTTCGATTTTGTCATGGGCGACGTAGTCATCAGCGAGGCCCTATATATAATGAGACACATGATGTAGTCAATTTAAATTCATTGAAATCCATGTGCTATATGATTAATTATTCTTCTGATAGTAACAGAGGGATCATATCGGGAGATTTTGTAATAAACATATATGAGGGAGGTTATGTGTAAGGAGAAAAAATGTTCATTGCATGGTTTTTATTTATTAAAAAAAAAAAAAGATCGCAGGTGGGAATCACTTCTTTATTAGATGAGAAGTTGTATATGGAATGAAAAGCAATGTGATTATAATTCCTCCTACATAGAAAATAATTCTGCAATCTTGATAAGATGATAGGATGACTCAAAGCGTCCCACGAATCATTTCTTTATTAGATGAGAAGTTGTATACGGAATGAAAAACTATGTGATTATAATTCTTCCTACATACAAAATAATTCTGCAATCTTGATAAGATGATAAGATGACTCAAAGCGCCCCGCCCGGCCCCCCACCAAAACTGTTGGGTGCTACAAATGTTGTAGGATAGTGGGTACATGGTGGGGTTGAAGGCCACCATGAGAGAATTTTGCCTTTGATCACCATAGTGATCTGTTCCATGTTGTGTGAACGAAGCTTAGCTCAATCATTCTAGCCCAAGTGAAGGAAATGTTCCCTGAAGACAAACGTGTTTGTTTGTTTTTCATTCTTAGCCGTAGAATTCAATTGAATCACGGATTTTTCTTTTTTTTTTTGCTAAGAGAATCACTGATTTTTCTATTAAGATTGTAGTAGCATTTCCAATTGATTAGTTGTCGTGTGAAGTGCGCACAGGCCATATAATGACAAGGATATCTTACTTATACTGCAGCCATTCCCTATATAGCAAGCTATTTTTCAAGATTGGGTACAGGAGTTTGCATCCCAAAAAACCCTTCAAAATAAGATTTAAAAAACAGAGAAGAAAGATAAAAAAAAATTGTCAATTGATCACCAAGCAATGGATTTTGATTGAACCTGGCGCGCGAGAATTGTGGTCTAGCTGCCATGCATAATGGATGTAATTAAGAATTGGCAATAATGCTAAAACTAGACTTTCTTAGGGAAATTAATAGTCCCTAAAAGATTGGAAGCAACCAAAAAAGAGTGAAAGCCATCCACAACAAATGCATATTCACAAACTATTGGGTGTCCCCCACTAGGATACCTTATGGACATGTTGGACAACATCTTTCGGATTTCCCACATAACTTACTCGACCAATTCCATAAATAAGTCCATCAAAACCTCACAATTGTGCTTCAAAACCATTAAATTTCATTGCTCATCCATGGCTACCCATATTCCCTTTTATTTATGGCTTACCATTATCACAATCCCACACTTAATCGTCTCCACCTTGGCTCAGTCTGACAACTACATCATCCACATGGACTTATCAGCTATGCCCAAAGCCTTCTCTGGCCATCAGAGCTGGTACTTGGCCATCCTCTCCTCCGCAATGGATAGTTCTGAGTTTTCTTCTAAACATATCTACACCTATAGCAATGTTATGAATGGTTTTAGTGCAAGTCTGTCTCCTGCTGAGCTTGAGGCCCTGAAAGAATCTCCGGGCTATATTTCATCAATCTGGGACTCTCCGGTCAGAGCTGACACAACACACTCATCTCATTTCATTGGCCTTAACCCAAACTCAGGGGCATGGCCAGCTTCAAATTATGGCAAAGATGTCATTGTTGGTTTAGTGGACACTGGAATCTGGCCAGAGAGTGAAAGCTTTAAAGATGATGGAATGTCAGAAATTCCATCAAGATGGAAAGGTGAATGTGAAAGTGGTACCAAATTCAATTCCTCATTGTGCAACAAGAAACTCATTGGAGCTCGTTTCTTTAACAAAGGACTAATAGCCAAGAATCCAAATATTACCATAACCGTTAATTCCACGCGGGACACTGAAGGTCACGGAACTCACACGTCAACCACGGCCGCTGGGAATTATGTGGAAGGTGCATCTTACTTTGGCTATGCCACTGGAAAGGCCAGAGGCATGGCTCCACAGGCTCATGTGGCTATGTACAAAGCCTTGTGGGATCAAGGATCCTATACATCTGATGTAATTGCTGCTATTGATCAGGCAATTACTGATGGTGTGGATGTTATTTCCTTGTCATTTGGGTTAGATGGAGTTCCTTTGTACAAAGACCCAGTTGCCATAGCCACATTTGCTGCCTTAGAGAGAGGCATTTTTGTGTCCACCTCGGCGGGGAATGAGGGGCCTTTTATTGAGACTTTGCACAATGGAATACCTTGGGTTATAACTGTTGCTGCTGGCACAGTGGATCGTCAATTTAATGGAATTCTTTCACTTGGTGATGTAGTTTCAGTTGCTGGCTTGTCTCTCTATCCAGGAAATTTCTCCTCGTCCCAAATTCCCATTGTTTTTATGGGACTGTGTGACAATTTGAAGGAATTAATCAAAGTTGGGAACAAGATTGTGGTGTGTGAAGACAAGAACGACACACTTGGTGAACAAGTAAATAATGTTGACATAGCAAAAGTTGCCGCAGGTGTTTTCTTAACCAATAACTCAGACTTGGAATTTTTCATCCAGAGCTCATTTCCTGTAATTTTTATAAATACCAAGGACGGCGAAGTTGTCAAAGACTACATTAAGAACTACTCTTCTCCAGGGGCTAGCTTGGTTTTCAAGAAAACAGTTCTAGGGACCAAGCCAGCTCCAAGTGTAACTAGCTACAGCTCCAGAGGACCATCACAGAGCTGTCCATTTGTGTTGAAGCCTGATATAACAGCTCCGGGTTCATTAGTCTTAGCAGCATGGCCTAAAAATATTCCAGCAGTACAAGGGTACTCTCCGTCTCTTTTCAGCAACTTCAATTTACTCTCCGGGACATCCATGTCCTGCCCACATATAGCTGGAGTGGCGGCGCTGCTAAAGGGGGCACACCCGGATTGGAGCCCTGCAGCCATTCGGTCAGCCATGATGACCACATCAGACACATTGGACAACTCACTCAGCCCCATCACAGACATTGGCACTGATAATCAACCGGCAACTCCTCTGGCATTGGGAGCAGGGCATATTAATCCCAACAAGGCACTAGACCCTGGACTAATTTATGATGCAGATTCAGAAGATTATGTAAATCTTCTTTGTGCACTGAATTACACCGAGAAGAACATCAAAACCATTACAAAATCTTCAAACAATTGCTCTAACCCTTCCTTGGACCTTAATTACCCTTCTTTTATTGCTTTCTTCAATTCAAACGACTCTGACTCTGACCATGAGTTGAAAACAGTGAAGGAATTTCGTCGAACAGTTACTAATATTGGAGAGGGACAGTCAACATATGTTGCCAGTGTAACATCCATTGAGGGGTTTCAAATCAGTGTCATTCCTAACAAATTGGTCTTCAAGCAGACCAACGAGAAGCTAAGCTACATGCTCAGAATAGGAGGTCCAAGATTGATGAAAGAGAAGGTAGCTTTTGGTTATCTAACTTGGGAGGATGGCAAACATGTGGTCAGAATCCCCATTGTGGCCACAAGGCTCAGCTCAGAACCATTGTCATCACAGAGCTAGATTAACAAATGCTAAGAATATTCTCTTTCTAATTTTCTAAAATAAAAATTACTAGCAGTTCACATTAGGCCAAAGAAGTAGTATATGGACAATATTGCAGTAATGCAGCTTAATGAATAGTTTCAATTATGTTTTAATGATTGTGGAGTCTGTTAACTGTTTACAGCAGGATAGACCTCCAGCCTTGGCTTCTAGATCTGGCATGCTTCCCCTATGCCAGCAATAAACAAAACTCTCCCCCGTATTAGAAAGAGACTGTCACCATTATTCACATATATAAGAGGCTTAGGCTTGTCCCTGTCCTATTATCCTTCAACACATGCAAATCCATCCATCACATGGGAGTCCAACTCCTTTTTCTTTCTTTGGTGAAATAGAAATTCATTAACATTAAACATAATTCGTTCAAGTGAAAACAAGTCCCCTTTATATCTAATATGAAAGCAATAAAAACAAAATCCGATACATAAACAAATTTATTTTTAATAGCATCTTGTGAAAAAGAATCAACAAAAGAAAAAGCCTTAGAATTCTATATATTATTGTAGTTTCTTGGATGCCTACAAATATTTTATTTATAAAATTTTAACAATTGTTTTTAAGATAATCGATCAACTTTTAATACCATTTTTATTTTTTATTTTAAATTTTAAATATTAACTAAATAGACTAATCTTTCAAAAACACACATTACTTTGTTTAAAGAACTAAAATTCATTATTAATAAGTAGTAAAAGAATAAATTTGTTAAAACTTAATGAGATTTCATCATCCTCTTTAATAATTTTTTTTGTTCGCATAGTGAAAAATAACAGTAAGACAAGGTTAATTGGAGAATAATATTTTTTTTTTCTTTAAATAGTTTTTGAAAAATGTGATAGGAGATAATGAGAATTTTTATAATTTTTTAAACAACTATTTATTTACAATCGGAAAAGACGATTAAGTGATTGAAGCACAATTATGATTATAATTATTTATGTGATTGTTAACACCTCCAATTTGAAAAATTAATAAATTTTACATAAAATGTGAGGAAATTAAATATGGTTATGAGAAGTTTAATGGTAAGCTACGTTAATTTTTAAAGTTTTCTAATCAAAACATCTATGTATGATATTTTTATTGGCCTTGACTTTTATTTGTGTGCATTTTACTTTCAAGTTGTAGGAGTATTGTAATGATACCGAAATGTTAACCACTATTATGGTAGTCTTATACTTAATCACCATGACAATGAAATGTTAGTATTTTTACGATTTTTTGAATTGATAGTCATATAAAATTATTATTAATCATGTGATTGTATTTTTTTGTGATAAATAAAGATCCAAATTTATAAATTATAAATATAATTATAATTAATTTCAATTATCTATGTCCATTTTCCACAATTGCCTTTAACCAATTTCAAAATTTAGAAGTCAGCCCACGAGATGAAATTATTTAAACAACCATTTGCGCAGGATGTTTCTTTATTAATGAACATGCTCTATTTAAGCCAATTATTATAATATGTGTCGTTCTCCAGGAAAAAAAAAAAAAACATAAAGAAAGGAAGAATATAGCTAATAGGACTTGGGGTGCAATGCCAACTGTAATGGGTGTCGGTTCATTGGTTCCTCGCTTCTTTGTTTACCTAAAGCATCACCATCCACAACTACCCCCAAGCATTTGCATTTTATTATTTCAATTCTTTTTCAAAGCATATAATATTATTATTCTTTTCCTCTTCTTTTTTACAATTTACGTAAGATTTCACAGGTTAGACTTAGACCCAGGCACCCAGGCACCAGCCCAGGCACCCAGGCACCCAGGCACCAGCCCAGCCTCCCATCCATTTTCATTTCTCAATTACACACCCACATCGTGTACTTTAAGCAAGCAAACCAACTAGTCCCTCCATAAAGGTCACAATCAAAGCATTGCAATTTGCAACCTGGAGAGAAAGTGAGAGGGACTTCGTAGTGAGACAGAGAGAACCAAAATACAAACAGTACAACCTCAATTAGACTGTGATTTTCGTCTGTTGTGGTTTGTGAAAACCTGAAGAGGACCCCAAGTCCCCAATCCCAATTTGGTGGTAGGGTTTTTCGGATTTCTAGTAGTAACCAAAGAATACTACTACTCACAATGCACGCTAAAACAGACTCGGAGGTTACGAGCCTGGCGGCGTCGTCTCCTACTAGATCTCCTCGTCGGCCGGTATACTATGTGCAGAGCCCGTCGAGGGATTCCCATGATGGAGAGAAGACAACGACGTCGTTTCACTCTACCCCGATACTCAGCCCAATGGGGTCTCCGCCCCATTCTCATTCCTCTGTTGGTCACCACTCCCGTGAGTCCTCCTCCAGCAGATTTTCTGGATCTATGAAACCCGGATCCCGAAAGATCTCTCCCAACGAAGGATCTCGAGGTGGGCATCGGAAAGGTCAGAAGCCTTGGAAGGAGTGCGATGTGATTGAGGAAGAAGGTCTTCTTGATGACGAAGAGCGCAGAAAGAGTCTTCCTCGTCGGTGCTATTTTCTCGCTTTCGTTCTTGGTTTCATTGTTCTCTTCTCTTTGTTTTCGTTGATTCTCTGGGGTGCCAGTAGGCCTATGAAGCCCGAGATCACTGTGAAGGTATGGTTTTTTTTTTTTTTTTTTTTTTTGAGAATCCGCTCAAAGATTGCAAATTTTGAGTGAAATCTGAAATGGGTTCTGATAAATTTACATTTTGCAGAGTATTAAATTTGAGCATGTCCAAATTAATGCTGGTTCGGATTCTACTGGGGTGGCCACCGATATGATCTCCTTGAATTCAACTGTCAAGCTCACATATCGCAACACTGGCACCTTCTTCGGAGTCCATGTCACGCCAACTCCTCTGGATCTATCCTATTCAGAAATCACAGTAGCTTCTGGAACAGTAAGCAACCTAAACACCCTTCTCATTCAATTGCTAGCCACAATTCTCTTCCTAAAGATTTATCTTTTTTAATGGTGAATCGGATATTGCAGATCAAGAAGTTTTATCAATCAAGGAAGAGTCAAAGAACAATTAGTGTGCTAGTGATGGGCAATAAGATTCCTCTGTATGGAAGTGGAGCGAGTTTGAGCAGTACATCGGGCACGCTTACATTACCAGTGCCAGTGAAGTTGAACTTCTTGATTCGGTCGAGAGCTTACGTTCTGGGCAAATTGGTTAAGCCAAAATTCTACAAAAGGATTGAGTGTTCAATAACTTTGGATCCCAAAAAGCTTAATGTTGCAATTCCGCTCAATAAATATTGCAAATACAATTGACAAGGAAGGCACCAAGACGACAAATCAGACATTTGACCAGTTTTCTCGTTTTTCTTTCTTTAAATTAAAGAGTTGTGGTGGGAATACTGGATACAGCTCCTTCTGAGGTGTGTGAGCAGGTTTGAAGAACGCGGTTCTTTATTTTTTGGCTGCCTTATTGGCATAATAGGCAACAGTGATAGACAGTCTGCATTTGATAGTGCAATTGCGAGTGATAATGGTCTTTTAATTTGTGCATTTTTAAATATAAATGTTATTTAATGTAAAAGGAAAGTAATTTATTCATTGGTAATTATATTTCTATTGTAAGTAAAAATTCTACCTTTGATTCAATCTGATGCGAACTCTTTGATTTCCAGTTAATAAAGCAACTTCTTTTTTCACTGAAAAGGATTATAAGGTGTTGGTGGCTACAAAGCAACTTGATTTGTTGATTATTAAACAAAGAAAACTTGATTTGTGCAACTTCTGTTTTTTTTTTTTTTTTTTTTGGTGCAAATCTCTTTGTGCAACTTCATTCGTTGGTCTTTGAAATGAAAGTAGTATTGTAGAGGAAATCTTTGTAATTGGTATTTTCTAGGGTATTTGCCACACCCACTTGGTTAAAACTACCTGTACTAAATCAAAATGGGCTAGCTTTTTTAGCTCATTCTATCTAATTGATCACTCAACTAATCGTGCAGATATAAGGGTGCTTGTATGAAGAAAAAGTTCATGCCAATTAGGCGAGTGAAAAAAGTTTGGGAAGGTGTTCTTTCAAAGGAAAGTAGGAATACTAGTAGCTGAGCTTGATCTATGGTGCTTAACTTGTTTCTAGTTCCCATTTTACTTATGGGCAAAAGGGCTTAACTTAATCACCAAGCATCGAATGTCTTAGCCCATGTTCCTCGATTGGCAACGTATAATTTTGTGCACATGCTTACATGTGATTATATTTGGAAGATTCTGCAATTATTTGATCTTAAAAGATCAATAATAAAATCTCAGATATGATGTTTACGAGTTTAAACTATAGAGTTTGGTTACGCGCATTTCTTCTAAAAATGGCAGACCCAAAAGATGAGATTCTGATAAATCATATTCATTGAACTCATAACACAACATAGACCAAATCCATGAAATTTTATCAAAATCCCAAATAAAGGCGAAAGTTGCAGGTAATCCAAGTGGCTTTTCTTTCAACAACTAACAAAATTTGTTTGAACAAAAATCAAACAGAACCAAATGAGCCAATGTTTCAACAGAGGAAGAAAGACAGAGAGAAACAGAGGAGGAAATTGCCCATCTATCTCCTGCAGCGTGTGATTTTTGAACAGCCTCTGGTGTAAGGATGGATTGGGCCGCTGGCTTTTTGACAATTATGGGTGTAGTAGGACCTGCCAGAGCGAGGTCGGCATGGAATTCTGTTGGCAGATAGAGCTCCATAAGAGATGTAATAATGCATTGGTCTCCTCCCGTACAGAGACCTTCTCTCATTATAGCTAACACTCTCTTCTTCCTCTTGGACTTCATTGCCACTAAACTGGTCATTGTACACAGACATCGTCCAGGGCCATTCTAGAATTTCATTCTTGAGCTGAATGCTGGCATCATCAACCTGAGCTTCAACAAAATTGTGAATCAAAGCGAGAAGAAGGAGCAATTTAAAAAACCCAAATGCCATTGAAGTCCCTACTATTGGTTGATCAGCTAAGCTTCTTAAGCAGAGCCTGTTATTGAGGTTTTAGGTTTTAGAGACTTGTTAGAAGAGCGTGTGAATGAACTAATGCATAGAGAATAACAGGGGAGTCGTACTACTAGCTAGCTAGTTGTAAATCATGTGTTAGAGACAAGTCACGTGCAGATTGATGTTATTTGCCGACTACTAGATCAGATCAGTGCTGGGATACAGAATACTGCCCTGTTGCCTGCTGGTTTATCCCATATCTAACTCTTGGTTTTAATCTCTGTCTCTCTCAAAAATTAATAGCTTGTATGAATCTCTGTGAGTCACCGCAAAAAGTCATTAATAAGTTGATTGAGGTTTCACGTTCATGCTTAAATGTTACAAGTATCTTATAAAAAAAAAAAAAATGTAACAAGTAATGCATTTTCTGCCTTCTCTTGCATTTGCTTTTGTGTGTTCATTTCATGACCGTCAAAACTAAGCTGCGTTCAAATATATCAACCAATTATGAATGTTACAGTTCTCACATAGCATTATTTCCAGATATTATAAAAAAAAAGAAGGTAAATCGAATACTGAGTCAAAACAAAATGTTCAAAATGTATAGTTAAATCGTTATTGTTATGAAAAATATTTTTCATTATCCTTATGTATAGAGTGGAATGAGAGATTTTTATTGATTGCTCGATTTCTCTTGTTTAGCTCTAAAGATTGAGACCGGTCAGCATGCACTTTATAATTAGCTAATACGTAAAGATGTTGATTTATTCAGATCTGCTATTAACATTTCTTTTTAACAAATTGTACTGTCAGAGAGAATTAAACACTCTCATAATTTGAAGTTTGAAACACTCAAAATTTTAAGAAATCTTAACAAAGAAACAAAAGTCATCAGACTAAATTAAGTTTCCATAATTTCGAAAACATTATCTTTTTAAGTATTTAGTTTTGTTGACATTGCTTTAAATGTGTTTCTAGCAAAGAGCCAAAGCCCAAAACATATTTAACAGGACCAAGTGACCAGTATGTAAAAGAAGAAGAAAAAGCCAAGGACAAAACAGTAAACAGCATAGCATCACCAATTTTTAAATCATAGGAGGCCTCAGTAGACAATTTTCTGAAGTTTTGGGTAAAGTATGAAAACTCTCAAACTATAAGGGGTAGCAAGAAATTAAAGAGGACCTTTTCCATCGTCCACCTAGCCAGTCTCCATCCTCTATATGACAGAGAAATTCTCTCTCTAAACCCTTTCCTTCTCTTTTGTCTATCCTGCAATGGCTCTTCCTCAGCACCACTTCCAACAACACTACCAACCGCAACCACAGCAAGCTCAATCTAAATCATTCAGGTAAGTTTTAATCCCAAAAAGTTATTGTTTTGGTTCAAATTTCTAACCCTTTTCCTTTTTTATTCGAACATTTCTTTTAATAATCAATCTCGTCGTTCACCCTTTTGATTTAGTCATTGTTCCTCCTTTTTTGCAGAAATTTACAGACAATCGAAGGTCAGATTTTGCAGCCGGTTGCTTACTACAACCCCTCTGATTTACAGGATCAATCCCAGCATCCTCCTTACGTTCCTCCATGTATGTAAAGTTCTCATCTTTCGCAAAAAAGATTTCTCTTTGCAAAAAATAATATTTTCTAATTTGTATGCAGTATGGTTCATTTGGTAGCTGGGTAATCGTAGAAACAAAGTCTGATTTCCAATTCTTTTTGTTCCATAGAAAATGGAGGAAATCAACACAGCTAGGGTTTTATACACTATTTGGATAATTTGACTTAATCTTTTCCTTTTTAAATTGAGTAGAGCAAAATGCTGATTGTGCAAAACTTCCAAGTCTGTCTTTTTATTTTCCTTAGCTTTCTCTGCCACCAAATGGAGACTTAGCCCCTTCACCTGAATTACTCTATGGCCTGGTTATTGTCTTTATTTAACAGTAGAGTTTATTAGTCTCTTACTTATGCTGCTGTTCTAGTTCACGTTGTTGGGTTTGCTCCGGGTCCAGTCCCTACTAATGATGGCAGCGATAGTGGAGCTGATTTGCTATGGAATTATGGTTTGGAACCCAAGAGGAGAAGACTAAAGGAGCAGGATTTTCTTGAGAACAATTCTCAGATATCTTCCACTGATTTCTTGCAACCACTATCTGTCTCCACTGGATTGGGGTTGTCACTTGACAATAGCCGCATGACTTCCACTGGAGACTCGGCTTTGTTGTCGCTCATTGGTGATGACATTGATCGGGAATTACAGCAGCAAGATGTGGAGCTAGATAGATTCCTCAAAGTTCAGGTTAGTTGAATGTGGTCATATGGACAAAGACATTGTGCATTAGCCTTTATAGGAATACTTTATCTATAGTTTTTTTTTCTTTTTTTCTTTGGGAACTAATTGACATGTCATTTGGGTATATACTTAATCTGCACATTGGTGTCATGATGTTTAAAATGCTTATCTATGGTGTTTTCTCAAGTGCTTGTTTGATTTGCTTATTATAGATACAGGTTTAGGGTCAGAAATGATTCCAGTTAATCAATTATTGTAAGATTACACACAAGTTTGATCTCTTCTATAGGCATAGCTTTATACATATCAGTCAAAGGAACTCTAGCTGTTCCCTTTTCTTTCTTCTTATTTTCTATGTGCTTGTAAAAGCTTTGATAAAGCCTTCGAAGAGGAGTTCTCAAATCTTTTATATGCTCGGCATGAGTATGAGGTTTCCATACATATATTTAAGACTGATAGTGGCAAAACTCAATTATCTACGTTGTGATTCGTTGACCTTTCACTTGGATTCAGAAGTCAAGCTCAACCTTCACTCCTACCCTTGCTTGCTGGCTTGAGAAGCTATTGACTACTAGTTTAGCCTATTTGGCTTACCTATCTTGTTAAAACAACATGATTGTAGACCACTAAGAATCTAGCAAGCTATTTACGGTCTGGAATAGGTCTTACTTGAAGAAAAGCTTCACTTCGCTAACTTGTTTTCTTCTGTTTTTCCTGAATGGATTTTCTTGCTGAATGTCATAGCATAATATGACTTCAAAGATAGAGAAGTGTGTATTCATGGTCCAGCTAGTTTCTTTTAAAGCCCAAAAAGTTCATTATGTTTTTGTATGAATTTGTTTCATAAATGTTTCTATGGATCTGTTTCCCATATTTATTTATTTTTCAGGGTAGTGTTGAAGTTAGTTATAAGTAACATCAGTTTACCTCTAATATGCTTCTATGGAGATATCTCTAAAACATAAATTTTGCATTATGATAATACTTAATAAATACTGTATTCTTTTCATGCGTATATTCAGTATGTGAAATATTTGCTCTAAATTGATTAAGTACGTTCAAATTCCATGGTGCTAATATTATTCAATAATTTATTATTAGAGGGGCTTGTTTATGCTGTAAAACTGGTCTTGTATGCATGAAGGAAATGCTGGACTTTCATTTATGGAGTAGAGACTTAGTCACATGAGTAATTTCCTGGGCACTTGTTGGGATCTGGTGGCCGAATGATGAGAACAGTTAATATCTATGTTGGTCTATTAGTGACTCAGACTTGAAATATGGATAACTAAAGAATGCCGAACTTCTTATCTTTCTTGGTCATGAGATGGACGATAATCATGTTTATATTTGTGTTCAGAAAGTATCTTTTCAACCTTTGTTCTTTTCCTTTTTGTTTCCCATAATACTCAACAACCCCTTTGCTTCAATTTTTGTTTCAAATATCTCTTCCCTATACTTTCCAAATCCTATATTGCTATAAACAGATTGCCCAATTGGCAGCAGTTACTAGCAAAGAAATGTGTGTGTAGTATGATTTATACTTGAAATATAATATTCTTCCTTTCCACCTCCTAATAGGGTGACAGATTGAGGCAATCTATCTTAGAGAAATTCCAGGCAACACAGCTTCAGACTATCTCATCTGTGGAAGAAAAAGTCCTTCAGAAACTCCGTGAGAAAGAAGCAGAGGTAGAGAGCATCAATCAAAGGAATATTGAGCTTGAAGATCGAATGGAGCAGTTAACTGTTGAAGCAGGTGCCTGGCAACAGCGAGCCAGATACAATGAGAACATGATCTCTGCTCTCAAACTTAATCTTCAGCAAGTATATGTTCAAGGTAGAGATAGTAAAGAAGGATGTGGTGACAGTGAGGTCGATGATACAGCTTCTTGCTGCAATGGCCGCTCCATTGATTTTCACCTGCTTGGCAAAGAGAGCAATGATATGAAAGAGCTAATGACTTGTAAGGCATGCAGAGTCAACGAAGTACGCATGCTTTTGTTACCTTGTAAGCATCTCTGCCTGTGTAAAGATTGTGAAAGTAAGCTTAGTTTCTGTCCCCTGTGTCAGTCCTCTAAATTCATTGGCATGGAGGTCTATATCTAACAGGAATACGGTACATGTAAAAACTCTAATGTTATACTAAAATTATACTAAACTGTTTTATTATTTTGATTTTTTACTTCTTTGTGCTGTGTTGCTTGTCTCCGCATTTCTAAATTTGTATCTCACCCCTTGCACTTGAAAAATGCAGTCTGCATATCACATTATTATATATGGGTTCTAGATGGTATAACAAGCAGCGGATCTATCAGACTCTTTCTGCCTTTATTGCTTGTAGCTGTAAGAAAAATAAGTTGTTAAATTTGAAATTGCAGAGGACATGCAATGTCTGTGAATCATGAATCTCTGCAAATGATTTTCTTAACAATACTGCTTAACTTCAATTGCGACATTGACCTGGATCAATACAATAA
Organism: Quillaja saponaria; assembly: GCA_029379385.1. NCBI lineage: Eukaryota > Viridiplantae > Streptophyta > Magnoliopsida > Fabales > Quillajaceae > Quillaja > Quillaja saponaria. The sequence continues at coordinate 26,572,842 of CM055610.1, forward strand.
TACGACTCGATTTAATCTAGTTCTTAACTAAAATCCCTCCCAGATAGGCAATATCTGGAATTTACTGTCTTCCTCAGTTCCTCTGCAGGCTATGGTTGTTGTCCTGTAACACTTTGCCCTTGATTTGTTAACCCTGCACCATAAACCTCCTGCAGAGAGAGAGCCCAGGCTTGATGCGGTTTCTCTTGGTACTCTAAAGCCCATTTTGTGTGTCCCTTCCAGATGTGGTCCATGTTAGCCTACTCGAGAAAAGGCCATTTCATTGGACTATGCTTGTGCCCCAATGTCCCAAAAGACACAATTGTAACCTTAGAAGGCAAGTTTTATATTTCACTATTTCTGATGTAATTGGATTGGGGGGCGAGGAAAGGGGAGAGAGAGAGAGAAGCAAACGCTTTTCTTTCTTTTAGGAGAGGTGGAGAAGACTGATGAACTTTTTCTAATCATGCCATAGAAAGTGATGACAAAGAGGAAAATGAATATGCTTCCCCCATGATTAAACTACTACATATCTATCTATCTATCTTCCAAATCTATCATTGTTGTCATTATTATCCCCACCACCTTCTCCACTTCCACCGCCAAACCCAGCCGATCTAAGTCCTGTCATACTCTTATGTATTATATGCCCTTTGCCCTTTCCTCTCTCAAAAGGAATCAACTAATTAATTCAAATTCCTAGAACTATAAAAGAAAAATAATAATAAGTACTCCATTTGAAAATGAAGGGGAGAAAGGGAATGAGAGTGATCTTTATATACCTCAGTTCAATCATGTAACCTCATTCTTATTCCCCATAAAGCTGTTTTTATACTTTCTTTTTTCTTCTTTCTCCTTTCTTTTTGTGGCCAGCCTTCTCCACTCTGCTCCATTCCTTTCACTTTGTATCACTATGCCTTCCCTTTCTTTTTTCTTCATAGATCCATATATATCCTCTATGTGCCTCTGTTATTTCACTTTTGCAGTACGTATGTACGTACTCCTCCAGTATTTGTTCTTTTTTAAAAAAAGTGATTATCCCTTCTTTAAGCTGATCCATTATGTATGCCTTGTTCTGTCACCACAACTTTTGCTTTTGATTGATATCTAAATATTGTTCTTTAATGCGAAGATTGCCAAATGTAAATGGAACTTCTTTTTTTGTTTTTTTCTTGAGAATAATTAATTATTTTATGTATATGACCCCTTCTAAGAAAACACTAACAATTTTTAAAATCTATTAAGATCAAACGGAAAAATTTAGAGAAAATTAGAGGGCTGTCTATATTATTTATCTCACTCCCGAAGGATTTCCAACAAGAAGTTGTTACTATAGCTTGCAAAATCTGAAAAATCCCTTAAGTAGTTTAAGTTTTGATTTAATTTAAAAATGGTATATTTTGGAAACATATTTCAAGATTAGGATAAAAGTGTCACATCACCTCCCGTAGCACCTTAATTTAGCAGCGTTCGCGTCTTTCAACCCCCGAATTCATCCTTCTTCCTGTTTTTATTTAATATGTTTTTTTTTTTTTTTTTCCAAAAACCATATTTGGGTGTTGAAGAACCAAATTTATTAAAACTTGAAAATTTTAATTTAGTAGCTCGTCACTCAAATCGTGAGAGCTTACAAATTGTGTATTCATTCACTATTTTTGAAGAAAATAATAATTTATAAACTCTTCTCATATCACAAAAATTAAAAAGTTGAAACAATGATTTGGTTCATGTTCAAAAATTGAACTGAAAAAACATCAGCCAGAAATTCACTTAAATTTTCACAATAAAAAATAATTGACTCAATAAATAAAAAACATTCAGTTAATCTAGAAAGAAAAAAATTGAATTGAGTTCAAGTGTGGAGTGTTGAATCCACCAATTCTCCTCCATCTTTAAAAACCAATTTAAAAAATAATAATAATAAAAAAAAAATTGAATTTGGGCCTTCAAACCTCGAATTCATCCTAGGTGGAGGTGATGTGGCACTGATACCTATTCTTGTATATTTTTATTTTTTAAATGTATAATTAGGCGCTTTGTCTTACATGTTTTGTAGTTTGTACGTATCTACAGAGATTTTGGCGGGACGTTGAAATCTAGCTTCGCAAATGTTTTACAAAGGAAAGCCAGCATCAAAGAATGCCGGTCCATATAGAATAGTTTGGTTGGTTCCACTTTTTACAACAGTGATCGATGTGGTCCTAATTATAGAACTAGAAGAAGAAAGCCACCTTAACTCTACGTCCTTATCCATATGTACATAACCTCAAAATCTAACTTTCTATGAGGGACTGTTGTCTTAATTATATTTATGTTAAGTCTGAACTAATGTTTTAGATAAACTTTCAAAAATCAGTGGATTCATGAAATTAAATCTGAGAAGTTGCCTAATTTATACACTACAAAGAAAGTCGGTATTAAATCTGAGATTAAAATTAGATACACTTTTTATTCTTATAATTTGTACCATAATCAACTTTTGTTTCTATAATTTAAACAATTAAAATCAATAACTCATTATTTCAAAATCCAGGCAATATATAATCCTTGCCATCATGACATGAATTGACAAAATTTTATATGAACAAATAAAAATTAACATGTCACAATTAAACTAAAAAAAATTATAAAATAAACAATTAAAAGATAAAAAATGTATAATTCTTATGTTTCTTTCCTCGTTTTCGGCATTTTTCCTCTTCGTGAATCTCGTCAATTTACAATCCCCACCACCTTGGAATAGATGCCATTAACAAATGATACTCATAAACCCATTTCAATTTAGTTGTAGTAATAGATGAATCAAGGACGGCACTAAAAAAATTATTATGGCCAAGTTCTATAACTAGAGTTAGTTATGTAAATCATGTTCGCAAAGAGTTGCAGATGATTGAATTATGCAAGACCTTATTAGCAACGAATAGTCCCAAAAGAAAAAGAACAAGACAATAATTTCAATCTCTCTCCATTATGTAGTCTTCCACTCTCGTATCAAAATAATTCAAGAAGGAGCATATCTGAAATTGAGATTTGAAAAAGAAAAGCGTTGTTCCACTAAATTGTTAGGAAAGCTATACATTAATGGATCCAAATGACGAAGCATACGAGGCGCCTAATCACTGTAATGCCGGCGAGTTTGTGATCGGAGATGAGCTCCGCCGATTAACACAATTTATTGTTTTACTAAATTTACAAATTTTGGTTGATTTCACAGTGGTAGTGGTGAATTTGTTCACATAGAATTTTTTTTGGTCCAAGTCATCTTTAATTAAATTAATTTGGACGAATGGTAGTAAGAATCATATTTGCTTGATTTTGAAACTATGAATTCTTGATTTTAATTTGTTAATATATAGAGATGAAAATGAATTATAGTATAATTATATGGATGAAAAGTTTAATTTAACCATTAGACTTTTATTATCAAGATAATAATCTACTTTTGTCTATAATAACGAGATTTCTATATATTTTTTTTTTTTTAAAGTCCGATAATTAAATCCTTTTGTCCCCTGATTGAATGATTTATATCAGAACACAACCGAAAGTCTCTATAATTGACATGATTGAGTTAGCCAAAAGCATATATATTTTTTTTAGTGGATAATTAGGTGGCAATAATTTTTGTATCATTATGAAATTAATGATATAATTACTAATTAGAGACAGATTGGGAAATTAAACTGAAACGGTCTGGATCAATCAGACACAGGTATCAAATGATTTTCCGATCAATATTTATATATAAACGGATCAATCAAACACCATTCAATTCTTTCGGTGTAATTCTGAGATACAATTAACACCGTATTCACGATGATGACTATCACATGGTCGCCATTTTTATAACATCCTAATAATTATTAATAGTATCATTGGTTTGTATGATCAGGAAAAAGAAATTAATAAAAAAAAATTGACACTTTAAGGAATTGATGAGTTGCTTTACAAAGTAATGGACGTGAGAGTAAGTGGGTCTTCATCTATATGCATGAAACGATGGGGTGGATGATGGAGGACCCATTAATTAATCCATGATGATCATCTCCAGGAAATGAATCCCTTAGATTGAGGATGAACTAGTAGTACTACTGTATTAGTTGTAGTAATAATAGTCACAGCCACAGCAGCCTTCAACAACGTAATGTGGAATCCATTCCTTTAATTTTATTTTTTATTTTTTATTTTTTTCACTTTAATGTTGATCAGCCACTGTATAAAAAGAAGAGCATGAGAAGGAGAAAAATAATGCTATATGCATGTGATCCAACAGCCTTTGTGTTCCCCATCACCTCCTTCTTCTTCTTCTTCCTCTTAAAGTCTAAACAAATTAATAAACCAAACCACCATTCCTCGTGTCTTTTTTGACATTTGGGTGACTAGGTAGCTAGCTATTCCTTTTTTTTTAGTTTAATTAATCATGTTTAGGTCATACTTTGTATGTTTTTATGTTTCAATTTTGTACTTAAAAAACACTTGGGTCCCACTAACAGACATTTGAGGTTGGCCACAGCTTGAACGATCATCGACCAAAAGGATGTTATTAGTGGAATTATTAGGCCCAACATATATCGCATCAAACGGATTATCTCTCTCTCTCTCTCTCTCTCTCTCTAACTCTCTTGGAGTTTGATTTGTAGAATATACTATATATTTCACATAAATAGAAGGATCTATTTTTCATGTCACGTAGAAGTTTGTATGGGATATTGGATTTCGTCTTTAACAAAGAAAGAAAGTGATAGGGGAAAGAAAAAGAAAAGAGAGAAAAAAGAGGAAGGAAAGGAGGGAAGAAAGACAAGCTGCTAGCTAGGGACTAGGGATCAAGGAGGGAATCGAAACACCACTCTTGTAGTTATTGTTCTCTCCTTTTAATGTAACTCTAAAAGTAAGTTAAAATTATCTTTCTTTTCTTTTTATTGATAGGAAATAAAATACACGTCCATGCAACTATATTTTTTTTAAAGTATTATTTCAGATAGATTATTCTTGAAGGAAGCTCTGCTTTTTCAACTTCTTTTTTAGAATGCACTTTGAACTTTTGCATGGACTCCCATATCCTCTATACTTTCCTTGTAATAGAATTTTATTTATTTATGATAATTTACTTTTTATCTTGTATTTGATGAATTCAAGAATGAGTTTTTCTAACATTTATTATTATTATTATTATTAAAATGTTAGTTTTTAACTGAATAGATGTTTAATAATAATAAGATGATTTAGTGTTACACGCCGTGCAGGGAAAACTCCAAGGGGAAGAGAGGGGTCAGTGAAACGACAAAAGAGAGTGCAATAAGAGATGGAAGAAAGAAACTTGTAGCTTGTCGTATTTATCGTAGATATTGATTCTTGAAATTCGCATAATTATTAAGTAATACATTTATACTGAGATTTATTTATGTTTGGCTAATTTTATCAGAGGTGGGCACGTGAGATAGAGAACTGAACTGAGAAGTGCGGTTGGTTTTGGCTTTGTTCACTTTCCCTGTGTTTTAGAAACAATTGATTTAAGAATAGAATCTTCTTGGTTCTTCAAAACAACTGGTGTAGTGGTGTGTAGATGGAGGATTTTGGTAGTAGATAGTGGTGGTGGGGTCAGGGTGGGCTCCATCGGTTGGACTTGCTCAGAGAAAAATCAGTCTTTATTTTCTAAATTTCCCCTAGTGCATGGGGTCTCGTTTCTAATTCAAATCCACAATGATTCACAATTAACTCATGCTTGATGGGACCCGTTTAATTTAAAGGTAATTCATTTTCCATAAATGAAAATTTACTATTTTATTTTTTTGGTAATGACTATAAAATAATTTAGTGTTTGGATAAAGTCACCCTTATGTCAATAAACAACTGTCATATAGTTAAATAATCAATCATAAATTATCCCAATTCTAAAATTAATTAATCCAAGCGACTAAGCAATCCTTACCCCCACCATCACCCCTAGAGAGGTCATGAGAGAAATTCCTAAAATAAGGATCTATCATGTAACACAATAAGATAATAAATAAGGTGGTGGTAATAAATATATGTTATCGAGGAAGAAAACAAAATAAGAATCACGAGAACGGAAAACCCACATAATAAATCAAAATGAAAGTAAAAAATAAAAAAGACTACTATTACTGTCTCCGTGTCAGCCGCTGCAAGGCCAAGGGTGCCGCTAACACAGACAGACTTCTCCACAAAATGGTAAGGTTCTGCTTTCAGAACGAATTGAAGAAAAAAACAAAATAAGCAATTAGTAGACAAATAGATGTTCCATTTTCCTTTCTTAAATTATTAAATTAATTTAAGTGCATGAATCATTTACAATTAATAATTAGAAACAGCAAGGTAGGGAGATTAATAACGCCGGAATGACAATTTGATATCTTGAATTGGGTCGGTGAATTCAATCATATTACTCCTTTAATTTATGTTTGTGTTCATATTAAATTACATTTGAATTACTAAAAGATATATAAAAAGTTGATAAAAAATATATATGATAAGCTTAATTTAAATTAAATTAAATTTTGATAAATTTAAATAGGTCAATTTTTGAATCAAGACATTAAATTACAATAAATTATATTGTATTGTCATAAATAACCACAGGTTTTTTTAAATTTTATTTTTGGGAAAACCAATCATAAAGTGTGGCTTCTCTGGTAAGATTAAGTTGGGTATATGAAAACTTTCGATGTATTAATGATTAAAACAAAGCGGAGAAAACTGTAAAGTGAGAAATAATTACTAGTCATTCTTATTTCCTAATCCTATAAATGTAGAAAGATATGGGCTGGTGGGGAACCAGATCAGTTTTATCTTTATTTTTCCAATAATGAGAATCATAGACATGATCAAAATAATCAGTTGGAGTATCTATCCGAAATAATTAGCCATCATTTAATTTCTTATTATTTTTGCTTCTATCCCTCATCCTTTATCTTCTCATTCTTAATAATTAAAGGATAATACATTTCTCATTAGCCACTTATTGCTATGATTTTCAGCCAATCTGCTAGCTTGAGATTGTGACACCCGTGCTTATTGTACCACATTAATAATAATAATAATAATATATGTATATTCCAAGCTTAATTTAATGGGGTTTAATTTCTTTATAGAGGAATACTGTTTGTTTGGACTTTGGAATTGGAGGCCATTTACAAAGGGGAGGTGGAAAAGCTATAAAATTCCCAGTTATTCATGGGAACTTTTGGGGTCAATAATTCAATCACCTGAACACGTCAGCTAGCAGAACTAAAAAGAAGCCGAGCCGAGGTAGAGCCAAAGTTGCAGGCTCAATGCATATGTAAAAGCTAAATAGTGAGAGATAGCAAGGTTAGCTATATGATGTAAGCTGGTGAGTTGAAGGTAGTACGTACAGTAGTGGGCCAGAGATAGAGCATACATTGAATTTTGGAATTATATACTATGAAAATAAGGAAAAGAAATAGAAGAAGAAGTAGAAGAAAAAAAAAAAAGATAGAAAGAGAGAGAAGCAAATAGAAGGAGAAAAATGTGGTCGTCACGTAGAACAGAACAGGCTTTGAATCCCATCACGTCGTTCGATGTATATATGCTACAGACCGATAGAGAGAGGTTAGTAAAAAAATTAATAAAAATGATAAGGGATTCAAAATTGGAGCCTGTTTGGTTTGTGTGATATTAAACAACAAAAGGAAAGCTACGAATTGAAAAAGAAGACACTCGTTTGACGTGAACTGATTCCACGCCACCTTCTTCTCATTTCTTTTTCTTATTACGTACTCTTCTTCCCCCATTAAAAATTTGCCTCTTCCTTTCTCTATAGCAAGCATTAAGTTAATTTCACCATAATACCCTTCACCAAGTTTTAATTTTGCACAATAATAGTCTCATCTCTCATCTCTCATCTTTCATCTCTCATCTCTCATCTCTCATCTCTCATAAATATAAAATAAAATAAAAGAAATAATGTGCACTTAGACTTTTTCTTTGCAAATTACATTTTTATTTAATTAAATTATAGTTTTTTTTTCTTTCTTTTCTTGTAATTGGTATCTCATAACAGTATAAGTGCAGTATAGAGAAAAGGTAATTAGAATAGTAGTGATGCCTTTGACTAATGTTAGTATAAAAAGGAATAAAACGAAAAGAAGGACAAAGGTTAGGAAAAGAGAGAAAGGGTGCAATAGTCAATTTCGTAAACTTAAGGCAGTCCAGTACTGTTGTCCTGCACCATCCTCCACCACTCCTGGCTGCCGTGAGTGATTTTAAGTGGGTACGAGCGGGATCAATGTCGGTCCCGTAAACACTCAAATACATAGAGCTAGAGAGAGACAGAGAAAAAAAAAAAAAAACCGTAGAGCTAGAGAGAGCGAGAGTCACGGGTTTGTCTTGAAAGGCCCTTATTTCACAGTCCTAGACAGACAGGCAGACAGACACATATTCTCTCTCACTACAAAACCAAGAAGGGAAACAAATTTATAATACTCCTCCGGCTTGCTGGCCATCCATCACAATTCACAAACATTTTCTTCTGCTACTACTTCTCCCCCCAACCCTCTTCTAAACCCCAAAAACCCACTATTATTTCTCTCTCTCAGATCCCTTTTATGAATATGGCTCTTCTTCTAGACCATTGTGAAGGCATTTTACTGTCTTTAGACCACAAATCAGTCCCTGCACCTTTCCTCACCAAAACCTACCAGCTCGTAGACGACCCAACCACCGACCACATTGTTTCTTGGGGTGAAGACGACACCACCTTCGTCGTTTGGCGGCCACCTGAGTTTGCTCGTGATCTTCTTCCCAAGTACTTCAAACACAACAATTTCTCCAGCTTCGTTCGTCAACTCAACACCTATGTATGAGAACTAGACACACTAACATTAATTATAATTATTTCTTCCGTGTAAAAACCTTCGTGCAAACTAATTAACTTGTTGGTTTTCTGGGTTTTTGTATTTTTAGGGTTTTAGGAAGATTGTACCAGACAGATGGGAATTTGCCAACGAGTTCTTCAAGAAAGGAGAGAAGCATTTGCTGTGTGAGATCCATAGAAGGAAGACAGCTCAGCCACCAGTTGCTATTAATCACCATTCTCATTCACCAGTTGGAGTCAACGCGACCCCGGCTTTCTTTCCTTTCCCAAGCCGAGTCAGCATCTCTCCTTCTACTGACTCGGACGACCAAGTACCCAATTGGTGTGACTCGCCGCAGCGGCATCCACCATTTTCTAATTCCCCTAGAGGTGTTACCACCGACGGTAATTATAACAGCTCCTTCACTGCGCTGTCCGAAGACAATGAAAGACTAAGGCGAAGCAATACCATTCTAATGTCTGAGCTGGCACACATGAAAAAGCTTTACAATGACATAATTTACTTCGTACAAAACCATGTGAAGCCTGCTGCTCCAAGCAATTCTTACCCTTCTTCTCTTCATTTAACACAGCCAGTACCACCACAAGGGCGGACCATGAACATGAATAATCACCACCAGCAGCAGCAGTTACTTGGATATTATCATAATTACCAAAATAACACTAAACAAGCACCTCCTCCTCAAGCTCAGGCTCATGTTATTGTGAACTCTCCAACTACTACGTCAAAGAGCTCTGTAACGATTCTAGAAGAAATCAACGGCAATAATGGCGGCTGCAAGACGAGGCTTTTTGGTGTACCTCTTCAGTCAAAGAAAAGGTTGCATCCTGATCAGCAGTACGATTCTAATAATCTCTTCAATTTGGAGTCTCACAAAGGTCGATTTGTTTCGGAAAAAGATGATTTGGGTTTGAATCTCATGCCTCCTTCCACTTGTTAGCTAGAAAATTAATGATCAATCTCTTTAATTAGAAGGAAAAAAAAAAAAAAAAAACCTTAACTAGCTACCACCTAGCTTTTGTTTCTTCTTCTTGTTTCATTTTTTTGAGTTTGAGAGAAAAAAAAAAAAAAGAGAGAGTAATATTGATGAAAATTAATTTGGAAGTATGTGCGTGTGACTGTTTTGTGAGTTTGTGTCTATATAAGTATATATGACTTTTAATGCCTGCTGGTATTATTTTTGTTCCCCACCCATGTCTGATTAATTAGTATCACAATATATACCTATGGATATTGCAGTGCATGGTGGCTTTTGGTTAGAGTGAAATGAAAAGTTCAAAATTTAATGGTCCAATCCAACTATTATATATTATCTTTTTTGGTATGGTTGAGTAGTGAGTAGTAGTCAGTCAGTTGTTTTCTTCATTTAGATTGGTACAATTTATTGTTTTTTCCTCCTTCTTCTTGTTCTTCTTGTTCTTCTTGTTCTTTTTCTGATTCTGAGGTCTGCATGTTTCAGTTGCATTAATGCAAGAAAGAAAGAGTTTCTGTGTTTGTTTGGGTAGGTGTTAATGTAATGATGATAACAAATGCTTTTCCATTCCCTGAGTTGTATTAGGAAATAGAAAAGCTGATAAATGATCAGACTGCATGTAACAACTGGCTAATAAGGTCCATCCATTAACAATTTTCTCTAAATTGATCTAATAAGGTCCATCCATTAATGGATCAACAGCAACGTACAAGGCAATACAAGCAGAAATTAGACCAAGTTGAAATACTTTGAATCTGAAATTCAAACAGATAAGGATGGAAATTTAAAAACCCTTTATGTTAATGACTAATAATTTAAATTATAATGTGACTAACAACAATTATAATTATGGTTATTATTATTATTGTAATTAATTGATTATACGAATAGTTTTTAAATAAGTACAGGTTATATATAATTTAGTTTTAATTATGGTTATAATTATAGCACTTCTCGTTTCTATAACTTGAAGTTTTAAAGGAAAAAATGATAAAGAAGGTGAAAGCGAAATAAGAGAAAATGGACTAAAAATGTGATTCAAAATGCATGTTTCAATATATACTTATTGTTCTTAATTCTTCTTCTTTGTTCGAATAAGGACCAAAAACCTTTTCCTTTTCCAACTTTAAGTATTCATCTGTCTCACTTTCCTTCATCCATCCAAAAAAGAAAAAAAGAAAAGAAAGTGAGATAGAGGGAGTGGCTGCCTTGACCGGTAGAAGAACAAGGTGACCAAAAACCCTCTAATTTATGGTGTATGCTTTTTTTGCTTGTTGCTTAATACAACATCCTTAATTATACCTATGGGTAAAGTCTCACACAAAGTTTGTCTCTAGCTCCATCTTCTTTCAAACTACTGTATTTAATTTTCATGTGTGAGTATTTAAAATATTAGAAAAATAAGAAAAAAATAAAGTTGAAATATCTTTGTCGTGCAATATTATATATACCTCTAATATATACGACCAAAAGTAGTAGTAGTACTGTACTAGTATTAATTAAAATATAAAAACCCTAACCCTAGCTTTTTTACTATTCAATTCCCCTTCTTCTTTTTTTTTATGTCTTTTTTGTGGGGCCAGATGTGCCTCACGTGATTAGTACATGTACATGTGCCAAGAAAAAAAGAATGTTATTCTAAGGGTGCAAATGATCCGAGCCCCACTAAATAAATATCGACTCTAGCTTGTCAGTTTTTAATAAAATTGAAATTTGGTTCGTATTCATTAACAATTTGCGAACTTTAGCTTGTTAAGGAATCACGACCCTAAATCTAAGTTATGGCTCGGCTCATCAAGAGATCATGAACCTAAATTTTTTTCTTTTTTAATTTAAAATTATTTTTAAATATAATATATTAATATTTTGTATGATATAATTGGTCTAATGAGTATTTATTTAATAAATTTACTTAAATTATTTTTAAAAATAAATATTAATCTTAAATTATTTTATATTATATATATTATACAAGTCGGGTTTGCAAGCTTACGAGCTGTGCTTTGTAAAGTCTGAACTCGACTCGTTTAGTAAATGAGTCCTAAAATAAAGCTTGAGCTCGGCCTATTTAGAAAATAAACCGAGCTCGAGCGAGTCTTCAACGAGTTTGTTCATGAACAACTCTGTTTATTTATATCCCTAAACTTATTTTATTTACTATTTGGTCCAAACCTGTCTCAGCCAGAAATGGATACGGATCATCAACATTATTACAACAGCATGCTCGGTTTCCTGGGCCTGTCTTCTTCCATCTTCTATTTCTTTAAGTCCTATATCAGGCCCATGATACATCTGCCTCGAGTTCCTCAAAATTTACATTTTGCCAAATAATTTTCTTTTTAGTAAATATGAAAAGATTGTTTCGTTTTTGTCAAATTTGACATCAAAAGGACTGTAAAGGAAAAAGATTATAGAGATTAATCACCACGTAAAAGTTATCTTAGAATTCGCTTTGTGATGAATTAAAATCTAATTTAATTTAGTTAAGAGTTTTGTTAATTAAACTAATAAAACTTATAATTATTTAAAATTGGACTGATAATCAATTCAAAAATTTATTTAATTTCGGATTATTAATTTAGTTAGGACTGAATCACATAACATCATCAATATATTTACTTATATATTTTTATTATTATATAATTTTGTTATTAACTATAAATACTTAATACATAATAAACTAAAATATATTAATTAAATAATAAAAAAAATATAAATTATAAAATAGTCAAATATAATTATTAATAGTTAATAAAAAAAGTACATCATAATATTTAAATTTCAACTTATATATTAAGATCATAAAATAAACATAAATATAAAATATAATTATTTTAATAATTTAATATAAAATACAAATATTTTACTAATACTAATATATTTAATATATATATATATTTTTTACAAACTTGTTCAGTACAATCAACCCAACATCAATTTTACTTGTTCGTTCTATTTTTATTGATTCAACCACCAACTATTTTTAAGTTAAACCCGATATGACTTGTTAATTGAAAGATAATAAAACTATTTCGATTGGCCGATTCGGCCCAATTTCAAAAACATTGATTTATGGTACATAAAATTATTTTGACACAGTGACTAAATATAGTAAATCTTAAGTATAATATATAAGAAATTAACTTGGTAATCAAGAATGTGTACTTTATTTATATCAAAGTAATTAATCAAGATACGAATAAGTTATCTAAATAGATATTTTCTTAAAAATTAAATTAAAATCCTTAGTACAATATTTTGTCAATTAATAAAAATAACAATTTGGATATTTAATCAATTATAAACCACTTACTGCCTAAAGTAATTTGAATTTCACCCTCGCCACCGGACGTTCTATTTTGTTTATCAATTTTTATGTTGGGCTCTTTCTGTTATGGGAAGGACAAAACGCATCATATTTGGAATTTGGAATTTGGAATTTGGAATTTGACCACTTAAGTCCCGCTAAGTGGTAACGCTCTTCGCTAAGCCAACAGAACAAAGCCGCGAACGGCGCACTCCTCCTGCCCTAGTTCAGTTTCCCGCTATAGCTGACAAGTATATATGGAGGTAGTGGTGGCATCTTCTTCTGTCGATGCCGGAATCGGCTGCTGGGACCTGCGAACAGGGGCTGAGCAGCTCCGTTACAAATCTTGCGCTTCTCCGCCGCATGGCCTCATCTGCATTGGTGAGCGGTTTCTTGCTTCCACTCAGCTTCGAGAATCATCTGCCTCCTCCGGCTCCATTCTCTATTGGTCCTGGTCGAAGGTTATTTCTGATTTCTCGTTTATTATGTACTTTAGTTGTTCGATACTTTGCCTCTTTAGAACAAGTAAGCGAAATATCTTTTAGTATTGCATTTCTCTGTATGAATAACAATAGATAGTTGTTATTGTACTTGTTTATGTTCTTACAGCCTCAAGTAGATGTTAAGAGCTTTCCTGCTGAACCAATTAAGCCGATTGCTGCTAATCACCAAGGCACTTACATTGTTGGTGGAGGTTTATCTGGGAATATTTACTTGTGGGAGGTGTTTTTTCTTCTTCTTAAGTTAATTTCCTATATAAATAAAAAATAAAAAAATTTAGCGACATTAGAGTGCACATGGTTGCAATTGCAGTTTGTTATGCTAATATGCATGTTTGTGATTAAGGTTGCAAGTGGCAGATTGCTTAAGAAGTGGCACGCTCATTATAGGGCTGTTACTTGCTTGGTATTTTCTGAGGATGACTCGTTGGTGATATCCGGTTCAGATGATGGATCTGTTAGAGTTTGGTCCCTTTTCATGTACTACTTCACGAACTAACTTTTTTTTCTTTTTTCTTTTTTGTGGGGGGTGTCATGTATTGCATGTTACCCTTCATAATTCCATAGGGTTCTCTATCTGTATTTCATTCCTCTTTCTGTGATTCAGGATATTTGATGGTTTCCAGAGGCAGGAAGCAAATCATCTATACGTGCATAGCTTTTCAGAGCATACTCTGCGAGTGACTGATGTTGCTATTGGTTATGGAGGTTGGAATGCAATTATAGTGTCAGCTTCTGAGGACAGGACGTGTAAGGTTTGATTTGTTTCTACGTATTATTGTTGCAGTAGACTGGAATTTCATTTTATGCAAGTATTAGGCATTGGGCCTAAGTTATTCTCTAAGAAATTAATTTAATTGTTTCTAGCTCTAGCTTTCTAAGTTCAACTGATGTTCTTATCAAAATATTGTACATATGGACCTTATGCCGAAGAAATTTTAATTTGAAGAATGTTTGTTGACGTCTTAGATGTTGTATATTTGAAAAAAAGAGAGAAGGAAATGTTTCTTATGAAGTAATTCAATCTGAGAAACAATAATGTAATGGAAACGAGTATTATGGGTTAATTTATGCAATAAATAAATAAATTGGCAATTTCCTAGGCCTCAGTCAGCAGATTCTAAAATCTGTCAATTGATATGAAGTGCTAAGACATCCTTACATTTGAAGCTTCACTTGTTAATAGTAGTTAAATTAGAGATTTTATATTCTTATGAGTCATAGACTACTGGAACAAGGATTTTAATTTGCCCCAGCAATTAGATATTGTAACACTATTTTACATATCTAGCTTCTGGTACTGTCTGCCATGCTAACATTGAATTCATACTTTCTCCCTTTTTCCTGTTTTGGTTGGTTTGTTGTGTTAATGAATTATGCCTCCTTGATAATACGCTCTGTTAACTTAATTGTCTTTATTGGTTTTTCCATTCATTAGTCTGGATTTTAATTATTGAGTGTATTTTTTCAGGTATGGAGCTTGTCAAGGGGAACACTACTGAGAAATATAGTATTCCCTTCAGTTATTGATGCAATTGCACTAGACGCTGCTGAACATGTCTTTTATGCTGGCAGTAGAGATGGAAAAATATTCATTGCTGCACTTAATGCTGAAAGCACCTCTAGTAAAAGTTATGGGTTGCACATCATAAGCTCATTATCAAACCACAGGTTTTTCATTTCCCTATCATACAAGCCTCACTTCCAGAATTCAAATAATTTGAAATGTGAAGTGCAAATCCCAATCATCCACCTTCTCTGTTTTAGAAACACCCTTACTGGTTCTCGTTCATCCTGTGCTCTCATTCTCCATCTCATCCTGTGTGTGGGTTGTTAGAAAAGTTTGATTAATAGATGAAAACTCAAAATTGATGTGCATGTATGTGTACATATAGTGTGGTTGAATGTGGAAGAAATTGATTTGGCAAGAAAGGGGGGAGAAAAAACATAATATATTCGTGAAACTTAATTAGTTCCTAAATCAACTCGGTTCATATCTATCAGATTAAAATCTATCCAATTTCAGCTGCAGTTGTTTTCATATAAAGTACTAAGCTAAATTCTTCTAGAAACTTCATTCTCATTTGGAAACCTGAACTTGAAATCATCATAATGAAAGTGTATGAATCTCTAATCTCTATATTCACGTGGCCAAAAAACAAACTTTATCGTTTATGAGTTTCAGGGCAGAAAATAGGCAATTGACTTATGCTTAATGTTTCGGATGATCTTTTAGACTATGTCAATTTATATGCCTTACTTAGCACTGTAATTTCCCATAAAGTTGTCATAGGTTGTGTAACAGATTTTTGTATTAACCAACTTATTCATGCCCTGTTTTGAACAGCAAGGCAGTTACTTGCCTAACATATGGTACAAGTGGAAATCTATTATTATCTGGGTCAGAGGACGGAATGGTTCGAGTATGGGACACCAAAACTCATAACATTATTCGTGTGCTAAGGCATTCAAAAGGTTTTGTCTAAGATCTTTGAAATATTGCGTTCTTTGATAATGTTGTCATTGCGTTGCAGATTTTCAACTTGCTGGTCTCTAGAGTATTTAGTGCTTCTGACCCTACCATTTCTTAAAAGATGTCTTTCATCTAATAAACTTTTGCTTCTGTCAATGCTCAAACTAACTTCTTTCATTAACCCAATTCTGTATCCACTAAACACTGAAATAACAATTGGCACCGAATAAGGTTTACTACTCGTTTGAGTAAGACTGGGAGTGTTTGAAAGACTTTGTGTGACAAAATGCTTCACCATTTCATGCCTTTGTATAGTTTATTGTGCTTATAGTAATTATTTTATTTTTATTCCCATCAAGAAGAAATTAATTGACAAAAGAATATAATACTAGGAAGTACAAAATATTAACAGTTACTTAGCCTAGATTTCAAATCAATTTCTGGTCAAAAGTATTTCAGGTTTGTGCAACTACAATAATTCTTTCTTCTAATCGATATAATGATGCATTTTTTCCTTTTGATATGCACATGTTATTCATGGATGCAAAATTTGTTCTATACATTGTGTTCTCTATTTTACCCAATCCACTCCCATCCCACCTCTTCTATTATCTCCTACTACCTAATGTTTTATATTTATTCCTGTTGATTGTTCTGTTTTCTATCTTTTCCAGGTCCAGTGAATAATATTCTTGTTGTTAGACAACAACTTAAATTTAATTATGGGATGTCTCCAAATCTTCAAACTTCCTCAAGAAGGCAGGGGTCTTTATTACCCCCTCCATTGGAAAAATATGCAAATTCAACTGATGAAGACTCAAATATTGTATCTGTTATTGGCAATCCAGATGGCAATATACCTAGAAATGCTTCATACATCACCACTCATGTGATGACTGATCAAGTTAGACAACTTCAGGTTTTTATTTTCAGATTGTTCTTAACCAGTTTAATAATCTGAATTTACTGGCACCTATGTTAGATTTGCATATGGACACTCACCATTCAGCATTTTTATATACTTGTTTATACCAGAATATCAATTTTTTTGTCTTCAAATTTTCATCCTTTGTTCTCTGAATCCTTTTTCTGATCTTTCTTTTGGCTTTCTATCAGCATCAGGGTTCTGCTGCTGCATCTGAAATGGAGGTGGAGAGACTAAAGCTTGAATGCAAAAGGTCAATTGAAATGTTTAACAAGTGGAAGAAAATGTATGAAAATTTGCATCACTTCTGTGTAAATGAGCTTTTGGATGGTGACCGAGAGGGAGTCTTTAATGGAAATTGCAGCTAAAACATACCATTTGACTTTGCTCAAGGCACCTTTCACAATTACGATGAGTTATAATTAGCCTGGCATGATATATTATCATACTTAATTTGCAAGTATTAATTTTCTTACCAATTCATTTATAGGCATACTTCCTTGCAAAAATTGGGAAAGAAATAGGTAGATTAGATTCTAGTGGTTCCGGAAGTAGTTTACTATCGTTAAGACATTTCATATCATATTATCCACCTGACATCCATTTCAAATTGCTTTAGGATTTCAGAAATGTTTTGTAGATTAATGCTTATTTTATTTATTTAATTTTTTCAAAGAAAAAAGTACCATTTTCAGAATTCAGTAGGCAAAATAATTCTTATTATACGTTTTGGAGTGTGCTCCAAATTGCTACTGTTACATAAGCTGCTTGTCTTTTGGCAGGAAATCAATTGAGGAATTTTCCTTTACCAATCAATCAAGGGGAGATTGGCATAGAGTCCAATTATGAAATTAAAAATCTATAATGAAGCACTTTCAATTTCTCCACCCAAAACACTTGCATGTTTAGAAAGCCTGACCAAATGGAAAGCAATACCACAATAATTGATGTTATTGAAATTACAAGTTTGCAAAAAACATTTTGATTGAACCAGTTGAGTCGCAACTTTAGTAAGTACAAGGGCAAATACCCTGTCAGAAAAGAAACACCACCATCCAGCAAAGAAAGGAAAGAAGGCAATATTGCCAACTACGAACTCTGCTGGAGAAAACTTTTGCAGCACTCAAAATTTTCCTGACAGGACTAGAGAATCGGCGTACTGTGAAAATGAAACAACCAAATGTTGAGCCCAAACAGTTGGTAAGATGCTTGTCTGTATAGTTTGCACAATTTGGCAACAAGAAAACGATCCAACTTTAGAGTTATGAAAATCACGCACACGCCCTCACACATAAGAGATAGCCAAAGGGAAGATGGATGGGATCTGGGACCATTTCAGACTATTTAATTGTATATTATTTATCTAAAAAAGAAAAAAAGAAAAAGGATTATGTTTAGGTCTGTGCCTTACTGCAATTCCCGATGAGGGAGGAGAGAGCGGGAGACAAAAGTAATAATTTAAATGTTTGTTTGCTAAATTTTTTATAAATGATATTATGGTGTTAGAAGCATTATGAAATTATATAAATAAATTAATGGGATGTGGGGGAGAGAAGATAAGGTAATGCAATGAAACCAGTGATAATGTAAAGTAAAAATAATCCACCCAACACCAAAATCTCTTCACTTTGGATTCTTTTTATCCAATCAAACCTCTTCTTGCAGAGAACATGTCCCTTTATTCGTTGTCTTTTTCATAAATAAATAAAAAGATAAAAACATTTCATTCTATTATTACTATATTAATGTGAGAGAGAGATCTAGAGAGAGAGAGAGAGAGAGTTCCAGTCACCAATTTGGACTGTGGACAGTGTTTTGCATATGGGGAGACTTAAGAGGTTTCAGAAAAGAGAGCAGGCAGCATCCAACAATACATGTTTCCTTTTTCTCATCTCACTTCTCACTCTTTATAAAAGTTCACAAACTCCTTGGAATTTTCTTTTCATGTAAAAACCTGGTCGGTTTGCCTTATTAATTCACTTGTAATTTTCAGTCAAATTAAGATATACTATATGCTTAATTTGTTAAGTAATTTCAGATGCATAAGTAAAATCTTAAGTTGGCATAAGCATTAGTGTGTTGCCTTTGCCTAGTTTCCCTCATTAGTTATTACACTAAATTTTTGTATGGTTCTTCCATTTAATTAGATATACTCACTACTCATACACATTTTTAATTGAGATGTAGGAAAAAAAGAAAAGAAAAAGAGAGGATGAAAGAAATGAAAGAATAATACAAGACCAAACATTGTCTGTCTCCAATTCGCCACAAAAATTATTGAATGACAAATGCAATTTAGACATTGTTTGTGTCGTACCAAAAAAATATCAACCGTTGTTCCTGGTGTGTTACAAACCTCTAAAGAGACGCCTTAATTAGTTGTCTCCTCTACAAATGTACGTCTACATCATCATATTCATTGTGTGCTACGTGGGGCCCACAACTAGGCCCACTTGTAGGTCAGAACTTACAGGATGACAAATATGAAAATTCAAAGATAATATATTCCATATATTGAGTCAAATATATAATAAAAACATGCATGCACCAGAAAAAGACTGTAGATGGAGTATTCCAAACTACATGGTGCATGCCGCTAGTAGAATTAATTCACACCAATTTCTTTTCACTCTCTTGGATGAAGATATGAACTTACAATTGTTGTTCATGTCTAAAGACTTTTACCTTGTCTTATTATATAGTTTTCTTTTATGAATATGAAAACTTACCAGTTTAACGATTATACTATATTTACGTCATCAGGTTATGCATGATACTAATTTTACTTTGAAAAAGAAAAAGTAAATGAAGAGCAATTAAATGGTACCAAAGTAATATTGATGGAATGGGTAGAAAGGAAGGTTTTACAGATGAGGGGTAGGGTAAGGGGGTGGCAAAAATAGCTTAGCTTGATTTTTTAAGTGATCCTGCATGGTAAGTTCGTTAACAAATTCCAGCACATGAAGCAGGTTGCTTCAGAACCTGATCCACCTCGAAAAGCGTTCCCAGGCCCATTTACCTCAAATCAATGAGAGGAGGAGTTTATTCTTCCCTGTATCTGCAGTACATCATGATAATGGAATGTATTGATTAATTTAGATCATTTGCCACGTGTACATATCAATGGCTAAAAGTCCCCCACCGCCAACTAATGAAAGTAACTCATTTAAAAGGGTCTGGTGGGATTTCCGACACCTGGCATGTGATTGTGGGGGCTTCAAAAGAAAGATAATTTTAAGGCAAAGCTAAGACACCCAACAGTCCACTCAATGTATCAGTATTACTTAATTGTAACAATTTTCTTTTTGTTTCTGAGCAAAATAATGATTCATGCACCACCAAAACCAATTATGCTGCTCTATTCTCCAGCTGGGATAGCTGATCATAAATCCCAGCCCTTCAATTGGTTAGAGTCTCTATCACTTCTCATCAAAATCTAAAATTTCTTAAATAAATTTAGTTGCACAATGATCATATATATGACCAATCTATTCACAAAATCTAAAACTTACTTTTCCTTAATTTCTATATATAAATAAAATGGGGTTGAAATGGAACCAAATATTGTTGACTTCATTTTCCTTAATTTCTATATTGTTTTCTTATTGAATCATTGTTAGTAAAGGAAAATTTATTCAAGTGTACTGACCCAAATACTAATGCTCTCTGATAACAAGGCTTGTTTTGATGAAAACTGAATCATTTATATTATTTTATTGATTTTATAGTTGAAAAATAAATTTAAATTGGCCAGTGAAAATAAAGTTTTTAATAATTTTTGAGTTTCGATCGGAATGATATGTTACTAATAGGATCAGAGAGGTAGTTTAATTCAATGTGTACATAGACCACTAAATTAGAAAAGTAAAGTAAAATTATACATAATAATTTCTTTAAAATAAATGTTCATACTTTATTAATTTTGTAACTTTGAGATCATAAAAGAAGATTCTTATTTTCCTGAATTAGAAAAACTTTAATTAAAGAGAAAATAAAGATGAATAACTTTGAATAGGTGAAAATAAAGAAGAAAAAGCATCTATATATTATATAATGATTAGAGAGTTAATAATATCAAACAAGTTGTGCGCTATATATGGTCACCTCACAGTATAGTCTGTTCCCGATATGCCCTATTTTATTGATATTTCTCACCTTGGTTTACTTTTTCTTAACCCAATATTCTTAGAGAGTTGTTGTTATATATTTCTTTCCTTCACACTGCACTTTCTGATAAAACTCATACTCTTGTTACTCTTCACACTCTTCCTCTTTTATCTTCCCCATCCCTCTGTTCCATTTCTAGCCTTTAAATACTTCTCCATATTTCTCCTTTTCTCAGAGATTTTCTCTTTAATTAATCCATAGTACTCCCATAGCTAGATAGGTTTATTATTATTATTATTATTATTTTTTTTTTTTTTTTTGATTCAATTCCTCTACCATGGACAACATTGACCAATTAAAATCCGAGGAGCAGATGGAGATGATGATGATGTTGATGATGCAGAACATGGACATGCTCCCTGAATCTTGTGGAGCCTACAAGGACGTCGCCACCCTTTTGCCGCCGCCATCCGAGTTCTCTAGTAGCACTACAAGTCATAGTGGTATGCCACATTTTGTTGATAACCCAAACCAAAACCCACATATGTCTTCATCATCATCCTCATTCACTAATATATCTTTCCATAATAACCCTCTACTTGACCAAGAACAAACGAATCCTTCACTACCACCATTCTTGTCCCATTTTTCAACCACGGCGACCGATTATTTGGCCACTCCTACTCCAGCAGATAAGAGGAATTCCATGGCGGCGATGAGAGAGATGATATTCCAGATAGCGGCCATGCAACCAATACACATAGACCCGGAATCCGTGAAGCCGCCTAAACGGAGGAACGTGAAGATATCAAAGGATCCTCAAAGCGTGGCGGCACGGCATAGGAGGGAAAGGATAAGCGAGAGAATTAGGATTTTGCAAAGACTGGTTCCTGGAGGAACAAAGATGGACACTGCTTCCATGTTAGATGAAGCCATTCACTACGTCAAGTTCTTGAAGACTCAGGTTCAGTCTTTAGAACGAGCAGCAGCTAATAGGCCAAATGGGATTCGATTCCCTGTGGCAATGTCTAGTGGAAGCAGTAGTGGTACTGCTAATTACCTTCCTTTTGCAAAACCAAATTACCAAGCCCAACAAAATGTTCAGCATAATTATGGAGATGCATAGCTAGGTGTTTTTATTTTTATATTTTTGAATAAAACACAAGGATTTAGCCTCCGCTAGGAAGAATTAATTATGCATAGCTAATTAATATTCTCTAAATGATATAACTTAATTGCATTTGTATGTTTCTAAGCTACATAATCAATTTGTACTATGTTATTTTAGCCATTCTTATAATTGAGTGGTGATATATGCTAATTTCCAAACCTAAAAAAGAAGAAGGAGTAGGTGGATGGATACTAATTTGACAGACTAAGCAGGAGAGTTGACAGTCCCTACTTACTATCTTAACTTGTATATGGCTTTTTACCAAGAAAAATCTCTCTAGATACAGAAAAGAATGCGAGCTTGCTTCTTTTTTTTTCTTTTTTTTTAATGGGTCTTCATAATTATACCATGTAAGAATGAGGGTGCATGAAAAATCCGTACTTCTACGTTGGTGACACGTGTAGCGAGGTGGCGGGAGAGATGTTGTTTTCCAAGGTTTCTAGAAGATACGACGAGTGACGACGACGACGAAGACAAATGAGAAACACGGTGGAACTGGTTGTTGGTTGAAGCGGTTGTGGGTGATTTGCATGAACGCCGCTACAGATGTTTGTTCCTGAGATTAAGTGCACGGAGTTTACGTCAGATTATAGGTGAATGTAACAATTGAGATTACTGTATCATAGAGAATGCATGAGAAATCCACGTGATGATCTGACAAATTTTCGGTGGTTGCTTTTAACATTTTGGACACGGCGATGACGTAGGTTTTAGTAAAGACCCTAGCACGTGATTTCAATCTACATGGTCAACCTCATTTTCGTCTACGTCAGATACTTAATTAGCACTCCTATTAGTTAGTTTTCCCTAGTCTTAATAGGCCCTTCCTTTCTTATCAAAAACAAAAAGCTCTTCCTTTTGTTAGTTTGTAATATAATTCTAATTTGAAGCTCTTGAATCTCGTCCACAAAAAAGGTTTGGAAGTTGCTGTAATTGTTTTGGGCCCATAAGTTAAATGGTTATGAAGAAAGACAGTTTGATTTATTGGGTCAGATCGTGCTTGAGTCATTTTGTTGATAATTCATTGTGCTGCATTCAGATGGAGTCGTCTTCTTGTGCTGAGCTTGAAATTTGAACTTATGGTTAAGTATAAACCAGTTGAAAATAAATATTAATTCGCTAGACCTATATAATTTATTATTGGGTTGGTTACTGTTATACTAAAAATTTGGGATTGAATAATACCTTCACATGGGATAGGGTTTATGGAAGGAGAGAAATTGACTTTTCATTCCTACTAACTCAAAAAAAAAAAAAAAAAAAAAAAAAAAAAAAATCTCACTTTTTAATCATTAGTTTAGATTTTGTATTTGTTTTGACAGGATTTAATTAGGTTGTAACTGGGCCTTATGTTAGCAATGTCTCATTTTTGAACCATAAGAGAAGATCCCTAGCTACACCCAAGTTATTCAAAAGGAGACAATTATCATCTTCAAGAATTCAAGAGCCCATCCAATTCAATCTAGGAGGCAAAGAAATAAGTATCAGAATGTGAAAAAAGACACATGTGAATGAAGAAAGAAGAAAAATAAAATGGTCAAAGAAGCAGCCAGTAGACCCATGTGAAACATCCCGCTAAGTTTCCAACATACTCGTCTTAAAGAAAATGAATCTACATAATAAATATTTTAAAAAGAAAATGAATGTAAATATCATATAAAAGATTCAATTTAACATTTAAGTTATATAATCTCTTTCTATACCAGTTGTAGAGCTCGAAATTCAGGCTATTGAACCTCCTTTATGTGTTTGTTTTTGTTTAATTAATTAAAGGGTGGGTGAGAGCTAAGTAAGTGAGTCACCAACACATGAAGTGGGATGATACAAAGAAACTAAGCTGAGGTGAGGCCTGATTTACCTAAAAATATGTTTGGGGATGGTTGGGTTAGATTTTATGTACTTTTATCAGTTTATCTTGTGAGGAAATATTGGATACACAGACAGAAAATCTAATCCTGTTGATCAGAAAAAAGCACCTAAGTTGCAAAAATCATACAACCCAATTAATCTGTTTGTGAATATTATATTGAACAGAGGCTAGAGGGCATGGCCAAATTACAGTGTTGTCTTAATTTGATTTTCTTCATTGTACCATGAATAGTGGTCCATTACACTATCTCTATCTGTTTGGATTATTAATGATTTAATTCTCTGGTTGGGGAAGATCAATTGGGATCCAACAACGACTAAATCTCAATGGCATAAAACACATAAAAACCACCTAACCTTGTTCTGTAAGTCATCTACCTAAATATTTGTCTTACGCAACAATTGTCACTCTCTCAGTTTCTCTTGGGCTTTTTTGTTTTTAATTTGGCCCAAAAAATTGTAGTGAAATTTTACAGGACTTTTGATCGGGTTTATTGCAGAAAGTGCGACATCAAATTAGCTTGATTTTAACACAAACGTTATTCAACACCTCAAAATGTTTGGTCCAGCCCACTACTATTTGTCAAAGAAAAAATGGGCTGCCGTTGAATTAAAATAACGACGGAAAGCCCAGTACACTATGTTATTCTTGGTAATAGTTAATTTGAATGTAACATTATAACATTGATTATATTTCTTTTTTTTGTTTGTATCCAATATATATTCTATTTTCATTACATAGTTGTTAAAACAAATGATATTTTAAATTATTTATTTATTTTGAGTTTCTTTAAAAATGAATTATAATATAAAATTTCATGAATGTGGCTTTACTTTTTTTTTTTTGGTTTACTGGTGTTTCAGTTGTTTTTCTTTTGGAATTCCAAACATTTATCTATTTTAAAAAATAGATTGGATTACCACATAATGGAAGACTCCACTTATATAATTATTGTTCACATCCTAGAGGTTTCACTGGATCTTTGTTCTTGTTTTTCTTAGGTATTTTATATATTTTACAAAATTATGAAACTCTTGCTTGAAAATATAAAGATAAATTAGTTTCTCAGCAATTATTATATGATTAATTAATCTTTGACAATAATAATAACCTCTCTATAAATTTATCACCATGATATTCTTCTAATGCTCAAGTGTTAATTTTATTATATTTTATAAATTATAATAGCATTTGCCTCAATAAATAACTTAATTTACTCATTTATATTATTTAATATTTTAACATTGATCTCTATGGATTGTCCTAGTCATCAATAATATATGGTCTCTTCATGTATAACGACACTTGCAAAGAGTAATTTGATGACTTATCAAAAATCTAAATGATAATTTGGTTTGATTAACCTAAACAACATATCTATGAGCTTTTCAAAAGGAAGTGATCTGATTAATTAATTAGTGAAACATCAGACATCATGACTTATATAACACACCATATTTTCTTAGAGAGACTTCCACGTTTTTATAAAAAAAATATGGTGAATCATTACTCTAAATATAACAACAACAATATAGAGGTCAACCATAGCAAATAATGATGGAGCTCCTCAAATCAAACAAAATATATTTTACTCAGTTCAACAAAATAAAAAAAATAATCACACAAATGGTGAGATGTGAATTAACAATTTCTAATCCCAACATCTTTTGACGATTATTTTTCAAGTTGTACTTATTATTGATTAATACAAACCATATAACAAAATTACAATATTATATTAACTAATTGGCAACTTGTAAAATATAAAAGCTTATGAAGACTGATAACACCTTGAGACCTTTCTTACTAAATAATTAAGTTAAATCTGTAACAGATATTGCTCCAGCTCATTCCCGAAACCCTATCAACATCATGTAATCCGTGGGATGAGATTTACACATAAAATAATAATTCATGCCATGTGGGAATTAAAATATTGGTAAAGTTAGCATACCAAAAGCAATACATCAATTGCTACCCGTTGAATACGACAACATTATTACACCTTTCTTTGTCATTTAACAGATTAAAATCCCCCCAAAATCCAAAGCCACATGGTCGTTTAGAAATTTGTACTCCATTTATACTACAATAGCATGAGCTTTAAAATTAATCTGGGTCATGTCTCCCTCTAATCTTAAAAACTAATCAATTTGCGCCCAATCCAAACATGAAATGATTCGTACTTTTGTTCTTTAAATGGATATCGAACGTGTTTATATAATCCACATATATAAACTAGTCTTCTTTATATAATTTTAAATAATTATATATCATTGTTTTAATTAAAAATAAATGTCTACAAAAGTTATTGTGAATGGTTTAATTTCTAATTAGTTAATTTTTAAACTAAGATTGTTTTAAATTAATTTTTTTAATTAGAATGAATTGATAAAATTTTCCTGTAATTGAAAAAGTAAACAATAAATATAGGGTATTTAAGAAAAATATATGATACAAAAAATTATTTGAAGTCATAGAATATCATAAGAGTGTTGTGAACTTTTAGATAAGTAGATCATAAAAATAAATAATATAAATATAGATATTGATATAGATAAATAAATAATTTCTTTCGCTTTTAAACTCATAATGTATGTAATTGATTGAAAATATTTTATTCGATACTTTGATAATCAAGGAATCTATCCCTAACGAATCACGTGGAGACGACTCCAATCGTGATCATTAGTGTTTATCCTCTGAAATAGATAGAGTACCAAATGGTTCAAAACAAAATTCATAATTAATGAAATAATGAAAAATTTTAACTATATTTTTATCGTTATAATACGTACAAGGATTTCTGTATATAAAGATGCAAGTTTAAAAAAATATCAAAGGTGTTGTTCATGTTTCTCTTTTTTTTTTTTTTTTTTTTTTTAGAGTTGAGCAATCATCCAAATTTTAGTTAGTACGTAAGTTATATATTTCTATATTTAAGATATATTTTCTTATTTTTTAATGTAAACTTGTAAGGATTTTTTTATTGATAAATTGTAAGACTACGAGGAACACAACTATTAGTAAACGCTAGCCTGCTAATTAGTTGAGGAAGATTAGAAAAGAATCAAAATATTGGCAATAATTTGTCTCAATAATAATAATTATATATTCTTAGGAATACTTGATAATATCTCTTAATTATTTATTTTCAAAGTACGTAATATGTAACGCTTTCTTCTCTAAACTTGCACTATATATAAAGTCTGTGTTTGAGACATAAACATTACAACTCAACCTCGTCATCTATCATTATCATCCTCTTCCTTAACTATTTATTGCCTTCTAATTGTAACTTGTAAGCTAACCATGGCTGCCAAGGAACAAAATATGTGTCACAATTACATGTTGCTTAAGCCACAAGAAGCGAGCTGGTTCGATCTCGTTCGCCTCTTGGCCTCATCTAGAATGGAGAAAAGGAAATTCATAGAGAGTCCTGAAGAAAGGGATGATGATTTACAGGAGTTGAGAAAATTCCAGCGTCGATGGCTCATCTTTATCTCACTTTTGGTTCAGAAGCTTCTCATAGCTGTGCACAATCCTTTGGGTCAAATCGGCTACATGTTGGAGATGTGGCTCAATTTTCTTTCTATCAATGACGGGTTACTTGGGATTTTCTTCAACCTTTTAAAAGGTTATATATAATTTACTATATTTCATTAATTAAATTTTGTTTTACCAGTATACACGTTCCTGCATGCAATCATGAATTACTGCTCCATAGTGATAAGAGTTTTGCGTACTGCAGGAAAGCTGGTTTGGCCGGACAGATTAACGGAGACGTTCAGATCCGTGACAGGAATATCGGACACTCGGGTGGAATTGGACAAGAGCATTACACATGATGACACAAGGTATAGAGTTTCACTGTCTATGATGGCTGCTAAATTGTCATACGAGAATGAAGCATTTGTTGGAACTACAGTTAGAAATCATTGGAATGTAAGTTTCTTTTTTCTTTTTCTTTTTTTGGTATAGCTAACTAATTTAGCAGAAACAAGTAGGAAGGTGATCTAATTGTTATTTCAATTTTGTGATAGTGATTAATTAGGTTTTATTTTGAATATGTATACTTGCAGATGGATCTCTTAGGGTTCTTTAACTTCTGGAATGGTAAGAAGCAGCCGTTACAAATTACAATATGGATACAGCTTCATAAATCAATTTTAATTTGAGATTATTGACCCAATGTCCCATCAAAATTAGAATTAAAAAAAAAAGGTTGAAATCCATTTCTTATAAATGAGAATAAAAATAAACTATATATTAAACCAGGCTTACAGATGATATATATTTTTTTACTAGGGCCACCCTAAATTGTTTAATTGTCTTACTTCATAACTCAATTTCTTTATTAACTTGCTTTGTCCCTCTGCAACATTTTGAGTTATAATTAACTCCAATAATTAAATTGGAGGATAAGGAGGGTGGGGTTAGAAGCAATATTCTACACACCAGCACTTATATTAAATATAATACATGCAGATCATCCTCTAAATATTCTATGTACTACTAGCTAGCAACTTCAATAATAGCTTAATTTTGTCTAACTAATATTATTTATTATAAATATTATCCAAATAAATATGCCCCTTTTCTTTTCCTTTATAGTGGTCATGATCTGAAGCATCAGAGAAAAATTTCAAGGAGTTGATATAAAAATTAATTTCAACTTGATTGTTAAAAAACAAAAACATGAAACTAGGAAATATCTTCAACTAATTCCAACTTGTCTAAAGGACACCATCAGAAAAAAAAAATAAAAAAAAAATTAAATAAATCTACCAACCCAGATTCGCATCTAAAAGATCCTTTACAAGTTATTTAGGTACTTAAACATAAATTTCACGTATTTACAATTTTTTCCTTTATCAAAACCAAATTAAATTGAATGTCTTGCTCTCTAAAAAGAAATATTGTAATGTTGTGGTGTATATTCCAAATAATGCTGCACATGCAGATTACCAAGATCTTCCTTCCACACAAGCCATCATGGTCCAGGATACAAGGACTCAACCCAACTTGATCATTGTCGCGTTCAGGGGCACGGAGCCGTTTGATGGAGATGCTTGGAGGACAGACATTGATATCTCTTGGTTTGAGATCGAAAACGTAGGTAAAATCCACGGTGGCTTCATGAAAGCTCTCGGCCTTCAGAAGAACAAAGGGTGGCCTAAAGAGATAGACCGAGGCAATGGTGACCAAAATCGTCAATATGCTTATTATGAAATCAGACAAAAGCTGAGAGACGTATTGGAAAAGAATGAAAATGCAAAATTCATATTGACAGGGCATAGCTTAGGAGGGGCATTAGCTGTTTTGTTTACGGCTTTGCTAGCATATCATGAGGAGGAATTGTTGTTGGAGAGGTTGGAAGGTGTATACACATTTGGACAGCCAAGAGTAGGAGACATTAAATTTGGAGACTTCATGAATGACAAGTTGAAAAAGTATACCGTGAGGTATATTAGGCATGTTTACAGCAATGACATTGTGCCTAGAATTCCTTCTGATGACAAATCTCTCTTGTTTAAGCACTTTGGTCTTTGCCACCATTTCAATAGCTTGTACCACGGGAAGGTAACTCTCTCTCTCTCTCTCTCTTAATTAATCATTTTCCGTGAGACTAATTTGGCTTTGTTTTGTGTTTAAAAATTGACCGATTGCTTCATCCAGGTTGTATGGGAGGAGCCGAATAAGAACTACTTCTCATTGTTATGGATCATACCCAAGTACTTGAATGCAGTTTGGGAGCTTATTAGGAGTTTTATTATCCCATACATTTTGGGGAAGAACTACAAAGAAGGCTGGCTTATGAAATTTTTTAGGCTCGTTGGGTTGGTAATTCCAGGAATTCCAGCTCATCTTCCTCAAGATTACGTGAATGCGACCAGGTTGGGATCCTTCCATAGAGCTGTGAGGCTCCTAAACCAAGATACAGAATCTAAAGAGGACTAATGAAATACAGGTTAAAATTGAAGGGACTATCTCCTGTATACACCTGAGTGTTCCAAACCAATAAAGTAGTTCTCTACATTGATGTAATCCCCAAGCAAGATTGATAATTTAGTTCATCCAGTGCTAGATTTTCAAACTACTACAACAATTCTCTCTCATTTTTTTATTTTTATTTTTGCCAAT
Organism: Quillaja saponaria; assembly: GCA_029379385.1. Lineage (NCBI taxonomy): Eukaryota > Viridiplantae > Streptophyta > Magnoliopsida > Fabales > Quillajaceae > Quillaja > Quillaja saponaria. The sequence continues at coordinate 26,603,146 of CM055610.1, forward strand.
CCAGTTTGTTGCTGCATTAGCCGTTCTGAGAATGAGACTGACAATAATGACTGTTTGAAAGGCTCTCAAAAGTGTTTTTCAGTTAGACTAAGAAGGATGTGCCCTCCAAATTGCTCTAAAACCCATCCTATTTGGTTTTTCAATCTATACCAAATGGTTTGTTGCTCTCCCGAGTCCCGAGCAGATATTCTATTATATCATAGGGGTACACTGCTCAGCAAAAAGAAAAGAGAAGCAAACAAAAAGTAAAATGGTTTCCAATTATTGTGATACCCCATATTTGTGCCTGATGATCAAAGTTTTAGAAGCTCACATAATTATGTCTGCCATTCAAAGAAGATAATACCAGAAGCTCAAAAGTTGACACTAGAGTCCTACATCAAATTTCAGAGTCACTTTCCACGAAATATGCTAAACGCTTTTGTCATTCATTTGGTTGCTTGCCGATTCTTCACACACAAAAAACGATGTCTACTGAACACAGCATAGAAACTAGACTAATCCAGCATCTACAGAATCCAAACTAGACGCAAGAAACAAGAAAAAGGAAAAAGAAAATGATAGCAATACTGAAGCATATGTGAGTACCTAGTGCAAGAATTTTAGCATGAAAGTAGAATGCAAAACTCAATTCTACTTTTGTAATTTAAAAAAGGAAGATGGAATTACATCTGATATAAACTGTCGTAGTGTGGCAAAAAGAAAAATAAAAAATAAAAAATAAAAGAAGCTTATTTCTAAAGGTCAGCCTAGATACATACATGCGTTATTAGTATTTGAATAAAAGGGACTTACATCTGACTTGAACCCTTCAAGGAGTTACTGGTGTTTCGTGCTCCGGAAAGAACTGAAATGACAATGAATTAGTGTCAAAATAGTAGCTGATCGGTGCTGTACACCACAGGTGCTCCATTATCCATTCATTTGTAACCTGCTCAGAGATGTAATATGTCTTTTGATCAGAAAAATTTGCTAGACCTAATAAGGAGTCAGATGATACTAAGAGACAAAATTCTACCTGCAATTGATTCATAGAAACTTAAATTGCAAGCTTGAGTATATATTAGGCTCAACTTACACACATGATAGTAATTTCTGTGTAACTCATCCATGAAATTCTTTCACTTACCAAAAATAAAAATAATACGTTGGACAAACGTTTTTAATTCCCTATTACCAAAGTAGTTAGTAGAATAGGGCCATGTTGTGGAAAATTTTCATAAGTGAACTTGTCAAAAACAAATTTTGTATAGCAGGTACTATGTTTAAAGAAGAAAATTACCAAGAATTGCAAGTTGACTGGAGCATGGCTGTATGATGCCTTAAAGTGCATTGCAAGTAAGACAACCACTTAAAGGACCCATCTGACGAAATGATATAGCCTTATGAGAAGTCCTTGTGACTTGATGGGCCTGGTTGGCTAAAACCGACCTTCTCATTTCCTGAGCTTTCTTTTGAGCTGATCTCAGCTTGTTCATAATTCTATCCATGGATGACGCTCTCTTCTTTTCCAGCTTCATCTGACACAAAGTTTAGTTGAGGACCATTGTCTAAATGCTTATGTCTCTCTCTCTCTTTTCTCTTCCAAAGAAAATATTAATGAAGCATGTTTTACTAATTACCATGAAATGTCAAAAGAAAAAGAAAATTGATGTAATTGCAGAATATAATATCACCACAAAGCTTAAGTTTATACACCATTAGAAGCTTTTAATTCTATTCTACATGCAAGCACACAAGCAGCAAATCAGGAACTTCTTTTCCTGCCTCTTGGGTGAGAGGGGGAAGAGGAAATCCTGTAACAGCATAGATAACTAGTTCATCTAAGATAGTGCTTCTATGATCTGCCTTCCTACTTTTCCTTTCCCTTTCTATTTCATTGACATCAAAGTCACTCTTCCACCTAGAATCTGTTCTCACACATGACATGCCTATACATTGAAAACAAATATCTTTGTCCACCATGTCATTTTATTAGTCATGAATTTACCCCAAACCCTGCCACTTACATAACAAATCTGTACTGAAAAATGAAAACATAACCAAGGTACTACTAAAACAGAATAACCAAAAGAGAATAGACATAAATCTAGTTGGAATAAGAAAATGAAGAATTTATGAATAAGAACAAAGTGAAAGAAAGAAGCAATTAGGAAGTAACCTCCAGTTTTCTTATTGCTGCCTCAGTTTTGGCCTTCTGCAGGTCCTCCCATGCAGTTATTTTGGCTTCCTCCCTTTTAGCCCTGAAAAAAGACACAGCGGGACGTATTAGATCAATACACTATGCTTTGTCAAATCATTAATAGATTCCCAATCTTTCATTTTTCTTGTCCATGTAATTATGCAGGTGATGTTATGGTGGTCAAAGTGCACCACATGGAACTGATAGCATAGAAAGATTATTGGCAAACCTTATTCACTGATGCAATGCCCAAGCTATACCGATTTAATAAAGCTATTGCAATCAGTTGGAGCTAATTTTCATTTTGAGAAGCTTAATTGAGTATCAAATAGGAAATACTCCTAGAGAGAAACAACTACTATGTATAGACTAAACTGACTTCAGATGTGTGTTCCATTCACGTCAAGTACAAATAGCTAAGTAAAGCTCACTATATATTTAATATGATGCTGTTCCAAAAAGCTATTATTCAACAAACATTTCAAGGTAAAGCGACTCAGATGTTTATAAAGTCAGAGTTGAAATGGATCATCGCTGGCTCCAGCAAATCTCACTGCCAAATGAATGAACTACAGGACATGTTTCATGTTCTAAGCATCCGATAGTGTTTGATTAAGTCACAGAGTTCAAACGGATCATTGCTGGCTCCAGCATATCTTACCGCCAAATGAATGAACTACAGGACATGTTTCATGTTCTAAGCATCCGACAGTGTTTGATTAAGTCACAGAGTTCAAACGGATCATTGCTGGCTCCAGCATATCTTACCGCCAAATGAATGAACTACAGGACATGTTTCATGTTCTAAGCATCCGACAGTGTTTGATTAAGTCATTCTTTCCTCACCACAGAAAATGAAGAAAATTAATTACAATATGTGGTAGACATACTTTGAGATACTTTTTGCTGTTTCAGAAGTATCCCAAGATGAAGATTGAGCATTTGTTTCTTTTTTTTTCCGGTTATCAGCATTTTCTGAGCCTTTCCCAGGGAACCGAGCTTTGTGTTTTTTGGACCACCTTGTCATGGTGACTCGTTCATCTACCTGCACATCCCTGATTTCCATTTTAGAGGAAGAGACACTCTGCACCTCCATGATAGGCAGGGTAGACGGTGTTGAGGCAGAGAAAGAAGGCCTCGTAGTAGGAGATGAGCAGGGGCTACCCTCTGGGCTCATCTGGGTTGCCATGTCCCTTCTTGAAACAGCACAAGAGATATTGGAAGCAGCATCCATGACTGCATCAAACTTTTCATCTGGATGTTTCAACCAATAGCAAGAAGGAAAGATCAGATACAAAGGGGAATAGATATTTACACATTATATCAAAATCAGCTCTTCTTTAAATATGAAACTTCAAGCAAAGAATTAAGCGACACATATCAAGCTTACTAGAAGTCATAACCCACTCGTTCCAACTTCCGACCTTACCTCCAATAAACACATTAAAATACAAAATCTCAAAACATGTTGACTTTAAAGATCAAATTTGTTGAGCTGCGAATCATGAATTCATTAAAAGAAACATTTAAACATATCTATCAAGCAATCAAAAATTGGAGGAATACATAACACAGTGCACCCAATGGATATATACAGTACCTTGGGCACTGCACAATGATGACTGATTCTGCATCTCAGTGCACCCATGCACACTGATTGACCGAGCCATACAAGGCTCCACCCATGTAGGAAATAGTCCACTATGACCAATTGAGTTGACTGCTAATCCATCTGCTGCTACTACACCAGCAGAAAAGGGAGAACTTGCCATGAAATTCCCAGCATTCTGCCCTTCAAACATTGGTATTGCTGGCGAGTATAATGAATGATAAGCAATACCAGGAGGCCCAAGTGGACCACTCTTTGACTTGGGTCTCCTCAGAGGTTGTGGCAGTGCAGTCCTCACGGTACCATCTCCTGAAACTGGACTAAGAATCCACCTCTCTGCATCTTCCCATTTTGATGGTAATGTCCTCCCGTTGTTGAAAGGCAAAAGGGCACTACTAGCTTGCTTCCTACTAGCATTTGTATGCAGAGGTACTCGCTCAGAACTCCAACCCTTTTGCATTGCAACACTGGTTTGCCTATAATTCGGCGTCCCAGGACTAGCGAATGTACCAGACCTTCGAGACGAAATCAAGCTCTTCTTCAAGGTTCCCAATCGAGGTGAAGAGGCCGCATTGTTCAGATCTAACGAAGCAGGTCTCCGCCAGTCTGTCTTTAATGAAGCTTCAGTTCTTGATCTCCTATCTTGACATTCTTTACAGAGAATAGAAGATGTAAGGCAAATGTTGTTCAATAAAATTAAGGTAAAAGCTGGGACTTACTATTTATAGTAGAACAAGTGGTACCTTTAAGAGCTACAGAGAAGGAGTTTCTTGCTGAATCCAGGAGTTGATTTCCGTCTTCAATGTCTGCATCGCAGTCTTCCTTTTGAACTGTGTAAGATTGAAGATTTTGTGGTCATACACAGTGAGAGTGTGCGTTACTCAATTCGAAAATCGTAAGCCGCGTCGTTTCTGTTATTTGTAAGCTTTTTTTGACGAAACAAAACAAATAAACTCGAGAGTTAATAGCTGTACCTTTTGCTTTTTCTCTTTTTCTGGAGAAGCCACTGTGCTTGTTGTGGACTGCGTATTTGTTTGGATCTGGATCTGGATCCGGACCACTCGAACTCTCATTATGAGAAAAATCACCGTCATGTCCTGCCAAATTCTGCACGAAATTGCAGATTTTAACAAACTGAACTCCAAGAGTCTCAAAAAATTTCAGCTTAGCTAGATTCCATTCAATCTTTCACATATTTCTCATCGCAATAAGTACTCTGAAAAACCAAATCTTATTCTCCACAAAAACAAATAACTAGATCCTCTCATCATTTTCACACACTTCCTTTGCTCCAGTTTTTTTTTATTTAGTTTTCCTCTAGAACAAAATTGAATATATCCTCCAATAATTTTTCCATATGTTGAAAAGAAAAAAAAAATTCCAAATGAGATGGAAACTGAAGCTAAAAAATAAAAATAAAATAGATAAGCATACAAACTGAAATTTCTGCTCGATCTGCGACCAGGAAAATTTAAGCTTAGGCTCCTAATAGTTTCCATTTCTGAGCTTGTGAACTCTGTCTTATAGAATCATGTTACATTTTCATAACGAAAATTTGCGGTTCTTCTACGCACAAAGATATACATTAGTGAAGTAATAGAGAGAATGGAATGGGAGTACCAGGGAGGTTTCAGAGGCGAGAGAGTCGTGGTCATGAGCATCAGAAGCAAAAGAGCAGCGATCGACACTAGCAGAAGCGGAGGAGAAGAGGCTGAAGTTGGATTCGAGTGTGAAGATGACAGAGTCAGGGCTAGCATTACGAGGTCTAATCGCCGGTCTCGATGAGGTCCGTTCCTGAAACCCTAACTCCGGCATTGTCAAATTAGCTTCTTCTTCACATATTACAACGCGAGCGAAGAGACTGAGAGAATTGAGAGTATAAAAATGGCGGGTATTAGGAAGAAAGAATAGTTTATTGCTTTATGTCATCGTCTTGTAAGCTAAGATGAGCAAGCAACCATTTGGGATTAGTTATTGTATCAAATATAGAAATATTGAAATGACTTTTGCGAAGCGTTAAGAACTATGAAAAGGACAACGATTTTGTTTTTCTTGTTTCTTTCTTTTTTTCCTACAATTTTAGTTGCAATAATTCAAAAGTTGAGCTTCTAATACCAAAAAGAACACTGCGCTTTTTTTTTATGTTAGAAAAATTGACCATGAATTTGACTATTTCGTAAAATGACATAAAGGACCCTGGACGATCCAGAGACTAGCGTCTGGACTAAGACAAGTTCCGGATAGCATAGACATTTCATTTATTTGTGCTGTCTTGGTTATTGGTTGCAGTTTACCGTTTTATATTACAGGATTAGGTGCTAATAGGGAAATACTCTGGTCTTTATAATCTTGAGCTTTTTCTCAAAATGTTGTTTTCCTACTTTAATTATGAGAAAACTTAAGTGATCAAAGGGGCTTTTTTTATTAAAGTCTCCGAGAAATTAGCCGGAACTCACATAATCACATTATTATGTCCAACCTGTACAGCTCAACAGCCTACATTTATGCCGGTCAAATCGGGTTATGCTGGATTTTAAAAATAAAATAAAAAAACTTATGCATATTATGTATAGGATTTATCAAAGGAATAAGACAATTGTTAATGTTATGAAAAGATAACTTATAACATTTATTATAGTGATGGAATATAATTGTAGTATTATTTAATTTATGAATTTTTTAAAAAATTTATTTTTAATTATATTTTAATAAATATTTTTTTATTATGTATTTAATTATTTATTAAAGTAAATTACTTTAACCTCTGGTTGAATATGTTAATATTACTTTAATCCTCTTCTACTTTTAAAATCTACACAAATCTCTTTTAAGATTAAAAAATAAATTATAACTAAATCCAAATTCTAAAAAGCTAAGATAAACTTCTAAGAATATCTATTAGGATTATATTATGAATATATATATATGATTTTTATTAAAGTGTCTTTCTTGCCACAACTAAATTTTTTAAGGCTATAGCCTATTAAATACTTAATTATTTGAAGAGACAATATTACCTTCAATTAGTTTTTAATATTTATTATTTAAAATATTAATATAAACATAAAAACAACTATATATTGTTCTCTTTCTCCTTCTTCTCCCACCCCCTCCTTACTAGTTTACATATTGTCTAATGTTTATTCCTCCTTACTAGTTTACATATTGTCTAATGTTTATTCTTATTTTGTTTGAGCAAATAACACACTTTATTTTTTATATGATGGGCTAGCTTTAAGTTTTATTAATTTTGCATATCTTTCTCATTATTTCTAATTTCAAATGTGATAAAATTTGGATTGATTTATTAGTCATGAATAGCATATCAAGACAAAGCGATAACTTTTTTTTTTCTAGATGGATCATAGATCCTATATTTTTTGTGTGGGTTCAATTCAAAAAGAAAATTATTTTATTTTTCTCTTTTTTTTCAATGTAGTTAATCAATTGATCAATTAAATAAATAAGATTTCGTTTTCTCATAATTACTCAGATATTTATGAGCTTTTGATCATGAAAATTATTAGAGAAAACAAAACAATATGACCTCCTCTCAGAGTTCATCGCAAAAAGCATGTCATACTAAATGAAGAGAAAAATTGTTAATGAATAAAATTTTATAGAAAAACAAATGAAGATAGTAAATAAGAGAGAGAAAGAATAACAATTAGATTACAACTATTAATTCATTATATTAGTTTCAAACTCTTATTCTTTGATGGATAATTTAATCTATATTTAATATAAATATTTATTAAGCTATTGTCTTAAAATTGTTGTCTATGACAATAAAATCACACTTTTTATTATTATTATTACTAAATTTAAAAGAAAACATAAACTAAAATTAAATTATTGATTATTCTTAAAATTTTGAAAAAACTAAAAATAAAAATAATGAAAAATAATATTTTTTAAGAAAAAACTTCTAAGGAATGCTCTAAAAGCATCTATTAAAGTTCATAAATAAAAATTTATAATATTTATTAGGATAATTAATAATTATTTAATATTATTTAATAAATAAATTACTATTTAAAAAAATTAATTTCTAAATATCATATTTGTTACACTTATCCTTAATACAATGGTCAGAATTTTTTTGATAATATTAAATTCTTACCAAATGTAAATAGTATTTTTTAAAATTATATTGTTATTTTATAAATAGTTATTAATTTATTTTTTATTTATATCTTATATTAAGTTGAATAATAATATGTTAAAATTCGACTAACATGAACAAAAAGAGTTTGGAATAATTTTGTCTGAAGTAAAAAACTCCATGAAAGTTCCACCACATCTGAGTGCTCAAATTACAAGCTGGAACTGAAGGCTCAGATGTAAGTAATTGGAGAAAAACAAATTCATTGGCATCAGCAGCTCTGTTGTCGTTCCTGGTCAGGCTCGTTTGATGAATTGAAGGCATTAACGCCCATTCAGTCTGTCCCAGTTAGGGCTTGACTTTGTCTATGGGTCGTGTTGAGTACCTCCCCTGTGAGTAGGAATACTCCAATGAGAGAGCTGAGGGACCTCGTTCTATAATGGTATGAAGCCAAAACATGTGTCAGCACTAGGGTCTCACATTTAATGCCAGCAAATCTAATAGAAAGAAGGAAACCTTTAAAAACTCAACGTACAAAATCTAAATTGACAGGCCAACAGATTAAGAGTTTTAAGCCTCCCCAACTAATTTCTTGTTCATCAGTAGCAATTAGATGCATTGCATCTGAAAAAATTGCAAGTTGTATCACCAAATATTACATGAAATTGCCTAAGAACACAGGAAGTGGGCCCACTATTAAAAAAAGAAAAAAACCAGTGAATGCCAGCTTTTGGACCCTCAAAAGTCAAAACACAAGTCCTAGATTCGAAACTTACAAATTGATACATTTTCTTCTTTCTTTTCTCCTTCAATTATCCCGAATTCTCTCAAAGATACCATTTAAAAGTTGAAGACAACACTTGACAGATATGTGGAAGAACCTTAAAAATCCTCTAAAATAAGTGATTGAAAGCTAAGAATTGAGACAGAGACGGAAAAGTAGCATGCGAGTCAAATTGGTATCAGTTGCGTTTGAGCATCAACTGTGCACATAAGAATTAATGTGGCACCATGCACCATGCACCATGCACCATGCACCATGCACCATGCACCATGCACCATAAGACTCAAAGCAAGGACATCATGAGAACAAAAACTTTCATACAAGTACCCTTTCTGTTAGTATTTACCATTTAGAGATCATTTATTGTGCAAATTTTAGTAGAAAACGCATCTCTAGCCACCATTGTTTATTCATTTAATTATATGAAGCATAATTATATCTATGAGTAAGTTAGAGCAACTCTAAAGAACTTTATATTATTAATTGTAGTGATTGATCATGATTTCAATATTGCTACTTTTGAAATATTTCAAATTTCAAAACTCACATTTATTACACTTTATCAAGTACCCTTTCGACACTAGTGAAAAAAACTCTTCTTTTAAAGGTGGTGGAACAATGAGCTGGTTAGTTGGCCCTACAGCCTATAAATCCTACAATACGCTTCTCTAAAGCCTTCTATTGTTCCACCAGAAAAAAAGGAGTTACCTAGCTTTACTATGATATTTCTCAACTCCATTGCAGAAGTTATCAACCATTCCCCTTGGCATACGTAGTAACTAACTAGGGATAGCAATAGAGCTTACTGGGTAACCCAAAAAGATCCAGTCCTGGATCCAAAGTAAATCTGTCCCGCCCCGCCCCAATTCAACCAAAACAGATCTATAGATATGTTGGATATACCTGACCGGCCCAATTACTTAATAAACTCTGCCAATTTTTTTTCTTTTTATTAAGCTCTATTAATATTGTTTTAATTATTTGTATTAATAAAAAAAAATAAAACGGACCACAATCCATGGAGCATTACCCGACCCAATATGGACTGTGCCAGAAATCCAACAGACTGGATAATAATCCGATCCACTGCCATTCCTTAGTAACCACCACACATGACATCGAGAGCAAGGAACTACACATTTTCTGCACAGTACCCACCGCAAGTTCAGGTGAATTATCGGTAATCTGTTAGTAATGAAGTTGACTAACAAAATTAATAAGTTTCCCATACACACAAAACCTGGTTTTCAAAATTTACATTTATAAGTAATGCAATAGTTCAGATAAGCACAGGCCTCTAGAGCAACAAAATTAATAATTACCTCACTCACTTGTTTGGAAATCACCTATAAGAAGTCTGACGTTGGCTGCTTTTTCACTTGCACCAGAAAATATTTTAGTTTGTCTTAGTGTCTGCCGTGTCACTGAAGTAAGCAGTTATTGCCTTCAACTTGCCATTTAAGAAGTTCTTCTCAACCTGGGACCATAAACATAATTGCAAACAAGGACAGTACGTCAGGCATAGTGAGAACAGAGCAACAAATTAGCTGAATAGTTTATAGGACAAGAAAACAGCCCCGCAACAAAGAAAGCATCAAGTCATGTAACATTTACATACATTAGGCCCTAATTCCCTCCGTGGAAAACCAAGGGTGAGTACTGCAGCATTAATGTTATATAGAAAGTTGATCCTTTTACCTTTTTCTTTTTCTTTTTTTTTCTTAATTTATCATTAGACTAAAAATATATACAGTCCCACCAAAAGCCATTTTAACTTCTAATAAGTTAATTAAGAGCTTGTGCAAGCAACCCAAAAGTAATGGAGTGAAGGATAAGCCATGTTGTATGACACTTCAACAAAATGTTCAAAAAATAAAAAAACAAAACAAAAAGGTAGCATGGTTGATTAGAAGTTTAGAACAGGTTTGTCACTGCCTCTCCCTTCCCCAATACACACAAATCATATATACTTTTCATCCTCACTCTCGAAAGTATCATTCATCCCACACCCCTCTACAGGATGACACCAGTATGAGCCATAAAAATATTGTCAATGGTATATTAAAAAACAAAAGGAACCTGCATATAAAGTATAAACCCCCAAATAGTGACTTATACCATCATTTCAAGCAACTACTACATTTCTGAAAATGACAGCAAGTAGGAGTCTAAGAAATGTCACCAAAAATGTGATTCTTCTTTATTGTTTTTGTTAAGTTAATCTCCCACTTAGCTATTGCCAATCAACTGAATCGTCATCTGAATAGCTTATGTAAATGTCCTTCACATTATACACAACAAAATATTCTAACAGATCATGACATATTTACAAGCTAAGAAAAAGAGAAAAAGAGAAAAAGGAAAAAGAGGGTTAAGATACGTCTAGGAGTCCAAAAAAGTAATACCTAATAATATAGCATTTTAAATCATTACCTCTAATGACCATGGTGGAGAGGCAGATAGAGATAACTCTGCCAATTGGTTAAAATTGACATTTCTTGGGAGAAACATGACAATTTTTGACGCTATTTTCTTTGCGGCGCTAAAGAGAAAATATCTGCTTACAGGACCATCAAGTGAAAACAGGGAAAGAATGTAGGATCAGTACCTACAAGGTCTCTCTTCTTTTGGGCCTCAAACACAAGTTTATAATTAATAACAGAACTAAAAAAGGAAATACATGAACACACCCGTCATGTGGTTTAAGCATTGTCTTCATGTCATACGTTGTAACTTTCGCATAATCAGGTCCTCCCCAAGGAGGTGATAAAAAAACAGTTTCAGCCTGCAAGACAATTATGATACCTTTGAAGTGTAGAACCGATCATAGATAAAAAAAAATTAGAAAGAGAGTAGATCATCAGAATATCACTAGATGTATCATGAACTAGCATCTGAACAACTCAACAATGGGCAAAGAGGTTCTCCTCGTATTTCTTTCTCTCTCTGAACCTCCCCCCCCCCCCCCCCTTCCTACCTATATGTATGCACGCGAGCATGTGACACGTCCAGTTTGTGCCTTTGATAAGTTTTGTTTTCTTGCCTTGCTGAAATTCGGTTTCTGGAATATATTTTTACTCTCTTAAGGAATCAACTGAGATTTGGGAAAAGGGTGCAAAGAAATAAATCAAATAGAGGAAGGGGTCATGTAGGGCAGGGACAAGAAAGAAAATACAGGGTTAAGAGTTAAAAAAGAAAAAGAAAAAAGATATTCGCCTGGAGAACCTATTCAGAAGGGAAAGTGAAGCCTAGATATTCTTTGTGTACAGGAAGGAAGGGCTACTTTCTCTGACAGGAGCAAGCCGGAGACCAATTCCATATCAACTAGCTAGCATGTAGGTCTTTGATCTTTGGCCATTTTATTTTGGATTGGAAGTTTGAGCACTATGGAAGAAACAACAAATGTTTAGACACAACTGGCATATAAGGCATAAAGATGTCACGTTGACACAGATAATGAAATGCATTTACTGGGGAATAGGGGTGGTGACCTAGTACTGCCCTCACTCTGGCAGAGTATGTTGGGAAGACACCATGATTGGTTGGCAAAAATACAATCCCTATCTGTTTTATATCCTTTCGTCACTATGCTATGTTAGCCGTATATAGAACATTTGAAGAACAGGAGAAGGAGCAAGAAAACCACATCACTCAATTTATAACACCAACCAATCAGCAAGAAATATGGGAGAAAACAAACAACGGATAATACAGATACTGTGAAGAAAGGTAGCTGTGTTACCTTTAAATTTGGTGCCAAATGGAAGAAGTCCCCCATTATGAAATCAATTCGGTCACTAACTCCATATATTGCAGCATTATGCATTGCATAATCAATCTTCTTAGGATCAATATCAATTGCAATTACATACTTGCACCTGGATATCACATAATACATATTCAAGCACAGCAATTTAATTTAAATAACTGTAGTGTGAGAAAGCTATAACATTGAATATGAATGAGACTTAGGCATATAACAAAAAGACTCAACCTGATCCCTACAACAAGTTAGATCAAGAAAGAAATTTTGTTTTTTTGTTTTTGTTTTTCCTAGTTAATTATAATAAGAATACATGTGCTATAACAAATAGCAAGAGATTGACTATTTGACATTAAAATGCTTTAATTAAAACAAAAGATAAAACATGTTCCACAACTTGATAAAAGAGGGGTTTTTTTTTTTTTTTGGGGGGGGGGGGGGAGTGACAAAGTCCACCATCTTCCAGACATCCACTAAAAGCATATTGTGACGCAAAAAGCACCTAAATTATCAGACCACTAAAGAAATACAAGCATGGCAGAAGTTTAGCCAAAAGGATACAGATAGAAAAAATAATTCTGATACTTGTATCGGAGTAATATCAAGGGAAAAATAATCATTGAAATTATAAATAACTCTAGTATAAATCTAAATTCAACAAGGCAGACAAAATAAAAATTAGATCTGAGTCGTCATATCCATAAATTGAAATTTAAGTCCACACTTCATAACGGTAAAGGAGCAATCAAGTTAGAGGACGTGGAGGACATTAAAAAGAATGGTGGTCATCAGGTTACAAATTTACAATAGAATATATAGCAAGATGAAACCCACTAGGTAGTGTCATAAGGTGCCAACTATACAAATAACTAATAGAATTTTTATCATTATCTTAAAACTCATTAAATCGTCGAAAGGCTAAATTACATATACCAAATACAATAAGGATAATACTCAAAAGAGTGAATTTTTTTTTCTTTTATTTTGTTATTCATGAACATTTTCATTTTTTGGTGTAGTGTATTATAGATACATATAAGGGAGTCTTCCTACTTAAGTTTGAGCTTATCATATCAAAACAATAATGAGTCCACTGAATAGCAACAAAAATAGTACCCACTTGTGTGCGAATTGGATGGCATTCCCACCAACTCCAGTGAAACAGTCGACTATGATACCATTATCACATCGTAAAGCTTGATGCCGAGCAATAAGCTCTGAGGTGACAGAAAACCATCCTTCCTCGTCCATTTTTATACCATCATCAAATCTAGAGAACAAACTATACCTCTGACACCAATATTTTCCAACAATGCTAGAAAGCTCTTCATTCATCCCATCAATTTGGAGATCTGCAAAATGAAAGTGGTTTCTCAAAAGGGAAGCAACTTTTAAAGCTTTCAGAGTACTATGCATTAATCCAATGAGTCCCCAGACTTTGCCAAGGATAACAACCATATTGATAGCCCAGAGAAGAGCTAGATGCAACAATTATACTTTTATCAGCACAAGACCAAGCAACACTAGATATAAACCTTCATCTTCATTAGACAGTCTTCTTTGCCTTCGTGTTCTTCTCGGTTTCTTTTTCCGTTTCAATGTGGAAGGATTAGGCTCAGAGTCCACAGAGTTCATTGGAGGAAGAACATTTGCCAAATGCTCTGAAGCTGCTTCTGACCATATATTGCAAAATCTGCAAAAAAATATTAGATGTCAGAAAGCCAGGTAAAAACTGCATACACAGGAATTGAAAAGTCAGATGAAACAAGGTATAATTATGACTTTTCTTCTTAATCTACCTGTTTGTATCTAATTGGAAATATTCTCCATCTTCACAATTCAAATGAGTTGTTGCAGATGAGTTACTTCTGTCAGGTGTATCAAGGAATTTGGAAGTGCCTAGTTCATCAATTTCATCCTTGTTCACGAGTCGTGAAACACTGCTGCAAACCTCATCAAGACTATGCTGCTTAATTTCAAGTTTCTGACCTCTGTAAATGAAAATAATAGTACCAAGGTCATTCAAAGATAAAGTTACTGTAAGCCATAAACAGCCATGATGCCAAGGAAACCTAAAGAGGACATGAAATACCTGCCCATATGCTCCAGAGTACTTGACAAAAAGGAAAATGAAAGGTTGTCATTGAAACAATTATTGATCCCAAGACATCCCCCTGAATGCTCTAGACATCTGCTTTTACTAGGTGCAGTAATATCAAAGACACAATTTTCAGCAGCAAAACCGACCTGAGCTGAATGGTTGTCATGTGGATTCCCTGTTAATATCTCATCATCCAAAGGTACCTCAAAGGAGTTAGAGTTATTATGCAAACCATACTCATCTGTTGTCTCTATAGCAGCATCACCATTTGTTGCAGTGCTGCAACCAGTTGCTAGATGTTCCATTCCAGGGGGTGCGCACCATGTAGAAACATGTGTTTTAAAGTTGTAGAAGTAGTTTCTCATGTAGAAAGAATCCCAATACACCATCCAATCTCCAAAACCAAGAGAATTAGCATTTCCATCACATCCAGTATCTTCTGAACCCATGGGAAATGAAACTGATCCAGGTACCCGTGGCTGCTCAGTGCTTTCACCACAGAATTTTTTTTCATGATCAGTCACTTCACAAACCCCTGGTGGAACTTCTAAATGTTCATGATCAAACAATTTTTCACCATCTTCAAATTGCATCTCAGATATGTCTTCATGATTTTGTTCGTCGCAGACACCATCTATAGTCATAGTAGAACTTGCTGAATTATCCCCACAATGGGATTTCTTGTCAGACACTGCAACATCACAGTAAGATGATTCACTTTTGCCCAGCACTGTCATACAACATAAAGAACTGCTTGTTTTATCATGAGAATTAGCAGGAGATACAACCTCCTCCTCACTCACTTTGGAAACCTCTGGAGCTTCATCCATAAGATTTTGAATTCTTTGTTGATTCTTCATATGTGCACCCTTTCTTTTTCCTTTAACTAGACCATTTCCCTTGGACAAAACAAAGGAAAAAAAAAAATCAATATCAGCTTTATTAAGGATAATTGCGGCAAAAGGCAGTAAAAAATGATAGATGATTCACTTTTGCCCAGCAAAACACAGGCAGATATAACAAGAAATGTAAAGTTACCTCCTTGTTGGTGTGGAATGAAACAGGAAGCCCCAAGGCACTCATCTGTCTGCTCAGTTCCATGTCTTCTGGTAAAAGGCTGCTAAAATCTGAAAAATGCAGACACAGGCAACAAGCAAATAAGAAAAAATAAAGGGGGACGAAAATTTAAATATCCTAGCATCTTCAAATAACAGTGTAATGAAAAAGCAAGAGCTACCAGTAGATACTAGTGCAAGCAAAATAGGGTTTCTTCAACACTTCAATTACATATTGGAACAAGAAAAGAGATAATGGGGGATACACTTGCCGTCAAATGTAGGATCGATGTTTAAGCAGCTATCATCCTCAACATCAACCAACTTCTGCATAAAAACACACAAAATTAGATATCGATAAAGATTATTAGAAGAATTAGTTGACTCTCTGTGAGGAAGTACGCAATCGAATTTTTCTTCTCGGAAAAACTTACAGAGCGTTCGCGCAAGGATGACACCTGTGCTCCATCATCCCTGTAACCAAATCAGAAATGAAAAATTGAAACGAAAAAAGAAAGGAAAAAAAAAAAAAAATACAAGTTGCCGTAGTTTATTGACTGAACAATAGTACGAGTTTGCGTGTGTGAGCGAGAGAAAGAGAGAGGGAGTACTACGACTACCATAGGAAGACTTGAGTGAGCTTGAACAAGGAACCGAGGGCTTTGATGGCAGGGCCTTCGCATTCGGGTTTTACGCTTTCCATTTTCGGCGAAACCTTGGCCTGTCGTTTACAGAAATGTGTTTTTCGGTGAGAGCTTCAGAGGGACGAGAGATAAGTTGTGGTACTGAAAATCAATGCTCTCCGGCTCCCGCGAACGACTAAACAACTATATCTGCTTGCTTTGTAAGCTAGGCAGGGGCTACGCGGTTTTCGTTTCATTTGTGACTTAACTTTACGCCGTCAGTGAAGAAAGTGGGCTGTTTGTTAAGCTTAGGATTTACGCTGTCCATTTCACTAATATATATGTAAATTAAATTTTACTTTATTTTGTTTATGAAAAAGGAGTATGTGTACTTGATAAAAAAAAAAAGAGTATACGTAAATTAAATAGGAGAGTGATGAAAGTAAATACATAATAATTTTGTTGCATGTAATTATTTTTTATCTCTTTATTTTAGGCTCAATAATAATATTTTCTCTTATTTCACCAATTATAAAGTAATAATAATTTCTATTTTAACTATAACATTCTCAGTTAAATTTATAATAAGTTTACGAGACTATAAATTAAACTTTTTATTATAAATTTAACTTTAAGAATGTTTTAAAAGTGAATTGTAAACTGTAAATTAAAATATTTTATATCACTTTTATCCTCTTTTTTAAAATTTAAAATATTAGTTACTAATTTTAAAAAAATCACATCACATAATGTAGGAAAATAATGAAAAAGATAAATTTAAATACTTTAAAATTTTGTCAATATAAGCTAAAGTTAAAATATTTTTTTTATAATAAGTCATTAATTTACTATTTATAATTTATATATATTAATACAATTTTTGTGTCAAATATTATTATGTGATATCTTACAAGCAAAATTTCAGTTCCGGATCGTCTTAGTAACTTATGTCTTGAAATTATAATTATTTTCAATTCAAATTTCATACATTAATAAGATACAATCAATTAGAAAAATATTATAATATATTTTTAAATGATGAAAAATAAGAGATGTACCATATTGGATGATGTAACAAAATCTAAGATTATGTTGTCATTGTTTTTGTGTTAGCACATATTTTATAATTATTAAATAACAATTATATAATATAGACTATTTAACTATAATATCTTAACATTATCACCAACTTATAATTGTTGAATTGAAATTCACCACTAATATTTATGAGCAAATTCAAACTTAGACAATGAGCCATTTCTTTTAAAAACGATGTTTGTATCTTGAAAATAAGTTATGTTTATCTATTTTATAAATTAAAAAAAGAAAAAGAAAACTAATTAAGAAACAATATTCTCAGTCTCGTTAACGTTAAGGGCCTATTTGGAAGACACATTAAGATTTCATGTCATAAACAAATTATGAAAGTTCGTACCACCGTTTGGCCTCGATTTAAAAAAGGGAACCCGTTTAGCCGTTTAGACAAAATCGAAGGTCGTATTTGGTCCTTCGGAACACGAATTGGGATTTGGCCGTGTTTAATAGTCGCTCGAACTAGTTACCAAGTACTGAGGGCTGAGAAGAATGGAACATGGTGAAATAACAGAACCGCCACTTTCAGTGGTAGACGAGGAAGAAGCGGAGCACAAAGTAGAGAGATCTCCGTACGAAATGCTCCAAGAAAGCAAGATTTCGGTGGAGAAGGTTGTGGCGGAGATGCTCTCAATGAAGAAAGAGGGGAAACCCAAGACTCAGCTCAGAGAGCTCGTTACTCAAATGTTCCTTAACTTTGTGAACCTCCGCCAGGTCCACATGCTCTTCCTCTCTATTTTTCTTTTCCAGAAATTGAAAGTAACTTTTTTGCTTTTAGTTGTTTATGCAAATTCAAAATGGAAAATGCATGGTATACAATGGCAGTGCCTTAAACTATGTTTCTGGGAAATCCCATTCCCCATATCCCATATATTGTATTGAAACCATGAATTTATTTCCAACTCTATGGTCTTGCTTGAGCTAACTAGTATGCATCAAATTGTTGGTTGCAGGCAAACCGTACCATCCTGTTAGAAGAAGGTCGTGTGAAAGCAGAAACAGAACGTGCCAAGGCGCCAGTGGACTTCACAACCCTGCAGCTTCATAATCTTATGTATGAGAAAAGTCACTATGTTAAAGCAATAAAGGCTTGTAAAGACTTAAAGTCAAAGTATCCTGACATTGAATTAGTACCAGAAGAAGAATTTTTTCGTGATGCACCTGAAGAGATTGTGGCCTCCATATTGTCAAAAGATTGTGCCCATGATCTGATGATGAAGAGGCTTAATTTTGAGCTGTTCCAGGTGATCAAGGGTTTAGTATGTTGCAATTTACTGCCGTCACCAATTATTTATTTAGCTTAATTTTAGTTTTATTGGATGCATAGGTATAATGTCTTTATGCATTTAGTTACTTATTTCAATATCATTCTCACAGAAAGTATACATGAGGAAATTTTTATATTTTCTCTCATTTTAGTGGATGTGTAGCATAACTACTGTGTTGAAAATCTGGAATTTTCATCTGAGACACCTACAATTATGTGAACATTCATATTTATTTAAATAATTTGTAGGGGTATCATATTTCATATTCTGAATAAAAGTATATGTAATAATTTTGTATCAGCGCAAAGAGCTATGCAAACTTCATGAGAAGCTGGAACAACAAAAGAAAAACCTTTCAGAGACAATTGCAAACCGAAAGAAATTCCTTTCAAGTCTTCCTTCTCATCTCAAGTCGCTTAAGAAAGCATCCTTGCCAGTCCAAAATCAACTAGGAGTTTTGCATACAATGAAACTAAAGCAGCATCACTCAGCAGAATTACTTCCACCTCCCCTCTTTGTGATTTACTCACAGCTGTTGGCACATAAGGAGGCATTTGGAGAACACATTGATCTGGAGATCATAGGAAGTTTGAAGGAGGCTCAAGCTTTTGCTGGGCACCAAGCAAAAAAGGACACTGGTAATTGAAGGATGGCTCTTACTCCTTATCTATTTAATGATTTGTCACCTTACATCATCTGCACTAATCATATAACATAGTCAGAGACAACCATCATTTCAATTATATCATATCATTATAAAGGTGTTAATTTCTAAAAAAAAAAAAAACTTTCAATTATCAATACTAACAAACTGATATCAAATTACAGTCACAGGTTCTAAATGGTTTTAAACCCATGTTTTCTTGGTTCTCTAGCGGGTTGGGATGAATTATTTTCCTTGTTAAATTGTTTTCCTGATCTGGCTTTTAAACGTCTACCTTTATTGCATTGTCATTCAAAAAATAAAGTAACTTTTGGGATCATGAAATCTGATTTGGTTTTCTTATCCAGGCATATCTACTACTGTGGAGAATTCCAGATTGGAGGATGATGCACCAGGTGAGGAAGAAGATGGCCAGAGACGGAGAAAACGGCCAAAGAAAGTTCGAGGCAAGGAAAGCCTTGACCAAGCAGGAGCATATCAAGCTCATCCACTTAAAGTCGCACTTCATGTATATGATGATGAGGTTTCTGATCCCAAGAGGGAAATACTTATCACTCTGAAATTCGAATACTTGTTAAAGTTGAATGTTGTATGTGTTGGAATTGAAGCATCCCATGAAGGTCCTGAGAATGATATTTTATGCAATTTATTCCCCAATGACACTGGTCTTGAGCTTCCACACCAGGTATTACTGCCTTCTCTATTTGTGATTTTGGTGTGTTTCTCATTTCTCTTCATGCAGCTGTCATTTTCTCGATCACTTTCCTTTTACGTGAATATATTCTTTTCAAATGATGATGTAGTCAGCCAAGCTCTTTGTTGGGGATGCTACTATGTTCAGTGGGATTAAAACTTCACGGCCATATAAGTGGGCCCAACATCTGGCTGGAATTGATTTCTTGCCTGAGGTATCCCCATTGCTGCTTACAGGCCCCGAAACTTCAGGCAGTGAAACAGCTAAAAGTGAGGATGTTTTATCAGGGATTTCATTATACTGCCAGCAGAATCGAGTACAAACAATTCTGCAGAGAATTCGCTGCCGAAAGGCTCAGCTGGCTCTTGTGTGAGTCGCTGCTGTATATAAGAGTTTTCAAATATGAAGGACCAATTTTGAGATTTAATGTTTGATAGATACTAAAATGTGATCAAAGCTGACTGTTTGCTTTATCATTGTGTGGTTATTATGGACTTAATTATGCTATAAAATGGCGATAATTAGTGTTTCTCTATCTTCCTTTTTATTAGGTTTGGAACTTTATTCTGGTATGCCTGTAGACTGTACTGTGTCTGCAGTCTTTTGAGTGGGATAATTTTCTATAATTATGCTCTTCTAGTATCTTGTTTATCAGTGTGGTAAGATATGCCTAAGTGAAAATTTGTGGAATTCCTTGACTGGCTTCCTGGGAACAGCTTGAATCGCTAATGATGCTTAAGTGGCCTATTTTCTCTTGCGAAAATGTTCCATGGATTTTGCGTACTCCTTTGTGTGAATTGCATAGTTGGTCCGCTGTAGTTGGGCTGCTACCTAACAAGGCCTCATTGACTCTCCTAGACAGATCATGTCAGGAACCTATGGATGTTGACATGGTTGGAGGATCTTGATACCTCAAAGGAAGAGGTAGATAATGCAAGGGAAGATGGGGAGCTTCCATCTTTAGTTCCAATGACATTTGTTGTAAGTGATGCTAAACCTACTTCCGTAAAAGGATCTTATCCTGACCACTCCAAGCAGGTGGCTTTAATTTCAAAAAAGCATCATTCGTCCCATCAGCAAGGCAAAGTTACAGAGTTTCAAGAAACATGATGATAATTCAGAGCTCATGTTGGATATTGAGAGTGATTATGATGAGCCTGCTTGAATTGAACCAGATGAAGATATGATATCGAGTCAATATATTGTTAAAGCTGAATTTCCATGGATGAATTGTGGGTCAAAGAATGTTGCCTTGTTTTAACCAGAAAGATGGATGCAGATGAGAGGAACAAGAAGTTAGAAGCCGAAGTATATAAGCTTTGTATAGTTTTTGTCGAATTGGAACTCGTCAGTTATTGACAATTCACTTATAAATTCTATTTTGGCAGGTCAAAGTCAGTATGAATTAGGCAACCTCTGTTTGCATTGAGTCTTCACAGTGTTTCTCCTCGAGAAAACGTTTGGAGTGGTCCAATGAACTTCACGCCATGGAAGCCAATGCCAGCAACTAATGTCCTAATAATATCTCAGCTAGCCTATCTGCTAGATGTAATTTCTTCAGCACATGGGACACATGGGATGGTTTATTATTGTGATAACATAGCTTCAAGTTAAAGAGAGGGAAATGGATGGAGCACTATTATTCTTTTTTCTTATTAGTGATAACATAGCTTCAAGTTAAAGAGAGGGGAATGGATGGAGCACTATTATTCTTTTTTCTTATTATCTACAGGATGAAATTACTCGTATTCTATATATCTCACCCTTTTAGTTAGTTGCAGATGGAGAGGGAGAGAGCCCGTCAAGTTAGTTCCCAGTCACATTTATCATGTTTTAATGCAAACAGCTTTACCACTATTAAATTTTGGGTATTGTTATGTAGATAACAAAAACTATTGGGTCAGACTAAAAGACAAAAACAGAATAGACTACATTTTTCAAATTTCATTCAGTAAAATATTTTTTTTTTAAGTACATTGATAAAAACAACCTTCTGTTACCAATTGTACATGATTTCTTGATTCTCCCGTCTTCTTTGCTACGTATTCATAATTTCCTCTCGTGAATTGCAGGTCAATCTTCACATGCTAAAGATGCTACCTTCTGGTCAAGAAAAGCATGTCTTGCCTCATGAAGTTTGTTTTCTTGCAATGTCCTTTGACTATTATATGGATGAAGCATCCCCATCTTCTGAAAAGATAAACTGCACGTCTGTGGTTGACGTTGTTTTATGCAAACCTGATAGTAGGGTAGGCTTCCAACTAGACCTTTTAGAGGACGGGATCACAGGCAGATGACATCTTGGAAAGAACTCTCTGTTTTCAAGACCTACTACAATGAGACCGTAACTTGATAGTTCATAGAGGCTTTTACAAAATATTCAGTTTGTGCCACACTAATTATTCAGTTTGTGCCACACTAACGTGTTTGGATTTTATTAAGCATATGTTCAATCAACTTACTTCATGTCGTTTAAACTTGGTCTATAATTATTTCCCCAAAATACTGGACATACAGGGATAACATTTTGGCTCGTCGGTTGGGGTTCCTTCAGTTAATCATATTAAATTGTAATTAATTAAATATAAACAAATAATATCAAATTCAGATTATTTTAAAAATAAACACAAAATCATATAACATGTTAAAAAAAAATAATACAAAATACGCCTAATTTAAATTGGATTTGGATCGGGTTCCAGCAAATTCAAATTGGATACTCTGAACTAAGTCGCAACTTCATTCCGTCCATTGCCAACACGCTACCTTTTCAACATTTCCAATAGTTTTAACAGAATAAACTTCCCACATTTTGTAATGCTAAGGTGCTAAATACCGGTTACCCTTATAGCCTATTAGAATGGGTTAACTCAATTTTGAATTATTCTGATAACCTGGGCCCCTTTTCCAAACTCCAGGAAACGTAACAGGGAAAGGTGGTAGCAAGAAGATTTTCCATTCTGAAGGAAACATATGCAACAAACTACAAACCAAAGCACAGAAAATCTGTTTGAATTATATTTGATAAGATACTGGGCACTAAATGGACTGTAATTTGCTTTTCCCTCCCTAATTACTCACGGCTTCATCAGAAGGAAAGCATCAAATATCATAAACTTTGGAGTGTATAATCTGCAATACCCTAAATAACTCACCTCAATCTACAACTGAACATACTCTCTTGCCTTTATATGTACGGCCATCTACAATACATATATCTTTTAACGCCAGAATCAGTCATACCCCTCTTACTTTACCATGGACCTGTTTTTGTTCGTCTTAAGCATCTTTTCTTAACTCCCCGCTGCATATTCTTCATCTCCATCATCTGTCACATGATGAAAGGTCAGACAATTCATTAGTAAGGTAGCATCTTACTTTTTCCCCTGATATAGAAACAATCTTTAGAAGTGGCCATATCAATGTAATTGGAGGGGAGGATGAGTTTAAAGGCATTCTAAATAGAATACTAGAGCACAGGAGATCACATATTGTAAAGAAATATAAATTTGTATTATCTTACTAGCATGTATATTTTTTGGTGTAATTCTGTATTTTTTTAGGCAAATGAAACAGACATTAAAGAAGGATTCTTTTCCGTTATTAAGAAACTAAGTGCAGTCAATTGCTCAGTCAAGAAAAGAAAAAGAAGGAAAATGAAAGAGGCCAAACCTGCACTGGATATAGTTGTTCTACAAAAATCTCAAACTAAGAACAATAGACCCACTTATGGAGTAGGCCTAACTGACTAAGCAAAATAAACCCGCAAACAAGTACAGTTTTGTGTTCATAATAAAGAAATTTTTTAATGGCATTATGATTCGTAGAAGAGTTCTGAATAGAAAAAACAAAAAGAAGAAACTAAATGAAAATGAGAAGTCTGGTAAGAAATTGGTTTTCCATAAATAAAAGTCTGAGACAAGTGGAAACGATTGTTGAAGATGGTTGTTAGGAGCAAGTGTGCCTAAGAATAAATCTCTAGCACCAGAAGGACCAGAGATGTCAAATAAAATAAGAGATAGAAACGGCAATTAAATTTTAATAAAACAAACATAAGCTAGCTCAACAGTCCTTAGTAAACATCTAAGATAAAGATATAAGCATATCACAAGATCCAAAATAAAAAATTTAGACCTTGAAAATCTTAGACATACAATTAGATAATGCATAAAATCCCTCATGATAAGTTCATAAAAGAGATTCGTGATACCATGATATCTCTAATTATCCATGGAATAAAGAGTAATGTTTGAGGAGAAAACAAAGAATCTAAAGGAAAATAAAACCAAAAAACCATAATACCTGATTCTTCTGCATTTCGATTATTTCTTCCTGTAACGAATAAAGGATGGCCCTTAAGAAAATATTATAGGAGTGCAACAAACTTATCATGTATACAGAAGCACATGTGTGCAAAGCATCTGACTATGACAAGTGGCAACTACAAACTTACTTGCTTCCTCCGCAGTTCCTCATTCTCCTCTTTTAGTTTTGCAACTTCTGCTTCCAATTCCGTAGTGTAAGCCTGGAAGAAGAAAAAATGGAAGTATGAGACAGACCATACAGCAGATATCCAGATATATGTTAAAATACTTTAGTGTGCCCTTCTTCCCACTATCTCCAATTTAAAACAGCAGAATATAGGTCAAACATATTGAATTTACTCATGATGTTTTGGATTTTGTGATGATGCAGTTCAACTTTTAGTTTATGTCCCCTAAAACAGATGTTCCATTACCTTGTAATGACCAGGATGTTTACCACTTCTCATGAACATAACTTCTCAAAATCTTTCACCTCTCACCAGGTCAGATCGCTATCACATTACCATTCCTCTCCATAACCTTTCATGAAGTTTTGGGATACATCACGTCCACAGAGGATAAAAGCAGTAAGTCAATGGCTAGCAAAATTAGTAAAGCGATAATATATCGCAATTCGTTATATATTCTTTTTATTCTCGAATTAATGGTATGTGTCACAGAAACCTTCTTGAAAATAAACTACATGAAAGTTGTTTCATATAAGTAAAGAGAAACTATAACTATAAGACCTTGTTAGTTTTCCATTTTTGATCTTCATGTTCAAATATGAATTGATAATAAATAATGGAAAACAATTTTTTTCCAAAGAGAAGACACGTTAATTTAATTCAACTGGAAATTGCCTTAAACACATTCTCTAAAACTTCCAATTGTAGAATAAGAAAGCCTTTAAGTTCTTCTAGATTCCAAAAACTCGGATACATCTTCGCTATCTTAAACTCAGAACCTCTTGGAGAAGAAATATGAAAAATGTTTTCCAGTACTAAGCAGGTACTATCAGGTACTTTTTTCTCTTCCTGTTACTGTTGTGATTGTAGACATGCACAACTTTCTTCTCTCTTGGAAAGTTCAGTTAGTAGAACAGAGAGGCTACATCAAGGAAGATCTTAACCTAGCACCAGCTATCCTCTACTTTTGGACATAATATCATCAAAATGTTGCGAAATGGCAGTATATGGTTGTTTATACTTATAGAAAGGTAAAACCGTAAAAGTGAAGGACCAGTCGAATGATTTACATTTACTTAAACTAGAACATATTAGAAACGTGTTCTTTACTGCGTGATCACTTGAGTGAACAACTGATTCCTAATTTGCATATACGAACCAGTGAAGAAGCAATCTCAGATTACAAAATCTCAGACCAAAAGCATAAAAGGCTAAAAGGAGGTAAAAGAGAGAATAACGAGGTTTTCGAACAAATATTCACCTGCTTGCGCGCCCGCGACCTAGCAGCAGACTCTCTGTTCTTTATCATTCTCCTTTGCCTCCTCTCGACAACCTTTTCCACAGCAGCGCCACCCTTCCTGCCCCTTAGACCACCATTAAAGACATACGGCACAGGTGATATTGAAGAAGTATCACCGTTACTCTTGCCAATTCCATCGGATGACAACTGATTTGCGGGTGACCCTGTTGCTACTGCAACAGACCCATGTCCTAAACCAACCATACCCATCCCACCACCCTGCAGAGCAGAACCCTGAATAAAACTACCATTCAGACTCTGATCCGAAATCCCACCCCTGACTCCTGGGCTACCCAGCTGAGCACTATTTTGTAAAGGCATCTGAGTTGCATAAGCCATAGCAGGCTGCTTGGGAAAGATCTGTTGCTGTTGCTGGTTCGATCTGACTCCATTAACGTTTAATGGCAAATTGGTGTACGGCTGAATATTTATTTGATCATTATTGCTTGGAATCCGGTTTCCCATCAGTCCTGTACTCTTAGCCATCTGCTGAAAACCCATACCTAAACCATTGTTGTTCCCCGGCCGTGATAAATCACCCAAGATTCCACCATTTGGCTTCCCAGCAAATTGGGCATCTTCCCTCACAACCCCAGCTTTCACCAAGAAGTCCTCTAACGTCATCTCTCCCAAAGTTTGCTGTCTCTGTGGCAAATTCGAACGGACAGTATCATTTCCATCTCTCCCGACACCGTACTCCTTCGAAATATCTTTCCAGACCTCATCCACCGTCTTTTGACTAATCGTCCGAGGCAGCGTTAAGGAGCCCTGCCTCTGTAAATGCCCTCCAACAGCACCACCCACTTCTTGACCTCCACTGGTGGGCGCCATGGTTTGAGTCTCTTCAGCTGTCCAAATGTTCTTGAGCAACTCATCCATGTTCATAGAGCCAAAGTCCTTATTTGCACCTCCCATGGTGCTCATCAATTCGTCGAATGTCAGGGAGTAGATCGAAGTTTGTCGTGCAATCGGAAAATTCCCAGGGGGCCTTCCGTTACCATTGTTATCGGCTGACGGGTCATTTCCAAAATTCTTGAAGTTCATATTGCTTCCCATTTGGTAAAATTTGAACGAAACATAGTCAAAAAGCTTATCCAAGTTTACAATTAAATACTTTCAAGTCCGAACCCAAAACAAAAATTTGCCTATCTAATTTTGCTTTGAATTTCAATTTCCAACAAGTTAAAAAATGATTGACCCATTCATGGAAAAAACAAAAATGACCAACCTTTTCATCGAAAACATTTTTATGAGTTAGGTATATAAATCCTTATCCAAATTCAATTAATGAACATTGTCATCTTCAATCAAGCAAATAAATTTACACGTAGGAATTATTCAAACACCTCAACCAACATATAGTCGCAGAGTCCAAACAATATCATCCAAAGCCAAAACCACCACCACAGCAAAAAAAAAAATAAAAAAAATTGAATGTTCAAAAACAGTTAAACTTCATAACAGTAGCTTAGCAAGTACTAATACAAATTTAAAACGGGTAAATTGACCAAAACCTAAGAAATTATCCAAGAAAATGAAGTACGAGGCTTAGGAAAAAGGAAGCAGAGGAATTGACAAAGAAAAATGGAGAGGGTTTTCACCTTTGTTTTTTTCTTTGAATTTCCTTATTTGGTAGGTATTGTTTTGCCGAATTCTGTGTCTGGTCGCTTCTTTGGCAGCGTTCCTCCTTCTTCGCTTTCTAGGGCTTGATTGAAACGCCAAGTGTCCAATGTCTCTTGCTATTATTTCTTCCTTTTAAGGCACTGGGGGAAGGTTGTCAATAACAAAAATATTAATAAAAATAATGGTGGGTCCCACTTCCAATACAAACGTGGACCAATCAAGGAGAGGTAGGAGGACTCTGACGTTACGTGTTAACCAATGAAATCCTGCTTTCTGGAAGAATCCTCTCCGTACACGTTTCTACCAGGAAGGGTTACGTGTGTGGTCGACATATATAGTGGAATTGAATAGTGGGCTTAGCACATTTTCGTCCAAGGTCATGATGCCTCTCTGTTTCAGTGCACGTGAAAGCTATGAGCCGACAGAACTAAAGACCAGATATTTATACACATGACCGAGGAGCCACGAATCTAGGAGGTACTGATTAATATGAAAATATCCCCGATATGATTTTTTTTTTTTACTTCTTTAAGAAAAAAAAAAATTCAGCAGCCCAAAGTAAACCAACCCAAATTGGCCATTGACTGATTGGCATTGTTTAGGGAAAATAATTGTTAAACATGTATTGTATGCATTGCATTTTATTAAAAATAATCATAAGAATTATGGTTTTGAGTTTTATTTGTAGTAAAAATTTTAATGTAGACAATTTTTCGGACCAGATACATAGATTAGTAAATATATATTTAGATTGATTTAGATATGATCGCTAAAATAGAAAAACTAAAGTTTTTGCTAATTTTGTAACCTCAAACTAAAATGCAAAAGTTTCTATAGTTGCTCTGTCAAATTGTTAATTTTGTACCAAATTCAGTACCTGAATAGTAAAAAAATATAGTAGCAGAAGCATACTTCATTTTCCCCAGAGAAGAAAAAGTCGGAACATTGGCTTTTTTGAGCATGATAACTCCATAAAACCCAGAGAGGAGGAAACGTTGTTTCCTATATTTATTTAAACTTTGAAAAGTCAGTGTTTAACCATTTTCTCCATGGGAAGTTTGAATTAGCCCTCGAGTTTTGCCTCAACAGAAGGCTAGTTGCGTGAATCTTTTGTTTTGTTTTATTAATATTATTTTTTTTATATAAAAAAAATGCTCATATTGTAGTATAATCAATAAAAATTTTATTTATTAATTAAGTTTAAAATAAATTCAAGTGAGAGTTAATTCAATTTATTTTATTTTAATTTAGATTACTTTTTAATGTTTAAAATAAATCATTTAAACGATAAAATTTAAATAAATTAAATTAAATTATTATGTTTATAATATTATTATAATTTATAATATTTATTTTATTTTAATATTTTTATAAAATTATCCCTGTAGTAATAAAAAAAAATTGCAAAAACAAGTTAAATTATTATTACAAGTCTAATATTTTAATTCTCATAAAAAATAAATATCAAATATAAAATTTTAATCAAAATTTATTTAAAATAAATTAAATTTTATAATTTTTGTTACCCTAAACATAAAGTGAATGTGAATGCGGTGGGGTGCTATTTACGCGCTTTGCAAAAGAATGGATGATGGGACAAATTTGTTGCTTTAATACAAATGACATATTAGGACGATAATGATGTCATAAGTGCTAGTAAGTTTGAAAACTTCCAAAATTTGCAAAAAAAAAGAAGAGAGAAAAGTCATCAGATAAGTAACATATCTAGTCTAAACTCCTCCTCAATCCTCAGTGGCCAAGAAGAGGATAAGGATAACTCAAATTAGGCAAACAATAATATTCACAGAATAAACCTATTTTAAACATGCTATAGCTAAAAATAAGTTAAAAGATGAAATATACCAAGCCGTAAATGAAATTTAATATATATACACTTTTTATCAATGGATGGTCATGCTTTCTACACTTAGCCTTAATTTAAAAATAATTGACAATGAATTAAAGTATGACAATCACTAGATCGGGTAATAAATATTAACCGGAAAATTTCATTAAAAATCGTGGTTCATAATTACTGGGTACTTTCACTTTGTTAGTTAGGGATTTAAAATACTAATCAAAAGACGGTGAAATAACTACGACTTTTTCCTTCTGTTTCACATTTCAACGAAAGTCAAGAATAAAGTCTTTTAGAGGAATCATATTCGGACAATTGAAAACCCACTTTGAAATTGTCCATCCAGTCATTTTCACCCAAACCGACAAAAGTGAAAAAATAATTGTTTCAGCAATGCGTTCTCGTCGTTAAATCAAAAGTGAGGATGAGGATGAAGAATTGGAGGTAGTGTTTTGTTTGTTGGCCTAAACCATCTTCGTCCAAAAGTGAACCACTTTTGGTGTTTTGCTAACCCCGCGTGAGGTAAGGCACCACAATTGTTTTTGGCGAGTATGATCACTAATTTATGTAGATGGGCCACGGCTTAATGATTCGTAGTTGGTATGGGATAGACATAATGGGAATGCTGAGTCTTCCTCTGAATTTCCCAAATCAGGTCATTTTGTTTGTGCATCTTAAATCATAAGTACCAACATTTATGCCAACAGCAACACCGGTACTTGATTAATGATTAAAAGCAATGAAAAACAGAGAATGACATCCTCAACATATGCAGCATGATTTTCCTTTCTTGGGTGTGTATGAAATTATGAATTTCATGTGGTACAAGCTATCAAAATATTATTGGGTGTGTATGAAATTATGAATTTCACGTGGTACAAGCAACCGAAATATTTAGATATAAGCTTAAGATAAAAAAAGAAAAAAAGAAAAAAAGAAAAATAGAAGCCCGAGTACAAATTCTTCGAGACACTTGGGAGACATTAGTATTACTACTCATCTGAGAGGGACAACCATGGCATGTGCCCTACTACTGCCTTCAAATAAGGTCCCAAAAGTTTAGCGAAAAGGGGAAAAATATAAAGAAAAGCCAAATGTGAAGTTATAACATTCTAGAGGAAGAGAATAAACATGGTAGTTGGGGCATATTGGTAGCCTATGTGCCCAACTTGTATTACACAAAACAGAGTGGAACGCACCATCCAGAAATCTCCAAACCAATCATTCCTCAGACCTGTAAATTTGGTCCACAATCCACAGGCGTGCTTAGAGATTTTCTATTCTCAGTTGTGGACATCAACAATTTCAGCACTATTAAATATTTTATTTAATATTTCTCAAACTGGGATTCTATAAATTAGATGAGAAAAAAAAAAAAAAAAAAAGAAGAAAAATCTGGATGATAGGATCGAAGGACCAATAAGGAGGTGACACTTACATCATATGGAAAGCTTTGTAAAATTTATTGAAGTTCAGCAGCTAGACGTGAAAGGGTTCATGCCTGCATCCTCTTCAGGCAAATGGGTGATACCCCTCTGTTCTTTCCTGATTGGTAGACAACCAAACAAACATTGTACACACTCGAAGAAACCATTGAATGCTTGGCATGCTGAAATAAGTAGCACTTGCTTATAATAAGACACCATCCACTGCTCTCAACCATTCCTTAAAGCTCACATAATGACATTTCATATAAAAACTTCCATTTGGTCCAGTTTCTTTTTCGTTTTCTCAGGCAGAGAATGAAAACTGTCAGCACCTCAGTTCATTTTGGTTCACACCCAACTACTCAGCAATGGACCTAGACATTTTTTTTTTTGAGGGGCCACATATGAGCACAAGGATTAGGTTAGGGTTAGGATTAGGATTAGGATTAGGAATTGTTCTACTCAGCGATGGACCTAGACATTTTTTTTTTTGAGGGGCCACATATGAGCAAAAGGGTTAGTGTTAGGGTTTGGGTTTGGCTGTATCCAACTTGTATTACATAAATCAGTCTTCTTAGGATGTCAATACCCAGTAAACAAAAAGTAAGAAAAGAAACTTAGACACACTACTTTGCATTCCTTCAAAATAGAATACTCACAAATTCTTTATTGAAATCAGTCTTCATAAGATATATGTATACATGAATAATCTGAATTCTTAAATATAAATTCCCTGGCCTCAATAATTTTCAATATTCATAATTTCATTTTCCTGTTTGAACTTTACAATAACATTTTGCAAGCAACCAGTAAGGACACTTTAAGAAATAAATCCTTCGGACAAATAATATGATAAGGTTGACAAGAGTGGTACCTTTATACATTACGCCGGCGCCGGCGGAAATGCCTGAGGATAAAACTATCAGCATACAATGGATAATTCTTTCGGATCAGACCCTTTATGCATTTCCAATATGAGAAGTCAACCAACTCTCCATCCTTCCTAACTATGAACAAACACCGTGAGCTTTCAAAATTAGGATGATATCCCACCTGCCCATCCAAAAGAGAAACAAGCATCTTATCAAAATTGGATTTATTTGTAAAGCAAAATTTCATTCTCATCAAAGAAAAACATATAGTACATCAACTATTCCCTTAAGCGAATTCTGTTCATATTATACAGGTGCCTTAGCAAACATGATCCTCCTTCACTCCAATTTAAGTGTTAAAATAAAAGGCCAGGTGTTTCACAACAGTCAACTACCAGATATCATGAACATACTCAAAATTAAATAAATTAAATAAATAAATAAAAATTCCAAATTGTCTATGTTAGAAACTCCGAGGAAGCAATTACTGAATTATAAGTTACATGCCTATTAGCAATTACTGAATTATAAGTTACATGCCTATTAGCAATTACTAGAAGTAAGCAGGTAAACTAAAAAGATAATTCATAACTCCAGTGACTGTCAAGGAAGCACATAAATAATTATGGTGGCGCTTTTCTTCAAGCTAAACCGAGATTTTCTTCAAGGAAAATGTCAGTGTGTGTGTGTGAGAGAGAGAGAGAAAGGATGGGAGAGGAAGAGAGAGGATACCGTGATATAATCAATTCCACATCCAATCTTCTTCTCAAACTCTGGATGAAAGGGAAGCAGCTTCTCAAGAATGGTTCTCTCATGCTCTGGATTTAATCTATCCCCACTTCCATATCTGCAATAGAGTTTCACATCTATATATTATAATGATCGCAACATAGACAAAGAATGGATGATTTACATAACAATTATTGTTAATACTTTTTTCATCAATAATATCAGATGTTTCGCCAGCGAGGGCTAATAAGAAGCAACATTGATTTTCGAACCCTTCCATTCTTCAATGGGAATCAAGGGAAGCAATATTTTTCTGGCATTATGGCCAGGGTGCCATTGCTTAAAAATTTGAAGAGGAAATACAGATAAGCAGCAGGCTGATCCCTAGCATGTAAATGACTTTTAACTTCCACTTTAATAAAACCGGCAACAGCAAATGTTTGATCAAGAGTCATAGGAAGAGCAGTGAGGTTTCCTTTTCAATTGAGAAGTCCCTCATACATGCACCCAATGTGGTTTGAACCTATGATCTCCCACTCCACCTTATTCTTAGAGGTGCAACTTGACACAATAGTTACTGAAATAATTTATCCTCGCAAAGTTACAAAATCAACGTCTACTCTATAGACGTTTCTAAAGGCAGGTTGAGAAGAAAAATCCCATCAAGAAATGTCATGAACAAATTAGCTGTTGACAAAACCTATGAATATCCAAAATCTCAATGTTCTTTACACAATAGAGCCACAAAAAAATAGTAGTCTGGCCCTTTAAAGTTTTTAATACCATACCAACATCATTAAATCCTCTTCTTATACTGAAAAGCCCTAGCGTAAGTGCACTGAAACTACAGGAACGGAAAAGTTTGTTTTATTTCTATCACAGATCCAGTTGCTTAAATGTAGATGAAACGTGAAAATGAATATCAAAGACTATTAATACCTCAGTTGGAGTAATAAATCAAATAAATGAGAAGATTTCCCAAGCAGAGAAATGAACGAATTATTTGGTACGACTTTAATCCTTTTGGGGGTGGCTCTATTTACTTTGATAATGATTTTCTCTCTGGCTCTGCCTCTAATCTACTGCATTATACACATTCTTTCTTCCCGGGTATTGGATGGTGCTAGTATTTGTAATTTGCATCACTCTGTAAGTTAATTTTGGTGTATATTGACTAACAATGTGCAGTTCAAGTCATCGAAATGACTTGAAATGTGTCCAGCTCTAGCATGAAATAATATATACCAGTAGAAAACTATCCATAAACCACAATAACAATATACTTTCAGTCGAAGTTTCAATCCATGGATGAGAATTATAGACGCATAAATGAATTTTAAATGAAAAAGAAAGAAAGTCTCACTTTCGAGAATGAAGAATCATTCTAACAAAACCAACCAAAGGAACTGTATCCTCCAAAATCTGATCCTCCCAGTCAACCCATCTTTCATCTTCACTGTCCTCCTCGTAGTCTCTCCTACCTTCACTGTCCTCCTCTTCCTGCAAAACTCCACCCACATCCTTCCCCTTTGAAACAACCGGCTTCCTCAGAAAATCGGAGCCGTACGCTTCTTGGCTCCCAATACTACTACCATCCGGAACTGCTTTTAGCGCACATAGACGAGATTGAAACGACGACGTAGTGCGGCAGAAAGTGGAAGAGAGAATAACCGCCGATAAGTGGAAATGGATAGGGTTTGATCGAAGGTATACATGTGGTGGTGCAATAGGTAATGAATTCATGGCTAAAGCCCTAGATGCTCTACTACTAAATATTTTTCACTCTCTTCAATTCTCAGTTCGATAACTAACGGTCCACCTCTCCTTTCTCTGTGTAAGTTCAACGGCCACGTCAGCATCATTCGGTGAAGCCCTGCCGACTGATCGTCCGAGAAAGAAGTCTAGCCAGATAAAAGGTAGTGAGCTCATTACCCGCCTTTCTCAGCGTAGTGTTGGGCTGACAACCCAACCTGGACTAGGCCCAAAAGGCCCATATTCGAAAAGCTTCTTCCGAATGCTGAAGGTGGCTCAGGGTCACACTTTCATGTTGCTATATATAAAATTCATTATATCTTTTTTTCTGAAAAATATTCTCTCTTTTTTTTTTTCCTCATGATTAAATCTATATTTTGGTAAACATTATTAATTATATTATTTTAATAGGACATCAAATAATTGGTATTGGATAAAATAATTTTATTAACTCACATCACGTGTAATACATAGTTTTACACCATGTATAATGTATAATAAAATTGATTTATGATGAATTAGTAGATTTGTGTCTAAATTAATTGAACACCAGTAGAAAAGTAATCCTAAATTATTGTAATTCATTTTAGATTGCAAACCAAATTATATATATTATTGCAATTAACAATTCAAATCTAAAACTTACACACTACTATTATTTATACACACAGTGGAATTAGCAAATTATTTAAACATCAAACTCAAAAGTTCATTATGTTATATTATATTATATTTTTATCTTTTAGTCAGAATTATATTAAATAATTAAAATTGCTGGCAGAGGAACTCTTAAAAGTGTTTTAAGTATAAAAGCAGTGATGTTACCAAGAATCCAATTGAATTCCAAGCTAGATCGCCATAAATTATAAATATAATATAATATAGAAATTAAACCCACAATCACTTGGAAGTTGGAACCCCTTTGAATTGGAGTAAGTCATGGCCAACTATTGAAAACCCAGAAGACTTGGAATTGGAA
This sequence comes from Quillaja saponaria, assembly GCA_029379385.1. Classification (NCBI taxonomy): domain Eukaryota; kingdom Viridiplantae; phylum Streptophyta; class Magnoliopsida; order Fabales; family Quillajaceae; genus Quillaja; species Quillaja saponaria. Next base: position 26,638,118 of record CM055610.1, read on the forward strand.
CCACTTGATTTAAGTCATGAATTTTGAATAGACTAATTTTTTGAACAATTCTTGAGCATCGGTTCCAATTCCTGTTCTGGTTGGACGCTATCTTATTCCTTCTTCCTTATTCGTCAAGTATGGTTTGTGCAAGTACTTGGAAACTCAGTACCTTACCTACTGATCAAAATCTAAGCTACATTGACTTGGATTTTATTTTATTTTTTAGAAAATTCAGATATATCATAATCACGAACCCAATAATTCCATATTTAGTAATTAAAACAAGAAGAAGAAGAAGAAAGTTATTGTGTTGAATATTATAAATAGCTAGTTAACGAACTCAACGTCATGCCTCCAGTGTCTCTTACTCTTTGAATTTTGTCCAACTCTCCAATGTCTGAAATTTTGATCTTCTTCTTGGTTCTGCCATTGTTGTTATTTTCAAAAGCTAATGCGAATGAAAGAGGAGAGAACTGTTCAGGTGTCATCACAAAGAAAATTATGAGCATAGGTGCTCTGATTGATTATGGTTCACGTGTGGGTAAAGAACAGAAAATAGCTATGGAAATTGCTGTCCAAGATTTCAACCATCGCTTAACTTGTTCAGAGCTAGTTTTGGATTTCAATAACTCCCATGAGAATCCAGCTCAAGCAGTTGTTGGTGGTAAAGTTTACTTCAACATTTTTTTCAGATATATTTTAGTAATTTAGTTTGTTAAGTCTGGCTTCTTATAAATGTTGGTAAGCTAAGATACCTAAGAATCACCCAAACGACCAAGAACTCTGCAAAATCTATAAGTGGTTCTACCATTTACTTTTGAAATGGTTTTTTAGCGAATACAATATAATAAAACTAGCCTCATTGCACACAGCCACGCACATATATTCAAGCCTGCCCTATTTTTAAAAAAAAAATTTCTCTTATCTTTTTGGGAATACTGTATACTTCTTTAATAATATATCCTTATAATGTTTGTAAGTAAATTGTTAAAACAATATACTCTTTAAATAACTTGTTTGTTATATCTAAAACACCAAGAGCATGACGCTTCAAAAATTTTACAAGAATAATATACTTTTAAAATAATTTACACATTACTTCTTAAAAAATAAAATTATTTGATCATCTATATAATGCATGTACAATAAAATAAGGTTTTGACAAAAATAGCCTTACTGGTATAAGTGTGTGATTTTATTTTTTTTGTACAATTACCTTATATTGTTATTTTGTCATTTTAAAATAAAAATTAATATAAAAAGAAGGGAGACATAAGGGGAATAAGATTTTGATAATATTAACATAAACTTTATATTTAAAAATCTCGATAAAGAATTACATCAAATACTGCAAGAAAATGTTAATTCCAAATTTTAGTTAACAGACTAGCAATTAGTTAATAGACTAGCTATATAATAAAATTTGCAACAAGCTTCTAAGCAGAAGCACATTTCATGATATTAAAAAATATCGGTAATCCAATGATATTTTTGTTCTACACTATTTTTGCATATTTAAGTTATATGAGCATCTACCGTTTAAAACATGATTATAAGCATATGGATATGGGCAACTATCCTTTTTCATGGGTCAACGGTAACTATGTTTAAATATAAGACACTATTTGAAAAAGTCAAAGTCAAATTAAATTACCCCGATGCCCCTGAGGTCATTTCCTCATTTTTTTTCTATCCTCGTCATTCTAGAGCGTCACTAATAACCTACAAAACAATAGCCAAAATCACTAATTTAACAAAGAATATGCTACATACAAGGTGATGGTCTCACAAGAAAAAAAGTGTGCCTCTGTAGTACTCACCAAGTCACCCTACATTTGGACACTCTTTCAAAATTTGACTATTACTAATATTAGCAATTGTTAGGTAATAGTGATAAAATTCAATTGCATAATCCGAGAATGATGTCTCTCATACGTACGTCAACGGCCAACTTTACATTTAATCCAACAATTTTTCTAATACAATTGCAGCTATGGACCTTGCACAAAGCAAAGCAGTGCAAGCCATAATAGGAACAATGACACTCCAGGAAGCAGCTGTAGTCACTGAGATTGATAAAGCCGTAAAGAACCTTCCCATCTTATCCTTAACTTCACCTGCCAGAAGCCCACCATTGATGTCATTTCGATTGCCTTACTTCCTCCAAATGGCCGATGATATAACCTACCACATGCAGTGCATTGCAGCTATTGTAGGGCACTTCAGGTGGCGAAGGGTGACGACCATTTCAGAACACAGTAATGATTTTTCCTCTATTTCTGAGACAATAAATCTACTCTCACATTCTCTTCGACTTGTTGATTCTGAGGTTGATCATCAATTGGCTTTCCCTGTCCTGTCCTCCCTGACAGACCCCAAAGCCACGATAGAAAAGGAGCTTAGGAAGCTGAACAGCAAGAGCAATAGGGTCTTCTTGATTGTACATTCTTCCTTGGAACTAGTTATTTTGCTTTTTGAGAAGGCAAAGCAAATGGGATTGATGGAAAAAGGTTATGTTTGGATCATCACAGATGAGGTCGCCAGCCTTCTTGATTCTGTTGATCCTCCTGTGAATTCAAATATGCAAGGTGTAATTGGATTCAAAAGCCACTTTGTGGACAATAGTAAGATGTTTAAACATTTTAAGTACAAATTTCGAAGAAAGTATGGATCCAAATACCCAGAAGAAGATAACTCTAACCCAAGTATTTTTGCCCTTCGAGCTTATGATGCAATTTGGACTCTTGCACAAGCAGCTACAAAATTACAAGGAAATTTTACCTTAGAAGAGTATACAAAAAGAATCTTATCCAGTAATTTTGAGGGTCTAAGCGGCAAGATAAGGTTCAAAGATGGAAAAGCATTGCAAATACCAATCTTTGAAATAATTAACGTGATTGGTAAAAGCTACAAAGAGCTAGCATTTTGGTCACCTGCATTTGGTTTCTCAGAGAACTTTGTCAAACATAATAATGGTTTTGTTGGAGTTCTAAGTCCAGTACACTGGCCAGGTGGCTTACAAACAATTCCAAGGGGATGGACTTACAGTAGTGAGGAGAAAAAATTGAAGATAGGTGTTCCTGCAATGGGTGCCTGTAGCCAGCTTGTGAGTGTGAGCTATGATCATAGCCAGAATGAAACCCAAGTCACAGGTTTCTCGATCAATATATTTAAAGCAGCTCTGAAGTTTCTGCCTTATAACTTGCCGTATGAGTTTGTTCCCTTCTATGGAACTTATGATGAAATGGTTCAGCAAGTCTACAAGAAGGTATAACAAACCTGCAAACCTTCTCATAACAATCTTAACACATAATCTATGAGACCATGCAAATTACTATTATTTTTTGTTCATAATGTGTACGTGTGATGTAGGATATGAGTGCTGCTGTTGGAGATATAGCAATATTGGCACATCGATATCAATATGTACAATTCTCAGTGCCATACGTGGAATCCCAACTTGTAATGGTAGTTCAACTAAAACCAGATAAATCAAAAGAAAAATGGATGTTCGTAAACACCTTCACAAAAGAAATGTGGCTGCTAACAGCAGCAATGCATCTACTCATAGGATTTGTCATCTGGATGATCGAACATCAAGATAATTCAGAATTTGAGGGGTTTGGAGCAATGTTGTGGTTCTCTGTGACTGTAATATTCTTTACGCAAAGTAAGTCTCACCTGAAGCTTGACCAGTTGCTTTGAAACATAATCTTCAAATCAACTTTCCTGCCTCTCATTGTGTAATTTGCTGCAAGGCATTTTGATAATTAGTAACTGCTGATAGTCTAGTTGTGTTTTCCATTACCAAAGAGCTGATTCAGTTACCTGGATGTTTCAAACAAGCAGGTGAACCAATAAAAAGCAATTTGGCCCGATTTGTGCTGGCACCATGGTTATTTGTAATTCTGATTGTAACTGCAAGTTATACTGCAAGCCTGACATCTATGATGACCGTCTCACAGCTACGACCATCTGTGCTGGATATAGAGACACTTCAGAGGACAAATGCAACTATTGGTTGTAATCGGAAGTCTTTTATTGTCAAGTACTTAACCGATGTTCTGAAATTTAGTCCTGAGACCATCAGGAGATTTGACTCAATTAATGACTACCCAACAGCCTTTGAGAACAAGGAGATTGTAGCAGCTTTTTTCATTGCCCCTCATGCTAAAATCTTCCTCACAACACACTGCAAAGGCTACATTAAATCAGGACCCACCTACAAGATGGGTGGTCTAGGCTTTGTGGGTTCTCTTTTATTTGTTGTCAATATGTCTTTTTCAGAAATGCAACCTTTAAAAATCTAATCTAAACTTGCTATTTTTTGTTGATTAACCCTCAGGTATTTCCAAAGGATTCCTCACTTGCTATTGACATGTCAGAGGCTGTCCTCAAAGTGATAGAGAGTGGCGAAACAGACCAATTAGAAAAAGACATGCTCTCTGCTTCCAGTTGCTCCTATTCTACAAATGGAAAGATACAAGATAGCAGAAGCTTAGGTCCTGAACCTTTCGCTGGCCTGTTTTACATTTGTGGTACAATTGCAGCAATGGCACTGTTGATTACTATGAACATGTGTGTGAAGCGAAAGCATGAACATAATAGAGCAGCACTAAGTAATGTTAGCTCATGAAGAAAATGGCCAAGTTCCAGGTTAAAAGCAGCTTAAACTCTCAATTCTCAATTCTCAATCAATGGCAAGAGAAAGAATCATCACACAGAAACAAATAGCTCGGGATAGATCTTCACTAACATCCAGTAAAGCTAGATTAATGTTGTTTACTTTGTTTTTGCTAACTAATTAGTGTTGATACAGTTAATACGATCAACTGGAAAACTAGAGTATAATATTCTGCTGCTCCCTAGTCCTTCAGTACTTGCAAAATAGTTATCACAGCCACAGATAGTTGCACATAGAAACAGAAATAAATCGAGTACGAATTTCAGAAGATTAAAAGAAAATTTTTAAAAATAATTGAAGTATTAAGGTACACCTTTTATAAAGAAGCTTCGAGCTAGTGACATCATGGCCATCCTTTCTAATACATAATGCAAAGTTAGTCAAGGTAAACAATACATCCTATACAGAATAATAATGATGGCTTTCATGAAAAATTTCCAATGGAAACAAAATTGTTAATTCATAAAATAAGGAATTGCTTTTTTCTCTTTTGTTTCCTCTCTTAATATATACAGTTTTTTTTACAATTCCATCAGCAAAGTACTAAACCCAATAGAACAACAGAAACAATGTAATAATAAAGAAAGAGTGAAATTTTGGAATTCTTCGAAAAGGAAGAAGGAATCTAACACAAAATTCCCTTAAATTTGAAACCCTAAAAAACCTGGGTTGTTGAAGATAAGATCAATGCCAAATTGGAAGATCTCTTCCATTGAAAACTAGTAAGTAATTGATCAAAGACAAGTAACTTCAAAATACTAGCACAGCTAAGGAAAAAAATAACAAAGAAATATTGAGAATTATTTTCATCCACAACTGGAAACTAGGAAGGAGTTTAACTAAATTCCAAAAAAAATAAATAAAAAACCAAGCTGATGTATACAAATTTAAGCAGAGTTAGTAGGAATGAAAAGTTGTAGAATGAACAGATGAGAGAATTGGGAGACGATCTTACCACCAAACCGAAGTGATTTCCTAGGAACTTTTTACAGCCTCCGCAGTCTTCTTTTACAATTTTTTCTTCGCGGGTTGTATTTAATACTACTTATAGCCTTATAGCTTGGCATCATAATGTACAATTCCAAATAAAATTAGTTTAGTGTGTGAAAATTATTAGTATTTTGGATTGGTATTTGATAGATAAAATGCACGACGATTTTAGTTCTAAAATACAAAAATGTGCACAATTCGAAATAAATTGCATAATATTTGACGACTTTAATTCAAATTATGATAATATTCACAATTCAATATAAATTGGTCCATTATGTCATGATTTTAGTATGAACATGGGCAATCCAAAGTAAATTGGCTGGCAATATTGTGATTTAAGTTTAAATTTTATAGACATGCACATTTCAATGAAAATTGACCGAGTATGTGCCGATTTTAGTTAGAATTATATGACCATGTATAAATTAACGTGAATTGCCTAATCATGTGTCGATTTATGTATAAATTATTAAAACATATAATTTTCAAAGTCAATCGATTGAATTTGTTTAAATTATAGTTAAATATATATAAATATATACAACTATATGAAAATCGTGCAAGACTATGACGATTTTGGTCCAAATTATAAAAGCATGCTCATTAGACACTATATGAATTTAGATGACATAAAAAATTATAATCAAAATTGTAATTCAAGTATTTTGTGATGGTTGTCATCGTCTCCAATAACTTCTAACAGTATTTGTTGTAATATTTGTCAGTTTCTGATGATATCAACGATGATTATCATAGCTTTTAGTGGAATTCTAATGGTAGTAGGTATTGTATTAAAGGGGTTGATTGTGATGGCCGTGGCAGCGGCTGCTGACAATGAGTGGATAAAATTATTCATTAGGTAAGGGGGGTGAGTGGTGAATATTGTAGTCGGTGATCATCAATTTATAGTACGGGGTGATGAGGAATAACACACATGTTAGTACTGTCCATACGAATTGAATATAATATTTTATAGTTTAATTTTAAAATGTGCCTCAAACATGAAAAATAGACTATAATTCTTAATTTCCAAATGTTCGCATCCTAACGGATTCTTAGATTTTTTATTTTTAATATATATATATATATTAGTAAAATTAATTTGACCTACTATAATTTGAAATAAATACAATCCGACTAAACATATATAAAATATTTGTTTTGATTCAACTAAATATTCAACATGCACTATAAACTAAATTATCATTACAAATTTTGTTAATTTTTTAAGATATCAAATTATATTTTATAATTTTTAGAGAAATAATTGAAAGAGTTTATTAGAAAATAATGAAAGAAATGATATACAAGCAAAGTGAGAAATTTTTTTTTTCTCATTTAGATAAAATTTAAATCACATCATCCAATTCCAAAATATTAATAATGTTAATATGCGAAATACTGAAAATATATTGAAAGTTAGGTGAAAAGTATTTGAAAATAAAAATTATAAAAGTTCAAAATTTTAAAGACAACAAAAATGTTATTTTTTTCAATTAAAAATGTACAGAAAGAAAAGAAAGAAAGGTGCATTATTTCTTGTGCATATGTACACGTGACACACTCAACGAGTCACGTGTCCGCGTGACTTTGACGCACTGCCATCGAACCGTAAACACCTCTCGCTGGTTACCTTTCTATAGATCTCCGCCGACAGCAGTATTTTGTTTTCTTTCTTCCTCTACACACTTTCTCACTCTAAAAGTCAGAAATGAATATGATGATTGCTTCCGAGATTCCAGTTCATGCGAGGAAAATGATGCCGTCGATCCCACTCCATTTCCGATAAAGTTAAATTCTAACCATAGATGAAAAAGAAAATAATTTTACAATCAAAACCAAGTAAAACGAAAACTGATCAAAGATAAGACAGCCTAGCAAATCCGTATATATATAAGCCAGATACTTCCTTACACCTTACACGCTCTCTTCTCTGTGTTTTCACAAACACTACTAGATCTCTCCACGAGTTGTTGAGAGCTCGTCGATCTCCCAGATATATGCTTCTCTGCTTGGATAATTTTGTGAAGCTCCGGGCTAATTGGTGATCGTAGATTTGGTTTGTTTTGGAAGAGGCGGGAGAAATGGACGGTTATGATGGAACGGTGAAGCTCGGAGGTCTCAGCATGAAGTCTGATCGGAGCCGATTCGATTCGGGTCCGGATGTATCAGTTTCTTCGCCGGTTACTAGACAGAAGGCTGCTGCTGCCAAACAGTTCATAGAGAATCATTACAAAAACTACCTCCAAGGTCTGCAAGATCGCAGAGAGAGGTACATGATATTAGTTTCGTTTTGAATTTTGATATAGCTTTCTTTTGTTTATTTTCTGACATTGTTGTTGTTCCAATTGGTAATTTTCAGACGTAGCGCACTTCAAAGGAGAGCGCAAGAAGCTCAAGTACCAATTGAGGAACAGGAAGAAATGCTGAGGAATCTGGAACGGCGAGAAACTGAGTATATGAGGATGCAGAGACGTAAAGTTGGAATCGATGACTTTGAGCAGTTAACTGTAATTGGCAAAGGCGCTTTTGGTGAGGTATAGATATGGAAATTAAGAAAATCTTACAGAATAAATTCTCGAATTATCTTTGATAATCTCTGCTGGAAATTTTATCGTTAACTAATAGCAATAAATTCGAAACAATGTTTTAACAAATGCAGGTCAAGCTATGTCGTGCTAAAGATACGGGAGAGATTTTTGCCATGAAGAAATTGAAAAAGTCAGAGATGCTTAGCCGTGGACAGGTGAGAACTAAAAAGTAAAAGTTCTTAAGAGTTCCAGAATTAGTTATTTTCTTACAAAATTTATGAATGCTTTTAATGTAGCAGTTCTCAGTCTTCTTACTTTATTCATCATTGTAAGTATGTAAGGAATTTCAATCTAAGAGTCTTTAACTTTCAGGTCGGCAAAATTTTTTGGTTTAAAAATTTGATATGCATTGCCTTAGCTGATTTAATCATGATTGGACACCCTTCACGCACACAAGTATGCTTGTTCTTTGTCTGATGTTTTGTATTGACATTTAGTGGAGTGTATGATTTAGTGACATTTTAGAGTTAGCTGCATCTCACCAATTTCAGATCTTGATGCTTCAAGTGAACCTTCACTATTGAATATCACTGATGATCTTAGTGCCAAGAGGAGATTTTGTGATTACATTTTTCATTTCTCAATTTGGCAAATAACTGTTATATATAAGTGAATCTGACTTTTGAAGTCAACTTGCATACTTCTTTTGCGCTATTATATCGTTCTGCTCCTTTGTTCCATATATAAGGTGGAACATGTTAGATCAGAGAGGAACTTGCTTGCAGAGGTTGATAGTAGATGCATTGTACAACTTCATTATTCGTTTCAAGATTCAGAGTTCCTATATCTTATCATGGAGTATTTACCTGGTGGAGACATTATGACATTATTAATGAGAGAAGATATTCTATCTGAAGATGTTGCCCGTTTTTATATTGCTGAGAGCATTCTAGCCATTCACTCAATTCATCAACACAGTTATGTTCATAGGTATGACTGCTATCGACCACTCAGTTTTTTGTTCAATTTACGTGACCACAATATAAGCATGTGAATGTGCCTTATGTGTGTGTAGAATTCACCTGAAGGTTCCTTTTTCTCATCTATGTGCCATGCCTCTATGTTCATAAGTTGTCTTCCCCTCAGTTTCCTACATTTTATAGTGGCTTAGTGCTGGAAGATGAAATATTGCAAACCCAACAATTGACCTAGGAAGTCAAATGTAAAGACGTATTTAATCAGAATATAGTAAAGACCATAGTTTATATAGAAATTTATTAGAATAAAATGATGAAGAAGAAAGAATAAATAAAAATTTTATATTACCAAATTAAATGTGTTGAAGAGTTATTTTGAACCAAGTATTTTTTTTTATTGTGGCTTGCTAAAGCTGTAGATAATTATGGTTATTTCCATTTTGGATAGTTGCAAGTGGACCTGTTTCTAGAGAGAGAGTCAAAAACTTCTAACTTAGTCGCTGTTACTTGTTGGTGAATGTTTTCAAGTGAAACATGAGAGGTTGTGCTCACTTCACCATATTCTTCTTGCAGAGATATTAAACCAGATAATCTGATACTGGATAAAAATGGACATTTGAAGCTTTCAGATTTTGGATTGTGTAAGGCTCTAGATGATAAGTACTCCACAATTTTATTGGAAAATGAAGACTTTAACATCCAGGAGCCGACTAATGAAGTGGAAGCACATTCAGCTTCTCCTTGGTTAATGCCAAAAGAGAAATTACAACAGTGGAAACGTAACCGCCGTGCATTGGTACTTTTGTTTGTCATCATTTCAGATTACCACTTGGTATTATAGATGCAATTAGCACAATTGGTAAACGTAAAAAAATTACTGCATTATAAATGAACTTTGTTTGGTTTCTGTGTTTTAATTTGAAGCACTGTCTTCTTTTGGTAAAGAAGGTTAATGTTTTCTAAGTTTCTAATTTCCACTTCTTCAGGCATATTCAACAGTTGGAACTCTTGATTATATGGCACCTGAAGTTTTGCTCAAAAAAGGATATGAAATGGAATGTGATTGGTGGTCCCTAGGAGCAATCATGTATGAGATGCTTATTGGCTATCCTCCCTTCTGTTCTGATGATCCAAGAATGACATGTCGCAAGGTACTCTCTGGTTCTTGTCATTTCATTAAAATTCTCTAGCGCTTCAATCCGACGTTGTTTCTTTTTTTTATTCAGATAATCAACTGGAGAACATGTCTGAAATTCCCGGATGAACCCAAGATAACAGATGAGGCTAGGGATCTGATCAGCCACCTGCTATGTGATGTTGAAACAAGACTAGGGACCAGAGGAGTTGAAGAAATAAAGGTAACAACCTTCTCAAAGTTCAATATGTATAAACGTAAATGAAATAGTACAAAACCAACTATCTTTTTTGCTTGCTTTACAGAACAGTAGAGTTCTATGCCTAAAAGATATATCCCTCCACAAGTCTAGTAGTATTCACAAAAGTACCTGATAGATTGTTCAGAATTATCATTTTTTTTGTATATCTCTTGTCTTTCCTTTTCATTTGGTTGATGTTCTCATTTTAATGAATTTTTATTTTCTCAGGCACATCCATGGTTCAGATGTATTCAATGGGATATTCTGTATGAAATGGAAGCAGCATATAAACCTATTGTCTTAGGAGAGTTAGACACTCAGAATTTTGAAAAATTTCCTGACGTGAGTATTAATTGATGGTTTTGAGTGGGAATTACTGCTTTGGAAGTTTGATGTCTTTATTGGGAAGAAATTGGTGAAAGTGAAAAGAGTACATTAGCTTCTTATAACTTCAAAACTCATCTAACACAACTGGTCCATTGGAGTCCTGAAAATGGATCGATTATCAGCTTATTTAACTGTCCATTCATTGGCAGGTAGAAGGCCCACCATCAACAACTCCGACCGTGGGACCTTGGCGAAAGGTAATTATATTTCTCTTTAATTTGTTAAGATCCAGCCAAAGAGCTTTATTGAGGAGCAAGTTTATTTCAGTGCCTGCTAATGATGTCTGCTTACCCTCTGCCTCTTCTTTTGCTTGGTGATACCAATATGATTTCATCTTATTTCCTCTCATATCTGAGTAATACGGATACTTTATACAACAACTTTTGAAAGTATTCATGGTTGACACCATGCACATATTCATATTCGCTTTTTACTTCTTTTGTTCAATGTGCATGTTTTGCTTCAGGTTTCTCTATAAACTACCCAAAATATGTTGCTATATTTTCCATCCAAGGGCATTATTTAGAAAATTTTCTAATCAAGCCTGCTGTTTGCTGTTATTTACAGAGATTCAGCAATAGGTGCACTGTAAATTATTGGGAATTGTACAAGCTTCATTTCTCTGTTCTCTTTACTATTTTATGTGTGTATATTGTGTTGGAGAAATGAGATGTACCCAAATAATCTAGCTTCTGTTACTACCTTTTTGAAGTCATATTTTGATTAGTTACATTATTGAAATAATAATTTTGATGTTACATTATTAAATTATAAATTATGTTATTGCAAGTGTACCTCTGAAGTATATATAGAGACTAGAAATTGTCCTTTTTCAATTTCTAAATCAATGTGCTCCTAGAATATCACAATTCATTGTGTTTTAATATGTTTTACAGATGTTGACATCCAAGGATACCAATTTCATAGGATATACATTCAAGAAATCTGATGTCCTTAAATCACTTGAAAGTTCAGGTAAGCAACTTCTGGGGAACTTATTTTCATATCCTACTATAATTTTGGTGTTATGCTGGTCCGAATCTTCATTTACTTTTATAAAAATATTGACATGGAGTGATTAAGAATGCTGGTCAAGTTTGATCATTCAAGTGTTTTAAAAGTAGTTGTTTTGCTTGCTTGCAAAACTTATCAGGCAAAAAGGGAGAAAAATGGACACCAGCCTATTGAGAATGGGGAATTGACATATGTATAACATGTGCATAGACTGTATAGCAAGATTCAATATAACATGAAGGATACTTGTAACTTAGGCATCTGATTGATCTTGGACAAAATCAGTTGAAAATATTTTGGCAAGGGGAATGATGTAGCCAAAGAATTGTGTATTTCCTAAGTAAAAAGTTAAGTTTCAAACTAGAGCTGGAGCTAGTAGAAGCAACCCAAGAGCCTTAGGAACCTATAAGGGCCAGGAGCATGCAAAATACTCTTTCAGTGGGACATTGATTCAGTTACTTTATAAGCCTTTGAATTACCTCCATGTAGCTAATCTTATTTATCTTAAGAGCCAGGCAAGATTGCATTTATATTATATATATATGACATATATAACTAATAAGCATGCTGCACTCCCTAAAATTGCTTGGAAAAAATCCTCTTTTTTGGGTAATGGAAAAAACATACTTTATTGATGTTAAATAAAATAGAATAAGGGAAAGGATTGTGGACTTGATTGATATCTCAAAGCTTACACCCATAAGCTTTATTTATAGTAAATAATAAAACATAGACTTCCACATGTAACTAATGTGGGACTACACAATATAATAATATTATATTTCTAACACTCCCCCTGAAGAAGGAGTATATAATACTTAATCTTGTACAAATAAAATCAATTTATCAATCTCAACAAGTGGAATTTTTTGGAAAAATTAAAAGAGCATAGCTGGAAAGACACAGCGTGAAAGTTCATGATGAAGGTACTGTTGAACCGTCAAATATAAGAGGCTTGAAAAGAAAAGGGGCTGAGCCATCTTTTAGACGAAATAGATAACTAGGGATAGAGAAAAGTGAGAGTAACTAGGATTGAAAAAGGAAATAATTAGGCTTGGAGAAAATAAATAGGCTTAATGATGGCTAGAGGCAAAGTCTTTTTTTTTTTTTTCTTCATGTGGCGGCTAGAGAAAAGAAATAGATAATTAGGATTTTAGAAATAGGGCCAAAATAGAGATCGAGTTTTAAACCCGCTCTGATACCATGATAAATAAAATAGAATAAGGGAAGAGATTGTAGGCTTGATTGATATCTGAAAGCCTACACCCATAAGTTTTATTTATAGTAAATAATAAAACATAGACTTTCACATCTAAATAATGAGGGAACACATAATGCAATAATATTATATTTCTAACAATTGATTTGGCCACTCATTAATAGTCATTGAATGTAAATAATGCTTTGCAGGTGCAGATATCAGATCAAATGGATCTTCAAAATCACCATCTCTAATTTCCTTATTAGGTATGATTAGTTATAGGCATGCACAGGCATATAACAAATACACTCACCCTGATGCACACACTAAATTTTTTGGCAGAGGCTCATCCGCATTCGAGCAGAATTGTGCAGCTCTCAGTTTTTGCAGAGTTTTGTTTCATTACTGCACAAGATCTTGCATATATGAATGCAATATGACACCCCTAGTATGTTACTAATTATTCAAGTTATCTAACACTATAGCGTACTGGACTTGCAAGCAGTATGGTTGACTCCTTTTACATCATAACTACAAAAATATTCATTTCTCTTGCTTGAAACCCTTTATTTGAATTTACTGGAAAGGATATGATGATAGTTTCATTCCTTGAAGAGTCATCTGACTCTATATGTTGTTTCATTCCTCATGCTTCTTATCTTAAAAAAAAATTAAGCAGCTTATTTTTTTTTCCATTACTAGATTCTAGTAATGAAGCTTACCCTTTTCCCCTATCCCCCCGCATGCAGGGCAAATTGACTTGCAAGAAACTGTCATTCCAGAAGGTGAGCAGAAGCAGGAAACCTGAGTTAGGACCATCATGTCTGCTCCTAATGGAGAGTGTATTCTTTTCTCCAGACGTCTCATCTGCAGAAGAGGATCATATTGGCAAGAATTCTTTTTATGAAGACTTGAATAAGATCAGCTCCAGAGTATATGTTCCTTATCACCATCCCTTGTTGCTGTCTTGTGTAGTACTGCAATTTTTGACACATATGTTCAGTTGAAATTCAATGCCACTTTTGGTGACCATGAAACCCATTCATGCTGAGTTCCACCAAAAATTTGATTTTGGGAAAAATTCTTCTGTATATGTATCTCTTAACTGAAATTCTCACGTGCAATTTTGTTCAAATGTATGTCTCCAATGATACTATTGCAAATTCTTTTGGGCAATGTCTACTCCAATGTTTTATTGACTGCTATACAATTTCAGATTTAATACCAGTATTATTTTGCAAGGTTCACTGCCTCATGCGCATTAGATTGGTATGGAAAACAGAAGAAGACTGCGAGGAGAAGACATAAATCAAGGATTTTGAGATATTTTTATGGTGAATTATGTGATTCATGCTCTATGATCCAATCAGTTTACAAGGGCAGGGGGAGATCGGATAACTTTACCAGCCGCTGCTTTAGATCCAGCCCATAGAAAGTACGGTATTGATAAATTGATAATTGTGGCTCTGTGCGATGTGGGTCCGTAACTTTTGATGGTTACTTTCTGAAAGAAGTTATAGATATCCATTTTTTTTTTTTTTATTTAACTTTTTACATTTATCCCATTATAGTTTTTATTCTCTAGATAATTTTTTTTTTTTAATTTAACCCCTTATAGTTTTCATTAATGTGATACATATTTTTTTATATATACGACTGAATTTAGTATGAAAAATTTCACAATTTTTGAAAATAAATAAATTGTTTTTAATTATTTTATTTTTCCCATATAAACATATTTTTTTGTTTTATTTCTCCATTAAATAATTTTTTTAAAATAAAATTTCTCTTTTTTTTTTGTCCTCCTCACAACTTTTTTATTTCTTATATACTAGTTAAAATTTTTTTTTTGCAAATATCAGTAAAATGAAAATTATATTGAGAAATATAATAAAATAATTAAGTTTATTTTTTTCAAATCGTAAAAGAAGAAATGTATATTATAATTAAAAAAATTATCTTTAAAATCTAAATTGCAAGGAATAAATATAAAAATGAGTATTAGATGAAAACAAATTAACTTGTTAATATTTTTCAAACTATATAAAGATTTAATGTAAAATTTTAAACTACATTCTCCTCCTAATACTTTGATATAGAATCAAAATGCAATTTATTGATTTGATTAAAGTACATTTTGATTATGTTTCTTAAATCATCACATGTATTTGCTTATGGTCAACGACGACAAGTGGCTTGAAAAGTGAAAAATAGGGCTTACCCAGCAATGAGTACTACAGTTAAAAAGCGAAGCGCCACCGCCACGTAATTGAAGTTGCAGAATATCCCAAAAAAATGAATATCTAAAGACTCTAGTCTCGTGCATTATTTATAAGTAAAGGATGAGATTCCGATAATTTAAAAAAAAAAAAAAAAAACAAAAGTAAAGGATGAGATGATAACAGATGGATATTTTTCTCTTGTGGTATAAGGATAACAGATATTTTGGATGCTTCAATAAAATATCTCTCGCTTACGCTCTAATCGAACCTCGTTGTGACGTGGCAATGCCATGGCCCCATGACACGTGTAAAAGTGATGACAACTGTAATCCTTGTTTCGTTCCCAACTACAACACCGCCACTCTCTCTCTCTTCATTCTAACCCCTCTCTCTCTATCTATATCTCTCTGACTTCTTGGACTCTCTATTTTGATCTTTTTCTTTTCTCTCATTCTCTCAAATTAAATTTTAGCTTCTAGTTCGACGTCTTCTTCATCATCATCCTATTGTAAAAAATGACAAGGAATTCCATAGCCAGAGAGACTCGGACGAGTTCATCGACTAATGGAATCGCAAGCGACGAGTCGGGAAGTGGACCGGACAAGCCTGCCAGCGTTCAGGTAATTTCTCCATTATTCTCTCTTTTTTTCCTTCTCCATTTGCAAACAGATTCATATTATTTTTTGATTTACAGATAATTTCTTTATTGATTCACATAGAAATTTCATTGATCATCTAAACAATTACAATAATATTGGGAGACACAAGTTTAATATGGTTTATTTATTTTTCTTTTTAAATATTGTTTTTTATGTCGTGCTCTTGTGGTTGATTCTAGTTTTTTTTTTTTTTTTTTTTTTTTTTTTTTAACTCAAGCAACTTATTTTGTATCCATTAATAGTTCATGAAAACTATTTCAATAACGTATATTAGTTGTATTTAATTCAACATGAATAATTTTTAAATTCTTGTATATAATATATGGTCAATCATAACACATGCTGCATCATATCATTTTTAGAAGATTAATAGCTTAATTTTTTTACTTTTTCAAAAAAATAAAAAATAAAAAAAATCTAGAATCATAAACTGTTTTGTGCAGTTATTTTGAGAATAGTGCTGCACTTGAGAAAAAGACTTTTAACTTTAACTAGCATTTTCCTTGTTTAATAACACATGATATTAGGGACACTTACCATAGAATGGTGGTGCATGTGTACTAACTACGGAAGATATACACATGATATTAGTGAAAACACCATCAACTTTAACTAGCATTTTCCTTATAGGTATTTCTGTGCTTATTATATGGATACGTGAGTTCGTCTTTTTTTATGGGTGCAACATGGTATGTTAAATTAAATAATTGAAATAAATATAAGAACAAGACGTTTAAATGTTCACTAATAGAATAAACTCACTAATTATAAAGAAATATTACTAAGTTCATAAATAAAGAAAATTAATAGTTGTATAATTAGGTAATTATAAATAAAATTTATAATTATTTCACCAAAATTAGTTTTTCTTGAGTACAATTTCTTATTTTGCTTGGTAATATATATAAGTTTTTTTAAAAAAAATAAAAATAAAATTATAGTTAATGACTCAAGGTATCAGATAAGTTGTACCTGAAATTAAGAAAAAAAAAATTGGTATGTATGTGGTACGTATGTATGTATTTTGATGTACATGTGTTTCACAGGCCTTAACTAGCATTTTGCTTATTTTTATAACAGACAATTTACTAAGAAGTTTTCCGAAAGAACCTGTTGACAACAAAAGCAAAGGTTAAGGGTAGCTATCCACAAAGTTGGGGCTTCATACCTCTTCTTTTGTAGTTAATTAAACTGAATTAATATGTGTCTTGATATTAAATAAAGAGAGGTATTGTCTTTTACAGCAGTACTACTGTTCAATGGCCATTTGCATTAATTTTTTATTCTTTTCATACAATAATAGTATGAAGGTTGCAATCCTAATAACTTAAGAGAGTATTATATTTTGTACATTGCAAAAGCTTATATTTAATGGAATTCACTTGGTACTCAGTTTGGCGAAAATTTCACTTCCTAATCTAATTATCATAATAGCCACTTTCCTAAGTATGTTTTGTTTTCTTGATCTAATGATATCATTATTTACCTACATATCCAGGGCACTCTGGAGGCAGACTCCTTGCCTACAGCAGAATGGACAGATGAAAAGCACAGTTTGTACCTCAAATCTATGGAAGCATCTTTTGTGAACCAGTTGTATAATTCCATGGATACTCTTGGTTGGTCCTCCCGCCAAGAAAAATTATCCACAGAATCTCACGTTAATTCTCCTTCTACTTCAGGCCAGGTTCCATGTTTAATCTAGTCTCCTTCATGTTTTTCTTGGTTTACTGCGTATATATCACTATATGTGAGTACGTACCTGAGTTTGCGTGTAGTAATGATATGTCATTTAATTTCAGTTTAAGGTTCATCGAGGTGGATACTGGCAGAGGATAAATTTTGAAAGATCTAAATCTCAGATCAATAGGACAAATGAATGTCATGATTTTCTGGCAAATCCATGGGTTCAGCGCTTCAGATATGCAAGCAAACACCAATGTGTAACATCTCCCATCCTCCAAGAAAATGCCGCATCTACAGGGTGTGCATTAGCTACGACTTCAAAGCAGCTACATTTGTGTGATACACATAAGTGCCATCAAGATATGGTCTGCAGCAATGCAGGTACTCCAGAATTTTTTTTTTATCCTTAATGTCATGAAAGTAGGTTTTTCACTGCTTCTTGGCATATAATTTCTGCTGTTGATTACTAAGATAGCATGAGAGAAAAGTGTTTTACCTGATGCAGAGTGATACTAAATACAGTTCCACTTATGAACTTGGTTTCTTGTCATTTTAAATTTTCACTCAACTTCCCGAACTAATGGTACTAACGGTGTAAAAAGCTTATCTTCAATATCATCTTAAAGATGACGATGTCTGATATGTAGTTTAGAATTTAAAGATCTAATCTTTTAGTGACAATAATCGACAGTGAAAGGCAGTATCAGTCCAAGCCTGAATATGGTTAAGTTCCTTGTGCATTTCCCTTTATCACCGTTAGTTTATAAGCTATATATAGAAGAGCAGATGCCTTTTCCTTAGGGACCCCATCAGATGTTGCAACATAAATGTTTTCTGTCTAGTTGCGTATAATTATTCATTTGTCTACACCATAATCTAGCTACTTATACTCTGTAATTACCTGACACCAACTTAATTATGGACTGTTTGGTAGTTGCAGAAGTGTCAGATCAAAACTTTGTTGATGATGGAGTTGAAGGAGATAATAGAAAAGTTAAAAACAACCCAAAAAGGACGAAGACTTTAATACCTGGTGTGTCTGGTAATGATCAGGTAATTATTTGTGCAACTAAGTAATAGAACATCCTTTAATTCATCGGAGATCATTGTAATCATCTTCTGACTATTTGAAACTCAACTATGTACATTATAGGTCGTTCCATTGAGGGGGGCTCCTACAAGGCAAGATGTCCCCAGGAAATGTATTTCTGCTTCTAGAAATATAACTTGCTCAAGTGAGTGGAAAGCTGAGGACAGATGACTATTTTGATAGCACTTTCTGTGACAGCAGGAATTCCTTGGCGATTACACAAGCCAATCAATTTCGACCCAGAATCGTATGGATTCAGATACTTTTGCGTGCAAACGCCAAGCGTAGATGTGGTTTGATGGAATTGGATCATAGGTAGATGGAGAAAGAGTAGTGTTGTTTTTCTGGCCTTCTGGTGTTTTGTATATGTATGTTCATTCTTGACTAAATATTTATACTATTCTAAAAGTCATAAGACTTTTATGGTATCTTACTTTAAAATAATATAAAATTTATTAATTTTAGACTACATAATAATTATTTATTACTCTTTTCATTTACATGATAATTATAATTTTTTTATATTTTATTTCTTAATAACTACTTATATTTATTCATATACTACTTTTCTTTTTTAAGTAAAAGTAAAATAATTTTTTTTTAAAAATTACTTAACAAGTGCATGTAGCTGGTATAGTTATATGTTTTTTTTGGCTCAAATAATTATTGGACTTCTTCTACATCATATGTATGGATTAGTCATTTCTAACATAAAAATAGCAAGAAATGACTACAATAAAGAAGCGTTCTAGAGCTAGATAAGGAACACAACAATCCAGCTCTTAATGTACATTTGGATTTCACCACTATTACAAAGAATGAAAGAAAACACTTGAAAAAGAAGAAAAAGGTAAGTTCAACTAAATATTGCGTTATTTTCCAAAAAAAAAAATTATTGCGTTTTCTTTTCGTGTTAAAAAGGTAATACACGTGGGCAATCTTCAATTTGCAAATTTGTGGAAAAATTATAAGACTTGAAATATTTTAGGTGTTTGTTCAAATTAGTAAACGACGTCACGTGCCAGTTCACGTCCGCTATATATAACGTATATCGAACAGTAACTTGCCCAACAAACCACGTGGTGTTGATAGTGTTAAAGAACCGTCTAAATTAACGAACGACAGCCCTCCACCTTTTGGTGTTTGGTTAAGGAACAATTTCATAATACAATCCGAGAAAGTCTCTGGAATACCCAGACCCCTAATTTATCAGTTTCCACATCGATTTCGCGTTACTGTCCAAGTCGATTCAGCTTGCACAACTTTCTCAAGCTGCGGTTTATTCGTCCCTAGGGTTTCCAATCCTTCACGCTCAGCTCCCTGTTCTGTTCGCTTTCGATTCCGAATCTTCAAATTTCTGTCAACTGGTAGTTTCGCTCCAAAATTTCCAGGTTTGGAAGTTCCAATAAGGTTGGGTTTTTCACTAATTGAAATCCTAGTCATTTGTAAAAAGGTGTGCATTTGGTTTACGTTTTGGGTTTCTACGCGTGAAAATTAGGGTTCCCAATTGTTAGGATTCTACAATGCCACCATTTTTTTCTACATCAAAGGCGTTCTTGTCTTTAGTGTCACGTAGAAATGGTATGATACATTTGATTAGTCCTGCCAAGAGCAATGGGCCACTGAGGAAATCGGATCAAATTCGACGTTTTAGTAGCATTGCGGGCATTGAGACCCCGTATGTTTATAATTCCTTTGGAGGCCACAGTTGCAATAAATCATTATTAGGGAGATTTCCTAATAGGAACGCTGTTCAAACAAGACAGTTTCTTGGCGTTGGAGATGGAGAAGAAGGTGGTGTTCTGTCCAAAGTTTATGAGGAGAGGCGTGTCTTGGGGTAATTTGATTCTATACATTTCTGTTTTATTCAATTGTTAGTTCTCTCTTTCATTTTATGTTCATATGGACATTGATGATGTTTGCACACGCTATGATATGGATATAAAATTGAGAACTTTCAGATTTTATTAAGTTATAAAATTGCTTTGCTTGTATATTTGAAATTTTTTAGCTTCTGCTATTTGAAAATTGGAATTTTTTTTATGTGAAATAGCCTAGTGATCCCTGGACATGGGAACTTGTGGGTATTCACCGTTGCACTACATTGTTATTACGGAAATTTACAAGGATTCTAGCTGATATATTGTTTGGTTATTAGGTATTCCCCGGAGCAGTTATTTGATGTTGTTGCAGCTGTTGACTTGTATCATGGTTTTGTCCCCTGGTGCCAGAGGTCCGAGGTACTTAAACACTATCCTGATGGATCATTTGATGCTGAGCTGGAGATTGGATTTAAATTTCTAGTTGAAAGTTATAATTCTCACGTGGAATTGGATAGGCCAAAGTATATAAAGGTATTCTATTATGGTTGTTTAAGACGTCTACTTCATTAACTATTACATTTCCATTAAGAGATGAAAGCTTGTTATGGATTACATGAATAAGATATTTGCATGTTTTCAAGTACTCAGTAATGGATGTGAGAACGATGGATTAACTTATACTCATGTAAAATCATGTGGAGAATCCCTGTTCGGATGAAAGTGTTGAAATCAGATTTGGATTTGTGTACCAAGTTGATGCACAGATTGATGTGTTTGCACATTTGCACAACTGCCTCTACTCCAGGACATTTATCACTTGGGATTCTACTTCTAGTTAACTAGTTGTTACTTTGATAACTTATCTTAGTAGGGCTGTAATTAGGAAGAAGTTCCTATAAATGCTTTTTTTTTTTTTTTTTTTTTAACAATCTGGTTCTGGGTGGTAATATAAGCATTTGATGACTGTACTTTAGTGTTCTTTTTTACTGGCCAATTTAGTGGTACATATATCTGATTTTGAACTTACTATTTGCATGTTATCAGCTGGTTGTTATTGATTGTTACCATCAATTTGTTGTTATTATGTTCGCTGAGAGTTCTTTGATATACTCTTTATTATGCTATCCTTGCAGACCACTGCATCCGATAGTAACCTGTTTGACCACTTGATAAACATATGGAAATTCAATCCTGGCCCAGTTCCAGGAAGTTGTAACCTTTACTTCTTGGTGGATTTTAAGTTTCAGTCACCGCTTTACAGACAGGTACTGCTCTTTCATTCTGTGCTTTGTATTTGAAAATTTTTGTCAACTCATATTTGTTCTTATTTCAGTGTAGTCATACATCCATCTTGGTATCTGCATTTTCTTGTGTATATGCCAATTCTATAAGAAAACAGATTACAGATATACTAGGCTATTTCATTTAGCTTCTTTAATTTTTCTCGGATTCATTTCATGCTATATTTATTCTTTTGCAATATTTAGTCAAATTATGGCTTTGTTCCTCTTGATGGGTATTTTAATTACTCCCGCATGGAAATTTGGCTCTTTATTCCACTGGAATGGTATTTTACATTTTCTTTTTCCTCGGTAGAAATTTTTAATATTTGAAACACACAGGAATCAGAATTAGTTCTGGATTCGGCACATTTAACTTTTATATTCTGATATGTGGTCTTTTGTGATTGTACCGTTGTATAAATATCAGTATATTGATATGGTTATGGTTTCACATACTATTGTGAGTAGATTTGAATTTAAGGCTCTGTTGCATGAAGTTGTATCTAACCGTTTATTGGTTTATGTCCCTAAGATTGTAATTTGAATATTGTTCTTCGGGTTTCAGATTGCGTCTGTTTTCTTTAAGGAGGTGGTCTCTAGACTGGTTGGTTCATTTAGTGAGCGCTGCCGTTTGATATATGGACCAGGGGTCCGGGTCCATGAAAACTCTTATGAACAGAGGGCATAAAGGTCTATTTTACAGTGAAGATTGTCACTTGTAAAATCTATTTACAGTTTCGGCTACATCATTGGGTGGTTTTTGCTTGTTACCAGCTCAATGCTAATTAATTGATCTATTGGTGATCGTAATCCAAAGGCTAAAATCCAGCCTGGTTTCATTAGTATTTTATTTTCAAAATGTTACATTATTTTTGTAATTCAGTTTCAATTTATGTTTGTAATGGTCACTTTATAAGATGAAAGGTAATCATAGTTCATAGCTGCAATGAAAATTGAAAAGTATCTTTGACATGATCGAGTTTATTTATATGTCGTATATTCAGAAGAACCTTATTGTCCAAATGGGAAATGAAAGACATTTTCAGGATTAATTAAAAACAACCAACTGATGCTTTATAATGGGTCCAATCCAATTGTTATCTTTATATTTCGGACGGGGTTATATCATTTGGTCAAAATTGGGCCCATTTGGGTTGTTGAATGTTGTTGGGCCTGGTTGTGTTCCTTTATAGGAAATCAGGATCGTGCACTTTGCAGCTAATGGCTATGAATAAAGTTAGGATCCCCCGTTTAACATTTCCTGATTGTTGACTTGAGTTGTACAGCATTTTGAAATACATTTGTCCTCATTGATTATTCCATTCCATGTTGAAATAATTGTAGCAAAAAGGTACTGCATTTTACTAAATGACAGGCTAAGAAAGAAACCTGAAAGTGATATGGTACTAAACGACAGCGGATAAAAAAAGAGAAACGGCGGCGTAATGGGATCAAAGCATATTTCATTTTCAGAATACTCGGTGGCCGAAAGTATGAATCATTGGAGCTACATTGTCATGGATGATGCTCTGCATCCCAGCTCCTTTTTTTTTTTTTTTGGTTGATTTTCTCCTCTAAAAAATAAATAGAGGTTCAAACTTGAACGCACTCGCTTATCAACTAATCTGATCTAATAATTTATAATTCTAATATCTCCTCTTATAAGAAAACTCTGTTTGTCCGACTATACATGGGACATAGATTGTTCAAGGTACTATAAAAAAGAAAAATGAAAATTTTGAATTTGATTCAATCCTATAATCCTATTTGCAATCATATGACCGACAATAAGATTGATGATACGGTGATAACGAAGGCACTTTGACCAGTACAAGGTAATAATTAAATTCCTCTATTGATCCGAACATTAATTAATATGATATTGGTTCGTGTACTTGGGTCCTGTATGGTATGTAATAGATTCCAAATCGGCTAACCAATAATTCAGGCACTTCAGATTTTAGAAGATCCTTACAGCTGGAAAAGCTTGTTGTATTTGTATGTTTTGTTTTATTTGCAATTGGGTCCCTTCAGATATTAACTTATTGGTTGAATATACTTGAATGGTGTTGAATAGGAAAGAATGTTTATTCTCCTCCTCAATCCTCATCTAGTCATCTCTGGGTTTTGGTGAAAAGAAAGCTAAAGAATATCTTTACCATTTCACTCATTGGTCGACTCCATGCTGATCGTTGTGTCTCTTAAGCCGTATATACGTTCACAAAGTTGAATTCTCCTCAATTCTAACTAAAAAAAATTCAGATTTCTGAATTGAGTCTTTTCTAAATTGTTGAACGTCAATTCATATTTTGATTTGTTTTTAAAAGTACTAGAACTCGATATTGGGTAGATGATATCTATCAACCACATGAACTAAGTTATTGATTATTATTTTTTATTTTTAATAATCAATAGGTGTTAGCTGCATTATTTGTGATATTTAAGAACAATAATAACCAAAATTATACTGAAATTGTATAAAGGGAAGAAAAGGGAGAAAGGAAACACTAGGTGCTTTTAGTAGGAAAATTTCCAAGATAGGATTACCTACTTTAATTTGTATAATTTATTTTGAAAGGACAGTGTACTAGTCAAAAAGTAGGGTTTTTAATCTTTATTTCGATTCTTTTATTGGAGTTCCTACTTATCTAGCTCGAAACTCCAACATGGATAAAAAGAATATTTGGATAAGGTATGGCTTTCAGAATTTGGCTATTTTCTTGTTAATTTAATTTCTCACTAGACTTTTACAATACGTTGTTGATCATCATTTAGTTATGATCAGTAATCAATACAGTGAAAGAGATGCGTCTCAAACAATTTGTGCTAATAAACATAGTCTCTGATAATTTGTTTATTCCGATTTGTGTTTTATTATAATTATCACAATAAATATGTATTTTTCTCAACATTTGTTTGTAAGAACAAAATTTATAAAATTGTCAAAATCTTTACCCATTTTTTTGTTATCATAATTTTCAATTTATTTATGATAAAGTGTGACTGTGTCGCCACCACCATTCACCACAACAATATATTAAAGTAATGTCTTCATAAGCATGTTATAATTCTCATTTCTTGTTATCAACTGATTGCTATTAAGAACAAGATTCTAATATAGTATCGGCTCCCTCCAACAATTCATATTAATTAGTTTCAGTTACATACCACTTCATAAGTTGAGTGCTCAACAAACATGAATCGTAGCATAAGTAAGAAGAGTTACAAGGATTTCATAGTACGGCATGTCAAGCTTATAAACAGAGGACACCTGCCTCAAATAATTTATGAAAGCAGTATCTTTGATAGATTTTGTTGTCATGTTTGAGGTCAGGAAGTTCCAACCATTGATGAGCACGTAGTCAACAAACAAAAGAGGATCATAATCCAGAGACAACACGTGCCAAGTAGTACATTTCGCATTCGTGCCATGCATGATTTCTCACGTTGAATTGCTAGGAGGACATAAACCATAAATATCAATCATATATTCATATCCCAAGAAGAGCAGACCAGATTATGGAACTGGTCGACAGATTCTACGAACAGAAGTTGCATGTGACACAGTCGAAATAATGGAAATTGTACAATCATCAAGATGAAGACCAATTCCTACGTATATATTCTGCGAGATTCTCTCCACTACTAGTTGCGTTCTATTTGTTCCAGTTTCAAGCAAATGTTCTTTAAATTTCATGCAATTCAACTGTATTAATTGTGGAACAAACACAAGCCTTGCAGGGCGGACCCAAAATTTTTATATCACTCATGCCAACTCCTTATCTAAAAGAGAAATATATAAACATTCTTAAAATGTGCATTTCATGCTTGTTGCAACTGAGCGTGGTTGGGACTTTTTTTTTTTTTTTTTAATTTAATGTGCATAAAATCATAGTTTCCAAATAACATATATAGAGAAGAAATAAGTATTGATGGCATTTGTTAAAAAGATATAACAAGTATAATTTGTGAAAAGTAATAATTTATGCACTGAATTTATGAATATTATAAAATTTTTATTTATAGAATCATAATAATTTCTCTTAGAATACTCAATTAGAAAAAAAAAAAAAAAAAACTCTCTTGATATATACCGCTTTTCAGTGTGGATGTCGTATTTATAGGTCGCCTATATGGTTGATTTGCCACTTTACTTGGTAGACATCCACCTTCCATTGTGTCGTGAACTAACGGGTTCGTGAAGCTGATTCGTAGGAAAAAATTCTAGCTGCGAGTCCCTTCTTATATATAATGCTAGCTAGTCATAGAAGGTTGTCATTTATGATACTATAATACATAGTGCCAGTTTAGTTGTGTTTAAAACGTGTGTTTGGCTTTTGAATTTTGAAAATTAATTTTAACTTGTATAATATCATGTTTGATTCAAAATTGAAAATCACTTTTGATCAAACATCAACACAATATTAGTCTATTTTTCAGAAACTAATTATGTGTAATTTTTCCAGAACACGCTTATAACAAAATACAAGACACAATTTTTATATTATTTTTTAACAAAATACCCTAATTTTAAAAAAAATTTCTTATGTTTCAAAATTATTTTTTTGAATAACTAGTCAAACAAAACATATTATATTAAAATCAATTATTCTATAATCTCTACTAGTAAAATCAATTGATTAAAATACTGATTTTCAAACGTTAAATCAAACTTGCCCATAGATATTATAGAAATTATACTCTTTTAATTAAAAAATAAAAAAACATTTAATAGAAAATAATGTTTCTCTTTTCATTATCTATCTTTCTCACTCCTAAAAACATCTAATATTTTAGAATATCATATAATTTTTTAGAATTCTCTATTGGTGTCAGAGCTAATATAACTCAATCAATGACAATTTTTATTCATATGGTTATTTTGGTTTAATTTATAAATATAGATTAACAAAATTAGAGGATATTGGGATTCTATATATATATATAAATAAGAGAAAAATAATTAACATTCACTTTAAACAAAATATGTAAGAAGGAGGAAGGATAAGGAAATGAATTTGACAAGTATATATGTATTAATAAGTCTTCTGAAATATTGATTTATTATTATTATTTTTTTCTGTACAAGTTAGTGCGAGTCTGGGAGGACCACCAGTTGCGTGCCTGCAAAGTTGGAGAGGACAGCCCTTTCTTGAGTCTTCTGTAGGAGAAGCCGAGAAGGTGTATTTTGCACCGTTCCACAATTCAATTTAATTTATGACACATAATTATAGTAATCATGATTGAGTTCCAAACTTGAACAATAAAGGAAATTGAACAATGAAAAAGATGAAGACCAACACTTACGCATACATACATTCTATGAGATTTTCTCAACTACTAATTACGTTCCATTTGTTCCAACGCCTTATTATATCTATATATATATATTTATATGAAAGTAGCAAAAAGATTTATAATTTTTTATTTATTTAAATGAGGGTATTACCACCTTACATTAGGTCACGTACTCTCAGTCATTGGGAAACCAATCAGAGGGCATGAAGATATTGGAAGTATCTAGAAGTGGACCACAGGAATTTTGACAAGTGTCAAATCCAGCTAATCTGATGGCGACAGTGGCGGGCCTGTGGGGGCACAGATGCGGGGGTGCATTAGATGTGGCGGGAGGCTTAGGCTAGTAACTATTTTTTAGTCTTTTACCCACTGATATCACTGGGCCCACGGCAAGAATCAAGCTTATGGGACCCATTTTGCATGGACCTGACAAGTTCATTTGTTCGATCTGGAAGGTCGGAGATGTTAAGAATTCCACTATCCGACACTTAGCTGTACGCAACATCCAGTTGGGTCCTCCCTCTCCAAGTTGCGTTTCGCGTGTTCTTTTTTTTTTTTTTTTTTTTTTTTTTTCTTTTTACAATGATTTTCTTTTTTTTGGTAACTTACAAATGATTTATTTTCTCTTAGGTCATTCTATTTATATATATATGTTGTCCTATTATGATAATTAAGATAAATGAGATTTTTAATTAAATAATAATATTATAAATATAAGTAAAGACTCGAACTTGAAATTTCAGAGTTATAGACTTCCTGTTCTTGTTTGTGGTACTTGTACCCAAGAGAAATTAACATGTGTTAAAAGTCCTAAGTCTTGTAATGATGACTCATTACAATCACCTGATGAATGAAGCTATACAAATGCTGGAGTAACCTGCCAATTTACTTCCTAGCTAAACAATTATATGTTAATTTTATCAGTGGGGCCCACCTTATATTGGTAAAGTTGAAGAGAGAGTAATTACTAATATCTATAATAAACTGCAAATATTATTTAGTCGGCCCTAATTACTGACTTACGAATTTATTAACAAATTATACCCATAATAAAATAAATTTAAAAGACACAGAGTGAAGAACTACATGGAGTCACTTCATCTTTTTTTTCTTTTAGTCATGCTCAAAATTAGAACAAATCAGATTTACAATCAGATATCATTTAATCTTATATATTTATTATTATAAGTCTAAATTAAATTTTGTGTCGATATCACATCTCTTACTTTATGTTTCGTTTGAATTTTTTTTAACTTCCGGTTGTATGAGTTTTTTAAGTTGATGAACTTTCAATCTTTAAATTCATAGCTAATAAAATATAATAAAAGAATACCCATTGTTCTTTTGATTCAAGCGTTAAATTGGAAGGAATGATTAGCTCAAAAAAAAAAAAAAAAAAGATATGAAGAATTAGTAGCAGAAAACCAACACTTC
This sequence comes from Quillaja saponaria, assembly GCA_029379385.1. NCBI lineage: Eukaryota > Viridiplantae > Streptophyta > Magnoliopsida > Fabales > Quillajaceae > Quillaja > Quillaja saponaria. Next base: position 26,666,758 of record CM055610.1, read on the forward strand.
ATTTTCAGAACTTTCAGATTTATTGGTAATTTTCCAACAAGAGCATGCTCTATTGGTTTTCTTGGTACCCAACTAAGCAAACCCAAACAATGCCCATGTCCCCTGTTTTGGGAAAAGTCTAAAGAACTAGAGCAATTGTGGATATCATCATCATCATCATCATCATCATCATCAATGACAAAGGGCAGAGTTTGTATAGAAATTGCTAGGTCTTTCTTCATAGCGAATTTGAAACACACAGGTGATAGGTTGCATTGATCCATCCTTTTCTTGATTACCTGCCCTAACTCCTAACTACCAAATTTTTGTGAGGTTGACTTGAGCATCCGTATTATAACTTTCAAAATCCTAGAAAACTCTGAAACCAGATTTCATTCTTAATTAATAAATTTCCCATTCCTCTAATTTCCGATTAATTTAATCTTATACTCATGTCACCAGAAAAAATAAAAAATAAAAAAATTCATTCTTTAATTTATGAGTCTCAAAGGTCATGATGTGCAAGTCCTGTGTTAAATTTGCAATTTTTTTTTTGTTTATATAAAAAAATATATTCAATTTTACCTCTTATTAAAGACTAAAGAGATGCGATTGAATTATACACGAGATTAAGATAAATATTATCAATCAACTTGAGTATAGCTCACTTAGTATGGTACCCAAGTTTAGGTCTTTTCCACTCATTAATATTTTGTTGGCTGTATTTATTTATGTTTTTCTAACGAGTGTTGTAAAAACACTTGTTAAGATTTTACAAATTGAAAGTTCTGTTTATTTGGTCTATATCTATTAAATTGAATTGATTCATTAGATTTTAATAATTAATGAAAGATTTTTTTAACGAGTGTCATAAGAATGCTTGTTAATATTTTATAAATATAAAGTTTGTAACATTAATTAATGTAGCTAACCATTATTTCAATGATATTTAATATTACTTTTAAAAAGTTTTAATTTTTAAATATTATATTTATTGTACTTTAACAAGTATTCTAAAATGTCTGTTGTAAAAATTCATGATGAAGTCAATAGATAGATATATAATATATATAGTCATTGAAAATTAAAACATTTTACAAGTAGTAATTTATGCAATAAATAGTACTAAAATCATGATCAATTGTCATAATCAAATGTTACAAACTTTCTATTTATAGAAGCTTAACAAGTACATTTTGGACACCTATTAGATAAATCCAATATATTATATCCTTCTTCTTGGAAAAATTTAAGGGTGAGATTTAGCTGTATAAGCATACAAGATATTAGATTGAAATAGTCGTGTTTTGGTATTGAATTGAAAGGTTGTGATTTTATTTATTATCATACATTTTAATTTGAAAGGCCGTGATTTTATTGAAAAATAAATAAATTAAGGGATCTGTATAATAGTTTGGATAGGAAACTAAAATTCTCTGCGTGGAACAATTATAGTAAGCTGATCTAAATTTTAATGTTTGGACTTCTTTTTTTGTATTTTTTTTTTGCTTTTATCATTACATACATGAATTGGGGGTGAGTGGTGGACAAGTGTCCTTTTCTCCATATCAGTTGCTCTTCCCTGGCTGTCTATATAAATCGCTTCTTTCCCTTCCCTCAAGACTCGAGAGTTACCAGAGCACATACATATCCTTCATTTTACTACACAAACTAACTTTTGCTGACCTTCTTCATAGTAAGAGAGAGTGAGTGAGTGATTGAAGGAGCAGAAATGGATGTAATTTATTTATACATCCCCTTCTTTTTTCTTGCACTACTACTCTCATGCAGTATTGTCTTTAAAAGATATAAAAGAGAACCTCAGACAAGAACCAAACTTCCTCCAGGTTCAATGGGATGGCCTTATATTGGAGAAACTCTTCAACTTTACTCTCAGGACCCAAATGTTTTCTTTGCTCTAAAACAGAAAAGGTTCTTGCTCTTCCTACCTACCTCTTTCATTCTATAATTATTTATGTTTCTCTTCTTTCATTTTTTTAATATTAATCACGAGGATTCAAACTCGATCTTGTGCCCAGGCGGGAATTGATTTCACCAGAACAACATGTTTATCTGACATGGCGTGTTTTAACTTTTAGGTACGGTGAAATTTTCAAGACCAATATACTTGGTTGTCCCTGTGTTATGCTGGCAAGTCCTGAGGCAGCGAGGTTTGTGCTTGTGACTGAAGCTCACTTGTTCAAACCCACATACCCGAAAAGCAAGGAACGTCTAATTGGCCCATCTGCTCTGTTTTTTCATCAAGGAGATTACCACACTCGTTTAAGAAAGCTAGTACAGAGCTCCCTGTCCCTTGAGTCAATCAGGAACTTGGTGCCGGATATCGAAGCCATTGCAGCCTCAACCTTTGATTCATGGGGTGGCAGTCATGTCATTAACACCTTCCATGAAATGAAAAGAGTACGCTTACTTTTCTTTGCTCATGAATATCTGACAGTACTAATAATTGGATTGCTCCTGAATATATGCTTTCTATGGCTTTTGTTTTTGCAGTTCTCCTTTGAAGTGGGCATCCTTGCAATATTTGGTCATTTGGAAGCCAGGTATAAAGAGGAGCTCAAGAAGAACTATTGGATAGTGGATAGAGGCTACAATTCCTTTCCTACTAGCATTCCAGGAACTCCATACAAGAAGGCTTTGTTGGTGAGAGAAATATTACAAACAATATCGTTTAATTGTATGTGATGGGATCACATTTGACTACAAGTGATCCATCTCTCATATTTTATTAAATTCTGCCAGGCGAGAAAGAGGCTTAGTAAGATTCTCAGCAAAATAATTAGCGAGCGGAAGAATAAAAAGTTACTTGAAAAAGATCTACTGGGTTGCCTCTTGAACTCAAGAGATGAGAAAGGTGTAGTCTTAACAGATGACCAAATTGCAGATAACATTATTGGAGTCGTTTTTGCTGCTCAAGATACCACAGCTAGTGTCATGACGTGGATAGTCAAGTACCTGCACGATGAGCCGAAACTTCTAGAGGCTGTAACGGTATATGGTCCATGCATACACCACAATTTCCTTTTGACTACATCTTTTTTCTGTGTGTGACTTTTATATTATGATAGTATGGTAAAGCTAAAGCTAATTATTTTGTGGTAATGCTCACTCTGCAGGCCGAACAGAGGACTATTAAGAAACTGAATGATGAAGGTAACCGGCAGCTGAGGTGGAACCAGACTAGAAACATGCCAATTTCTTACAAGGTATATATCTAGATTAAGTCACTAATGCAGTGTTTACACCCAGTCTAGCAAACTGTGTATACTTATGTTGCATTAGTGGCTAACAAAGTGAGGAACTATTGGTTTATTCAGGTTGTATTGGAGAGCTTGAGAATGGCAAGCATTATATCATTCACTTTCAGAGAAGCAGTTGCTGATGTAGAGTACAAAGGTAAGAGAAATTTTCATTTACAGGACTTTGTTGACTCTATATGGAGGCTTAATAATATTTTGGTTTTTTAACTTTTGAATGACTAACATCATAATTTGCAACAGGTTTCCTAATACCAAAGGGGTGGAAAGTCATGCCTTTATTCAGAAATATTCATCACAATCCAGAATTCTTCTCAGATCCTTGGAAATTTGATCCTTCAAGATTTGCGGTATGTGTGAGGGAACTTCTATTATGTGTTGATTTAAGGAATGAAAATTGAAAAACAACAAAGAAATTTTATGTTTTCAGACAATTTGACGGATTATTTCAGATTTAAATTCCAGAGTCTTGTGGTTTTGTTGAGTCAGGTCGCACCAAAACCAAATACATTCATGCCATTTGGTAGTGGAGTACATGCCTGCCCAGGAAATGAGCTTGCCAAACTAGAGATGCTGATCATGATTCACCACTTGGTCACCAAATTTAGGTATTGTAAAATATGAAAGATTCTAGCTTTTGAGTGAAATGGTTCTTCAACAACTAATCTATCTGACTAGCAAGTAAGATAATACTGATTATGAAGTACTTGGACATTATGAAAGAGACAGTTCAAAACAAAATGGAGTTTGGGGAGTCAGAAAAAGATTGTAGATCTTTGGTGAGATGATTGAGGATGTTGTTGAGTGCTGCGTGTCTATAATTATTGACAAGGGCATTTTAATGGTTATTTTGCAGGTGGGAAGTGGTGGGATCCCAAAGTGGGATTCAGTATGGCCCATTCCCAGTGCCTATGCATGGACTCCCAGCCAGATTTTGGAAAGAATCTAACAGCTAGAAGGCAGTATGGAAGAGCATATTATAGTAGCAGCTGAGATGCCATCCGACCCCTACATTTATTTTCTGTTCTTCCAATTTTTTCTCTATTTTTCAACAGGAACTTTTAGCTTTACCAACTTATCCGGGGATGTGAGAGTTTCTTTCTCTTCCCTCTAGGTTATGTGTTTTGACATTGATGTATAATTAAATTCTAAGAATTTCAAATGGATCAAATGAGCATTATACAATTTAATTTACTTGGGTTTTTTGTAATGGAAAGAATTAGGTATGGATGGCTCTAGTAAAATATAGATTAAAAGGTTTTATATTTCAAAATCCATCATTTGTCTAAAATACAACCAAGCACAGCCTTAAAGAATACTTGTGTAGTAGAGGCTGCAACAGAGCCATATATGGTCAGTGTTGTTGCTTACAAGTGATAGCTCTAGATGTCTCAGGCTAGAAGCACGAAGTTTCTCTCTCATTTTTTTTTTTTTTTTTTTTTTTTTTTGTGCTCTAGGAATCTGCTGTACTTCTCCTTTTCCAAAAACCCACCAAGATTCGGCCACTAGAGCTTGTAGTCTTAAAAATGACGTTGCTGTCTATCTCGGCTCTGGTCTCGTATTTTGCTTCCAAGGCCCCTTTGTCCTAGTGAAGGATCTTAGCCCGACCATGACCCAGATCCATCAGAATCCTTCATCCTACCAGTTTGTCTGACCACATAAGACTTTAACCCGTAGCATCCTCAAACGGCCAGAGCTTGAAACATGCATTTTTTTAATTATTTTTTTCTAATTCATTGAAGGAGGTATACTGTGGGATTAATAACAAAGATGAAGATACTTTTAAATGAATAATAGAAGCAAAATTTCAACAAGCTTTCTAACAGTATTAGCCTACAGGAAAATAAATACAAGTAGGGAGACAAAAAATAAATGCAAGACAATATCTTTATTGATTCTTATACTAAATATTACAAAACACAAGTTTTATGGTCTGGAAAACTTGGCAAAATATACATCCGATGACCAAGTTCCCCATAATTGTTCAATCATATTAACTCAAAAATCCTGGGGTGCAATATTAGTGTATTTGAGTATGGCTTCAATAATCCTCTCTTTGTCTCTGGTTGGGAATGATTCCAACAGGCCTCCATTTTTATAGAAGTGGAAAAGAGGCACAGTCTGCATTACATTTATTTACTTTTGTTACTTCAATGATCATAAATCATGTGCGGAACTAATTAAATATCTCATATAGATATCAGATGATGCACGCCTTTTCAATGAATAATGTGTCTGTGCAGATACAGAGAAGAGAGAATGTTACCGGCAGTGAGCAAGAGGTCGAGTGGGAAGGGGGTAGGACAAGTTTAAGATCATTTTCATTTAATCAAAATGACAGGATGGGCTAGAACAACAATAAAAGGGCGTTCTGCAGCCATCAAGTTGCAGCATATGCAAGAAAAAGCATCATGCTTTTGAGACAGCATACTTCTACCTAGTTGCACGTTGAGTGTCTATTACAAAACGGTACTGCACACTACACACTATTTCTAAAAGTAAATGGTACAAGTATTTGATGGTTTCCTTATGTTGCCATGCCATAACTGTGTTTTTCAGACATATCTATAAATTCAATGATACCTGATTGTTTTAGTTGGAATGAAGCTCAGGAAGCTATTAACTGGTTGCAGGTATGTTTTATCTTTCATAGAAACTCCACAGAAATTACTCAATTATCAATAATACGAGACATGATTTGTCACCAGAACATAATTACCTTGATTCTCAGTCGCTCAGCAACCTCAGATTGTTCATCATACTCATCAATTACCTGCAGGCAGTAGGGTTATTATAAGTTTTGTGTTGGGTTGGTAGAAGAAACTTAACATGCTCAATCTGATAGATCAACTTTATTCCATGCTCCAGAAAGACAAATAATAGATGCACCATGTGTTTAGTGTTTATAGATTATCAGAACTCTCATTTGAGTGCTTACTTCTTTTTCCTTTTTCATGTGGGGGAGGTTATGGTTTTTTTTTTTTTGTTTTCTTTTCCATTCGTTCTCAGTCAACCTGTATGTGTGTATTCAGAATTCTCTGCAATATAGAGGATTTCAACAAACAGAAGACTTACATTATGCTTTAAAAAGATCACTGGAGCTTCTTGATCACCAGACTTCCTACACAACTTTGCAAAGCCCTGCTCTATATACTTGCAGCTTCCACAAGAAGTGCGATAGAAGTCTACCACAACCAAAGATTCAGTTTCTTTAGCCTTCTCTATAATGTTGATGAATTCTTCATCTGTTTTGAATTCTCTAACACATTCAACGGGACAGAGATCATCATCTTCATCAGACAATCCTTCGTGATATTCATCAGCAACTCTGATTATTTTAGGGCTGAATGTGCTGCTAAGTTTAAAAATAGGAATAATTTTGGCTCTCCTTAGACATAATGCGACCTGAATTCGATCACGAACCCAGCTGGAAACTATACATGAAGCTCTAAAATCCACTGCTTTATTTGAGTTTACCCCAATACTAAAAGAGGACTTACAACACAGAACCTTCAGCCTGTGCATCACTACAAACAGGAACCCTCCAAACAAGAAATCTATCTGGTATACACTGAAGGTTTTCAAAGAAAAATCTGTTATAACTTGTAAGATAACTACTGCCTCATAGTACAATAAGTTTCAATCTATTGTCACTTAATCTTGCCAACAAAAATCACCAATATCCCTATGATAATATGATACTGCAATTTTCACAAAGTGTCCCCCGCTGGTGCAGCCCTGCATTTTCAAAAAGAGGAAAAAAAAAGGCTTGAAAGAAGAATATATACAAAGCAAATGCAATTTATGGACATTGTTCCCGCTTTGGTTAATATGAATTGCATTCTTATTTGGCTCATGCCAGAGAGGCTTGTTTCACCATATTTATCAAACAGTAACCATAACCATTTCAGCAGCTGCATCATGTTTAAAAAAGTTCTTTTTTTATGTACTGTTAAACAAATAAAGCTTCTCCAACCGAATAAAATATACAAAGGTTTCTTAATCTGTTATGAATATGTAGAGTTTCAAATGCAGCAATTGTAGGTAACTCTGTGTGCCCACATCAGATTGAAACAGCGGTGCCCCTCACTTTCTACTCTTATGCAACTCCAGAAAACCAAAAATGAAATTGAAAAGAAAAAATTGAAATGAACGATCCAATTTGATATAAAAGCAAGAAGGACTGGTTACCATGGAACTATATGGAAAAAAAAGTTGTATAAATTAATCTAAAATACACAAAAGTAATGCAAAGAGGTAAAGGAAAGAACTAAAATGAAGCCTCTGCCGCGTGAACATTTACAAAAATGAACGGGGTCATAGAGAATACCGAAGAGTGATCAGAATTCGGACTCCGGCAAACAGGGAAGAGCGCGCTTTTGCGATAGCAGTGCAGGAGAAGAAGCTTCAAATGAGAAGAAGACACGCAATCACCATATCCGCTTTGTTGGGACATGGCTAAGTTAATTTTTTTCTTCGTTTCTTCATTTATTCTAGCTATGGTGTGGGTGTGGATATTTTCTGCTACCCAATATTGTTTGGGTAGTAGGCACCAACAGTTCAGCCCAGACTTTCTTTCAAGCCCAAACAAAGCCTTGGGCAACAAAGAAACAAAAAAGAGGTCACTGATCTACGGAGTAGGGATGCGTGTCGTTTGGGTCATCTGATCTCTGCCCGCCTCTGCATTTTTTTTTGTCAGCTCATCCACTTTCTCTCTCTTCCCATCATTCCACGTGATTTTCTTTCAAATTCCAATAATAAATCCCTTAACAAAACCTGCTTCGGATGGTATCCTATCGTTGATGCACGGTCCTGTGAAGCTGAACAGCAATTAGCTTAACACTAAGCAATGGCTGATTCCAACCCCACTACCCAGCTAAAGTCCGAAGCTTTGATGGAGCAGATGAAACAGCACCTTACCACCGACGCAGGCAAAGAGCTCCTCAAGAAGATTAACCTCGTTTATCAGATCAATATGGCCCCCAAGGTCTTTGATTATTTTTTATCCCCTCTTTGCTATGTGAACGTTGTATTCCTATTTGATAGAATTAATCCTGATCTTAATTTTATCGTCTGTTAATGGCTTGCAGAAAATTGGATAGGAGGAGGTCGTCTATACTGTTGATCTCAAGAAAGGGGTGGTCAATAAAGGTTAGGATTTCAAAATTTTTTTATCTTTGGTTCTATCTTTTATATCCTTCATCAATGGACTCCTGTAAAATAACCATTATTATTTATTTTGTAAATAAAAATAATTATTAAGGATATATTTGTAAAAGAAAATAAAAAATATGAAATGCATACAGCATTTGCTGCCTGCAAGCAACCCTTGGGATTGGAGTCTTCAAACGGTACACCAAACGGGCTCAAGTGTGAACACCTGAGCTCTGCTCCGTGCCAACACAATAATTACTTGCGTGTTGCGTCCACTCCGAACCCACCAAGCGACCGGAGTTTTGTCTTCACAACAGAAGATATGGATAGGGGATATATTGGCCGATAGTCTTCTTGCCCTGGAAGCACTAGCTGTAATTGTAAGGACAATAACAGAGAGCTTTTGCTTTACATGAGGTATGCGGACATTTCTCCATAATTTGTTACCATCTCCCCCCTAATTTTTAGAAACTCCTTGTGTTATTTATTTATTTAATTTTTTTTTTACCTCAAATTTAATTTTTCAAACTTTTTGCTTGATTCGTCATTATCTTCTTCTATGTGCTATGCCTGTCTTGATTTCCTCATTTAGTTCATGTCCACAACGTATAGATATAGTTCACGCGCAGATTTTGAATATGCCTATAAAAAGGCCAAGGAAGCACTCAACTGCATCATAGGATTCTTTCTCATGATGGATTTCCTCCCTTTGTTCTGTTTTCTCTGCCTTTGGGTGACACTCTTTCCCTCCATTGCCTCTTCTGCTCTTCTATTCCAGGTTTCACATCTCTCTCTCTCACAGATACAAGCAAGCACACTTGAATTCATACATTTAGATACCCTGTTTATTCCTATGGTGAACTTTTTCTGTAAATATGTCATAGGGGTTCAACTGGGAATCAAGTAACAAAGGAGGATGGTACACCTCACTGAAGAATACCCTTCCTGATCTTGCCAATGCAGGGATCACTCACGTTTGGCTTCCTCCTCCCTCTCAGTCTGTATCCCCTCAAGGTACCTCTCTTTCGTTGCTTTACTCGTATATCAGTTAATGTTCATTACTGCCAACTCAATGTCTAAAATGATGTCTCTCTTTGGCTGGTTTGGAGCAGCCAAATCATGCTCAGTCTAAGAAGTCCTTTGCATTCCCATTTAATTGCAGGATACCTTCCAGGAAGACTATATGATCTCAATGCCTCAAAATACGGTTCTCAGGATGAATTGAAGTCACTGATTGTGGCATTGCATGATAAAGGAATGAAATCTCTAGCTGACATTGTTATAAACCATAGAACTGCAGAGAAGAAAGATGGAAGAGGAATTTGGTGCATCTTTGAAGGTGGTACTCCAGATGCACGTCTAGATTGGGGTCCATCATTCATTTGCAAAGATGACACTGCTTATTCTGATGGTACTGGAAATCCTGATAGTGGGGAGGGCTATGCAGCAGCACCTGACATTGATCATCTCAATCCACAGGTACAAAAAGAGTTAGCAGAATGGATGAATTGGTTGAATACTGAAATTGGATTTGATGGATGGAGATTTGATTTTGTAAAAGGGTATTCCCCTATCATTATGAAAATCTATATGGAGCAAACATCACCTAATTTTGCTGTTGGGGAGAATTGGAATTCTCTTTCTTATGGGCAGGATGGAAAGCCTGATCCTAATCAGGATGCTCACCGTGATGCGTTGGTTAATTGGGTTGAAGGTGCAGGTGGCGCTATCACTGCATTTGATTTCACAACGAAGGGAATTCTTCAAGTTGCCGTAGAAGGGGAGCTCTGGCGGTTAAAGGATTCAAAGGGGAAGCCACCAGGAATGATTGGTATAAAGCCAGAAAATGCTGTAACCTTTATTGACAATCATGACACAGGGTCTATCCAAAAACTTTGGCCATTCCCATCTGATAAAGTCATGCAGGGATATGCTTACATTCTAACTCATCCTGGGACACCAACAATAGTAATTTCAGTCACTTTTGGTTTAAATTTTTTTCTTGTTAGTTTCTTAATATGTTTAATGATTAACGGAAAATTATGGTACTATTGACTGAGGAATTGCTTCTTTTTCTTTGTTGTGCAGTTCTACGACCACTTCTTTGATTGGGGGCTAAAGGAGGAGATAGGAAAATTGACTGCAATTAGGACGAGAAATGGGATGAGTGCCACAAGTAGAGTGAATATCTTAGCAGCTGATGCTGATCTTTATGTAGCTGCGATTGACGACAAGATCATAATGAAGATTGGGCCAAAGATGGATCTTGGAAACCTTATTCCCTCAAACTTTCAAGTTGCTACTTCCGGGAATGACTACTGTGTGTGGGAGAGGAAGTTGAAAATAACTACTCAGTTATGCTTTGTATGAATCGATTTTCTAGATGATCTATCTCTCCCATGGTTGAGTGTGTGTAAACTGTATACTAATTCCCTTTAGCAAACATTGTTATATCCTATGCACAAAAGATTATGACTTGTTTATGACCTCTAAATTTTGAAATATTAGAAGAAAACAAAAAAAAACAAAAAACTTATGACGTGCTTTGCTTAATTACGGCAGATATTGCATGTTTACTATGGGGTCATATTACAATCATCATTTTTCTCATCTTTCTGTGAACTCATGATGAATCTGATTTCAGAATCATTTTGTGCCAAATTTTGAGATCAATGAGAAAGTTATCTAATAGTAACCTATTATCTAATTCATAAAAACCTAGAGTTCAATTGACGGGATGAGTGAGATGAGCAGTAACAGATTGAATAGGTATGTGGGCAGCGTAGTTGCTAATACAAATCCCACATCGGTCAAACAAGCAATTAAAGAGGCAGGCATGTGCTATAGATAAAGAGTTAGCTGTAACCGTGAAATTTATATACAAGTTTGTGACCTCCATAGCACTTAGGTTTACTTAAGGTCCACCCAAGTGGTGGAGCTCAAAGTAGGGGCCAGCGTTCGCGCGCCCCGTACCCAGATCATTATAAAATTTTCTCAATGTTTCAATGGTTTATGAATTCTGGGCTTATATTTTGTTTGTGTAGTTTTCGAAAATTCTGAGTGGTTTTTTATCTCATGCTTTTTCAAGTAAACGACGAAAGTGGTCTGTGCGTTTAACTAATACATCGATACCTAGTAACGGATCAAAACAATCTCTCTGTCCTGTTCAGCGTCGAAGTTCAGATTGGAGTAAGAGAATGAACTTGGCCTGTACAAGCTCTAATAGCCCTACTATCTCTTTCTTTCATTCTTTATTGAAATCATTCAATGGAAACCAAAATTCGAGGTGGGCACTGGTTCGCTTTCGCCAATTGTTACAGTGGGATGTGAATCCAAATGATCTCACTTTCTCTTTACTGATCAAAGCCTGCACTTCGTCTCTTTCTCCTTCTGCTTCTAGTTTAGTAAATGCAGAAGTAGAAGCAGGCCAGATTCAAACCCAATTGGAGAAACGGGGTGTTAACCAATTTATGTATGTTAATACTGCTCTTCTGGATTTGTTTATGAAGGTGGGGTGTATAAAAAATGCACGGAAAGTGTTTGAAGGTATGTCTGATAGAGATGTTGTGTCGTGGAACGCCTTGATTTGTGGGTATTCACGAAATGGGTATTATTTTGATGCGTTGGGACTCTTTGTTAAAATGAACAGAGAGGGTTATAGACCTCGTCAAACAACAATTGTCAGTTTGGCACCATCTTGTGCTTGGTATGAGTTAATTCTTCAAGGAAGATCTGTTCATGGATTAGGAGTAAAGGCTGGCCTTGATTGTGATCCTCAAGTGAAAAACGCTCTCACCTCGATGTATGCTAAATGTGATGATCTGGAAGCATCAGAACTCTTATTTGAAGAAATGGAAGAGAAGAGTGTGGTTTCTTGGAATGCCATGATTGGTGCCTATGGCAAAAATGGTTTCTTAGGCAAGGCTATGCTTCTTTTTAAAAAGATGATAGAGGAAAGTTGCCAAGCCAGTCCAGTGACTATAGTAAGCCTTCTGTCAGCAAATGCTGATCCGGAATCTATACATTGTTATGCTGTCAAAATAGGTGTTGCCAATAATGCCTCTGTGGTTACTTCACTAGTTTGTGTATATGCAAGGCGTGGGAGTACTAACATGGCACAATATCTTTACAAATCATTGCCCCAGAAAAACCAGCTGGTTTCCTTAACTGCAATTATTTCAGGCTTCTCTGAGAAAGGGGATATAGAATCAGTGGTGAAATGTTTTGTTGAAATGCAGCAGTTGGACATGAGACTGGATGCCGTTGCTGTTGTTAGCATTCTTCATGGGATAACAAATCCTTCTCACTTTTCTGTTGGACGTGTTTTTCATGCCTATGGATTAAAGCAAGGGTTAACTGTTGACCATTTAGTTGCTAATGGGCTCATAAGCATGTATTCCAAGTTTGATGAGATAGAAGCTGTCTATTCTTTGTTTTCTGAGATGCATGACAAACAATTGATCACGTGGAATTCAGTGATTTCAGGCTGTGTGCAGGCTGGAAAACCAAGGGATGCCATGGGGTTGTTCTTTCAAATGAATGTCTGTGGACAAAAACCAGATGCCATTACTATCGTTAGTTTATTATCTGGGTGTTGCCAACTTGGATACCTGCAATTTGGGGAGAAACTTCATAATTATGTCTTAAGGAACAATGTGGAAGTGGAAGATTTTGTGGGAACGGCTCTTATAGATATGTACACCAAGTGTGGAAGAATAGAATATGCTGAAAGGGTGTTTAAGAGCATCAAAGATCCATGCTTGGCAACATGGAACTCTATGATATCAGGCTACAGTTTATATGGGCTCGAACATAAAGCTCTCAAATGTTACTGTGAAATGCATGAGCAAGGACCACAACCTGATGACATAACTTTCTTGGGAACTTTAGCAGCATGCACCCATGGGGGACTTGTTCATGAAGGAATAAAGTTCTTCGAAATTATGACGGAAGAGTTTGGGATGGTACCAGGTTTGCAACACTCTGCGTGCATGGTTGGTCTCTTTGGTCGAGCAGGTTTGTTCGAGGAAGCAACCGAATTCATAAAGAATATGGAGCTCAAGCCTGATTCCACTGTGTGGGGAGCTTTGCTAAATGCCTGTTATATTCACCAAGAGGTCAAGCTTGGGGAATGTTTGGCCAAGCAATTACTTTTCTCCGATTACAGAAACAGTGGGTTTTATATATTGATGTCGAATCTTTATGCAGCCGTAGGGAGATGGGATGATGTAGAAAGGGTGAGAGATATGATGAGAGACACCGGAGGGGATGGATGTTCAGGAATTAGTGTTATAGAGGTGACATCCTTTGCAGAAACGAATGAGAACTTATGGTTAGAAAACAGATATCATCTGATTTACAAACCATGCCAGCAATCCTAACTGCTTGCAATTCTTTGAACTCCCAGACCCTCTTAGCCTGATTTAGTAATAAATCAAAAAGAGTTTAACAAATATAAAAAAAATAAATTTAACAAGTATTATAAAAACATTTGTTAAAATTTTATGAATAGAAAATTTATTATATTTAAAAAATATGATAAAATAGAATTTTGATTATGATTCAGTACTTTAACATATAAATTACTATTTTTGACAGAGTATTGTTAAAAAAAATCCAATATTCGGTATGATAGGGTGTCCCCACTCAGGCGTCGGTCCAAATTCCCGGAACCCTGAAACAAGCCGGAAGTAAAAAAACGCAACGATCCGTTTTCAAATTTCGAACTTCGCGCTCTACTCATCTACTACTCCGATCTCATTTTTCAGATTGGGTCTGGGTTCAGTCCTTTACTTTTCATTTCGCATTTCCATCATTCTCTGGTAGGTACGCAGCTACAAACATGGGTGGGTCTCATAGTTTGGAAATTTCTGACTCCGATGAAGAAAATGATAATGAAGAACAGACCGAAGAAGAAGAAAACTATGATGACGCGGAGAAAGGTGAAGGGGAAAAGCGCTATAAATCGTCAGAGCGTGTACCCAGAACCCCATCCTCATCCTCAATCGACGAGGTCGAGGCTAAGCTCAGGGCTTTGAAGTTGAAATACCCATCATCCCAGACCCCAAATCTAAAGAATACGGTTAAGCTTTATATTCATATTGTTGGAAACACTCCAAAGGCTAAATGGGTAACATCTGAAAAACTTACTTCCTACTCTTTTATTAAGACTAGTAGAATCGACGGAGATGATGGAGACAATAATGACGATGAAGATGAAAATGACGAAGGAGATGATTCATGGTGGGTTTTGAAGATTAGTTCGAAAATTCGAGTAAAGGTGGCTGCGGAGATGCAACTGAAAACCCTCGCCGACCAACGTCGTGTTGACTTCGTTGCACAGGGTGTTTGGGCTGTGAAGTTCTTCTCTGAGGAAGATTAGAAGGTTTTTGTCACTAAATATCAGGATTGTTTGTTCGAGAACACGTGCGGCATTGAGGCAACGGAGCAAAACCGACTTAAGATTTATGGAAAGGATTTTATTGGGTGGGTGAAACCAGAAGTTGCTGACGATTCTATGTGGGAAGATGCAGAGGGTAGTTTTCTTAAAAGCCCAGGTTCTGTGACGCCGGTGAGACCAAGCCAAGACTTAAGGGAAGAGTTTGAGGAGGCAGCCAATGGTGGCATACAGAGCTTGGCGTTGGGGGCATTGGACAATAGTTTCTTAGTGGGTGATTCTGGCATTCAGGTTGTCAAGAACTTTTCCCACGGAATCCATGGGAAAGGTGCTTTTGTGAATTTTGATAAGGGTTATCAGAGGGGTGGTTCAAGTTTGGTAGAGTCAACACCAAAAAAAGCTCTTCTTATGAAGGCCGAGACTAATATGCTGCTCATGAGCCCAATGGATGGGCGGAAGCTTCATTCATCTGGGCTTCACCAACTTGATATCGAAACTGGAACAATTGTTACAGAGTGGAAGTTTGAGAAAGATGGGACTGATATTACAATGAGAGATATCACAAATGATAGTAAGGGAGCTCAGCTGGACCCTTCAGGTTCAACATTCTTAGGATTGGATGATAACAGGCTTTGTAGGTGGGATATGCGTGACCGTAAGGGGATGGTCCAGAATCTTGCTACTGCTTGTACCCCTGTCTTGAATTGGAATCAAGGGCATCAATTCTCTAGAGGGACCAACTTTCAGTGCTTTGCCACCAACGGTGATGGCTCAATTGTTGTTTGATCCCTTGATGGGAAGATCCGGTTGTATTCAAACAATTCTATGAGACAGGCAAAAACATCGTTTCCTGGCTTTGGCTCGCCCATTACTCACGTGGACGTTACGTTTGATGGGAAGTGGATCTTGGGTACAACTAATACTTACTTGATCCTTATCTGCACACTCTTTACTGACAAAGATGGGAAAACAAAAACTGGTTTTTCTGGTCGCATGGGAAATAGGATCTCTGCTCCTAGGTTGTTGAAGCTGACTCCCTTAGATTCACATTTGGCTGGGACAAATAACAAGTTCCATAATGCTCAGTTTTCATGGGTGGGTGCAAATTGCTTTTATGATTACTTATGTTATCTTTTGCTTATTAATTTATCTACCTTAGTGATGCTAAGTTTCATACAGAATACTTTTCATATATGTGGGTTTCTTGAAAATTAGGTGTTTGCCGATATAATATACTCCTTATATGTAAACCTTGTTGTGAACATAGTGAGACTTGATATTCATTTATTTGAGAGGGGTGTGGGTGTGTGTTTTTCATTTTTCTGAGCAAGATGAAATGTAATTTTCTATAAATACTAGCTTGAATGCAAGTTCTTTCTCCTGATAGTTTCAAACTGGCATATAAATGTTCAGGTTATTTAACCAATTTAGCACAGCTGCAGATTGTTTCTGTTATTGATAGTTGGGGGTCTAACAATTTTCCTCCTCCATCTGCTAGAAGACACAAAGCTATGTTCAAGTTTGTTAAAAATTCATTGCTTTCTTGTTATTGTCCTAGACTAATGCTTGTTATAGATGTATATTAGTAACTGTTATTCTCACACATTGCCTCTACTATGACCTTGTCAAATGGTGTATTAAACTTCATTTCTAGTTTTTACTTTTGAAGAACTGCTGTTATTCGTTGATAATCTTATTCTTTTTTGAAAATTGTAGTATGTAAGATTGGCCTGTGCTTGGAGAACATTTTCTCTATATATTGAGAAAAAGGAAACTGTTTTTGTGTGTACTGCAAGTTATTAGAACAGTCTGTTGCATCTCAACTTTGCCTTGATAAAAGAGTACTACTAATAACTAGTTTCGAAGTGATATTTCATTTTGTAGAATTTAGAATGGCAATAACTTCTTTACATGATTCCTGTCCGAATAAATGCTGGTTTGTGTTGATCGAAATTGAAACGTTTATATATGTTGTGTGGGTCTGAGTGTTCGACAGAGACTATTAAATGTCAGACCTTTTTCATTTCCACCACTTTTTGTGTTTCTTTCTTCTTAGGGATGGGGGGTTGTTTGGGACCATGGCAAAGCTGAAGAAGCTTGATGGGTATGAAATTCTCACCTATTCTTGGGATTAACTGTTCTCTTTTTCTCTCTTTTTTTTTTCCCTTTGGTTTTCTTTTTGGTTGAAGTTAATGCTGAAATCAGTTAGCAAATATGCAAGGTTTCACCTGGTATTCAGTGATTCTGTCATAGTGAATATATGGCATCTAGGCGCCTTTAATATCAGACTGTTATTTGAAATATATTCCTTTAGTTGGAGACAAGCAATCAAAGGAACTTCCTGCTTTCCTTGGTTAGCTTCTAGTTCTTATTCTTGGAAGCCCTGTTGTTAATATAACATTTCTCTTCCGAAAGTTCTACTAATTGCTTTTTGGTTGAATTGCATATTATTGCCTCAAATTTCACTGTTGTTTTCCCAGTTTTGCTGAAAGAGTCTAAATCCAGATTTCTTGTGTTTTTCATTCCATTATACGTAAAAGAAGTCTTATAATTCCTTCTTGGTTTCTCAGGTTACAGAGAATGGAAAGCAGGAGCGTCATTTAGTAGCCACTGTGGGCAAGTTTAGCGTTATTTGGAACTTCCAGCAGGTGAAGGATGGTTCCCATGAGTGCTATCGTCACCAAGAGGGTCTGAAGAGCTGCTATTGCTACAAGATAGTCCTTAAGGATGACTCAATCGTTGATAGTTGTTTCATGCATGACAAATTTGCAGTCACAGATTCTCCTGAAGCTCCACTGGTGATTGCCACTCCCATGAAAGTCAGCTCATTCAGCATATCCAGTAGGCGGTGAAAACTAGTTGCTGCCCTTTTTTAGTTGAGAGCTTTCCTAGCTTCATTGATGTAGTTTTAGATGCTACCTTAAAAACTTCTTAATTGTATTTCTAGCATGTTGTTTGTTTAGGTTATAATTGGAAGGAAACTCAAATGAAGAATGTCACGTTATAACAGTGCCCTTTCAAACAGTTTTCTGTAATGTAGGTGGTTTGCTGACTTCCAGCAATTTTATTTTATTTTTCCTTTTGCTGGGGTACCCTCATATCAGTCATGTGTAGACATCTATATTATCTACGTTCCAAGGGAATTGCATTAAAAGGATACGTGCTATCCCTTCTCTCCTTTTCTTTTCTTTTTTTTTTGGTTTATCTGAGCGTGTTATACCTTCGTTTTAGGAGGAATAAAAACTAACAGAGAAAATAGTTTGTCGTATAAGTGGAAATTATGAATATGTGTAAGCCTTCTGTAGGAGTTGATAAAGACCGTTGCAGTGGGAAGAAGCTTTCATTTTCAGTAGTTCTTCATCATTCATCATTTCTAGAAAATAAGAACTTTCACGAAACCTTCACTGGGAGTGAGAGACTCGTTCTGTCAATCTGGAACAGAAATTACTCGACATTCTTTGTCAACTGTGGTTCAAGCCCAGCAGCGACCCACATGTCTCCCAGGGCTTGATTCCCTCCTTATCTCAATGGAAAGTGAGGCCCCTTCATTTTCTTTTTGTGTATGCATGATCATTCTACTTTATGTTACTAAGAAACGATAGGTACCTAATAAGCTCGAATCCATAAAAAGTAAATGATAGATTTCTAATATGCACGCACCATACAATTGAATATAACAATTCCAACCTCAAGAACAACTATTCATTTAATTGAGTAGCCCCAAAAGAAAATTTCTTTCATTTGTATCAAGCTTTTACAACAGACGATGTTCATGTCAAAGCCTATACATCACATAATCATTTTATTCTCTCATTTCCCCCAACCAAGCACTGATGACAAACTTTATTAAAGCCCTCACAACAAGCCAGCTGCCTACCACATATAATCCTCGGCAAGAGGAAGTATAATCATATCAACTTACATACAATAATCACCAACATTTACATTTTCAGTAATTTCCGTAAATACATGATTTGGCATCTCTGAGAAAAATGGACTGAATTTGAAAAATAAATAACTGCAACCAAGGTAAAGTGAAGGGTTACGTTGACTTGGTTGGATTTGATTTTCTTCTGGCCAAAAACATCAAAACCCGCGGGACGAGTGACCTCTTCTTTTTCTTTCCAGTCTTTGTTTCAGGGGATGAATCGGTTTCAGTGTTATTTCCATGCACGTAAGCCCTTGTGTTTGATTCATAATGGACAGGAACAGCATTGGATACCTGGTCCATGGGCTTTGATTCCTTGCTTCCCTCAAAACTAGTCCTGGGGCTTCTTATTGGATTTACCACACCTTGACCAGATTCACCAGCCTTCCTTCGTTGCTCATGTTCAGCCCTCCATTTTCTTAACTCCTGTTCTACCCCTAACTTCCCTTCTTTGGCCTTCTCAGCTTTCTCCATTGCAATCTTCAGAGCTTCTTTTCTGGCAGCCACTTCCCGATTCACTTCTTCCAACTTCTCCAAGCTTTTCAACTCAGACTCCTTAACCACCTCAATTTGAGAATTGGCAGCTGCAACCCTCATATTGGCTTGCTCCTCTGCCTCATGGGCTCGTTTACTGAGCTCATAGTACTCCCCTAAAGAAAGTGTGACGCCAGAAGGTGAATCCACATCGGTTGTGCTTCTAGCTGAGGCACTCTCTTGCAATGCTTTAATAGCCGCTATTGCTAACTTCTCTGAAGCCTTAGCAGCCTCTATCTCCTTTTGAGCTGCAAGTAACCGGCTTTCCATTGTACTCGCACCTGCCTTTGCTTGCTCTGCTTCTTCCTTTGCTTTACGTAGCTCTTCTCGAGCTGCTTGAGCCAATGATTTGGCCTCATCAGCTTCTTGTGCTGCTTGCTGTAATTTCTTTGGCAGCTCAACCATCTTCTCCCTGGCTTCTTTCTCCTTCATTTGAACTAGAGCTATTTCTGATCTAGTCTTGTCCAGTTCAGCTTGGAGAGACACAACTGCAACAGAGGCCATTCCTTCTCTTTGCCTAATGGTAGCAAGAGCCGATTTCTCTGCTTCAAGTTCTGATTGTAATGATGTGGCAGCCACCATCAAGCAATTAACCTCAGTTGTTGCTTTCTCTATGTTGAGTTTTACTTCCTCAAGTTCCTTCTTTGCTGAAGCAACTGCCACTTGTATACCACCGTGAGTTTTCTTCTCTAGTTCCTCTAGGTCGCCTTTTGATGTTTCTTCCTGATCACCTTCCTGCTTCAGTTTTGATTCCATATAAGCTGCTAATTCAGCCTTCAAATCTAGCAGAAAAGCAGAAGCCTTGTCCAGCTTTGATTTAAGATCCTTTGCTGACAGAATTTGCTGGTTAAGTCGCTGGAGCTCCTCCTCCACCTGTTTAAGTTCCTTCTCCCAATTGAGTGAATCTTGCTCTTTGGCCATGACTGCTCCTATTCTTTGTTCCTCTGCTTCCAAGTGGACAGCATGTGCAGATTCCAATGACTCTTTTGTGGCAATAAGCTCAATCGTCAGATCTTCCACTGTCTTCTCAACTTCCTTGGATGCAGCAACAGCCTCTTCAGCTTTCTTAAGAGCTATATCCTTTTCTGTCGCCAAAGAAGCATATTCCTTACGAATAGCTTCCAACTCCTCTTTCACGGATTTCAGCTCTGAAACTGCAGCTGTATGCCTGGCTTTAGCCACCTCTAACTGTGCCTTAGCTGCGACACTAGACTCATCAGCAATACCCTGCTCCATCTCTTCCACCCTGAGCTTTGCAAGTTCCGAGTCCTGTTTTGCCTGGCACTCTTCTGTTTGTGCCCTCTCTAGATTAAGTTTCATTTCTTCTATAAGCCTCTTAGCGCTGTCTAGCTCCTCTAGTACTTGTATTTTTGCAACTTCAGCGGCCTTCGATTGTTTCCTGTACTCTGGAATTTCCTCCTGTACTTTCTCAAGTTCTTGTTCTACAAGCCTACGTCTCTGCAAACAGATACAACAGAACAATAAGCTGTTACATTTTGTTTCCCACCCAGGAAAACAATATGTTTGCACTTAAAATCAATGATTTTGATGAATGCAAGCAAGTCAATAAAAAACAACTATTACTCCATTCAGCATTGCAAAGAGATACAAATTTCAATATCAGGATAGGTAGAATAAGCAATACCCAAGAAATAAAAGACATCAATGAAGAAAAAAGAAAAGAATTAGTCATCATAGTGTCCTCTGATACCAAAACCTTCCATTGAAACTACTGAAAAGAACTACCTAATCATCAGTAACAGCTTACAAAATTCTATATCTGAAAACAACTGCCATTTATTTTTAATGGTTTTCTGTAAATAGGAACCACTAAAACACAGGTACCATAAGATCCAATGCAAACAACCATGTAGCATACAAACCTCCACAGTTTGCATTTTATGGGCTTTCCAATCTACAATTCCTCCAAACTTGGAAACAGCTTCTTTGACAGATTCAAAAGGTGCTGCTGTATCAATAAGGCCTCTTTCAGTGTTAGGAGAATATACTGTTGCAGATTCTCCGACAGCAACATCAGCAATATTTGCTCGAGGCAAATCAATCTTAATGGATGGAAGACTATGGGGATCGTACTGAGAATCACTTATCTCCAGATATGAAGCAGAAGCAACAATCCCGTCACTGACATTTGTATTGGCACGATCAATAGTGCTATCATCTTGAGATTGATCCCTGTCAGAGATATCTTGTACATCTCCAGTTTTAGAATCTTCAATTACTGCACCCTGATTGCAAGCTACTGTCACATTATCTGTAGCTTTTGAGATTGAAGCCGGATTATCTGTAGGAAGAAGTTCATCTTGTCCTGAAGTTGGGCCATCAGATGCACCTTCTGGTGTTGGTAACTCAACCCTTGGCAAATGAGCAGATTCCACTTCTCCATTGCTGGTTGGCTTGGTTGGAGCTCCACTCTGAAAATGATCATCTACTAGTCTTATCTCTTCTGAGCTTTTTTTAGGAGATTCTGGGGGTGGCATCACTTCAGCACTTCTTATGGAGGATTCTGAAAGTTTCTTCTCTTCAGTTTTTTTTACATCCTCCATTTCCAAAAAGTAGTTGGAGTGCCACAGGGTTGTCTGAAATCCAAGTTCAAGATACCAAATCAGCAAAAGATGTGTTGAAGATTTCACAAGAAAATACTTCCTCATTCTAAAAACTAATTTAGCTTTTATCACTTTTCATTGAAAATAATTATAAGGTTAAAACTTGAAAATACAAATTCAAGATTTACAAGAAATAATTCCCAAGTGACAACTTTTTCTAACATATAGTATTGAATTATTTCTCTTTCGTTAATATACTCAGCTGCGCAGATCAACGAGCTAAGAGAACTTATAACTAAAAACATTTTCTGCCAAATGATGGAAATAACAATGCGTTTTTGCTGAGACGTCTGATTACAGAATACACGAGCATTGAGCAATCAACATCAAATCCAATGACAAAAGTGAAACGGATTTCTAATCTGCAAAGGATAGACATAGCCCATATAAAGAGCAAAATGAAGAAATCATGAACTAAAGTGGGTTTCAAGTCTCGAGAACTGGATCCTGTCAATAATGATAACAAAGATGATAAACTGGATCATTACAGTAAAAGCTTTAAAGATGTAGGGGATTCGATGATAAACAACAGTAAATCACACAATAGACTGGAGCAAACTTTACTTTATCCCACTCCCTTTGCCTTTTATTTTAGAACCCACAGACACACAGAGTGGGTACGTAATGTGAGATACACCCTCTGCTCTTATTCTTAGGAGGAGCAGCAGCAGTTATTACCACCAAGAAAATGGTTCCAAGAAGATTAGTGCTAATACATTTTTACAATCTAAGTAAGATTTGTGTTATCTGCAGCAAAAAGTACTACATGGAAGCTAAGAATTCAATAAAATTTTGCAACTAAAGTAATTACTTCTTCTGTTCTGCTTGAATTATAACAAGTATCAAGCATCGACTGTTTCCTAGACTTTTCATTCCAAGAAAAATGAACATGTGAGATATGCACAACTGAAATTCATTAAGCCATTACAACAGGCCATGTTACTTTGATCAATTCATTCAGCAAGAAATACAAATTTTCAGCATGTTCTTTAAGGAATGCATGATCTTAACATAAATACCCGTGTATGCATTGGTATATTGTTGCATGCCAATTAACCCATTGAACGGCACAAATAGGACCAGCAGCTGTTAAAGAGCTCTATAAAACATTACGCTCTTTCTATTCATAGACGCGGACAAAATCTACGAAAAAATTGAGTTCAACCATTCAATTATGCAAACCATAACGAGAAATAAACTCAAAAAGAGAGAGGGAGAGAGAGGAGTCTAAAAATTTTCTACAGTTTACTCACATCTTGACACTATGCTGAGGTTTGACATAAACAAATGCACAGAAAACAACATTAATAATACTTTCAATCTTTTAGAAAAATATAAAATCAAAGAAAACTAGATAGAGAAACTTAAAAATGAAATCATAAACTAGGATTTGTTGGTTTATGAAACAGTACTTATGTTTCTTTATATAGAGAAAACAAAGTGGCATATATAAAAAGAATATGGCAGCTTAAGCCTACCTCACCATACTTGCTAAACTAAGGAAAAAGATCAGGTTTTCACATCTTAACAAATGCAGACTTACAGGTCCCAATCCATGTATTTCCAAATTTCCACTTGATAAGACCGAGCTTTGTTTCTCTTCCTATGAAAGTCTAGGCAATCAGACCAAGCATAACTGACATGACAAATAAATCATGACGCCATGCTCCAGAATCCAGATATCCAACCAATCAAAGCTTTTTAACCCAGAAGACAGATAACCTAAAACAATATACCAGGATATCACAGGCTTACAAATTAAAGCCTATGAATAATTTCTTCCCAAAGCTCAGAATACAATTCAAAACTGAAACTTTAAGCTCAATTGAGGGAATTTTAAGCAGCAATTACACATAAATAATAGAAACCAAAGCTGGGTTGCAGTAAATTTGCATCGTTGAATGAGGGAAGGAACATGAAAAAAGGAGAGATGAACTTACCCGGATAAAAATCAGAAACGAAATAGATGATTCAAACTTGGCCAATATTGATGATCTCTGCCAATTCAGGGAAAAAATAATTTGGAAATTAAATTTAGCTTCTTAAATAAATTGGGGTGGGAAATTTGCTGCTAAAATTAGAATAGAGAAAATAACGGAGATGATAAACGTGAGGGAACAAACCTCATTTCACAGCCCAGATCCATCTGTAAGCTCTCTGTTTCTCTCCTTGGATACCAAATATTTGAATATTTTAAATTTTTATATTATATTTCTACTCCTTGTATTTACTATTTAAGTACTTCTCCAGCCAACCAATTCTTCATGACAAAAAGAGAGAAAACCTCCCTCTCTGTGCTTTTCATGAAAAAAACATCATCATAATAATGTTTGTATTGGAATGTTAGAAGACAAAGGTATACATACCACAATCTTAGAGCCAGCCCATCGTGGCCAAAGCTCACCTCACCTCGCGTCGCTATGTGGTCCAGCTTTTGTTTTAATTTTTCTTTCCTGCTTTATTCTTTTTAACTTTCTTTAAATAAAGATGGATCCCATTATAACATAGTTTGATTTTTATGTGCTTCAAATTTAATTTAATCGTGATAAAACTCTGTTAAGAAATTCAGAATTCTAGATAATAAAATTAAAAATATTTTCAAATATTAAATTTAAATTTTTTTAAATTACAACAATTCTTCAAATCTTAGAATCATTTTTTTAAAAAAAAGGCAAGTATAATAAATATGATTTTGAACAATCAATATTAACAAATATTATGTTTATAAAATTTGAACAAGTACTCTAACGTTAAAATTTTATTTGTAAGAAATTAGTAAATAACAAATGGCGCCTATTGCTTAAGAATTGGAAATGAATAATCCATATAATTTATTTTTTTTGCTTAAATATTTATCATATATTAACAGAACAATCCAAAAAACCTGCTTGAAGAACAGCTGGTGAATTACAATCATTTCAGCTGGGCCTTCATGTTTATTTTTCACAGCCCACTTACATAATTACAAGTAATTCTAGGTATCCACTGAAGAACAGCTGGGGAATTACTACACCATCTCCTCCCTGTTGCAAACAATGAAGTGACACCTGAGAATCACCTTCTACTTTAACTTGTGCCTAAGTTTCATTCCTCAGCCAATAAGAAGGCCCAAGATGAAGCCTGCATATCAGTTGTATCAGCTTCACTACAAAGAGTAACAGACTTTTTTTTTTTTGACAAAAAAGCCAAAGCAGTGCCTTGGAAATTTGTGGCAAATATTGTGTATCGGCAAAATATCAATCTTAACCCCAAAGAGAATCCAGATATAATTACGTGAGGACAGCGGAGTAATTTATTCTAAAGGGCGATTAGGTAATTGTAGAAAATTATCCTTAGCACTTGCTTGTGATTATTAATCCTACACCTTGCCCTGATACCCCAGACGGTCCGAAAGTTCAACGCTCCAAACCATTGGCTAAGGAAAATGACCAAAATAGCCCTGTTCTCTAGCCACGAACATTAAATTTTGTCTGCAAAAAACAACTAGTTTTAAGTATATAATACACGCTGTCACTCCAGGATTTATCAATGTTAGAGTCTCATTCTTGAAAATCAATCAATTGATATAAGTAGAAAGACTAATTTTATTTATAAAGATTATGAAGTCATTTAGTCTTAGCAATTTGAGAATTTACACATTGATAATCAAAATTTTTTTGATGATCAATAAAGTCTCTATCATTCTTATATTCTTAGTCTGAATTCTCAGTTTTAAAGAAATCTGAATATTAGGATCATTAATG
Organism: Quillaja saponaria; assembly: GCA_029379385.1. Classification (NCBI taxonomy): domain Eukaryota; kingdom Viridiplantae; phylum Streptophyta; class Magnoliopsida; order Fabales; family Quillajaceae; genus Quillaja; species Quillaja saponaria. Next base: position 26,692,395 of record CM055610.1, read on the forward strand.
GATATAAAATAATTTGGCTTGATTTTAAACCAAACTACTCCTGTGACCAGATTAGATTGAATTCCTCCTTCAAGGGCTTTCATAGGATCATTTAACCTATTGTCATACAAGATTGTTAAAATAGGGGTATCTATTCATTGACGAAATAATGCTTTTATTTCTATATGAATTATCCCTATATGGATATATCTGATTCTAATAAATTTTTTCTTAAGTCTCTTAATTTTATCTAAGTCAAATATGTTTAATTCGACTGATCCTTCTTTTGAGGCTTTAGCAGTAGTATTTCCTGAAAACTGTTCAAAATGTCTAGTACTCCAGAAGTTAAAGTTAGATATCTTATAGATTTCTTCTTTTGTAGGATTTCTTATCCTTAAAGAAGATTCTTCTATTTGCATATCTTCTTTTATTATATCTCTTAATTTCGTAACCTGCTGTTCATAATTAGGGACTTCTTGAAACATAAAAGAAAATTCTGACTCACTATCTGAACTTTCTTCTTCACTATATATTTCATATAAGATAGATTCTTTATCAGAGATTTATTCTCCGTAACAAACTTCTAGTTCATTTTCTTCTAACATTTTTATCATTTTCTTTCCACTTTTTCCTTTGTTAGGACATTGTGGGGCATAATGACCTGATTCATTACAAATGTAACACTTACAACCTTTTCTAGGTTTCCAAATTGTCTGTTTTCTCCTTACATATTTTTTATGTGATTTAAATTTTCTTGGAGATTTTTTCTTCCACTTTTTTCAAGTAAGCCTTTTTGGTTTAGACTTCTTACATCCAAATTCCCAATCAACTTTGAGAAGTCTGGTGTAGTATCTGTCACCTACTTGTTTCTTGACTTGTTTAGTCGCTTTAGCAGTTAGACAATGATCTAAGACTTGCCTAATAGCAAATTTAACTATATTACCCAAGGTATCTTCTCCATTAGTTTTTTCTAAAAGAACTTATATGAATTGTTACACAGTTCATCCCATGGAGGAGGTAACTTGTGAAAATACTGATTAAGCCAAAATTCTGAATTAATAGCATCTAACTTATGATAATATTTTTGAAACTGTTTAGAGAATTTTTCTAATTCCCTAATATCACATAATTTTATTTTAGTCAAAGTATAATTTACTTATGACTTTAGATTTTGAGGATCCATATATCCACAAAATTCTTTATTTATTATATTAACAAATTATTGTAGGATTTTATCAAAACTATTAAAAGTTTAAGTAATCTTTTATTCTGGGCTATTCCTTTTATAGAACTTTCTCATTTCCTAAGAAATTGCAAAGTGTCTCCTTGCAAAGTTCCTGTAGTGAAGTCTAAATTTTTTTCTTTAGACCAAGAGTTTCTATAATTTGTTATGACAATGGACAAGGATTGTGCCCATTCATCTATGGTTTTTTCATAATCTTTTATAGGAATATTCGTTAAATCCAAATATGTCCCATTTACTGCAACATTTTGTTTATTTAAGTCATCTTTTTTAGAGACTGTTGGAATTTCAGAAGTTGAGGATTTTCTATATTCTTCTTCTTTTAATTCATCTATCTCTTTCTGAGAATAGATTTTGGTTTCAGAATCTAAATTTAAATGATCTAGTTCTTCTACCTTTCTTTTTCCTTTCATTTCATATTTGGTTGAAAATATTTTCTCATCTTCAGAGGTATCTGAACTATCATCACTTATTGTGATTATATTTTCAGATGTGAATGATTCTGGACTAGAATCACTTTCATCATCAGAAACATTTAATAATATTTAATAATTATTTTACTTCATTAAATGTTCGTTCTGAACAAATAAATCTTGCATCATGCTTACTAATTTGTTTCTTTCTGTTATATCAGATTCTTTGATAAATCTGATATAACTTCTGATATAACGACTTTTCCAATATTCTATAATTTCTTTTATAACTTCAAACTCTTGTTTAGAGTTTTTCTTAGGGTTTGTCTGTTCTTTTAAAGTACAGATTTATGTTTCATAATATAACCTATGAATTTCATGATCTTGCTGAACATGAATAGGAGTTTCATTTATACTTTCTAATATTTTTTATTATTTTTTGTTAATTTTTTCAAAATTAAACAGAGTTAAGTCTATTAAAGAGTTCAATACTCTACTTATACTATTAATTGATTTTTCTTTTGTAACATCTATATGAAGACTATGATCATAAAGTTTTTCTTTGTGATCATCCCCTACTACGCACTTAACTTGTTCCATTCTGGACAGATTATGGTTCCTAAGACCTCCTAGGGATTCACAGTTTCACTTCAACTATAGGGTACACAATAGCCTATCTACGGCCAACAACACCCAAACAGAAGTTACTAATCCCAAAGCATATAGGATTTTAACCAGCCAGATATGAAAAACAATAAGTAGTAATAGAAGATAGAGACAAGTAAAACTTACAGAAATAGCTTCACACTTTTATTACAGAATAGTAATCGTCACTGGTACAAGCTACTGGTACAAACTACCTCAAGCTCTGTTGTTTACAAAGGTCTGATACCATTTACCAAACTAGCTACGGAATCAAGGATTTTTATAGGAGAGAGATAAGGTGTATACAAGATGGTGAGGGAGAGAAGTATTAAAACAGAGAAAATATGAAATTCTAAGATACCTTACAAAGCCTAAGCATCTTCCTATTTAAAGAAAATTTTCTTACATACATCACTATTATATTCGGTAAAGAGATAAAAATGAATCTCCTTTAATTGCTGTAAAGAAGATTACTTTTGCTAAAGGTAGATATGCATTATCTTCTTTAGTTGAGGTGTCCCTTTTGAAAGTGACTTGTCATCTGCCTGTCTTTTTCAGATAGAGACTTGCCATCTTTATTTTGTTGGGATGCTGACTCATCAACTTTCTGTCTTTTTCAGAAAACGACTACTCAGCTTTCGGTGGTGGATATGTCATTGTCATGGTTCCATCATATTGTTAATGTTATGTTCTGTAACACTGTCATACGTTTCGGCATCATCACTCCTGCTACAAGCACTGTTTGCTCTGTTTGTAAGATTGTATTCCATCTCTGCATCAGTAATAAGATCTTCAGAGCCTTCTACCTCGAAGAGTTTTATTTTTCTTAGAATTTGATCACAAAGATCTATATGTTCTCTGGATCTGTTGTACTGGACTGGTAAGGTTGTAGTAAAAATTCTTTTTCCATCTAAGATTTTAAAGAAATCTTCACTTAATATAAAATCTGTCTTTCTGACAAGCTGGCTGAGACATTTAACATAGTATTGATCTCCAGATATTGTCTGTCTGACTAGGAGATTCTGATCATCTTCTGAAAGATCAAAATCAGAATCTAAGGTCTTGCTTATATCAAAGATCTGGAAAGATTGATAGAATTTTTCTCTCTGAAAATATCCCATCATACTGGTTATAGAAAGAGTAAACATAGATCTTGACTCGTCTTCCATGATGGAGTAAAGGATCATGGTTTTGAGAAAAGAACTTAGTCCTGAAAGTTTTTTAAATTTATCTTTTTCTAGGATAATGGTTCCAACGAATCTCATCTCAACGCTTTCTATATCAAGACTTTCATAAGAACTAAAAGATAATTTTGAAATATTAATGTTCCAATAATCAGAAGGAATATGAATATTAAAGGAAAATTGTTCTAATTTTTTCATTAATTTGAAATAATGAGCATTGTCTATGCTACTGGTAATTTTGAAAGATAACTCTGTTATGAGAATCATCTTAGATTTTTCATAGAGACTAATTCTCTTGACTTTTTGAAATATTGGATCATCGTCTGTTTGACTTCTCAATAATTCGGATAGTTCAAGAATAATGTTAATATGTTCAAAATTAACATCTTTGTCCCAATTAACTTCTTTTAGCACATTTTTTTAGTGAGAGTTTTAAAGTTCTTGAAGATATTAGCTTGATTAATTAATTCTTCTGCAAGCTTTTCCATGTATTTTCTGAAAACTGATTTTTTTTCTCAAGAATATGAGATTTCCATACTCCATTTAACAGTTCATATAGATTTTCTGGTAAGCCTGGGTTAAAGAAATCTGAAACTTGTTTAGCTTTTTCTTTCTTTTCTTGAATGACTATTTTTTCTACATTCTTCACTGTTTGTGAATAGGTCATGGGTTGACTCAATGGGTTTTGTGAGTACTGTATGTATTGAGGAGGTTGATATGGTATTGGTTGAGGTGGTTGAATGTATAGTGGTCTACTATACATAGAATGAGGATTGTACCTGAAATATGCTGGCTGCATAATTTCATTGACAGGGATATTTTGTCTGTTTGTGAACTGTCATTGTCTAGGATTTCTGTTAGCACTTGAGGATTGTCCTAGTTTAGGATTGATCCTTGCCTTTGGCTTAACAGCTATCAATTCGCCTGTTGATTCGAATAAAGGCTTTTTTTCTTTATCCTTTTTCTGGCTCATGCCTGCTTAGGAAATCTACAAGAAAATTTTTGTTACCTTTAATATGTTCTATATCAAAAGAATATTGACAAATGTAATTATACCATCGAATCCTTCTTGGATTTTCCTCTCCTTTTCTTGATTTTAGAAAATTCTTTATTGATTGATTATCAGTACGGATGAGAAATTTTTCTGGTGCAAGAAAAATATGAAATCTCTTTATACCATTTTTTTATAGCTAAGAGTTCTTTTTCGTAAATAATATAATTAATTTTATTGGGCTTAAACTTTCCTGAATTATAGCCACAAATTTTTTCTTCTTTGTTTACCATAGTTTTTAGTACTGCACCCCAGTGTTCTTCACTAGCATCAGTTTTCAATATTAATTTATCTTTTTGTTTAGAAAAATAAACTGGAGGGAGATTATTTATCTCTTTCTTTATTGGCTTAACTAGTAAAGAATCTTTTTCTTCCCAAAAGAATTGTTTATTCTTTTTGAGTTTTTCTAATAAAGGTTTTTCCTTTTTGGATAAATCTTTTATAAAGTTTCTACCATAATTTAATATTCCTAAAAAACTCTGTAGTTATTTTTTATCTACAATGTTATTAGGAAAATCTTTGATTTTTACAAGAATATGATCCTGTAATTTAATTCCTTTAGGACTTAGTCTTAATCCTAAGGATTCTATTTCTTGTTTTTCTATTTCTATATTTTTTGGACTCAAGATAATTTCATTGTTTATGAAAATATCTCTAACCTTTTCTAAATGAGTTATATGTTCTTTTTCTATTTTAGAAAAGACAAGAACATCATCTATGTAGACCAGACAAAAATCTTTAATATCTTTAAAGAGATTGTTCATCCATCTTTGAAATATTTGTGGAGCATTACATAAACCAAAGGGCATAACGGTCCATTGGTAATTTGCATATGGAGCACTAAAAGCTGTCAATGGCTTTGATTCTTCTGTTAGCTTTATCTGCCAAAAACCTGATTTACAATCAAATTTACTAAAATATTTAGCATGTCTAGTTTGATTAACAAGAACATCTATTCTAGGAATAAAATAACCATCAAATTCAAGATTTTGATTTAATCTCTTGTAGTTGATGACCATCCTAGCTTTTCCTCTTTTTATTTCAGAGTGATTTCTTACCATAAAAGCTGGACTAAAGTGAGGACTAGTAGTTAACTCTATTAATCCTTTTCCTAATAGTTCTTTTATTTGAATCTCAAATTCGTCTATGTCTTGTTTAGTATAGACCATAGGTTTAACTCTAATTATTTTATTGGGATCACTTAGTCTTAGATTGCAATATCTAGGATTTCGTTCCCATAGTTTTAAAAGATTTTCACTAAAATTTAGTTCTAACTGTCTGTATAACCAATGTGAAATTTCTAAAGTTTGAATTTCTTCTTTCTTCTTAAAAGGCTCAAATCCCTTATCACATCTATACTTATGTTCTACAAGTATAGGTATAAATATTCTAGAATTATTCATAGATAATTCTAAGTTATTATTACCTAGTTTTAAAGAAAAATATTTCTGCAAGAAATTATTTCCTAGCAACGTATCACCATGCATTAAAGGAAAGCATAATATTTTTGGAATAAGAAATTTTTTATTTCCTAACCATATTGGTATATTTTTAGCTTTGTATTCGATAACAGTTTCTCTGCCATCTATTCCTTTTGCTAAAATAAGATGCTTCATTATTACCCATTTTTCTATAGGCAAAGCATTTACTCTATAAGTACTTGTTCTAGCACCTGTATCAATCAAAACATCTAATTGATATGTTTTATATCCTGAGAAATTAAAATTACCCAAAACATAATTATATTTCTTTTTATTTTGATGAGAAAAAATGATGTCTTCATTTTCTCCAATTAGTAACTGAGATACAATTATAGTATTAAGTTCATCATTTCTTGAAGAACTATTTGATCCTGGAAGTATAGGAAAATTATCAGTAGAATTTATTATTCTTTGATTATTTTCCATACTGATTTCTTCAGAGAATTCATCTTCTTGATTTTCTCTTTCACTTTGACTTCTAAAACCTTTATTAGGAATTAATCTAGGTTGACTATTACTAAAGGATCTTCTATCCCTGAAGTAGAGATTACTTCCTGAGGCTTGGAACTCAATAGGTTGAATATTCTTTTGTTCCCTATTTTCAGTCAAATCTGTAATTAACCAATCAGAAGGTATTTCTAGATCCTTCCAATTTATTAATCGTGGTTGAATTTCTGAATCAAATCCACGTAGCTCAAATATTTCTACAAACCTTTTATCAACTTTTCTAGTTGATGTTTGAGGCAAATTGGTTAACTTATAGATAGACTAACCCTAACCCTAACCCTCACCCTAAACCCAACAAAATAAAGATGGCAAGTCTCTATCTGAAAAAAACAGACAGATGACAAGTCACTTTCAAAAGGGACACCTCAGCTAAAGAAGATAATGCATATCTACCTTTAGCAAAAGTAATCTTCTTTACAGCAATTAAAAGAGATTCCTTCTTATCTCTTTACCGAATATGATAGTGATGTATGTAAAAAAAATTTCTTTAAATAGGAAGATGCTTAGGCTTTGTAAGGTATCTTAGAATTTCATATTTTCTCTGTTTTAATACTTCTCTCCCTCACCATCTTGTATACACCTTATCTCTCTCCTGTAAAAATCCTTGATATCGTCATTGATATTGAAAATTTAGACCAGCAAGGAGTGAAAAATTCAAGTAGCTTTACTTCTGGTGCAAGCAATGGGGACATATTGTATAATTATGACACCGTCCCTAATAGTGAAGAAGATGAAGATATGAAATAAATGGCCGAAATGGTCACAGATATTGGATTTACAGTAATTGACAATGAATTGAAGCGATGATGGGTTACATTGCTTCTTAATTAATTAATCAATGCCAATGAGTTGTTATTGTTACTATAATCTTACTTCTACACATGAGCTCAAAGTAAAGAGCTCTAATTTGTAATAACTAGCATGGGACTTGGGAGTTGAAAAAGAATAAAAGGTGACCGTAGCTTTGAGGCATATAACTTGTACTCTCTTTCTCAATTTTATGGTGTTCAAGTCTAGCTAGCTCTGTACTAGCTTTGTATTGTACTGTCCAATTGGTATATATATATATAGACATTTTGAGAAAATATTTTTTAATTTTTAGTTAGCGATCATGTCACGCTATCCAAATTGTTGATGTTGAAACATAAATATTAGACTATGTTTATGACATGACTGTTTAGTCAAAAATCTGTCCATATTCATAATAAATTATCATGTTTAATTTTCGTAATTTCATCCCTCTAAAATCAACTCTAAGTGAGAAACAATTCTACCTACAACGAAAATGGAATACTTGTTTGCTTAATTTGACATCACATGACTAAAATTGTTCATCTCTAATATGAGGGATCGTTTTCAGAATATTTGGGAAAGTAAAAGGGCATGCATCTATTTATATATATCGCCTCCATTGCCAAAGTAACCTTTTAAAAACAAAAAAGATTCCTATTCAACTTTAATAATATCTTCGGAAATATTGATCAATGGCTATGCTATTTGATTGGCCATATGCTTTCTCTTTATTTAGCTACTTTGATCATGGAGAAGTTACCCATCTTTTCTAAAATATATTCGTTCAAAAAGATCAATTAACAAGGATAATTTAAAATAAGGGTATTTATTCATTAATTTTACTTTATGATTTATATAATGGTCCAGTAACTTGCTACGCAATTATGATGAAGTGCCAATAAAATATATACAATTAAATATCTAGTATTAGAATTTAATCCAAGTCTCGTTAACTATTGGTAAAAGAGCACATCTGATTAAAATTAAATATATTGAACTAATTTAGCTCTTTCTTATAGAATTAGAGAATTCATGAAAAAATATTTTTTTTAATTATATCGTGCAAGCTTTCAAATTAATTATCTCCATAAAGCAAATGTCTCAAATACTGCATTCTTTCATTCATATTGGCCATCCCATCAATAATATGTGATAAATATGCTTTGCAAGCCCAAAAGTGTGAAAGATTCTTGGAACGGATCATATTCTTATCCATTCACCCAAACCAATCTTAAAACGTGTGGTAAAAGCTTGGAAATAATTTCAAGCCAAATGGATATTGATTAGGAGAGAGAGAGAGAGATGAGTCATGGTACTAATTAATGTAGTCACTCTCTATATAGAGTCCTCTGCTGTGGCACTCATTCTAGTCATCGATTGAGCCGAAAGGAAAAACCTTGTAAAACAAGCAAACCTCCATAGTTGAGAAAATGCCACTTTTTACGTTCAAGCACCCAGAATTTGTCAACGAAGGGCGAGTTAGGGAAGTTCTTAAAAAAGTAGACATCGACCATGACGGTAACCTGAACAAGAAAGAACTGCAGGAGGCTGCCCGACAACTTGGGGCTTTTAACGGTGCATGGAGAGCCTTTCGTGCTATCAACCATGCTGATGCCAATAACGATGGACTCATCTCTGGGGAAGAACAAGAGGAGCTTGTCAAATATCTTCTTTCTAAGTACAAGACTTAATAATAATTACAACAACTAGTTAGCGAGGGTTTTAATTATAATTCTGAACCCTGCTTACCCTTAAATATTACAGTGTAAATAAGGTACCGTTTGTGCAACTGTATGTTGGCACAGGAAGCAAGCCAGTCTCTTTTTCTTTTCTTTGTTTGGCTTCTACGTTAGCAAGTGTGTTGTACTCTTAGATCTTTCTTGTTAAGTTAAGAAGTGTTCTATATGAATAACGTTTTGTGCACGTATAGTTTCCTTAATTCTTATCATTGGATAGTGATATTGTAGGTTTGATTCTTAACCAAAAAGAAAATAGCTTTCCCATGCATCATAGATCTAACTAACTTATACAGCAAGAAAAAGTTTCTTTCTACTAGCTAGCAATCTTGTAGCTCCAAATTACTTGCATTAGTATTTTTACAATTAACTAAAAACCTATGGTTTCTAGGCCTGGATTCTATAATATGTTCGTTGAGCTTTCAGCTATTTGTTTTGGTTTGGAGATTGATTGGGATAGCTAGGGGTTTTAGACAAGTTCTGCTAATTGTATCTGATTTTTTTTTTTAAGGCCATTGGGGCAGATCCACTTCATATAAGTACATTTCCCACCAACTTCTTAAAATATGGATACTTATAAGATAATTATTAAATATTCTTGCTAAAATATTAATGGAATAGTTGTAAATAAATTGACAAAGCAAACGGAAGTATATACAAGCCAAGGTCAACTAGTATATAAGTACATAAAATGACAAAGCTTGCGATTAACATAAAAACAAGTTTGAAAGATGCAATTAATTAATATAAATAGAATTAAAATAATTGAGGGAGCCTTTTAAAGGGTTGGCAATGGTAAAAAAATGAAACTTTTTTCATTGTTCGAAGCCCCTTGGGCCTTGAAAGACAGATGGACAGAAAAATGTCTTAATGCCATAATGGATGGCTTGTATTTAATTCAGACCAAAAAGATCGTTAGACATTGAGTTGTAAGTAAACTAATATGGACACACTTGTCCATTATATACATATATATTTTTTTAAATCGTCAATGAAAATCATATAGATAATTAACAATATAATTTATAATTAGTTTTGTATACCACAAAAACTAGGTAAAAGTATGAAAAAAAATTATGATAGAATAGTCTAACTGAAAAGCTGAATCGTTGTTAAACTTTATTACTACGCAACTTTCTTTTTAGAATCTACTAACTTAATTCAATAGTTAGTTAATGCCAACGATGTGTTGTTATTGGTACTATAAGCTTACTTCTACATATGATCAGCTCAAAGCAAAGAGCTTTAATTTGTAATAACTGCCATGTGACTTGGGAGTGCAGGGAACAAAAAGAATCAAAGGTGACAGCTTTGAGGCATATCTTTGATAGTTTAAGGCATATAATTTTGTACTCTGTTTCTCAATTTTATGGTGTTGATCAAGTCTAGCTAGCTCTGTGTTGTACTCGTTCAATTGGTATATATATATATATATATATATAGAGTCATTTAGGGCCAATATTTTTTATTTTTTACTTTAGCGATCATATGATACTTGGGTTAATTTTACAATATATTTACATGACTAAGATTCTACATGACAAATATGAGGGATAATTTTCAGATTATTTAGGAAAGCATATATCTCCCATCATTACCAAAGCAACTTTCAAAAAAGAAAAGAAGATTCATATTCAACTTTAATAGTCTCTAAGGAATATTTCACCTTAATGACTAATTGACCCTATCATAACAAGAGGATATTGTTCAATGGCTATGCTATGACTGTGATTATCAACTTGGCAATATGCCAATATGCCAACATGCCAACATGCCAACATGCTTTCTCTTTATTAGTTATAGCTCCATTGATCATGGAGAAGCTATCCATCTTTTCTTTTTTTCTCTTTGAGAAGGAAGTTATCCATCTTTTCAAAGATATATTTGTTCAAAAAGATCAACTAAAAAGAAAAATTCAATATAAGAGACATTTATTCCGTATTAATTTTACTTTATGATCTATATAATGATCCAGCAATTAGTTATGCAATTATGATAAAGTGGCAACAACATATATACAATCAAATATCTAATATTAGAATTTGATCCGACTCTCGTTACCTATTAGTAAAAAAGGACATCTAATTAAGATTAAATATATTTGACTAATTTATCTCTATCATATGATTAATGACAAATCTTTTACATAGAATTAGAAAATTTAAGTATTATTATTTTTTTAATTATATCGTGTAACCTTCCAAATTAATTATCTTCATAATGCAAAAGTCACAAATACCAGTATATTTCATTCATATCAACCATCCCATCAAAAACGAATATATATATATATTCAATTTATGTGATAAATAAGCATTTCAAGCCCAAAAGGGTGAAAGAAACTTGGAACGGATCATATTCTTATCTATTCACCCAAACCAATCTTAAAACGTGTAGTAAAAGCTTGGAAATAATTTCAAGCCACATGGAAATTGATTAAGAGAAAATGGAATTATCATAAGCAATTCAATGTTAGGTAGGCATCTAATATGAAGTAGAGAGAGATGACTCACAACTCATAGAACTAATTAATGTAGGATTCACTCTCTACATATAGCCCTTTGTTGTGGCACTCTTTCTAGTCATCGATTGAGCCAGAAGAAAAAACCTTGTATAACAGGCAAACCTCCATAGTTGAGAAAATGCCACATTTCAATCATTTCATACACAAGTCTGTCCCAGACTTTATCGACGAAGCGCGAGTTAGGGATGTTCTTAAAAAAGTGGACGTCAACCGTGACGGTAAACTGGACAAGAAAGAACTGAGAGAGGCTGCCCGACAACTTGGTGCTCTTAACGGTGCATGGAGAGCCTTTCGTGCTCTCAAGCATGCTGATGCCAATAACGATGGACTCATCTCTGAGGAAGAACAAGAGGAGCTTGTCAAATATCTTCTTACTAAATACAAGACTACTTAATTAATAATAATTACAACAACTATCTAGCTAGAGTTTTATTTATAATTCTGAACCCTGCCTGCCCTTAATTACAGTATCAATAAGGTACCAATTGTGCAACCGTGTGTTAGCACAGGAGGCAAGTCAGTTTCTCTTTCTTTTCTTTTTTTGGCTTCTAGGTTAGAAGTAGGTTAAGAAGTGTGTTGTACACTTGGATCTTTTTTCGTTAAGAAGTGTTCTACATGAATAAAGTTTTGTTCATATATAGTTTCCTTAATTCTTATCCTTGGATAGTGATAGTATAGGTTTCATTCTTGTAAACCAAAAAGAAAATAGCTTTCCCACATCATCGATATATCTAACCTATACAGCAAGAAAAAGTTTCTTTCTACCAGCTAAAACTCTTGCTCCAAATTACTTGCATTAGTATTTTTACAATTAACTGAAACAGATAGTTTTCTAGGCCTGGATTCTATAATATGTTAGCTGAGCTTTCAGCTATTTGTTTTGGTTTGGAGATTGCTTGGGATAGCCAGAGTTCTGCTAATTGTATATGATTTTGTTTTTTGTTTTTGAGGCCATAGGGACAGAAATTTTGTCATTCTCTTCATCTCTTATCCATGAAGAAGTTCTTATTGAGTTGAGCAAATCTTAATCATTAGTCAAAGAAAAGAAGCTTAATTTTTCTAAGGATCATTAAGAAATTCTTTTTCGAACAAGCACATGTAAATGAATCATTCAACAAAAATAGATCCTCGTAGGAGTAATTTAGGACATTAAATGCATACACACCAATAATTTCTCATGAAAGATCTTTGTTGAATCATTATTGACGAGTGTTGACTTAAATGTCCAAAATCAAATTCTATTTCTGGTTTTTTTGAAGGTTTGCTCTTTCACCATAGTAATATTAAAGTATTAATTTAATTTTTCCTTGATATGCACATGCATCAAACTGCTAGGGTTGGAAAAAGTTGTTATAATTTATAATCTAATGGTTATAATCTTTACTCTCAAGATTTTTTATAATCTTTACTTGGGGAAAAGATTAACTCACGAGACATGTAATTAAAACTTGTTTCTATGGCATCAACTTTTTTATAGGTGGAAGGGAATGGTACCGACAGCTTGTGAAAGTAAAAATGAAATTCGATTAATGGTAACAACTTTCTCTAAGAGGCTTGGCCGTATTAAGAAAGCATAAGATGCGCTCCTCAGAATGACGGCCTTAAATAAATTATTCAACCATGTTCACAAAAAGGTTGAAATTTTGGAACTTGACACTAGACATGTCTAGATGTGTTGATTAAAAAACCAATTTGATCAAAAGATGCTTCAATCTTTTACTTATTTACAGATTACTGATTTCTTTTCCTTTCGGTTCCAAAATGTAAATTATATTCTAAATTAAATTAATATATAACAACCAAGTTTAGCTAAATGTTAGTGGGCATGAGAAATAAGTATAACTAGGGTGCTGAGCTCATGAGTCTAAACCTAATTTCAGCTTTCTCTTACAAGCTCTTCAAAGTTTTTAAAAAAAAACTTAAAAATTTTAATGTCAAGGAGAGTCAAACTCATAATCTATTCAAAAGTAAATTAAGTAACTTACTCATTAAATCAAATAATAATTAATGTTATATTATATATATATATATAAATTATATTAAATATATTAAATGAGGAAAGCTTACCAGTTAAATTTTGAACAAATTAAATTCTGCTTGTTGTATTGAACGAGCTTAAAACTAAATTACCAGTTTTTCTCAATCCAAACCCTTTAATGAGGAGCTAAGTAACAAGCTTGCTACTTAGCTCATTTCCACCCTTCGTAATAACACTCCACCCTTAAGAATAACACTCCAAGCAAGGATCCCAAGACTAGCTAGAGTCCTAATAGACATCAATTGATTAGATATTTTAGATTTGATGTCTTTCAATTAAAAATTGGAGATCGAATTCTGTTTTTATTTAAAACAAAAGGAATTTATGAAAAACAAGAGATGTCTTCTGCGGACAAAAAAAAATGTTGACAAGACATGAGTTGACTATTTGGTGAGAACTAACTTGGTAGCATATATACCATTGAAAGTAGAGTAGAGCTACTGTTTGTTCTCATGCAACAAACTGCTGGATGCATGACTAGTACATTACTTCTTTCTCTTAGTTTAGGAAGGACTCAATAAACATATCTATACTGCATGTTTATCATACTTGAAATGTGCTTTCTAATCATATAAATACGTGAAGCCTTCTAATCATATCTTTACTGCATGTTTATCATACTTGAAATGTGCTTTCTAATCATATAAATACGTGAAGCCTTCCAAATTCTTGGCATTGCATTGAAATCAAGAGGGAGAAACAAGAAATCCTAGGAAGAACCACCAACCACTCCACATTTTATATCGCGCTTAAAAATCGTAGCGTCACTAGTGTTGGGAAGCGTGTGATGACCATGGCAGAGTTCAAACGGTGGTTGAACGAATTTGATGCTAACAAAGACGGCCAGATTAGCAAATATGAACTACCGGAGGCTGGTTTGGGATGTGGAAGAGCCGCCGTGATATAAGGTCTGCTGATGCCAACGGCAATGGTTTCATTGATGATGATGAATTGAATAACCTTGTGGAGTTTACTGAGAAGCATCTGGGTGTAAGAATTGTTCAGTTTTGAAAACTCACCCCTGTATCTTGTGTATGCAATTAACAACTCTAACTATTTATATAGAGCTCTGAAATAAAAGAAAATATGTGCTAATTGACCCTTGTTAGAGTTTTCGAAGCGATACAGCTAGTCACATCTATCAGGGAGCGAGTTTCTCACTTCTCCATGCTATCTTTAATTCATTTTTTACAAAATATTTTTTATTCCATTATTTCTTAGTCTTTTAAAGCACAATCCTTTTAACCAAAAAAACTAACAGAAAAATTATACATTAACGTTTGTAATTATCTGCCTACTTCCCCTAATGAATTGTTACAGAGCTCAGTGTTCTTGAGATCGTGTGAAGAAACTATACAAATCAAAGGGACCTGATTTCAGTGCATGAATCAGGGAAATCAACTGCTTTTCAAGCAGGATACGGGAAAAAAAATGTATCCTGCTCTTATTGTATAAATCTACTATCTATCACTTACATTTACCCATCACTGATCAATCAATCAAGCCAGCAGATACAAGGAAAAAAGTGGAACAGTTGCCGTCAGCCTCAGTCCCATATGACCTGTGGTGAATTGTCACAAATGAGTTTGTGAATACACAAACTCCTAGTGTTTTAACCAAGGGAATGAGGAATTCACTTAGAACTCAATTTGGTTATAGAATATTTACCTTGACAGATTTAAACAGATACAAATTGAATACACCATAGGTTCCGGGCATAGATGCAGAGCTGAGAATGGATTTTACCTCAAAAATGATATAGATGAAGCACATCCGGAACCCCTCAAAAATCAAAATGGCCAAAGTAATAAATGCTGCACGGCCTCTTTCAAATATCTATAACAGGGTCTGGTAACTTCCAGTAATTCCATGAATTGAAATCCTCCTGTAACCAATTATCAGACAAAAAATTGAGCACCACCATGGCAAAAACCAATAATATCTGACATTTTGGAAGATTTAGTACCATACGGAGATATGTTATGACCTGGGTCCTGCTGTTCAAATTCAATTTCAATACTGATCATATGAAGAATAAGATTTAGGAAAACAATAGACTAGAATTAATTTTCACACAAGACATGTACAGCAAACTCAGGTCAGTTGCCTTCACAACCACCATGCTCAAGGTCAGATCCCAAGTTGAAGGGAGAGGTAAATAGGAGGAGCACAAACAAATATATAAAAAAATCTCCCCCGACTGGGTGGGAGGGGGTGTTCTAAGGAAAGAAACATAAAAAACTTCCAGAACTAAACCTGCTCAAATGTGTTCGTGGGGGGAAACATCCCATTCACGAGAGTATGAAGAGAAGTATATGATTTTGTGTCAAGGCGGCGGTTCACAGAAATCTCACCCTGCAAAACTTCAACATGAGAAAGGAAGTTTGGCAGTAACAATTTAGAGGCTTTCATCTTACGTCTTCCTTTTTAATACTCCTACTGATTACTTCCGTAATTTATGAAGAATTTGGTTACCTTGGGATTAATAATGAAGATCTTTCCCTTCGGGATTCCAACCTTAAGATAGCTGATTTCATCGGTATCTCTGTTTCCAAAACCAGCATAAAATGGATTGCAATCGGATGGAAAGAGAGCCTTGATATCCTGGAGAAGAGAGGAAAAAAAAAAAATGCACCATAGCTATCTTAGCAGAACCATTTGTAGCCTTCAAGGGCAATAATACAGATGCCATTTTGACAGTAGGGCAGATAATAATGATCGACATAGAAACATAATATATTACTAAGGTGCAAACAACATAGGTTTCATTTATCCTTGGGAACAATATAACAACTCTTTTTTTGTTGCTAAAAGGGGATAATTTAACAGATGATGCATAGAGTGTATCATTGGTTTCTTATATATAATATAACATAAGTGAGAGCCTGAGAGGTACTTCTGAATACCCTCACTTTCTCTTCTTTTTTTCCTAATTTTGTTATGCAACAAACCATGCTGTGTTTTTGAAATATTATGAATTTCCTGCAGCATACAAGCAACTTATTAGAATAATGTTTAGTACTTTACCTGATGTTAGATTAACATCAGGCAAAGCAATCCCTCCTCTTGAGCCAATGATCTTTACCATTTACGAAAAAGCAATAAGGCTTCTTACTATTCAAAATGAACATTCGAGAATCCAAAAGCATTGATCAGCACCAAATGAATTAATAACACCCCAAAATGGTTGAATTTTTTTAATCTATCCCAACTTTAATAAGCAACAGTAGGAACTAACCTCTAAGCATGCAATCTTGAACTCGTGAGGAGCCCTCCTAATAACTGGAAATGGAAAAGAGAGAGGAAGTCTTAGTATAAAATTAGAAGGGAAAAACAACCAAAAAGTTCCACAGGTTAAGGCTTTAAGCCTTTTAATGAGCTATATTTGTATATTAAACACTCAATTGAACTGATGTTACTAGTCTGATACAGATTGAGTAGGTTCCAAATCCGTTTTTGCACAGAACCATATACCTTTTCCATTAGGATTTTGAGTTGCCTAACATGATTGTGTAGACCATGGTAAAGACAAAGTTAATTTATACTCCGGTAATACAAAAAACCAAACAGTTAAGACTACTACTGAGATAAAATCACTGACATTAAGATCCAAAAAATAGTATGCAATGCTTAAAGAGGCTTGAAATGTGTAGGCTAGGAAACAACATCTTGGGAAATTTTGTCACCACCTTTCCCTTTCCTGTCGCCTTATCTGTAACACCCTTATTCTATAATTCAACAAGAACAATTCTGTGTCCAAGTTATAAATAATGCAGTTTACAGCTATATTATCAAGATTACAACTCCAGTAAACCAAGAGGACACATTAGATGCATGAACTACTTGTAAATTTCTGAATTTTCTGTTTCTTTCTTTTGGTCAAAGTACAGCACTTACCTTCACGATAAAGAGAAGGAAAAAGTCCATCAGGGGAAATAACTACAGGACCATCAGGTAACGCTTTCCCGTCCTGCATGTAGAAAGACAATGACAGGACTTTAATAACTTTTCAATTTTATCAGTTTTGACATTTAAGCTTCACGTCTCAATTGGTCTCGTACATCACCTGCTTAAGGTTGAATAGGAATTGTCTGGTGTTGTAAGCCTGAGAAATTGCACGAGCACTGAGAAAAAGCAACTGGTACCCATTTTCCTGCAATATGTGAAAAAGGAAATAAGAAAGGTCACAAAAGATACAAATTACAACTTTGAGGACTTAGTAGATAAGGCCACCAACTATGCTGCATTAAGCACCCTGGCTGTAAATATTTGCCTCATGATTCATATGCAGTAAGGGATCAACAGTTATTTGAAATATAAGCCTCTCTCGACTAGAGAACAATCGAAAATTCTAATCAGACAGATGAGATAAACAAACCTTGACAGCTGAGAATAAATGTGCAACGCCTGTTTGTGACCAGTCAATTCCAACCAAAGGCATGAACTGACCTAGGACATCTGACCTGTAAGAACAAGAAGCAGGCGGAATCAGTAATGTAAATGAAAAACTCAAACTGTACAAAAGTGAATTCCAGAGAAGAACCAAACCATTCACGAGGGAAGTAAAAGAAAGGACACAACACAGTAAACATGGTACAAAAAACCAAGAAACAGAACTGACAATTACAAATATGGGAAGTTCTCATTGAGTTATATAACGCCAAGGAGTTCTCTTACTTCCTAGCTAATACTAAAACATCAAGAAACTGACCTGAGCTACATAATGGCAACACAATCTTTTAATGTCTAATATGTATAAAGACTAACTTTATCCTCTAAAAAACATATGCAATATCCTTACTTTGTAATTGTCCCATCCACATCTGAGATCACAATTCGTGCGTTCCATTTCCACAAATATATACGGGCATCAACCTGTTAAGGGAGCATAAATACATATATAAAAAAAGATCACAAATAATAACAAAATAAAAAAGTAACCACAACTATCCAAGAAAAAGGCAGAATATACGACCTGCTGCTTTCCCAGCATAGCAGTAGAGAAACTGAAGGTTACAATGTTGCTTCCATCCTTCAGATTCAAGGATGCCAGCTGTTCAGATGCTGGAGTGGTTTCCCTAACCATCTTTTTCACCATCTTGGGCTTAGGCTCACTTTTGTCTCCAACCACGCTAGTGGTGCTCTCTGAAACATTCATGGCAGTAGAATTTGAGGCATTCTTTGGAGCTGGCTGCATAGTGATCATAGATCTTGCACACCTGTGGGAGAAAGGCCAAAGACTCCAATTTCCACCTGGGTCGGCACTGGCTTTTAATGGATCTACATTAGAATATTTCCCAACTTGCTCAATACATATCATGCCTTTCAGTTCAAGTATATTTTCACTTCCAAAAGAAATCATTCCTAGCACAATAGAAGCAGATGGATTTCAAGGGAAATAATTATGAAAAACTCTAACAACAAGATTATCATCCTACACAATTTCAGAGCCCAGTGAAGAAAATTTAGCAATATCCAATTTTGGAGCATCAAATGCTTCAGAAGCAGCGTCAGCTTGTATCCTTTCGTAAAACAAGTGTTTTGCAAAAGATATAGATCTGCATAAAGCACAGTATTGTGACTTTCTACACCTAGTTTTTGTAAGAAGCAACTCTAAACCAAAAGCAATGAAGCCATTCAGTTCTGTTTCAAACTGAAAATATAGGAGATAATCCAACACAGATCAAAATCACGTCCAGTCAGAAAGCTGACTTCTGTGACTTTAACAACCATGACGAACATTATTAAAACATGAAAAAATATCATTTATTGAATACCAACACATTATTTTGTTTGCATTGTTAGAACTTCATATTTCAAAACCATAAACTGTTTTCATTTTAGTGAAATGCCCAAATCTGATGCACACCATCATATGGCAATTTCTACAAGTTCAAATCCAGAATCTCTTACCCAAGGCAGGGTTTGCTGAAACATTATTGAACTCCGCTGAAATACTGGGGTGCTCGAGAATTGGCTGCTCATGTAACAATCGGTTTTCTTTGTCTGTGTTTGATTTTACATACCCCGATTCATCTTTTCCAGGAAATGCCCATTTGAATGATTTAGACTTTGAGTCAAGCGAATGACTTAAAGGATAATGAAGCTCATTCTTATCAAGACTGTCAGGATTAGAAGATATAATAGGCAATGATCCTGACAGCTGTCCAACTTCCTTTCTAGTAACCTTATGACTTTTAGGAATATCTAAGGAATTTGATATCATATTCAACATTTCAACATCAGTTGGTAGAATTTTTTCGGCTGAGATTTCTAAACATGAATGGGAACTGGAAATTGTGTTGACTGACTGGTTCACTTTTTCAGTGCCATCCCGATGGAACCCTTTATACTCTCTGTCTTCACATCCATGGGAATTTGACTCCATACACTGACCCTCAGTAATGTATTCATCAAGGTCACTGAAAAGGAAGTATCCTTCCTCTGAAATCATTGATGGTGGTGCACTTGTTGCTTTACTCAGAAGACAACCACCAAGAGACTGCAGAGGAGGAGAACTATTGCTTGAAAAATCTTCTTCCACATATTGGACTTGACTTGCTGAGCTGCTGAACCTGGAATTGGCACCAATGCATTGTGACTCAACTTCAACTGAATCTAGTCTTGGGTCCACATTGATCATTTCAGGGTTTGTTGATGTTGGTAGCTTTACAACATTGGCAACTTTATAGCTGCTTACAGAGGAATCAGAAAAATCTTCTTTCTCAGAATGAATCTCATAGTCTTCGATTCGTTTTATCTGGAAATCAATATCCTTAATGGATTCCTTGGTAATTATAACCTAAGAAGAACTTCGAAATGTTAGTGTTGAAAAACTAATTGTCCAGCATCCCTTTTTAAGTTGATCTAGTTAATATGCACTTCGTTATCCATGAACTTCACAAAACTGAATTCACAGATCACTAAAAGAAACAAAATAGTAAAAAATAAAACAAAAATTACTCTAATTGCTGGAAGTGGGTTTACCTCAGGTAGCAGTTCAATTGCCGTATGATGACTCTGGACTTGTGCCTGTCCTCCGCAGGCAAGGTAAGCCACCTCATCAGTTTGGTTTTTGGAACAATCCACGCCCACTATCGAGCTGTCTGATTTTCTACAATAAACAAATGACTGAACTCCATCAGTCAAAATCTCCTCCCCGAGAATTCCACAATCTGAAGAACCAACACCTCTTTCATCAAAAACCTCTTCTCCATTCACATGCTTGTCAGGACATACTTTTTGCCGAACAGATGGAATTGTTAAATGTGGCTTAGTGCTTGCAGCAATGACTTCCTTCACAATCATGTCGTGTTCATTTCCTCCAACAATATACTTATCGATACTTGTGGATACTTGAACCATCATCTTGGATTGCCCTTCCAAAACACTTTCACCTACTGTGGAACTCTCCACAACTTGTTTTGTGGTGGTCAAACATGAAAAATCTACATTATCTTTCTTAACAAACTTCCTCGGATCTTCAAATCTAGACATTGAACTGATGTGTACTGGGGTATTGCAGGAAGAAGCTTCCTTTTGTAACTCAGAACAGACCAAACTGTTCTTAATAAAATCATGCTCAGATGAATTTCCATGACATAGTTTCTTGTCAACAATGATATCTTTATCAGTTCTACAATCCAACATATCAGAAGCGCAAATTTCAGAAGTATTGTTTCTCCGGGGTTTGGTAGGATTGGTAGACCAATTTACCTCCAAGAGGTTGGCTGCAATCTCAGCACTCTCCAGTGAATCTCTCCTGGGTATGCCAGAACCATCAACTTCCTCCTTATAATCATCCCTCCTCAATGACCTTCTACCCAATACAAGCCCAAGTATCTTTGATTGTTGAGGACTTGTCTCAGCAACTATTTTACCATTTTTCATATCAATCTCGTCAACTGAATTTGATTTCATAGAATCAAAGTTTAAACTTCTTGACTTCAAAGACCGTTTATTATTGTGGGATTGGCAATCCTTCTCGTCACCTGATGATGACTGATAAATTATAGATTCCCCTTCTTCTGCATTGACCTCCCTGAGAAAGTAAGCTTCCCCTTTATTATCCAAATACATGTGGAAATTGGCTTCAATTCCATTTACACTAATGTTCACTACCTTCTCCTTGGACTTCAAAACCCCTTGAAATTTCCCAAACCGGACATACCAAGGAGATGACTTGAAGCTCCCATCTTGCTGTTCAACTACAACAATATCTACTGCCCCGCCAAAAGGATGAAAAGGGCCTGAAACAGTGTACACACCTTGAGTAATGTAGCTGCCTAACCTCTGCACTGCATACATCCTCCAAAATTCAAATAACCCAAGTCACAAAAATCTCAAATTCCAATCAGAACATGAACCAGTGTAGCCCCAAAACTTCTTCCCAGTTCCCAGTCCCAGCCAGGGAGGAAAATTTTTTAGGTTTCCTTCGATTGAAAGGACAATACGGGAATCAACTCACTCAAAACCGAAACCTGAATCAGTGTTAGTTCATAATTTAGTAACCTATTTGCTTCTTTCGCAAGCTGATACATAGACAAACTGCAATGAAACATATTTCACCAAAGATATTGGTCAAGGAGTGCCCAATCACTCAAATCAAGAAATAACTAACATAGAAAGACATCATCAATCAAACTCAGGTGAAACTAAGCCGCATAAGCCATAACCAACAAACAAACTGAAATGGTTAAAACCGAACCGCCAACAGCATATTCGTTTTTAATTATTCGAATGCGCAAGACCAACAATGATTCAATTCCGATAGATAAAAATAAAAATTGTTCTATTTATATTCTTCTTCGCTCCTTTATTCAATTCCTAAATTATGATTTCATCATCATCATTACTAAAAGCCGTAGGGTTTGAAGCATAAAAACCGACCTTGTGAGAAGAAAGCCGTGTTCCAGAGAGAGGGCTAAAAGTGATACTGGTCCGCGATCTATAAGAACGTCATTAAGGAATTTGAGATACTTCGAGTTGGAGAAGGTGGGATGGAATTAGTTGAAAAGATTTACTAAAGTGGGACCCAAATAATAAAACTGGCTCCTCGTCAGATCGAAGTAAAATATACCCGGAAGACTCGTGCACGGTTCGGACTCTGAGACAATACCTCCCAGGTTTTAGGGTTCAAGAGCAAAATCCACGTTCTAGGTGAATATGTTTTGAATCTACCAAACTCACCCTAAGATCATATATAATAATTTCTCGTACTAACGGAAATATTTAATAATAATAATATACTACACTCTCACATTTTGAGATTTATTGAAATAATAATAAAACTTAAAATTTTAAATTTTAAAAATATAACACACCCATAAAAAATTAATGGTGTTAAAAAATAGTTTCAGAAAAACTATTAAAATTTAATTTTTTTTCTTTTCAAAATACCATATTTTAAATATTATCATTTACAAATAAAACTTAAATACTTACCTATTCTATATTTTAGAATAATATAGAAGATAAGTATTTATGACACATTTAAAAAATAAAAAATAAAATAAGACATTTTGATATTTAAAAGATAAAAATTAAATAAAAAATTTAGTATTTTTTTCTAACCTTATCTTTTCACACCCTTAATTTTTATCTATTCATAATAAGGGAATGTCATATTCTCCAAAATTTAGTTATTGGTGTTATTTTAATAAATTTATAAGGGAGGAAAGTGTATTTTATTTATTAAAATTACTTTTTTCTACTTAATAATTTATCACTTTTTTTATTATTATAATTCTTTTTGTTTTGTGAAACACAAATGGCTCGCAATAATAATAATAAAAGTAAATTACTCAAATATTTTTCTTAATTTTAACTTTTAAATTCTATGCATATTCCAACTCAAGTTTAAAATAAATATAAATATTTTTATTGAAGTAACAAGTATAATCTTAAAATTATTCATTAAAATTAATAAAGATATATTGAATTTAAAATGAAATATAAATAAATTTAATTCTTAAAATCAGAAAAAAAAAAATCATTTTCATTCTTTAAAAAATTATAATATTTTCAACCATTACTCTTCATTAACTCTTTTTTCGAGTTTCTCATAATCTTAGAAATGATTATTAATTTATTATTCTAAGTATAATATGATATTAAATTAGTTTAATAAAATCAAATCATATGTACATATCTGAATAATAAGACAATAAAAATAATTGGAATAAAATTTTAAATTGTAGTTTGGTTTTAAAATTTATGAGAAGTTTATGTAAATTTTAAAAATAAGTCAGAAGTTTCATATAATTACAACATAATCTGAGAAAGATTAGAGTAATTCACTTCAGCAACTGCGATGAGAAGCTAGAACTACTCTCTCCTAATTCGCGCCAAGGTATGAAAAATATTCATGATTCAACAGCTGGTGTTCTGCGCTTTGATGAAATCCAATAGCATTTAGATTTCAGAAACTCATTTATTTCAATCTAGTCCTGCAGTATGTAAAATATATTTTCTCCTTTTTATTTTTTCTTTTTTTTTCTTTCTTTCTTTCTTTCGAGTTTTGAATCCTATATAT
Source organism: Quillaja saponaria (assembly GCA_029379385.1). Classification (NCBI taxonomy): domain Eukaryota; kingdom Viridiplantae; phylum Streptophyta; class Magnoliopsida; order Fabales; family Quillajaceae; genus Quillaja; species Quillaja saponaria. The sequence continues at coordinate 26,716,522 of CM055610.1, forward strand.
CTGCATATCCTGCTAATGCCCAAAATTAGGGTTTTTCAATTAGTTGATTATTTTTCCCTTTTTTCTTTGCGCCAATCAAAATGGCTTTGTCTGCCTTGACTAATTGATACTTGCTTGCTAGGTTAGTTAAATAATTTTTGTCCATGTTGCCTTGCTGCTGTTGGACCTGTAACTAGTTAAGGTTGTAATGAAGTACTCTAAATTGCTTGGTTGGTTTTTGCTAAAGTTAGTAAAGGTTCTTCTAGAGCTCAACAGTCATTTGCTTTCTGTGAGATTTCTTTGAGGTTAGGGATGCAGATTGCAAAACGTGTAGGCCCTTGAAGACCATATTCTTACAAGTTATGTACATGAAAGATTTGCTGAGGCCTTTTTTTTTTTTTTTTTTTTTTTTTTTCCTCTTTCCTCTTTCTTTGTTCAGTGGAGTGGTCAAAATAATGAAAGCATTTCCATGTGGTTAGGCTGTAAGGTTGGAATGGTTTGTAAAACAATAATGAAAGTTGTCCTTAAAGGGTAAATAAGTTACTCATCATTCTTGATATCTTTAGAGCCTAACGTAGTCTTCATTGATGATTACAATTCCATCACAACCCATAAAAACATAAAAGGATTGTGCTTTTGATATGCCAAACAAGACCAAGTAACCTGCATTATTGGTGTCATATAATTGTTGTACTTGGTACTTTTTTTGAGTTTTTCTGCCTTGAGACCCACTGCTATCAGATCAGTTCAGGTAATACCGTAATAGTATCTCTTTTTATAGCCCCTTATCACTCTTTTGTACTTTATTGTGATTAGAAATGTCTCAGTTCTTTCCATGTGGGGAGTGGACTTAAAATCATTTGATCTTTTTTAACTTTGCTTCTCTTGTTTGGTATAAACTTGTGTTTTTACTTGAATTTAATTTATAATAATGTAGGCCATCTTGCTTCTATATGGTTAATATTGTAAAACCTTCATGGCAATTTCAAGTGAAGAATATCATTTTCAAGTCTCAAGCAGTTTGTAATATGAGCTTCAAGGCTTGGGTTTCTCTTAGAATGTTGAAATAATTGTAGGTGATAGAGCCAAAAAATGGGCAAAAAAGTATTTTGAAAATCCTTAACATGATGAGTATGGTTTAATTTTTTTTGGCGAATGGAAAAGGAAAAAGAGAGAGAAAAGACCATGGCCACACAAATTCAAGTAAACATGGAGTTGTCAGAGAATTTCACTGCAGACATTTGCACTGAAAGCATGAGATTCTGATACAATTTTCTGCTATATCCTATATTCTCTGGAATAGTACAATTTTCATGACAATTTTAGCACCTATTGAAATAATCAGTAGAGACTTAATTGTTTAAAAGGTTTACAGCTTTATTAAACTATACATATGGAATTGCTATCAGTTTCTCATTAGTACTGTATAGTTTGCACCTATGAAAGAATAGAAAGCATAAACTATTATTGTTTGATAACTGATATAGTAATCTTTTCAACTGGCTTCACTCTCTTCCTTTTATTAGATTGTTATATACCTCTCTATACACAGGAGACAGGATATTATATGTGAAAATAATAATTACAAATACAATATGAAATTTTCTCTTTAATTTGTTTCTAATATACTCAGGATTTGATCAGTTTCTGTTCTGCAGCCACTGAATTTTTGCAATGAGCAATTGCAGCTTGAATTGCAGACTGCAGCTCTTCCATGGTGCTGTCACTAGCAGGAGGAAGAGTTGGAGTTGCAAGTAGGAGGCCACTATTTGTTGGAGACTTCCTCAATGATGCTGGTGCTGAATATTCTCCTCTTCTTCCTCTCAACTCTTGCTTATTCCTCAAACTTAAATTACCTGAAAAAGAATAAGCTTGTCTGTGGAACCTGGTATTCTCTGTTCGCCCTCTAAAGAACATTAGAGGCCTAACCATTCTTAAATACCTCTTTAGTACATGACTCACATCAAATCTCAGCTTCTTCTTGTGCTTACCCTTACCTTCCTTCTCTCCAATTTCACACCCTTTCCGCCTTCTTGCCAACCCGAATAATGAAAAAGACTTGGACTTGTTTCTTCCTTTTGTCTCACTATTATTGGTTTGTTTCTGGGTACTGCTATCATTCATATCAATAATAATGTCACTGAAATTGCTACTCCTGGTGCTGCAACTGCCTTTGTCCTCGTTGGGTTTTTGATCATCTTTGATAGGGAGGCTAAAGCTGTCCAAGGAATTAGTGGAAGAGCGTGGAGATATAGGAATGTGAGAGAGGAGGTGTAGAGGAAGCAAGTGACCATGGAAGAAAATGTCATCAGCAGGAGATAAATCAATTGCAAATGAAGGTGAGGATTTGGAATTATCAGGGATTTTGGTTGAGGAAGAGTGAACAGAGATTGTGAAGGAGAATTCATGAGAAGGGGAAGAGGATGCTGAAGGTGGTGAAACAGGGGATGTGGGTGATTGTTGCTTTGCTGCTTCACCTTCTTCATCTTCTTGCTGCCTTGACTTCAAGCCTCCAATCTTGTTTTCTAAAACTTTTCCTCTGTTCTTCAGGTTCTGAAGCGTTTCCATGACAGTGAGGTTGCCTTGAAGACTGAAAAAGATTTGATGTAGTATCTAAAATTCTTAGTTTATTTTCCTTTTTGTTTTATGGCTGCTACGAAACCTTTTGGGGGTTAAAGGAGCGAGAAGCAGGACAGACACACACATAGAGAGACTTGTCAATCTTTGTACATGTGTTGGACTAGTATCTTCTTCTTTTTTTCTTTTTTTTTTGGGCTAATTTACACTTTTGGTCTTTCAGATTTAGTTTAATTTTCAATTTTCAATTTTTATTTTTTATTTTTTTACAAAATTGATAATGCCTTCTCTAACAAATAGTAATGATTCACAAAAACATAGTGATTGAGAAGACTATGGTGGTTTTGTTCTCTTTTTATTAATTGTATTTCGTTTTTTTTGTTTTTAATGATTTTAAGGTTAAAAAATAACAGAAATTAAGTATGAATTGTATAATAAGCTAACAAGGCATCAATTTTCAACAATTGAACTGCATTAACTAGTTCCATTGAAGATTAAATGTGTGTTGTTCATGGAACAATATTGCATCAATCCAACAAGATTAATAGGAGTGTAGGACACAACTGAAATTGAAGCTTAATTTGAAAAGTTGAAAGTCTAAAGAAACTTAAATATAAGTCATCCTTTTCATTTTTCAAAGTGGCATCTTTGAATGATTTATTACCATCTCTAGAATCAACATAAGCCAAAATATTATTTTGTTAATTTTCAATATAATTAATTTGGTTTGCATGCAATAAATTGTTGAGAATGATGTAGTGGGTCCATTAATGAACGTGAGAGATCATATATAAACATGTGAATGGACTTTAGAATCCTTATTTGGCAGTGCCAACGCGTTGTAACTTGTAAGCTGTTGCGTCAAAAACCACACAGACTGCCATTGACACCAAAAGGGGTAAGGTAACAATGAGGGTTAAAGAGCTTTACTTAGACCCACACGCACGTGAAGAAGCTAGAAAAAGACGGTCCATCCAGCTGCGTAGAGGAATTTGTACGTATGGCTAAGGTCGACAGTTTAATCATGGAGGCCTTATTTGGGATTTTGGGTGGCAGACTGATCCTCATCACTTAAGTCTTTAACCACTCAAAATCAGATTCTAATTTTAATCAAAAAAATTCCTTTTGAAGATAAGAGAGAGAAGACATTGCCCTATCAAAAAAAATACATGTAATATATATATGTATATATGACCAGTACAATGTACTTGTTGTATATAGGGAGGGTAAAATTTGAATTGGATAATCTAAATTTGGATTTGAATTTGAATTTAATAATGTTTGATTTAATATTTGAAATAGTAGTTGAATTTAAATTAGAATTCGAATTAATATACATTTTAAAAAAATAATAATAATAAAAATATTTTTTATTTTTATTAAAATATCTTTACAATTAAATATATTAAAAGGTTTGCAAATTCAAATTTTTTTTTTAAATCGAAATATTCGAAATTGCATTCAATTCCAAATTCAGATTTTTGTTTAGATTCGGATTACTATTCAAATTTAAATAGTACTTTATTCAAAATTATCCTATTCGAATTCCAATCCTAGTTGTGTCTTCCATTTGAGGAGGGAACAGAGGATTTAATTGATTGTTTAAAAATCTTGCAGGGCTTTAATTGATTGTTCAAAAATCTTGCAGATATAAGGAAGAAAGCTGTAAATTTTTTATATTGAAGTAAAAAAATTAAATATCAACTTGTCTATTCCAATGATTGACGTTCCCTTTTGTGAAAGAAATTATCAAAATAAAGTGCTACATGAATAAATCACTCAGAAGGTTTATCACACAAATTAATCCTATTGTGATACTGTTCTCTATGATGTCTAATTGAGCTCCCTATACAAGGAAGATCACTACCATTTGATGTTGATCTCGTGACGACAGAAGAAAAAGAAAACACAAGAATTACCTCCAACCTATAGTTGTGCATCGGAAAATTTAACAAAGCCCTTTTCACAACTCTTTTAAGGCAGCTAACACTCATTCAAGTCAGAATTCTTCGAACAGCGAGGTATTTGTATGTTCTGACTCCGAACAATTGACACAAAAGAGGAAAATCTATATGCAGCTCCATGAGGAATGCCATAATGGATCTGAATTCAATACTGTTTTGAGAAGTTCCACTTTCCCAGTTATATGATCAAACAATTGTTAGCACTCTCAAAATGCAACTATACTTGAGAATTCATTAGTCACTTCCGCTACTAAGTCTATCTGAAAGCAAAAGAACATGAATGTAATTAAAATTGAATCACTATACATGACTGCAGGAAGAAGGAGAGAGTAGCTGTACAATACCTCCTGACGGTCTCCTCCCTTCCATGGCCTCTTTTTTTTCTTGGCAACTTAAACAAAGGAAAGGTCCATCCCATGGTCGCACTCTTCCTGGGTTAGATGCACCAGCATGTATCGAAATACCCTCCCCAGGTTTCATCTCTACTTGACAGACCGCACACATAAATAATTTAAACATGTTGCACAGAGGGTACTTTGTGTCCAACCTGCATTCCGCACAACCATGTGATCTCGTATCAGGAGGTGATATAATGCATGAAACTTTTTAAAAAAAAAATAGCCATACAAACGCAAGAAAGGCTAATTAAGCAGGGAACCATAACATTGACCAAACCCCTTATGGAAAATGAACATGATGCCTATCAAATATTCAAATTTGAATTGAGGAACAAAGAGACAACTTCAAATTTTTAAAAAAGTTTCGTATAACCAAACCTTTCTGAAAGCATAGCAGATCCTTCCTCATACAACTCCTCCACAATATCTGGCTCCATGTATTCTTTATCTATAGAAGAAGATGATTCGGAGGATTTCTTGCGAAACATGGACTTGAAGACTCCTTTTCCCTGCTTCTTGGGTGGTGGTAAAGGAGCAGCTGGTTTCTCCTGAGGTAATATATCAATAACAATGCAGGTTGTATCATCTCTAAGCCCCTTTGCAAGTACAGCTTCCTGAATTTGAAAATTATCAAGTAAGAAAAGACAGAAACAAGCCATTTATTCTACTAATTGCCAGTGATGTCAAGAGAAAGTGGTACAGGCAAGTCATTTTGACGTATAGAGGTATGGGTGCAATTTGGTAACCAAACTGAAAGGAAAAGGAATTGACCACGATACACAAAATGATCCAGAAAATTCAGCCAAGCATACTTTAACAATTTGTTCAGCTGAAGCTTCTGCTGGCATGCCATGACAACATTCAAGGGCTGTTTCTGCAGTTAAAGCATCCCAGACGCCATCACTGGAGATAATAAGCCTGCCTCCAGCTGTGGACAGCTGCAGAAAGAAGGTATTAGAACTCTTTACAGATAATAAAGAAAGAATTTACACCATGAAATGAAGAAATCTTCATCTTGAAATGTCATAACAGCATGTGACCTTTTCAACTAGTAAAGGAAAAAAAGAACAAAGAAATCACAAACAATGCATCCACCATGGAGAATGACCTATGGCTCCACACAATTGCCTGAAGGATCACATAATTAGAGTTTCATGCTACACAAGACAACATATACTACTAAAGGGAGAGATGAAAAGAGGGGGAGGGGGAGGGGGAGGGAGATAGAGAGAGAGGACAAAGGTGGTCTATGGCTATGAAGAACAGTAAATTGTGGAGTGATACACACCCAACAGGAATAAGAAACATCATGGCACCAAACAGTAACCGAAAACTGAGGAGGCATAAACAAGTCATCATATCAAGTAATTCTGCTTACAATGGGAAGCAATCAAATGATAACTAGTTAACTAAAAGCCAAATAGTGTAGTTGTAAGAAGATACAAAACCAACCTTCACTTGCTTTACATAAGGTACAGGAACAATAAATTCGCCAACATCCTTATCGCCAATGGATCGTGAAAGACACAATCCACCAGGCCAACATCTCAGAGGACCAATCTACAGTAAATCATAATGCAAAATCAAGCAGAGATTTTTACTGGAGATATGAACTGAAATGAAAATTATTTAAATGCCATATCTGTGATTACATAGTAGGTCAATTTATCAATCATCACATACAGCAAGTGTAATTTACTAGCTCAAAACTTTAAATCTGAGTAACAATGTAATATTGTGAAATCTAAAACAATACCTTATATATAGCATCAAATATCAACCTATGTCATTATTCAGTAAGGAAAGTACTGAGAATACCATTTAAAAGAAACAGAAGAAATAAAGGAACAAGATTAAATGTTGCAAGGTACCTCCGCACCACCACCAGTATTTAGCCGGCCCACCTCTCCCCCACTTGCAGTAATACGTGTCCTCCTAATGTGAAGAGAAAAACAAACAGTGAGGCTATCCTATGATTTAGGCAGCTGGTCATAAAATACAGTGAGTTACTAACTTACTCATCTTCATTGGTGTCAAGCCTATGATCTGCTGACAAGTAATAAATCCCACCTTCAGCAGGTTCAAGTATGCAAATGGAATCACCAACAGATGCAACAGTAACAACCCACCCTTCAATGATCACAAAGGTGACAGTTGTTCCTGACGTTTGTGCTGGAAAATTAAAAAAAGTAAGATAAAAATCCACCACATAATTTTAGGAAAAAAAACTAAGAAAAAGACCTAATGCATAAGAAGTGTAAAAGCTGAGTGTGAACTGTGGTGATGATATTTCTCACCATTCATACACATACAGTCACCAAGGATAAAAATGTAAAAGGATTTATGTCTATTCAACCGCATATGGCCACTTTAATTTGAACATGTCAAAAATGTAACAGGATTATGCCTGTAAGGATAAAGTTGGTTTTTTATCTGCTTTATGCAGTAGAGGTTTGTTTACACAGCAGATGCATCCATATGCAGAGTATCGACAGATAACCTCATGTAATAATGAAGATTCACACTACATGAATTGGCCTCTTCTAACCAAATAATTGCCACAAATGCTATGTTACAAACAAGGAATGTAAATATAACTAGGTCATACCTCGCTCTTGAAAATCTTTGTCAGTTTTTACAAAACCCGCAACCAAAGCCCTCGGTAGTGCTGCTACCCATTCATCTCTCTTCAGATCTGAAGGAATGGCACCTAAAACATTATTTAGGAGATTTTCCTTGGAGTAAATAGCAGCTGCAGATCCATTGTGTCCGTCAAATAGCTGCAAAACACTGATTGGTAAGAGAAGCCAAAAGAAAAAAAGAAATAGTTGAAACTATGAAGGAAATGAAGGTCAAGTTATCTGCAAAGGGAGCCATATTTAATATTTTACGGTTTACGTACTTCAGATGAAACTTGGCATAGTTTAAGGGTCAGATGGACCAAGAATAATATAAGATCAGGAATTGTTATTCAGATTTGTGATAATTAGTTTTAAATACTCATCAAAGAAATGATTTCCACGATATATCAGGCCTAAGAGATACCATATAAAAACAGAAAATCTGGACAATTTAGAGCCAAGTTTTGAAAACCAGAAATAAAGGAGAAGTACTAGGGGAATTGTTACTTGAATCCCAATTCTGGTCATTCGTATTCAGGTATGTGTAAGTCGTAATACTGGTGTCGATTGTTCTCCCAGTTGATAGATTTCATAAGTAAGTTCTCATCCCACTCGTACAACTCAATGCAGCTAGGAAGCAAGTGTCAAATATATAAAAATATAAACAACTACTCAATAAATTTGATGAAAAGTGAATCCAACAAATTAGCCAGTCAACATGCTCAATCATACTGTTTATTGACATTGTTTTCAACGCCAAAAAAAATCCATTAAAATCTTATCATCCTAATAGTGCCAACACCTATGTTTATCTTACTCATCCTGTCATAGAATATCAATATTACATGATTCAATTAGATAAACTTCAATGATTGATTCAGCATGTATCACAATAAGAATTTCTAGATTAGATGAAATCCGTCAAATCGAAACAACAACAAATGAGATTTCTCTTGAAAGAAGAGGCAACATATTATACCCCAAAAACAGAATATGTAGAGACCCCATCTCCAACCACCCGTTGGCATTCCGTCTTCAGTAGCGTAAAATCCTCGCCTTTTTTGCTCTGATTGGCTTGACCGTGTAGAATTTCTGGCCTCTCAATCTTTTCATTGGCCAATTCACGCCTCAATAGCACAGAAAGGGTGACGGTTTGGTGTTCACTCCTTGAGGACATTGTTCGCGCCCCTCAGAAATCCCAGTACTGATTATTGCAAAAGAAGGAGCGCACGCCTTTACTCCTCCATTTGTCTTATTAAACAAATTCCTGAAACAAACATAGATAAATGGAAACAAATTAATACTATATTTTACATTTCTCCTAACCTAAATATAAATCCAACATTTTATTCGTATACACAACGGAATCATCATCAATAACAACAAATCGGTACGACCGTAAAAATGAACGAGATCTTGATGCGTGTCGTCAACACTGGGCAAAAAAAAAAAAAAAAAAAAAACTAAATGCTTTCATCAACACCAAATTTCTCAAATGTAAAAATACATTAAAATTGATCGATCAGAAAACAAATTGCAAATTGCAAACAAGAACAAAACAAAAAAATCGAAGTCGGCTCAGGTAACAAAAATTCCAAAATCGTCGCCACTAAAAAGGAAACCTAATCAACGAGTTACACAAAATGGGAAAGTGATAAATGAAATTCCAAAGAAAACAAAAGGGAAACGCAAAGGAAGGAAAATTTACAGGAATAATGAAAAGTAACAATGGCGATCACTAGCGAACGTAAATCGATACAACGAATTGGAATCGTCTCTGTGATCGAGAATCGCGGATCCCAGCGTCCTGCAAAAATTCCATTGTTGAAAGAGAAAGCGAATAAAACGCAAACGAAGCAGCACCTTTCTCTCTCTTCTCTCTTCTCTCTGTCTGTCTGTTTTTTTTTTTTTTTTTCTTCCGGTCAGAGATGACATGGCATAAACGTTAGTTCTCCCTCATTCGGCGCTCCAAGCCATTTACTAGCCAACATAAATTATAAGCCATATGCTCGGTCAATTATCAAAGTCTTTCCACTTGCGGCGGTTTATGAACCATTGGATGATGAATATATCAAAGGTTGATAGAGACCGATTTGCCCACAGCAAGAAACTCAAGTGGACCCTGCTACCTTGGGACGACGTAGGCTCACCGTAGGAAGACCAAGTTGGAGCGAGTCAGTTACAACCGAGAAAAGACAACCTTCAAAGGAAAATAAAACGAATTAGTGGTTATTTAATTTAGACTTATTTATTATTTTGATCCAAATTCTAGTTTGATTCTTTTGGCATTATTTTTTATTAATTAAGTTCTTTAAGATTTAATTTTTTAAAATTAATTTGAAATTATTAAATAAATAAAATTTAACAAAATTGATTTACATGTTTTTTAAGAGAAGATACAAAATTAATATTAATGTATGAATGAAAAAGCCTATAAATATTGACTTAATTATTTGATTATTTTTTGTTCTCAATTACAAAATTTAAATCAAAATTTTTTTTTTGAAAAAAAAACTTAAATTATCAAATCATTGTTAAATTTTTTAATCATATCAACTAATTTTATGATGTTTCATTTAAATTAATATTTTTAAGCCGATTAAGAATCACATATAAAAAAATTAAGTTTTGGTGAACCAAAATAAAAAATAAAAAAAATTATGAAAGACCTAAAATTTCAAATATCAAAAGAAAAAAAATGTTTAATATTTAAGGACCAAACAAGAAATATTAGAAATTATTTCAGGAAAAAAAAAATCTGTTTAATAGCTGTAGATCACTAGATTGATAAGATAATGGTTTCGACGGTAATGTCACGTATCAGTGTAGCGAAATAGCAATAAGAGCTTGATGATTGGGCCCAGGCAAGTGGGGTACCCCACTTTCTTTCTGCTTAGTATCCTTGACCTAACACCCTTTGATTGCCACTTGGATCTTGGAAGACCCCAATATTCCCGGTGCCAGCTATTGTTGAAGGTCGGTCAGTTCCAAGCAAACATGCCCTTAGCGCTCGTGGTGAACGAAGCCCGTCAATAATGTTGGCCTGATAATAACAGAAGAATTTATGACTGTAATTTCGAGTAGTTTCAATATTATATTTAAATTACACTATTTTAAATTGAAATTCAATCCTGAATATTAGAACCAACTAGGAAAATTAGAGAAAAATGTCAACTTATATGGAGAATATTTATTAATTTTGTCTAAAATGGAAAAACAAAACCCAGTAAATATTTTGATCTATCTTTTTTGTTAAATCTTAAACTATCTTAATTCTTTCTTTTTTTTCTAAACAGAGCTGCCAAGGCATTTCACTTAAATGGCATGTCCTTGAATAAAATTCTACAAGACTGTAAATTAAATTTTGAAAAATGATTTGGGAAATATTGCTAGGATTGTTCCATTCTATATCTAGCAATTTTCTTATATTAAATAGCACTTCTGAAAATTTATTTTAAAATTTTCTTTTTGGTCTGCCTCAACTCAATCAGTCAATCGCCCCTCATGGCTAACTGGCTCAGAGGTAACGCCTTGTTCCCAAAAGCCCACGCCAATACTCTTTTTTTTTAATGCTGTTTACAAAGGAAGAGGTCGTCTAAACCAGAAGTACCATATGCGTTGCAAGCTAGAAAGCATTTATTTTCAAGGCTGCTTGTTTTGCAAGAAACTGTTGGTAAGAATGTCAATACGGGGTAATATAGGGAGTGGGTTGATGTGATTGAGATTTATGAGTAAAGATCTTGTCAATCAACCAACATTTTAGTTATGGGTTGGAAATTTCTTGGTTATGACATGTTGGCCCTATGCTACCAGGATTGTACAGTTTGAAGTTTGAATCTAGCTAGCTCCCAACCAGTGATGGATATGATTTTTCAGTTTTTCTTTTTCTTCGCGACTAAATGATTCTCAGTGAAACCCTCCATTATCCTGCAACTTACACAAGCTTCTGTTTGTATCTGATGAAAGCTGAGCAATATGCGAACGAACTTGAAGACCTTGCTGCTGGACTTCCACATATTAATGTCCAAGTCCCGCAAGTCCAGCTTCTGGGCAAACGGTCATTGATTTTAACTTCAATTTTTATGGAAGAAAATCTTACTGAAAGAAACCCCCCAGAACTCAAGGCTTATCCAGAGGGCTGGGTAGAAAAAGCTCCTCCATGGTCATTCCCATGACTAAACTATTGAACAGTTTTCAACCTCTGGTACCACACATTGGACATTGGACATTGGACATTGGACATTGCAGAATTGTTTGTTCACTATTCAACAATTAAAACCAGATAAAGGATACTTAGATACTGATAAACGTCAAATTTACACCGCCAATATGATAGAATACAGTGGTAACATATAAGGCAAAAGGTGCAGTTTAAGAAGTAATGCAAATCAGTAGAACTGAAAAAAACAAGTTCTGGATCTTATCCTTTACAATCCTCAACTTCACCTATGTTTATGGTTTCATAAGGAGTAACCATGACATATCTCGTTCAAGTAACTGAACAATCAGTACCAAGTAATACAGGGGGGTTCAGTTGACCAGTAACTAACCTCACAACAAAAGAGCCCTCTCTTTATCGTTTAGTATTTTATCAAGCCCAAGTCCTTCATCCAGGGTAGCACCTCTGCAAGTCCTTCTTTCAAGCCTCTAGGGTTATAATTTAGCTCCCTTTTGGATTTTTCACAGGAATACTCCCACTTATGTCTTAAAACATGCACAGTCTGCTCCAAGGATGAAGGAAAGAGATTAGACCATAGTCTAAACTATGTGTAAAAATGGAAAAAAGTTACTAAAAGAAAAAAGATGAAGTGAGATGTACAGAATGGCAAGAAGATAGTACTTGATTTTCGATAGGCATGATGTTGGAATATCATTGTAAAACCAGAATGGCAAGAGGGACAGAGTGATGGAAAGTATAACGTTACAAGGAAAAGGATATATCCTTAAAGAATGGTTTACTTAGGCACAATCTAATTTGGCCCAGGATATCTTGCAAATTGATCTCGTTTCAGGGCAACTTTGGGACCTAATTTATGAACTCTCAGTTATTGAACATATCAGCAGTTTGGATATACTGAGAAGAAAGAAAAGGAAAACAGAGTAATTTTTTTGTTGATTATATGTAGGCACTCAAACAAACACACTACACTATTTAAAATGCTTAAGAGGTAAACTGCTAAAATAGAGCATACCGGGGGACTGATCAGGGGAAGCTTTCCTGTAATTCGAGATACCAGGACTGATACCCAGCCATATGCTTCAATCACCCATAACGGGATATTGAATCTTGGCCTTTTTGTTCCAGCGATGACAGCAGCTATATCAAAAACAAGCATTAGCGATGCATTTTCACCTGTTAGTAGATATCTTTGACCAGGTTGGCCTTTTTCCATTGCTGCAATGTGCCCCTCCACTACATCATCAACATGGGTAAAAGAAAATTTATCATTTCCATAGCCTATGTAACCAGGTAATCGGCCATTAAAGCGTTCTATCAGCTGACAAGCACAACAATACAAAGAGAATTTAGTCATATGCATAACATAGGTACTACTATACTTTATGGAAAATTTTATTGGGCGATTTATTCCTGTCAGACTGTTGGTAATAATTCTCACCAGACCGTAGTAGAGGTCAGGAACGAATAAGCGCACGGAAATAATTTATTTTTGTTATTTTGCTATTAGAAAAAGTAAAATAAACACGCAATTAGAAAATGAATATTATATCACCATCAATCTGTTTTCCATCATAAGAGACACTAGAAAGAAAATAGAAGCTGGAACCAAAATATAAGTCCAGTAAAATGATCTCCGATCTAAGGGTTCTGTCAAAAGTATCAATGGGATTACCTACAAGCAAAGATAACTGCTACCCTTAAACATACCTGAATGCCTGGCTTAACTAACTTTAGATACTGGTTTTAATTTTACAACACAATGTGTCATTACATTTCAGTAACATTAGACCCCAACCAGAAAGTCTTTCAAACCCCAGAAATGTTTGCAAATAGAAACATCTGACTAGCAATTATCTTCTCGGCTAATGAATGCCTGTGAGCAAAAGGAAAATTTTTTTGTTTCAATTGAATTAGGCTGAAAGGAAAGTAATATCAGATTAATACCAGTCCAGCAACAACATTTCCTGCTGTGACCTTGCCAGCCCCATAGATAACTCCAGGATAAACCACTACTATTGGCATACCCTCCGAGGCAGCTTGTAATGCAATCCCATCTGCAACAGCCTTGGACTTCTCGTACTCAGTGCAGAAAAAATTCTCATGATGGACCTGTAATTGAAAATCCTTGTGTCAGAACTAATGTACATACAGACATCAAAATCCCAACACGTCTTGAGAAATAAATTCAAATAAAGAGAAAATCAAGCTTTGAGTACTTGATTCTCATCGGCAATTTTTCCATCAGTTGGTCCCAAAGCAAAAAAGGAAGAAGTGTATATGAATTTCTTCACTGTCTTCGTCTCCTTCACTGCTTGCAATAGGTTCTCCAATCCACCTACGTTGACCTAATTTAATTCACAGGAAATTTCAAGGATTTGGATTATGCTTGGTTTCTAATATTTTCTTTTTCCAGTATGAGAAACAAGAATTAGGGAAAAACTTCAGAGACATTGAGCTTACGGAAAAGAATTTAGAGGGATCGGGAAGCCAAGGCTCGACCACAGCAGCAGCGTGAAAGACGACTTGGCAGCCAGAGGAGGCAGCAAGGAGAGACTGATAGTCGGTCACGTCGCCATAGACGATTTCCAGAGCTCCAGCGGTGGTAGGCGAAGGAAGGGCGGAGAGATCGCTGGTCGGCCTAACCAGGATCCTGACGGAGTAGCCATGTTTCAGGAGCAGGGCGTTACACAGCTTCCCTCCTAAGTAACCTGATGCACCAGTCAACAGGATCTTCATTCCCTATCTCTCGCTTGCTTTGAAGTTTGAAGGCCGTCGCTCGACCGCCTTTACTCCTCTAATAAGTTATTTTCATTTTCTTTCTTCCCAGTTATACAACGTCAGAAGGGCGCCCTCTTGGTGAAATTCAATTCAGTAGTGTACAATAACAGCTCTCATAGAATTAGTTTATCAAGGAACAAAAAGTCGTAAAGGGGGTTGCATCATCCACTCTTAGCTAAAATCATATTTTTCATGAAATATTAAATATCATACTCTTAACAAGCACTGAGAAGATCTAAATCCTAAAAGGTGAGTGGTATCTCTCTTGTGAATAAAGTGGAACATGAATTGTAACCAAAAAGAAAAATTGAACATGGATCATTATCATTATGAAACGTCCCGCATTACTCTCAGAAAGCTAGTGTATTATTTCTCTACTAACGACATTTGAGGGAGATTTTCATATAACATCTGCAAATTCTGCTTATTTCATTACAATGATCTATAAATAAAAATTAGTATACCTTAGCTGTACAATTTATGCCAAAGATGATAGCTGCTCAAGGCCTCGAACACTCCTCCTCTATCCTCATTCCTAATTCCTCATATGATTACATTTGTTACTACACATCAAATATTAAGTTTCACTGTCAAGATCTTAGTCTTTATTATCTCGCCAGGTATTGCACTTCTAGTGAATCTCCCACCCATTGAAGAATTCTTCAACTGAACCTTGTTAGCGAGCAATCTTACAATCGTGAGCGTCTAATGCATTTAATCGGAGTGACAGGGGCATGCCTCCTTGTAGAAGTAAATGCCCGTGAACTGAAGGAACTTGATGACCGGAAATCCCATTCTTCAACATTCTTGGGAACACAAACATCAAACAGGATTTGGCCAAGAACCCCATGAGCGTTGATGCTTGGTCGGTTAGGCAGGTGGATCAAATCTTTCGTGTGTTCATCTTGAATGGACCCGTTCTCTTTACCCTGGTAAAACTCCATTGAACTGGGCAACAGATTATCACTAGGAGCAAGAGCAAAGCCCTTAAAGCTAGTTGAGCTCACTGCTGCTTTCCTCGATTCACAGATTGGATCTGAGATTTCATCATGTGTTCCTTCCATACCCATTGTTTCTCCTCCAAGTTGTTGAATTCTTCGAGAATATATTGCAACTGCCTTACCCAGGAGCTCAGTCACAGCAGCCTTGTAGTCAACTGGATTATGCAGATAATGACCTGAGAAAACATAGGAACACCAAGTGTATTTGGTTATGACATTCTTGGGTCTACAAAAACATAATGAAACTTGGCAAGCCTAGCAACCAAAAACACCCAGTTATACAGCTCTTTCTTTTTTCCTGATCAGTAATCACAGACACCCGCATTGATGACTGTTAAAAAGCAAAAATTTTAGGGAAAAAAACAAACAGGTAGCAAATGTACCAAAAGAACAAGTATATTTTCTGAATGTTGTTTCCTTGAAGATGAGAAAGCCAAACACAAGATATCCGGCAGGTTGCTTGGTCTTTGCCAAGGTGTAAATGAAATATGAAATGCAAGTTTAACAAATAGTTGGAAATAATCAAAACACTTTCTTTCCCAAAAGAAAGCAAGTAGGTATAGAACGAAAATTTTACACTAAATAAATTATTATTTATAAGATATACCAACTAATTAATGTGCACGCTTGTATCGTAAAAGAACTACCAGAATGATTTCTGCCACATGCTTACTAATGAGGGCCTGACAGGTCAAAGATAACATATATTTAACACCACATGCCAAGTGCTTGCATCTTCACTTATTTATACTTGTTTTAGGTTTATGCTCAGGGGCGAATTTGTACATGGTGGCATTACTAGATATTATCAAATACTATTTTATAACTGTATCTGGCATTTTTTTTTTAAGTTATATCTTCTTTAGCATATTGATTCCTTTAGTTCAACCATGCATCAATTGACAAGCAATGATGTTTAACTCAGATATTTAGCAGTTGATACATTAAGTCGAGACACTGACTGACCTACATGAGGAGAGCAACTCCACTTCACAAGTTTAACATCACCACCCAGATCTTTCAATCGTTGAGCAAAATTACAAATAACATGATAAGGAGCAAGATCATCATTTTCTGAACATAAAATGAGATATGGCACTTGCATGCTCTGCAAAAGGAATAATACATGGTCAACAAAAAAGTAAAAGTAAAAAAAAAAAAAAAATAACGTGACAATTTTGATTGGATTGAATGTGATGCATTCTTGGCTACTTACAACAGAGGAATAAAGAGTCTGCCAATACTCAGCACGCTGTGATTCAAATCTGTTGAGGAAGAGGGCATCAAGACCAGATGCAATTCCATTTGCCAACCACGAAGCAAATCTTGGTGGATGCGACATTTTTAAAACTGTTGGGTGCAGAACAAATCGAGTACCCAAATCACTGGTAAAATCAACGGGACTTGAATCATAGATATAGCATGAAATACAGTCTCTAACAAGCTGGTAGTCATCCTTTGCCATGAAAAAAAAAAATTGAGAACACAAATAAATTGATGTTTTACAGCCATCGACAGTGCCATCAACTTATAAAGACAACAATTACCATACTTAATGCATCCCACATTGACTCTAAAATTACAATCAGAACCAATGCATGTATTAAATGTTTTTTAAAAAGAGCACTTCAACTTATGGAGAACAGGAACCTTCTCAGACATTTCTGATAACGTCATACAACACACTGACATCATTTCAGAAGACAAATTCAAAGGAATTTACAATGATAATGTTAGAGAAGAAACTCTTCTATCAATTTAACTGCAAAGGACATAAACATACCAGATTTTGTGCTTCACACTTTCCATCTACTATCTGCGACAGAAGGAAATTGACTCAGATATTTTCCAAAGCACTATGATACAGGAGAGAGAAAAAGAATATTGGCGTACACACACACACACACACACACACACACACACAAGAACAAAATGTAAGGGAAGGGTGTGAAACAGCTTACCTGAAGAACCTTGAACATGCAAGCTTTAGGACCACCTGAAAAAGATGCAAAGACTACAGGACAAGGCTTAATTTTCAATTCCTGCACATTGATACATCAAAAAATCTGTCAACTAACCCATGGATCAACTTTCAACAAGATTCAGAAAAGAGTACAAGTATCTTCCAATAGAAGGAAAAATTCAGTCAATATTAAATTGGTGCAGTTGAGAACTAGACAATGTTAGCCACTGAAAAACACAAATGTTACTATTATCTTTTAATCTTCCACAACTTATGGCGTCTCAACTCTCAACCAAGCTCACAGGCACATACACAATTCATTTGATAGCTTATTAGGTTGAGTTACTTCAATTTCCTTCACCTAGTAGTTGGAGAACTAGAGCTGACCTCAACAAGTTCTTTGAGAATGTCATTTGCAAGACTTGAGGCCTTCTCAGGGAAGAACCTGGAAAATAGCAACATCAAACTCAAAAGCCAGAATGAAGATGTATAAAGAGTGCCATAGTTAATAGCCTATTCTCTTCAAATAACAATAAAATTCTTGAGGTTCTGAAGGTCATTCTAACACCATTAATGAAGAAGAAAAATATGTTAACCGGATAATAACATATAACCAGTTAAATCATGTATCAGTGACATGATCAAATTATCAGCATTAACTCATTCATTTTGCATTCTAACTTTTCTAAGGACTACTAGCAAGTCCTGAAGATGGCTTTTCAAAATACTAATTTTGGGTAAATAAGAAAAACGCGAAATTTACACAATTAACTGCAGAAGGACAATTTCCATTATATGTCGTTTAGCATATTTATGAGTTATGACTTCAAGTCCTAACAACCCAACCAGTTCAGTATTTGTTGCAGGAGGAAAGTATAATAATTACTCAAAAGTAATCCATAAACATCAACTACCCCACATAGTAAATTAGTTAAGGGCTTCGTACAGCTGAATCGAAGACCCATCTCGTACCTACAAATCTTAAATGCAATACCAACAATAGTAAAGGCCCAGCTAAATAGTACGAATTTTAAGTATAAATCAGAAATTGATTAAAAGCAACATGCTAGAAATTTCAAAACAAAGGAGATTAAGAAAGAAAAACTCAAGTCATATTCTAAGTTTATAAACATAAATGTATTCATGTGTATTGATGTAC
This sequence comes from Quillaja saponaria, assembly GCA_029379385.1. NCBI lineage: Eukaryota > Viridiplantae > Streptophyta > Magnoliopsida > Fabales > Quillajaceae > Quillaja > Quillaja saponaria. Next base: position 26,735,142 of record CM055610.1, read on the forward strand.
AGACAAAGTGAAATTCAACCATACCCAGAAAGGAAACAAAAGATAACTAACCAAAAACAAATAGAAACATAAACACAAAAACTATGGGATACCCAGATTAGCAAGATTCGAACTCACATATTGAGAAATTGAGAATGTACAACGAGTGAATTCCATCCCAGAGATGAGTAGAGCTTCACGTAGTTCCTTAACTGCCTCTCCTCACTTGACATCCATGCGAATACCACCACTATCCCTTCAACTTTTTCACATAAATCCTTCCTTCCCCAATAAAACCTGCCTCCAAATCCCCACATTTTCCTCTTTTCTCAAATTCCACAGAATATACCAATTCTCTACAGAAAAACTTCAAACACTCAATCTCACCGCTAAGGTAACAAGAAAAGCTTCCGGAATTGCAGATATGGAGTCAAACAAATGCGGGAAATTCAGAGAGACGGATTCAAAGGCAACAGCGGACCGGCAGATGTATATACGCCCTCTCTCCCTCTCTTATCTCTTTGTCTCTGACTGACATTTCTTTTGTATAATAATATATTGTAGAGATGGTAGTGGGACAACCCGAAGTTCGGCAGTTCTTTATAATGTGGTGCAGTTGCCAGATGTCACAAGTATATCCAATTTCCAGTATGGGATCGCCCACTATTTTCGCATTACACAAGATTTAAAATTGAATGACTATAATACCCCTATTTTGTGAGGTGTCAGTAAATCATTGGTTGAATAAGAACTGAAACCTTTTAATATTCGAGGCCCTCAAAGGGAAATTCACATGCCTGCTATCTTGCGCTCTCGATGTGGGTGGATCGTGACACGGCTGGGCGTGTGATAAAAGGGCCTGTTTGGATTGCGTCCAAGGTCCTAGGTCGCTTGGAATGCCTGGGACGGGACCGTTTGGCACGCTGGGGCAGCGTCTAGTGAGGCATGAGACGATAGCTCAAGAAGAGGTCGAGGAGTGTTTCTCGAATGTTGGTTTCAGGGTTACTGTCCCGTTATATATTTTTTTTATCCATCAACTTAACCTTTAGACAGTCCAAATATATTAAAAATATATATATATATTTTCTATAATTTACAATTAAATTAATTTTTCAACTATGATTATATTTAGACAATTTAAACACATTAAAATATGATGAGCCGTAAAAATGGCGAAAATGGTCTAATTATTGTCTCATCTTACTATTGTCTCATCTTACTGCCAATCCAAACACGGACCGTTTGTCCTTTTTATTCCTAATTTTCATTTTGGTTTTGAGTAAAAGCAGATAAAGATTATTTGACGTTGTTGTATGAAGGTTGTTGTTATCTTGGTCTATACGACTACACCCATGAATTTTGGTGAGTGCGTCCAAGAAAAGGAGTCGATGATGATAGCACGTTTGGTTTGGCTTAATAATTGATATAAAGCAACAACTGCAAATTGTCTTTTTCATTGGTACGTTAGATCCAAAATTAGTCGAATATTGTTACTCATGGGAATAAAATTGCACGATATGGATTTATCTTTTAGCTCAAAAAAAAGATGTTCACGTAGGTCTTATTAGAGAAGAGAGCTGGGTAGAAACAAACTCTCATGTAGAATAGAGATTATCACCAGAAAAATTATTTATCCATCTCGAATTGGGAGAGATTGGGGCTTTCTACATAACAATTGGGCTATGGCCACGTTTGGTATGCCCTCCGGGCGAGTTTCACAGGCTGTGGCTGCTGGGACCGTGTCGCAACCTGTTTGAACTGGCGTGTTTAGCGTCTTATGTGCTCTCTGAGGCACCGTCCAAGAAGATATGGGAGCTTCTGACTTCTAAGCCACGTCGCAGGGCCTGTTTTTTATTTCTTTTCTGTTTGTTCCTTTCTAAAAGATTTGATAATATTACGTTTTTGAAAAAATTAGTGTGATTTTCATAATATAAAAAAACAGCTGTTAAAAAATTATAATAAACTAATTTGATAATTTTTTTTTATAATAGTTGTTGTGAGTAGTAAAAATAATGAATAAGATATTTGATAAAACAAATTATAAGCTATTATGAGTGAATAAAATGATAAAAATAAACTCATTAATTACAAATATATTTAGGAATAGAAATTAAATGGTTTACAAATTAATTTAATATATATTTGATAATTTTTTAAAATTAACAAGATAATTTTTATATTTTTAATTTTCAAAAGTTACAACTAACTTTTAAAAATAACAAAAAAAAAAACCGTAAAAAAATATAACAAAATAATATTTAGGTATTGTAAATTTTTAAAAAGCAAAATATCATCTTAAAAAATATTATCAAACTCAGTCTAAATCTCCTCCCTTTTCAATTATTCCAACCTTGTTCCTAGCCCAATTTAAAAAAAATTATTTTTCTTCCTTTGTCCCTCTAACTTGTTATCCTTATTTCTATTTTATCTATTTTTGTCCTTTAACTTTTTAAAAAAATTTACCTTGTTGTTACCTTTATGAATATTTTTTTTTTTCACTTTACCTTTCAGGAAACTTTCAATCTTATCTCAACTTGACCTTGAAAATTTCACCCTCTCTCCAACACTCACAAATGTGTATAAACAATTCAATTATAGTTTTTTTAGAAAATTTGTTTGTGTGAAAATAATTAGTCTAATTTCAATTAAACATCAATTAATAATTACTAAAATTTTAATTAAGTTTGTTATTTGCAATGAAAATCATATATTTATTTTAATTATATTTAATCTGAATTAAAAATAGAATCTACATAAAAAATAAATTTATTTTCAATTAAATATCAAAACTAAATAAAAAATAAAATAACTTAATTAATTTGTATACAAAATTTAAATACGCTTTTAGTAATTTGTACAATTTGTACACAAAACAACATCTTTGAATCTGAGACCTTGATTTTTAAACTATCCAAATAGCGGCGACAAGATGATCTCAAACTTTTTTGACCGTGATCTGCCTCGACACCATATCAAACGCAAGCATTTGGGCTACATTCTGTAGTGCTGTTCAAGACCAAGCTCTCCATTCAAGGTTTTTCTTCATAGGAAAGGAACAACTGGTTTAAACAAAGATCTTCTTGCATTACAGATATGGGAAAGGGCAGCTGCTATTTTTATTGAAAACCGAATCGATAAAAATGAACCGTTACCGGCATAAATTTCCACGATAACACATACCAAATATGCATCACCAAAATATACCAGGACTGAGCTTTTCCTTTATCTTACTATGTCATAGGGGTGAGTTTTTTTCCAAAAATAAATGACATCAGATAACAAATTCAAACCGCAGCTGCAACAGATATTATAGACTGACCAGACAACAATTGCACTAAGCAACTTCCTTCACCCATCTGACTTTAGACAAATTGGTACCTCCAGCTACATTAAGTTGCCTTCTAATGTACGGCACAGGAAAATTGGTTTTCTGCACAAATTACATTACTGACCCATTTCGAGCAGCAGTTTTTCAAGCGCTTCAGTTGCAAGAGGAATATACAAGCAATCTTGGCCATCAGAATGTCTTTTGATCTTCACCAACTCGTGATCTTTGAACTCAGTCAAATGAGAATTCAGGGTAACCTGACTGCTGATGAGGAAGCGTTCTCGACAGACTGAGTAAAGGTCGTGGATTGGCATCCCTGCAAAGTTTAGCAACATGAAATAGAAAATATGTAAGCTTTTGGATGCAAAACACCATTCTCCAAAAAAATATGACAGCTGCTTGCCTTCTTCATCAGGATGAGACATTTGGTGCTCAGCAAGAACTCTGAACACGCTTTGGGCATTAGGTGTCAAACTTTGTAAAACTATTGTTGCCGTTTTGACACTTTGGGTGGCACTGCCATGTGCAAGAATCAAAGGGAAAAACATTCCTTCAACTTTATATGGTACAAAGGTAGGAACATGATGCCAGCACCAATTGAATTGGGTGTGAACCATCTTCTTATCCCAAACTACAAACAAAACCAAGGAAACTTGGAGTTATACCAGATACAATTTTTTTCAACTACACCACATGTTTCCCACCTTCCATGTAAATAATGTAGTAGTAACCATACCAATATACCATTACTTTTAAGTCACAAGAAAAAGTTGTTTCTAATTTTCAAGAAGGGTTAAACAGTTAGTCCTCTTTTTTATTTCAACCAGAGGTATAAACAAATGATCACAGGGTCATCAATAATGTTGCACCAAGAGATCATGAATAAATTGAATAATGGTTCGTTCTTTATGGGGTTTACAGCAATGGCAATTAAAAGAAATAGTTGAGCAAAGAAAATATAGATTTTATCTTCTAAAACATCAATATAAACCCTATAAAAAGAAACTTCAATCAGTAAGTAAGAGATATAGTTAAAACAGCAGATCAACCCAAATCTTGTAAAAACTAGATTATAGCAAAGTTTAAGATATTCCCAAACAGAAGTCGTGCAGGAGCAAAATGGATGAAATAATATTCCTACTGCTGGTTGATTCATTTTATATTAGTATACTGAAACTATAAAAATACTTACGAAGAGGTGCGTTTACATTGTCAATGGAGGCAACAATACGAATATGGCTACAAGCAGCTAATCGAGCAAGATACTGCTGAGTTTCACAGTCCCTTAACCCAGGCCCGTCGATGTTGTGAACGACTATGCATACAAAAGAATCATTTTCGTCAGCTTCTGATCCATCCAAAAATGCAAGTAGATCTTCCATGGATCTAGAATTGAATGGCTGTTGAACTTTAGGCAAATCCCTTGAAGGAGTCTTTCGTTTAGTTTTGACTTGATCCCACAGGGCTTCAGCTAAAGCTATTACAACCTACATATCATGAATTTGCATTGTAACATGGACATACTGTAGAATGTCATAATCTCTTCTTTGTCTTTCTTTAGACTTATTCTGTTTTGTTGATGGTTTTTCTCTATAGTCCAAGGGAGATATTGCAAGTAAGCAAAAAAAGACAATAGTAACAACATAATTTTTTATTTTTTTTGGAATATAGGAATTTTAGGTACAAAATACCTGTTTTATATTAATTGCCTGAAGATATCCATTAACTACAATTACAGAATAATCAGTCAGCGCAGTTGAAGCAAAATCTTCAATGAAAGCCTTCTTAGATCCAAAGCCATACATTAGAAGGCCGAAACCGCACCTGGCTCATTGAGAAGAAAAAAGTTGAATACAGAGATGTTTAAACTGAAATGCTGTACAAGTTAAGAAAAGCTAAAGTTAAGCTAAGATAACAAGACCGCAATTTGAAGAAAAGAAAATAACCTTTAGGCCCTCCACCCCTATGCGTTCAACATTATTACTTGCAAATTAACCCATGTAAAATTAGAGTACAACTGCCTAGCCTAGACACATGGCAAAGAAGACAGAAGACATGTAAACAACCATGGCTTCTGAAGGGTAGAAACAAACTGCACAAATTATATAAAGTAGCGAATCTTTGATATACAGCAAGGCTGACAACCAATAAATTTGAACATACTATGTGCTCTAACGAAAAACAGAAGATCGGTGTGGTGCCTTCAAGCATTGAGGAGCTAACCTAGAGCAGTTATGCACAATAATGCAGTGGACTTGAAATATATAGAAGTTGTATACTGCATAAGGATACAGTAGGAATGCTTCTCCACATGTCTTTGATTTTTATGCACATCCTGATTACTGAAGTTTTCTTCTTTGTTGGTACATTGGTAATCGTACAACGATTGTTCCAATGACCAAACCACTGTTACTCATTTTCAGCAGCAAGACATCAATATTTTCTACCTACTTCAGACCTTCTATTCATATTCTCATCTATCGAAATGTTGCTATCATAATCATGATTTTTGATGCACCAGATTCATGAGATACTAGACACATTTCATCCCTTGGTGTTTATCCTATCAAATTTATCCTTCAGAATCTTAACCACACAGTCTTGGAGTTAAACATCAGCACCAGTAGAATCTTTTAATATCACAGATTTTGCTCATCCATCACAACATAGCCTAAAGCACCATATATTTCAAGTAATATTCAAATGGTCAATCCTAACTGAATTTAGTCATCAATTTCACTCCCATGTGTTGTAAATATATATTTCAACATTCTTAACTGAAGACAAGTAGCTGCTTCTTCCAAACCTGCTAAAATTCACGTGATCAAGTATCCTTGTGGTCCAGTGGCACCTAGCCTTCTAAGACAAGTAGCTGCTTCTTCCAAACCAGCTAAAATTCACGTGATCAAGTATCCTTGTGGTCCAGTGGCACCTAGCCTTCCCTGCTATCCAAGAGGTCCAAGGGTCGACTCTCTTGGAAGCCCACTTGGGGGTTTACTCCCCCATCCCCCCACCCCCCCCCCCCCCCAACACAAGAAAAAAAAAAAAAAAAAACACTTCCTTACATTTTCTAAATAAACAGTGAATTCTCTTTACCTCCTTCAATCAACACAAGAGAAAGTTGCACCATGACTAAGTCCCAGGCTCCCAGCTTTGAAAAGAAACCCTCTAAAAGACTCAATCACACAAACAAGGACAACAGATGAACTCAAATTTAGTGGGCTACACCACCTAGAAAAAGCAAGCCAAATACAAAAATTCTTCAACAACTAATCATTACAAATTTCCCTAATAAGTGAGATAATTTCGTAAACCCAAAATAATAAACAAATAAGCATAAAATATATGTACTATTTAAACCGGATACAACCAATGACCACGATTGACAAATTGTAAGACTGCAGTGATGGTTATGTAAAAGCAATCAAATAACCTTCCCAGAAGTAGGACCCATAACCTACTAGATAGCAATTTGAGCAAGTTACTATTTGTTATTCTTGGCATTTAAATATATTTATTATAAATTTGTATATACATAATAAAAATAAATTAAAAAATATTGCCTGTTCGCGATCTCAAAATAAACAGCAAGCACCAAATATTGCAAACAATGCTCCCTAAAGCATTAAAGGATTATTTCAATAAACTGGCTTCAGTGAAGAGGAAACATACCTTAGCTGGAACACCCATTCAGAGTACATAGTTTTATAGCTGTCCATTAAATCCGCGATCTCGTTCTCGTGCTTCGGTTCAATATTAGATACTGCCGCCCTCAGTTCCTGCATATAAAAATTAAAGACAAATAAATAAGAAAATGCTATAGAATAAAACAACATCAATAGTTAATGTAACTACCTGTTCGTCAACGACATCAATCTCGGAGAGCTTACGGGCTGATTTCTTTCCTGAACCGCCTAATTCCTTTGCCAGAAAGTAGTTCCTTGAGAATCCGAACTCCTCCTCGTCTTCCTCGCCATCGTTATCCATGATTAAAGAAATACTAGTGCTATGGAAAATGGCTACAAATACACGATACAAAACACCAAGGCAATCCGAATCGCTCAGAAGAATGAGCTCTGAAAAGTGGAATAGTGTATTATTTGTGCCCTAGGATTTTCCCGCCATTTTTCCATTCATGGTATTATAGGCTGCTACTGGCTACCCGCCCATGAGAACTTTGGACTGTTGGACTCCTTTATTCCGGGCCCGAGAATTTTGGACTTTGAACTTTAGTTAAGATTGGGCTTACAACCCTGCCCAACTATCACTGTTGGACTTTTAATATGGCTTAAATATTTTAAATATATTTGTTAAGGCTTAAGATGATATATGTAAATATTTTTTTACAATAATAATTGATATGTACTTATTATAAGGTTAGATTTTTATTTTAATATATATATAAGTTGTCATTGATAAACTTAAATTGACTGTATTGAATGACTATAGTGAGAATTTTAAGAAAAATTACATGTTTTATGATACATAAATTTACTTGTAGATTATTTTATAATATTTTAACGTTTAAAAGAATTATATTTATTATATTTTTTAACGCTTGTCAATATTAAGTAGAAGATCATTCAGGAAACATGTATCAATTGGAGAAGATAATGATCGATTGATACTCGTAATGAAAAAAAGCATTAATTAAATTTTACCAGGAAAGAAAAAGATGGCATTAATTACATGGATAACCAGGTGCCACCTGTTAACCATAGTCGGCAGCCAAACGTTAATTGCAAGAGCACGTTAGCAGTTCCACCATCAACAATCACGGAACCACTGAAGGCAATTAGTTGATCCATCAAATTCCCACCAGCACAGAGCCACAGACCAAAGGCGCATATTAGCACACCACAAAACTTCCTCACTAAACGATGAATTAGTAGCAAAATGCATAGCAAGTAAATCACTTCGTTGCTAGCTGATTTATTGGAGATCGAAAAGGCAATTTCGATTTTTTTGAGATCCAATCGATCTATTGAGGACAAGGGCAATCCCAGATTAAGTTTTCAAAAATCGGGTTATTTTCAGATAGAGAGAGTGAGGGACTGTGTGGGCAATGGTGGGATGAAGGTGAAGAAGAAGAGGGCAGAGGGAGAAGGATATGGCCAGAGGAGAGTGGGTCTTTCATGGAAGAGGCAAGTGGGGTTGTTCATACAAGAGAACCACTCTCATTGTTTGCTTTATCAACATTGTTGTTGCTCTCTACTTTCTTCGCTCTCTTTACGCTTCTCTTTACATCTACTCCGGTAACGTTTCCAGAAATAGTAAGTATCAATTTCAACATCGATGTTTTCAGGATATGTGAGTGTACTGTTGTGTTCTGTTTTATCTCCTGATAACGAAAAACTAAAGTTTATGCATGGAGCTTTAAGGTAAACCAGTTCCTGCTATCTGGGGATTATAACAGAAGCCCACTTCCTTTTTCGACTGATTTTCAGTTTTTAATGTCTGTTTGATATTGGGGAACTGCATTTTGTTCTTCTCCTTTAGTAAGTATTGTTTTTGTTACGCTTTCAGTTGTTGTGTACACCCCAGATCAGATACGGAAAATGGAGGAGTCAATTCAAATTCGTAAAGCTTTAAAACCAGTGGAGCTAGTTAAAGTGGTAAGAGCTTTTTAGGCTTTCAGGACTTTGGTTTAGTCATATTATGTTTCAGATAGATTCATAAATATGACCTATAGTAGTTCTGTTTGAGCAACTGCCACGATAAGCCGAACTTGATTTTATAAAATATCTGTGCCAAGGTGATCGAACTTAAAAAGCTGATTCCTAAAGAAGATGTAGTGGTTAATTTGCCTTGGCATTTGAAACAGAAGATAACTGATGAGATCTTGCAGAGATTGAAGGCCTCCAGTGATAATGAAAACATTACAGAGCAGCTAGGTAAGTATATGCCTGTAAGATATGCGGATCATGACATTTTTATATATTATTTATTAAAGTTAGGAATATCAGAAAGAAGGTTAGTTATTATTTTCCCTTGACAGCTCTGAATATGTATGCTTAGAAGGGTTAGCTATTAGTATAAATTTCATGTTCTCATTCTTGTTTTGTGGATTGACAATGCTTTTGCTTGTGGGCTATAGAAAATGTAATAATGAAATAAGGCCCCGGGATGGGCAAGGGTGAAAAGCCTCAAACCTGTTCTTTTAGGATTTGGTATATTGCTAGAATAATTATCTACCATGTGTAGTCTATGGATTTTATTCCCGTTTATTACTAAAAGATAAGCCTATGACTAGTTTTGGAGTTCTATTGTAGACTATATGATAAGTCACTAGTGTTACTCTTAAATACAAATAATTAGTTTTACTTTGGGCCTGAGGAATTGCTTCTTATGTGTATTTTAGATGCATTCAATTTGCAATCCCTTGCCAACCCCTCTGTTAAGTCAGGCTTAGTCAAAATGGGCATTGCCTGTAGCTTTATCTGCTTCACTATTCCAACACAGCCCCTTTATGACGACCAGCATCACATTTTCTCTGTCAACTTCCTTGCTGCTACCATATCTGCAACTTTATACCTAATCGTTCCTACAACTCGAAACTCTCATTGTTACTGGAGCTAGGATTAGGTTACCTATTGCATCATCATAATTGCTGCCCTATATTGCATACTGGAAACCAAATTCATTGCTAGGCTTAGGTTAGCACTTAGTGCTTGTTACTGCTTCCACATGACCGTAATTGCATATCATAACCTTATGTTATCCTTGATGCCACTTACCTCCTTTATGCCAATTCCTCACAGTTGGGTGGGAAATTAAGGAACTTCATAATACACATTTGTGGTAGCCTAGATTAACATTTTGCTTGTGCAATTACTGGGACTTAGATAAACTGTAAGCACAAATTGATTTAGAGACAATTGCTTTGATTATTCCCCTTCATTGTTTGGAGGAAGTGGTAAATGGTTATAAGGTATGGGGCGAATGGAGAATTTCACAATAGAAAGGAAACCCAGTATTTCTTTGAATGAATGGATATCATTTGAATAATCCATTAGTTTCTTTTGAAATTCACATTAATTTGTATTTTGTGGTAATCTTGATGCCTTCAGTTTGGTCAATAATCTACTTTATTGCGCTACTTCTGTCAGCTTCACAGTCCTAACTGAGCAGAAATTGTGCTTGCTTTGCCTTCTCTTGCACTTATGTGTACTGTAAGTTCTTGCCTAAATAGTTGACTTTGATTGATAAAGGTTGCATAGAGGCCCTAGATTATTAGTATTTGTTATTATAGCAGTAGTTGCTTAGAAACTATTTGGTAAAAGAACAAAAATTAGTCAAAGAAAACATATATATAGTGATGTAACATGTTCTAGTAAGTCAATGTAAATATGCCCTCTTTTGAATTGTAAAATTCGAATTATGATTGATTGCTAGACTTAATGATAGCACTATTGCCTTTAGAGAATGTCAGACATTAATGTGGTCATCGCACGTTAGGCAAATATTTGCAATTCTGTCCGTCAGTAATTAATTATATATAGATGTTATTACTAGACTTGTGTTGAAATGAAACTATGAAATTGAAAGGTTTGTGGCTGAAGCAAGATATATGTGACATGAATGCAACACGACATTGACTTGGTGACGCTAACACAACAAATTCAGAACTGTCCTCTGACAAGGGCCACAAACTAGTTAGAGGCGTCCATGTTTCATAATTATTGGGAGAGTAGAGAGGGAGGAACTGCTTGTGGGCTGTTGAAATGTAAAAGGTCTGCCTACCTTTCAGCAGATAAAAAAGGAAAGCATCCTGGCATTTCTATACTTCTTCCCTACTTGACATGGCTGTTTCATCTTGTGAAAGAATGCTATAAAGCCTTATAGACTGCCATGTGGGAACTCGAGTCCACCAGGGACCGAGTATATGTTTTTGTTATATATGTTTATAGACTATAAAGTGAATAAGCTAGTCATCAAAGAAAATTGTTATGACTTTCCTTCTGTCTGTGTGCGTGTCAGGAATGAGTGTATCATTTTCTTTTTCCATTTCTTTTATATAATATCACGCCTTTTGTAGCTACACTGAGGTTTCAGAGTTCAAAAATAAAACTTACACCCAATCTTTTCCAAACTCAGAAGCCTGTTCTCTGTTCCTTTCTAATTTTTCATCTTTTAATCCTAATAACTTCTCCCCTCAATAGTGAAAAAGTTTAGCATATCTTTGACCTTGCCAAAATATTGGCTCCTGTTTTAGCTGTAGGGTCTCTGTAAAGAATATCTTCATTGTTTGAAGCACAGGGAAATAGTCACTTGTTTTAAAAGCACTTATTACTGCTAATAGTATAGGCATAAACATTTGACGATGTAAAAAGTTAATGCCTCGAATTTTCAAGTTGGTTATATTTACAACTTTTCTCATTTCAGTTTATTCTTGCTACTTGTCATCTTGGTACTATTGCTTTTAAATTTTATTAAAACAGAAGCAGTTGAAAGTTGGCGCAAGGAAAAACTGAAAGCTGCTAAGAAGTTGGCCCTAATGAAAGAGAATCTAAATTCGACCATCTCATATAAAGAGACAGGTATGGTTGTTCATTTAGTCAGTGCATTTCTGGTAATTGAGTTTAATTTGAGTGACAAATAGGAAGGTCTATTTTAATTTTTAATTAAGCGACACTAGTAATATTTGATAGATACTCAAGTCCTTAGTATCTAATATTTATTTATGAATTTTGTAGGGATACTTATAAGAGCTTTAGAGTCTGATTGGGATGTGCTTTCAGAAAAACTTGGCCTTTGGATACCCGTTGAAGTCAATAACAAGGAACATGATGATTTACCCGAGGGCATGGAAGAGTTTGGTAATTTTTCCTATTTTAAAAAAAAAAAAAAAAAAAAAAAAAAAAAAAAAAAAAAAAAACCCTGCTCCAGGAAGACCCAACCTCATTTTTAAGATTCATGTGGAGATTTGAAATTTGAATGTGATATTACATATGTAAATTTTTTCTCAGAAGTAAATTGGCGTGAGATTTGTCTACTAGAGTTTGGAAATGTATTGTATAAAGATTTTCTCATTCAGAAATCTATTTTCTGTACTTACATGTACACTCTCTCTAGAGGATGAAGTTTTACCTGGTAGGCCGCTTCCAGCTGAGTGCCATCCTCAACTTCACACTGATTATAATGGTGCTGCAGTAAGATGGGGCCTTACCCACCACAAGGACAGTGCAGCTGATTGCTGTCAGGCTTGCTTAGACCATGCAAATCGTGCCAAACCAGGTGACATGAAATGCAATATATGGGTGTACTGCCCTTCTGAGTTTGGATGTCATTCTCCAGATATTTATGAGCATAAACATATGGAGTGCTGGTTGAAATACGTAAGTATTACTCTTCTCTCTGTTGTGGAGGTTTTTGCGAAGTATCCATTGATATTCTCTTTTACTGTGCTGAGAAAATAACCTTGAACGTTCATTATTTCATTCGTATTACTTTTGATCTAATATTCCCCTATATAAATTTATATCCAGGCAGAAAAGCCCCAACTGAATTTTAAGGACAGGTATTCCGAATCATATAGAGATTCTCACCCATCGGCGCCCGTGATTGTTCCTTGGGTCTCTGGTGTTATCAGCTCATGATTCAAATAAACAAAAAGGAGCAGAGAATTGAAGTATCATGACTCTATGAGCTGAAGAGCTATTTTGTATTGGAGCTACCACGAAGACATAAGCTAGCTCTGGTTGGATCTTTGTGGTGCTTCCCTGCGGGTTTGTTGCTCCTTGTAAGATGAAATGGGGAAACTTTTGTTTTCATTCTTGGGAGGGGGTTGAGTGGAGTGATTGAATGATGATTCGGTGATAAATTACAAATCAATTTTTTTGGGGTAAAAAATGTGGTTTCTTACGTTCTCACCAGCTCAGTTTCAAGGGTTTTCCGTCAAGGTCAGTCTAGTTCTGAGTTAAGGTGAATTAGAGAGAAATCCTTTTTGCCTTTTTTTGACACATTGATTGATAACATTTCTCTATGTATTTACGGGGACGTGAATTCTTAATCAAGATGTTAATGACGGTTGGCTCTCTGTTCTCCCAACCACTTTAACTTTCTGTTTTTGAAAGCACTTGGTTCTTTCTCTTCGTTTATGCAATTGTTTCTTAGAACAAGTAATGCAGTTTGAAATCTTTGTACTTTTATGAGCATATGGATAAGAAAAAGGAGGAAGAGCATGAAAAAAAAAAACGATTTTTATAGTTTATAAGCTAACTTAAAATAATAATAATAATGTCAAAGCTTATTTTCCGTAAGTCTATTTCACAATGAAACACCCGTTAATTTATAAATAATAGATGAATATATTTCTATAATTAAATCATAAATTTAAATACAGTAATATTTGTCACTTTTTTTTTTGAAATGTATTTTTACCATTTGATCTCAACATCTCTCCATAAGAGTTGCAAGTCTGATTAAACTCTTTTTATCTTTTATTTAGATTAGATCATTTATTGAAATGAAAATAAAATTAACTTGAGAACATCTTACTCACCTTAATTTATTTATTTAAATTTAAAATAAATTTTTTATGTATAATAATATATATTCAAATTTATTTTATAATATTGTAATATATAAAAATAAATATACAACACAACTTAATATATGTTTATGATAATTTTAAATTTGTTATATTTGGTTTTTAATTATGTTTATGATAAAAATACATTATAATAAATTATATTTATTTTATTTTAATATTTTTATTAAATTTATAATACTTAAAAATTTTAATTTATGTTTATTTTTAATTAAAAATTAAAAAAAATAAGCAATAAAATTTAATAAATGAAAAATCTTACTAACCCTATTGCACACCAAAATAGTTGTAGATGAAAATGATAATTAAAAAAAAATTAAAAAATTGCGTCCTAAAAGTTTGGAAATTTATTTTTACCGATCAAATTAGGGAATTAGTAGCTGTAGTTGTCCGATACAGTCATTCGCCATTTTTTTCTGAAAAAAGAAAACTAAAACAGAAGAAAGGGAAAGAAGAGAAATCCCATAGGACCATAGCCGTCTTACTCTTCCTCTTCGTTAGTGCATGTACAGTACAGATTGCGAAGCAGGGCGGCAATTTGGTATTCATGCTGGAAAATCCCACTGTTAATCATCAAATCCAAGTAGTAATTTTGAACAAAATCCGAGATTTACAGAGCTAATTTGCCGAGATTCGTTCTTAGCAGCTATAACTCGCAATGGAAGATTGATTTGTGCACTGAGAACGAGTTGTGTATAACGTGCTGTTAACCCCAAATACTTTGAGAGGCGACGGAGTGTGGGTTTCCCTGTGGCTTGATTTATCAACCCCGGCAGCTTGTTAAGACAAGCTGATTTTGGTATACTGATATTCCTTCTTTTTTTTAACCTTGTCATCTGAATTTTATCCCGTTACCTCTGTTTATGCTTTCTTACCACCAATATGCTTCAAAGTTTCTTTTTTATTGTTTTTCCTAGAACTCAGATTGCTTGCAGCGATCTTAGATTTTTGTACTAGTTTTTTACATTTTACTTTTGTTGTAGACTCAATTATACGGCATTCTCACTGCAGGAATTCTCTGAGTTGGAAAGTTTTATGCTTTATTGCGTTTTCGTTCATAGATTAAAAACTAGCTTTAAACCTTAATTTTAGCCACTAATCTGGATTCGAAATCTTTTTTTTTTCAATTCTTTTATTTCGTGGGTGAGTCAGTTTTCAAGCCAAGTATCAAGGTAAGAAATTTGTTGGGACTGTTGGCTTTCAGGGGATAGTTCCAGGTGAGGTGCTTAAAAGGCCTGTTTGAGTTATTGTTCCTACATTTTAGGGCATTTTGTTTGTTTTTTAGTGTCGCTGTAGCCTCAATTTTTCTTAAATATTTGTTGGACGTAGCTGCAGATGAGTTCATTTGCACCAGCACCCATGCGTGTTGTTTTTTTTATCTATTGCCAATTGAAGCTCCAGAAGCGAGCTTGTTTTGTTGCTCTCCGAGATCGTAGATTTAGTAGTAATGAGAGATGGTCTTGTCCATGGAACAATGGCTATCACTTAATCTTCTCTTGATTGCGCAAGAAACCAATCTCTTTATAACTATATTCTTGATCATCCTTTAGTTTTGAACTTTCTCAGTTGGAGAACCTTCATTTGATCCCTATGCAGAGCATTTATTTTTTTTCTTTCCCGCTCGAGAGTAGATAGCCACCACACGTTTCTGCCAGCACATTGCCATCAAGGGAATCAAGGTTATGCAGCAGCATACTTTGTGGTTATTTTCTGTGAGGAAAAGGTGGTACTAAACCTTGCTAGAAAATTATGAGGAGTTCTCCATAAAGATCTAGATGTTAATAGACTGATTACTTTCAACAGATGATGAAGTACAAGGCCTTTTTCCATTCTTCTGAAATTTCGTTACATTGAAAATTGAAATTAGACAAATATTTTTGCAGTGAAAGCAATCTGTTAAAAAGCAGTGTCCAGTAATGTTACTGGACAAGAACTCCACTCTGGAAACTTATTATGATATTCTTAACATCGAGGAAGATGCAAGCTATGAACAAATTCGGGCTAGCTATCGGAATGCTGTACTAAATTCGCACCCCGATAAATCAATTAAGACGCCTGAGACATCTGAACCTGATAAAGAGTCAAGAGAGAGGTTTTTGAAAGTTCTGAAGGCATGGGAAATACTCAGCAATTCATCGTGAGTTGCAAGATTCAAGGCAGGATATCATAACTGCAGAAGCTGCTGAAGATTTAAGTTTTTATGATATGGTGGTTGAAGATGCTGGAGAAGCTTTACAGTTGTTTTACCAGAGCCGATGTGGTGATTATTTCTCCATAGACTCTTTGGAGTTGGGTAAGATGGGGTATCTGTTGTTGAGGAATGGGGCTAAGATTTCTGTACAGAACCCCGATGCTTTACCAGCATCAGTTCTTCTTCCATGTGGATCTTGTTCTTTGCAAGCTCGTTTATTAATCAATCAGTTTAGATAGAAGCAGCTCCAATGATGAGCATTTTTTACTATATTGTTTTCAACTTCCCTCAGTAGATGAATACTTTGGGCCCTTTTGATGATGATGTATTTCAGAGCATCTGAAACCGAAATAACAGGTAAAATAAAAAAAAATAAAAAGAGTAGTGGTTATTGTGTTTTATTTTGTTATGTAGACAAGCAGATGCAGTAGTTTTCCTGTGGATCATCGAATGTTTATAAGAGACCAAAAAATGTTTTCAGCTTAAAATCCACGCTGAGTTTCCATATATAAGCGGTTTTGTGTACTTGGTTTCATTCTCTTCCACCCCGTGACTTTGCTATTCCATCTTGTTGATCATGTATGTACCAGTACAACTAATGATTATCTGGGATGGCTTAAAGAGTATGATCTACTGGGCCTCAAACATTAGGGTTTTTGTTTACTTTAACATTTCCAGTATGTAATTTTCTACTAAACGTGCTTCTTCTTTTCTGAGAGAATGTCTAGTTTCTTCCTATGCATTTGAAGCAAGAGTATTGTTGATATTTTTGGTAGGCCAGTATTTGGCCAAACAGCCCCAAACTAATGTGTGTTGGTTCTCCTATCTAACTTTGATGCACATCACACTTCACAAATGCATTTTGGCATTCACCATTTATGCTGATGCATGTGTTTGTCTAAACATTGAAGTCTACTGCTGTGCTGAGGTTAGTTATTTCCTTCTTCCTATTATTATTATTATTAAGGGACTGTGGAAACTCACAGCCTAGTTCTCGTTTCTAGGCTTTCTTATTCTTTAGGGATTGTGGTTAAATGTTCTTGTTCTTTTTGAGCCATTATAAGTGAGATAAACTGAATCTTCAAGTAATTTGAACAGGGTTTCGACTGTAGCCTGAATGCAAGATGTGCATAATGTCAGACCAGGATTGAGCGTGTTGGACTCAATTGCAGAGTCACAATACAGGAACAGGGATGGGTTCTGGTGAAGGAAGCCCTAATTGGAGTGTCTATGATGGTGTGAAGATCATCCCGGCGACACCTGAAGCTATAATGGCAGAGACTAATTCTGCAATTTCTAATCTTGAGTATTCCCGTGCCACTGCTCTCCTGGACTTGTCTTTTTCTGCTCTCTCAAAGAAGAACTCTGATGCAAGCTTGACACAATATGATGCTCAAACGGCAGACGAAGCCTATAAGGCAGGGTGTGTGGCCTTGGCTGCTGGCAAGCTTGATGAGGCTCTGCACTCTTTGAATGTTTCTCTCTCCAAATGCCCACCAGATAAGACTTCTGCTGTAGCTAAGCTTCAATCTTTGATTTCTCTTACATCTCAGCAACTGAAAAGATCTCCCAACTGAACCATTTGGTGTTTTGTAATGGTTGGTGTACATGTATAAGCTAATTGTTGGAACCTTGGTTGAGTTAGATATAACACTGTTTTGAGTTCTTGATCATTTGTTGTGCAAATATGAACGTATCTTGTTTTTTTGTCAACTATTTCCACCATATCAGCGTCATTTGGCACTGGCATAAAACACGTGTTGCCGGTTTTGCCAAATGGACCCAAAATTAGCGTCCCTTTCACAGGATTGACGACTGGGCATGATCTTGTAGTACTGAGTATCAGAACTCAGAAAGCAATTCTGTTTCAACGTTTATTATGTTAGAACCTGTCATGATCCCAGGCCACGTTTTTGTCTTTCCCTGATTTTGTTTAATGAGGTTAACAATGAAACTGTAGGAAATTAATGCTAGGAACTAACTTACGTCTGAGATGAGTTTCGTTTTCAGCCTAACTTCAAGAAGCAAGGAAAACGAAAAGGCAAACAAGGATAATTAGTGGAATAGAGCTGATTGTGGAGGATGTATCTTTCCTCTCCTGCCTATGTTTCTGTTCTTTTCTCCAAATCCTTTTAGGTAAATAGGATTCCATAAAGTCATTTTCAAGCCGAAGTAACAAAAGGCTTATGGGTTAGAGGTTTGTTTCTTTCTGTATCTTTCAAATAACTTCAATTGCAGGATTACCCATCTCAGCAAATTTATCTATTAGCAGTCATGGTTTGGTATCTTGTCTTAGTTATCCATAACTTTAGCTTAAAGTGAAACTTTCTATAAGCACTACCTAGAGAACTAAGGGTTCAAGGGAAACCAAAACGGATTTGTGGCAGTCAAATCAATGTTTCAAATCCCTAATTGAAATTAATGCCATTTGTTAAAATGTCTTGCCCTCTTTTAACTTTGTCTTTACCTTTAAGGACAGAAAGCCAGTGTCTTCAATATGGTGCAAGGCCACAATCACACAAAGCAGGTCACTTTGGACATTAATGGGACTATGAATTTATAAGTATCAGTTCCTTAATTCTTTCATATGACAGAAAATCAGCCGATGCCACCATGAGTGTCTTTTATCAGGAAGAAGAAGAAGAGCCACAAAACAGTTCCAATAGATGCAAATTTCTCACTGCAACGCTGAAGGATGCATTCTCTAATTGCCATATTTTTGGTGGACGGTTTTCAACTTCAAGCCTTGAAGATGAGTTTCCAATCAGCGACTTCGACGAGGAACAGGAAGTACATTCCCCGTTAACCTTCCAATATTTTTCTTATCAAAATCTTATTCTGTCTAATACAAAATACAGAGAATTACATATTTTGGTTAAGATTCGGCCAAATGTGTAATTCTTCGGCAACTTTCTTTTCTTCAAACATATGATGTTATTTTGTTCCTTTTTTATGTCTCCTTAGGTAGTTGTCTCAGAAATTCGAAGTAGAGCAACGGAAAAATTGAGACGCAAGAACAATTTCTTGACAAATAGCTTTTCGTGGGTGTACTCTCCTAAAACAAGAGAATTGTACATAGTACAAAAGGAGGATATGGATGATGATATGGAAGAAGATGACCAGAGAGAAGAATTTCTCTCTGTTAAAAGCTGTTTTTCAAGTTGTTCAAGTGCTCTGAGTAGAGAGGCATTTTATTCTGTGAAGACAAACCTTTCTAGGTGTTCGAGCTTTAATGGGTTTGAGTTCCCTCATTCTCAAAGGCGTTCAATTATTCAGGAGTTCTGTCACTGTGAGGGATGGCCATTTGGATTATGCAGGAAAGCTTTGTTACTTCCTCCATTGCCTAAATCTCCTTCTGAGTCATGGTTGTGGCGTAAAAAGCAGCAGAGCATTTAAAATGCATGTATTTATAGAGCTCCTTTCTTTTTAAATCCTTCTTACTATTTCTTTACCTATTGTTTTATATTCATAAAATAGTCTATGAATACTGAATAAGAGGTGGTATATTAAGCTCCTATTCACAAAAAGAATATAAACTTATTCAAATAAAATAAATTATTAAAAATAATCTAAATTTTCTTTGTTTTCTATTTTTAACATCGGATTTTAAGAGTTTGAATGTCTAAAATTTTTTTCGATAAAACTCAAAAATTAAAATCCCTTCTAAAAAATTTCTAAAAGCTAAACCATGCAATAATAAGTTCCAAGCAAATAAATAAATAAGTTGCCCGTCATCATCACTCAATAGAAAGCATGTGTCATAGGATAACGATAAAATAGAATATGAAGAACACATAGTGCTTTTGTATTTCTTTGATTCACAAGGCAAAGAGAAGCTCTTATTGCAATGGGATTAAAGTCACTTGACTGAAAAAGATTCTACATAGAATTCATCAGTCTGTTTGCCGACATCCAGATACTCAGAAACAATTTTCAGAAAACACAATCAGTTAAATGAAACCTCGTCAAAATATATGTTTCTAAGCTCTTTGCTCAACATATGAACCTGAAAGTCCAGAAGTTCCAAGCACTGAAACCTGCAATAGTGAAACCCAATTATCACAAAAATATGGGTTTGAATACGGATCTCCATATTTCAAAAGATTGGTAAATGCTGAGTACATTATTGAAGTCAATCTAAATGTACTGCAGGGATCACAGCAAGGTTTATGTATGCAAAAATCTCTAATACCTTTCCCCACTCAGCACCAAGGCTACTGCATCTCATCTTCAAGTGTATCATCTTTGTGCCCAACTCTGTCTCTACCTTCTTCCTCAAATAAGTCTCATCAGGTGTAAATGCATCCAAATAGGCAATGTAGCGATCATAAACAGTACGAAGAGCATTGCTCACATCATTGGACAAGGGCTTTACATTCTACAGAAAACTTTCAGTTTTTAAATTAAATTAACAGAGAACAGGAAGAAGATACAATTAAGTAATCATTCCAACAGATTGTATACCTCACCACTCATTCCAATGCTGTCATCAATTTCCATCTTTAGAGTAACGAGGATCCCGCCAAACTCTTCAACTGCTTCAGCTGCTCTAAAAACATTTTCTACAACCTCCTTGCCAGCCTGGTCATCAGTATTTTTGGACAGTGCTGCTTTTACATCATGGATGACAGAATCAGGAAGCGTATCCCAACTTGCAGCCATCAAATCCTTGAAAACATTTTGAAGCTCAGGCTCTTTTATAGCAGGAATTTGAGTCACGTCATCACTATAAAATCGCATGTATCCTATGCTCAATGAAAGTGGTGACCTTCCTGAGGATTTGCACAAAATAAAAGATTCAGCAAATAACAGACAACTGAACAACCATTCTACGGTACCAAAATGCAACTCTAATTAATTGAGATGCAGGTTGAGTAGTTGTTTCCCAGAACTTGCAAATCTTGAAGCTCTTATTGCACTCTCCAACTTTGATCGTGGAGAGGAGAAAGTACCTCTAATCCATCAGCTTACGGGCATTAGAAGTTATTTTAGAACAAAGTTTGGTTATGGTGCACTGTTAATTGCGTAAAGCAGCTTTAGTTTTGTCACTCTCTACTGACACAAGTTTCATTCTTAGCCAACATTTCAATGGCATGTTCTACACTAATGCCAACAGAACCCCAGTTGTCTTACTATTTTTGGCAATTGATTACATAGAACAGAAACAAGAATGAGTGTTCCCTCAGCATGATCACAAAATACTATTAAGTAAGTCTTGAACCCAAAATGGTTAAACGGTTTAGGTGTCAGAGAATACTAGTCCTACAATATAAACTCTTATTTCTGGGGAGCTACCTGTATTGTGGGTTTTGACTAAAAATGTGCATGGTCCAACAATGAGCATCTTTTGGCAAGAACCTACTTGAAAAACAAGCTATGAAAGATGATGAAAGGATGAAAATATAAAAATTGGTCTGAAAATATACAGGGATGCAGATTTTATTCTACTTTTTCTTTTCCAACCTTTTTTTTTGGGATAATTTAGGACTCAGTAATCGAATTAGTCAATCAGACATTGGACAGCAGTCTGAAAATACTAATGCTATAATCAAACAGAAATAAAGCAACCCAAAATTCACATAACTTAGCATTCTAAGACACCCGGCTTATATTTCGGGGTAAAGTGTAATCTAATTTCGCATTCATGTGTATCGAAATCTGATTCTGGGTACGAATTTTATCTTAGTGAAAAAGAAAAAAAACCTACCAAAATGTAGACTGCAATTAATGATATTAATCTGTAATAGTCCGATAACTTGGATCCATGGGGAAGAAAAGAAGTACCCAAGGAGGAGAAACTGAGAGTATAGGACAAAGTACCTGAAAGGAGCTTATTAGGAGAATCACTGAGAGAAGAGGGTAATGGGAGATAAAGAAGTCTCTGAGAAGCAAATTGGTGGTGGTAGTGGCGGAGGAGGCTAGGGAGAAGCTGGTGTTTCTTGGACGAGGTGAATCGATAAGATCTGCAGCAGGCTGACCGGTACAGTGATCTCAGCGCCACCATCTTCTCCATTTTGTCTCTCTCTCTCTCTCTCTTTCTCAAAGACTCAGACTACCGGAATTTAAAGTCGCTTTCGACCACCGCAATAGTTTTTTGTTTTGTTTTGTTTTTATGACAAAATGTAATGGATTTTTTATTTTAATTTTTTTTTTGCTAATAAAAATGTAATGGATTTATCAGTGTCTACTGTCTATGGGGCTTTTGAGTGTTATTGGGTAGACTCGTACACAGATTGACAGCCCGCCCAAAAGCCCACTGAAACTAATCAATTTTTTTTAGCCTTCTTCAAATTCCAAGGTAGAAAATGAATACAACTATGGTCAAAACTACGCGTTGTGTCTTCAATTTTTTCTTTCAATTAAATCTTATATTTTAATTTTATTAAGATAAATTAAACTATATCTTCATTTTAGTTTCTCAATTAATTTTTTCACACAGTATATTTAAAATATTTAGATTGTTGTAGTGAATATAAAGTTCTTATTGAGATAGCATAAAACAAAATATTTATTTTTAATTTGGTTAATTCAGTGATATAATAAAAACAATAATTTTTTAGTTGATTAACTAGATTTTTCTAATAAATTTTTTAAGTTGCTTTTGACAAGATATAATAAATAATAAATTTTATGATTAGTTATTGGATGGTGTTGAGCTTATTGTTTATTTTCATTAATCTATATCAAGAACAAAAATTTTACCTTTTTTTAATTTAAATAAATTCAAACCATAGAAAAACATTAAGAGATAATGCAAAAAATAATATTTTTTTTAAAAAAATTATAAAGTAATCATCGTGTGTTAAATACGTAGTCCATAAAAATCGCACATTGCTCTCCTACAATAAGAGAGATGGAGGCTAAGAATATCATCAAACGCTTGGCTAACTTCTATAATAAGATAAATGCCTTCTTTACTTTAATAATTGATATATCTGCTTATCACTACCATAATGGTTTGGTCCGTGAAGTCCACCGTGTGTGATCTGGTTATTTGGTGTGTAAGTTATTATATAAAATTAAACAAGAGTGGAAAATACAATGAGTATTCAAATAGATCACTACAATTAATAAATTATTTTGCATGACTTTTGGTGCTTAAAAATATACATTTAATTCTCATTCACCAAACTTATTGGGGTTGCCTTAAGATTGGATCCACCGTCCCCTATTACTTACTTAAAGTGCAATACCAATTTCAGAAGAATTAAATACCCAATTTTTTTAATACACTCCGTCATAGACTAAAGAGTCCACATCCTAAGTCCGGTTTAGCCAACTTACGAAAGTAATTTATATTTTATAATTTGGCACCATCTACAACTCAATATTATGAGTTTGACTTTCCTTTAATGACCCATCAGGGCGGCAGCTAAATCAAATTTATTGCTCTAAATTCTAGATCTCCATAATTATCAGATTGATTCTTTTTACTCCATTTTCAACATCTATCACGTTTCTTTTATGTAATCTTGCTTAATTTTTAACAATTTATTCGACTAAAATATCAGATAAGAAATAGTAAATTTAATTTATATCCATCAAACAGACTAAAAAAAAAAAGTCAAAAAGATTTGCAGGGTTTTGAGTGTCGTAATGTCGACAGGCACCGTTTCCATGTCTCTGTTTTTACACTACTTCAGAGTCCAAACACCACCTCCCAATTATGGTGATCAGTTAATATAAAAGCTGACTTCAAGAAAATCAATTCTTAAAATATGAAATGACCAAATATGATTAGCGCAAAAATAATTTGTTCCTCAGAAAATATGTTTTGGTCCATGAAGTCCAACTATTAGTGGAGATTTAGTGCTAATTTATACGTTACCATAAAATTAAATTAGTACCTTAAAACCCGAGTTTTGATTTATGTTCATGAAATGCCTTCTGACCACAAGGACAATTTTTTATGAATTGAGGACTTGAGGTACTTAAAAAATTAAAACATTTATTCTCCTTCACCAAACTTATTGGGGTTGCCTTAAGAAACTTTCAACCTCCCCTATTACATATCAATCATTCAATTTGTTGGAAGGGTTTAATTTAATACAAATATCAATTAAAAAAAGAAAAATGATCCTGTCTAAAGACTTTTTCTAACATACATCCCCATTCATACAGCTAGTTTCGTTTTTAAAAGGCCCATCCTTTTCCCCTTGTCAAACAGAAAAGCATAAGCAACGTTGTTTTTATTGCTATTGAAAAAGCTTCAAAACAACTCTTTCTCTATTCTCTCTCTGTCTGTCTCTGTCTCTTTGTCTCTTTGTCTCTTTGTCTCTCTCTCAAATGGATTCTGGCAAACCAGAAATCTCTCTTGAGGTTCTTCCTTACCTTCGAGTATACAAGGATGGAACCATTGAGAGAATTGCCGGAACCCAAGTTGTCCCACCTGGATTTGATGCTGACACCAATGTTTTGTCCAAAGACATATTGATAATCCCAGAAATTGGTGTCTCGGCAAGGATTTACCGTCCCAATCTCACCAACAAACTTGTGGAAAAGCTTCCTTTACTCATATACTTCCATGGTGGAGCTTATTGCATATCTTCACCTTCTGATACATATTACCATAACAGCCTCAACAAGCTTGTAGCCGAGGCTAATATAATTGCTGTCTCTGTGGGCTATAGGTTAGCACCTGAGCATCCACTTCCAACAGCATACGAAGACTCTTGGGCGGCGCTTCATTGGGTTGCTTCCCACACTGTGAGAGACAGGGAAGGCCTTGAAGAGTGGCTCAAGGATTACGTTGACTTTGAGAGGGTGTTCTTGGCTGGTGACAGTGCTGGAGCCAATATTGCGCACCACATGGCCTTAAGGTTGAACCCTTTAGTCTCTGAACCAACAATAAATTTGAAAATCCATGGTATTGTTATGGTGCATCCCTATTTCTGGGGGAAAGAGCCAATTGGAGTAGAAATTAGTGACCCAGTAAGAAAGGCTATGGTGGATACATGGTGGGATTTTGTGTGTCCATCTGACAAAGGGCATGATGATCCTCTTATTAACCCATTCGTGGATGGATCACCAAATCTTGTAGAGTTGGGATGCCGTGAGGTGTTTGTTACAGTTGCAGAAAAAGACATATTGAGGGACAGAGGGAAGCTTTACCACAAAGTATTGGTCAACAGCGGCTGGGGAGGGACAACCCAGTTCTATGAGACTGAAGGGGAGGACCACGTGTTCCATATTTTCAACCCCAATTGCGAGAAGGCCAAGAGCTTGATTAAATGCGTCGCCTCTTTCATTAACCAAGACAAGCTTCGATAGGATGACTGTATGATGTGTGTAATAATCAAATGTTTGGCTTCATTCATCAACCAAGACAAGCTTCAATAGGATGGCTGTATGCGGCGCCTGTGTGCAATAAGAGAGTTTTTAATATATGTCAGTCGGTATAAAATTCCATGTGTGAGGCTTCTTTAAAAGTTCAATGCATTTGTGTTGATATTCATTTCGTTGCTTTTCAAATATTATCCAGCAAACATAGTGTATTTTGCGAACAAATAATGCAGATTTCGTAGACATGTCTTCCCACCAAATCTAGTTACATTTCATAAATAAACAACAGAGCAGAGTAATATGGAACTGCTTCCTTCATCTGAAGAACTTTACAGTGCACAATATGAAGATTATCAACACAATTTCTATTAAAAACACATGCCCAAACTTTAAATGAAATACATGATAGGGGATGCAACACTAGAAGACGACAGTATCAAGCATCATTCCCAGAGTTTGAACAATGTTTGAAGACATCAAATTGGAAACATGTTCTTCAAGGTGCTTCTTAGCATCTTGCCTTCCCACATTTGCGATTGCAAGCTTCTCAGGTGGTAGCTCGTCTTCCTCCTGCACCGCCTTGTTGTATTTGATAGCCAAGCTTAGCATCTCCTGCATTACCAAACAAAACAATTTCAAGTAACAGTTAGTATATGTACTATGGTATGTTATATGCATCTAAAACTAATCAGTAGGTCAATCAATAAAAAGAGGCCCCACCCTGCACCCCACCCCACCCCACCCCCTAAGGCAGAGGTTTTCCGCTTCATGAAACATTAATTTACCTGAACTGTTTGTTCATTAGTTTTGGAATGTGTATCAAAATGCCTCAGTGTCAAACCATCTGTCCATTTCTTCTTGTGAAGGTTAAGTAACATCTTCTCCTCAAGCTCATTTTTCCTATAGTTAATGGCTATGGAATAATAGTGTCGGTTTAAGCCATGGATCAATGCCTAAATAACAGAAAAATAGCTAATGGTCAAAACACACACATACAGGGGGAAAAAAAATAGACTATCGTAAAAGTATGTGCACAAGACTCACTTGAATAGATGGTTTATTAAGATGTCCAAGGTTAGATGTCGTCTGTCGTGGTTCTTGACCCAGCATCATGGTTTGTGGATTAATAAGCCGAAAGGCATCAATCACCACCTTACCTTTAACACTCTGAATTGGATCAACCACCACAGCCACAGCTCGTTGGTTTAAAGCCTCAAAACTCTGCATAGAATAAAAGATATGAACAGAATATACATTTTCACCAGCAGGACTATCTGAATAAGGATTTTTTGCAGCTGACCTCACTAAATTCTACATTTTATTCTCAGCAATGAAAATTCTAATAGCTAGTTGACAACTTCACTTAGTCGCATGAAATGCAAATTCATTAAAATATAATAAAAATATTATTTTATTTAAGAACCGTGAAAGACTTCCTGAGTGCAGAGAGTTGTCAGAGCTATCTCAGATGCTAACTATTATTTTCTCACAGAAAATGAATATGGAGTAGGCAATTAGATGGAATGCCAGCACTTTGGAAATCCAAGTTTCATAACATGGATATCTTTTTTTCTTTGCCAATATCCCCCTATGACCTCATAGAAAAGTTGGCAACTGCTCTACTCCTGACAATTTTCTCAAAACATCATAATAGCACCAGTCACATGTAGAGACAACAATGACAGACAACAACTTGGACTTGAAGCCAATTGTTATGTTTTTTCATGTTTATACAAAAGCATAACTAATCGCACAAATTTGTTTACAATATTATATATGGAGTCAGTGCAAGATCCAAATGCATCCTACATAACGAAATACAAAAAAAAGATAAGGTGCAACCTGCTGGGTATTAATGTCCACGCCAGAGAGCCAACAGCCGAATCCAGGATGTGAATGGTACCAGCCTACAACCATCTCTGGCCTGCAACATGAAGTCAAAGTATAAATTAACCAAGCTAAATATAAAATAGTAGAAATTTGAACCACATTGACAGTCACGCAAAAAATTTATAAAGTAAGGAGTAAAACCCTCTTTTTAGTCTTAATGATGCCAATCATGGAAATTTAACTGTTTAGAAACTCATACAACACTTCAGCAAGTTTTGAACCTTTGGTCCCGACCTCCTTTATTGTTCTGGAAACATGTAATATTGTTGCTTTGAACACCCCTTAAAGGAGCATATAGTATTGATCATATACGACTGCAGTTAAAAACTAACTATTTATGTTACAACTCAATGAAGCAGCTACATTCTTCACCACAAGAAGGGTGGAAAACAAGATGCATTAGCTCCTACCAGACTTTTTTTCTCACAGCAAGAGTTCCCAAAAAACTAACTTCGCAAATCAACAGAGTTTAAGTTGTATACTTTTATTTTCGTTTGTTAACTGAAGCCATCGGGTACATAGCATATTGACAAACTTAAGTTCCATCCACAGTGTCACTGTATGCAATGCACGGAGAAATGTTCAACAAATAAATATTTTGGGAACAAATACCCACTGATTTGCAAACCAGAGTCTCCATATCTCTGATCTAATAAAAAACGAAAACTTGTTATCTCGTATTTAACTTTTACTTGCTTATTTAATGGTTACTACTGAGAAATTACTTCATGTTAACTAATGGAGAAGTGTTTTCACAGAAAAAGAAACCATTGACTGATAATTCTTAGAAAAAAGATCTGGAAAGAAGTTACCAATTCTAGGAATCTTCTCAAGATTTATTATGTACCCCAAAAATAGGAAACATTAAAAGATAGAAAATATTGTATTCATGCAAGCCAGTAACGTACATTCTGATAGAAAGGTTCTTCTAGAAGAGCAAAAATACCTTCCAGTCTGTTTCAGCATATCGAGCATGTTAGTCTGGAAAACATGATCTACTGCTTCAACACTAACACCAGTACCACTCTGTGGCATTGCAAAAACATCAACAACGCGAACAGTGTACTCATCAACAAACTCTCCAAGCATCAAACCCATCACCTCCATCGGAACCCCAGCTCTTCCTGAAATTCACAATCCAATCAATGTTTTTTTGGGGAAAAGAATAAAAATCAGAAAACTTGATTCATTCATTCAGATTCACTCAAAGCAAAAAATTGACCAAAAACCTAGGAAAATTGAGTTACCAGTAAACATTGATGTTCGCTAATTACATTTTCTAATCCGTAACTAATGTTGCCCTGGACAGTGTCCGAAGCCCTACTTATAAAAAAAAAAAATTCAAAATTTCCATAAAAACAAAAATCCACAAAACTCAGTTAGGTTGAAGTTTGAACCAACTTCGACGAATGAAAAATAAGCAAAGGTTAAGCTAAAAGCTTACCGTGTTTAAGCATTTTGAGGAGGGCGAGCGAGGAGATATAGACCTGTTCAGAGGAATCAAGAGTGGGCGAATCAGGTGGTGGATGCCCCAAGGCTCCTCCTGCACCCCCAAACATCCGGTGAAGCCTCTCCATGCCCGACATCTTAGCTCGTTCTTGCTAGCTGATCGGAATCCGAGTTTCCTTCCGAGCAAGATTTTCCCAAGGAATAAGGGGGGTCGTTTGCTTTTCTTACAAGAAAGAATGGCCTTGAAGCCCGACAGAATATGAGCTGGATGAGGCACATCCTTCGTTATGGATGATGTCGTACCCGAAGTAGACAGGGCCAGAAGCGCAAGAAAGAAACAAGCTACTTTGGGCTTGGTAATTGGTAGTGATGTTTGTCTGTTTTCGACTTCTGAAGTAGCTTCCTTTTTCTTCTCTCTCTAGTCTCACATACATTTTCAAGTGACTATCAATTGTCTTGTACTTCTAGAAGTTATGTCTCATTAGTCTTGTAATTAATGTTTTTATTTATTTATTTGGTATATATATGATTGCTTAAATAGTTTTTTTTTTTTTTTTAATGATTCTCTTGTTTGATAAATTCTTAATATCTTTATGATTATTATAATTATAATATCTTTAAGAATTTCTCTTATGGAACATCTTATACCTTAAATGTCTGGCCAAAAAAAAATAAAAAAAACTTATGCATTACATGTTTCCATCTATCATGAATATTTGATATTCCTATAATGGTTATTATAATTTCTATAAATTATGTTTGCTTATATATTCTTCAACATAAACAATACTTTTCAAAAAAAAACTTGCAAGACAAATGTAAACAACCAGTAGACCCGGCCCACAAGGAAAACACCCTGAGTTTGAAGCCCAAACCCTGGATATCATCCCAAAGACAATCTTCTTTAACAAGTAGAAAGAATTGTCCATAAACCGGTGCAACAATGTCGTTAATGGAGAAAGCCATGCTGCAACCTCTTGTACATTTTTCGTTTCCAGTGCCTCACTCTGTCCAATTGAAGCCGTTTTCAATTTGCTGCGCATCGGTATCTTCTAATTCTTCGCCTTCGCCGGCTGTTACAGTGATTAGTGCCCCTCCGGTGTTAAAGAAGAGGAAGAGGTACAGGAAGGAATACCCAGGAGAGAGTCAAGGGATTACTGAAGAAATGAGGTTCGTTGCCATGAGACTCCGTAACATTAATGGCAAGAAATACCCGGATCCTAAAAATCAGAGTGGTAATGGTGATGCCCAAGAATCACCCGGCTCAGAAGTTGAAGAAGAGGGAGATGATGAAAATGGCGGTCAGGGAGACACGTGGTATCCCAGCATGGAAGGGTTCCTAAAGTACTTGGTGGATAGCAAGCTCGTTTTCAGTACTGTTGAACGAATCATTGATGAAACCAGCGACGTTGCCTGTGAGTCACTATTTTCCATCCTTTGGTTCATTGCTAGATTTTTCAACCCCTTTGTTTTGGAGCTATTCTATTGTTTCTTCATGGTATCGTTGTGAGTTTCCGGCCTTTACGATAGCTAACATATTCTCCTCTGTACGGTTGAAAGAGAAAATGCAAGGTATATCACTTTTTTTTTTTTGTATTACTTTCATTGCCAGTCTTACTTTCATCACCAGTGAGAACCCTCTTTAGGTTTCTTGTCAAAGATATAAAATTGGGGAATTCAATCTGGCTCAGTTGCCTATACCCTAGGGTGTTTGGTATGAGGTTAATTTATTGGAAATTAGATGTAAATAAATTAACATCTCCCTAGTGTAAGCTGTAAAGGTAATTAAATGTTAATTATTGATAATCAATCATATTTGGATGACTGATACTGGATGCCAATTTTTCATGAACTTCAATCCGTGCACTATAAAGATTCATCTGTGAATCTTTGATCTAACAGCTATAAAGTGAAAAGTAAAAGAATGTTCTTTTTGTTCTATTCTTTTTAAGTTCCTCTGAGGCAACAAGCAAGGTAGCATCAATCCCAACAAAAGTCTTATTTACTTGTGCAACACCACACCTTAAATGTGAGCTTCTTGCCAAGTGATATTGAATGGGATGAAGGGAGTAAATTAGTACTTTTCAGTTAGCTAATCTATACTCTCTTCTTGCCTGCTTTTAAGTCTAATGGAAGTCCACTGTTCATGTCTATCAGATGCCTACTTTAGGAAAACTGGGTTGGAACGATCAGAAAACCTTTCAAAAGATCTAGAATGGTTTAGTCAACAGGATATTATGATCCCAGAACCTAGCACACCCGGAGTTTCTTATGCCAAGTATTTGGAGGAACTTGCTGAGAAGAGTGCTCCATTATTCCTCTCCCATTTCTACAATATATACTTTTCACACATAGCAGGAGGTCAAGTGATAGCAAAGAAGGTTTGTTATGAAGTTTAATATTTCTTAGTTTTGAAAATTTAATGATCTTGGGTGTTTCTTGACTATGCAAATAGATATCAGCAAGTAGTAAACTTTGGAGCTTCTGAATTGCAATCTCTTTAAACATTGCATGTATGCCATATGTGGTTAACACTATGTCAAATTTTTGGAGTTGCTTAACTATGAATATAAATTCTGTTCTTCATGAATTAAATCATTGCAAAAGAGAAATTTTACGTTCAACTATCAGTGCAATAATTTTGTAAGCCTGCACAGGAAGTGATATTTGTCATTCTGTAGGATGGACTAATTATGTAAATTAACCATGACTTCCCCTTTGCTTGTGGACTATGAGTGGAAGGACAAAAGGAGTTGAGGACTGATTATGAATCATTGCTCTCAAATAAAATTTGATGATTTGTCCTAGCACACACTTCTTGTAAGAATGTGATGGTATTGCCATTTAATCTTGAAAGACGAAATTAACAAACAGGGTTGAATATGAACACGTTGAATAACATTTACCTCGATGGTTAAAGAGCCTTAGGAACTAAAAGTGGACATAGTCATTGTGCGATAGATTGACTATTTCTGTTAGCTATGAGCCTTACACGGTGGATGTTGGAACATACTGTTATACTATCCGGAAGCTAAAGTTTGGAGTTTGGACAATGAATAGGGCTGCTACTTTAGTTACAATGTAGATTTTGACGGCTCAGCTTTTGACTGTAAAAGACAACTCCAACATTTGTACAACCTTAGATGTTTGAAATAAGGGATGTGGATATGTATGTCGTTGCATGACATGTGTGCATATTGACCTTTATGCTTCCACCACCCAATTATGTGACCAATGAATTGTGATTACAGTATTCAGCATTCCTAATTCTATGGGTATATGCCTTGCTTTCAGTTAAGACTCTAGATAAGACATCTTTTCTTATTTAGACTTATTTCTCATGTATGTCATATTGTCAAGAAGTATCTCCTAATCATATTATTTAAGCTCATGATATTGTTGATTTTGCTTGTAGGTTTCTGAGAAGCTCCTCAAAGGGAGGGAGCTGGAGTTTAACAGTTGGGAAGGAGATGTACCAGAGTTGCTAAAAGGTGTACGTGATAAGCTCAACATGCTTGGAGAGGTTAATGCGTAACAATTCCATGTGTGGACTTTACCCTTGTTATTGGCATGCCATGTTATTGTTTTTAATTGGGTGTTCTTGTCCTGGTTGATGCAGCACTGGTCTCGAGATGATAAGAACAAATGCTTAAGAGAAGCAACAAAGTCATTTCGATTTATGGGTCAGATAGTTCGTTTGATCATCTTGTAAAGCAAATCATCTCTATTTTACAGCTCTGATGTTTCTGGTGGTAAGCTTGCTATTCATTCTTTTCCTTTTCATTGAGACTTTCAAAGTGCTGATTAGGATCATAAACCTTCTAAACTTATTGCTCTCATAGAGGTTTTGATTCCTTTAGTGTCTCCAAGATAATTCAAGATGCGCCTTCTAAATGTTTTGGGTTATGAAATTTGGGATTTGAATTAAACAACATCCGTTCTCAATCACCTTGAATCCTTTTTCATTTTTCCTTTTCTTGGTTGAACTTGAAATTTCATGTTGCTAACGCTTCCTAACTATTTTGCTGGGCTTGATTCTGGTTTGGTTGCTTTTTGTGTTCTCTTTTCTGGTTAAAACGTACAGCCTTATTTTGAAAATTTTATTGGGTTGCTTGCATTACAATGTCTAACATACATCACGGCCATATTTTCTGTTGTAGTTAAGTTCTCCGACTGAGCTTTTATTTTGTAATATGAACAGACTTAACTAGGGTACTGATTGTGTCATATTGAGTAGGGCTAATTATCCTGGGAGAATGAAGGGTTGTGTTGCGGACTCTTTCCAGGTGCCACAATCTGATTGTCTTGGGGCGTATCTATAGTTTTCTGCATATCAACAATTAAACAAAGCTGAAGCACTTCATTTGAAAAAACCTAACTTTTGTTTTTTATTTGACATTCGTTTCCACTTTCTGCAGGGAAAGCTGCCTTTCTATCTGATCCATATACATTTGATGGAACCATACATAACCTGTCAATATTGAGATCGTTGAGGCAGTACGGTCTCCCTAGTACTTGAGCTTTTTCTGTTTTTGTGTTTTTTTGCTTCTGTATGGTGGCGTGATGTTCTTAATTATCTCTATCTGTCTGGATTCAAGCCTTGAAGTCCTTGTTTATTAATCCATCTGTTCTTGGGTCACAAGATTTTCCATGTTGGCCACTGATGATAGCTTTATTCTGAACAAAAAAGAGAGGAAAAGGAAAGAAGAAAAAGGATTGGCCAATGGGATGCCATAAGGTGCAAGCGTAGATGCAAAGCAAAATATAGACGGTTCCCATTGCCAAGCAATGGGTCTTTCACTGTATGATCTTTTAACAGAAACTTATCATTTTTAATTAATTGTTCGATTTTAAGATAGCTCACTGTTGTCACATTACAAGGCCTATTATATTATTTTAATTTACAGGTAAGGTCCATTTATTAATTGGATTTTGACTGCTCAGAACTTTCTTTGATATCTTTGATTTTTTATTTTTTATTTTTTTTGTTGGATACTGAGACAATTATGTTACTGATCAATAAGTAATGACCATGGACAATTTGCAGTGGCTTGCACGTTCCTTAGGTCAATTAAGTAATGTATTATTATCCTTTCTACGTGTTCTATTTTTTTTTTTTGGCTAAGCATCTTAGTGCTGTTGCTTATGCTGGATAAGCGAAAATTTATTTATTTTCTTGTAAGAATTTGTTAAATTTAAGAGCACTTGTTAAATTATAATAAATATAATTTTTAAAATTTAAAAATTTAAAAATATAACGATTTATGTATTAAATAATGTTGAAATTATAATTAATTTTTTTAATAAATTATACAAATATTTAAATTTATAATTAACTTCTTATTATAATTAAGATAATAATTAATTATTATTTATCTTTTTTATTTGGTAGAAAAAATTATTCTTAGGGTTAGAATTGTCAATTAAATAAAAATACAAAATGATAATTCATTTTTATATTCTCATTAATTACAATGAGAGTTAATTATAAGTATTTAAATATATTCTTTTTGAGATTTGTAATATATTAGATTTACAATACTAACAACCAATTGTTAACCCGTGTTTAGATTAATATTTATATTATAACTCTGCCTCGAAATGTAAAAGACAAAAAAAATATATATATATATTATTGTGATTTTAAATCCCTACAAGAGACTCTTTGATTAAGATTTTGCCTAGGCTTTTACAAAACCTAACCCTTTTTTTTTATGTACCCAAGATTAATTTTCCAATACACAAAATAGAGATAGCTAATTAAAAGTTAATGATCTCTACCCTCCAAAAGAAAACCAATATCTACTACTCAAGAAAAAAAAAATTCTAAGAAAATTGATAGATGTGATTATCTTCATTAATTATGTGAATGGGAAATAAAAGTAAGTAGTATTTTAAGGATATGGTTATAATTTTAGAAAATCTTTCGCACTGTAGTTTTACTCAAAGTTTGCAAATAATCTGGTATAAGCCAGGCATGCAACCAATCTCAATACAAAGAATTCATGGTATCCTTGGCAGAAAGGCAGCGTTTGGTGGAGAACTGCGTGGTCTCCGGGATTCCTCTGTTTTCTACTTCGTTACTTACTTCAGTTTTGAACTTGTGTCTTCAAGAAAAGCATTAAAATATTCAAACTTACTTCCCATCAACATTTATAAATTCTGAAAGTGGAAGAAGAAATTATTATAAAAGGGAAAAGGGTGCTGAATTGAGCGTGCAGGTTTAAATGATGTCGTTCTTCACGAGGAGCATGAATTTAACGTCTTTCCCTCTTTTTCTGTTCTTCCCTTTTCCCCTAACATCTCACCATTTTGGGGTGAAACATTTACAGAAAGTGGAAGACAAGAAAGTCAGCCTCTTCTTCTATATTCATCCCTTGCTTTTCTGGGCTGATGGAAGATTTATGCTTTCTAACCAAGGTGTGTGACTTTGAAGCTCAAAATCTTACTCCAAAGCTATTGTTCATTTTCTGTCACTTTTATTTGATAATTTCTAAAGAAAAAGATTTCTGGGTCTTTATATTTTTTATGTTCAAAAAAACTTACTCGTGCTGCATTGTGATGTTGTCCATAAGAGAAGAGACTAATCTGATTTTTTCCAAGTGTAAGCTATAAAGCTAATACTCTGACCACTTCTTGCGCCTCACATTTCTCAAACTCTTCAAATAGAATATATGAAACCCAATATGCCGCTGAATCCAATCTTCCTTTATTTCCTTTGATTTTTTTGTTTTAACTTTTTATGGAGATTTTAGATGGAAGCTACAGTAAGTTCCGACCAATGATTTCTACTGAGAATTTGTCTTTTATGCTATTTTTGTTAAACTTTCCAGCACTTTGTTTGTACTAATTATTAGTGATTTGCTTGCCTTTTTCGCTGGAATTTTATTTAAAAATTGACATCTGGGCAACTCTTAATGAATCACAGGATTCATTGGTCATAAAGACTCCTAAGAAATCTCCATTAACATTGAGGATGGTGGTTCTAGCATTTGCTGCAGTTTGTGGAGTATATATTTGCTCAATTTGTTTAGAGCAAATAAGCACCCAAACAAAAGCCAAATTCATAGGCATCGAAGTGCTTAATCAGTCGTGTCATTCTTCTGGTGTTGAAGAACTGGAAATCCCTTATTTGCATTACCCAAAACCCAAAACTTTTAGCAGGTATTCAATTATAAGCCAGGAGGGTCACATCAAATGGCCTTTCATTACTGATTTCTGGGTTCAATTTTTGCTTTTTCAGATTTTGAATTGATGATGTATTGTGATGCATGCGCAGGAAAGAGTGTGTTTGTAATCCTGTAAGGTTCTTTGCCATTTTGTCTGTGCAAAGATCAGGGAGTGGATGGTTTGAGACATTGTTGAATAGTCATATTAATGTAAGCTCAAATGGGGAAATATTTTCAGTTAGAGATAGAAGGAGTAATGTCTCTTCAATTTTGAAGACAATGGATAAAGTTTATAATCTTGATTGGTTTACTAGTGCTTCCAAGAATGAGTGTTCAGCTGCTATTGGGTTCAAATGGATGCTTAATCAGGTGAGTAGCATTAGTGAACTATCATGCTCCTTAGCTGTTCTTGCACAGTACTTTTTAGAGCTCAATTACACTTGTATTGCATTGCAGGGTTTGATGGAGAATCATAAAGAAATAGTGGATTACTTTAAAGAAAGAAAAGTTTCTGCAATTTTCCTTTTCAGAAGGAATTTACTACGGAGAATGATATCTGTGATTGCAAATTCTTATGACAAAGATGCCAAGTTACTTAATGGCACCCACAAGTCTCATGTGCATTCCCTAGTTGAGGTCTCTTTCTTATTTTCTCATTCTGTAAATCTCTTATTTCATGCATTCATCCTAAAATTCATTGAATTTTTCTAACGTGTTGTCAAGCTGCCAGTAATACCATAGCGGTTTAATACTGCAGGCTCGAATTCTAGCAAAATACAAACCAAAACTCAATGACACCTTACTGATACCAGAGCTAAAGCAAACAGAGGACACAGCTGCCAAGGCCATTGAATACTTCAAGAGCACTCGCCATATTGTTCTCTACTATGAGGATATTGTGAACAACCGCACTGTAAGGCAGTCTATAATCCATTTACATTGTTTTTTTGCTCCTTTTGTAATAAACCAATCTATATTATTCATTTTCTTTTTGCCTCAGAAACTCAAAGACGTTCAAGAATTTCTAAGATTGCCATACAGGGATTTACAGAGCCGCCAGGTTAGGATACACACTGCTCCATTATCAAAGCAAGTAGAAAACTGGGATGATGTGGAAAAAAAACTTACAGGGACATTATATGAGAGTTTTCTCCATCAAGACCAACAAGTTTAGTGTGAGGATAGACAGTACTTGCCAATATAGGATAGTAGTATGGAACTGAAAGTGACCTCATGATCTAACTTTTCCCACAAGAATAATTTTGTTGTTGTTTTCTGTATGAGCAAGATCCTCCACCTCTGTATTACATGTTAGGCTTTTTTAGACACTAGGAGGACACACTATTTATTCTGATTTTTATCTACAAAGGAGAATGAGGATTAGTTAGTGACAAATTTTCTTTTTCATGTTGGAAGCACCATGTTTTTTTTTAAGTTACTTGTTATTAACAGAAAACTATGTAAATGAAAAACGAAAATGAATTTTCATTGCTCAGAAAATCTTGTCATCATTTCCGAACAATTTTAATTGTTAGACTAATGGAAAAAGGTTTTCACCGTCTTTAAAAAGACAAATGTCATTACAAAATAATTCATTAGATATTTTTTTAACGATATCCTAAATACCTTATTAAACTATAACAAATATAGTATTTAAAAATTAATTTTTTAAATTAATAATTTATATATTAAATAATACTAAAATTACATTTAACTTTCCTAACAAATATTATAAATTTTCTATATGTAAAACTTAACAGTTGTTTTTAAGACATTTCTTAGAAAAATCCATTTATAATACACACAGTCCAATCTTTTCTATAAACGTGTGCCAAATCTTGGGCGTTGTTAATCTCATGGAGAACGATAAATGTATATGCCACCACCTAATATAAGTATCTAACCTTGTATTTACCAATCAATTACCAGTGAGATCTAAATATCTAACCTTGTATTTACCAGTGAATTCAGTGAAGCTGTATATATCCATGGTGTCAAATCAAGCAGCAATTACAAACTTGCACGTCTGTAAGAAATAGAGTAAACAGGAACAACAGAATAGAAATTAGAAACTAAATTTTTCATTTCTTTTCTTTTCCACTGCTTCCTGAAAAATCGATTATATTACTGTTACAAATTTTGGAACCAAGATCAGTAAGTAACTGATCCATTACATGCTACTGATCCTACATCAGGTCTTTCTGTTTGTCTAATAACAAAGTGATCAATAACTTTGACTGTATTTACAGGATCCTGCTGTGAAGCAGCAGCACTCCACTTGCTAGGAAACCTTCTAAGATGGCTCAACTGCTGCGACTGTTTCAGCTCCCCATCCCAATGAGGATCTAGCTTCCACTCCTTCGGGACCTGTTTCTAATGCATTATTAGCACTATTTAACAGATATAAATAATAAATTGCTCAGAACTCAGCTGAAACAAGATAATCCTCTCAAGCATCCAAAAAGGACAAGCAGTCATCCAACTGTGAGCTAAAAAGTAGAAACTATAATCTTGTTCAACAGTGAAACCATAAGGTCTAAATTGAAGTTCTGAAAATCTCATATATCTTGTGCAAATGAAGGTGAGTGGAGAAAAGATGGGAGAGAGAGAGAGACCTCGATTCTTATCAGCATATAAAGTGGCATATGGAAGTTTATGCTGACATCCATCAATATACAACACCTACTAGAAGCTATGAAACACGGGTACTTCAAAATGGATGCCGGGTATGCACAGGGTACTTGTACTCCTTTGGTACACCTTGGTACGTACTGCATACATATTATTATTTTTTCTTCCTAATTTCAGGTACAACTTATTTGATACCTTGTGTGACTAGCTATAATTAAAGAAAATTTACATATATTACAAACCAAAAGCCTTAGCAACTTAATCTATCAATAGAATCTAGTTTATTTTGGTATTGGAACTTGGACGTGTCCCCCTAAAGGGAACAAATATAGGAAGTTCCAGACTTGCAGGTCTTATGAGGTCGTTAGGTTAAACAAATCAGCCAACATAGAATGGCCAACAGAAGTTGCAGGTCCTACTAGAATATAGATAGAAATCAGTCTTGTTCAGTCAATCTTCGTTGAAATCATTGGATAATAAGTAGTCAAGCACTTTAATATGAAAAAAATAAAAAAACTATATAATAGAAAGGCAAAAGGCAATGGTTTCTTACCTTGTCAACTGCAAGGGTGAAAACTTCAAGATCACCACCAGCATTAATGTGAAATCGAGTAAATGACTTGTAATTTGCAATTCGAAGAGATGAGAAGGCTTCATCGAAGTGCATGTGAAACCAGTTAATGCAAATGTATAAGTAGCTCCCAAATACTAAGGAAACAATAGGGGTCGACATCACCCAGAAATAGAGGAAAACAGAGGCATAATATATCACAGCACCCCCCCGAGAAAGAGACTCCATTCCATTCTTGCAGATGTTGCTCCTTGTGACAGCCATTACCTGACAATTTTTTCTCCATGATTATACTCTATCAGAGAAGAAACGTCACATCTCTGGAACTTATGAACATTACTTACCTCTGGAACATCAAATGCAGACATTAAGTACTTGATACAAGCTGGATAAAGGCCAAATGTCCATTGTTCTATGCGAGCTCGAAGGCCAGTTGGGTCTGGAAAGTGTTCACTTTCCACTGATCGGTACCACTGGTATAATGTGTGATAGCCTGAACAAAAATGAGAAACTTGCCATCATTATCTCACAGCACAATACAGCATTGATCCTGATCCTTACTCCTTAGAAGCATGAAAAATCTTTTCTTGATTTAAATCTGCTAGGATTAATAAGCAACTTGCACAAAGCTTCCTTAAAATTTGAATTGTCAAATCTGATTTTGGAATCTAAATTCTTTATTACCATAGAATCGAGCTTCAGACAATTACATTTACAATTAACAATGAAATTGAATTTAGCCCATAAATAGAAGCTGTCAACACTTGCATCATTAACAGGATGAGAAACTAACCTGAAGTTGCCAATAGATTATGCCGGATACATGTCTCAACACCCAGTTCCAACAGTAACATAAGAATCAGAGCTGCAGACAGGTGTGCGGAAACATGAAGAAGTCCTATTATTGCCCGTTTCTTCCGTGACACTTTGGAGGGGACAAAAGCAATGGCTATAAGTAGCAGTAGTATAGCACCCACAAAAGACACATAAGAGTTTTGCAGGATGAATGTAAAACCATTCCACACTGTGCCCAAGAAACTCCTCAAATGACCCGAAAACGAATCATCTTGCAAAATATGATCAAGCTTACACTAAAAAAGAAGAAAAAAGAAACAGTCACATCCCAGTAACATACAGATAAACGAAGGTAGCAAATATAAATTACATAATTAAATGCAAGTTAGGCCAATTACCAAAACTAATCAGAATAACAAGGTAATGAATTAAACTCACCTGCGGAAACATGGAAAATACCAATATAAAATATATAATGCCACCAATAAAATCAAATTGCCAGTTCTTTTTCCGGAATTTTAAAATATTTCCCAATGCAATCTGCATCACATGTAAAACATAATGAAATATCATAAGCAAAAAGGAAGATGATAAACATGAACTTAGTACTTAATGATATTTAGAGAGAGAGAGAGAGAGGAAAAGGGAATTATAAGTAACTATAACTATATAACACACCCTGCTTGAATCTTCATAAGAAGGATAGGATGCCTTGCATTCATAGGAAGCTCCATTATACTCTTCAAATTTACCAAAAACATGGGTTGGATGTAAAAATGCCCCACCACAACCATTTACAAGAAGATGTTGCACATTAACTGGTCCGTCTGATTTAACCTGAGAATGGCGCATGTAATGATGCAAGTCCCCAGCCATTCGGAGCTTACATCTTCCTCTCAAATAATCAGATATGAGGTGCGAAACATTTTTTCCCGTAACATTACTCCAGTACCAATCAAGAATCCAAGTTGGTTCATGCGTTACAATTATCACAGAGTCGCCCTCTCCAACCTTGATTAAACATGGCCATATGAGAGCATAGTCAGTAGATAGGTCACTAGTGAAATACAGAACAAGAACAAAAGAGAAGAAGGCCAACAAATGTCGTCAATCTAACATTCATGACATTTTCAGTTGATACATAAGAATGGTGAAAGGGACAGAATAATAGACCTTCTGTTTTGCCAAATCTGAGAAAAATTTGAACTGATATATATCAATATCACCATAGAGTGATTGATCAAGAGCAAAAACCCACCACCGCTTAGGGAGTTGCAGAGCAAAATAACTCTTCTTTTGGGGCATAAGCCACCCACCCAACCAACTTCTATGACATATATACCTCATAAACGTGTGAAGTCCATCAAACCAATCTGTAATGCCAAAGTAGGACATAATTACACAAGTATAACAATGTAGGTTCACAAGAGTGGGAATCAGGTATGCTGCAAAAGACAAGCTATACTAGTTTGGATTTCCAAACACAACAAAACAATTGATTCCATGATGTTTTCCTTTTTGAAAAAGAAACTCTCTTTATTGAAAATTTCAGGCAGCAAGCTAAAACTAACCATGATTTCCAGGAATAATAAAACACTGAGGCCCATTGTACTGCTTCAGAGCAGACCCAGAGGGTACCTCAGGCTTGTTTACAGCTACATGCTCTTGTTTGTACCATGTAGGAGGTTGGAGAGCATACTCAAAGGGAGAAAAGAATCGCCTCTGGTACGTGAATGCTGATGGATTAGGATACCTACAACAGAACAAAACAAATATATAATTGAGGACAAAACACAAGAAGTTTTTTTTTTTTTTTTTTTTTTGTGTGAAATTCTAGATTTTCAGATCTCAAGTAATGCATAGAACAGTCTTGGTGGCAGCAACAATATCTTTTTGGATAACAAGAGAGATTATATTAAGTACTGTACAAGAGAGGAGGTCAGGGAGTCTCACTAGTCTGGAAAGAGCTATTTGCTTGCTAGAATAGGATATTTAATTTCAGGAATTCAAGGAAATTGTTAGAAACAAATCTAAAACTGTACCAAGTTTCAATAAACAATCTTGACACACCTACCAATGAAGAATTGTAATATTGACACCTCATGCCTCAAACAACCAATTTCTCTACCTGGCATTAATGAAGCAATCTATAGCACAAAATATTGGCTGTTGAATATTAAAAATATAGTGCACACTATAAATCCTTTGATCATGACCCTTCTTCTACAAAATGTCCTTTTTAAAAAATGAAAACAGGGAAAAATGTGGGATAAAGATTCAAATGCAATTATTTACTACTTAATTCAGGCCCACAAACAATCTACTTCAAGCCAAAAAAGGCTCTAGATCCAGGAGCACAATAAGCTGGATTAAACTTATATGCTGCCAGGAACTTAAATACAAAACTAATTGATCAAATCATATCCTCAAAAGAATCATTAATCAATATTGCCAACTTACGCGAGATCCCCTCCAATAAGTAGCAACTGTCCACGTGGTAGAGTAAGCCCAGAATCACCTTTAGTGACACGAATCAAAGGCTGAGCAAGTAGTCGCGCAACAGAATAAGATGAGTTTCCACCATCACCAGTATCAGCCATAAAGTCAAACCATAAATCATCCTTTTCACTAAGATGATCATATAGAAGATCACCTTGTTGAGCTCCATCAGGAACCATCACTGCCTGATGATTATAATTAACAAAAGAGTTTGTTACATCATGGCATACACCCAGTTGAAATGATTCTATAAAACAAAGGTAATGATAGAAATAATACAAGTTGGTTGACAGCCAAGAAGATAAGAGCATCGGCCATAAAGTTAACAGATTTGAATTGTTTTATTACCAGAGTCATGGGTTTCATACCACAGTTAATTTTTAGAGATAATAAGCATGTTAAAAATTAGGTAGTTATATTCAGGCTTCCTTCCAATCAACTCCATAGAAACATAGCACATACCGAAACATAAATAGATCATTTTTCCCCCTTTAATTGGTATATGATGTTGGCATTCATGCACCCAGTGGGTTTTTAAGCCTCTTTTCTTGACCTCCCATCCTTGTTCTTGAAGGGGAGAATAAACAGTAATACCAGAAAAACATTGGCAATATGATAGATAACTACTATTCTTATATCAGATAGCATCAAGCACTGAAAAGTATCCAATACCTAGCTAAGAAACAAAAATGTTTGCATTAAATACTAGTATACTACATAAAATAATGCAATGTTACAGGCAATATTCTTGTGAGTACTTAATATATAAAATTAAGAAGATATATTGGCACGATACATGTTGATAAAGGCCAGAACTTTACCTGCATCATTCTCATGTCAAAGCGACCAACGAAGACAGTTACTGATACCATAAGGTCAAAAACAGTCTTGAATAAATCAGCCGAGGTTCTGCCATCCAGTCATCAGCTAAGTGTAAACAACTAATGAAGATCACTGTGAACACAGCATTGAAAAAAAAAAACAAAAAGAACTGAGAGGACAAAAGAAAATGAATATGTACCCAGAATACCAAGGGACCATGTCCAAGAAATCAGGCTTCATTTGCTTCTTCTTCACCTTCTCATATTCTTTAACTGATAAAGGGTGAGTAAGAGCCCACCTGAGGATTGTTATCAGACATAAGAAACGTGGATAAAAAATTAATTAGGATAGGAAGACATAAATCATCATATGAAATCACAAAACCAACTCTGATACTGTATTACCTAATAAGTTGCTTACTCAGCAGAAAAGTAAAACAATATTGTACATGTTGGAGAAATTACATCTTATTTCATATCTAATCTACTTTTTCATTTCTCTCTACTCTAATCCTAAATGTTGGAAATGCACCAAAAAAAAAGGATAGCTTTTGCTGTGGTAATCAAAGTAGATTATGTAATAGAATGCTTCAAAACTACAGAGATAAAAGTAATTGCAAAAAAGTTTTCCTGTAAAACAAAGTGTTCAATGATACAAACTGTGCATTTGCAAAAAAGTTTTCCTGTAAAACAAAGTCTTCAATGAAACCAAATGACCATAAAAATTAGAACTAGCTCAATGGCATTGCAAACAATCTTCCAAGAATATACTTAACAAGAAAGAAACCTCTGCATCTTCGGCTACAAGGAACTAAAGAAGAAAACAACTGAACTAGAACTCTTTCTTAATAGAGAATTCTTACACGAATGTCAAACATAAAAGTTCAATCATGTTTGAACGGCAGCCTGCCAGGAACAAAAAACCAGTATCACTTTATTCTCATGCAAGAAATTTCCATTAAATTACACAATCAAAAGGAATTTACCATGGCATCATATTTTTACATATCAGAGGAATTCCCAGCAAGAAAGTGATTATTATTAATTTTTTTTCTGTTAGCTCATAAAGAAATCAACACAAATTACTACTCACCCAGTTGACCTTTCAACTACATAATTGGCAATGTAAAGTCCAATGAATGTTGCCCACAGTGAGTAAATGGGAGAAATTCCATCTGATGAACCCGAGCATGAGCCATTGCAAGCTAACTAGAATACAATAAAAAAGGGAAAAAATTCAACATAAACTTAGAAAGAAAGGAAATATGATTGAATACTGCATGGAATAAATTTGGTACTGAACAATACCAGTACCTCTCCATAAATAACCCACTTGGACAAAAGGGGATAATCACTTGCAGACCCAACTGGAGCAAACCATGATGAGCAGACCTTGTCTTTCAACTCACTCATCCGAAGGAACTTCGCAAGCCAAGTGTTTCTCTCTTCTTTGTTCCAAAGAGAAAACCAGTTAGAATTTCTCCGTTCAAGTGGTCTTTCTCTCAAGATAGCACGGTTGCCACAGTGACTATAAAACACACAGCAGGCCATACTAATAACCTATACAAAAGAAATAAGAGCATCAGAACATACTAAGCACTCTAAAGAAGTACACGTGTCTTCGGACCTTACAGCACAATTTTGAAAAATGGTCAATATCT
Source organism: Quillaja saponaria (assembly GCA_029379385.1). Lineage (NCBI taxonomy): Eukaryota > Viridiplantae > Streptophyta > Magnoliopsida > Fabales > Quillajaceae > Quillaja > Quillaja saponaria. The sequence goes on from CM055610.1 coordinate 26,779,960, forward strand.
CCGGTCTCCTTCCAGCCAAACGTGAAACCAGACCTACGTACCAGAGGCCAAGGAACATAATGTGGAATACAAGAAGAAACAAGATAGAAGAGACATATATTGTCAAAAATAAAGAAAGATTCATCCTCATATCCACTCCCATTGACTGAAAACTAGGAAGATGATACACAGCTGCCACTAAAATCCAGGCTATATACCTGCAAGGTGGAAAATTAGAAGTTAATATGTACTACCCAGTATCTATTTCTGTTTAAATTAACATAGTTATGAAATAAAGAAACTTACCACCGGCTGAAATTTGAATAGCTTGGTTTGATAGTCTTCCCTATAAATGGGGATGAGAAGAAATAGAAGAAACCAAACAGACAGGCATACATAGACCACCATTTAACATTGTTGTCTAATTTTTCTACAAGAGTATGGATGTTGTCGGATGAGATAAAAAATAGGCAGCCCACAACAACAGCAATTACGGCATGACGTGAATGCTCATGTGGGTATGGATATGTGTGAGTAAGAATTGTCCTAACCCTCTCCATTTTGAGGGTATCAAGTAAGCCAACAGACTGCTTCTCAGATCCCATTAACAACCTTGTAATTATCCAACTTCAAATCACTTCAGTATATTCAAATTCTTGGAAAAAATTCCACTTTTCCAGTCCTAAACCAAAGAGAAAACAGATCAAGAAATCACGTATACACTGCAGAAAATTACATCTCCATCAATAATAAGAATAAGAATATAAAAAGAAAATGGACTAAATTACAAATGCCGTGGCTAAATTAAGTTTATAATAAAACAGGAAAGGAAACAAGGATTACAATAAAAACAAAAAAACAAGCCTTGATCTGAATGTATGGACAGTTATATGAACGCTCAATCAAAACCAACTGCAGTCCTTCACATGGATTCTCTTACACCATCCACTCCTGTCAAGGACTATGTTTTACACAAACCTTTTAGTGACCATATATCCCTTATGACTTCTACCTATTTCATTCTTTGTGTCCTTTATCATCACTCTGGATTCTCCTATCTCCCCCCTCTTCCACATTGAGACATTTGTATCTCTCTACACTCAAATGTGTCCAAGCCTTCTTATAAGATTCTCTCCCGTCTCTTCATTGAAGCTATCCTAAGTTTGAACATACATATCCTTTTGAATCCTATATTTCTCGTGTTGTTCCACAACAAAATCTTAACTTTTTCATCTTTGCTACAGTCAATTTTTGGACTAAATTATTGTAGTGTAAAATTCACCCTTTAGTTTCAAGGGTACCTTTCAGTTAAAGAAACTCCAAAATACTTCTCTTGTAAGCTCATCCATCATCAAAGCAACTACAAGATAATTACCACAATTAGATCCGCGACTGAAAATTCTCCAATGGTTACTGTGGTAGTTCTCACTAGTTACTGTATTGCCGATTATTTATACATATTTCCAATCAAATAAATATTAAATTCTTTATCCAAAACCCATATAGGAATTTTATCATAAAGTGTGGGGAACTTGTTATTTTCACTAAGGGAATGTGGTAACCAAAATCTTGTCAACATTCTGAGCCTATTGTAAAAGAACATTTTCACCTGAATCATATTCAAGAATGAAAAATGCTACAGCATTTTCCAAGCCCAAAATACAACTAAAACAGAAAAAGAAAAAAAAAATCATTTATAACTAACTTCTAAAAACAGTGCAACTTAGACGTCAACAATAAACAGGAGAGCAAGAAATTGAGGGAGGGAAAGAAAAACAACTGCAAAAATAGAGACTCGTGACGTGATGATTGAAAAACTTAAAATAGTTCAGACTTGTAATCGAAGAAGCATCCAGGCTCACAGTAATAAGTAATAACAAAAGTTGGTTCATTACTTCATTATCAATAATACCAGTGAATAATATGGAAGAAGACAGAAAGTACTAAATTCTGCACCAGTTGTTGAGAAAAAAGAGGAAATGAAACTACAAATTTGAGTCTTAGTTCGCACTTAACTCAAACTAGCTATATAGTTGATTAACTCAAATTTATAAAAAATCAAAACCCTAATTTCTTTCTCATTTCTACTTATTATCACAAAGAACCCTGTATAATGGTAATAGAATATAGTTAGCAAAAGCAAAAGTAAAAGCTAGCAATCATAATGATCACAAAATATTAACGTCCCAGAAAAAATAAAATAGCACGAAAACCAAATCAAACAGAAATTAGAGGAAAAACAATCATAGGCAATGATTCCAATATCTTAAAAGAACCAAACACAAAAATTATAGAAAGATAAGGATGTACCTGAGAGGTAAAAAAAAAAAGCAATGAGAAAAACCGAGAGAAGAAGAGGAAATAAGGCGTGTGCAAAAGCCAACATAACAATGAAATGAAAAAAAGAAAGGAAAAAAAAAAAAACCTCAAACCGACTTAGTATCCGAGAATGTCTGCGAGGAACATAACAACGGCATATTCCTTTTAAACCACCACGAGCCCCCCCTTCCCTTACAGAGGAAGCTTGAAATTTAAGAAAATCGGAAAATTTTCTTTTGCTTTTCTTCCCGTGTAGTTAATTTTTCGCGTAAATTATTTGAAGTCTCCACCCGTTATAAACCGTTGGTTTTTGGACTAGCTCTTTGGTTGATAAATGTGCATTATTGACTTTTGACTTTTGCGTTAAGCGCGGCACCGACCATCACACGCGGGTCTAAGCAGGCCACACCATTAGTAACTCCGAGGCTAGCCCAGCTCCGACCATAACTAATGTCATGGGCCGCATAGGCTATATTAGCTTCAGCTTTGGACTTAAAATTAATATATCTAACCTGGGCCTTGTGGCCAGTGATTGAGCCCTAATCAGCCCAAAAATCACTTTTTTATTTATTATCAGAAAAAAATGCCTCAAGGAAAAATATATATATATATATTGAATCTTATATCACGATTTTATTATTATTATTTTTTTATTTGTCTATATCATTTTTACTTTATGCACGAAGACCTTGAGAAGTAAAAGGAGCTACCTTGCCTACATAGCTCAAGTGCATCTGCAATGCAATATCAAAGGTCAGAATTTTTTTTTTATGAAAACTTTAAATAGGATCCATAACTTGAATTTTGACAAAAAAAGAAGAAGATAATGATTAGATTGCTGAATAGAGACGCATGCATCAAATGGATTTTGGAACACTAGAAGTGCTCTTTTTTTCTGTATATGGGCCAGCTGAGTTGAGTGGACATGAACTTCCTCAACTTCAGGAGCCAACCATAAAAATTTGAAACAACCTCTTATTTGAAAAAAAAAAGTTTCCGTGTGGGGCTTCAAATCTAACTTGAGCTTCCTTTACTGGCAAGGGTTTTGAGATTAGTAGTGCGCATTTGGTCAATATCAACTAAAGCACTAAATATTACTTCTTTTGCATCTTTTTAGTATTGAATCAAATTATATATGCTAGTCCAGTTGTTGAATAGGCTAGATGTACAATTTTATTTTGAGCTAATTGTCTTGCTCAAGTTGAAGTTTCATGGAGAAGATATTTTCACTAAAACAGATCTTATGTTGGATTAATTTTATTTTTTTTATTTAGCAGACATATATATCAGTATTAATTTATTTCGACTAATTAATGATCATGGCAAAATCTATTTAGTTAGTTAAGGCAGATTGTGCAACTACATTTATGTATAATATTCATATTTATAGACTATAGACTAGCTAGAGCACTTTTAGCGGGTGGAGTATTTTTCAACTTGCCAATTCAAAACGTGTTATAGTCACTGTCTTTACTAATAATGGAACTTATGCTAAAATATTTAACATAATTTTTTATATTAAAAAATAAGTATAATTTTAATATTATTGAACTTAAAATAAGATACAAACAAAAGCTAAATTAGTAGTCATTCTTAAAATTATATTAATCAAAAATCTGTTTAGTCATATTAAAATCATATATATATATATATTTCCTCATAAGAAGACAATATTAATAGTATATAATGTTTTTTCTAAAAAAATTGGATTTTTGTAAATCTCGAAGATAATTCTATTATAAATAAAGAGGAGATTTCATTATAGTCCATATATAAAATATTAGAGTATAAAATTTACTATAAGATAAGTTAATGGAAAACCCATTGAGTAGTGAGGAAAATAAAAAATAAAATTTTTTTTTGGGTGAAGAGAAAAATTTGAGGACCAATACTTACTCTATGCAAGCATCTTAAAATTTTGATAATTGTTGGTAAGTAATAAATTTATAAAATAGTTGTATTAATTTTTTTGACAATAGTTACTCATAATAGATAATGATAAAAAATATATAAATGAAAAGATAAAAAAAATAAAAAAATATCATATTAGTTGTCACTTTTTCAAATTTATTTTAACGTGAAATAATTAGAAAAATGTTATAAAATAAATAAATAATAATGTTATGTATTTTTTTGACAAATCGCTATTTTTCAATGACTATATTACTTACCAGTTTTTTATAAAATGCTGTAAATAATATAAAAATATAACAATAAGTGACTTAAACGATATAAGTGTTTTCTTAGAGGTCGTAGAATGATAATTAACTTAATAAAATTGAAAATTAGTTTGCATCCATTTGAGATTCGAGGGCCTTAATTAAGCACTTGATAAATGTCAAAAGTGAAAGTTGGATTCGTACCAGAAACGTCAAATCGGGCTAATTCCCAAAGTGGGTGTGCAGGATGATTCGCACTAACACTAGTTGAATTCCGTTTTAATTCCGGCACTCGCGATAATACTGTTGTGCAGATGCAAAAGAAATACAGAAACAGGTAGTTGCGTGGGATATATATTACATAAAATAATTGCAAGCATACACTGGAATGGAATATACCAAAAGTACTTTCCACAAAGAATCTTGGGGAATATAATCATACCAAACATTTACATTCATTCATTTACCCTTAGGCCTTAACACTGTCTTCTGAAGTCTATAAATACCCTGCAGAGACCATGGCTTAATTACAAGCACCATTGCATGCATTTACATCTTCTCCCTTAAATTAGTCTTCTTTCTCTAAAGTCATGGCCAATTCAAAGTTTGTGTCCATTATTAGTGTGTTTCTTCTGATACTAATATTTTCTCACGGGATTGTTCCTACAGAGGAAAGAGTGCTGAAGACAGAGCACAAAATATCAAGCACCACCATACCAGTTTATCATACTCTTCCTTCACGTGTTGGCAATGCCATTAGTGCTGAACTTGATTCATGGAGTGACGATTTTCGACCAACCATGCCTGGCCATAGCCCCGGTGCCGGCCATTCTGTTGTGCCTGCCGGAGTGGATCCAAAGCATTAGATATCACAAATTGACTCATTAGTATAAATATATATATATATATATATATATATATATATATATATATAAATAAAAGCTATATATATATATATATATAGACCATTTCATTATATGAATAGGTCAAATTATATGGTTATGTTCATTTGTAAATCATTATTATATCAATAAATTGTGCAATCTTATTGTAAAAAATTACAATTATATAGTATCCCTTCGGTTATCTATAAGATCTTTCTTTATAATAGCATCACATAATTCTAAACTTTTATATATATATATATCCTCGTTGTATTTAAGACTGAATGTTTTAATATCAAAATATCAATTTCAGAAAGGAAAAAAGTTTAAAGTTTGGTAGTTCATCAATCTCTTACTGTTTTTTTCCTTTTTTTTTTTTTAATTAATTAATTAATTTATCTATAATGAGATTTTGTTTCCATTGTTTATATATCCATAATAATTTTCTTTTCTCTATGCATATATTTTTAATATTTTACTTATATTCTTACATGTTTTAAATATAGTTACAATCCAATAACTAAAGAATCTTGTTTAATTCATTACCACCAAAAAATAATTTAAAAAATGAGATGTTAATTAGGCATAATCACACTCCTAAAGAACTATAACTTTTATGTCATAAAACAAAGTGAGATAGAAAATTTAATGTATAAAATTATAAATTTATTATTATAAAAAATTACAATCCTATAATAAATAAAAATGAAATTGAGAGCTTAATTTGGTGTTAAATTGTAAATAACTTGTTAAATATAAAAAATTAATTATTATTATAGTTCATTATTATTAACAATTTATTACAATTCTATTACTATTAAAATAGAAAAGATTTAGGCAACCAACCATATTACAATGAAAAACCAGAAAATTAGAAGTTGAATTAAAAATAGATAAGTATATATGTAAATTAACAAGAGATATTGTAAAAATTTAAAAGATTTTGTTATTATAAATATAGATATAGATATACGAGAGTAAGGCACTTAAATGTTTATAAGATGTGAAAACAATAAAATCTTAAGCCCAACGACATTAAATTATAATTTTCTATATACAATTTTGGTAACAAAAATCATTTTCCTATCTACAACGACAAATATCTTACGGATTTTACATGACAACCAAAATAATTTTATAAACAAAAGTACCTCCAACAAAATACAATAGGGCCCAAGCCCAGACTGATAGATCAGATTCCTCGGAAATTTCGTATTTGGTTATTTACTGAAACTCTAAACGATGACGTAAGGCTAACTGGCTTGCACATGAACGTATAAAGGTTATAAATTTTGATTTTATTAAAAGATAAAAATATCCGCAAGGAGTAAGGGATAAGGGGAAACCAAAGCAAGCTGGCGGCGGATCCTGGAGAAATAAATAGAGGAGAAAAGCATAACAGTATTGTGTTTATGTTTAGCAAATCCAACGGATAAGAACAAATTTACAGTACCTGATCCAACGGCTAAATTAACAACCGCGTTTACTAAGCCAACCCATGAATCCGTCATCCTCAAAATAAATCCTTCTCTTAGGCCCTAACAGTGACCTCTCTTCTCTTACTTTCTATCTCTAAAATCCAGATTCAAGCTTTCTCTCTCTTAAAAACTATTAAGATTCATTTATTCTTTATTCTTTGTTTTTTTTGGTCTTCATAATTGAATCTTTGACATTCATTTTAATAGAGAGAAGTTTCTATAATTAAGATGGAATCGAACGGTCCTGATTCGCAACAGCAGCAACAGACGGAGCAGAATCAAAGGCCGCAGTCTCAGGCTCAGTCACAACCATTGCCGCAGCCACTGCCCCAGCCTTGGATGCCGATGCAGTACCAGGCGGCGGCGTTGGTAATGCAGCACCAGATGTTGCCACATCAACATTATGCGCCGCCACCACCGCAACACTACATGCCTTACCGCCAGTACCAGCATCATCAGCATGTACCTCACCCACTACAGCACCAGCAGAATCAACACCAGGGATCAAGCGGTGAGAACAAGACGATCTGGGTTGGGGATTTACTCCATTGGATGGACGAGAGTTACCTTCATAGCTGCTTTGCTTCCACGGGCGAGGTTCAAATTTGTTTCTCTGTCACCCCACTTCAAAACACATCGTTATACACGTATCTTCTGTGCTTCTTTTATATTTACGTGGATTACTAGAACAAAGCTGTTATTTGGTTGATTACTTGAACGGAACTAGTTTTAATCACGAGTCTGGGATTCTAATCTGCTTATTAGAAGCTTGGCTTGCCAGCTTAATGATTGGAAAATGCATGAGTTTGATGATTCGCTTGCTTTTTCAGATACATCTGCAGTGAAGTTTTGCATTTCTTTTATATATGGAAAGTTGTCTTTATTTGGAAAACATAATCTCTGAATCTTAGTGTAAATAGTGATAGTTTCCAGTAAGGATATCATTAAATAAGATTTGAACCTTAAGACTTTACCTCCTCGTTCCGCCTCATGCTCTGTTGTATTGCTGCAATTTGGACTCAGAGGTACACCCACCTGCCTGTACTTGCAGAACCAGAGCGTTAAACATTGATAATTTAAACGAAGTATTGTACTTTCTTACGGAGGGAAATTGTTCTCGGTATCAAATATTCATGGAGACCATATGATCCATGATAAGAAAATCTCTGCTTTTGCGTGTCTCCGTGAGTGGGTGGGTAGGTAAGAAGAGGAAAGATTTTGGTAGATATTCTACAATGAAAAATATAAGGAAATATTGAGGTTATGTTATTTCATCTTGCCCATTAGTGAACTGGGTTGGTTATTAAGTTTCTCTCCAGAAAGTGACTTAATTGCTTGCTATCTGTGCCTCTTCAACCTGATTAAAAAATACCTTAATTTTTGGGAATCCTTATTTTCCACTAAAACCTACCAAGTTATAAGTTACCAAGTATTGCTTGCCATTTTACATTATTGCTATGCATGTATACATTGGGCAGATTGCATCCATAAAGGTTATTCGCAACAAGCAGACTGGTTTATCAGAAGGCTATGGATTTGTGGAATTTTATTCACATGTTGTGGCTGAGAACGTTTTACAAAATTATGCTAGCATTTTGATGCCTCGCGCAGAACAACCCTTCCGTTTGAACTGGGCAACGTTTAGCACGGGTGACAAGCGTTCAGATAGTGTTCCTGATCTTTCTATTTTTGTTGGAGATTTAGCAGCAGATGTTACAGATAGCATGTTGCATGAAACTTTTGCTAGTAAATATCCATCTGTTAAAGCTACAAAAGTTGTTTTTGATGCAAATTCTGGTCGTTCAAAGGGTTATGGTTTTGTGAGGTTTGGAGACGATAATGAGAGGTCGCAAGCCATGAATGAAATGAATGGGGTTTATTGCTCCAGCAGGCCTATGCGCATTGGTGCCGCAACTCCAAGAAAGTCGTCTGGCTATCAACAAGGTACCAAATCACTTTACATTTATCTCTACATTTTTATGGTATGAAAGTTGAAGCTGTTTGTAGAAGCTTCTATAAGAACTTTTATGGTCAAGAATCAAGATACCTTCCTTTTCTTAAGCTTTGTGCTTTTAACTTCTTTTTTTTGTTTTTTCTCTGCCTTCATAATTAATTAATTAATTAATTTCTTCTGACATGTTATCTTGTGCATCCTGTTGGGGACACTTTTTTATTTGCTCTTTACCTTGAGGCACTTATTTTTCACTGAGACTATTATGTAAGTTATTTTCTCTGTTTCATATCATTATTGGAAACTCTGAGCCAACAAAACAAAATCTGCTTCATTCTTATAAAAAAAAAAAAGGAAGCAAAAATATTATATGCTATATCTGTCATTTAAATTAGAAGGGGGAGATTTCCATCTCTCTGCTAAAGAATAAAATGAACATTAAATTTGTAATTTCATTTCTTTGCATAAGAGAAAAAGCTAAATGATGATCAATCTTATTGTTGTTGAGGTATGATGCCATCAGATGAGAAAGTACATTATGCTGTTATAAGGCTGTCTGTCGTAACACCACCTCCCTTCATTTGTCGTGTTAAATTTTCTGTTAATGAGGTAGTCAAGAAAAATTGCTTTCCTGGTGCAATTGGAAGTCTGCTGGTACTGAATTGTTTTTCTTTCATTTGTTTAGGAGGATATGTGTCAAATGGCATGTCAGGCCAAGGGTTCGAACCAGATGCAGATTCAACAAACACGACTGTGAGTTTATCAGATATTTTATCTGGCTTGAATTTCCAAGTTTTAACCATGTTTTTTTCTTAGGTCTAACCCATAATCCATTGTAGATATTTGTTGGAGGGCTTGACCCTAATGCTACAGATGAAGATCTTAGGCAGCCATTCTCCCAGTATGGTGAGATAGTTTCTGTCAAGATTCCAATAGGAAAAGGATGCGGCTTTGTGCAATTTGCCAACAGGTAAAACTCCTGCACCTAACTCCCTTTTGCCACATCAATAGCTAACATCTTTTATAGTTTCCTCACTAATGGGGTTGTGGCGTTATCCTTTTTGATGAATTTTGCCAGAAATAATGCTGAAGAGGCATTGCAGAAACTAAATGGGACTGTCATTGGCAAGCAAACTGTGCGTCTTTCATGGGGTCGTAATCCAGCAAATAAGCAGGTATTCGCTCTCTCTATCTCTTGCAAATTTCTCAGCATCCCCCAAACTCACAAGAACATGGCTCTCGTGCACATACATAGTGTCATTGCCTTGTGACTGTTTCTGGAAGAAACTAATGGGAAGGAATGACCAACAATCCTTTTAGTTCCCTACTATGCACTGCATTTATCTTCAAGAGAACTGTTCTGTTGTTAGTCGTTCTGTAACTAAAGTCTATTATATCAGTTTGCTTTGACCAATTTCTATAAGATCTTTAGTAAGCAATTATCAAATATCACCTGGTTTCCAGACAAGTAAGAAGTAATCTTCTATGAATTCCCATGCAAAATTGAATAAGAAAAAAAAAAGAAAAAAAAAAACGTTTCATCTTAGTACAATGTGTCACTTTGTTCATTTATGCAATAGTTTTATCTCTCAACTGGTTTGTTTTTGGCAGCTTAGAGTAGATTTGGGCAACCAGTGGAGTCCATACTATGGAGGCCAGGTATATGACGGTTATGGATATGCTCTGCCACCAGCTCATGACCCATGCATGTATGCCATTGCATATGGTACTTACCCCATGTACGGCGGCCACCAACAGCAAGTCAGCTGAATGACGTGCACAGGGGTAGACTCATAATTTGACAGTGCTACAAAGAAGGGGCAAAGTCACTTCTCTTCTCTGTAATTTGCTTAGTTCTGTTGAATTTATGAAACCCTCCCCATTGAGGAGTGGAACTGAATTTTGGCAACCTGTGGTAGCTTGGTAAGGACTGGATAAATCTGTCATTTAGATTTATAGGAGTTAATGAGAAACTTGAACTTATTATCTATGGAATAACATATCTTGAGTATCTTCCTTTGCATGCTTAGTAAATATTCTACTGTATGATGTTTGTTGTAGATGCTGAAGTGTATAATCATTTCTCCAGTTCTTGAATATCTAATTTTTTTCAACCATCTTCCTTGGGTTTCAAGTTGAGATTTGATTTTCTTGCTACAAGGTTTACCACCTCGTTATATGTGCTTTTTTTTTTTGTAAGGTAACAAGAACGCTTGATAAGGCGTGTTCTTGCCAAATTGATTGCAAGGAAGCTTGTTTCACAATGATTCCTATCTAAATAAAACAAGTATGATGACATTTATGTAGGGTATAGTAATTGACGGATTTTTTCTAATTCAATTCAAAAATAATTAATAAATGTATACAACAATGAAAGTGAACATGTTATATGTTGTGTTAAATAATTTAACATGAAATAGCAATAAATTTAGAGGATCACTCTAATTGATTAGCACCATGTGAGAAAGAAAGTGAATTGATGCTACAAGAAATTATCATCTTTAAAATGATGTTTCCACTTTTGTATAAAAAGTGAAAAAATAATCTATTATGCAAACAGGGCATAACATGCATAAAAAGGCTTGTCACAAATTTAGTAATCTAGATTCTAGGTATCAGAAAATAGTAAAAATCATAAATATGACGATCATAACACTTTCTGAAATTAATTTATTACCCAAAAAAACAACAATGTAAATCGTGACCCCACTATGCGCCATGGTCCCGTAATTCTAACTTAGCTACTACACCGCGCACGTGGCGCAATTATTACCTCACATTCATATATCTTATCCTGTTGTTATTTCTCACTCCCTCTAACTCTTATTACCACTCAGATCCCATTATTCGAGATTTTGGTCAAGAAAATCAACGGTTGTGACTGGATGTTCTTTCATGTATGATAGAAATATATGAGCTTTTAGCTGGGCTGATGAGCTGGCATATGTTGGGACCGCGGGCGCACAGCAAACTAGGGTTGGGTATCCAACTTTGTTGCTTATGGCCGGAGATTGATCTTGTCCATCACAGAGTTGTCGCTCCACAATGGAAGCGCATGATAATCTGAATGTTGCTACGACGAGCAAATCGTCATATCTCGATTAAATGGCGCCACGCGTCCTTTTCAGGCTTCTACAGGTGTACTTACTCTTTACAGCCTTGGGTTTGGGCCTATTGGGCGGACCTACTTTTAGTTTACTATATTATATCAAAGAAAATTAATAATTAATGATCAGTCTCTTATACTTTCTCAGCCCAGTGCCCAACACGTTTCAATGGCAGGAGTCTCTCTCTCCCCTCTGTCGTCTGCTCCTCATTCTTGTCTGCAACTTCACCGGCGAATCTTTCTTCGTCCACTCAGAATCTCTGCTTCTTCGTCTTTTACTTCTACTCCAAATTCAAATCCAAAAGTCGTGGTGACCAGAGAGCGAGGAAAGAACGGCAAGCTCATCGACGCTTTGGTACAATTCAATTCTCTACCTTCTTTGTAACTCAAGCATTCTGTGCTATTTTGTTCAGGCTTCAATTTAGCAATTAGTTTGGACGACATTGTTAAATTCTTGTACTTATAGGGTTTCTAGGGTCTTGCGTTATCACTAGTGGTAGTTGCTTCTCCTTTGATCTCGAAGTTACATTCCTCTTTATACTATTTAGCTACCATTACTTGTTTCTCGGATGGAAAACGATAATCATTTGGCCACATTATGATAGTAAGTGTTCGATGAAACGTGGAAGAGAGTGTGTTATTTTCATCATTTCATGCATTACTTGTATTACAGTCCTATATTTTATTTTGGAGCTATAATTTACCATTTCCAATAACTAAGAAATTTTAGCTATAAAGGAAAATGAGATCGTGCATAAATTTTTTTTACTTAAGTGGTAAGTGTAAGACATCATTTCATGCCAGCCTCCCACTTTAGAGATGACATTGAAGTCACAATGTCTTTCAAAATAACTGCAGATAACATTACTAAGTGACTCTTATTCTGTCTGGAGTTTCTGGTGGATGGGGAAGGTGGCTATTTATAGGTGGTTTGGGGAATCATGTCCTTTGTGAATGGCAGGCACTACCATGCTCTTAAGTGACACGGCCTGAACTGTAGCAAGAGAAAGGGAAAAGAAAAATCTCAATTTAGTTGTAATGTGACCCCGTAAATTAGAAATACATCTTCAGGAGTTAAGGTATATATCCCTTATACATCTTCTGTCACATATATTCTATATTTTAAATGGAATTCTCCTAATGTTGAGTACAGGCTAAACATGGAATCACTTGTTTGGAGCTTCCCCTTATTGAGCACAAACAGGGGCCTGATTTAGATAGGCTTTCTTCTGTATTAAGTGGTAAGGTTTCTTTAACAGTTCTTTAAAGAAAAATTAATTATCCCATGAATTTGCATTGTTTCATTTGTCTTGCATAAGAATTTTCTTGAAATATGTTGTCTTCTCTTAGGCCATTTTCTGTCAATGGTTCTGGTTATTCTATAGTGGTTGCAATAACTTAGAGAATCAATGGCGCGTGTCATTTTCTTATTTTGGTGTCTTTGCTAAAATTCATGAACTACAGGAAGGTCAATATCATTCTAATAAGTAAACATTTCTTTTTCTTTTCGCTGATTCACCTCTCTCTTTATGTTCCTTGATGGCAGCAGATAATGCATTTGACTGGATTGTCATAACGTCCCCTGAAGCAGGTTCTGTCTTTCTAAAGGCATGGAAGTAAGGGTTGAAAGTTGCTACACAATTCCTTTATGATATGGGTTTCCTGCAATTTTTTTAAATTTTCTTTACTGAATTTTCTATTTGAAGTTACCAGTTGGAGATCCTCAAGTTCGACTTGTTCTTTGTGCTTCCATTGTCTATATCCCTTATTGCAGACTTATTATGTATGGTAATAATTGTGCCTGTAGCCCTTGGATTGTATGTGTTTAGGAAGACTCCTTGAGATATCTTCTAATTCTGTCATTCATTAGCCAAATGTCCATTATCTTAACTCCTTATGTGTCATGGAGTGTCCAGGACTCAACTTTTTGTTTATTTTATCCTCTAGTGTATGTTCTCTAATGTTCAGACATATCTTATCATTTTTTACTTGTCAATAGAATACTTGAAGATAGTGAATATTAGTTAACATTTAGTTGGATGCTATGCCCAATTCGAGCATTCATGATTCAAAATGTAAAGGAAATATTCGATGTATGTGTTTTAATTTTTTTAATATTTTGGTGAGCTATTTGTTTTCTATTAAATGATTGTTTCTGGTGTAATTTGTTGTCCTTAGAGTCGCTGAGAAGCCACCACATGTTAGGATAGCTGTCGTGGGGGCTGGTACAGAAAGCAAAATCAAGGACGCTGTGAAGTCATCCAAGCAATCACTTAATGTTGCCTTTGCACCATCTAAAGGTATTCACCCTTTTGGCTCTGGTGTAGACCTGTATGTAACATTTACACCTGCACAGTTTCATTTCCTGTTTGCTTCCCTTGGGGACAGACACGAGAAATATAAAGTAATAGTGTTAGAAATACAAGGTTGTAGCTGTGTTCTTATAACTTCCTCGGATACTCGAGAAAGGCATACCGTGATTTTCTGGCATGATTTTTATCATACATTATGCCCAAAATTTGGTAGGCCAAGTAGGTGTTTGCTCTGTTTTGTGTGCGGGTGTGTTTACTCTGGAGCAATATGGTGCATTATGAAACCAACTGACTTTGACATTTGAATGTAAATTTGAAGTGATTGAAGCTAGTTTTCTTAAGCTGCTGGTTGGTACAGTATCTGAATGTTAAGCATTTTGTGAATTTGATAATTTGATAATTTTCAGCGACAGGTAAGGACCTAGCTTCAGAGCTTCCGAAGATTAGGAATACAAAATGCACTGTTTTATATCCTGCATCTGCAAAGGCTAGCACTGAAATTGGTAATGCATACTTTTAATAGCTTCTAACCATTTTTTAAGCTAACAGGGTCTCTATTTCTTTAAATGCAAAAGCGGTGATCTTGACCATCTATAGCATTCTTTTTCTAGAGGAAGGCCTCTCAAACCGAGGATTTCAGGTTACAAGGCTAAATACATACACAACGGTACATCATTTTTGCAATGGCGTTGTTGGTTTCTTCTCGTATAATTTTTTAATTGATAGTCCAAGTATTTTCTTGTTCTAAATTCTATGCATTGTAGATGTATATGGGATTTTCTTCTATCTCATCGCCATCCAATCACTGATGGTTTCTCGCTCAAAAAATAAAATAAAATAAATCCAAAGGGTGTCATGTTCTTTGATCACAAGCTAGTGCCATCTGCTACTTAACAGAAACTCAATTGGTTGTGAGTCATATAAATTAGCCCCTAATCTACCCTCGGCAGGTACCAGTTCACCATGTTGACCAAATGGTTTTAAAGGAGGCACTTTCTGTCCCAGTTGTTGCAGTTGCTTCACCTTCAGCAGTTTGGTGAGTGTTTATACCAGTCAATTTCCCTAATCTACTGCAGAGTTTGTGGTATGTACACTATTAATGTATGATCCCCTGCTATCGTTGTCAACAATTTTGTGTTTCTTTCTCAGTCAGTCAAATGAACCTTTTGATACATTTTACTGAGATGCTGTTTTGTCACTTTCCTGGTTATAACATTCTAATGACTTTTGAATGGATAATAAAACGAGATACAAAATCATGGATTTTTATTTTATTTTTTATTCTTTGTGGCTGAGGGTTGTAGTGAGGAAATTTTCATCTTTTAGTTCATGAGTTTTGTTGCAACAGTGCATGGATAGATCTTATTCCTGGATCAGAGCAGTGGAGCAATTCAGTGGCATGCATTGGTGAGACAACTGCTGCAACTGCAAAAAGATTAGGCTTGCGAAATGTGTACTACCCAACTCAACCAGGCCTTGATGGGTAATTCTGGCTTTTCTTTTCAACTGTACCCTCTGGAGTTTTACTATAAATCTAATAAGGTACTAGATCTCCCAAAGAGTACGGGAGTGGCTTTTTTTTCTGGCATGCTCCATTATAGTCTGGAAGGACTGCATTAGATTACTTCCTCAATGTTCTTTTTCTTTTCTTTTCTTTTTTTTTGCTAGATAGGGTCAAACTACTTGTGACTAAAGCTATTTTTAATATTTTCTCAAATGCCCCTTATTATTATCCTCAATGAATGATCATTACTACTTACTACTGATTCCCCTATATTACAAAGGCACTGTAAGAAAAAAATTTCTGGTTCCCGTCACTTAAAGTTCAGCTATTAATTTGACTTGACGATTAAAATTGAATTTGACTTGAATCAGATACCAGTTGGATATAATTGTTATTAGTTTATATTGAGCTTCAGAGTGAATTTTCAAGCTGATATTTCCTTTTCTAATATAATAATCTAATATGCTATTTAAACTGCCCCTCAAAACTTGGTTACTGTTTGATTTTAACTCCCTAACCTGCTGCTCTTGCTTTGGTTTCTTTTGTGTGGGCAGTTGGGTACAAAGCATTCTTGAAGCTTTAAGTGCACATGGAGACTAACTCATAAAAAATACACGTGATGACTTCTACAAGTTCAAAGTATTTAGGTAGCATTTCCTTTTCCAGGTACTTGTTATATATATCCCTCTGTCTTTCCTCTCTCTCTCTCTCTCTCTCTCTCTCTCTCTCACTCTACATGTGTGTTTGTGTATGTAGCTAGCTGGATAAGTTTATAGTATCGGTTCTATCTGGTTTCTTTTCAGGCCCTGGAAGGCTGTCAAAGTGACAAGGAACTGAGGAAGTAATAGATGTGATATGGAGGAATCAAAGCAGATGAGTTACTTCTGCAGTTACTCTGAAGCAGTTCTAAAACTAAAATGAAAACTTCCAAGCAGTAGAATCAATGAGTTAGTGATTTGATATTATGGAGAGTTTAACCTTTTGTAGGTTACCGAAGATGCTGCCCTTACTCCTGATAATAATATGGTAAATTAAGCATCTCATCATGTATATATTTTTATCACTTTTTTCCTCCATTGGTGTGCAAGTTTTTGATATTTATTTATTTTTCAACATTATGAAACTAGTAAATATTTCCATATTTGATTATTGTAACTGTTCAATTATTTTGTTGTATAATAATTAAGCATTTTATGCTTGTAATAGCTGTAATGAAATTTTGATTCTTATGCAACGGGCAGGGTGGTTGATGCTTTAGTTCTGGATTTCTATACTCTTACTTAGTTTGTCATTAAATTATCCCACAACCGCACTCTTCAAGCTCAGATCTCCCAGATTCTATTATTATTATTACTATTTTGTGATTGAAAGCTAAGCTCATTCAGTTATTAATAATGCCACTAAGGTGAGGTCCTCCATTAAATTATCCTATCACGACACAGTTCATGTCTAATACTTTTTATCTTTAACTTACAAGTAGTTGGAAAAGTGCAAGGAAATTCCCAACTTAGTGTATGTAAGTTTTACAAATGAATTTTCTCAAGAGGGAGGAGGAAGGGTTCCCTGAAGAAAAGATGAGATCATGGTTAGTGCTCCCTCTGGTTGATAGCTCGGAACTGTGTGCCCAGCTCCTCTTATTGTAGCAAGTATCACCCCCTTGTACTCAACCACATATCCTCCAAGCTGCCAAATTTATATAGAATCAGGTAATTAACTTACTTTCACCTTGCATTTGATTTCTTGATAAGTACAGCTTGAATTTGTTGTATTGTAGATAAGTGATTTTTTTATTACCTCATTACTAGAGTACCATGGGCGCCATGCTGTATCCACAGGAAGCTTCAAGGTGTTTATTGAGTACCTACTTGAAGTTATAGGAACACGACCATCTACATCACCACTGCAGTTTTTGTAAACATTATGTTGTAATGCTATTCATTTGACAACAGCCATATAACATGTATGAATATACCCATACATGGACGAATATATATATACACTCAATATTTGAATTCACCTGTACACCCAAATGCGCACTCCACCATATATGAGCTGCATTATAGTGGGAAGAATAGTTGTTGGGCTGTCAGTCCATCCCGAAATTCTGGTTGAAAGAGGAAGAAACATCAATTTATTACAAGGGAATACATTGTTATGAAAACAATTAATATAGTCTAATATGTTAGATCAATGAATGCAACTTTTGTCAATGATACCTATTTTGAAGTCAGAAAAAAGAAAAAGGACAAGAGTACCTGCAGGCTGCCCATTGTGTGCCTTTAGCATGAAGAGCTTCCTGAACCTCGGGAAGATTTAAGTAGGAAGTGACATAATGTTCGGAGCAGGGATCAAAGTTATTCACCTAGAAGTTTAAGGTAAATATTATCTGCCAATTGTTTTGCATTCTTTAGTGATGCATGGTACATAATTTTCTTCATGTATTAATGATTAAATTTGAAAATCTCCACTAAACAACAATACAGTGCCATTTGCCAACACAAAAACTTACAGAATCCATGGCATGAGATTGTTTTATTGATGAATTGCAGACTGGTCCATAGATGTTGTAAATGTCTAGCTGTCCAAGCTCTTCATCTCCTTGACTTTGATATTGGTAGCATGCGTTTGAAAAATTACCAGTTACAAAGTCACAGTTTTTGTTAATCCCTGCATTAGTTTCATCTGAGTTTAAAGCATGTGCCCAGAAATAGTCATACATCCCTTTTGTTCCCATATTGTCATCTATCCAGGCGTTTCCAATCTGCACCAGATTATTACGTTTAAAATCAACATTTCACTTTTTTTATATGAGTAGTAGAAAAATTATCCCATGATTATGACTCACTGCGATTCCTTTGAGGTTGATGATTGTCTTTGTGATATTGTTTTTTGACAGAATGGTCTGAGCAAGCTGAGGGACATAGTGACCAGCATAACTCTCTCCAGTTATAAAAAAGTCTCGGGTTTTATATTGTGGATATCTCTCAAGCCAGTTTAGAAGAAAAGTATAAGAATCATCGGCTGTTCTCTTGTCGCCAGTGATGTAGTCCGAGGAATTTTTTGAATAGGAAAAGCCAACTCCTGCTGGTGACTCCAAGAAAATCACATTTGCCACTGCCATTTTCAGAAGGAATTAACCTGTCTCGAAACTGTTTTTGAAGACCAGAACGGAATTGGGTGAAAAATAAGTTCGTATGCTTACCATTGTTCCATGCATAGTTGTTTCGATGAAGCGTTCTTCCATCACTATTTACTCTAAAGGGTCCCAGCTCTTGCATTGCTCCATACCCAAAAGAAGAGCATCCCGGCCCTGTGGAAATTTTCATGAATATTTTTCTCTGTGCCATGAGAGTAGAAAAAAAAGAGTAACTTTGCCCTATATGATTTGGTTAATTTTACTTGCAAGCTTAATATTAAATGAAGTGAGTGTTAGAAAATTGATTTTCACTTACCTTTTTAAACAAGTTTGAATTATATTAAGAAATAAGTGCTCGAGAATTTTATTTTTGGTGAATTAATAATTGATTGACATAGAATTATTAAAACAAACATATATGGGAAAGTAGCGGGAATCATCAATCAGGCAATGTAATTTGCCAAAAGGTTTTTGTTTTTCTGTTTGATCATATGAAATGGGCAAACGTCTAAATAACTGTTGCTTTCAACCTAGAATCTGCTACTCTTAAGTGGTGGAGCCAGAGTTGTTGAATGCATCTTTAAGCACTGTTTTTGCCATGATTTGGTTCACAAGAATTATATCTTTGTATCCAACATGGAATTCATGATCAATTCTGTCTTAAGAGACCAAACAACTAACGTGTGTTTGTGATAAAAAGAATCATTCTGCAATTGGAGACCAAACAACTAACGTGTGTTTGTGATAAAAAGAGATTGATTGAGAATCTTAGCAATGAGTCATTTCTTTTTTTTGCCGTGGTTGGCCACGGAATGTGGCGAGATACTGTTTCGTGCTTTCCGTTTTCGTCTACTTGCTGGATGGAGTTTTCCGGATTCGCTGGACTTGCTTACGGTTAACGATAATGGTTAGATCGAACAAAGTAGGTAATCTCGTCTAGGTCCATTCTGGCTACTTTTCTCTCTTCTTTTTCGTTTTCACATTAAACATTTATCTAATAATATTCCTACTTAATAAAACCTAACGACTTTACGAAACTGAATAAAATTTGGCTATACTAATTAAATATATTAATTTTGATTCATTTCGGTAGTGTGCAGTGCACCACTTCTACAAACAAACTAGTGAGGTTCATATTAACCCACATATTCTTTTAGTTAATAGACTCGTACAAGGAGCAAAATATAGCTCCACCCTTATATATTATTTGCACGTTCTAATTTGAATGATAAATAACCATATTTTATATTATTAATATATGAAAATCTCACTAAAAAAATTATGTTATTGTTTATTGAGATCATCTATTCTTCATATAAACCTATTCAATATATAATCATATATTAAAAATTATTAAGATAGGATACAGCCTTTTTTTTAAAGTCAACATGAATGACGTACTGGCATGCATATCTATTTCTGACCTCATATTCGTAGTTAGACATATTCATCATAATTAGAAACTCCAACTCCCTATCAAGGCCACAGTTGATATGGAAATACATAAACAGATATTATAGCTAGATATAGTTAATTTATGCAGTTAATTATAACTACCTCCATTGAGCCATAAAACCAGAGGTTTGGTGGAAGAATTTTGGGGTGATTCAACAAAGTAGTAGAACAGTGCTCTTCCAGCCTTAGGATCAACTGTGACATAACCTGCATACTGATCAAAATCCACTCCTTCAGGTTCTCCAGGCAAAGCATGAACCTTGTCAGCTTTCTCTAACCCAGCTTGAGATCCTACATATGCCGCCGAAAAATTGTTGCCACTGCCAGCATCATCATCGTCATCTAGTACTGCTGCTGGCCATGCTTCTGGTTGTGGAGGATTCTCAGACCTCCGTGACTTGATCAACTTATAAAGGTTGTCAACCTGGTTGGCGTAGCAATACAAGACCAAGAAACCTAATAAACAGAAAGGGAGCAACAACGATGAATATCTGAACATTGATGAGGGGCTCCTCATCGTCTTTCCACGTCTTGCTAATTTGGGATGTGAGAAACCAAAAATGGCTAGCTGACCAATTTATAAGTTTTTGTAGAGTTAACAATATTTGTATTAGTGAATATCCCTTTTTTTTTAAAATTTAATTTACTTGTGACAATTTCCTAGATGGATTAGAATTTTGGAATCTTTTGGGCTTACGCAATGATTGTTCAAATGGTAGCTAGAATAAGTACAACTTTTATTTTCCTTCTGAATCCATGTAGGAAAATGTTATAAAACTATACCCAAAAAAAATATACCAAAAAATGTTATATGTATAATATTTTCTGTATAAATTATTACCTTTGTTAGTTATTAAGATAAATATTATTTTACCTATATGTAGTTTACATGTATATCATGTCAATTTGTAATTTTTAAATTACCTCTTTTTATCCAATCGAGATTAAAACGTTTATCACTTAACCCACTACCTCTATCTATTTTTAACAAAAAATGTCATGTGTTTTGGTATGTGATTAATAATATTTAGACATTTGATGGTAAAAAAATATGTCCACCCATTCATGGAGCTAGTTATTAACATTAGAGTTCGAATCAAAACTTGATTTTAAAAGATAAGAAATATAAAAATAGATAAAAATAAAACAAAAAATGGATGTAGATAGCTTAATTGATAACTACTTTAACCTCTGGTAGGTAGGTTAAAGTGATGATAGCTACTTTAATAGGTTGACAAAGTGAAATACATATAAATTGTGACCGGGTAAAGTGACATTTTCTAAGTTACTAAAAAATGTCTATATATTTGGAATATTTTATTAGTAATAATTGTTATTTTTTAAATAATCTTGGACGTGATGGTTCAAAATTGAAGTACGCTGGTGAATAGGTGTTAGTTAAGCCTCATTTTCACTGAGACTAAAATCAATCAAAGATGAAAAATTGGGAAATCTGGATGTAAAAGATTTGATTTCCTAATCGAATTGAAAAGATGTGTTTATTAATTCACATCTTACTTGTAGTTTTCCTTGAACTGTTGCTTGATAGGCCACCGACAAATTATACTTGCACTCCTAAATGGTCTGGATCTCACATTCTAAGGCCCATAATTGACGTTGATCAATTATGGGCTGAAAGTGTTTCACGGCCTGCTAAACATTGAATATAGAGTATAGACATCTCATTCGCTTGTCCATTAATAGTGCTGCAGTCTGTTCATAGTGCTCAAACTGTTCTTGTTATGTTGGAGGCTTCATGGTATGAAAATGAATCATTCCACTCAAATTTTAGGTTTTAATCTATTATACATTGTTGTATGTACAAGTCTAATAGAATTGTTAGCGGACTCGAACACTACAATGGGTGACGAAGCAAGAATTGAACTCTTGACAACTCTGATCATATTTTTAACGAATAATTCATACAAATATTTTTGTTTCTAAAGAGGCCAGAGGCCAACCATACAACCATACAACCATACAACATTGAGTGATAAGTTACAAGTTAGACCGTACATAGATACGGGACCATATTCCCAATGAGACCTGGCAGAGACGAAGCCACTATACAAGCTGATAAAGACTAGTCTCACAGGAGTCAACACCACAGCCAAAGCCACTCACCTATTTGGCTATTCACCTTGCTAGTGTTCTTTTTCGCTATTGTCAGTCTGTCTTATGGACTGTATTTTATACTATAGCTCATGTATCCGATACAGGTAGATCCTATTTCCATGGTGGTACCTGTAATTTCTAATCTCATCAAATTAAGGTCAAGGTCCACCTAGATTTCTCTTTGGGGCTTTTTTCCTATTTTCCTGGTTCCTTTCCATTCATGAGGTCCCCCGTTGTTTCTATGGCAATTAGGAATATGACTAAAATCTCTCAATGTGTTACATTACCTATCCAGTAAGCACAGTGCTAGTTTGATTGTCATCTACTGTAATTACAATACAAGAAAATTTAATGTCAAAGATGGTGGCTTGAAAATCAGTGTATCAAATTATTTGCTCTAGTCTGATTGAACATTGATCTTATGTTTTAACCACACAGAAAAGAAAAGAAAAAGAAAAACAGAGTTTTTGATTAAGCTATCTTATCTTACTCAACAATAATAGAGATCTTTATATAATTCTTATATGTGGACCTCAAAAGCTTATTGGAGTCTCAAAAAAGAAACTGGCAAAGTGGAAATTGATCCACACCACAGATATAAAAGATTTATTTACTAGCATACAGCTGCTTTTATCCTTTTATTAGTGGCTGCACCTAAAGGCCCAGCACCACAGCATTTCTGTTCTGTTTTCTATTTCAGCCTGACAACTATCTAAAGTGGACACTCCTGAAATCCATGGCCATAGACATTGACACTGCAGGGTTCATCAGCTTCCAAATAGGACCACTTGGTCCTTCCTCCCACTCTCTCAATTTGACCTTTGATTCCATGATTATACATACAGTAAAAGCATTTTCACATTCCATGCATGTAGTAGGAAATGGTAACAGTAAAATAGAAAGAGGAAAGGAAGGTGACAGGCATTAAGATAAACTTCAGGACAATGATTTAAGATGCATGAGGATCAGCTCACACTTGATGATCAATAATATTCCCCACATTGAAAAGCTTCAAAAGCTAAAATTATATGATGCACTTTTTTGTGGAAGACATGGATGACTTACGAATAAGTTGTCTGTGCACAAGAAATGACTTGTGGGGTCAAAGTTCTTATGGAATCCCAAGAATTAACAGCACCAAAAAATGGAACCCTTTTAACATTCCAAGCCCCATACCGACAATGAAAAGCAAAACGATTCCCATGAAAGCTCAGGTGATGCGTTTCTAGTAAAGGATTACAAACTCATCATTACCCATTAATGGTCTTTCCAAACATACCAATCTGCATGGGTATTGGGAAGTTCACTAATTTTCTAATTACAATACTGCTATATTAACAGAGCAATAAAAAAACAAGCATCCAACAATTCTAATTGAAGTTAAATAAGCAATCTTCATCAATTATCATATAGCAGCAGCTTCTGGTTCTGGAATCATGATGGAGATAAAGCCCTAACTAGCTCCAAACTTAAATCCAGGATCAGGATTTTACAAAGTCCAACCGCCACTAATATCTTTCGATTTACATCTCGTTTTGTCAATTTGATGATACTACGTCAAACAAACATTCAGCTCTACAACATTTAAAATTCTTATCAAATCTTGATCATTGTTGTTTAAAATAGTTGTAGTTTTTTTTTGTTTTTTTGGTTTCTCACAAGTTTGAGACTATTCTTGTTTCGAGCTTGTGGTTCGAAATGTTTTTCGTAAGCTTGAATCTAATATTGCAAAGATTTCTCAACTGCTATGCTCAAGCGGGCCTAATATATAATTCCTTACAATAATTTTAGTTGATTAAGTGTAAATAATTTAGTTAAAGCTCGAATAATGTCTAATATATAATTTTTTAATTGTTTAAATTTTATCTTTTTTGGTCAAAAATTGAATAAATCTAAATAAATTTATTGTATTTAATTGAAACGATTAGTTAATAAGTTGTTAGTTTAATTGATAATAAAAATATAAATAAGGCAAGCTCTCAAATTCAAACAGCAACAAAGATAGATTAAAAAAATAGTAATGAATAGTGTCCCCTATTCATTCCCTTTTTTATTTAGATATACCTTCCTCCTAGAAACTGTACCCATTAATATTGTTGAATTTTCTATTTGAGTTATCCGGCAAACATGGATACAACTATATACAACAAAAAATAAAATATATATACTAAAACAAATGATTTCTTCAAAGTCTTAAGAGTGTTGCAGTTAAAATTCTATATAAGACATAATATGAATCAATCAATTTTTCATAAATTATAGTGGATATGCATAATCAACTAATAATAAGTCTATAATTCACTTAATTTTATCACACAGTATTTATGTTATCATAATAAAAATATATACGATTAGAATATACATATATTTTTCTTTAGTTTGATTACACCATTTGACAATTCAAATCAATGTAATATTCTTTTCTAAATTTCATGATTTAAAATTAATAATTTTTTTTAAAAATCCGTACATTACACTTGTTACCACCTAATTATTTCATCGACTAGGCTATAAGTCTATAATTCACTCACATACAAAAACTACCGTGCTTCTTAATGATAAGTAAGCTTGAAATTAATAATAGGCATCAAACCTTGCTGATTTTTGTTTTCCCAGCTATTAATATGTTATCTGGCTAAAAATAAAATGACAAAATTATCCTCTCTAAACAAGGTATATCTGTGGTACTAGTCATTTCCTTATGAGAAGATTAGCTGGACTAATAAATGAACAGTCACCATTAAGCAAACTTTGGTTGTGTATTGTGATTTTTATGATTTGGAGTCGTTGTCACGTGGTTATGTGATGGCGACATTTGCTTGAAACCCATGTGTATATGTCATATCTTTCACTTACTCTATAAGATAAAATAAAAGGTTTAAATAACCTTTTTTTATTTATTATATTAAATCAAATTTATGGATTTGATCTTTTATATAACTTATACCCGTTTGATAAAAACAAAATGAAAAGGAGATGAATGTGGAGATGCATTAAGAGGAACGCCCAAACAGTACCTTACAAAAGTATGCCAGCACACATGGCACGCCACGTAAATGTTTTTTTTAAAGGTTCATTAAGTCTTCAAATGAATATTTTTTGCTTTGAAGGCTTTAATGTGTCTTGTGCAGCTTTAATGTCTCTAACTCATAAACAATCCATAATCATATTCAATATAATAAACTTCCGGCACAACCCCCACATAATCACCATTGTTATTTAACTGACACAGAGATGAAATAAGAATCAATAAAATAATCTTACTATTATTTAATACTATTGTATATGAAAAGATCATTCTTACTGAATTGCGCCAAATGAGTCCTAAAAACTATACCATTTACATTTGGCAACAAAATAAACCAAATCCCACCCTAATTTTGCTGTTTTCTTGTATATTTTACACACTGCTCTTACGTTAAATTCTTCTATTACCCTGCAAAAAATAAGAATATAGAAAAGGAGAGGCTTAGGAGGAAAGCGCACGTTGATTCATGATGACGCCGTGAAGCTTAAGATGTCAGTGCGTGTCAGCTCGTGACTGCAGTTGCGTTATGATATTTTAGATTAGATTAGATATGAGATGCGGTTTCAATTGCATATCCCTTTTCTCAAATACAGCCATTTTACTTTTCACTCAGAACTCAGGCTGTGTGTGAGTGACAGTGAGTGTGCCAATTGCCATGCCACCTCTTACCTCTCTTCTTTAAAATAATCTTTTCCAGCCAAGCCAATTCCTCCGTCTCTCACTCCTTCCCTTCTCTCTCGATCACTGTCTCTTTCTCTATGTCCCTCTCAAGGATACCATTTCGTTTGTCGTTCTTCTTCCAATGGTGAATAGCTCCAAAACTCATCAATTTGTTATCTGGGTATTGTTGGCTTACTTCACATTGACCAAGAAGTACAGGGATTAGAGTCATGAGTGCGTCATATGCCCTCATTTTATGGGTAGTCATGAACTTTCTCAGATTCATTGCAGAATGAACTTTCCCTTTAGTAAAGGTCTGATCTTGGTCCCTAGCAATTGGTTACACTGTCAATGACTTCATTGAATTGAATTTGTTTTTATGATTTACGTCCAAGTAAATTAACGAAGCGGGTATTCATTACATGTTCTTTGCAGATTTAACAGAATTGAAAAGATGAATACCAGAGCCAGAACTACACTGCAGAACATGAAACCTCCAATGAAGCATGAAAAAGTAATCAAATTCGCCTAGCCTTAATCATAGTTGGAACATGGAACATTTACATCTAAGTACTATAATATAGGTTTATGTGTGTTTTGAAAAACGGTTTGTCCTGTAGATGGACTTTGCTGTAAAGTCTCCAATTATTAAAATTAGTGTTGGAGTAATAGTCATCACCAGAAGACGTGTCTGCTGGTTGAATAAGCAGGCTGGCTTTGCCGCTAGATCCTAGAAATTCTTGAAAAGCATGCTTCTTTAATGGCCATACGAAATGGCTCTCAAATCTGAATGCCAAAATGTATGTTTGTTTGTTATTGTTGTAATTTGGTCTGTATATTCCTGATCCTCAAGTTTTCTCAATAAACATATACTTCCTTTAAATCTACCATGGGAAACTTTTGGGTTAGCTTCTGCATTTTGATATTTTCTATAATTCTTGATTTTCATCTACGTCCGCAATTCCTTTGTCATTGCGTCATTTTATTGCATAGGCTGATCATAAGCTCTTTTGGCTTGAAGGAGAAAGCAGATATGCAGGGGAGGAAGGCAGAGAAAGCTGCAAGATCAACCAACAGCAGACGAGCATCCTGCAGAGAGAGAAAATTGGCTTTACAGCAAGATGTATCAATTCTCTATCAATTTCCATTTAAATTTTTTTTTTTTTTTTTGTATTGGGTTACAATTTTATTTATTTCTGTTGATTATTGAAATGAAGATTCTGACTTTCAGGTGGATAAGTTGAAGAAGAAGCTTAGACTCGAAGAGAATACTCATAGGGCTTTGAGGAGGGCTTTCAACAGACCTTTAGGAGCTCTACCTCGTTTGCCTCCTTATCTCCCTCCTAAAGTTAGTGATTGTGTCTCCCTTTGTATTCCTTGGTCTCATTTTTTGCCTGTTCTTGAAAATAGAGTTAGCTTAAGAGATGTGATTATTAGCAATGCAAACTAAATTAAACAATAATTGAAGTTTAGAAAGTAATT
The DNA here is from genome assembly GCA_029379385.1 of Quillaja saponaria. Lineage (NCBI taxonomy): Eukaryota > Viridiplantae > Streptophyta > Magnoliopsida > Fabales > Quillajaceae > Quillaja > Quillaja saponaria. The sequence continues at coordinate 26,807,528 of CM055610.1, forward strand.
AGGATTTAGGAAGCATAAATGAACTTAATCGGATAGATTTTTCAGGTTGGTAGTAGATAAGAAAATTTAAGGCCACCCTAAGCATTGACATTCTGCACATCTGCAACCAGAAAATTGAGGGCTGAGTTTCAATTTTTGTAGACACTAGAGCTTCTAGCCGAAGTTGCTGTTTTGGAAGAGGAGGTTGTTAGGCTTGAAGAGCAGCTTGTACATTTCAGGCAGGACTTATACCAGGAAGCTGTCCACATGTCATCCTCTAAGAGGAGCATGGAGTGTTCAGCCCCTGTAAGTGATGCAAACCCAATTCAAAGTCCCAGGTTAAACCAATTAAATCTGGAAACATCCAAAGTTGGGCTTACTCTACCTGGTGAGCAATCATGTTTGATGAATATGCTTTAACTGTTTTAGTTTAAGCAGTGTATTATGCTAAATGCTAGTTACTGCAAGAAGCAATTAAATCCTTAAACCTGTTAGTTGCCTTCTCCAGACGATAGACGAGGAAAAGAGAATCAAACATGTACTAATTCTTCAAAGGAGAGCAAGGAACCCCCGTTTTATAAAGCCCATACCATCAGAACTCCAGTTAAGAGACATTTCATTGGGAAGAAATCAGTACAGAAGTGTTTGAATCCTCCAAGGAAGCAGGTACATAATTTTCACTAAGTGAAAGGAGTTTGAGTTCATTTTTTCTTTTTAACTTTTTAAGTGAATGAATATGAACTTTTACAATGTGCAGCAAGAATGCAGGTTGACTGACCAGGCTAGTGCTGAAGTAAGAACTCGTGGTCCTGACGAAAAACCAACAGATGACAGCCCAAACACAATTTCTGAAAATATTGTGAAGTGCTTATCAAGTATTCTCTTGAGAATGAGTTCACTGAAGAGTCAGGGTTCAGTAGATAACTTGCCTACCTTGTGGGCTGTAACAACTCCAGAATGCAGTGGAGGAACAGAATTTCGGGATCCTTATGGTATCTGTTCGGAATTTGGAATGAGAGATATTGGTCCATACAAGAAATCGTCTGCAGTTTATGCTAAATCTTTCAATCCAAACCGAACTGCAAATTCCTTGTTTTTACTTCGTCGATTGAAGTATGCTGTTTTCTACCCAACTAAACCACTTCTCACCTTTTTAGTGACCTTTGATAATATAGAAGTTAATCTTATTTTCTGTACTTTTTGCAGACTTCTTTTGGGAAAACTTACCTCTGTCAACTTAGAAAAACTAACCCATCAGGAGAAGCTTGCATTCTGGATCAACATTTATAATTCATGCATGATGAATGTAAGTGAAACCTCCTGATGAGATTTATTATGTTCAAAGATATCAATAAATATTATATGAAATCAGATTCATATCTGCTGCTCTAACACGTAATTTGCTAATTAAATTTTATCCCCGCGTTTTTCTATTATGTCCCACTCTAGTATAATTACAGATTTTGTCAGGCCAGATATTTTCCCATCTCAACTATAACTAGTAACATTACTACATTGCTTCAGGCATACATAGAGAATGGCATACCAGAGACTGCAGAGATGCTTGTTGCTTTGATGAGGAAGGTATGGGATATCTAGGAATTACTTTTCTTCTTTTAGTAATATGTATTCTATATGTTTTATATGCTCTCATTTGAGTGTACCATAAATTTTAATATTTTTATAAGCCAAGCTAGTGGCACATAACTTAGCATAGGTATAGTATATGTGGTCTAGAACTTATGCAGTTCATCTTGTTACTCAGGCAACAATAAATGTTGGTGGACACTTGCTAAATGCAATAACTATTGAACATTTCATCTTGAGGTTGCCTTATCACTGGAAGTTTGTAAGTCCAATCCACTTCAGCTTTAGCTTTTTTATGCATAGAAATATAAGTTTATTCACCTTGTTTCTTACTGCTATGTCTAATCCAGACATTCTCAAAAGGAGCAAAAAATGATGAAATGACAGTAAGAAGCATATTCGGACTGGAATTGTCTGAACCCTTGGTGACATTTGCACTCTCCTGTGGAAGCTGGTCCTCTCCTGCTGTAAGTTTATACAATATAGATGGGTTTAGTGCTTCTATCTGTTTATACCGTAAGTTTTTGTTATTATGGTGCTTCCATATATTACCTCTGAATCCTGATTCATAGACGGTGTCAAATGAAGGTGAGAGTGTATACAGCATCTCAGGTTGAGAACGAATTGGAAGTGGCAAAAAGAGATTACTTACAGGCTGCAATTGGACTTTCAACTAGGAAGTTTGTTATCCCCAAGCTGCTGGACTGGTATTTAATGGACTTCGCAAAAGACTTGGAATCATTGCTTGATTGGATTTGCATGCAGTTACCAAGTGAATTAGGGAAAGAAGCCATTAAGTTACTTGAGAGACGACAAATGGAGCCCCTCTCACAATTTGTTCAAATTATGCCATATGAATTCAGTTTTAGATACCTGTTATGCACATAATTTTGCTCCATTGGAGCTTTTTGTTTTTTGGGATCACAATTTTGTACACAGTTATAGGTTCCAGATAAAGAATGCAAATGTATAATGTTTCCTGCCTTTTGTGAGTTGTTTTGTGGATGAATATTTCTTCCACTGTGGAAGTTTCAAATACAAACTTATGTAGAGAAAGTTACTTCGTTTTTTTCCTCGAAACAGAATGGTAAGCATAGGGGGTAAACAATTTGTTTCTTCATGTTTCCTTTCCATACTAAACATACAATTTAGAAATAGAATAAAGAAAAAGAAAATGTTCCAGCTCTTGGTCTATCTGCCTGTTGAATCAGACTGGACTTTTAGCGGCTAACATATATTCTGCTAACTACATTTAACAATCCAAACAGATGACGTGATAAGACACTATAAAGAACATTAAGTGTAAAAAGTAACAGACTTGCCAATATTCTTTCAGGTCATATTGCAAAATGACAGACAAGAGTTAAAAGTGTAAAAATTTACCAGCCCCATGACTCTGTCTGGCATGTGTATTAAATATATATACTGAATCACTAACGTCCATGTATTGTTGTGATGGCATTCAAAGAAAGCTACTGTTTCCCAAAATTTGTAACTTAATACCATACAGTGGGGATTGAGCACTTACCAAGTGCTCTCCAATTCTTCAAGATATAGTAAATTAAAAATTTATGAGAATTTTAATTTTTTTCTTGTTTTTTTAGTAAGATCCCAATTCAGGAAAGTAAAAAAACACATCTTTTATAACACTAAACTAACCCTAAAATTGAAACTGATCTAAGAATGATGAAGGTCTTTGATGTTTTGTGGTTTGAACCAACCGGTTTAGTATGGGGTTCCAAGCCAGTAGCATAGATTTTAACAATATCTATATGGCTAGCAATCTAAACTTTGTCCTAGGCTCAACATCTGAATGAAAATTATTGATCGGAAGAGCTGAGTGATCCTACTCCTACTACTTCTAGTAATTTGTGAATGGGACAATTGGCATCACTGGCCATATTGAAGTAAAAGAACGAACCACTTTTGAATATTAGCGGTGGCCGGTGGCGTTCAGAATTGGGCCATAGTGACTTAAACAATGCTGTTGTTGAGTTCACCATTTCACCCACCAAAGTATACGTACTTATTGTGGGACATGAATGAAACAAAAAGGCTTCATGGATAACACGAATTTAAGAGAATGGACCCGTATGAATTGTACTCTTACTATAGTTATTGGGCCGTAAGATCTGGGCCCACTAAATTTTATGGGCAAACCAAACCCTCATGAAACAGCGTTTTATTTATCACTGGAGATATAGGGCATTTAGGGTTAGGAAATAAATTGGAGGCAGATCTATGGAATATCATTGCAGTTGAAGACTGCTTTAGCATTCACTAGAATGATTTGATTTGAACGTTGAAACCTTCTACTGCTTCATTATATCAGGGAAAGTCCAGAAATTGAAAGAAAAATAATAATTGCATTTGGGAAAAAATATAGATAATAAACAATAAATAGGTTAGAAGATTTTAAATGAGACATACATACGACTAATGACTATTTCAAACAAATACTAGTATTTTTATAACACTTCACTCGGAAGGTTCAGAGAGAAGCACACGTATGACTTTTGACAAACGCACGTTTTGAGTTGTAGTAAAATAAGGCATGGTGATTAATACCATTACGCATACAAATACGTAGTAGTATCAGGTTCTAGAAAAACTTGACATTAAATTAATCCAAATTTTTTATGTGTCCACATCCATAATCTGCTTCAAGGAAAATTCATACGTTAATGCGTCAGCAATGAAACACAGACATGCGATCTACCATTCACCCATGTGCAACAAGAATCTAACCAAAATAAAATAAACTACTTGTAGGTATGTTATGTCATTGTGTGTAAGAATACAAAACCGACATGTATGCTTTACAATTAAAAAGTATAGGAAGGCGGCTCCTACCTATCCTATGACGCATGGTCATTGGTCAAAAATCTCTACCTTGGTCTGTCTCTCTGAGCTCTTTCTCTCCACCTTCCCCTATCTAACCCCTTTGTGAATATACACACACAACTAACTCCAAAAGCTCTTAATCATCCTCAACAAAAGTATATTCACAGAAGTAGGCAAAGATGGAAGTGGTGGTACCTCGTCCAAGCATGGAGTTTGACTATAACAGCATGCCATCTTCGCCATACCTGAGTGGTCCTTCTACGCCTAAAAGATTTGAAAATTATTTCTTTAGTGCTCCAACCAGTCCATCTCGTATGTCTGAGTTTTATAGAGAATTTGATAACTTTGCTGTAACCCATGGTAGCAGCAACAGGGACGCAATTGGGTCTTCTGCTTCTTCATCAATTCCTTTTGATTGGGAAGAGAAGCCAGGTACACCAAAATCATCACAGGCAAACAACAAGAAGCATGAAGATAAGGATGATGACGACGACTTTGATTTTGCCTTTTTTGTTGGTGAAGAAGTAGAAAAAGTGTCTCTTTCAGCTGAAGAACTGTTTGATGATGGCAAAATTAAGCCTTTGAAGCCTCCACCTAGATTACAGGTAGATGAATTCACAACCCCAAAAAGCCCACTTTTGTCTCCAAGATCACCCAGATCGCCAATTGCTCAAGGAAGAAAGCTAATTCGGGATGCTTTCTCACCCAAAAAGAAGAAAGAATCTGACCCTTTTGCTACTGCAGCTGATACAACCCGAAACAGAACAGAGAACGAAAGAGGAAGAGATAGGACCCCATCTACACTATCTTCTTCGAATTCTGGCCGAAGAGCCACATGGTCACATTCTCCTTACAGGATTTCCCACTATTCATGGGAAGAAGAACAACAGCAGCAGGAGCAGAACACCAAACAGCCGCCATCTTTGAATTCGAAACTTTCATTACCATCTTCAAAGGGTTCAAGAAAATGGAGATTGAGGGACTTTTTGTTATTCAGGAGTGCATCAGAAGGGAGAGCAACAGATAAAGATCCTTTCAGGAAGTACTCTGTTATGTATAGAAAATCTGAAGATGTTAAGAACTCAAGCTTCCGATCCACAGATGGTTCCAACTCGGCATCAAATTCGAGAAGAAGGGCTCCAGTTTCAGCTCATGAATTACATTATGCAAAGAACAAAGCCGCATCAGAGGATCTGAAGAAGAAAACTTTCTTGCCATACAAGCAGAGGATTTTGGGTAACTGGCTTTCTATCCTGCCCTCCAGGCATTAGCCAACTGATTCCGTACTTTTATACGATCATGAAGAGTAGTAAACAGATAATGGCGAAAATACCAATGAGTTTAAATCTTTTCCTTGTAAACAACATACTTTATTTTTTCTTTTTTTCTTTTTCATTTTGTAAACGTCGCCATATATGTTCCTGAAGTGTAATTTCTTATGAGGAACAAAGTTAGTGCTTCATGTTTCAAGCAATAGAAAGCAGGTATAGTTAAGAAATCCAGAGAGATTTGCACAGTGATCATTCTTTACAAGTATGTGAAGCTTGCCCCTGGATGGTCTATCAATTATATCACCAACAGGAATTTTTAATTTAGTTTCAACAATTTCATCATATAAGCATATATTGGAGACATTAACAGCTAAATATTTTATAGTTTTCTAAAGATATTAGACTGTGCTTGGCCACTTAAAATCCATATTCTTAAACAGAGTTTGTGATTGTCTTTCTCAACAACAACAGAGATTTTTGTTGGTGTAATTCTTATAGAGGATCCCAGAAGCTCATTGGAGTCCCAAAAGAAAATTGACAAAGTGGAAATTGATCCTCACTACTGATATAAAAGATTAGTTTCTAGCATATAACTTCTTTTCCCCTTTTATCAGTGGCCGTACCTAAAGACCCAGCACCAGCATTTCTGTTCTGTTTTCTAATTAAGACTGACAACCATCTAAAATGGACACTCCAGAAACCTATGGCCATAAGCCATTGACACTACAGGGGTCACCAGCTTCCAAATAGGAACACTTTGTCCTTCCTCCCACTCCTTCAATTTGACCTTAAAGTAAAAGCATTTTCACATTCCATGCCTATATATAGTAGTAAATGGTAACAGTAGCGGTGAAAGAGAAAGAGGAAAAGCAAGGCGATTGGCGTAAGCTTCAGGACAATGATTTAAGATGCATAAGGATCAGCTCAAACTTCATGATCAATATTCTTCCCCACATTGAAATGCTTCAAAAGCAAAAATTATATAATACAATTTATGTGGTAGACGTGAATGACTTATGAATAAGTTGTCTGTGCACAAAAAATGACTTGTGGGGTCAAAGTTCTTATGAAATCCCAAGAATTAACAGCACCAAAAAATTGAACCCTTTTAACATTCCAAGCCCCAGACCAATGAAAAGCAAAATGATTCCTAGCAAAGCTCTGGTTATGCGTTTGTAGTGAAGGATCACATGAACTAGGGTTCCTTAATCATAAACTGAGTAAAAATTAACAACCTGAATGAAGGCATTAAACAAAAAATAACTGGATCTTAGGATAATGATTAATTACTGGGCATGTAAAACATCCTTGGATGTAGAAGGCAATTTGGAGGGAGTTCTGTTACTCGAGATATTATTGGTGTTGGCGGTATTGGGGTTGGCCACCATGGCAGCACAACTGGGATGGCATTATCCCAAACTTGAAGATGAATACCATCTCCAACTTTCTTCTGCTTCTCCAACCACTTATTAATCAGCCTATTGCAGGAAAAAGTGCGGTTGTGGTGTTTGAAATACACAACATCTGGATCATATGGATGGAAAGCTAGCTGAAGCCGTTCAAGAGAGATGGTGTAAAAATTCCAAATAGTTGATGTGATATAATTAGTCTTAGTGCCATGTTCCAATTCCATTCTCATTATTGTAGTGTTAAAGTTCCCAGACTTTAACGATCAAACACAAGAATTCCTCCGGCACCCAAAAAATGCAGCTTTCCTTAGACAACACCAGGACGGCACTCAACAGCAGAAGCAAATCCCATTGGACACGAGACAATTAACCTATTCCACTGTCTGGTCTCGATGAGAAGACATCCACAATGAACTCAACCTTTATATCAAGGAATTCAGGAATGCTGACAACCCTAAACCTGCGTTCAATATTTACAGTTACGATATCTGTTTCTGTATCTACCTGATAAAAAGGATCGCAAATGAAGCTCACAGAAAGGATTTATTAGGGTCCTAAAACTGGGAGAATATTCTCAGAGACATGTCTTTCCACAGGTGCAAATTCTTCTTCTAAAGCTAGTAATTTTGGTATTATGAGTGCATTGCCCCAATTCAAGTTAATGAAGCAATCAGTATCATGCAGCTTCTGGTTCTGGAAGAGTAGATGACTGCGACTTTGGAGAAATAGTCGATGAAAATCCGGACTGGAAATCAAAGGAAGTCGAGTAAGGATTTCCATCAACACATCATCCCACGGATCGTTTATACTCCGGTTCGATTCAGAGGAGGAGTGGTTTGACGATATCAAACACGTCAATGACTTGTTAGCCATGACAATTAGAATTTGGAGAATTAATGAACAGGTTGGTGCACTAGCAAAGACAAATTAAAGTAAAACCCTAGCCTTTAGAAGAAGAGGATCATGAATACGCGATGGAAGAGGGTGTTAGAGTAAATTAAGGACTCCCCTAATTTAGTCCTTTTATTACTGGAATTAGAATAAACAAAGACAAGAAGAAACAACGGGCAAGGAGAGATAGAAGCCATGGAAATTGGGCTGGGTCTATGTCGGACTTAACTTGGCCATCATCTAACGGACATGTTATTTGATTTAAATGGGTATGAGTATGGGTTTGGGATTTTTATATTTTTCATTTAAGAATTTTTTTTTAATAATATCAAAATAAATATTTTTTTTTAATTTTGAGATATTTATTATTTTTATAATTAAAGGAATGTATAATAAACGTGACACTATATTTTGATATGAAGAACTGTATTTTTAAATTTAAAATTTTATAAATGTAACAAAGAAAATTAATTTGTTAGATGTTGGATGTAAATTATTATCATTATATAGAGAATTTTAAATTTATTGTTATTAATCTTGTGAGAAAAATGAGTACTAAAAATTATTTATAATTTTTTTATGTTTTTTATTTGTTGAAATAGTCATAAATTGAGTCAATATTATTTATGTATATATATATATATATATATTTATAAAAGCAGGTTTATAGACCGAGTTTGAGTCTAGACATATCCATGTAAATATGATAGATCAGGTTTTTTTTTTTTTTTTTTATTTCTAAAGAGGACGTAGTTTAGGGAACAAAAAATAAAGGAGAAAATTCTACAAAATTGAGTGGAAATTATCCTCTACATTTACTAATGTCCCAATTATCGTTTTAATATTATTGGAACAAAAAGATGGATGTAAAAAGTCAACTTCAACATTATAGGAAAAAAATTATACGTAACAAATATTCAATTTAACATTTCATTGTGTATTAAATTTTCTTTTGAAATTTGTTTGACTATGTCCCTTTATTCATAAAATTAAAAAAATAAAAGTAAGGAAAAAAAAATCGGGTCTATGGACAGTCCATTGGGAATGCTTTGAGTCTGTATAGGTAAAAAACAGGTCTGGTCCGGCAGACCCATACCCGGCCCCTTGGGTATGCTTTGAGTCTATATGTACCTAATAGTAAAACACAGCTAATGACCCCGATAGCATCATTCATTTAAATAACACCATATAATCCCAAAACTGTCATCTAATTATTAATTTAAATGACATATGTATTGAATATTCATATATAATCTTTTTTTTGTCTTTTATTATTAAATGTGATTTAGAATATATTTTTATCATTTGATTAAAACTAACAAACTTATTATTGTTTTTTTTAAAATAAAATTTAAATTTAATCATTTATTTTATTTTAATTATTTAATATGGCATGAAATATATTCTTGTTAATTTGACTAAAATGAAACGATTTATTTTATAGTTTATTTATTTTTAATATAATTAAATTATTTTTAAATAAATCATTTATTATTTATTTTATTTGTGAATTTTATATTATTTTTAATTTTTTTATTTGTAACTTTTTATTTAATTTATTTTATATGATATAAGAATATTTTTATCATTTGATTGAATTAAACTAATTTTTATATTTCTTCACTTTTAATTTATGTCTCACAATTCTTAACAGGCTCTTTAATTCATACCAAATTAACGGTAAGAGTTATCCCATTACTTTTGGCAACAAAATGGATCAAAACCCATCTTAATTTTGCTGTTTTCTTATATATTTTACATACTCTTTAAGTTAAATTCTTTCAATACCCTTGAATTGGGAATAAAATCGATAGCAAGAGGCAAAAAATGAGAATATACAAAAGCAGACATGCTTAGGAGGAAAGTGTACCATGAATCCATGATGACACCTTAAAGTTTAAGATTTAATCGACTGAATTTTAAAATTATTAAATTCGGTTAACATTTATTCGTGAAATCTGAATTAATAATGCAGTTGAAATTGGCCATAGACCTTTAGTATGCCTAATTTTATATACTATACATCATAATTGACCAAAAGGAGTCTGATTTGAAAAATAGGCCCAAATTGGCCTAGCTGACCCAAATGACCAAACCGGCCTAATGGCCTAATAGGCCTTTTATAAAGGCCTATAGTCGAAATTGCCTATTGGGCGAACGTGGCAAATGATTGGTCAATATATAGTCATAATCAGTCCATGATGGCCATAATTGGCGCATTGGACAAATTGCTTGGCCTGTAGGTTTAAAAATATTTTTCTAAAACAAAATTAATATATAATAAAACAGTCAATAAAATTGTCAAAATCGACTATGGCAAATATTGTTGAACAGTTTAATTGTGGCATAAACACCAAAATGATTTAACCTAAATTGTGGCATAGGGTCTAACGGCCAAAATTAAGTTATACCGAATTACGGCCAAAATGATTTAATTAATATATATATATATACATATGAATTAATTAAAGAAAAAATACATAACACCTTTATCTTCCACCAAATGCTTTGTTTCATAAGGAACATTCTTGAAGAACAACAATAACTCAAACTAAAGAAAAATATCTTCACTGCCAATGCAAATTATAGAAGTTTGATAAGGTTCTTCAACCTCCATTCATGATAAATTTAAATTACTTAAAAAAGAATAAGGGCACAATAATTTGCTCCTCTTTCAGAATCCCTAACACAATTATTTGTATACAATATATATCTTCTAGTTCTAATCAAATCTAATTTAGGAAATTCAATTTTTTTTTTTATAAAGCAGATAGGTGACATGTACTGAAATATGGGTCATGTACTCATGTTTCTTCTTTATTAAGCGCTTGTCAACAAATCAGACTCCCAAACTAATGAATTTCTTCAAAGGGGAAAAGGGAGAAGCAAAAGCAGTATACAGTGTGTCACATGGAACTACTAGAAAAAGTAATTGAGACCAAGGTTCCCATCACTAGCTAGCTCAATAATTCATAGGCAACGACAACGCATGTTAAATTTCATCCTAGACATCTACCCAAAAAAAAAAAAAAATTTCATCCTAGACTGATCAAGTTGTTTTATGTTACTTCAATTCAGATATAAATATTATTTTTGGTTATAAATAAATTGTGAGGAATGGAAAGAAAAGAAGAAAAGAAATAATGTTGCTAAATAAATCAGTTTATTACAAGTGTTTATTTTAGAGATGTAATGAGAATAAGTTTATTACAAATTAATTAATGCTACTAAATAAATCATGAGTGTGACAATTTATTGTGGATCAAAAATAATTTATGCATGTTAAATATCTATTAAGAAATAATTATAACATGTTATTAACTGAAAAATTGGCAAGAGTACTTATAAAATACTGACATGTACAGTATGAAAATCGGCATATAAATTATTCGTAACTTCCACAACAAATTATAGATCTTGTATAACTAACGGATTCATAATATCTTATTAGTAAATCCAACTTTAGCTTTCATGAATTATAAAGTGTTTTAACTTTAAGGGCATTAGATAATCACTTTAGGACTGCTTAATGCAACTATGTCAGTTGATATCAACACTGCTTCTATTTTTTCCTTATATATATATATATTTTTTTAATCTTGTATTAAATTCTAATAAGATGAATGAATTGATGATAAAAATCAACACAACTATTAACTATAATTAATTGAAATTTTTGGTTAATCATATGAGATTTTAAAATAAGTAATTATTCTCTAACAATTTATAAACACTGATCATTATTAAGAAGAAAATTTACAAAGAAAAAAAGAAGAAAGTTCTTATGTTTAAATGCACCCATTATTGTTTAAATAATGTAAGCTGCCTAACACACCTTGTTGAATTGGACTAATGGCACACACAAAAAAGGAGACCACTAAAGTTATAACTAACAAGAAAAGGCAAAATTGTATGGATATATGCATTACATAGAAAAGTTTGGAGGATGGATGAGCTGCATCTCAATAATTAGTGATTGTTTGAGAGATGGGTTTGGAAAAGCAAAAAAGCAATTGATGTTGATGCTCCAAGTAATGATCAGAGATGCACATGCCAAGCCAACATAGCCACTACCCTGTCCTCTCTTCTTCTTCCTTATTCCTTTTCTTTCACACCATTTTTACATTTTTTTCTTCCTCCTCTTCCCCACAACCTTGTGAGATGTGGTCCAGCTTCTTTCCCCTTATCTCTTATCACATTCACTCCCCTCTCTAAACTCTTTTTTCATCAACTTTGTCACATCAAGCTTTAATCCTCAGTTTTTCATTCACTTAAGCAACTTGATCAAAGGGTCCTCTTACTATTCCCACTTCAAAAAGATTCCAAAGGACAAAACAAATGAAGTGACCAACAAACTTCCTAACTCCTTTTCACATTCTAGCTAGCTATCTAGCCAGACCCCTCTCTATATAAACAAGTTTATCCTATAAACTTAATTTTGTGCCTGAGCTGTGTGACAGCCATCTCCAGCATTCTGGTTTGATTTTTCCTTGAATTGAAACCTTAAACAAAACGTTATACTATTATAGTATTTGTACACATAATGCCATCTGTTCATTCTAGCCCATGGTACCAAATGGACAACCCGGCAATACTGTCTCTGCTCCGGCATAATAATAATACTACCACTACTAATTCAGGTTCAGGGGGAAAGAGGAACAAGTCATCCACGGGTGGCGGCCTCCTCAAAGTGCTGAAGCTATTTCCCATGTTAACATCAGGATGCAAGATGGTGGCACTATTAGGAAGATCGCCACGCAAAGCCTTGCTGAAGGACAATGCTACCACAGGCACAATTTTTGGTTACCGTAAAGGAAGAGTAAGCCTAGCAATACAAGAAGATCCTCATTGCATGCCAATTTTTGTTATAGAGCTACCAATGCAATCAAGTGCTTTTCATAAAGAAATGGCATCAGATATAGTGAGAATTGCATTAGAGAGTGAGACTAGGACACATAAGAAGAAGTTATTGGAAGAATTTGTTTGGGCAGTGTATTGTAATGGAAGGAAAATTGGGTATTCTATTAGGAGGAAGACAATGGCAGAGGATGAGCTTCATGTGATGCAAACTTTAAGAGGGGTTTCAATGGGTGCAGGTGTTCTTCCATGTTCATCTGATCAAAAGGAAAGTGCAGCGGATGGTGAATTGACGTACATGAGGGCAAGGTTTGAGAGGGTTATTGGTTCGAAGGATTCTGAATCTTTGTATATGATCAATCCAGAGGGAGCAGCAACAGGGCCAGAGTTGAGTATTTTCTTTGTTAGAGCTCACTAGGATTATAATATATTTTGTGATATATATATGTATTTATAATATATTGTGAACTACATATGCATGCTTCTTATTTTACTCAAATATTTATTAGAGCATGAAATCCTATGTGTAATCGATGGTTTGATATATCAGATACATTTGTTTCAATGAATTGAAAATTCAAAACTATCTTTTTTGTCACTTATACTAAGTAAAATTATAAAACTATTTTCAAGTTAAAATACAATGAAATAAAGTCAAAATATTCTTAAAGTAGAACATGACCCATCTATAATTACAATAATAATTTAAAGTAAACGACAATTTAGTCGGTGAGTTTGGTACATGTAATTAATGAGCTGCAGGGCATAACTTAATGCAACCAACATAAGATTAAGATACAGTTCATCTGAAAGTAACATCACATTGGCAAAGGCACAAGCTTCCGAGTAGTGGTGATGATCAATATAGAAACAAATCACCATGTGTGGCCTATGTGTGTCGATGATGAAGGCACCGCACAACAAATAAGCCGGGCCAAAAATTCAATGTAGATTGCCTGCCATAGTGCCACGTATATATAAATGGGTCATAGAGATTTATTGTAAAACATTTTTATTAGGTTAGGAATAGGAGATAAGCATTTTTATTGTAAATGAACATGGAAATAGATTGTTGGTTTATCCAAAAAGTTAGGCTTTGGCTCAATCTCTCTTGCTGAAATTTAGGGTCTAAAATAAGAGTTTCTTCTTGTTTTGGAAAATAAAAATAAAAATTCTCTTCCTTAAAATAAATCATGATTGCTGAAATTGAATGACATGTTTTTAGCAAGTAAAAGCTAAGCTTTGTTTCAGGGAAATAAAGAAAACCTAGGTATTTTTACATTATCCAAAAAGTTAGGCTTTGGCTCAATCTCTCTTGCTGAAATCTAGGGTCTAAAATAAGAGTTTCTTCTTGTTTTGGAAAAAAATATATATATTATCTCCTTTGAAATAAATCATGATTGCAGAAATTGAATGACATGTTTTTAGCAAGTAAAAGCTAAGCATTGTTTCAGGGAAATGAAGAAAACCTAGGTATTTATTATTTAGTTCCAACTTGCATTTTAAGTGTTTATTTTAAAGATGTAATAGGATAAGTTTCCCTAGACTCATATGTAACCCTTAATTCTATCAGTTCCCTTTGCAACAATGAAAAAGAAAAAGAATAAAATTACTGGCAGCCTAGGAGGACAAAAAAATTATATGTTGATTAGACATGTTAGACATATCATGCATCTATAAATGGGTCAGAAACATAAAACAACACTGAGCTGGTAAGTCCATCAAGGTTAGATAGGCCCAAATTCAGAAGATTAATTGGTTTGAACCAATACTCCAATGTTAACGATTTCAGATACGAGATTGCATTATTGCATCACTAATTTAATTCCAGACAACCAAGCCCATTCACAGGGAGCCCAGATCGTAGATTGGATTTATGGACCATTGTTGGGTTTCTTGCCAATGTAACATCTTTGCACAAAACATTCTATATCTATCTACAAAACAAAAGAGAGAAGTCCCACATAGTTTGTTTTCTTATAATAATATAAATAAATTAAATATTTTTCCTTAGTTAAGAAAAATAACTTTTTCATAAATACCAGTCATTCTCACACACTAACTCTTATTATTATTATTTTAAAATAACATAGCTAATCAATCCATGATTCAAGAAAAAATGTGTTAACTATAAGTATGTAAATTATTCATTTAAGGACATAATTGTCTCGAAGTTATAAGATTCAAAGGAGTTATGACATGAGTAGAAAACAAGAGGCAAGCAAAAGCGTGAGATAACATCAACAACCATTAACTAAATAGTTTGACCATTAAGTACATTAGTTCCCACACGCGGTATTGGGCAGGCTTTAGTAGGACCAACCCGACCGGCAAATGGGTTGGAAGGGAACACCATGGGTCCCACTGACCTGTTTGGATTAGGGAAAGAAAATTATACTATTATTTTGTTAACTATTAACAGACACAGTCCTATTGACAGATTATGGACCCCACAATGTAAGGGATGGGGAATTATTCAGGGTGCAATAGTCATACCATGGAAGAAAAAACGGGTCCTCTTGTTTGTGTCGTTTAGTGAATCACAGAAACAAGTCGGTGCGTCAAGGTTTGGTTCCAGCTGTGGCATCAACTGCCCAACTGCTTCCTCTCGCTAAAGTTACATCACAGGTCTAACATATGGCTCCAAAACCCCATAAATGTAACCACGTGGGCGGCTATCGTGCATTGATTTTATGCTTTGTGCTATTTGAAGTTTTGCATCCCACTCTCAGTAGCGCGTGCTTATCCAAGGCACCTTAAGAAGTAATCTCCTTCTAATTTGGAAGGTTAAAAATTGTAAGAAAAAAATAAACGAGGAAAAATTATCTATTTTTTTTTTATATATAGTAAGATAAAATCAAAAGAAATGACTAGTAAATAAAAATATTTTATTTGTTTTTTATTTTAATTAAGTGAAAATCGTGTGCGTAAAAGTAATGATAAAAAAATAAAATTATTAATGTGATAAACTAAAATCTGTTAAATTGTAGAACACAGTAAAAGAAGCAGATAAAAAAAAAGTGACCAAAATCTGGTGGCGGATCGGAACCCGGCGGATAATAGAAGTTTTTTTTTTCTTCTTTTGTTTGGGTTGAATTTAAATTCAAATCACATATGTTTAGTTTAAAACATAAATTTATGTCTTACAATCCAAATAAAATGTTATGATATTAGATTTTAAAAACATAAATTTATGTACACTAATTTTAAAACAAAAAGTCATATTTATTTATTTAAATCATATATAATTTTTTTTTAAATTATCTACTAGTTCGATTTATTGTCACATCTAAATATAAATATTATTTTAAAGATATAATAAACATGTTTTCACTTAAACATAAAAGTTAACTTCTCATCATGTTCCAAAACTAAAATCTCATTATTATTTTGTGTTAGTTCTATTTTTTTTCAACAAAATCTACGTTAAGGTATGCTCTAAAAGTAGAGATAAACATAAGATCAATTTTTCAATACTTAGATATTTTCTTCAAATAGTAAATATGTAAAAAGGTTGAAAGTAAAATAAAACTCTCATGACATATTCTACTCATCACCCACCATTTAGGTCCATCTATTTATTAGTGGAGGTTGTCTCGAGATTCTTAGATAAATATTAGTTATTAATATGATTTATAGTCATTACTATTTATAGTTTTATATTTAACTATAGTTTAACAAATTAAATGCAAGGTTAGTCTAATTTATTTAATTTTAATCAATGTAATCATGTTATATCGATGTTTTGTAACTCAACTCATATACAAGACGGAGTTGAGGAGTAGGTGTGCAAATAATTCGAACTGTTCATAAACAGCTTGTGAATAAGCTCAATAAAGGTTCACTCGAGCTCGGTTAGTTTTCTAAACGAGTCGAACTCACACTTTATTTTAGGAGCTTAAACTTTGCAAAGTTTTGCTTGGCTCTAAAACTAGTGAGTCCGGTTTGTTTAAAATAATTAAATATATTGATTTACTTATATTTTATATATATAAGATAAACATATAATAAATATATTTGTTTAAACAATATCACATAATAAATGAATATATTTGTTTAGAACACGATCATATGTCTAATTTAGTGGTAACACACCTTACATTCTCTATAAAATGTTTGTGGTTTGAATCTCTTTGGCTCTATTCATGTTGCATTTTTTCTTAATTTAGAAAATTAGCTCATAAAAGAGCCCACGGGCAGAGCCCGAGCCAAGTCTTTCGCTAGTTTGGACTCATGAGTTTTTAATAAACACACTGAGTCGAGCTTTCTCTACTTGAACTAAGATTGTTTGTACCCTTATTAAGGAGGCATATATAACCTAATGAAGTTTTTATCAATACTACCCAAAATCAGATTCATCAAGGAGTCAACCACCTATTGTCCTCACGATGTATATAGCTTAATTTGATTTTTCATTATTTACCCATCAACTGCTGAATAAGTCTTATTTTGTTGATTTCTTCTCATTTTCTTTCTCCTATATCTATTCATATGTTCCTTTGGGCGTTTAACAAAACTTAAAATTATAAATATTCCATTGTAAAGCATTTTTTGAAATAATTTTTGAGTTTCGATATTGCCTTTTGTTGGTATATAAAAGGACCTAAATCAATTTTGTAGTTAAATATAAAAACCATTATTATAAAATAAACTCAGATTTAGGAGGGGAAGGATGGCAAGCGTATGTGCGGGTCACGCTCCTGGAGAAAGAGTGGGACCACTAGTTTCTATAAATTAGATTAGAAAATTCAAATGAATTCAATTTGTATCACGTGAGATTCTTACAGGCTGTGAGTGGGGCCTTCCTACGTGGAAGACGTTGAAGTCAGCTTGATGCAACTTATTTTAAGGACTTTGTTTTGATCAGAGCTGCTTTTGTTACAATTGGTTGTGGCCGTTGATTCCCAATGACTGACCTTGAAGCTGTGGATCATTGAGGCTTACAGCTGCTTATCCTCTTTCTCTCT
This sequence comes from Quillaja saponaria, assembly GCA_029379385.1. NCBI lineage: Eukaryota > Viridiplantae > Streptophyta > Magnoliopsida > Fabales > Quillajaceae > Quillaja > Quillaja saponaria. The sequence goes on from CM055610.1 coordinate 26,825,333, forward strand.
CTCTAAAAAGTAGTCAAAAAGGAGTTTGGACCCACTTGCCGTTTTAAAACGTTTGTTATGTGTTAAACAGCTCGGCATTTCCTGTCATGTTTTAAACGCTCCAAAATCCAAATATTATCATTTGTTCATATACGAGTACGAGAATGATTTTTATTAATTTTGTATGATCCATTTGCATTTGTTCATTGATTGGTTTCAATGAAATATCATTTTTACCCTTCTCACAATTCTCTGTTACAAGTTTTTATTTGTAAATAATATTTAGGATATAATTTGATCTAATACTTTAAATCGATGCCAACCAAAAAAATAATTTTTATAGTCAATTTTAATTAATTTAAAATTTAAAAGTTAATGGATGAGTAGAGTATTTTTTAATAACCTAAAAATTATGATTAACTATTATTAGACATCTATTGCACATTATTACTTATATAATTAACTATGATATGAGAATTATATATCAATTTTATTTTAGAACTGTTTTATTTGCAACCACGTCCATTATCTATTACAATGAATCTAACAATTAAGTTTTACCAAAAGTGTTAATTGCTTTTTGGTGAGATAAAAAAGTAAAGAACGAAAAAGAGCCCTAAATGAAGTGGAAAACGGTTGTCAAATGTTAAAGGATTAGAGTAGAGACAATTCACAATACAATAAACCTAATAGTATTCACGTTTACAAAGATCTCAAAAGTGTAGAAGAAATTCGTAGAGGGCAAAATGGTCAAACAAAAAGTTAAAGACAAATTGGAAAAAAATATAGAAAAGAATATAGTGGTATTAACAATCAGGCAAACAGGGAATCTACACACACTAATTCTTGTTACATAAACCACTTTCCTGGAAGTCCCCTAAGCCTGTAACCAAGTTCATGCACTTTTCTTTCTCTGTTTATATAAACAAAACCTCTCGTTCCTTTCAGTTTCGTCATTCAGTACTTCAATCCAAACCAAATTCGTTCAAAAACTGAATATTAATGGAACCAACAAATAATTTCCGGGGCTCTACTTCTACTTCTTCCTCTGACTCTTCCTCTTCTGAGTCTAGAGATTCTTCTAATTATAACAAATCGGAGAGAATCAAAGGTCCATGGAGCGCCGAAGAAGACAGGATACTGACCCGACTCGTTGAACGATATGGGGCCCGAAACTGGTCTTTGATTAGCCGTTACATAAAGGGTCGGTCCGGAAAGTCGTGCCGGCTTAGGTGGTGTAATCAGCTGAGCCCCAGGGTACAGCATCGCCCATTTTCACCTTCTGAGGATGACACCATTTTGGCTGCACATGCCCAGTACGGTAATAGGTGGGCCACTATTGCCCGACTCTTACCGGGTCGAACCGACAATGCTATAAAGAATCATTGGAATTCAACTCTGAAGCGAAGGGCAATGGAACAACGAATGGATACTTCGGGATCTGCTGGTCAAGCGTGCATGAGTTTATCTGAGGATGACCCGTTGACTGCCTTGACCCTGGCTCCGCCTGGGATTGGTGGTGGCGATAATGGTGGTGTTGGGGCGGAGAACCACCATAGGGAGAGTTTGCCAGGTGGGTTTTGGGATGTAATGAGGGGTGTGATTGCGAGGGAAGTGAGAGAGTATGTGAGTTCTACGTTGTCCGATAATAATTAATTAATTTTGGTTGGTTTTTACATATTAAAGAAAATTTTGAATGCGTAAATTTCTGTATGTGTATGTTAGGTTAGCCCTTCTAGGGATTGCATTAATTATAATCTGGGTGTTAATAGTTTTCCATTACGTGATTATTAGGTTTTTTTTTTTTTTTGGTTGTTGCGTGAATTGCTCTTTGAATTTTGTCAATTTACTATGATGAACTCCTCTGCACTCTACGCTAAATAAATGAATTGACAAGCACAAAAAATAATTTGGAAATAAAAAATCATGTTAATGCTGCTCATTAATTAATTGGTTCAAGTTTAATTTAAGAGTTATTAGTTGATAGTTGACAGATTTGGGTGGATAAGATCAAATTATATCCAATGGAGAATATTATTGAACTAATGGTAAAGATTAAATATGATTGTGTCACATAACGTATGTATAGAAAGACAGACAATACTTAATCAATTGTATTCTTTATTCTTCTTTAGTCGCTTAGGGACGGTCCTAATCAACCAAACTCATTTTTTAGTTCAAATTTTGTTTTAATTAGTGCCTCGTTTATAAAGGCAGCTCTCAATTTTCTATGATGAAATTGGAGCCTTAATATTGATTTCTAGGAAGTATGGAGAAACATACATGCGACTATGCGAGGCGAGGGGAACTTTTTCAAACAAAAATTAAAATCCATAGAGGGATTACATCCATGTGCATGCATTTAATTTGCGCCCATTGAATTAAACTTCTAAAATTGTTCAGCTTTCTAATAGATATAAATATTGTAATCTCAAAGTGTTGAGCTAGTAGTCAATAATTTGTATTTATTTCATTAACTTGTTAAATTCGAATCACATTCACGTAATTTTTTAATTTCGGATGAATAATGCACAACTAATATATAGATTTTTTTATATTATCATTATACATGAATCTCGTTATATCTTCTTTTTCTATTTATTATAAAGTAAATTAACTTTAAATATGATTATTTAGTGCTATTTTTTTATAGATCTGATAATTTTTATACTTTTTAATTTTTTGTAATGAAATTTTTCTGTTATTTTTTTTAGAGTTTTGTTATAGTGAATTTGATCTAATCTAGAGTACGATGAATAAAAACTTTTACATGGCTATAACTCCAGTGATAAAGATCTCCACTAATAAAAATGCTAGATTATTAATTTATGACAACTTTTTTTATCAGATTTAAGATTAAAATCTAATTTTTAGTTAATATGAATGAAATTAAAATTTATATTGTAATGAGGAACTCTACTTGTAGCCCAACATTCAGTTTTTGACATCGCTCTTCTCTAATTTTGTACCATGGGTCTTCGGCCTAAAATATGGCTCTCAATCTAAAGCCCATATATGGCCTCAAGAATTTGGACACTAATAACAAAATCTTGACCCAATACCAATACTTTCATATTCGTTCAAACTCAACCTTCACATTGAATCATCTGGCTCTGTCATGGTTTCAGTTATTCTTCTTCTTAATTTGACAGTGTAATCACATGAAATCTACTTTTACTATTTCACCTCTTAGAAAATGACTGTACACTACAAAGTACAAAGGGAGAAGATTTACGGTCATAAGCCCATGTTTGTCAGGAATAATATATTTCAGAATCCATATGGGTTTTTATTGGATTCTAGTTGATGTAGTTAGTTGAATACTGATTCAAAAGGTACCACTCCTATTTGCATTGCAGCACTTGTATCTGTCCCATGGACCTTGAGCTCTTCTACTTTCTCTCCCATCATCATCTGAAGGTCTTGAAGTTGAAGTTGCTGTCATAACCAGCTCAGACAGACCTTCTGGGTTTCCTTAGGTTAGGCTAAAGCAACCAATTCTTTCAGATGTCTCATCCAAAACTAGAGAGTTAGTGGTAAAAGGTTAACAACAATAAATTTTTCACAGCAGAAGACTGAAGCCCTTAGCTTTCTTTTGCAACTGCCGTATATAGACTCTAGCTTGCCCAATTGTAACATTTGTTTACCACTCAATTATTTCTCCTACTTCCATTGGGAGCCTGCACCTATTAGGCTGCCATTGTCTTTTACGTGAGGTACTTCAAATTCCTCATTATATTCAGAATATGAATGTTGGGGGAACCACAAATTGATGATATGGTTCCCAGCATCAAGTAGATAAATAGGTAAATAGGTAGTGAAAGCCATGGGAGTCCAAATTAATTAGCACAGTGGCACGGACCCTTTTTTTTTTTTTTTTAGAAGTGTACCTTTTGATTTTGGTTCTGGGTTGATGCACATTTTATCTGCAACCCCCCTGAGTCAAAGCCAATGTAAACAGAAACCAACTTGGCAATTTGGCATCCTAAAATGGGAAATGCTTGTTAGCCATCATTTCGGACCTAATTAAAAAAGAATGATTTTTAATGCTCCTCCAACCATATCCAGACAGAAACAAGGACCAACCCATGACTGGAAGCTGCGGGTAGAACTGTACTGTATCAGAGTAATGGTAAGATTGGGTACTCATTCTGAATCACATTCAAAGCTCAAATAGTTGAAGGGAAGTTGAGAGGTTGTTTCAATGACGCAACGTGAATCTCCCAGAATTTGAACAGGTTTTCAGGCAAAAGAAAAAGAATTTGAAAGAAGACAAAACTGAGAGTGATAGAGTGATAGAGTGATAGACCTGAAAATTGAAAACCGGAATCATGTCATCAAATCAAATTGCAACAAAGATAGCCCAAGTAACTGAGATGGATGCACGGGTATCATAGCCTTTTACAACAGGTAAGATAAATATTCTGAAAATACAACCACGATAATGGGTAGTAATGGTATTCAACAGAACAAAATGTAAGACAGATTCTATAGTAATGAGGAGAAGAGAATGGGCTGTAATATTTGAAACTCAATTTTACAATTCAATCATTTGCAGGTGAGTTCTGATGAGAAGGTTGCTCCTCTTGATTGTTTTCTTCTTGGGTTTGGACTGGCATTGTTGGAACAGAGCTAGTAGATTCATTGGTCCCGGGCAAGGGTGGGTTAATCCTTCCGTCAATACAAGAGGAGCATTTCGTCTCTGCCCAACTCTCCATGTCATATTGGCCATATCCCATGACTGTCCTTCCTGAGCAGAGTCGTCCTATCATAACAGCAAGTACACCCAGTATTGTTATCACGATAAGAACACCAACAAGAGGGCCAACAGAACCGTGGTTTGAAGAGGCTCTATAAGACTGCTCCGTTACAATAAATGGTGTAGGTTGTTGATCTAGTGGCATTGACATTTTGGCAACTGTTTCTCCAACTACAAGTTGAAGTTGAATTCTTTCCGACTACTGACCTTGCTTATGGGTTCTGTGGAAGAATCAGATTGTAGTGAAAAAATGCATATTTGGAAGAAAAATGAGAACTAGACAGAGAAAACAGGGTATGTAGTAAAAGAGGCCACAACCTTGCACACTGCAAGCTTTAAGATTTAAGACAGAGATGCTATAAAAATGTTATACTAGGTAGCTTGGACTAGGAACCTTAGACATTTGTGAAGATACTCAAATTCCTTTTCACAGTCAGAATTTAGAGAAGATCAGAAGAGAGGGAGAAAGATTCCAGATTTCCTTCATGGAGGAAAATGGAAGGACTCCTGATTTCCTTCATGGAGAAAAATGGAAGGACTAAAAGGTCATTTTATCATATTTACAATTATTATTACTAGAACCTAGAGGAACCTCAAGGGACAGTAACTAGACATAAGCTAATGTAAAAAGAAATCAGAAAAGTGGATTCGTAGGAGTGCACAAGTCCAAATTCTTTCTTCAAGAAGCCCTTGTCAAAGAACGTCGACGAGCTTTTTCAGGAATATGGTACCAAGAAGACATGGGTGAACAACCGTAACAATATTATTATACAATCTTAAAGTAGGAACACCTTCTAACTTGAAGCGCGTGAAGACCAAATCCCAATAATAATTACAAACAAACTCATCTTGCAATGTCGCGGTATCAGGCTTCATGACAGTCTTCTTCATAGTTAGTCCTCATGGTTTTCTACTGAAACATTTTATGTTCAGGTCTGGACTAGGTCCAATTACATTGAAGAACCGGTAAAAGGATTCAGAATTCTGTCTAGAACCTAGCCAGTAGCGTTAGAGATATCTGAGTTTGCAAACAAATTTCTAGTTATTCCTTCTCGTAAATATCTGATCTGACCAACACAAAATTGATGGTAACCTCCCAGGAGTTATTTCAAAAATTGCTACCACATTTTTCATTTATCAAATTGAAGACTCTGAGGACAATGCATTTTCAATTTTATTGTATAAGAAGTTAAGAACAGAATTTGGATGTCTGTGACTGTGTATAGCATAGAGGAAAAATGTACTAAAGCCAACAGCGTCAATCAAATAATATTGTAAGCTGCCTTGAGGATGAAGGAATCTGAATTATATACATAGTTACATACATTATACACCGCAGATCTTTTACATATGAACAACTGGAATGTCCTTGAAATTCTACAACTGCTGCCAGAATGACCCCACTTAAAAAATGAGATATTTGTACATAAATTGGAGAGAAAACTCTCAGAAGCTATAACATATTCCTATATAAACACTGATTGCCTTTTTCAGATGCTCCTGAATCATACTGCTCTTTGACAGGGGGCTCGTGTAAGAAACCTCTTTGGCCCATATATTTTGCATGGTATTAGTATGTGTATTCTCCATTTCTATGGGGTATAATTTCTCCAACCGCTTACCAGTTGGGCAGTTTTGGAGGGTATTCTGATTCTCCATTTCTGGTCTTTGAGAGACTAGCTTAACAACTTCACTAGTGTCACAATTAAATATGACATACATTTCAACCAAAGACAGACTTCAACAGTACGGGATGATTACTCATAGCACTGATAGCAGTGAGAGGTATATTGCTGGAAACATTTCGGGAAGTTGTCTAACTATGTGGAATATGTGTAATGGTGGATTGACGAGGGTGAACTTCTGGTATAATAGAGTAAGGAGCAATTAGATTCTTCAACATCGTATAGTTCAAAAGTTAATAGCAAAACAATAATAGAATGAAGCGCATGCAGTCAAATCAAGTAACCGAGAACATTAGTTACTAGAAGTTCAACATCTAAAGTGAACAGAGCAGGAATGAATACAATTACCTACTACATTGCAGATTCATGTTCATAATCCTAGTGCCTCTTGAGACTGACATCGAATCAGTCATATGTTTGGTACAGTCTCTTCGACTTTGTGATTCATCCTAGAAGGGCATAAACAACATGTTAGTGACAACTTGTGTCTTCCACCCCCAACATATTAAAACTGACTTTGGAGTTTGTCATTTACTAAATACCAAAGTGTAGGATTAAGTTAACACTTACTAATAGGTTCAGTCTGGAATATGTTTGAGTGGACCGAAACATTCCGATTGTGCCAATTCTGTACAAAACGATGCTCAAGTAGTTTTTCAGCTGATGGTCTGTCTGCTGGATCCCTTTGAAAGCATTGCTGGAGGAAATCTTTTCCATCTGAGGATAATGTTTCTGGTATGGGCGGTGATCTATGCAGAACCTTGAACATAGCCTGAGGCTGCAGATAAAATTAGAGCAAAAATTATAAAGCACCAATATCTACACCTCACTCAAAACAGAAACATTTAAAGAATGCAAGGACATGCAAGAGTCTTACTTAAACTTAAGATAACAAACTTTCTACTTAAATATATAAGAATGTAAAAGCAAACCAAAGAACCAGCTATAATAGCTCATTAGATACTATGGATAATATAGAAGTTAGCACATTCTGAAATTCATTAAGATGATCAATCAGTAAGAAAGAGAAAGCAAGATACTATTGGAAAGTAAGGAATGCCTACGAAGCTTGATTTAGTATTTAATTCCCGGAGAATATGGAATCTAAAGAGTGGCATATAGCAAAACTTGACACTAGTGCCACTGATGCCAAGATTTCAAGCCCTAACATCTTTAGTTATGGTGAAAGGCTTAAACACATAGTGAAGATATATGTTTCATTCAGTCCTCAAAGAAAAAGAAAAGGATAATACAAAGCAATGCTATATATAAATAAAGAGAAGTGACTTATTAAAAAAACTATACCACTCATTGATCCTTAATGTGTCCAAACAAATCATAAAAATGACAAATTTGTACAGAAAATAAAAGGTATGGACAAGCCTTGATATGAATTAGCAAGCTCATTCATGGGCTCACCCCTTCAAACTCGCTCCACGGAGGTTTTCCTGTCAGCATTTCAATGATGGTGCAACCCAAACTCCATATATCAACTGCCAAAGCAAGATTGGGATTGGGATTGGCATCTTTCTTTATTGCAGACATCATGATCTGCACAGGAGAAATGAATATAGAAGACATTCTGTGAGGCATCTAGAAAATTTAGTAACCGGGAATATGAAGTACCTCTGGAGCCATCCAGTATGGACTGCCCTTCAATGAAAGGTCGTCCGATTGTCCTGTCAGCTGGAAAGGACAGAAGGATTTAGACACAAAACCACCAAAAATGATACTAATTTCAATAATATTCTAGTTATAAAAGGAACTTATAGCAGCATAGACTAACACATAATAACAATTCATATACATATTTATAGATGCCAGAAAATAGATAAATGACCACCATACAGGAAAGTTTACTAAAACAAGGAATATACACTGATAACTCCAAGAATAAGAAAAAATATACTCATGAAGAAAAGAGAGAAAGAAAATCCAAACTCACAAATTTGGCCATCCCAAAGTCCGCAAGCTTAACAGTGCCTGATGCATCAACAAGCAAATTTGCACCTTTGATATCCCTACAGAGCACAATCATCGATGACCAAGCATTATTACAGCAGCCAAACCTCTAGTTGGAAACGTAACAGGTTTCTTTTTAACTATATTTCTTACCAGACTAATCGCTACATAAAATAAAAGAATTTCATTTCTTAAATTCTCTTTAAACAGTATATCAAGAGTCACAGCTTAATTTACTTCTAACCAAATGTTGCTTGTTCATCATATTTCAACAATATCATCTCTCAAGAAACAATAAGTGGGCATTCTATCTACACCTGTGGATTGTCTTGGTGCTATGCAAGTAAGCCAATCCAGAGAGTATGTGACGCGTGAAATTTTGAACTACAGATTCAGTGATAGCTCCACAAGATTCGCGGACAAATTTATTGATTGATCCAGGATGAACATACTCCAAATATATGTAGAAGTGATTATCAACCTGTAGATGAAAAATGCCAGCTAAATCTAATTTGATTCAAGAAGATCAGTAAAAAGTAAATGGAGTTCTACAAGTGAGCATGAAAAAAGAACCAAAGAATTTACTCACTATTTCACTTCCAAAATATTTCACAATATTTGGATGCTCCAGTTGGCGGAGAACTTTAATTTCCTGAAACAAGTAACAGAAAGGATCATATTTCTACAACCTAAATGCAATACTCCTTAATTGAAACCAACTAAACATTGTTGACATACAATTTCAGTTTGTCTTGGCAAAGCAAAAGATACACAAACATAAAGAGAAAGACAAGAAAGAGCGTATATCAAGATCTGGAAGTCAGAGATCATAAAAACTGTTCTGACTAGCAAAATTAAGTACAACATTTAATTTCTCAATTAGTTAGGGAAACCAATATCAGCTTAATGCTAGTCTCCAAATAGAAAATGAAAAGTGAAACGTCAAAAAGGGTAGATGATATCACAAAAACTACTTAGGTACCAACTCAAACACAAGATGACTTCTAATTTGTTAATTCTTACTTTTGTTTATAATAATAAAACCTTCAATGTTTTATACTGATTATCAGAAGTCAGAACAATGGAAAACACATTATACCAACAAAGACGAATTCATGACAACAGTCAGAAGACAAACTACAGATTATGTGGATCACGAGACTATGAGGATCTTATTCTGTCATTCAGTCAATTAAACTTTCCAATATTCCTTGGTGTTTCAAGAAAACACACCAACTGCAAAAGTTATTTGAGCAGAAAACAAATTATTATCACTTCATGACGAACTTTAATGAGATAACTTATTTTCCCAGTTACATTAGAACATGAAATTTTAGTGCTATCGGGTTGTTTGACTTCCATGATCTGATGTCAATTAGGAAGTGAGACACAGAGAGTCTGAATCTATCTAATAGCGCTATTTATATATGAAGTTTTTCAATCAGTTCAACTTTTACGACCTTCAAAAAACTTTCATTAGCACTATTATATCTTGTAATAACTTCTTTCTGGATTAGATAAATCACTAGGTGGATCACTATAAACAGCAGCAACCATGCCATAAGTTAATATAAATGACTCCAAAGAACAACCTGCTCCAATTGCTTAATGCACTCTGCAGATTTAGGATCATTAGGAATGAGATCGACCTCCTTCATTGCACACGAGGCTCCAGTCTCCCTGTCAGATGAATATGAATAAGGACTGTATGGTAAATAAATTTAAAAGTACTAAATAGGTAGCAGAAAACTTGAGAAATTGTTTCATACCGGTTTATTGCCATATAAACACTGCCAAATGTACCACGTCCAATAAGTTTTCCTTTCTGCCATTGGCTTTTCATTGGAGAAACATATGGATTTTCTGTAGCATGATGCACAACAGATGATTGAGCTTGTATAGATAACTGTACTGGTAAGTTAGCTCTAGGAGGAAGAGGCAAAGGATGTGCAGCAACATGACTATTATTTTCAGGCCGTTCCATGTTAAGAAATTTACGGTGCTGATGTTTTGCAACTCTCTCTTGACTTTTAGGATTGAGGTAGGTACCACGGATTGTTGGGCTATGAAGTGGAGAATGATCTGCACTATTCATAGTTCTAATTGTAGATACTTTTGTAGAAGAATAACCAGCATGGTTATTCTGAAGTTCATGACGAACTTCAGAGAAAAGAGGAAAGAAATCAACATTGCTTGATCTACGAGGGCTAGTAGTAGGACAGGAGAAAATGCTTGTTGGAGCACTTCTGGCAGCAGAATGCAACCTCAAGTTGTAGTTAATAACTTCAATGTCTACATCTTGAAAGAATCCTTTACCGTTATTATTTGAGCTGTTGGCTGAATCGTTGGCAAGATATGAAGTAAAAAGGTCACCTCTGTTCAATGTCTGTGGGGCAACAGGACTTGAGAAATCATTTGTTGAAAAACTTGCGGGCGGAACTTTCACCCTCAAATTGTATTTTGCATCGTCAACAGTTAAATCTTGGGAGTATCTTCTGTGACAATAGATAGAAGATTTTGTTGGTATTGTGGCAACATGATATGCATTTTTCCTGATAGTTTGAATAACACGATTATTGAGAAAAAAAGAAAAGAAAAAAAGTCCAGAATAAATTATCGTGTTGTGTAATGCTTATGTGCATATTTGGTCCCGAATGTTACTCAATGCCAATGGCATGCAAAATACATAAGTGGGTATTGGGTAAAAGGAGAAAAAGGGCCATTTCTTCAATGAACACCAATAGCTTGTTGTTTTACTACAGCCTGAAATATATATTGAAATATAAGCTATAAAAAAAACAACTACGAATTTGTATAGTAGGTGTCTAAAACTGTAAGAAGGAAACGAACGTCAGGAATTCGATCATTTAAGCACTTTTTAGTCAAGTAACAATATATTCTATGATATCAGATTTTATTACTGCCAAAGTATAAAGTGATTCCAAAAGAAATAATAGAATAAATATGTCTGAGCATTACCTCCCCAAAGCATTGCTCGGAAGTTCTAGCCGGGAAGACCCGAGTTGGGCCAGTCCAATATTCGGGCTGCCCGATGCCTCCGGTATCCGAGTCAATGAAAATCCAGGAGACGGCAACGGAAGCGGCACAGACGAAGACGAGCAGTGGTCCGAGCCAGGCAGTGACCAAGACTTTGGAGTCGATTCAGGTGACGCTGGCAACAAAGTCGAAGTGACGCTCGTGTACAAGCCAAGGTCGTGGTTGCTAAAGTACTGGGGCTTCCTCTGTCGGGTAAGCCGACGCTGGGGAAAGGAATGCCCTTTTCTCCCATTAACAAAATTATCATCACTATGAACATGGTCCGGAACATATACAAAGGAAGACAAAGAAAGATATGGCAAAGCAGAAGAGGAAATGGGTTTGCGAGAAAGAGGCATTTCAGCTGTTGGGAAAATAAGTTATGAGGTAGTAGTATTATTATAGTCATGTGCATTTTTGTGAGTTTGTATGTGAATTGGGAAACACCTGGGTATTTCCCAAAACCCAATTTCAAAGAGTGTGTTTTGAATTGCTCTCTAAAAAATCAAGCTCAAAACCTTATCTGAATCATTTTATTTCATGAAGAAGATTAACATGCAGTCAGAATCCAGAAACACGACGCTGATTATGACTACGTGACCTACGCACTTGGCGCAACGTGAGTGGGGAGATAGCTTTTAAGTACTTGTCAACTTTTCAAAAAACACAACAGTGTAGTAATTAACTTGTTACAGAAGTTTAGAAAAATAAAAATAAATTAAGGTTGGATATTACTGAATAAACAATGTAATACAAATTACCTCCCCAACTTCGTAAAACCTCAAACCTTGTAGATTCTCCCTGTTTCCGTCGAGGCGGCACGCCGCCCATGTTCAAAGACAGACATAAAAAATATATGCAAATGTTGAATTTTATTTTTGTGTATGATGAAACAATGTCCATATGCTATGTTTCTGTCTCCTTGTCTCGAGTCTCGACGCGCAGTCTACAATTTTCGTGTACGTAGTTATAATTAGATATGAATAAGTTTCATATTATATGAACTGGAACTCTCACTGCATATAATATTTATCAAAATAAAATTATTATTATAAGTTCTTCATTCAATCTCAAATTGTTTACTGACCCCAAGAAGAAAGTTTACGCGTTAAACAAGAATCTTTCAACTAATAATAGAAAGTGAATGGTGCTGAGTATCATGAGTTTGTTTTAAAAAATGATAAGCAACATTTCATTATTTTATCTTATCTATACTTCTATATCTATTTATATTTATATCTATCTATTATTCCAAAAATAAGAACACCCCTATAGTGCCCTTTAACATTTTAATATAGTTTTTAATTCAAGTTATAGGAAGAATAGTGTCCTCTTAAATTTTGAATTATTTTTTAAATTAAAATTTTATTATTTATTAAAAACTACTCACTTTCTCCTATAATTAAAAAAAAAAAAAAAAAAAAAAACTTTCTGTTAACTTCAATTAAGTAAAAGTTATCTTACTCTCTTAATTTTATACATCAATCAATGTTTTGTCCATTATTATTATTATTTTTTAAAAAAGCCATGCAATGGGCCTAGTAAATTATTAATGTTAATTACAAAAACCAATGAGTATTTTATTTTTCATTCCTTTTTTTTTTTTTTTAGTTTTTCTTTAAAATAAAGAGGGAACTAAGGGAGTATATCCCCTTGCTCTCTTCCTCTGGACGATTATACTTACTTACATAACTAAGAAGAACTTATCATTTTTCTGAAGTAGAAATTATATTAGCATTTTTTACGTACAATATTTGAAACAATTTTGAATTTATCATTACAGTTGAAAATTGCAAAATTTAATACAGAGATAATTTTATAAAAGTTGTATGTATTTGAGAAATTCACATGCATACACAAATAACACGAGAATATAAATTTAACTATCTTGATAATTTATGATCAATTTAAATAATAAAATTAAGTTTTTCAAAATAGTAAAAATAAGATAAAAAATGCAAGTTTATTATTTTCTCTCTTACAATTGAGATCAGAATGCTGTTAGCCAAAAATAAAAGGGAGCTGATATGTTGACGAATGAAATGAATGTTGTTTGGTGCACGAAAAGGTCCCACCATTTTCTTAAAAAATTGTTTACATTTTTTGGCTTTTCATTTTCTCACTTCAATCTTTGGTTTTTTCAAATAAATCTTGCTTTTTTTCTCTTACACCCTCGCATCCTTTCCCACTGTTGACCTTTCTTCCTCTTGCTTTGACTTCATATTGGTAAAATCTCAGAATGAGATGACTATTTTTTTTTAAGATATCAAATCTAGATCAGATCCAATGCTTTGTTCATTGATTCAAATGACTTCAACAATACAAACTATGAAGAAAGCCTCACCTATCACAAACCAACACAAAAGCGATTCTACAAGATTAACATTAATCTAACAACATGGGAATTTTTGTTGTTTTTTTAACCTCAACAAAGTGGGATTCAAATATTTGGAAAAAGAAAAAGAAAAACCCAATTCTCTTCATCCATCAAAGGGACTAAAATTTCAATATCTTTTTCTCAAAAATAATTTTTCTAAGACAATGGGATAGAAAAAATAAAAATAAATAAAAATACCATCATTAGCTATTAGAGGCACAAAGCGGTGGCTTAAAGGTCATCGGCGGCAAGATCAGTGTCATCCATTGGCGGAGGTTCATTCATATCGAAAGGCAAGATTTTACGAAAGGAAAAGGTAAGCACACAATCATCGTCGTCGATCACCGATGAGGATAAATCTCAGTCTCTGTGACAATCATCAGATGGAACTAGATTCTTTCTGCTGGACCTTCGGGCCTAAAGGAATTGGATTGGAAGCCCAAGGTCCACTGAAGGACTCAAAAGTCTTTTTATCAATTTTTCTTATTTCAAATTTTATTTTATTTTAACAATCTTTTGTTTCTATATTGTGATGTTTTAATTGTTGTTTTTGGAATTTGTATTGATTTGTAGGAAATTTAACATTTCAAGTTTTGTTTCTGAAGTTATGCCATCAATTCTTTAAAAAAATTCCTTTTGCTTTCAAATGATAAGATTTCAGAAGATAGGCTTGGAGTAAAATATTTATGGGTTTGGAATTCATTTTTGCAGGTAATCCAATGATTTTCAAAGTTTTCTTCTCCTTCTATGCTCTGAAATTTGTAGATTGTTGCGGATAATATTGAATATAGACTATGAATGGTCAACAGTGGAGAAAGATGTGGAGGTGTGAGAAAAAAAAAAAGGATTAATTTAGAAAAAAAAAAATCAAAGATTTTAGTGAGAAAATGAAAAGCCAAATAATGCAAATAATTTTTTAAGAAAATAGTAGGACTCTTTCGTGCACCAACCAACTTTCATTCGTCTACATATCAGCTTGCAAATAAAATAAAATTTGTAATATACTCGCAATGAGCCGATTTAGTACAGGCCCATCAACATCTATGGGGTTAGGTGACACGGATAATAGTTGGGCCTTAAACAAGAGGTATTCATTTCCGTTTTCGCCCGGGCCTCTGAAGTCTGAACCCTAAACCTCGTTGTTAGTTTCCCGGGAGACCCCGCCAAAATTATTCATTCAAACACGCCGGAAAACTCGATCGCCGTCGCCGGAAGACTCGTTACCAAATAGGCGTATATATGCCTTGTAGAGGTCTATGAAAACATTCCGTCTTCGCCTAGTCAACAAATTGATTTTATCATCTCTGCAGAGGCTCCTTCCATTCTCCTTTCACTCAGTTGCTAACCCTAAATCATGGAATTCATTCGATGATGTTGTGGAAGGTGGAAGCGCAGTTTACCGGCACGCCCTCAAATTTCAGCGTCCGTCGACTATTAACTGGTCCGATATGAATTGTCATGATATTGAGTTGCTCGGTAAATTGGAGAACTCCGTTAGCTTCATTGGGTCGGTGGCACGCGCACCTAAAGTACTAAACACAAAGAGTCGTAGATTTAGTATTTACACTTTGCTAAATGTCCGGCCCTCCCGTGATTCTAACAGCTCATCGTTTAGGTGAGGTTTTCTTTTTCTGAAGTCCATTAATCTTTGCTTGCAGAGAATTGAATAATTTCTCCGTACTAAATTTTGGATTTTGGATTAGGGTACGAGCACCTAAACCTAAAAACCCAATTGCAAGATAGTTATTTTATGTTTACCAAGTTTAGTGGTTTTCTTTTTCATACATGGCACTGGTGTTATATCCAAGACATAAACTTCCTGTTATTTTGGTTTAGAATTACAATATCTTGTGTGTCCATTTGGTCCTCGTATCGTATGCCCTCTTGTCAGGTCTTTTCGTTGGAAAGCATGTCGCATGTAAATCAGTAGTGTTTACACCTGCTGTCTGTTTTAATATATTGTTGATTGCATCTTGAATTATCTCACTTGCAAGAGTGTCTTTTTCCAGAAACTGAGCCTCCTTTAGTTAAGTATAAAAGGAAAGGAGAGTGTAATTAGTAATATAATATTGCACAGTGAATTTCTGGATCATTCTTGCCCTTGGATGTTGGCCAATAGGCTGATCAAGTACATCCTGTTTCTACTGGTTTATTATTCTCTGCCATATTTAAATATTTAATATCAATTATATCAGTTCTCTAGTCTGGTTACAATTTGCAACAAATTTATAAATTTAGATTAGAATATTACATAGAGAATTCAGACTTAGTAAGTAAGTCTTTCTTTAATAAAAACATATGCTGCACTCTTTGTAACCAGGGTATTACTGCTGATGCGGGACAAGATGGCAGAAGTAGCCTTTAAGCACCTGAAACACGATGATTTTATCCATGTTTCAGGTTATTTAGGGTCTTATGTAAAGGATGATGGGTGCAGGAACCTCACTCTTCGTTACAAGGTTCATTATTTATTTTTTCCCCAAACTGGCAATAATTTATTGAACGGTTCTAATTCCAACTGTAATACCATTACTACTTCAAATTTTTCTATACTGTGTCTCCACTTTTCTGTTGTGAATATGTTATTCCATCTACCTACCAGTGCACAAGTATTGCCTTGTCATCTTTCAGTTCAAGGACATATGTGACAATCCGTCATTGCAAACTCAAAATTCAAATTTAGGGGGCATAGTTTCCTATTTACGTTTACAAGTCCATCCCTATTTATCTAGCATAGTAGGTCCTTTAATTAAGGTCATTTAGCAAAAGTTGATTAGCTAAGAGAGGCAAAAAATATGAGATCAAATATTAGATTATATTATTGATTACTCTAGAGTATATTATAAGTGTTCCTGATAACGGTCACTTCATAATTGCAATTGCCAGTTGCATGGAGATTATCTATAATGGGCACTGTTGCAATCATGTTTCATTGTAAGGGCCTGTTGGTTTTGTTTCAGAAATATATTAAAACAAGAAAGACATAAATTTTGAGAACGTAATGAGGGTGCCAAAAATATTAAACATAGTTTAGTAACTATTTAAAGGAAACAAGTTTGTCATCAAAGAACACCATTCTGTTTCTGTTTTTCAATTTTAGTTTAAAGGGGACAGAAGCTGCTGAAAACATCTGTCTTCAAGAAAGATAACTGTATTTAGAACTCCAATTATTTTTGAAAGTCTGCCAAAAGTGGTTTGGATTCCGCTCATGACTTGATCTCACTGAGTACTTTTAAGATTTTTATGTATATAAACTGGATGGATTTGTATCATCAACCATTGATGGCTTGCATAGATAATTTAGTCATTCCTATTGTTTCTGGTTATATGATATATTTCATTTGTTTACTTTTTCCCCTTTATTTCTGTACAGATAATCGTGGAAGAATTAAATTATGTTGCCCAACATTGTAAAAAATTAAGCTACCGGGAGTATGAGGAATCAGAATCCAGTCAGGGTATATTCTCTTGTTCTAGCTGTTGATCTATTTATATTGCAGTAAACTTTGGTTCTCTTCTTTTTGTCTGGAGCTACTGGGAAAAAGTGAGATAAAAATTATAAATTATCACTTATGTTGGTTAAACAAGGCAGATTCTGAATATTAAGTTGTCTAAGTGGTTTAGATCAGTGATGCAGGGCTTTCAGGAAGATTATTATGTGTTTTTGTTCACTGGTAATCAAGTCAACACTCAACACTTAGCATCTTGTGACAGAAGTCCGTGGTTTATACTGTTGGCACATCAATATTTTCTTGTAGATCTTACACCAAACCAGAAGACGGGCTTAACTGCCTGCCTGATGAGTTGATCAGTTGGAATTAATCTAGGTTTGAGAAATGAGTGCTCGGTTGATCAGAGATAGACTCTGTTTTCTTGGATTTTGGTTATCTATTTTCTAATTTTTTGTATTTTGTGACAGATATAGGTGATACTGGCTTGGATAAACACAACAACCGCATTCACTTGTGGCAAGTTTTCTTTACAAACCCACATGAATGGTGGGATAATAGGAAGCGTAAGAACAACCCAAGACAGCCAGATTTCAAGCACAGGGATACTGATGAAGCTCTATGGCTGAATCAAAATGATCCTCCATGGGTTAAAAGACAACTCCAACTACTTGACTTGAAAATGGATGAGCGTGGCCAAGGCGAACATGTAAATACTCACTCTCGTGTTTCCTCTTGGGTTTATGATGAGTAGGGACAAGCATTAAAACAGAAGATATTATGGGAATGGGTCCTTATAGGACGAAAGTTTCGTGTTTTCGATTCCTTTTGCTTCTGCTTACTTGAACTTGGCAATCATATATTGCGTTTCCATGTTACCCATTGTTATCCACTGCTTGGAATTACAAAAAAAATTTGATTTTAAGTTACTTATAGGGAACCTTCTATCAGATACCTTGTACATGCCAATAAGCAATTCCAAGTGCCAATAAGCATATTAAGAAATTTATTGCTTTCTTTTCTTCATCGAACCGAATAAAGAATATATGATCTTTTTCAAGTAGTGTATCCTTTTAGCAATCTTCTGTACATAGAATTAGCACCGAGTCGTGCATATAGACGTTTTGTAATTTTTTTTTTACTAGGTGACCATGATGGGTGAATAATCTTAATTTGGACAAGAAAATTGGAAGAGCTTGACCTCCATGGATATGATAGTGATGCGAGAGTGAACTATTACAGAAATTTGAGTGGCAGTGTGCATTTGACGTACATCACCTTTACAGAATCTTACGAGTTTTTCTTTTGTATCAGAAAACGAGAAAGAGGAGCTGGCAAAGTCAAAAGCCGGCCTGTCAATAGTGCAAGCAAAGAAAATTTTGGCTAGCATCAATTGTCACACAATTTATAACTTAATCATGGTACATAAAGATTTTTCGAAATACAAGTATGGAAGTTGCATTTAAAGAAATCTGGTGGGCATATACTCATTTATCCTGAGAGGAAGACTGTAAAACTCCTCATTCCTAACATCACCCTTTCTGTTTTGGAAAGGTACCCACCATGGAATTCCTCTGTCATTGATAGTATGTCTTGCATCAAGTGTGTTGTCAAGGACTGTCCCAACAATTATCGCCACGGTGGGGGGTGAAGAGAATATTGTGTTCAAAATGTCATTAAACTGCAGGTAATACAAAACCAAGAAAATCAGATAACCAAGTTTATCAAGAAGGGAAAGAAAACATGACACTAACCAACTAATGATTATGTACCAATTGCATAAATAGTATCATAAGAGTTATATACACAAAGATTAAATTTCATTAAAAGTAACTTACCCATCCACCATCTGTTCCAATAGGACCATGACCATCTCGAGTGGTGTTTGTGACAAAATATTGTGGTATTGATATCCCAAGAAACAGAGATAAGCCCAAAACATAAAGGTTTCTCATGGAATTACTATTTGCAAACTGTAAAAATGAGACCCCAACAGCAGCTGCCAAAAGAAAAAAAAGAGAGAAATTGTCATGAAGATATTCACAAGGTTAAAGTTTCATCAATAACATAAGTGAAAACAGAATCACTCACCTACAATGCCAAATAAGACACAATATATGGCAGCAAATATTGGCAAGGGAATAGATGCAAAAAAGGCACCAAATTTCCCTGAAAAGTACATAGTAACACAACCAGTCAAGAAATGAGAAAAAAAGGTTGAAAAGTCTTTGATATAACTTGTGATGGGAATGTAAAACAAACCAAAAATTGCAAAGAAGATCATGAAAGCAGATAATAGCTGCACCACTCTTCTGCTTCCTATATGTGTTAGTCCAAGTAGGCCAACATTTTCACTGCAATATCAATTAGACCAGTTATCTTCCACATAGTGGCAAAGCCATAGAACAACCTAATATTCAATGACTTCCAAAAACGGGCTAAGGATAATGAATAGGAGCTAGAATGCATGTCACCATTCAGAAAGCAAGCAAGAAACAAAAAGGGAATGAGAAGGAAACACAATTTGTGGAGACAATTTCAGATTAGAAGTGAATCGAACACAAGCCTAGATAGTCAATAATATTCCAACAACAGAAACAATTAATTTTTGGCCAAATAATTGAGGGAAAAATGACACAAATCTCCATAAGTCAAGCTAGAGAAAGAGCAGATGATTATTGAAACATTTCTTTCTTACACAGATGCAGTAGTACCAACAGCAGCACCAAAAATGCCTTCAAGCAGCATGCCAATACCCTGCATTTGATTTCAGGGACGACTTAAGAGAGTTAAAAGAAAAACATGATTTTATAATACAAATGGACAATGGATTGCTTTTGAAAGGCAAGAGTTGACAAAAATACTACACCTGCAGGCCAATACTACGGCTGAGCACATGTGCTGGTGGGGGTGTAGCACCTGAAAGCCTAGCGGCTGCAAAAAATGTTCCTGTTGACTGCATCAAAGATTAAGCATTCATAAAAAATAAAAAATAAAAACTAGGGTGGACCAGCTTTAAATTTTAGAATGTATTTGAAGTATCAAAATGATTTAAAACTGGAAAGTAGCGAAGAACCTCTGCAGATGTGACAATTGCCGCCCCCATCATCCCAAAGACGTGACTTGCTCTGAATATGGGGGTGCCCCACTGAAATGGGTATGGAACTTTAACCCTACAACATAGTTTGATGCATAAGCAATGATTCTTTAGAAAGGAGATTCTGACTCATGTAAGATATCAACGGATCCAACTTTCAAGGTATACCAAGGAGCAGATGATATAAGGAAGGAGCGATCTGTGCGGCAACTCTGCTTAGTTGTCTCAGGAACACGGTTGTATGCACCAGCCACTGTGAGGATAGCAGCAAAAGCCCAGACAATTCCAATGCATAGAAGCAAAGCAAACCTCTCAAGTATGTGATGTGTAGCAGGATGGAGGTTCTTCAAATACTAAGGAAAAAAGGGTTTTGTAACAGAAGAAGAGGATAATATTAGAGGAAAACTTGCAGTTCAAGTAACATGTGTAACCTGTTGGGAAATGACCAGTAGGATAAGCATAGGCAGGCCAATCTCCACACAGTTTGCAAGCTGTTTGGAACAGATGCGTCATATATCTTAACCAAGTAATTTTATTGCAAGAAAAATGGGGAGTTTGATTAGAAAATTACCTGCGGAAAGCCCCTCATGAACAGCCCGAGACCCACTACACAAACCACTGGTACCATGATAATGGGAGTAAAAAGTCTGGGTTGAAAATAAAACCAGGTAAGAGTAAAAAAAGTGAAGCTCTAAATATCGAGGCCAAGATTTCAAGACCTTAAGATATGCAGGAGTTTATAACAAGTTGACATTAAAGATTATAATCAATTTACCTTGTCAAATTCCCCCATGCCTTGCTGAATCCAAGGAAGATGTTCACAAAGGAAGCAACAATCAAGGATCCTTGAATTGTTCTCATAGTGTATAAAAACCTCTACAAACACCCATATCACAATTGATTAGAGGTTAAGCGTTACCATGTTTTATGGCATATATTGGAAACGAATTAAACAAGTCGTATTTGTAATACGAGCCTAACAAGCATTCAGCTTAAGTTCAATTCAATAGCAAGAAAAACTAGTAGATAATCATAAACTATTATTAAATTCAAGAAAATCATACAAGACCAACAAAATATAGCATGACTTTGAAAATGAAAGAAAAACACTAAGTTAAACAGGAAAAATGCATGTTGCCATTCATCAACTACCTAATTACACTACAGAATGTACATGAATACAAAAAATCTAAATTAGCTGAGAATGGATGTTTCCAATTCCCAATAAATTCTCATAACAGTGTTTACTATGATGACATAGTTATGTAGAAAATTACAGAGGCAGTCAAATAGAAGTTCCTCCTCTGGTTTTCTTTTTTTTTTAATCCTTGAACTATACAAACCTCATGCTCAGAAGAGAAGTTCCGATCAGAATAATCCTGTATAATGGACAACACAGGTAATGTGAAAGCAAACGATGCACTCATCAATGTCGGAAGCCTAGACCCAATACACGTCTGAATTATTGTGTTCACTCCTGACATAAGCAGCAACGATTGGATCACGCGGGCTTTATCACCCTATTCGAAGGAGTAACAATTTTTGCATTAAGACCAAAGTCAGAGTGCGGTTAATTAATTCGTGTCTAGATTGATTTGATGACTTACATGATCTCCACCCATTCGAGGCACAAAAAAGCTTGCAATCAGAACTGTGGTTCCAAGCATTACAATATAGTGCTGGAAAGCCAATAAAACTGTCTCCGCTGTAATAAAAAGACTTTTATCTCATAAGCCTTATATAAACAGCATGAGCTTACCACTAATAATTTGACAAAATTTCAGATAATCTTTTCACTCCATTCGAGTCATAAAAAAGGATACAAATGATTCAGATAATAGTATTTCTTTTTCTTTGAATATAACAAAAAGCCATACGCAGAACTGAGAAGAAAATAACCCATACGTTTATATTAATACATTTACATACACATAAATTCTATATTTAAGATCCTCTTCTAATATCAAAGCCACCAACTTAGATGGAGCAGGAAGCTAAGCTACATACTTCTAAATTTTATGGAAAAAAAATCAACTTTTCACATTGATTTCTTAGATTTATCAAGCTTTTTGCACAGACAAAAAATTATGAAAAGAATAAATAAAGTGCAGCAACTGAGATATTAAAACCCAGAATCATAAAGCATACAGAGAGAGACTAACGCCATGAAGGATTGGAGTGGATGCAATAGTGTAGCTGTTGGAGTTGCTCGGCTGGAACCCAAGTGGGTCCCCTTGATAGTGCAAGACTAGGAGGTGGTGGTGCTGGTGCCGGACCTGCCTGTGCTGGCGGAGGTTGCTGGTGATCTGCTGATTCACCCATCTTTTTCTGTTTCTATAAAAAATTCCCTTTTTTAGCCCATTTTGTTTTCCTCTCTCCCTTTCTTCGATTCTTGTTTCTGATTACACTTGTCCTAGTTCAAAATCACAGACCCAAACATAGTGTCCGAAAATTGAAATTGAAAAAAAAAAACCACAATTTACAGAGTAAGTTGTTAAATGGTTTATTCAAGAAAGGATAATAAGAGAAAGTGGAGTTCAGGTGTGATTGGGGTCCGTTTGGTTTGGTTTATTTAACTGGTTTGCGTTTATGATAAGGAATTTGATAAGCTTCTGCTCATTTCCCATACATACAGAGAACTCCGCGAGAAAAATACAGAGAATGTAGAAAGAGAGTTGGGATTGCGTTGTGGTTGTCGTTTTCTTACTCTTCAGTTTCATTTGCATTCAATTCAAAGGCTTTTAAAGGGTAGAAAAGGCGAAGCAAAGTACAATTATCCTAATTCCAAAGACTCTTAGTCCTTGACCACGCACTTTCTTGCAAGTTTTCCATTCTATTTTACCATCGTACTTTCTATATAATTAACGATTATGCCATGACTTGTTTTTTAAGAAATTTTTTTGAAGTATTACTGTATTATTACACTTATTAATCATATTCAATATAGACATTAGTAATAAATTGATATTAAGTTTTATGAATTTATTGCTGCTAATCTATCTATGCCCATTTTTATCCTTGTGGGTTCTAAATATTTATAATCAAAGCTCTTGTCCTATTAGCTAGTGAAATGAAGCACAAATTGATCACCTCCAATTAATCATGTAATTAAGCTAATAAGCTCAGAGCCCATCAATTTTTTCAAAGATTTCTTGATATGTTAACATTTTCTGGAAATAGCACATACAGATGCCTGCATGACAATTTGCATTCATATTAAATTAGCACTAGGCATCTTTCAATTCTTGATGGACCATTTGTAATTTTCAGGCGAATGGGGGACATGTGAGGAGATGGAGAAGGTGTACTAAGAGACATTACCGTTATGTGTTTTTAAAATCTCGCGCCTACACGTGAAAACCACGTGATCTGTGGGCTTCCATATCCTTAAAAACAAGATGGAAAGAGTAGGCTTGCTTATTATGAACCGAAGATTTTGAGATGAGAATTCAAAGTAGAAGGAAGTAATTCACTGTGCCTGACAGTCGGCACCGACATTAACTGACCAATTGTTTTTTACTATCCAATCAGGCTCATATCTGTACTGCATCTCTGTCGAAAGCTTTGGTTGTATACTTCCGATCCAATCTAATCTAATTCTTTAAGAATGAGGGGAAGGGTTATGGGGAAGGACATGTACCTTCAATTTAGATCAGAAACATGTGCCTCAGTCAATGAGCTTGCTTAAACAAGAACGCTTCCTTTACGTTATTTATGTTCAGTAGTCAAATCTAGCACGTAAAACTAGTAAGTTTCTTCTAAAGGATCATGAAATCAATAAAAAATTATAATTTTTAAGAGTTTCAATCACATGGCTGCAGTTTAATACTCCTAATATAAGTCCTACCAATTTAACATGATTCAAGTTACTTCATTTCAAATTTTTTGACATGTAAATTTACCCGAGTCAACAATATATAGAGTGGCCTTAGCAAGTAGGGGATCAACTGTTTTCACCTATTTCGGTAGTGGTACAATACAAACAATAATACATATTAACTACTAGATTCTAATTTGCTCATGTTCGAGTAAAACTAGAATTTATTAGAGACAGATAGAGTCAAATTTTGTTTTCAAAAATTGAATCTATTTTTAAATTAGAGATATTTTTAGAGGACGTGTTTCCAATGACATGTATGTTTACCTTAGGCCCAATGTACAGACTCAAAAAGTTCTACAGTAGCAGCAGAGACAACTGCAGCTTCAGTGCCTTCTTCATTAACTTCAATAAAGGATTTGCGAAATATGCTGGAAACATATAGGTTCTGCCCCATGGCGGAGTCCACCATTTCTGTCAAACGTCCACCACTGGAGAAAGGCAACTCTAAGTCCTAGTCCTTCAGCACTTGAGAAGTTTCAAACCCAAAAGTAAACTTAAATCTTGGGATCCTGAAGTCGCCTAATTCCACTTTTTCATATGGAAGGTGGCGTTTTAAGAACCAAGATTCAGACCCCACTTTCTCCACCAAAGCTGCTGGTCCATCTTTTGCTTCTGGAAGAAACTACATAATGAATTGGAGCTTATCTGCACCTTTTTTAGACGGAAGCCGCCCAAGGACTTTTAAACCATCAAAGGCACTTGCAGCCTGCTTCTTTTTGCTCGTCATGAAGGGTACCCTGCTTGAACTTCTATTTAGATGGTGGAAGTCATAATCTTTGGTTTTTGATGCATCAAACTGAAGAACTTCTTCGATAAGGCCACCAGTCTCCTTTTCAGCCCATGAGTTCACTTGATGTGTCACTTCACAGCCTTCAAGATCACCGTCAACATCGAAAACAAAGCAATTAGCATGTCAATTAATTTTAGTTCTCCAAAAGCACTTGAGTCCTACCGTGTCACTAGACAAAACAGGACACATTTTTTATTTTTCAAGAATATGTGTATGGAAGCCCGAGGGACTGCACTGCTCTATCCACTGGTATACCACCATGATAAAGTCACCAGAGAAAGCATGAGATTTCATGGCAATCCATTTGTTCCAGTGTTTTTATAACATTTGAAGGTTGCACCCTTGATTCGAATAAACACAAAATAAGACTTGGTTGTGAAACTATTTGAAGATTGTTTCCACACCAACCAATCCTTTTTGTGAGCTGTGATTTGTATTATATCTTCTGTTTAGTATAAATAAGATTGTAATGCACAAAGAAGCAGTGGCAACTGCCTGATACAGAAAACTACTTTGTACATAACTTCAATACCATTAAAACCCCATAATGGAAGAATAAAAACAACTCAAAAATAGGTAGCTCGTTGAGAACTTCAGTACTGCTGCAGGGACACTTTTGAGTTAGGATAAAATCAAACCAATCTTAAGCCAACACAACATGTAAATGCATATAAATGCAGAATTATCTCTACTCTTTTCTTTTCTTTTTCATATCTGGAATTTAAGTTATTTACAATACCAATTCTGAGTGTTCTTATACAAGGATTGGTAACCCATTAATATAAGGAGGATAAAACTTAAAAAAAATAAAAAAATTAATAACAATAAAAAAAAACTATGTTACAAGACTGTCTCCTACCATTTCACATCAAGTGTAAGAGGCTCAGGAGGGACAAGAACAGATTGTAACTTCGTAAAGGACATATTGGACATCAAATTACTCAATGAAACCGAATCTGATTGTATAAAAGGTTTCAACTTTTTAATCAAAAGGGGCTTCAGTCTCTCGGCTTCAACTCTAGCCAATATCTCAAACAAAGCCCTTTGAATACTTGGCCTTGTTCTCCATTCTGCCAAGCCCTTGAGAGTGGTGTTGCTCCTAATATCTCTTTCCAGTTGTAGTTGGATCCGGATGGTGGCTGATGCTTTAATATTTGCTTTGATGAAACCAAACAGGCGATTTTGGCGTATTCTATCCCCTAGAAGGCTCCTCAATATTTTTTCCAATATACTTATTCTCAAACTTAAGGAATCAGTACATCAACTTTGTTTTTTGTGGATATGACTACTATAACATTTCTCTGGGAGCAGCTCAATTGTGTCTTCTGAGATAAACGCAGTTTCAATATGGGTATGAGGGTTTCGAGTCCTATAAGCAACTAATGATGCAGAACCTAATATCCGTACAGGAAGCAAATGCATGCACATCAATTGCCAAAAAGGCCAGAAGTCATGCTTCCGCTTGCTGAAGATTGAGCTTATATTCATTCCAAGATCAAGATCAGACGAGTGAAACAAAGAAACTTCTTGTGCTCTTCTTACTTCTAATGTAATGCCTTCACCAACAAGGATACGTTTCAAACCAGTGTGTGAAGTATTCATCCAGAAATTAGCAGTCAAGAAAGATGTCAAAACATCCAGAAATTAATGATGTTGCAGGATAAACTTTGCTAGAGATTGCAATGCATTTCCAAGAAATAAGGAGCAATAATGAGAAGAAAAATATCTCATTTCCCAGAAGGACTACGACACGGAACAATACAAATAACAGCAATATCTTAGAGAAACTTTTGGGAAATGAAAGAGATGTGGATGCTTGCATAGCAGGCAATAAAGACTTATTTAAGGCTACCAAACATATTCTTTATAAAAGAATCTCTCCATCCTTAAGAGCGACTGAATCCATGAATCAAAGGTTGAAATTGAATGGCAGGATGACGCTGGTCCTCTCCACCACTAAGGTCCTGCTCATTGGTATATACATCCCCTACCAACCAGCATAATTTTGGACTTGGTCAACTTCTTTTAACCAGTTTTCTCTGCATTAACATGAGAATTCTATCTTTCTTCATTGCTCAGAAATTTTCTTAATGAAACCAAGTTTACTTGTTATGTGTCCCAAATCCCAATATAAGTCAGTAAACTTGAGGTTTTTGCCTATTCCAGCTTCAATAAATATATGATTAGCGTGACCCCGAGTTTCCAAATCTGTCAAAGGAAGAACTAGGTATTGTCCCTACTTCCAGCAGCAAAACCAGTAGCATTAATACTAAAACTACTGCAACAGTAAACTAATACGTCATACTTGAGCAACCAAACTTTCTCAGACACATACCAAAATTGAAAGGAAATCCCATGGACATAAATAAAAAGAAAAAGAAATCAGACACATACCGGCAAGGATAGCGAGAGTTTGCGATGAGTATGGACCCGTAACTCAAGTGGACCCTCCAATTTCAACGTATCAAGTACAGCAAAGGAACTAACTTGATTAATCAGAGACCCAAAATCTGATCTGGGTTTCCTGAACTTATTCCAAGAACTCACTTGGTCCGAGAATTTGAGAAGCAAGCTGCTTTTTTCGAACCCAATCCGGAACTCATAGCTCTGGGAGATCCCGCATCTAACTTTGGCAAAATCCAACTCAGAAACTCTGACATCTTCCAATTCCCACTTTTCTCTCACCGAAATAGCCTTTAAAACATCCTGATTTCAACGAATTAAGAGACACCCAATAGGACTTACAAGTAATTAATAGCTCAGGAACGAAAGATATGAATTGGTAACTTGGCAAGTATTGTACCTGTAAAACGTAGCTATTATTGGAATTGGAGGGAAAGGCGTTTATGGAAGGAGGAGTTAATGCTACAGCTAGTAATGTATGGATAGGGAGGAGAAGAATGAAGAAGGACAAGGGGATACGACGAACCGTCATGTTCGATTTGTCAACGGACGGACTTTGTGTTCAGGAGTGCGGGCGGGACGTAAAGATGAAAGGGCAAGAGGTCTAAACACTATCATAGCAAAAAAAGAAAAAAGAAAGAAAGAGAGGTCTAAATGCCATGACGTTCGTCCTAATTGAGGTATTGCTCTAGCAACATCATGACGAGAATACCACCGATTTATAGGGTCAGACTTGGGTTGGAGATGGCATATATTATTACTGGTACTTAATCAAAACAACCTGTTGGCAGTTGTAGTTGATAAAATACGATAACTTTTTCTTCTTCTTCTTTTTTTTTTTTTTCTTTTTTTCTTTTTTTTTCTGAAAAGGAACTCGAATTTCTTTCCCCTTTTTCTTTTTCATCAATGTTACGTTTATGGCTTTTGGTTTTGGTTTGTGCTTCTTTGAGGTCTAGCCCCGTCTCACAATCCAAAAAGGAAAAATTAAAGACTCAAAAGCCAACAAAATTTATTTAGTGGGATAAGGAATCAACGTTTTCACCTAACTAAACCACAACAATCCACCGAAAGCACGCCCAGCATCAATCGGTGGCCGTAAAAGACCCCTAACACAATATACAGCCAAATTAATACAAGCTGACAATGTCGGTAACGGATAGGTCATAGGCGCGGACCTTTATTCAAGAACGAACTGATAAAAATTGCTCAACGCGAAGACAAGATGTAGACATTGAACAAAAGGATTCATAACAAGCAATGTCCTGCAGCAGGTACTAGTAAGTTAAGCTGCTTATTGAATATTAATTTATGGGTTCATTAGCAAGAGTACAATGTAATTTCCTGCAACCATCCCTTCAGAGTTTGGCCCCACACCTCCAGTCAATTTAAAGTTCTTGCAATACCAGACTTCAAATAAACCATAGACCTGTATGAACACTGCACCCGGTCTAAAGCTTCCAAGTAATTACGCTTAGGACTACATAGATAGGAGAATAACACGGTGTAGACTTCGACCAATCTATACTTGAGAGAACTTCAGGCATCTCAGTGAGGGGAAAAAAAAGAATGAATCGTTGGCCACACAGTTGGACCACCAAGAAAAGAAAGGTACATTGATGAATAGATGTCCATTCCAAACAGATTTGTGAGAAGCTGGTCTATGCTGGAAGATATGTTGAATATTCACATCGGCTCATCAGTGTGCGGAGATTGGATAATTGATCTCTAATCTAAAATCATGTCTAATCGAAATACCGTTATCTGACACCCTCCATGGAGGGCATTGGGGGAATGTGTTAAGAGATTGCCACAGAATTCTTTCCACCAAGTGGTTCGTATAGAGTGTTAGATACTTTGGAAGGAGGCCAGTACCGAAACACGGATCTACCAACTATGTTTTTTACAGGAAGTGGACCCCTGAAAAGAGAAAAAGAGTTGTTAAAAACATGTCATGCATCACATTTCAAACATTAAGTGCATAATATGAAGCAATGGCAACAAAAATCAAGTAAAATTTCATACATGTTAATATTAATTACTGATGGCGTGTTTATACAAACATGTTTATGTGCCAAGGACAGCACCAAGAGTAGACTTCACCAGAAGAAATGTGTCTTTCCCTCCTAAAGCAATAAAGTATCCAAGAAAATAAAAACATCAGCAATATAGAGATTGTATAGTTACCAGTTATGTGAATCGAAGCTGTTATTGCGGTTGTCCCCCATTACAAATACATAATCTTCAGGGACAAGCTGCGATTGAACAAGACAGAACAGAATTTTGTTAGCCTCATGACCATTTCCTCTGACCAAATAATTTGAAATGGCAGTGCAAAGAGATTTTGAAAAAATGGGGAAAACTGTCCACATTACCACTGGTTCCATCTCATAAGAGAGTGGCTCTAAAACAAAATTTTCTTCTTGAACAACGCCATTCACCATTAGTTTCCCATCATGAACCTTCAAGATAAAACCAACACATGTACAATATATTACATATAATGGTGTGAAGAGAAAGAGAAGAAAGAGGATAGTAGTTTGCACAAGACAGAAGAACTAAACAGGATCAATGAAGGAATGTAGCAGACTACCTCAACATAATCCCCAGCCTTTGCCACAATTCTTTTTATGAACACATCACCTGAATTAAAACCAATGTCCTACACAACAGAGACAAATAACAAAACATAATTGTCAGCACCTAGTATTAAATTAGAAGTAAATATAGGAAAAAATCACTTCTTAAGAAAGACATAGTACCTGCAAAATAGGAGGAACCTTAAAAATGACTATATCCGAAACATCAGGCTTTCTAAAAATAAAGGAAACCTGTTACAGCATAATAACAAGAAGAAAAAAGAGTGAGTTCAGTATCAGCTAAAGCAATGTATGACTGGTACTGGATCTGAACTATTACAGTTATCCACCTCCAAAACCAAATGTGAATGTTATGCCATATCTTTCAGAATACAGACAGCGTAAATTTCATCCCTACATTCACTAAAGTGACCTAACACTGGAGCAGTCTAATTGAAATTAGAATACCCTCTGTTTGGAACTTGAAAAAATACAGCACTAAATCAAACTTTCTTTAATCAGTGAGAATACTAAGGGTATGTTTGATAGGTAAAAAATGGATGTGTTGAAGCAGTATGGAGAATGATCAAGAAAATTGTATTCTTAACCATCTTCACTCTCTCCCCTCTTTCAGTACATTTTCGTCTCTGCCAAGCAAATCCTAAACCCTTCGTCCAGTACAGTTGATGACATGAATCACTTGTATTCATTAAAAGGAATAGAAAAATTGACCTCTCATCACATCCTTTATAATAACTAAATCAGCGACCAACATCATGAAGTTACATGATCAACACATTTTGATTGCATAGATATATGATTTTATCAAAATATCAAGCTTCCTTAATCATACCGACCAACATTATTCAACATATATAAAGATCTAAAATTCTTGATCTGCACTAACAGACCGTGTCAAAATAGATGGATATATTGTGAAGAACAAGGATCCCCATTTTTTAACATTATGAATGCGTGCACACACACCTCCATTTTTTAACATTATGTAATTCAGTTAACAGTAACCGGCACTAACCTTCTCTGCTAAGACGCGGTCGCCCACATCCAAAGTAGGGTACATAGAAGTCGAGGGAATCGATCTTGGTTCAGCCAAGAACGACCGGAAGAGCAAACTAACAGTCAGGGCAGTAAACACAGCCTTTGCGTCCTCTGAACAGATATTCAAGAGGCGCGATATCCAACTGCTCTTCTCAAAACCCTTCTGAATGTACACTGAGCTCTCCTCATTCTTATTCTCAATACAAACTGTTCCACCTTTGTCAACATCACCGCTTGCAGAAGCCAGAATCGACTCGTTAGAGGGCAGCCACTTCGATCCCTGTAAAAAGGGTATAATCGAAGCGGCCTTAAACGAGGAAATCCCAAACATTCCCATAGTCGCAGTAGATGTACATGATATACCTACCGTTGACTTCATGATCGAAATCAATCCTAACACGAGCGGGTTTTTACAATTATCGCCGAGGATTTCACCGGCGATGGTAGTATACGTAGCAGCTGAATTCTTTGCCCAGTGATTCGATTTAGGCCGTACGAAACCAGATTGGTAACTGCGAGCGCCACCAGGATGTTCAAGTTCAGGCTTCTGGTTATGACCAAGTATGCGAGATCGGACCCAGCATTCCTGAACGGCACGGCAGTTTCCAACACGAACACCGGCCGACGAGACCAGACTCTGGGCGAAGTAGCCAGAGTAGGAGAAAGTGACACGGATAGCCATATCTGCAATTTTGAAAAGCTTGATAAAGACTTGGTACAGGGTGGTTTCGGAGACTACGAAATTCGACCTACGAAACCCTAGCAGACGGTGGATGCCATTTTCACTAAAGAAAACGATGAATCGGAAACGGAAGGGTTGAATTGAAGGTTGAAACTAGGCAGCGAAGGTAATCGAAGGCGAACACGATTGGGAAGCAGAACGTTAGGGTTTCAGATGAGAAAGAAGGGGTAAGAGAGAGAAAGAGAGGAAGGCCGGAATTTCCCAAGCTTTCTCTCTGAGAGAGCAAAAACTCAGGCTGGATGAGATTGGGACGCCAAAAATCAATAGAAACGGTGCGAATGGGGAGACTCTTGGTTTTAATAGACGGCGGCTATGACAAGCTCAGAAAAGTGGACTTCTTCTTTTTATATTTACAATAATACCCTAAAAGATGATATCTCTCAAAAAATTGGTTAACTTTTTTGACTACATTGCTCTTCATCTGTTTTTCAACCTTCCTGCTACTTTCCTTTGCTCGCCTAACCTGCGTACTTTTCTTAATGGGCCAATGGCTAATGTTATAAAATTGAAAAAAAATATATATATTAAAGAAACTAGGGTCGAAACTGTACGACTTTCAAAGTATCCATGAATAAAAAGTAAGTAATGATAATTTATTTTTTTTAACGATAAATTATCTTTTTATTTATATTTGGATGGAAGTAAAAAAATACACATCTATTTTAGTCTACTAGTAAAACAAGTAACAAGTTTTGTAATTTATATAATAATACCTATAATTATTAATAGAATAACGACAAATTATTCATAATATTTTTTATTATCTTTTTTCATATTTATTTCTTAAAACATTTGAAGAATAAAAATTATTAGTTTTATATTCAATTTGTATTAATATTTTATTCCATGATGACACCTAAATAATATGTTTAAATGTTTTAAAATTTTATTTTTCATTAATGATTATATTATTAATCTATTAATTTTCTAATTTTATGATATAATTTTGTAAAATTAGTTCAATTAATCAATATTTTAAATTAAAGATTAAACATAAAAGAGGTTAAATGTTTTTTTTTAATTGTAAACAAAATAATTATACTAACTAAGTCTAATCAACCAACATGATCCGCAACAATATTTTGTTTTCCTCAATTCATCTTATGGAACAAAGACTTTTTGCACATTTATAAATATAAATATTGCTTTTCTAATTTTTGTTACAATTAAATTTTTTGACGAGTGTCTTATAATCATCAACAATGTGTAATAAATATGAATTTTAGAATTTAAAATATTGTAAAAATAATATATTATTTATTACACAACATTAAAATTATTGTCAATTACTATAATAAATTATATAAATTTTTTATATTTATCACATTTACAATAACTCTAAAAGTATTTGTTAAAAAAATTATTTTATAATTACATGTTTGGGTAACCTAGTTAAGGACTCTATGAGTGACATAAGCCCATGCATCATCTACAATTAAATTAGGTACTACATATCAAAAAACTAATCCACAATATAACATTATCTTAATTATGATTTTTAAATTAACAATCATGATAAAATGTAATGTTTATAATTTATTTAACTAGTTAAATGAGTATTACATTACAAGTTTAGTTTATTATTCTCTACAAATATAAAAAGAAAAACCCAAAGAGTTGACGTAATTCATTATTTTTAGTTTTTGTGGTTGGTCAAGGGAACATAGTTTTTGACCACCATACTAGCTCTATTAGATATTAATTCTTATTTGGTTAGATAACATTTGACTGAACTTATTTATTGAAATTTTCAGATATTATAATTTTTATATGTAAAAATTTATAATATTTATTATGATAGTTGAAGAGAATTTTAATATTATTTAATATATAAATTATTTTTTTAAAATCATATGTATTGCATATTAGTATGTGTTATTAAGAATTTGTTAAATTGTTTATATTTATTTAATAAAAAAGAAAATTCTAATTAATTAAGTAAGTTTCACCTTGATTTGCCGACAGTGCCGCCAGTTTGGATCAACAACGCCTAACAACCACAAATCATAATGCCAAATAGTCAACACTCAACAGTCATCAACATCATAAATTTTGTGAGTGCTTTTGAGACCTAGATAATATGTATGGGTTATTGGGCTTGGGGTCGGTCCGTCTTTCTATCAATGGTAACTGTGAGCTGGGCTTTTTTTAAAGGTCCAACCAAATTGGATATAATCCACTTTGAGTTCTCTAAAACCCAAAATGATTTTTTTTTTCTTCAGTTTATTCCTATTTTCAAGTAAACCGGAGTGTAACTCACGCATGAGGGCGTTGAAGTAAAAAAAAAAAAAAAAAAAAAGTTGAAAATAGGGGGGGCCAGTCAAAGTTCAGAGGCCCAAGGGCGTGGCTTCTGTCGGTAAAAACTGACATTTTTCATTACTCTGCAAATCCCCACGCGCAACTCGATGATACTGGGACCACTTGCTACAAATATTATTTTCATTAATACAGTATTCTGTCAAAAACAAGTTTTTTTTTCTTTGGGTGAAAAACTTGTTCAATAATGTAAAAAGAAGCTCAGAATTAGTACTATCCGCTCGCGCGTGCACCTCCAACAATTTGCAAATTCAGTAGCGAAATATGACTTCGGACCCACTTAAAAGTTAGAATGATCAC
Organism: Quillaja saponaria; assembly: GCA_029379385.1. Classification (NCBI taxonomy): domain Eukaryota; kingdom Viridiplantae; phylum Streptophyta; class Magnoliopsida; order Fabales; family Quillajaceae; genus Quillaja; species Quillaja saponaria. The sequence goes on from CM055610.1 coordinate 26,859,743, forward strand.
TGAGCAATACTCTGACTGATTGAAACTTTGACCTACTACGTCACGTTACATCCTTTCATTCAGCATCCAAGCCTTCTCCATCCCATACGATAAGAATTCCTGTTCCCTCCCTCACACAATCACAGTCCTTTTCTGTAACAGTCAATATCACATCTGATTTTCAGCTTAGATTTAGGAGCTGAGTGTTCGAGAAATGCATCATTACCGTCCAAGCTGCCACAATCATAAGATCAACGGTCAGGACACTAAATGTGCAAACTTTCATGCTTTTCTCTTTCTGGTGGCTTCATTTTCAAGCTCGCGCGTATAAAATCGGCAGCCTCCTTCTTCGACTTTCTGTCACTGAGACCCACACAATGCTCATGTGCGTGACCCTATCCGACAATCTGAAGCCACCAGCAATAGAAAAACAGAGAACATAGAGTTTCCCATTATTGCTTCTTGTACTAGTACTAGTTTAACATTTTCCTTTTGTTTTATGTTTTATAAAGTCGCAGTTAGGGACACAAAGCAGGGAGTGAAGAGCAAGAAGAAAAAACTAATTACTCATTCGCCCATTTGGGTAACAAACTGAAGAAGCAGAGGGGTTTATAATGGAGGAGAGGCCGGAGACGGAGCTAATATCTATTCCGGCGACTCCCAGAGTCTCTACGCCGGAGATACTGACTCCGTCTGGACAGAGGTCGCCGAGACCAGCTTCCAAGGAAGCTAAATCATCGACGGCGTGGACTCCAACTTCTTTTATATCGCCGAGGTTTTTGAGCCCCATTGGGACGCCGATGAAGAGAGTGCTCGTAAATATGAAAGGTTACCTGGAGGAAGTTGGCCATCTTACCAAGCTTAACCCTCAAGACGCTTGGCTTCCCATTACTGAATCTCGCAATGGGAATGCTCACTACGCTGCGTTTCACAACCTCAATGCTGGGGTTGGCTTCCAGGCTTTGCTTCTTCCAGTTGCTTTTGCTTTTCTTGGCTGGTACGTTACTGATTTCAGTTCCTCACATTTGTACATATTTATACTCTTCCTTCGACTGTCTATCTGTTTTCTTCAAATTAATGTAATTTATTGGTCTATGGGGAGTAGACTAGTAAGTTGCAGGCCTGCATTTTGAAAATGAACAGGTATTTTGTGGTGCCGTGTTCTTAATTCTATGATTCTTTTAAATTTCTTTTTTTTTTTCGTATTGAGTTTTGCTTCTTGTACTTCAAAGTTAGTTCAAACCGCCATACCTGAAGCTCCTGCGATGTGATGCTTGTAATATCCATATTGGCAGCTGTATTATATCGGAGGTTTTTTTTCTTGCATTTCTCTTCTAGTGTGTGCAACAGATGTATTGCATTTCTTTCATTTACGGCAATTTCTATGTTTTTCTCTATCCCCGCATGCTAGTTTAAAGAATTTGAAATTGAGTTAAAACTTTATGGATTGTGGTGGCGCTATTCGATAAAGTTCTCTGCTTTATCAAAGTTTCGTAGATTTGATAGCTCGAATAGAAGAAAGAAACATGCCTAGGCAAGTCATTTATTCCCTTTATCTTTTGCTTTTCCGAAGTTTCAATCTTTTCGATCTGGAGGGAAATGCCAACCCTCAATCGGGTCCACTCATAATTCTGTCAAGTATTCCTTTAATGAATTAAGACAGAGGGCCCTTTGTGTTAAACATTTTTGAACTTTCAACCTCACTTCACATTGTAGTATTTTGGAACCACTTTATCTTTCAGGTTTTGAACGAAGGATACTATTCTGGAGTCCATTATCACTCAGTCTTGAACTAATATAAGCAACTGTGGAAAATCTCCTCCTGCTTGGTTTATGTGATAAATATCATCGGCCACCAATATCAATGCATATGAAAATTTGTCGCAATAGTATTTTATATGTCAAATAAATTGATTCTAAATTTGGGTTTGAGGACACATCTCTGGAAATTGCTACTGTAAGTAGTATGAACTTGTGGCTAATGGGGAGGGAATTCTTCAAATATTTTGCAGGAGTTGGGGAGTACTTTCCTTGACTATAGCATACTGTTGGCAACTTTACACTTTGTGGATTCTGGTTCAGCTACATGAAGCTGTTCCAGGAAAGAGGTACAACAGATATGTGGAGCTGGCACAGGCAGCATTTGGTGAGGATGCTATCCCTTATTAACAATCAATGTCAAAACTTTCTGCAATGATAAGAAGCCTCTTAATTTATTGTATCAACTGAAATCTTGAGGTTGGTCCAACCAAATTTTATCAAACTAGCCTGGAAATTTAGGTATTTATTACCAGAGATTTGCTTACATAAGATGATATAAAATCTATATAGTAATGGTATTAAGCATAATATTTTTTCAAAAGAACCGGTCACCCATGCATTTCCATGCTTGCCGTCATTCTAAAGGTCTTTTATGTACAATGCTGCCTTCACTGGTATTAGACTCCATGCATCTGGGTATCAAGCATCCCATACTTTAATAAAAGCGTAAAAAAATTGCACATCAGGGATTTTGTACAAGTTATGCATCAGAGCACTTACTCGGATAGCCGTGACTCTGCCTTGGCTCCTGGATCATGATTTTTAGAATGGAGAACATGTCCACGGAGTGTAAATCTAGTTACTGTTATCATCATTAGTATAATTTTAGTTCCACCTACTCATGCTCTTCTCTCTTTTGCAGGGGAAAGATTAGGTGTATGGCTTGCTCTCTTCCCAACTGTTTATTTGTCCGCAGGAACTGCAACAGCTTTGATTCTTATTGGAGGGGAGACCATGAAACTTTTCTTCCAAATAGTTTGTGGTCCTCTGTGTTCGTCGAACCCTTTAACCACTGTAGAGTGGTACCTGGTATTCACTTCCCTATGTATTGTTCTATCCCAGCTCCCAAACCTCAATTCAATCGCAGGGCTTTCTCTCATAGGGGCCGTGACAGCCATCACTTATTCCACTATGGTCTGGGTCCTCTCTGTAAGCCAACAAAGACCACCCTCCATCTCATATGAACCCCTTTCATTGCCATCTTTTTCTGCTTCTGTCTTCTCCGTGCTGAATGCTCTTGGGATTGTAGCCTTTGCTTTCAGAGGCCACAACTTAGTTCTAGAAATTCAGGTACTACTGTAAAAAATGGTGATAAAAAATTTCTTTCTTAATTTTAACCATAATTGATGTCAAAATCATTTATGACTGGAGTTGGGCACTTGATGAAGGGCTTCATTTGCTTTCTTGCAGGCAACAATGCCATCAACTTTTAAGCACCCAGCTCAAGTCCCAATGTGGCGAGGGGCCAAGGTTGCCTATTTCTTCATTGCAATGTGCCTGTTCCCTGTTGCCATTGGAGGTTTTTGGGCATATGGAAATCTAGTAAGTCAATGTGAAAGTGAGCTTGTTGTTGTTACTAAGTATGGCCCATGGAAATTAAAAGACTCAAGCATTGGTTTTGAACCATTATAATCTTCTACGGATCATTTCAGCAGTCTGCTACTTGAGCTTAGTGCATTTGTTATAAATATGGCAACAGGGATCTAAATTTAAAATAATTTTCATGAAATTAATGGCGTTCTTGGAACTATTTCTGCAGAAAGTTTGTGACTCAATTACACAAAATTGTTAATTTGTTTCTATATATTTTCATACATTGCAGATGCCTTCAGGAGGGATTCTCAATGCCCTGTATAGATTTCACAGTCATGACATCCCAAGAGGGCTGCTTGCATTGACATTTCTCCTTGTTGTGTTCAACTGCTTGAGCAGTTTCCAGATATACTCAATGCCTGTTTTTGACAGTTTTGAAGCTGGGTATACCAGCCGTACCAACCGCCCCTGCTCGATATGGGTCAGGTCAGGTTTCCGAGTTTTCTATGGATTCATTTCCTTCTTCATAGGAGTGGCACTTCCTTTCCTCTCAAGTCTTGCTGGTTTGTTAGGAGGTCTCACTCTTCCAGTCACATTTGCATATCCTTGCTTCATGTGGGTTCTCATCAAAAGGCCAACAAAATACAGCTTCAATTGGTATTTCAACTGGATCCTGGGGTGGTTGGGAATTGCTTTTAGTTTGGCCTTGTCCATTGGAGGTATCTGGAGCATGGTCAACAGTGGACTTAAGTTGAAATTCTTCAAGCCCAATTGAGAGCTCAACAGTTTCACATAACGGGCTTCTGAATTAAGCAGAAACTAATGTTGCCATCATAGTATATGCTGTCCTTCTGCTACGTATCAAGTACTTGAGGTGTGCATCAGCATGTATAATTTGGTTTTACCCCGAGATGTCTTGGGTCCTAGCCAGTGATAAAGGGAACGTTTTACCTGTCTTATTAATGTGTTGATTACCTGGTGTTATTTGGGGCACGCTTCAAAGGCAACTTATGTTTGATGAAAGCCTTATAAGCTGCAGGTTTTCCAGACAAATAGGTATAAATATTGAAATAGAGCTAGCTTCCTTCCCCTGCCTCTTCTCCTCCTATGTTCTCCTTCCCACACATCTCTACGACTATACGAGACCCTCCATGAACCTTGAAAAGCAAAGTAAGTACCAGCCAAAGCCATAGTTTTTTACGATTAGCATCTTCTTCAACTAAAAAACTTCCCATTCATCTAACAACCGGATGTGCATTAGTTCTTTTATATTCAAAACATAGAATATCAGAAGTCAAATTCGTTTTAGATTCTAAATTTCAAACTTCAAATCAAACTTAATAAAAGAGGAATGAAAGAAGAAAGGGAGATAAAAATGATGGTGATGATAGAGAGATATATAGACAATTGAATTTTACTTGTGATTCTTAACTTGGAATCCTAGATTCAAATTTCATTGAAATGGGAAAATGAAATTCTTGAGAAGAGAGTCCCATAATGATAGAGCCAAAGATTTAACTATATGGAGGGCCATACCCATGTGTTTGCATTAAGGCCAGTGGATGTCTTTTTAGCAAATTAAAGTTAACTCATTAATCCATCTGAAAAGAACTTTGACAAAATTATTACAAAAGGTAATTACTCAAAAGCAAATTATTGCAGAAGGTAATTACCCAAAGCAAATTATTACAGGAGGTAATTACCCAAAAGCAGAAACATAGAATCAACCACCTGCCTGATATTGAGAAATGTGCCCCAATATCGCTGCTTTTGTAGTTCTTATGCAAATTTCTGGGAAAAAGAGACTTCGAAGACGAATTTTGATGTACTAAAGAACAATGCCCTAAAAAATTGGGTGGCTAACGAACAGATTTTGGACACATGTGTTCTTAGGCTACAGTGACAACAATTCAACCGAATCAAAAGTAACACCCGAATGCTCCATCTTCTATATTAGTGGCTAAACAAAATCCATTCTCAATCACCAAAGACAAAAGAGAATCACGCACCACAATAACATGAGTAATGCTCTTGTATCCAAGTTCCATGTCAACCATTGATTTGTCTGTGACAGAGACAGACACCAAAAAATATACAGAGCATGAGAAGCAAGATCAAAAGCCAAAAAACCCATGCCAGTACAAAAGAAACTCAGAAACTATCACCCATACGTAGTTTGAGTATACTACTTAACAATTAACATCCCAATTCCCCACAACCAAAACAAAGAAAACTAATTTAAGTTAACTCATCAAAATGGAAAAAAGTGGTGGACAAGGAAGAAATTTAGCTGAAAAGGGAATTAGAATTTAGAAGTATATTATTTGTGTGCTACTTGAAATCATGGGCAGGGCCGGTAAGCGTGGAAATAGCGAGGTCCGGCCAGGCAAAGCGATCCTCATCAGCCACCATCTGCCACGTGTTGTTGTACCCTGAAGAAGGACCCGCTGTCCCATCACCACAATCTGCAACTCCATTATCATCACTAAGCTCCGGTAGTGTCCAAATCCTACCCATTCCGTCGCAACTGTTCACAAGCTCATATCCGTTAAATGCCGGAAGACCCTCCGAGTAATCCAGCAAAGCACCTTCCTTTTCATTCAAGTTGAATTCGTTGGAGGCCATTTCCGGATTCAATTCGGGTACAAAAGGAAGCGGACAAGCGGGTATTTGCTGAATAGTACTTGCAGAAGACGAAGAAGATGAGGAAGAAGAGATGGCCTTCTTGGAGGTCTTTCGAGTATTACCACCTACGGGAACGTTACGGAGGGTCCCTCCGTGGGTCCAGTAACGACGGCATGACTTACAGAGGTAGCGTGGCTGAGAAAGGCTGTAGTTATTGTAGTAGCAGAACTTTGTATTGGTGGAATCACAGCGTGGACAGGGGAGGGGTTCAGTTCTTGGTGGTGGTGGGTAACCCATGCTCTGTTGTGTTTTCGCAGCTGATCGGCGGTCGCTAGAGCAAGATTGCATTTTTCTTGGTGGGAGTATACGAGGAATGTGAAATCTGAAGTGGGTGTATGAAGTGATTTTTTATTGCATAATTTGGTTTTGTTTGGTTTTGGGTTTGGGATTTGAGATTTTCAGGTGAAGTGGAAGCGAATATAATGGTTGCATTGAAAGAGGAGACAAAATTAGAAGGAAGTAGAAGAGTATAAAGTGGGGCAGAGATGTTTTGGGAAGTTGTGATGACTGCCAACTGAGATAGGAGAGAGAAAGAGAGAAAGTGAGGGTTAATTAAGTCAATTTAATAATGTGTGGCGGGATAAGCCGTCTGAAACTTAGACGGCTAAAAAATATGCAGCTCGGCTTGTGAGGTTAAATCTTTAGCTTGTCAGTTGTGAGAGAAGAGTGGGAGAAGACTAGGCAGTGTTTGGAATAATCTAAATTTTGGTGTGACTTTCCCTTTTCTCAACTGGTGTTCAGGACGGCGTGTTCCTCACCAGTCTCCACAACTGAATTTCGCCAGTGTCGTACTTCTCCCTGGCAGTGACCTGCGACCAGATCAGACCACGAGACCATGAAGGTCAGGAAGCTTTGAAAAAATAAACTGATCCCGGTCCATGGACCATACACGTGGCGTTTATCTGCTATAAGTAACCCAGCACTCTCGCGGCTGCAGGATGAACAAGCAGCACCAGGTAGCCGTGGAAGGGAATGGAAGTCAAATTTCACAGTCACAGACTCGCAAAATCCGAGATTCTCTGTGGTATTTGTTCTGTCGCTTTCAACATGTAAGAGGTATGATTTTGGTTCCATTTATTTTGTTTTGGACTTTGCTTTTACAGTCAATATCACTGAAGAGGATTAAGGATTGCCTGATTGCAGTGACCGACCCACCGCCCTTCCCTAATTAGAGGGGTCCCATTAGCCATTTTTAGCCACTAGTCCATAACAAAAACAAAACACTAGTGAATGCTTTTGTTTTTGGTACCACTACTTATAGTTCTAGCCTACACCGTTATGTTATTTCTTAGAAATTTTGGTCTTCAGGGTGTGTTATTATTTGAGGGTGACTTTTAAATCCCGGAGAGATTCATTTTGAGGACAGTTTTGGCCTCAAACACTAACTGGTAGGCCTTTTTTGTTTTTTCTTTTCCAAGAGAAAGAGGGTGAAGGACCAAAGTGCCAGTAAGCCGAACCCCCTCCCTCCACACAATCGTCAATCACGCTTCGATCTCAAACCGCAATGCTATACGAAAAGGTCACACTGGCAGCTTAGGCTGTTTGATTTAATAGCCTTCCTCGTCAGTTGGTCTCTGTTTTGCGTCAGTGTTTCTTACTTACATTCCTTTTACTTTAATTTTGATAGTGTATTTTTTTTGTGTTTATATATTTACTAGTAGTCCACATATGGCGACATTTGGTTTTGCACATGTTACTAATGTAATGGAAAAAGGAACTACTTTTATTCGGTGAGAATTCCTTCACTATGAAGCTTTGTTCTTTTAACCAGAACCACTATGAGCATAGTTTTCATGGCAAAATGTCTGACATCACAAGCTAAGAAGCACCCATTTATTTTTCCTTTTGAACTCTTGGCTTGAGCATTACTTGTAGGGGATGGAGCTTGTGGGTGGTGAGGCCTACTGTATCCACATTTTCTTCTTCCCCCTCTGTCAGCTTCCATTCAAACTCCTGTATTAACCTACCAATTGCCGTGCAAGCAATTAACATTGCCTGAAGAGAACCTGCACATACTCTCTTTCCAGCTCCAAAAGCCATTGTCTTGTACAAATCCACAGGATCATACTTCTTGTCAAGAAACCTCTCAGGCTTCCATTCTTCAGGATTTTCCCACTGCTTCTTGTCCATGTTACATCCAAATATATTTATAGCAATCTGTGCAACAATTTTATGTCAAAAACTGGCAATCATACTTAAAGAATAACATTAATTAAGCTGATAATATCAAACAACCTGGCTTCCGGCAGGAACGTGATACCCTCCTAATTGGGTATCTTCATGAGCATATCGCAACGGAACTATTGGAGCTGGACTATGTTTTCTTAAAACTTCATGGAAAACAGCCCCCAAATATGGCAGCTGAGACAAGTTCTCCTCCTTAATCTTCTCACTTCCACAAACATTTTGGAGCTCCTGATAGAGTAAAGCCTGGAATATAATTGTACAGAGAGGGAATCAGTAACAAATAGCAACAAGATAATGAGAGAGTTCTGTAAATGACACAACCTGTCGTTTTCGGTCTTTAGAAAGTTCATACATGGCCCATTCTGTGGTGACCAATGTGGTATCTGATGTCTCAATGATTGCCTCCCACAGCAACATAAAAATTTGTTCTTCAGTTAGTTCTTTAGCTTCGGTTAACAAGTAGTCGATATAGCTATTCAAATTCTGTTACATGTCCAGCACAAGTACTAGTCAATACTCATCAGTCTTCATAAAAGATTAGCAATTGCACACAAGATTACCTCTCCTAAAACTATTCGCTTCTTCTGCTCCTTGACCAGTGCACTTATCACTGCTTTTCTTCTGAAAGCCATCTGCCTGATTTTCATTTCCACACTCTTATTTGGAATCCATTTCAGGTAAGGGAAGAAATCTCTCCAATCCACCTCAATTGCGCCTTCCATTATGTCAACCACCAGAGTTTTGAATATCTCCTCTCTTGACAAAATGCTCCCTAGCTCCTCCACGTATATGGATTTGACATCTTTTCCCAGAGCCTGCAAATTTTATTCAAGTACTCTAGCAGTTGTGTTCTAATCTATTAGAAGTATGCACGAAAATTACATATAAAAACAGGGAACTCACTTGCTTCAGTGCTACTCCAAAAAGTTCGGATTCGAATACTTTCCTAAAATTCACAAGTTGATTAGGAGAGGTATTCACTTGTGTCTGCAATCTCGTTGAAACATTTTCTATCATGGCTTCTCTGTGACAGCGGTGTCGCTTCTGAATGTTAAAAAAGAATAGGCATAAGATCAGTTACCTTGTCAACAAAAATGATTTGTCTACACTAGTTGTATTAACCAACCTGAGCATTCGACCCCAAAACATTTGATAGGATATATCTTTTGACCATTTTGTGAAACTTGTTGTAGTCACTTACGGCAACCATACATTTATCAAAAGTGAGGATCTTCAAAGCATTTGAAAGCTTCCTTGTTGAAATGGATGAATATCTAGTTATCATTGCCTGCAACAACCACACAAGTTTTCGTGATTAATCTTGAATATCATGAGGAGAAATGAAAAATAACATAAAAAAGAATGCAAACATAAAAAAATGTCATTAATCCCAACTCTTCTTAACATAATTAGTCTGGATAATAAAGAATAACAAAATAATTGGCCCAGGTCTTATGGTGAAAGCTGCATCTATTGAATAGAACAAGAGATAGTTTGGAAGCCATAATTAGAAGATGTGACTTGGTGAAGATAGATCAGGTCAGATGGGGTAAGGGAGACCAGGAATTGCATGGGGTGAATTTTTTAAGAATGATATGATTGTTCTAAGCATCACTGAAAGTGACATTTTAGATAGATAAAAATAGAAGAATGTGATTCATCTAATGGATCTAATTAATTTGGGATTTAAGACTTAGTTGAGTTGGATCTCTCTTAAGTTTCAAGCAAGCAGTTTTTGTCCTTGGTTCTTCTCACTCTAGCTTATCCTCAGCCATAAGAACAACATCCACTTTTGCTTGAAAGTTGGTTTGAGCATTTCAGCTCATAGGATAGCCATCTTATGTGTCTTTGAGATTAAAAAATGTTCAAGCTGTTTTATTTTCTCATGGTCATGGAAATTCAAGCTAATTAAAGGGGCAACTTCAACCTAATCAAGTGTCCCAGTTAAGGAAACCATTGATTCTAAATGACCAGAATCAAGGCAAAATCATCGAATTATAAAAATAAAAAAGGAAAAAAGAAGAAGAAGAAAAAGATCAGTTTAAGCCTTTAACAACAGGTTATTAAAGGGTCATGCAATTGGTTGTGTTGAGTGATGAGGTCTGCATTTGAAGCTTAGATAGAATACGCTATTGCAGAAACACAAGAATGATAGAATACATTTACCTGACAAACTGAAATTACAAAATAGAGGTGTGAACGGACAACAGAGTTAAGGATACTAATATACTCACCTCCTTGGCTACGTCTGCAGAATTGAGAACAATGACTGTGGAAGCACCAGTTCTGATGGAATAAATTGGCCCATAAATCTCAGCCCATTGTTTGAACGTCTTATAGGGTTTCTTCTCCTTCAGTTGCAGCAAATTCCCTATCACCGGTAGCCCTGGAACCTCTGCATCACCCATTTTCCCCAATTAAACAAATTTATCATTTCATATTCTGTCAGAAATTCCCATTATAATAGAAAACAAAATAAAATAAACAAGGGATAAAAAGTAAAACAAACTCAATTACGCTAAATTACTAGTGTTTGAAGGAAAAAAATTGAAACTTCGGCCAATATCAAGATTTGTATAGGAAACAGTACCGGGTACAGATGGAAGTGTAGGATGTTTCTTGTTCAAAAATCTGTTCAGCCCTCTAAAGACGAAGAGGAACAGCAGCAAGGAGAAGCCCCCCAGATAGACAGAGGTGGCAAAGGGCTTGGTCTGAATTACTTGAAGGATATCAGTCATGGTAGCCATTTTACTTTGCAAAACAGTGAAGAAGAACAGGGTTTATATAGTAACGGTGCTTGCCTTTTGGTATGATTGGTTTATAAAGAGATTGGTTTATTAAGTTAATAAATGTATTTTGAAAGTTGTTTTGTATTTAATGCAATCGTTGCTAAAATAAATTTTTTTTTAAATGTTTTAAATGTTATTATTTATGTCTTAATATATTTAGTGTCATAAATGAAGAATTTGTTTTCTCTTACAATATTATTATATATATTTAATAATATTTATCTGTACAATTCTAAAAAGAAAAGAACACTTGTGTCTCTTATTTTAGCTTAAATTTTTTTATTTTTGTTTACATTTTTTATTTTAAAAATTGAAAAAAACTGAATAACCCACGCATCCCCATCTCTTAAACAAAAACTAAAATTAAATTTAAAATATCATTTAATAATTACTGTATTTTTTATTATAAAAGTATAATCACACATTTTCACTTAAAAAAAAAAAAAAACACTTAAGGAGACTAGTAAAATATATACCCTAACTTTTTTCTTCACCGAAATGGTGCTAGAATATAATCAGGGTCATACTGTCGCTTGTAAATGGCAGGTGAGGGATGGCATATGCCCCTGTGAGTGATGTGACATCAGTGTTGCGAACCATGAATAGGTGTTAGGCTTTAAACAAAAAGATACCTTTGTGGCTTTTAGTATTTGGCAGAAAATATGCGATTGACATTTCAAGACTAATGCTGACAAAAATGGATATAGGAATATTGTCTAAAGCGGGTGTTTTTATGGAGGGGGATCAAATATACTAGAAAACGATATAGCCATGGATAAATGGGAAAGGTCGTACTGGGGTCTCTTGTTCTTTTTCCTATCTTAGCCTCTTCACTGTAATTGTGTTTGTTTCGCGGGAAATGACTTGGTTTAAGAATATGACCAAGGGGCATGACCAATTAAATTAACAAAAGCCCAGTTTAGAACTACTATTTGGTTTACTGGACCGGGGCAAGAACCGGGCCTATTTGAGGATAATTATTCATATTTATTAAAATTTGATTAGGTCAGATTGACCTCATTTTAAATCATTGTGATTATTCATAATTCTCATCAAAATATATATATATATATTTTACGAGTATCCTTACATTTGTTTAGTGTAAATCTAATATTATTCAAAATTTATCTCTTTATAAATAATTTTTTATATATTAGAACTCTCTGACATCATATAAATTTTTTAAACGTTGTATTCAAATAAATTTAAATTATATTGTATTAAATAGTCTCAAAATGTTATATACACTTGAAGATACCACTAAGCTGATCCGAATATCCAACCCTTGGGATCCCATAATTAATTTGTATCCATATTTGGTTAGTCAACAAATTATATTATATAACCGGAGATCTTTAGGGTTTTTTATTTTTAAATAAGTATAGAGATATAGATATGTTATTTTCTCTACTCCAAATAGATAATTGTCATTCCAAACACAAATTGCGCAAAGTGCTCTGGTTATCCGATGAAAGAAAGCCTCCGCGCCGGAATCTGAATAGTAGTTGGAACGCCGAACATTCATTAACAAGTCTGCGGACTAGAAGACCATAAGGTCTCCTCTCTCTCAAGTCTCAAGCTCTCTGAATTTAGCCAGAGTTTTGTTTTCTCCAATCCCTATTTCAGCTTTCTGCTCATCCCATTTCCCAAATTGGGATGAGAATTAGTGTCCCTCATTGAGACCGGAAATGGAAAAGAAATAAGCGAGTTGACGCTTACCAGCGACCAAGTGATGCCAAAGAGAGAGAGTAAAGACCTGTTTGTGTCTTGGATTCTTCATTCTTCCAGTTGATAAATGCTCCAAACACCAAACTGTTAGTCTTTTTGCAATTATTATCTTCCAACAAATAGGTTGAGTATTTTTATTTTTGTTGTTGTTACATTGATTATTTTTCTCTTTAATTCTACATGGCTATTAATCAATCAAATATATTTTTCCCATAGGTATGGGAGCAGTGTTAGCTTTGTATAATTGAACATTGAACATTGAACATATAATAATAAAATTCAAGAAACCAAAAATGGAATTTGTATGGATTGTGTACTGGGTTTAAATTCCGCTTAGTAATGCATTATATAATCAGTAAACAAGAAAAATTGCTCCCATGATCAACACACAATTGCACATATCAAACTGTCAAAACAGATATGATGATGGGTATAGGAGAAGGCAAACTATACAATTAATTTCCTTCTGCTTCTGTTTTTCTGTTATCGAAATTTCTCGAAATAAATTAACATGAGTGGATAAATTGCAAAACTACAAAGAAACAGAGATTAATGGAAGTCCATTAATCAGTAGCCTTGGAACATTGGCGGAGGTGGTGACGAGTATTGAGAGCCAAAGTGGGGAGGTAGAACGATGTCTACATGAGGAGGTGGTGCTGACAGAGATGGAGAAGGTGGTGGGGGTGAGTAAACTGGAGGTGGAGGTTGGACATGTGGTGGTGGGGGTGAATATACAGGGGTTGGTGCTGATTGAACTGGCGGAGGTGGAGACCTTAAGTCCCCTGCCGGAGATCGAATAAAAGGATCATAAGGCGATGGCGCTGGTCCTTCTGATTCTGAATATGGTTCTGGAGGACTTGAAATCGGTTCTGGTGATGGTTCTAGTGTGGGTGTTTGCATCTGAGGAGGTGGAGACCTTAAGTCTCCTACAGGAGATTGAATAGAAGGATCATAAGGTGATGAGGCTGGTCCTTCTGGCTCTGAATATGATTCCGGAGGACTTGAAATCGGTTCTGGGGATGGTTCTGGTGTGGGTGTTTGCATCTGAGGAGGTGGAGACCTTAAGTCTCCTGTTGGAGATCGAATAAAAGGATCATAAGGTGATGGGGCTGGTCCTTCTAGCTCTGAATATGATTCCGGAGGACTTGAAATCAGTTCTGGGGATGGTTCTGGTGTGAGTGATTGCAACTGAGGGGGTGGAGACCTATAGTCCCCAACTGGAGATCGAATAAAAGGATCATAAGGTGATGGTGCTGGTCCTTCTGGTTCTGAATATGGTTCCGGAGCACTTGAAATCGGTTCTGGGGATGGTTCTAGTGTGGGTGTTTGCATCTCAGGAGGTGGAGACCTTAAGTCTCCTACAGGAGATCGAATAGAAGGATCGTAAGGTGATGAGGCTGGTCCTTCTGGCTCTGAATATGATTCCGGAGGACTTGAAATCGGTTCTGGGGATGGTTCTAGTGTGGGTGTTTGCATCTGAGGAGGTGGAGACCTTAAGTCTCCTGTTGGAGATCGAATAAAAGGATCATACGGTGATGGTGCTGGTCCTTCTGGCTCTGAAGATGGAGGACTTGAAATCGGTTCTGAAGATGGTTCTTGTGTGGGTGGTTGCAACTGAGGGGGGAAAATGGGCTCTTCAGTTGGTCTTGGTGTTGATTGAGGAGGAGCTGAAACTGGTTCAGGAGATGGTTTGGGAGTCTTGGGTGTAGGAACTGATGGAGTTGGCTTCTCAGTTGGGGCATTGGGTTGAGAAGGTGTTAATGGTTGACCACACCTTGCCTTACTGCAATCTACATGCTTGCTCACCACTGGATCGCATGTGGATGCTGGCTTCTGTTTGGGCCTATTCGATATGCAGTTGTTTGTATCATCCAAAACAGTGTCCTTTCTAGAATGTGGTTCACATCCTTCTTCCTCTCCATTGAAGAAGTTATAGGAGAAGGTGAAGTTTGCCAAGCTTGGCATGCGACAGATGCTATTTGGAACAACACCCGTGAGAATGTTGTTGGCAAAATTTAACTCATTCACCTTGCTTAGTCCACTAAATGTCTTGGGCAAGATACCCGTGAATGAATTTGAGCTAATGTCAAGGACTGTCACATTGCTAAGCATTCCAATCTCAGCTGGCAAACATCCGGCAAGGCTATTGTTGGAGAAAATGATCTCGTTTAACGTGTTAACCATATTGCCAATGCTGCTTGGGATGCAGCCAGTGAGACGATTATTGGCGACCACCACAACCGAGGCTGTTGAATTGCCCAGGTTTTCAGGAATTGTGGATGTAAATCGGTTGTCGTTCAAAAAGATAGCATCAATATCCTTGTTAAAGAGTTGAGGAGGCAAGCATCCCTCAAAATTGTTATATCTAATATCAAGGTATTTAAGTTTTGTAAGTGACAGAACAACTTCAGGGAAGGGGCCAACGAAGCGGTTGTTGCTTAAATCAAGCTCATCTAGAAGCGTCAGCTTGGAGAAGCTCTTTGGGATGATCCCGCAAAATCTGTTTGTGTTGATATGAAACAAAGCAATGTCAGTCAACAAACCCAACTCGGCAACAAGGTGACCTGCAATGTCTGCATGGTTAATATCAATCCCAGCAACAACTGTGAGTTTTGGGTCATCAAGAGCCTGTTCACAGAAAACCCCATTGTAAGAACAAACATCAGCACCCTCCCAATTGGCAGTGGTTTTCAATGGGTCTGAATAGATTGCTTTTTTCCAGGCTTGGAGTGCTATATAAGCACGCTTAAGCCTAGGATTGGCAAAATTCAAATCTGTTTTAAAGCTATCTTCATAGTTGTCAGGCAAATTTTCATTCTCACGAAGGTTAAATAGTTGGCGACGAGCAATAGCAGAGGCTTCAGCACTTGATAGAGCATGAGAAAACGATGAGAGTAGGAGGAAGGAGAGCACTATGCAGCAGCCAGGGGCCTGCATTTTGAGAATGAATTGGTTTTGCACCACCACCTTGGAGAGGCCCGAGGCTGCTTATGGGAAGCCAAGGAATATAAGAAGGAAGATGTGTTATATTTGTCAGATGAGGGGGCAGGGCCAGATGTATCAGAAACTATACTAGAGGCTCTGCAATAATTTCTGAGTACTATTAGCTGCTAAATGAGATTATAAGCTGTTCAAAACGGTCAAGCACCACAAAATTAGATGGTCCTCTCTTTTTTTTTTTTTTGTACTTTTAATTATGGTGGCTCTTTTTTTAGATAAATTGACTTTGAGGTAATTGTAGTCCATTTGCCTAATTTTTCATTTGACCAAATGTTAACTCTGTTAAACCACAAGTCAAGGACTCGGTCTATGTTTTAGTTTTTTATACGAAGCATAGATTTGAATGGCTTGTGTATTCGCTTTTCACATGTGAAACTAATAACTCTTATTATTAAATATTGAAGTAAGTCTTATCGTTTTTGTCAAAGAAAAAAAAAGGACCGTTTTTGTGATTCACTACGGTAATTTATGAAGCTTCAGGGTGTATGTAATGAAATGGCGACGTTAGCCTCTCAACGTGTTGGTCGCGTTCTTGAAAATCCAAATTCCGACACATGAATAAAGCCAAACACAGCATTACCCTTTTTCTTTTTCTGAGGGAGGACTCGTACAGTGGCAACAGCTAGATTATTACCCAGAACCAGCTCTATTGCGGGACTACCATTCCCGTCTCCTGCCCTGAAGCGAAAGGTAAATGGTTTTGGTACAGGCGTGTAGCTTCTTTTTCAAATTTTCCCTCCATTATCTGGGTTTTCTTCAACCCTACTTCTTATTCTCTTCTTGTAGTTCCCATGAAAGTAAGTATTTAGATGCTGTTTGATTCTCTAGGAAAAAACTCAACTTGTGGAGTATAAACTACAGAGAGGTCTGATGGCCACTGAGAGCTGTCAGGACAAGTTAAATGCAAGGAGGAGGCCTCTCTTCTATGAAATTTATTCCTCTACTTTCAACTCTGAGCGACTGGTAAGTTAAGTGCTTTCCTCCACTTCTACATTCCTTCTTTTTCTTCTCCCGAGCCTTGTTATGCTAAATTTTTCTCTATTCTTCATTTACAATGATGGTATTGGGTATTTAGAATTGATATTTTTGCTTCTGATTTCTTTACAAAGGTTAGAAATTGAATCATGGAGAATTTGGATGTAGGTCTGAGCAGTTGAATTGACAATGAGTTCAATAACTATTCGCATGCTATACTGAACTCCAGTTAAATATTCCAGTCACACGTCTCCACTGATTATGGACTTACGTTTCACCCATTCTTTAGTCTTTTAGGACAGAGCTAGCTATACAAATTGCTCTCTCTCTCTCTCTCGTTATCTATAAAGTAATAAGTTAAAGGGTCTTCAAATGGTTCTGGAGTTTCTCTTGACTTTTCTGTAAACGTTGCATAAAACTATCAAGTCTTGGTTTATAAATTGTATTATTTTCTTCAGAAAGAAGTGGTAGTGATAAACTATATGTTTACATGAATTTTAGTGCTTGGTTTCCTCTCATTTAGATCATCTATTGCAGAAAATTCCAGTTGAATTCATTAGACACATTAAAGGCAGAACATCATGATCAGTTTCCTTAATGGGTCCTAGTGGGAACACATGGCATGTTCACTTGATTCAGCAGAATGAGAATTTATTCTTTCATCGTGGATGGACAGAATTTGTAAGAGATCATCTTATAGAGTCTGGTGACCTTTTGGCAATTGTGAAGTGGGGGAGCAAAGTCTAATAAGTTAGCAATTGTGGCATCTACCAGCAAGCACCCTTCTTTGTAATGTCAGTATTACTCAGCGAACTCAATGTAAATTTTGACTTGATACAGTAAAGGTTGGCATGCTTTACCTTTTCATGCCTTGTCGTCACATTTTAATCTTAAATCCATCTAATGTTCATCCATTTGGAGTATTTTCATCTGACTAGTCAAATTGTTGGTGTGTGGTGATAAATATCGTTTTAACAGAAGTGACATAATTTGACAATATGGTGATAACATTCTAACTGCATTAGGGAATTGATGTATACCTGGAAGTATTTTATGGTTTTATTTCTCAGTTTCTAAAGAAACTTGTACATAGAAGGATATGTAAAGTGTTTGTTGCATTTATGTTTCTGCTCAATTCTAATGCTATGTCTCCTATAAGTGGCTGACTTTTAAATGCAGAAAGGTATGATTCTCTCATGGTTCTTCAACTGTTGGCATTATCTGGTCCGCAGGTTTTGATGAAAGGAAGCTCACAACTTTTTCGGTGAGAATTTGTAACGTTGATGGGCAGGGGTGAGCTGGTATATTATGCTATACAGGATTTGACGAGGCAATGCTTCCAAAAATAAAAAAAAAGACAGCAGTATTGCGAATTAGTTAGTTATTAATATTTACCTTTTTCTATGTATCTATGTAGTTCTGTAGTACATGTATCACCATCTAGTAAGGTTTTTTTTTTTTGGTTTCTATTTTCCGTTCTTTTTTTTAAACTCTTAAACTTTAAATCAACCAAGTTTATGTGAGGATGAAAGGATCGTCAAAGGGATCGCTAATGTTATGAGTAAATTTTATATACCTGCCTGCCAGTACCAACTCATCAACCCGCCGAGCTGCCTAGCCCAAAATCTTTTTCCGTCTCTAGTTACAAGGAGAAACCAATGCTACCCTTTATAATCTGCATTCTGCCAAAAAAAAAAAATTTGTCTCCCAGCTAACATTTTCTGGCTTTAGTGCGAGAAAATTTGATTCAACCATCTCCGCAGAAGTCTATTAATCTCTATGTTAGGATTACAACACAATCCAGTCCGATACCAAGTAAATAAATGGATGATTAAATCGATTGCTCTATGTGGCTATGTGGCCCTTTGCCAAGGAGACCAGCAATTGAAATTGATTATCTTTTTACTACTGAGATATTTCAGGTCAAAGCCTAAGACAGTAAATGATCGCTCAGAAGAAAATTAACGGGTAATAGTCATTTAATCCAATATTTTTTTCATAAAAAAATTGCCGACATTTCCATTTGTCTCTTAACCAGTAATTCTACTATCTTGTAAAAGAAGAGGTGACACCGTAGTAGTGGCATGGGGAATCGCTCATCTTTTAAGAGACAGAAAGTCTGAAAGATGGTGTAAATGACTTGTCGTTTAGTGTCAGTGTTTGGTCGTATTGCACTCATTTCCCCAACTGCTCAAACTCGGAATCTGGGTTTGGGTTCAGTTTTCCATTTCTCTTTGTGACTCCCTTCGGCCTCTCTTTCTTTCGCAGGCTGCATTTGCCTTCTGAATTAGTAGTTGGGAGAAAGTAATATGCTTGTGAAGTTGATTTTATTTTTGTTTCCAAAATCTTTGCATTTTACTTCATTAATTAATTACAACATAGCAAAAGAGCTAAAAACTTATTTTTTATTTTCTGATGATACAAACTTTGTCTCCTGAATTTGATTGTTTCTTTACTGGGTTTTTCTTATTATGCTAAATTTCCCTGAGTTACAGTCTTACAGAGTTGTATTAAGCTGGAATGGCAGAAACATGCAAGAGTAGCAGATCGTTGCCGGAGGAGATCTACTGGAACCATTTCAAATTCATTCGCTTTACCCAATTTCTGGGTTCTGATTACCACAAACAGCTTGTAAGTGTTATGTTGTATTTCTGCGTCATTTTCTTTTCCTGGTAGTAAAGAACACATTGCATGTGGCTGAGTAGGATAGTCGCCAAACATATTGTATAGAGGCTTCCAAATCATGACTGTGTCGAAGAAAGTTTTGTAGGTATCAGCTGAAAAGAAAAAGAATAGCACAGAAGTGTTTGCTCATATACATGGCATCAAACTGCATAGTTTTTTAACAAAATTGGAAAACAAAATCGGAACTGTGGTGAAAGTTTAGGGACAAAAAATAGTAATTTAGCATGTTGCTAGCTGTGGTTATGTCTACTGTCTGCTTAATATACAATAATTTTCACTGGTTTTCGTAAGTGATTATTGATTAAACATTATGTTCGATTAGTACATTCTGTCATCTCTTTCCCTACAACATATTGTTTCTTAATGTAAAGGTGTAGTTTAAGTTTTACGTTTGAGTATGTAACTGTAGGCACTACCCAAGAAATTCTCTGATAATATGAAGAAGAAACTTCCTGAAAATGTCACTCTCAAAGGTCCTAGTGGCATGTTATGGAATTTGCAATTGACAACTAAAGATGATACCTTGTTCTTCAGTCATGGTTGGCAACAATTTGTGAAGGATCACTGTCTGGAAGACACTGATTTCCTGAACTTCATGTACAATGGTGAATCCCAGTTTGATGTTTCCATAGTTAACCGGGAGAGCCTGTGTGAGAAGGAAGCTTCATATTTTGTACAAAAATGTGCAGATACAGAACATGAGAGTGGTGGTCCGAGTAAGAGAAAGCAGAAAGAGATCTCTTTAGAAGAGCTTCACAACCCTTCTAATTCTGGGGTTAGATGCACTGAACCTGAGAAGTCAGGGAATAGTGACAGCATCCCGGTGCCATCAAGATTTGTCCCCTTTGAAGATACAAATAACAAGATTAAGAAGCTAGTTTCTTCCATTAATCCTTTGCAGACTACACAGAAAGATAGACACACTGAAGCTTTTAGAGGAGACATGTCAAAATCTGCAGGTACGTCTCCTGGAATTCCAAAAATCAGTGTTTTGCATCATAAATCACCACTTTCCTTGTAAATTTTGTGAACATAGGAATTAAGTCCTTGAACTCAGAAAACATCTTACCTGTCAAGGAAGAAAAAGGAAAAACTGAGAAATATAAAATCCAAATTGTCTTTTGGTATCTCTGAAACCGTCTACAACCCTTATAAGCATATAGAGACTAAGAGAGTGTCGTGTAGAGTCCATTTTCAGATGGCTATTCTTAATTCATGCTTACCATTTTGCATTTGATTTGGTACATTGTTGTTTGGTCATCAAGGTTCTTGTGTTGTTTGAAGAATATTAATAGTATATGGATTATCAGATGCTGAACCATCATCCAAGAAGAGGAAAGGGACATATGCCCAGCTATACACATCAAATAGAAGGCCAGTCACTGAAGTTGAGAAAAGGAATGCCTTGCAGTTGGCGGAAGCAGCATTAACAGCCGAAAGCTTCAGCATTGTTATCCGACCCTCTCATGCATACAAGAGATTCTTCGTGGTAAATAGTTTGCTTCTCGAATTTGAATCTTTATCAATATTCTGGAACAGCATTTCCATGGATTCATAATTTTCGGTTAGAGCGTCTATTAATTTTATTTCTTTTTTCTTTTTTTTTGGTTACCTTTCTTATTGTTCTGATGATTAACCTTAGTACTTGTTGCCCATGAATATTTAGTTCCTTCCGAAGTGGTGGACACTGAAACATATGTCTCCTCAAAATCAAGGTTTGATATTACGTATTGGAGAGGAGGAATGGTGTACCAGATACACCTACGACAGATATCGAAGGTGTGGAGGATTCACTGGGGGCTGGAGATATTTTGCCATAGACAACAATTTAGAAGAATTTGACGTCTGCGTATTTAAACCTGCCTGTCAAATGAACAATTCCATGGTCTTGGATGTAAGCATTTTCAGGGTGGTAGAAGAGGTGACTCGTCTGCTTCCAGTGGTCTCTGGAAAACAAAGGGGCCGGAAGAAAACCAAAACATAAGCGTCTTGTGCTCCATCTTATGTTCTGGTTCACGTAGCTATCTAGGGAATGTGCCCGGTTAGGCTTTCACTTGCTATTTGAGAAACAAACTTAAATTTCAGTAGATTTGTGTATGATGTGAATTATTAATCTGTATGGGTAATTTACTTTTATACCGTTGGCATATTTTTGCACTTTTACGTATCAAAAACTAATATAAACATGAAATCTGTAGTTTCGGGAAAAAATTTTATACTACAAGAAATGAGTCATAAAATTATGAAATAAAATTAAAAGAGTAAGAATTGCCAGATAACATTAGTTTTTATCTCCAGGAAAATGAAAAGAAAAAATGTTTATTTTTACTTTACATCTGTAATTAAATGCGTTAAGGTAATAAATTTTAATTTTATAAACAAAAAAAATTTAGGAGATAAACATCTTGAACGTGCTTGAGATTCATTAAAATTAACAAAACAGAAAAGAACAGCCATGCAAATTAGTTACTTTAAGACAATCAAATAGTTATTTCAACATTGCTTTTTATTTTTCTTTTTGTAACACTGAAGAACATGGTTATCCAATATACTCAATACAGGACTGGTTCGTCAAAGATGTTTTTTATTTTTCTAGTAAGACTACACAACATGGTTAATGGTTATATCTAGTATTAATACTGAAGGAATCAATACCAAAAGGTTCTCGAAACTGCAGTGTTTTGTGAGACATTTCAACATAACTAAAGGTCATGACAAAAACTCATTTTTTCTGACTAAACTGTAAAAAACAACCTCCATAGAAAACAAGAATAAAGTCCAAAAATGAAAACAAATTCTACATAATACAACAGCAACGACATGGAAATTAAAATAAAAAGGCATGGCAGAGGACTCGGGACCTAAGGCTGACCACAGCTGAAAATTTAATCACCCATGAAACCTTTCTCTAATTGATGGTCCCCCAAAATAAAAAGGCGTGGCAAAGGCCTCGGAACCTAAGGCTGGCCACAGCTGAAAAATTAATCACCTTTGAAACCTTTCTCTAATTGATGGTCCCTCACTGTGATAATGATGGACTTTCTCACGTTGAAGGTCTCTGACATGCACCAAAGAGCTGCCAGCTAGTGAAAGCCATGACCAGAGAGGTGAATAGTTCAAATCCTACTACCTTTGGAATATGCCATCCCAATCCTCGACTCAGATAGCTGCATGAGTCAGTGTTTAACAAAATTGAAATATTGGACATAAGGAGTGCATGTTATTGACCAAGATGCAAAACAATGGCTACTGTGTAAACCTAAGCCTATCTGTTTCTTATATCAAACATAGTTTCATTGGTTGCCCCCATCCTTCTAGACCATATTATAAGAAACAGAACAGCAGCGGAAAACATTTTGAATCAAACTCGTCACAGTCCAAAACAAGCCTTTCAAGTAAGCACGTCTAACAAACCATTTTGAATTATACGAGATAAAACTAATATATCAGGATAGTAATTGGTTCCTGAATATGAGAATCATGCATGAAGCTCATATGATAATGGAGAGGAGACAGGAAAAACCTGGTGATAGATGGCATGGTAGCCATGAGCCCCGCACACAAATATATGATAGGAATCAGAGTCTTTGGTTTAATTTTCCTAAGATCCCAGTGCAGCGAGTGATATACTCAAAACCTGAGTTGAGTAAACCATAGTAGGAAACCACCCAAAACACATTTTAGACAAATGAAAAGTTTATCGGCCTTCCAAAGCAAAAACATCAATGGTCCTTCACTCTGCTCAATACAAAATTAACTATATCTACACACCTTCGAGCTCAAGTTATAAGCCTAATCCAGTAGAAAACAATAGAACTGGTTCTTTGCAGCCAAAAGAAATGCTTTAAAAACAAGAAAACAATTTGGTTGTAGCACAAGGATTACGAAAATACCATATTTGCATTAGCCTCGAGGCCTTGCAAAATGTAATCCCAAGTGAATTCCAGTCCTCTAGCACCCACCCACAGAGGTGCCAATCTATGAAGAACAGAATCAGCAAATGCCCAGCCTGTGACAGGAAAGTGATACAACAACCCAGATAAAGATCATATGTAAAAACACAAGAAAATCAAGAGGTTGATATAATTACGATATCACCGCAGAAAAAAATTGAGAGAAAATAAAGAATAAATGACTTTCTTTCTTTTATAGAATAACTAGCCTAGTCACACTTATGACTTACCACCAAGTCCAACTGATTGGAATTTGTGATTTTGTGAGATATCCCTGTGAGTCAACTGGGTCAAGGCAAAGTAAAGCCCAGCAACATCTATAAAACCTATTAAAGCCTTCAAGAATTCCTGAGAATAGAAGCCACTTGAAAGGTTATCGCTCACACTCATCCATGAGAAAGGAAAACAAAGTTTGATGTGCAAACAAAGCTTAATCATAAAAGCATAAAGAGTAAAGTGGAAAAGTGTCATGATGACCACAGCCATCAACTGCTAATGTGTGTCTTCGCCATATATTTCACTAACAGTCTTATTTCAAAAACTATGTCTCATTTTAAAGAGATTGATGAGGGAGACATAATTGTATTCATAATATGATGGGGAATAGAGTAATAGCATTTTTGCTTTATTATTTAATTGTATTTGGTGTTTATTTTAATTATGTAATATTACAATTAAGGATAAATTATGTAGTATTTTAGTTTTATTCGGTCACTAGATTTACCTTTTATGCCATTAGGGTTTTCTAGGGAGTCTATATAATGATCTCATTGCTACATTGTTAGTCAATTTTAGGAAAATAATATTTGTTGCCTTTCAATTAAATTACCATTTGATGCTACATCATAATATCTCTTCAGCAGCTATGTCTAACTACTAATAGAGTGATAAGGAGACAACATTGTATTCGCAATCTCTCCTCAGCAGCTATAGCTAATTTCTAATAGACCGATAAGGTAGACATTTGTATTCAATATTCCTTAATATCTCCTTTGCAGCTTAGCATCTAGTTATGTACGGATTCTTGCATAAAAATTGATGTAAATCAGCGCAAGACATTGAAGATATAGAGAGTAGAGACACACTAAGTCACACACGAGAAAGGGAAAAAGAACCTTTATAAAGTTACTATCCATTTGCACAAAGTAATTCACATTTCTAAGTGCTGCTATAGCATTAGTGGCATTGCCACTGGATTCTAAAATTCAAACACACCTTGATCAAATGTATTATTTGGTACTTTAACAAGTAGACTTTAACTTTCAGGAAAAAATAATTCCTTGCTACGAATTTGTGGTTTTCTTGTTTTTACACTTTATTATGAAATTCAAATGCATTATCATATCGGCAAACTTACCTGCAAAATCTACATATGTGCTCTGAAAAAGAAGAAGAAATACCTGATATGGATCAAAACTATCACTCTCTGATACCTTGAGAAAAGTTGCCAGACAAACAAGCTGCCAAATTTTACAAAAATATTAAATATAAAAAATTGACAAAAATCTTCAGATATATCTAAAATTACTGGCTAAGGATGCATAATGTTGCAGAGAAATAGATAAAGTGAGGTAGAGATAGTGTTGCAATTTTAATGCACATAATTGGAAGTTAACAGTGTTCACCAACCTTTACTAAAGCTGTTGCTAGATAAACAAGAGCCGCTTTAACAGAGGTACCAAGGGTCTCATACTCGGATCTGCATGTATAGTCATTAGAGCAAAATCAAGGTAAGTATGGGTACGGAGATAAAGCACAAGAACTTTAGCTTCATTATATTTTATCTTTTATGGGTAAAACAAAAACAAAGAAACCCATCCAAAATGTGTCCATGTTATTACTGTATTAAACTAGCTTAAAGCAAAAGATTGAAGTCCCGAGTTACTAGTTACATAACATAGTGCCAATGTGTATCCTTCTTGCCTTTGAGTCAGAATAAAATTTAGCCTATCTTTCTTCATTCCTATTTCTTTTTCGAGGTTTTTAAGAACTATAACCTGCAAACACAATAGTGCACAATACCCACTTACTTCACCGTGTACTACCAGCGTGAGATGATTTGGAATAAAATTGGGTTAACAAATTCAAAATCAAATTAAATAATACAGACATTGAACTTTGACGGCATCGGAATTATTAGTTTGAATTAGGGTTTCAAGTTAAAATGGTAATAGATCAGTAAACAAATAATCACAATAGAAGATGTAGTAAAATTAAAGTGAAGGACACATACAAGGGCGTCCCGGAATAGTAGACGGCATGGGGTCCAAATGAGAGAATCGCACAGTTGAAGAAATGAAACACCATCATTCTGCTGCTTCTTCCTCCCTCTGACTCTCAGATCCAAACAAGTGACTACCAGAGAACGAGGCGTGCGATAGGCGATAGCACAATGGAAGAGGTGAAAACGACATGAGTCCCAACTTTCAATGGTCAAAATTGACGTAATATTTCCTTGGACAAAACGTCATGCTTTATTTTCCCGCTCATCGTTTGCTTCGCATCATCAATAAAAAAAGGTGAACCTTCTTAGGTTGTTGGGCCGAAGATGCATTTGGGTCATGGAGATAGACGGGCTAAAATAATGGGCCTTAAATGTATGTTAAGAGGTTTAAATCTCGTTGCAAGAGAAGAGTAAAAGCATCCATTGGGGATAACATCCTCCCGGTACACTCATCGGTTATCACCGATTTTATTTTTTTTTATTTTACGAAAAAAAAATACGAATTCGTTACACCAAATATAACGTTATACGGGACATTCAACAATTGACTGCTAAAGTCGTGCAAATCAACAACCACATTCAATGAAAAAATACTTATTATTCTATTCTAATTCTAGTTTTTCTTATAACATGACAATTCAATTTGAATTATTGTATTTTTTGAACAAAACAATAATATGAATTTGAGTTTGGATTGAAATTTGAATTCAATTGAAAAGTAAACATATGTATTTATGGTTCTAAGACCAGTAAGACCCTTGAACATAATATTTTAATCCAAATTCAATAACTAACTAATTAACTTTGCACATGATACAATTAACTCATAAAAGAAAAAATAACCACACATATCTCAATTACAAGTTTTAAACGATTTCTTGGTCATAACACATTAATCTTAACTAATTGAATTAAGACATTATTTATCACTGAAATTTGATGACTGGTTTAACCAAAAATAATTTTATTATGTCAGTTAATTTAATAACTAATTATTGTTGAGATCATGATGACTTGCTAGAAAAATAGTCGTTGGACTTTTTATTTGTGTTATTACATTTGGTTGCAAATCTAAACAAAGTTATGTGCACACTACCACCTACTAATCAAGTTTTCCTTTCAAAGATTCCATCAGTTAGATTCCAAAAGCGTCTGCAGAAGCTTTCTTCTATCTTTGTTCTCTTCCCACTTCTCATTTCTACCCATCTAGACTAATGAGTGATTAATTTATTTTTTTCTATTTTTTCCTAATGGTCATCATGGAGTTTTTCAATGGTTACCCCACATGAGAAAACATCAACTACCAGCTGAAAGACGAAATTCAGTTCAAAATTACTTATTATATATGAAAAGGAGATTAATGTTTTATTTGAATGTTGAAATAATTGAATACATTTAATTAGGTCTAAGTATCTCTCATCAAAACTATTGTTCAAGGAACATCACGGTTAATTAACACATGACGAGATCAAAAGAAAAAAGTGGTTTTCTCTGCTAGAAGTGTGTTAGATAGAAAGATTCATAAGAAGTAACTTAATAGATGAATTATTTTTTTGGGTAAGCATAATGAATAGATGAATAATATCATCATCATCACAGGCCTTAATTAACATTAGACCAAAGTATATATATATATATATATATATAAAATAAATGAATTTAAAGAATGTGTCCGTGCGAGTTTGTGACAACTATGACAGATATGAATCATAAATAACAACCGGGAATGATCTTTAAATTTCACTAGTAACAACACCGATTGTTTGTTGAATATTAATTATTTGGGAACTATTTCTCTAATCCTAATCCTATTTCTACCCTGACTGAACCATTTTCATTGAAACTAAGAAATGTCCAACAGTCATAACCAATCACAGCAAATTAAAAAAGAAATGCATGTCCGACAAAAACTGAGAGCATGCACATGAAAATGGGTCCCGTGACATGATGAGTACAATCAGTAACTCTACCCATGCACACTGCAGCAGCTACCTAATCAATTGCTTTGCTCACGAACCTGCATATTATTTCTGAATTCTGATCATCACAATAACATCTTGTGTGTTGGTAAGCGATTTGCAAAAATTTACTAAGTTTCATCCTCTCTGTCTCTGTCCCTGAATCTGATGGACTGGAAACTAATGCTTTTTGTCGTAAAACCATCTCTTTTTTTTTTCTTTTTTTTAAAGTTTATTATTATAATACATAAAAATGTAATGTAATGGTACACATCAGCCTAAACGGCGTAGATTTCGGTGATTCCTTCATTTCTTTCTTTCTTGTCGTTTCATCGATACTCAAAGGAAGAAGAGGGGAAGTGTACTCTAGTTTCGAAGCAACACATGCTTGTATGGCTGTATTCTCATCTCGCCAATAACTATGAAGAACCTAATATTCTTCGGATTATTATTGAATATGCAACTAATTCTTATTACTATTAGTATTAGACTACTAGTATTAGGTGAAAAGCTTACATGAAAAGTGAATCTTTGCTCAAATCTCGAGTTTGATTGCCCTCTTTGGCTAATCTTCAGCACCAAGGGGAGGTTTAAGTAAATCCCCAAAAAATAAAAATGAAATTAAAATTGATTAACCATAATCATAATAAAATAAAGATATGACACGTGGACTCCATCTGCTCTATAATATGATTATGGCGCAATACGTACAAGATCACATGGCCATGGTGGAGGTTAATGAAATAGGAATTGGGGAATATATCGGAATTATCGAATAGTAAAACAGAAGCATCACCTTTCAAGGAGCAAACTTAGTATGCTGATTTTTCTTGTACAACATGGATGTAACCATGCACATGTCCGTTATTCCCTAAGGTCCTCTAAATTTATCTCTATTTTCTTAACAAGTTTGCTAAGAAAAATGTCATTGACCTGTTATAAATTAATCATGATTTATACTCTATTTAATGTATAAATTATTATTTTGTTTTTAACAAAAAAATATTTTTAAATATTATATTTATTGCATCTAAGAAATATCATTAATCTGTTATATATATATTTTATATTAATTAGCTTCACCAGGTTATACAGTTAAGGTTAGTAATTAATTTTCTTAATAAAGTAAATCAAGACAGGATTAATTAGAACAGATTGTCCTTTAAGACAAACACATGGAATATGGAATATAGACCAAAGCATTTGACAACATGGCAAGTGAGGCATAGAGGGACATGTTGACCGGATATTACCTTATTACAAGCTTATTGATCAATAATCCAGAAGAGAGAGGGGGAGAGAGATTTATCAAAGTTAATAAAATATAAAGTTTCATTTCCCGGAGAATCTGGGGCGCATCAGGCGCTGACCACTGCTTCTGAAACAAATTAATAAATGATTAACATTTTCTAGTCGTCTTGTTGTTACAGTAATCAACAATTAAAACAAACAAATGGAATGGAATAAACAAACAAGAATTAGGTATGGGGTTGCGAGCGAGCTTTTAAATAAAACAGGGGAGGGGTTGAAAAAAATTTGGGTGAAAAAAATAAGGCCAAGAGAAAAGAACAAAGAAAGAACCTATTGCCTAGACAAGGTCACGTCCATAAATCACGTGACGGGAACCATGTTGACGCCGAGGAATATGGTATTCTTTTGAAGTTTTCCACGCGCGGGTGGGGCTCGACAGGGTGGAATATTTCGACACGGAGAGGGAATATTGGGAATGAGGATTAGATTGCGGATTAGATTAATACTAGCCGTTGATTATAACGTTGAGAGCTGAAATTGTCTGTACCAGTCCCACTTGCACTACTACTGGCGCCGATCACACTCTTCTCCTCATTCTTTCAGCTTATGAAGTTGCGGAAAAAACTGTCAGTCACACTCGAAACCAAGGCGCGTGTTCATAGAAATATCAAATTAATTAATAAATAGAAAAATATTTGGAGTAAGAGGAAGTTAAATGGCATGTGGGTCTGCGACTGCGACCCTGGTGTCGCCGGACATCACAGCCATTCTGACACACACCCTCATGTATATTCCTTCCTTCTTTCCTTTCTCATCTCCTTTCCTACCCTTCTTATTTTTCACGAGTCCTGTTTCATAATATCTAGTTGGGGATTTCACACGTGTACAGCTCGATCTGTATATTGCCAACTCCATACGTGCCACTGAAAAAATGAAATCATAATCAAAATTGATTCTTATATTAATGGGTTTTTTTAGTGATAATGTGGGGTCTAATTTAAGTACATATTTGATTAATTTATTTCTATAATTTAGTCAAAGACAGATTAATTAATATTCAAGCTAAGTCTTTATTAAGATGACATTGGTATAATTCTTAACACTTCTGAATTGAGCATATTAAATTTGAAATAATAACTAGAGGAGAAATTTAAACACGTAGCATTAATTGAACAAAGAATTTTTAAAAGAAGGTAATGCCTGTATTCATGGGATCGACGACTATAATTAAAGCTAGAAACAGACCAATAAAGGTAGGTTTGAAGAGGGATATTTAGGCCTGCCAGTCAATCCTCCTCCATGAAAATAAATGAGAATATTCCAATTCCAGAAAATCGATTTGAAAAAAATCAATGTGTCAATTAGTTTAATGGTACAATTTTTTTGGGTGTCTTGTACTAAAAACTTGAGTCAAAATTTATTTTTATTTAGAATAATGAGTTTATAAAAAAAATAAGAGAAGTATTATGTAGGTCCTATTTCAATTAATTTTTTTTAAAAGAAAGAAAAATGTTATATTATAAAGAAATAAATTAATTAAAAGAAACAAAAATAGCAGTAATTTTAATGGGTTGCAAGCCATCAACGTAAAGGGAACTGGACCAGGAGACTCACTCGATCAGCTCCCATTCCAATATTCCATTGAATAGTACTCCTTTTAATTTCTTTTGTCCAATTCCAACAATTAAATCTCCTGCACACACCACCCACTATACATCCCCTGCACCCTTTGTTTTCGATCGTTCTTTGCTACAATTAAAAGAAATTAGAAATAGACCCTCCGTCTCTCTTTTATCTCTCAATCTTCTTCCATAAATACACTAGTTGCCCTTTTCACTAACTTTTCGTTCAAACCACCATCCCCAGAAAATTAAACCTCTGTTGCTTTCCCTTTTTTCCTTTTCACATTCATCTTTTTTAAAATCTGACTTGTGACTAGAAGTCTCTGCTATTCTTTCATTTTTCCCTATGAAGCTCCTTCGTCAATCCTAGCTAAGCTAGCTATCCTGGGATCCTACTAAAAAGCCTATCTCTCTCTCTCTCTCAAAACCATTTCAAATCATAAGGCACTCATGCTATAATCACAAGCTACTATATTTTGCCTATTTAAATCTCTTCCACTATAATTAAACTCTCACTCTCACTCGTCATCATGTTCACAAGCTCGTACATAGAAACGATGCGAATTCCATCACCTTTCCCAGACCTGTCTTTACAGATCAGCCCACCGGCTATTTCAGATTATGAAGCTAAGGAAATTGCTGAAGGATTAACGACCAAATCAGTGCTCTACATGGATAGATGCTCGACCTCTGATTCAGCTGGTAGCAGTGCTGGAAGTGATTTAAGCCATGAAAATGGGTTCTTAAACCTAGTTGATAGGTGTCAGCTTTCTGGTCATACTGAACAAGAACCCACATTGGGCTTAGGTTTGGAAATGGCTGATATGAATCCCCGACCTACAGTAGATCATGTACGCGTTGACCACCGACACAACCACCACCACCAACCTCAAATCTATGGCCGTGAGTTTAAGAGGAATTCAAGAATGATTAATGGAGGAGGAGTGAAAAGAACTGCTAGAGCTCCGAGAATGAGATGGACTACTACCCTTCATGCCCGTTTTATTCATGCTGTCCAGCTTCTCGGCGGTCACGAAAGTAATTAAATTTAAACTCCTTTTTTGTTTTATATATATAATACCTATACCTTCCAAGTTAATATTTGTTTTCAAATTAATCTCACACAGGGGCAACACCAAAATCAGTGTTAGAGTTGATGGATGTGAAGGATCTAACCCTAGCTCACGTTAAGAGTCACTTGCAGGTTTATTCCCAGCTCCTTCAGTCTTGTCCCATAGTCTTTGAACTTATGAGTGAAATGGAGAACTTTTTTTTTTTTTTCCTTTCTTATTGAAACCATTTTGTTTTCCCTTTAAAGAAATTAATATTTTCTCCAGTGTACATAGCTGCTTTTGAATTCTGTCTACGTATCTATAATTCATTCTGAGTGGGGTTGAAGAAACACAAGCTAAAGACAAAAGGGTATCTAGGTAGAGGTAGAGTGGGTAATCTTAGCAATTTGTTGGACAAAAGGCTAAAGACTTCTTTTTATTTTTAATTTCATGCTTGGTGTTCATGCAGATGTATAGAACAGTGAAGAGCACTGATCACCACAAAGCGACAGGTAATTACTTAATCATGCTGATCCCATCCAAATGTGACAGAAAACTTAATTTGTGATCTGATTTTGATCGATAATACCTTGTTTTGTTCTCCAGCCAACAAAAACAAATATTTATTTGGTGTTGCATTCAAGTTCAATTTCTCATTTATCATCCTGTGAATTATTTATTGAGGGTGTCTGGTAAAGCAAGAGCATTGACTCTATCTATGATGGATCTTGCAGGTCATGGGCAGACAGATATTTGTTTGAGCCAAAGGTCTGGGCTTGTTGATGTGGATAATTTAGGAGTTTTTCCTTGTGATAAAGCAGCTACTACTAAGAATATTCCACCAACACCATTAATGCGAAATACACATAGGTGAGTAACATAATTAAATTGTAGTGAATCAATAGGAGGAGGACTAACTGATTAAGCATTAAATCTATGCAAACAAATCTACATGCACGAATATTTACAAGTGTGTTGCAATGTAGACATTTTTCTGGTCCAACCTCTAGTTGTTTCTCTCTTTGCAGATAATGGAGTAGATTAATTATGGGGATTTATTAGAAAGATCTACAAATGCATCGAGTTTGATGAACTAGACCTAGGGTTTCTAATTTCTATGTGTACTGGATGGCTGGATTTGGTCATTTTACAAGCGTTTTTTCATGACAAGCTTAGCTAGTTACAGGTGTAGCTCAATGGATCCATTAGATTGTCCATTTTTTTTTATGCCAATAAAGTCAAGGGTTGGGTCCAAATATCAATGCTGTAGTAGTCGGTTCATGTATGCCTTGGGAAGGACAACCCTTCCAATAGTTGATCAAGCCATTAATGTTTCTGTTACTGTGTGTCTTACAAGTCTTCGCTACATTTTGTTTTTTTAATTTTATGTGCAGGACGACATGGCAAACATCCAGAGAGTCAGATAAATCTAGTAGATTGAAACCGGAAATTCCTTTGACGTATTCTCATTTAGAAGCAAATGATACATGTGTAAGTTAATAAATGAAAATTAATGAATAAGACCAATCCAAGGGTTTATAGTTTATATATATTAAATATTAATGATTTTAATTTTTGAAACAGTTGGACGGACACAATGGAGGCATACAGTTGTCGAGTAGCTCTTTGTCACGTTCTGAACATATGCTGCTTAACCTAGAATTCACACTTGGAAGACCGAGTTGGCAACTAATGGACCG
The DNA here is from genome assembly GCA_029379385.1 of Quillaja saponaria. Classification (NCBI taxonomy): domain Eukaryota; kingdom Viridiplantae; phylum Streptophyta; class Magnoliopsida; order Fabales; family Quillajaceae; genus Quillaja; species Quillaja saponaria. The sequence continues at coordinate 26,892,885 of CM055610.1, forward strand.
AGTCGCCGATTCTTCAAACAACGAGTTAACCCTTCTCAAGTGTTGAACATTGTTATCAAATACTAATTAATGCTTTTACATTCCGTGTTCTCAATTTGCAGTAGGACATTTTTGTCCGAACAAAATGAAGGACTCGAAAAAGAGAATTGCAAGTGTTCGCTACCAAACATTTGCTTATGTCCAACAATTTATGGACCATGTCTTTGATGTCTTTGTCGAAGCAAGCTATGTTAATGATAGTACTTTCAAGCCCTGGACCATGGTCTGTAATTTTGTATATTTGGGCATTCATAACACACAATTAGAGTTTTGCTGATTGAAGACAGTCTTGCCATTTTTTTTACTAATTTATTATGTAAGAGGTTTTATTAGTTATATTATTACTACTACAAAATGCAAAAAACGTCAAAGATCCCAAATGCTTTTTTGGGCCTCTTATGGACCATAATGGAGACGCTTTTTGGGCCTTTATCCATAACTTTTTCTAATCAACCAATCGAGTTTCACCACGCGAAATGAGAAATATGAGGGAAAAGAAACTGAGTTTCACATGGAATCGGATCCCCCATGTAGCAGAAAGATTCGTCTTTCGCTTCATGATTGTGTGCTTGAAAATGTGGTTTGCCTCACAGAAACACCAACCACTAATTGTCTCCTCCCCGACAATTCAGAATTCTAGGTACAAAGTACAAACCTTTCTCTCTCTCCTTCTCTTCTGTGAATGTTTTATATGATTTTATTGGTAAGAAATCAAATCTTATTTACATGTCTCGCTTAATAATATAAACTTTTGGATTGAGATAGCACGTCAAAATTCATGATTTGTATATTCTTCACACCAGCAAGCTCAACCCATCGTAAGATATCAAATATCATTTAGTGTAGACTCATCTATCAGTTTAAATTTTTGATTATGTGTTTCTTTTGACAGTATGAACCATCATCAGTTGATCTAGCTTGAAGAAAAGATATTTAACAAACAACTCTTCTTCCAGACGTGATTAGTCCGCTTTTATTGAATTCCATGAGAAGTCACATATAAATTGTACTTGCACATAGAAGGTTCATTTCAACAGTATTACGGAATTAATTATAATTGATTGAAGATTTATTAAAATTAATTATAATATTTCAATCAAATCATCAATTATCTTTAATTAAGATAATTATATTATTATAATTAATCTCAATAAATCTATTAAGAAACCTCCATTTAAACATTGTTATGAAGGCCCATTAGTCTATCATTTAATTTACATATAAACTATACATTATCAGTAATCGTTTATTTGACTAAAATTAGAAATAATAGTTGATGTTATTAACATATGTTACTGCCTTATTAACAATTTAAAAATTAAATATATTTTTAGTGCATTAGATATTCACTCCACGGTCTATACTGATTAAAGACAGTAAGGTCGGGGTAGGTATTAATTGATGGTTGTATCTATTTGTTTTATTTTAATATTAAATTAAATTCAACTAGAGATGACGTAATATAAATACTTTTATTTGTGAGAGAAAGAATTTTTGGACAATTAGTCATCAAAATCGAACGTCATCTAACAAATTTTATGCTAACAACCCATACTAGTTGCAGGAAGCATTTTCAAACATCCTCCTTTTCAGTGAAAATAAATTACATTCATTGACTATTTCTATAACAACAAAATTTTTGTTTGACTTTTTTTTATATAACAATCACCGAATTAATTTTTATAATTTTGATTAATTATCTTTTCAATCTGATCAAAAATTTATTATTTATTCTCTCAACTATTCAATAAGAAAAAGAATATATTAGTTTAAAACCACATGGGAAAGAGGGTTCAGAGAGGTGTATGCGTGTGTGAACTTAAAAGTTGTTGTTGAGGTGCCAAAGAAGTACTATGATCTATTAAATGAAAACAGAGCTATCATTTATGTAATTCAAAGATGCCCGGCGATGAGTGGGCTGTTAAAGAATTGACTGATGATAGATTGAAATTATTATTAATCTTATTGTTATTGTAATCGGTATAATTAAAGTATAAATATATGTATAATTATAAAAAAATTATACGTCTTAATTTTATCATTAAATAACAATAATTATCTTCATAGTATCAGTAAATAATAAAAAATTTCATTGTAAAAGGTGAATAAGTGGGTTTCATATTCATGAAATAAAATATTTATCTTTTCTGGTAAAATAAGTTGATAATCAATCTATGTAAATCTTGTATCTCTCTAATTTATTTGTATATTTGTTTCGTGTATACAAAATTTCTTCCTGAATTACCAAGGTTGCTTGTTGAAGATTCTACTGAATGTTGGTGGGAGGTTGCTCCCTTTGGGCTGACTTGCATTTTGAGTGAGAATGCTAGTCGCTTTTCTTTGCCTCGCAGCATTCCTTCCCGGTGTGCTGGTGTAATTTTTGTTTTTTTCCCAGTAAATTGTCACAGTAATTATTAATTTATTATAGAATATTTAAGTTTAAACCCTATTATCCTTAAGAAAAAAAATTTAAAATAATAACATATTAGATTAATAATTTATTAGTACGTAGACACGGTAGTTTTATGCATTAATAATTTATTAATGTGTCAGCATATCATCTTTTTAATTTTTAAATAATTATTATATTATATATTATAAATATAAATTTTTGAAATTGAACTTTTATTAAAAAGTTGATTAATTACGAAACAGCCACTATTTTACAAACAACTTTTTCACAAATTATTAATCCTTATAAAATAAATAATACACAACTTTTGGAGTTGAGAAATATAGACCACCATGAATTCTAACACATAACTCTTTGTTTATATTTCATATCATACTATTATCTTTTTCTAGAAAAATATCATTTTACTCACATGTGATTTACATGATTCTTATTTTACCCATATAGAATTTATGATTATCACTTTAACTATCCGAAATTGATATCCTTATTATATAACCCAACTCCTTTTTTACTATTTTTTTCATTCAATTTTAATAATTAAAAGAAGTCATGTTGCATGCTTTCATTTTAGAGTGAAACCAAGTTTGAATTTGTTGGCTTGAATCTATAAAATCTGATCAATTTTCTCATTGAAAAGGGAAATAAATTTTTCAATCAATTTTAATAAAATAAATCATGTTACATGCTTTCATTTTAAATTAAATTAATTTGTATACTCTAAATTCTTTATTATTTAAATTGGTTGAAAAATGCATGGATGTGATTATCTTCTAATGCTGTCAACATCATTAAGTAAGTAAAGTAGATTATAGTGTAATATATTTTTTATTGTAAAGTGTTGGTACACATATTGTAAGTTGACAAAGTCAACATAAAGTACATTATAATGTTAATATTTTTTTTTGTTTGGCACATATGTAGTCACATTCTGTCTTAAGTTGACAGTAACGTATACCAACCACAAACACACTGATCACACACCGTATAACTCTATGTCTGTTGCTGATTAATTTATTCAAACACAGGTTATATTATTCAAACGCAGTAATATATTGACAAAATGACCAAATAAAACAAATTTAATAGATTTAAAAATAGAGAGAAGAAAAAAGATAGAACTGCAAATTGTAATTTGAAATTAATTTTTTAGTATTTTTAACTCTTAAAAAATTAATAATATAAATTAATAATTAATTATTTGTTAGTGGTAAGTTATAAAATTATAATAATTATGTATTAGTGAGAGTTTCATTGCTAGTAATGAATTTTTAAATTTTATTAGTAGTGACTTATTAGTTAATAGAAAGTTATAAGTTAGTGAGTTAGTGTCACTAGTATATATGTATTATATTTAGTTTTGTAATATTTAAGTTTATTTTAAGTGATATTACCACTCATATTGATTTAGTAATAAATGATTAATGTTTGCACTATAATATTATTTTTTATTTTTAAATACCTAAATAGTTATTTGAGTATATGAGTATATTTATTTGAGTATGCGAGTGCAGCACCTGGGATTATTAAATCTTCTAGATAATGTTTTTACGCATCAGGTCTGCTCGAGCGGGCTTGATACCTTCCGTCCTCTTTTTCTTTTATTCCACTAGTCAAAAAACAATAATAATAATTATTTAAAAAGTAACAAGAAAAAAAAAAAAGAGTGGCCTGGTCAATCACTCACCTAATCCACCCATTTTTTTTCAACAAATATCACAATTGTAGTTCCTACAAATGGACCACTGCGTGCTTGTTTTAGTTCATATTGTTTCCTTTGTTAGTAGACATGGAGTTGGATCTCCAATCCCAAACAGCCCTGTGGTTCGGCATCTTTGCCTTTTTAGTTTTTCTCTGCTCTCTTTCTTGGTTATCAATTAAAAGTCGCCGTCCCGCAAAAAGAGCACCACCACCACCGGAAGCAGGTGGTGCATGGCCGTTGATTGGTCACCTCCCCCATTTGGTTGGGTCGAAAACGGCGCACCTGACTCTTGGAAAGATGGCAGATACATATGGTCCCATCTTCACTTTAAGACTCGGTGTTTACCGATCTTTGGTAGTTAGTAGTTGGGAGATTGCCAAAGAGTGTTTAACAATAAACGACAAGACATTTGCAAGCCGTCCTAAATTTCTAGCCCCTGAAATCATGGGGTACAATTACGCCATGTTTGGGTTCAGCCCTTACGGACCTTATTGGCGGCACGTGCGAAAGATAGCAACCCTGGAGGTCCTCTCAATCCACCGCCTCGAAAAACTCAGACACGTGCGAGTATCCGAGATAAAGGCGACAATGAAAGAGTTACACCATAGTAGTGGTAACGTGGTGGAGATGAAAAGTAGGTTTGAGAAGATACTGTTAAACGTATTGTTTAGAGTGATCATGGGAAAGCCTTTTTATGGGGATGGAGATCGAAACGGAGATGGAAACGGAGATGGGGACGTTGCGTATCGTAAAGCTTTGAGGAGTTTCTTTGAACTGGGTGGGGCATTCACGTTGTCGGACGTGTTGCCGTATTTAAGGTGGTTGGATTTAGGCGGGTACGAGAAGGCCATGAAGAAAACGGGAAGAGAGTTGAACCAAGTTCTTGATGTTTGTTTGGAGGAACACAAGCAGAAGAGAAAGAATGACAAGGGCCAAGAACATATTGATGACTTCATGGATGTCATTTTATCTCTCCTGGATGGTCCTGGTGCGTTAGAAAGCAGTACATATGATGCTGATACTATAACCAAAGCCACTTGCCTGGTATGTAATGTCCCAATAATTTCAGACCATGGGCCAATAAGTTGAAAATACTTAACCCTGTTAGATCAAATATTTACATTTTTGCAGGCTATAATCTCAGGGGGCACAGACTCCACAACAGTTACAATAACATGGGCTCTCTCATTACTTCTCAACAATCGTGAAGCTCTGAAGAAGGCCCAAAATGAATTAGACATCCATGTGGGCAGAGAAAGATTACCTGAAGAATCAGACGCAAAGAACCTTGTCTATCTCCAAGCCATTATTAAAGAAACGATGCGTTTATATCCAGCTGCACCACTCTCAGTTCCCCATGAGTCCACAGAAGACTGTATCGTGGATGGATACCATGTCCCCGCTGGTACCCGCCTATTGGTGAATATCTATAAGATTCATCGTGATCCACGGGTGTGGCCCGACCCGTTGGAGTTTAGGCCAGAGAGATTTCTCACAACCCACAAGGGTCTTGATGTTAAGGGTCATGATTTTGAGTTGATTCCATTTGGGAGTGGCAGAAGAATGTGTCCTGGAATATCATTTGCATTACAGGTTATTCAGCTTACACTTGCTAATTTGCTGCATGGATTTGATATTTCCACTCCGTCTAATGAACTAGTTGACATGACTGAAGATTCTGGACTCACCAACATCAAAGCCACTCCACTTGAAGTCATCCTCACTCCTCGCCTTCCTGCTCAACTGTATGGATGAAAAGAACAAGAAATTTACTAGGCTTCCCATCCCAAAATTTAATAAACTACACTATAGTCTCCTTATGTTAGTAAAATAACTATATTGGATAACCATATGAACTTGGAGAGGTATGTGTAAGTTTTTATTAGATGATGACATGAGAGGTTTATATTGTATGTGTAATTTTAATAAAGTTGTGAAGCAATTTATTAAATATTGTTTATTTATATTTCCAGATCAAAATATCATAAAATTAAATAATTAATTCACCTTTTTTTTTCTTTATTGAAACCAACCTTTTTTTCTTTTTTTTTAAAAATGCAACTTCTTTGACTTTTGAGAGTTATAAAAATAAAACTCTTACTAAAGACTTTCATATAATATTTAACACGTAACTCTTACCGAAGACTTTCGTATAATATTTTTATGCATGCAAAAGTATGTTTTTTAAATAAAAATTAACTCCACAAGCAAAGTACGGCCTATTTAAATATTTTAATATAGAATCTGGGTTCCTTTCTTTAGAAGACGTGTATTGCAATGATTTAATTTTTTTATTTTTAAATCTCAACAATATATCTCGTTCATAAAAAGATTGATAACTGTATGCTAACAATACATAAAAAAGAAGAGAAAAAAACAATTACAAATCTTAATTAGATCTAATGTTTCAGCTTGAAAATTAACTTTCTTCTAATTAAATTATAAATTTGAGATCAATTTCTTAATATGAAATAAAAGTTAATGACGAACCATTTTTATCAACAAAAATCTTCATCATAAGTGTTATAGGGATGTGAATATTGTTATCCATACCATATTACCTATCAAAAACTCTCCAAGTGGATTGAATCAACCGTAACTAGCTCCAAAAAGAAAAAACAAAATACATAACAAAACTTAAATTAATTCAAAATTTGTCATAAAATTATCAGATTTAGGGTTGATCTATTCAAAAATTCTACTACACCCATACAATATATAAAAACAGCTAACTCATTCATGTTATAATGAATAGTTCCTAATAACGGAGATTGTGTTATTTTCCTTACTTCACATTAAAAAAAAACAACTTTGACATTTTCAATTCAATCTTGACTAATTATGTTGTTGTTGATACAGTGGTTGGATATTTATTGATAAGGGTCGTTGGACAATTATTAAATATGGTGGTTGAGATTGTACTATATTGATACCATTGGCTGTCTTATTACTGAAATGGTCAAATAATGCATCAGAAATCTTTTGAAAATTCATCTATCAGTTTAAGTTTGGTTTAGGACGTTGATGGTTGATATAACAAAATTGTTTCTATTTATTACATAACATTGAATTCATGACTAATAATTATAATAAATGATACAAATTTTTTATATTTATCACATTAACAAGTACTCTAAGAATACTCGTTAGAAAAATTTATATATGTCATTACATTTGTAGTTGTGATTCTTATAATATAAGTATATTTTTAATAACTGTTGTTATATACAGTAAAAATTAACATATTACACTAACTAAGAAATATATTGGCCTGCCCTATTTTTTTGGAAGCTTATATGTTTTTTTTTCTTTTTTTTCTTTGTACAAAACATGAAACAAATAGCAATTGATCAATTTCTCTGTTACATAGCTATGTTTTGCGGTTACTCTGATTCTTTTTAGGTGAGGGATTAATCGCAATCATGATTTTTTTTCTCTTTTGGTCATATCTTATGCCAACAATAATGACGGTGATTTAGCAAGGGATAATAACAGTTTATACATTGTAGCTTTGCGGTCTCTACAAAAATAAAATCATTGTATATTTCAATCTTAAAGACTTAAGTTATTTTGGTAATTTAATTATTTTGATGACTTCCCATTGTTATTTATAGATGTTTTTATTTAATTGTATTCATGAGCATGATCTCTTAGTACCTTAAGACTTTTTGTTAAACAAAATGTATAATTATTTATTCTATAATTTGGATAGTTAATAATAATTAATTCCTGCTAAGGTAAATGCACATTCATTTAATCTGTTTGTGATAACTAATATGGATTATACGTGAACGATAAAAACAAAATATCATAAACATAAAGATAAAAAAAAGTTAAATATTAATTTGATAATATTATTACTTAATTAATTAAGTAAGAGACATAAATATCTAAAAAATATCAACTTGAATAATCTAAGAAAATTAGTTAACAATGCAAATTATTATAGAAAAAATAAATAAAATAAAGAGTGAGATTTTTTTTTTTAATAATTATTGAAGAAGAACTGAAAAATAATCACGTCAATTAACAGCTGTAATTTTTTTTTTATCCAAATCATATCATCTACATATTGAATGCTAACTAAGGCAAATGAAACAAACTTCAAATTTTAGCAAAAAATATTTTTACTTAAGTAAAACATGTTGCAACAAATACCTAAAAAAAAAAAAAAGCTAAAATAATCTAAAAAAATGAGCTATTGACAGATGAAAATTACTATAGTGTCTAAATAATAAATAGTTAGAAAATAAATCGCATGTACTAGTAATGGAAGAACTAGAAACTAAGTAAAGAAAGTCTATTTAACTCATCAAGTCAAGAATGAAAAACAAAAGAAATTTTCCTTACCAAAATAAAGAAAATTTTCATAATTTTTTATAAATGTATTTTAAAGAATAAAAAATAATTAATCATAATGATTAGCAGATTAAAAATTGGGATCCCGCACAGTGTACATATGGAGATCCAACTAGTCTTACAAAATCTAAAATACTCTTTTTTTAGTTGGCTAACTATGGCGAATATGGAAATTTTGTTTAGTTCACAGTCACACACATTAAAGATTAAAAATGACCCAATTTTCCTTCCTACAAAAGGAGTAAAGGACCCATTGCGTGCTTCTGTTACTTTAACTCATATTGTTTGCTTTGCCTTTTTTAGTCTTTCTTTGCTCTCTCTTTGTTATCAATTAAAAGTTTCCGTCGTTCTGAAAAAACACCACCGGAAGCTGGTGGTGGTGCTGGGGCTGGTGATTGGTCACCTCCACCTTTTAGGTGGGTCCCAAAGGGCGCACGTGACTCTGGGCAATATGGCCTATAAATATGTGATGATATAAAATGGAATATATAAACGAAGTTAGTTGCTACATAATGAAAAGATTTATTTGATTATGATTGAGTATAACGATTGGTAAAAATTATTTAAAATCGCTAAATAAGGAATTAAAAATTGTGTTATTATTTAATAAAATAATTACTTAATTGATTATTTACTTTAGAAATTATCAAAAAAATAACTATTTTATTTGATTTGCAAGGGTTTTTGTTTTAACTAGAAGAAAAAAAAAACTAATTTGATTGAAGTTTTTTATATAAATATTAACCTAAATTACAATCTTATACTAAGTTATGTCAATTTAAATAAAAATATACAGAAAATATAAAATAAATATTAATTTTATTATATATTAAGCTATTTTATTTGACTGGTGCTTGTTTTTTGGATTTTCATTTGTGGAATTGCATTATTACAGTTGAATAATTACGCCAGGTGGATTGAAAAGTAAAGAATGGTCAAAATGAAGTAAACAAATATCCTAAGAATCAGACGCAAAGAACTTTTTCTATGTCCAACTCATTCTTAAAGAAACGATATGTTTATATTCAGCCGCAACACTCTTAATTCTCCACGAGTCCACCTAAGATTGTATCTTGGGTGGATACTATGTCCCTGCGGGTACCCGACTCATGGTGAATATTGTGAAGATTCATCGAGATCCACGGACCTGTTGGTGTTTAGGCCGGAGAGATTTCTCACAATTCACAATAGCCTTATAGTTTATGACGCTATGCAGCTTACACTTGCTAATCTGTTAGATGGATTTTATATTGCCACTCGGATTAAGCAGTTTATGGCTGAAGATTTTGGACTCACCAACCTCATAGCCACTCCACTTGAAGTCATCCTCACTCCTCGTCTTCCTGCTCAACTATATGGATGATGTTAAGTATAAAAGAAGTAAACTACTAGACTTCCCAATATTTAATAAATTACACAATAGTCTCTTAAGTTTGTAAAATAACTAAATTGAATAAACATGATCTTATTCATATATGGCCAATTCAAGTTTTTAGAATATTTATACAAATGTAATATTAATTTTTAATAATGTTCGGGAGTAAATTCATCTATTTTCTGGAAATATTGGTTTCTATATTTTCAACCAACTGATTGTTTCAGTCAAAATATCATAAAATCAAATTTATATTATTCTAAAATTTGAAGCACTTTTATGATCTCTTACTTTAAAAATATATATAATTTAGCTTTTCTCTGTAATAACAATAAAAATAGATGGTAGATCATTTCTACGCCAGTGTTGTATACTTAATACCCCACTTTCAAAGATGAAGAATATTATAATCCTCCATAAAGGATGTGTTACTCTTTGATTTTGTATACGACAACATGACAAAAAAAAATCAAATTTAGTAGTGCCAAAAAAAAAAAAAAAAAAAAAAAACAAGTAATAAAAAATCACTCAAATAATCAAGCCTCGTTTTATTTTTCACAAAAGGACCAATGCCTGCTTCACTTAACTGATATTGTTTGTTTTGTTATAGACTTACAAGCAGTAAACCTGGAGTTGAATCTAAAGTGGCCCGCAACATCTTGAGAAGCACGGAAAAAAGTGCCTATTGGATCGCTTCTGTCCTAAGACCCTCTGGATGCGGCCCAAACTTCCGGGCATTCTAGGACGTGCGTTACGAGGCTCCAGACGTCAGCCCAATGGCCACTTACACTTATTGGACTTTTTCACTTTAACGTCAATGTTTCTCTGGCCGAATTTCCGGGCATTATATTTTTTTAAATTGATGCAGCTAGAGCAGTAAAATGCTCATCATGTCTCTAGGAGAGAAAAACTTTGGAGTGTAAATTTGGTACTTTTTTATAAGTCAATAAGTCAAGTGCAAAAAATAGAAAAGGAGAAAATAAAAAAAACTAATAATGTAGATAATTTCAATGGACATGTTAGTCTTTGACTTTGTATACGACAAAATGACAAAAAAAAGGAAAAGGAAAAGGAAACAGGACAAAGACTTTCAAAATGTTCATCCATTTGAACTGGCAAAATAATTTTTTATGCGTCGACCCACAAAGAGATAAAAAGAAAAAAAAACAAGTGTAGACTAAGTCGGGTCAATCAATCAAGCCTCTTTTTTTCTTACAAGTGTCCCTATTTTCCTTCTTACAGAAGGACCCCTGCGTGGTTAAGTTTTTATTCATATGGTTCGCTGTGATAGGCTTACATACAGTAAACATGGAGTTGGATCTCCAATCCCAAACACCCCTCTTGTTCAGCATCTTTGCCTTTTTAGTTTTTATCTGCTCTCTTTCTTGGTTATTAATTAAAAGTCACCGTCCCGCAAAAAGGGCACCGGAAGCCAGTGGTGCATGGCCGTTGATTGGTCACCTCCACCTTTTAGGTGGACCACAACCGGCGCACCTGACTCTGGGAAACATGGCCGATAAATATGGTCCCGTCTTCAGTATAAGGCTCGGCGTTTACCGTTCTTTGGTGGTAAGTAGTTGGGAAATCGCCAGAGAGTGTTTTACTATAAACGACAAGGCGTTTGCAAGCCGTCCAAAATTTCTAGCTCCCGAAATCTTGGGCTACAATTACGCCATGGTTGGGTTCAGCCCTTATGGTCCTTATTGGCGGCTAGTGCGAAAGATAGCAACTGTGGAGGTCCTCTCAAACCACCGCCTAGAAACACTGAAACACGTACGCGCATCGGAGGTAAAGGCGACTATGAAAGAGACATACAGTAATCATATTGGTAACTTGGTGGAGATGAAAAGTTGGTTTGGGAAGATAACTTTAAACATCGTGTTTAGGATGATTGTTGGAATACGTTTTGATGGGGATGGAAACGATGGGCACGATGTGTGTCGTAAAGCATTGAGGAATTTCTTTGAACTGAGTGGGGCATTCACGTTGTCGGACGTGTTGCCGTATTTAAGGTGGTTGGATTTCGGTGGCTATGAGAAGGCCATGAAGAAAACAGCACGAGAGTTGGACCAAGTTCTTGATGCATGGTTGGAGGAACACAAGCAGAAGAGAAATAATGGGAAGGATCATGAATATAATGACTTCATGAATGTGATTCTCTATTTCCTTGATGATGCTGAAGGGCTACAAACCAGTACATATGATGCTGATACTATAATCAAATCTACTTGCCTGGTATGTCTTAATTTCATATCCCATAATTTAAGATCATGAAATTTGGTCTATTTGGTTTAGTTATATATGTATAAAAATTTATGCCTAAAGTAGAGTTGTTTAAAAAGTGTCTGGGTGAATTAACGTAAATACTGTGAGAAAAAAAAAAATTTATTTTATTTTTGTTAACAAAAGATATCAAGCAGTTAAATTATTAAAAAAATAATTTTTATAAATATTGTGATTATATTTATTTAAATAAAATAATTATTTAAATTTATTTGAGTTTTTTTTTTTTAATTTGAAATAAATTGCTTTTTTAACTTTAACTTTTAGGTTTTAAGATTCTGAAAATCTAGTAATGTTTTTTCGAAAAGAGTATATCTGGAATCATGACATGATAAACCCAAACACCTGAGAATAATGAGTAAACTCCACCCTTTACTTCAATAAAACATTGACTTCCTCACAGTTGGATATTGTATTTCATTTTTAATTGATTTGTACGTACATCAACTCGATCTCATAACATCTATCATGCGCCTTAAGGTGAGATATTGGGATATATTTTAAAATATTCATTAAGGTGCCGTATTCACTACAACTAACCCTACCCGGCTGTATTATTAAATTCCATTGCACTATTATAGTTGAATAATTAAGAAAGGGGAGATTTTTTTCAGCAGCCATTAAGTCAAACATAAACCCATCACCGTCCGTACAAATTGCCTTCTCCACATGTTTACTTACAAATAATTAGCTCAATTGGTACAGGCCCTTAGTAAATTTATTGTGTATTAGAATACAAACCATGGGACACTTGTCGAGTATTAATTTGGAATATTTTTTTCGCCTATGGCCCATGGGCCAAGAAGTTGAAAAAGGTTTAACCTTAATTTTCTCAAATATCAACATGTGCAGGCCCTAATCTTAGGGGGCACAGATACCACAACAGTGACATTGACATGGGCTCTATCTTCACTTCTCAATAATCGTGAAGTTCTAAAGAAGGCCCAAAATGAATTAGACATTCATGTGGGAAGAGCAAGACTCGTTGAAGAATCAGACATAAAGAATCTCGTCTATATCCAAGCCATTCTTAAAGAAACTATGCGTTTATATCCCGCCGCACCAATCTCAGTCCCCCATGAGTCCAACGAAGACTGCACTGTGGGTGGATACCATGTCCCGATGGGTACCCGACTCATAGTAAATCTTGCTAAGATTCATCGAGATCCACGTGTATGGGCTGACCCGTTGGAGTTTAGGCCAGAGAGATTTCTCACAAGTCACAAGGGTATTGATGTTAGGGGTCAGAATTTTGAGTTGATTCCATTTGGGAGTGGAAGAAGAATGTGTCCTGGAATATCGTTTGCATTACAGGTTATGGAGCTTACACTTGCTAATCTGCTGCATGGATTTGATATTGCCACTCCTTCGGATGAAACAGTTGACATGACTGAAGCTTCTGGACTCACCAACCTGAAAGCCTCTCCACTGGAAGTCATCCTCACTCCTCGCCTACCTGCTGAACTATATGGATAGCTTGCAGCTAGAATGCCTAATACATCTCCTAAAATGTATTGAAATTACATAATACATCTCCTAAGTTTATAAAATAGCCAAATTGAATAACCATATGATCTTATTTGTATGGTCAATTCAATTTTTAATTTATTTATAGTTGGTAAATATAAACATATGAAAGATGTGTTATGTTTTTATCTGATGAGATCAAGTTTGTATATTGTATATACATGTAATTTTAATAAAGTTCTGGAGTAATTTACTCCTTTTAATTAAAAAAACAGTGTTTATTTAATTTTCAATCATCTGAGTTTTCAATTAAAACATCATAAAATCAAACAACTAATGCCTTCATAAACAAGAAACATATTGAAAAAGAAAATCATTCAATCAAACTTAATAGGAGTTAGGACATCAATAAAAAATGGAATTTTCTTTTTCTTTTTCTTTTTCTTTTTGGGTAACAAGAGGGTATGATTCAATTATATTTAAAATCAATCCCTAAATCCTATAAAAATGGTGGAGTAAATATGTTGCTTCAAGCAACACATTGTATCTTCATTTCCTAAATCATCATGTAATTGGTCCAAATAAAAATTATCCTATACCCTTGTTTTGATTAATGTTTTACAATTAATAGGCATCCCGTTGATGTAAACCTATCTTATCTAGCTAGATACATAGTATTAATTTTGTGTATCATGTCGTGTTTGTTTTTATTCATTTGCTCAAATAAAATAGGGAAAAAAATTTAACGTCTTTTGAATTTATTTTTTATTTAAAAAAAAAAAAACTTGATATATGATTTTGAAATTTAACAACTACTAAGTTTTTGTTTGGAAACAAATTAAGGGATAAATAAAAAAATAAAAAAATAGAAAGAGAAATTACATTTTCGTTCCTATCTTGTTTGGAAATAAAAAAAAAAATTATGAAATGAGTTAAGATTAAATAATCTTTTTGGTTAAAAATACATTTTTTATAGTTTAAAAAGATAAATTAAGAAATTTAAAATCGAGCTAATATGATTATATTTTATTATATTATGTTCAAATTAACTTAACTGAAGGTGAGATGAATTAATAAAATGAGAAATTGAAAGTGACATATCACCAATAAACTCAAAAACAATTAAAACATCAAAAATAAATATAATTCATATTTTGCTTCCTCGTGATTTTCAACAGTTTTTCTTCTCATGAATCCTCATGATGAATTTACAGCCGCCACCACCTTGGAATCAAATGACACTAATAAAATTATAATCAAAAACCTATTTTAATTTTGTGATAGTAATAAAGGAATCAAGGACGGCACTAAAAAATTCATTATGGTCATGTTCTATAACTAGACTTAGCCATGTAAATTATGTTCGCAAAGGGTTGCAGTTGATTTAATTATGTAATGCCTTATTATCAACAGATTGTACCAAAGAAGATGAAAGAAGACTACAGTTCTAATCTCTCTCCACTACAGAGTCATTCACTCTCACATCAAAATAATTCAAGATGGAGCAAATTTGAAATTAAAATTAGAAAAAGAAAAGTATCTTTTTTTTTTTCTAAATTGTTAAGAAAATTAAGCATCGATGGATCAAAATGATGAATCTTCCGAGCCTAAATAACGAGAATATCAACGAGTTAATCGATTAGATATGTGTTCATGAGATCATGTTTTTTAATTTTTTTATACTAAATTCATAGTTTTGTAGTTGATTTCATGGTGATAATGGTAATTTTTGTTAAGAGTCCATGAATGAAAAACAAAAACAAAGAAAAACAATTTTTTTTTTGTGTTTTGATTATTTATTTTGCATATGTTTTAAAATTGTAAAAATATATATTTTATTTGTGTAGTATTATAATTTATCAATATGTGACATGTCACTTTTATTTGTCTACCTAATATTTTGTTTGTCCATATCATCCCCTGTTATGTTAATTTAAATAAAATAAGATGATCACAATAACCATACTAACTCTATTTTGAAACTATAAAATTTTTATTTTTAAATAATAAATTTTTTAATACAAACTATAAGAATAAGAAAATAATATTTTTTGATCGAGCAATAAATTTGTTTCCAATATTATTTCTTCCACTTTATTTTTAGTTCGCAAATAGAACAAATATTTTCTTCTTCCAATTTGTTTTCTCCAATTTCATCTCCCCAAACGAGCATTATGAATTTAGAATTTAATATTTAATATACTTAATATTTCCACCCAAAGTAAATAATGAAGGCCCCATTAATCTATTATAATTAATAAAAAGGCGGTGAGGTTGAGGTGAGCATTAATTGGTGAATATATCTATTTTGTCTTTATTAGGGAATATAAAAATACCAGCTGCCAAAAAAGCACAAATGAACCGACTTGTTTAGATTGATTGTATTTTTGGTCTTGTTTAATTTATAATTTAGATGCAATTAGGCCCCCAGCAGTTACAATTTGATGCAATTGAATTATTGTGGTTAAGTGTCGTTCAAATTAATTTTAAAATAATTGATGTGGTGTTTTTGTCACATAGTTGATCAATAAAAAATAAAATTTTGATTTATTTAATAATTTAACTAAAATTTATTTTTAAAAAATAGAAAAGAGAATAAAAGTACATATATAAAAACAAAATAATTTTGTTCTTTCTCTCTCTCTTCCTCACCACCGCCACTATTTCTCCACGGAGCTACTTCTATTCGTCCAATCATCCATATCTACCATCACCACAATGCCAAATTCCACAAGATTTAACATTCCTCGACATGAACAACAACAATTTCTCAAAACTCACTTCTCTCACGTTTGCAGTACATTTTAATCTTCATCGACCATGACCAAGCAAAATGAAGACAAATAGAAGTGGGTTTCAATGCTTGGGAACGTTAATAATAATAACAAATATGATATGATCGTTAGAGTAAAAATCCTTAAAGGCGTTCGGGATTTAAACCCACACAAAAGACTGGAACAAACTTATTTTTTCCACTTGCCTTACTTTTCAATTTGATGTCACAAACACACACAGAGCAAACTTATTTTTTCCAGAACTCGCAGTCATCTTCGTTTTCTAGCAATGAAGGTTTATATGGTGGGATTTTAGTGAAGTCGTGTGCGGCAGACACTCTCACCGCTGCGAATAATCAGATCAAGCTTCACATGATAAGGAAACATAAAAGGAAAAGTTGCTCTTTGCTATGGAGTTGGGTTTGTGTAGGGAAGGGATTTGGGGTTTGATTTAGAAAAGTCAGTAATGGTGGATATGGAGAAATGGAGGAATGGTGGTAGATAATGGCAGTGGGGAGGAAGGGAATGAAAGGAAGTAGTTTTTTTTTTTTTTTTTTTACATTTTAAAAATAGTTTCTTATTATCTTTCTGTTTCTTTCCTTTTAAAATTTAATTTTTAATTTTTTGATATAAATTATATACAAGACTATTTTTCATTCCTTAAGTTTATCATGTAAGTTGTTCATCTTTTTTTTTTTTTTTTTTTTTCCAGTCACATTAATTTTTGTTAAGTTAATTTAGATAAAATATAAAAATAATTAGAATTTGGGAGAATAAATTAAATTATTGAGATTAAAAATATAATTAAGTCTAACTCTTTTGTAAATTAAAAATTTATAATATTTTATTAAGATAGTTCTAATAATTTAGTATTATCTAATATATAAATAATATTTTATTTTTTTAATTTTGAAAGTATATTTAATTCATCTTATGAATTAAAAAAAATCAATTTTTAATCTTGTTAATGTTGATTTCAATTGCAATTAAAGCCGTCAATTACCAAAATACCCAACTAATTTCCACTTTCCAGTGAAGAGTCCCGCCCCATAACTACAGTTAAGGCAACTAACTATAGTTTCAAAATTCCAGTTGTACCCTTGAATTTAAATCCTTTTATTATGTAACGATCAAATCCACACGCAACGCATAGGCGAGGACGAAAATTTTATTTTCCGACTTCCCCACTTTCATATTTTCCAGCCAAACAAACAGGAATTAAACCGGAGAGAAGAGCTTGAAAGCAAAATGTTTCGGGACGAAATTGTGGGTTCCAGAAGCGCAAGGCATAGTGCTAACGTTTCAACGCTGTCGAATAAAGTAGTGGTGGCCGTCAAAGCAGAGAAGGTGATCTCCAAGAGTGCATTAGCTTGGGCCCTCACTCACGTTGTTCATTCCAGCGATTGCATAACGCTGCTCGCTGTACTTTCATTCGAGAAAACAGGTAATTGAAAAAATCAATAATTGCGTTTCGATTATATTCCTATATTTGTTTGAATTAAATTAAGGACCGTGGTTGTGTTATTTCAGGCAGAAGGTTTTGGAATTTTTCGAGATTCACCGGAAATTGCACGAATACGAGCCGGGAAAAGTTGCCGGATCGGCTTTGCGATATCTCAGACTCATGTTCTCAGATGGTACTTCAGTTGCGCAGCCAAATTGAGGTAATTTGGAAATTTACCAAAAAATTTGGTGCCTATTTACCGCCTTTTTCTTTTTCTCGTGGGTACTTTAGTCAATTTAATAGGCTTATATCATGACCAAACCACGTGGTTTTGCTTCTTCCTTCAAGGCAGAACCATGTGGCTTTTCGCTTGCCAGACGGCGACGCATTTGCGTTTTCTATAGTACTCCCCAGTCCCACCCGTCCTAGTTTAGTTCTTTGATTACTTAGTATCTCATTTCATTTATTCACGGAAAGGTGAACAATGATTTGGTTGATTTTGTCTATGGGCATTACATTAGCACTGTCAGGCTGTCACTCTGTCAGAGTTTAAAAAGATTTCCTATCTGCTCTAAGTCAATGATTTGGTATTTGATAACCACCATAATCAGAATTTGGTTGCGTTTGGCTAATTTGCATGTGCTTTGAAAATGTTCAAAGAAAAGTTGAATATTTTTTGTGTAATAATTTTATTAGTTGTATGTAATGCACCAAATAATGTGTATGTCGTGTAAAAGCTAGATTCCTTTAACAAAAATGTTCTGCCAAGTTCGGTTACATAATTTGCTTCATTTACAAATGGGTCGGAGCGGGAAGTTATACTTTGCACATCAGTTGTTTGTACATATTACCCAGCGGGTCTCCCTCTTTCTCCAGAAACAAAGCCTAATAAGAAGACCAGGCTGGGGCCGGCCACAGGGGCGCACTGGAGCTGTTTGGAAATAATTTGGGATGCAATATCTATTTCTGATATTGCAAATAAGAACTTTAAATTTTTGTTGATTGCAGGTTAGAGTAAAGATCAAGGTGGTCCTAGGTTCTCCTGGCGGTGCTGTGGCAGTTCAAGCAAAAAGTACAGGAGCCAACTGGGTCATACTGGACAAGTAATAAACCATGAAAAAGTATTATTTCTTTTTTTTGAATTATTATATGATTTGGTTGGTTGAAAATCTATTCCCTATATTTTAACGGATGACATACACCCAAAGGACAGCCCCACGGCCCCACCCTTTATGGCATTATCTTTTTCTATGAGACATGTATATTGTTCGTTATAAGCTGCTGAGCTGTCTTAGTTGGTTTTGATTACTTTAGTAATGGAAAATTGTTTTTAGGTCAGCTGCAAAAAAAAAGAAAAGAAAAGAAAGGTTTTTAGATTGATCTTTG
Organism: Quillaja saponaria; assembly: GCA_029379385.1. Classification (NCBI taxonomy): domain Eukaryota; kingdom Viridiplantae; phylum Streptophyta; class Magnoliopsida; order Fabales; family Quillajaceae; genus Quillaja; species Quillaja saponaria. The sequence goes on from CM055610.1 coordinate 26,912,127, forward strand.
GATTGTATATGCAATATTTACATGACGACAATGATTGAGAAACATGAAAGAATATATACAATTACTTAATTACTCATTTGCAGTTTCATGAATTGGATATATACTTACAAATTATAGGTCTAGGTCAGAGCCAAATGCACCATTGTCGAAAGGAATTAATTATAGATTTTAGCAAGATGTATGTTTTAGGAATCAATCATTGAGTTATTTCATGGCTTAGAATGTACAATATTATTAATAAATGTTGCTTACCATTTTCTTTCTTTCTTTGATGAGGGGAATAGATAAGCTTCCCAAGTGCTATTTTACATCAGAAGTAAGGGTTTGCATGTGAAATTAACTTCCCCACATTGTTCTGCTCAAACAGAAAGTTAAAGCAAGAACTGAAGCATTGCATGGAGGAAGTCCAATGCAACATTGTTGTAATGAAAGGTTCACAGCCAAAAGTCCTCCGGCTTAACTTAGGTTGCTCGGATGAACTTCAAACCCCCTTTTTCTCTGCTGCTTCTTCACCAGGTATTGATATTGGAAAGTTACAAGGCCACAGATTGAAACATTCGACCCCAGTGAGTAGTCCTGAAGAAGCAACTAGTTCCTATACTAGAACCAGTGGTGAAGGTTCTCTGTCAAGTTTTGATACAGAAACTTCTCCTTTCCTTGTCTATGGACAAAACCCTCTGTATGAAGGTTGGGGTCCAAACCGAGGAAATTTCTTACCAGTTAAAGAGCTAAAGCATTTGAATTACCAACTATCATCAGCTGTTGATTCGGAAAGGGGAAGGTTGATCACCCTGTCAACTCCTCCAATACCTTCTTCTAGAAGGTGTAAGAATATATTTTGGATTCCCCAGAACCATAATCCGCACATGTCACAAGATTATAAAGCTATCCAAAATGGTGAGTCTCCAACTTCCAGAACTTTACTTGATAAATTCATACGAAGTGATCAAGAGATGAGGAATAATAGATCCGGGCTCAACCAAACCCATGGTAGAAGCCATAGCGTAAATTCGAGCATCAGAGATGCAATTCCATTAGGTAGAGCTTCCTCAATACCTCCTCCATTATGCTCACTATGCCAACACAAAACACCTGTTTTTGGAAAGCCTCCAAGACAGTTCTCTTACAAAGAGCTTGAGGAAGCTACGAACATGTTCTCAGATGTTAATTTTTTGGCCGAAGGTGGATTTGGAGTGGTTCACAGGGGTGTGTTAAGAGATGGCCAGATTGTCGCAGTCAAACAGTTGAAGTTCAGTGGCTCTCAAGCAGATGTTGATTTTTGCCGGGAAGTTCGAGTTTTGAGCTGTGCACAACACAGAAATGTTGTTTTGCTGATTGGATTCTGTATAGAAGGAAATTTAAGAGTATTAGTTTATGAGTACATATGCAATGGATCCTTGGACTTACATTTACATGGTACACACAAACATCTTAAAATTTCCATAAGATACTGGTTTATCATTTCAAATAGAAAAGCTTATTTTGCCATTTAGGAAATTTGTATTTTATATCTGCATATGTGATTTGCAGCTTCTAATGATTTGAGCTCATGATCTTTATTGTTTGTATCATTGATAGGAAACAAGAGAAGCCCTTTACACTGGAACTCAAGGTTAAAAATTGCAATAGGAGCTGCTCGAGGTTTACGCTACCTTCATGAAGATTGTAGAGTGGGTTGTATAGTACACAGGGACCTCCGACCTAACAATATTCTCCTAACCCATGATTTTGAACCTCTGGTAATTTAAAATTCTCTTCGATTTTGTTTTCCATTCTACTTTTTTCCGATTTCTTGAGCTTCAGCTTTCCATCCTCTAGATTAATTTGAGTTTGATCTTTGACATAATTGGTGCAACAATCATCGTAGTTTCTACTGTCTGTCAGCAAGATCTGTGTCTTGCTTTTTGCGGATAATAACACCTTGTTTCCTTATCATCTTTCATAGCAAAGAAGAAAATAGAATTTGCTCTGCCATGAGATCTGTATAGATATTTAAATATCTACCAAATATAAGCAGCCTCTAACTAATTTAGTCAATGAAAAAAAAAAACGTATTTAGCACTTGGCAGACAAAGACAACGCTACCTTTGCCTTTGAATGCTGTTTCCTGAGGAATCCACACATGCACATCAGTGCTTCATTATGTGACAGAGACTCAAAATTGAAGAAGATCTATGCTTGTTATACTGCTTATCTTATTTTGTCATCAATTCCATGAAATAAGCATCACTTCTAACCACTTCAGCATTTATTTAGGTTGCTGATTTTGGTCTGGCTAGGTGGCACTCGGAGTGTAATATGAGCTTTGACAATCGAGTCATTGGGACTTCAGGGTATCTTTATATATTTCAAATAGAGTAATCAACTTGAGTGATTTCTTGTTGTCTGATAAATTGTTCACTACATACAAATGCAGGTACATTGCACCAGAGTATGTAGAAGCTGGAAATCTCACCTATAAAGTTGATGTCTACGCATTTGGAGTGGTTTTATTAGAGTTAATAACGGGTAGAAGAATAAGTGAGTTGCAGCAATTCAAGGGACAATGGTTTCCCTCTGAATGGTCTCACATTCTACCCGTCTTAGAGCCAAATCATATCTTAGGAAACCTCCAATTTTTGGACCCCTGCTTGGATTCCGAGCCATCACTTGAATTTCCCCATCAAATACAGGCAATGTCATTTGCTGCCGCTTTGTGTCTACGTCCAGATCCTGATGCTCGACCCCCAATGTCAAAGGTCTGCAATCTTATCCCTATTATTTTATCAGATTTGGGTACTTTAACATTTGGTACACTAAGAAACGTTTTAACCTCAATTTCCAGCTAGCCAAATTATTGAGAGGAATTTTCCCATTATTGCAGGTCCTCAGATTGCTAGAAGGAGGAGATACAATTTTTCCTTTGGGGTTAGAGTTCAACTCAGTGGGGAATAGAAGTGACCATTTGCGTGGTCTGACCTCTCACACACAACCTGAAGTCAGAGGCAATCATTCTCGTAAGCTTTCACATTGAAAATTGATTCGGCTTTGGTGCAACTTCTACTCTTGGTAATATCGTTCTGAATCATGAGTTGCTGTTGCTCAATTGCAACCATTCTTTTGAGAAATGGATCTCTCTGTCTCTGTCTCTCTCTCACATTTTTCTCTTGGTGAAGGACGGTCACTAATTTTTTTTTTAAACCATTATACGAAAATAATCAGAGTATAAGCCCCTGGATGCCAATTGCATGTTTGCATTCTAGTTGGTGTATACATAAAGAAGAAACAAATACCAATAATGTTGCAAATTTACTGTAAATGATATTTATATTGTTTGATAAGAGTATTTAGAAGTATGCCTTAGGATAAAATGCTATTTCTTTATAAAATATAACTTCATGTCTGATCTCTGTTCACAAAAGCTGATCTTCCCAAATTACAATTCACACACAAATAACGCGTCTCATCTAATATTTTATATCGCAACTCTCCTGCTATATATAAAAAAAGCATTTAAATTAAAATCCCAAACCCACGATCCACCATCTTACACAAGTACTCAGTCAATCAACTAATGCATAACGCATTCTCTGGAAAAATATACGTGGCACCAGACAGTTGGAGTATTCGCCAAGTGGCAAGAGCCCGAAATTGTTGGGATCAGTACCTCCTGGCTTGGCTGGTTCTGCTCGTAGAGGAGAAGCTTCCATCGGATTCCGATGGAAAAGAGTCATCCATAACCATTTGCTGCTGTTGCATCATAGCCATCTGATTCAAATCAGGCGCCAGCTCCGACACGCTCCACACCTTCACTGACTTATCCAAGCTCCCACTATACACAACCCACCGTTGATCCTCCTTGGACGACGCTTCCTTATCCTCCTCCACCGCTAAACACTTCACCGGACCCGAATGCCCGGTTAGAACCGATAGGCAGGTGTGGATCAACTTGTCCCTCCTCCAAACGCAGATCGTTTTGTCAGCGGACCCACTAAACACCAAGTTCCCTGCAGTTGCGATACAGAGTACAGCTAGCTTGTGGCCCTTGAGGTCCCCACCGTGCTTGAACTCTTTCTCACGTTCCCAAAAATTAACCAACCCATCTGAGGACCCACAATACACAGCCGAACCGGACGTGTTCTCGGCTAATGCCAAAGCTGTAACCGCACACTCTTGCTTCAAAAGCGTTTGCACTGCCGCGTGTTTCGTTACTTTCCCTTGCGTCTCTCTCCGCCACACCTTCACCGTTCCGTCCGCCGATCCTGTGAAAACAAATCCCTCCAAGCCACAAACCACGGAGTTAACGGCGTCCTCGTGAGCCCTAATTGATTCCAAACACTTGGAATCTGAAATCCTCCAAACCTTAATGGTTCGATCCCAGGAAGCCGAATACAAATAGGATTTATCATTCGTCAAGCTCAAGCAGGACACAGCATCGGAGTGTTTGATCCAGAGAGCAGTACGATGTCGACGGACTTCGACGTAATTGCTCGGTTTAATAGAGCTCTTGAATATGTCTTTCAATGTTGGCAATGTGCCTGCACGTTTGTGAACGCTTGGAGTTTTGGGAGAGGTTTTCCACACGCGAATTTTTCCATCTTGGTGGCCGGTGAAAATTTTGTCACCGGAAATTATAATTGCTTTTACCAATCCACTGTTTGATTTGAATCCAGTAAACTCCTTCATATTCTTCCAAACTCGAATGTTCTTGCTATCGGAGCCGGTGTATAAGAGATCACCGGAAGCAGCTAAGGAGTAAATATGGCCTTCTTCGCGAACAAGCGAGCCAATGAGACCGTTCCGTGGGAGATTCTCTTCGTATTGAGACCATTTGGTAAATGGAGAAGCAGTGGTTTGATTCCAAGGAGACATGGTCATGGGTGATCCCTCTCCGCTCATTCGGCTGGGGTCGAAAAATGCAGGGCTGACAGCGGAAGCACTGCTGTTACGCATGGGGTAATCGTCATCGTTTCCAGCGGGGCCCGAGCGAAGAAATATTGGGATCAGAATGCATGGTGTTACCGTATTTTGGTCGTGGAATACTATTGGACCTCCATGAACATGCTGCTCGTTCCTCTTTCGTCTCTCGTATCCATGTCTCGAAGCTATTAAGTAGTCTAATTAATGAAAATGGAAAGTAATTATTCAGATTTGATAGAAAATGTAATAACAGAAAAGAGAATTTGATAATTGATTGGAGGGTGAAGAGAATTTGATAATTGACTGGTTTGATTGGATGGTGAAGAGGAAATGAAGGAAATTCAAGGATTATATGAAAGAAACAAAAGGCGGGAGAAGTGAAAGGCTGTACATGTATAAATAGTCGGTGAAGGAATGGCAGAGGTGATAGCGACCTTACGATGTTGACACGTGTGAGTAACTAACTTAATGGCTGCGTCAGATTTTTTGGATCAGGATTCCCACAAACTGGGTGTCTCGGTATGGTAATTAGGTGTGTTTGAAGTATTGTTAGTTGTGGGAATGTTGGAATGATCTGTTATAGCCTGAGTTACTGCTTTTTTGGGGTTTTTTATTCTTAGGTAAAATGTGTTATGAGATTATTTTCCAGTCTTACTTTATTTTTTTATTTTAATAAGTTGTAAAACAAGAGTAGCATTTAGTATCACTTCTAAACTTTTCATCTCAAGATTAGCGGCAATTTTAAACTATTTCTAAAATCTTATAATTTGAGACTGTTTCATAACTAATGTCTCTGTAAAAAAAAATTAAAAAAATCTTACAAAATGCTCTAAATCATTACTTAAAACAGTTCTTTCTGGGTTTTTTATTTTTAGATAAACATGACTGATGTGTTATGAGATTATTTTATTTTTCTCTCAATAACAATGATACAATCATCAATAATAGATCTTAAAGATGAGTTGAAGAGTAATTATTTTCAATAAGTTGTAAAACAAGAGTAGTTTTTAGTACCACTTCTAAACTTATCTTGAGATCAGCAACAATTTTCAAACTATTCCTAAGAGCCTATAACTTGAGGCTGTTTCACACCCCATGTTTTTGTAAAAAAGGAAAATTTCTTAAAAAAATGTTCTAAATCATTACTTAAAACAGCTTATTCGGATATTTTCCTTGGATAAATGTGACTATCCAAAATAAGGGAGGACCAGGAAGACTTTAATTGTATATAGGAATTATGAAATCCATTTTGGTTTAAGAAGGACATTGCAAGTCCTTTGTTGGCCATGCAGCTTTTATTTGTTTGCTGAACAAAGAAAAACATGGAGTGTCAATCTTAAGAAAAACTGAATTACTTAAGCTCTACTTCGCATGATAAGAAATTGTTTGCTTGCAAGCATGATTAAATATGTCATGAAATCTCACAACTGACCTAGTATATAAACCATGATGAAGAATCACTTGCCAAAAGGTAAAATGTTCATGTGAAATAAAAGAAAATGCACTATTAATTCTATAACAATGATTCCCTTTTTTCTTTTTCTATTTTGGATGGATATGGAGTGGCATATACGAACAAAGTGCTTCTTTTATGCATTTTAGCAAAAAGTAGGCCTAATGGAAAGAGTAAATGGCTATCAGCCATACCATGACCTACATAGGATTCTAGAACATGGGGAAGCACTCATCAATGGTTCACAATAATTGATTCGGGTTGTGTTTCTTTTTTATCGCTTATCTCAAAATGGAATGCTGCTGAAAATCTTTGGGTATACAACTTGAAAGATGGTTTATCTTATAATAGATATCTAGGGCTAGTGAAGAGGTGTGCTTTCTTTTACTCAACTAAAACTTCATCTTCATTGAGCAAAAAGCGACTTCAGACACCGGGTTTTGATTCTGTTACATGGGCTCTGGTGTGCTTTGGGCTTTTTCCTTTTGAGCCCAGAATCACACACTTGGGTGGGCCGACATCAAGCATAGAATTCTTCTGTGAATTAAGTAATAAATAATCTTGCAAAATTAACTTTAAGAATCTTAAAACCATATTTATCATAAATGCTTTAATCAAACTTTTTCTATAAACAAATCAAAAAAGTAAATGGGTGAAACTAAAACTGAATTCGGCCTAATCCAACAAAATGATTATAATAATTTTCAATCAGAATCTGATTCTGCAAAATGGCGATGGGATGTTGAGATTTGAAACGCACCAGAAAACAAGAGTAATAAACAAGGAGTAATCTTAAGACCGACGAAACCATGGATTTTTGTGTCTGTTTCCTAACCCATTTCTCAACACAGCCTTGAAATCCCAGCCAACCGACCTCTTCCTTTACCCACTGAAAAAACATAAAAAATAGAACGATGGTCTAAATTCTTCCCCACCATAAATACACCACGAGGCACAGCCCAGCACCAATTAGAAATTAAATTTTCTTTTCTCCAACTCAAATTGTTAGTCGATTGTGTGCTTGCTAGCTACTTCCTGCTTAATGAAAATGTCTTCCATGGTTCCCAAAAGCCAATCCACTGTGATTACAAACAAGGACGGTGCCACAGAAGAAGAGTACTACTACTGCCACTGTGAGGGTGAGCGTGATGACCAGAGGACCGTAATCCCCGTGACGAGACACCTGTCTATAAAACCAACGCACTCGTCTGAAATTCTGAATAAAGAAGTGGTTCTACGGCGTATTCGGCAGAGGAGGCGCGTGAACACAGTAAGAGCTGCTCTCAAATCTTTCCTAAGAGCGCCGACGCCTTCCTCCACCAACATTACTACTGATAATGAAGTCTCTGTCGTCCATGATATCAAGTGGGTTGACGACGCTTTTGCTGCTCTCTAGCTCTGGTATCTAATTAAGTAAGATATTGGGTTTTTTTTTTTTTTTTTTTGTTAATTCATTCTGTGTCCATTTTTATGTCTGCTTGTACGTACAACTAAAATCTAAAAAGCATATAAATTTGTAACTATTTGAGCTAATCTACTTGCTAATTAACATGTAGATGGATTGCTTGCCTCTCTGTTTTTTTTAGAAATTTATGCATAGGGTTTCTAGTGTAACATTCAAAATACTAAATCTGCCAGAATCGATGAAGAAACGTCAAACTTAGAAAATGTTAAAAATAATGGAAGAGCCCAAATTGTGAAACAATGAAACTTGAAACAGCTCTTTCCACTCTCAGAATTGAGAATTGGGCTTTAGATTATTAGACTACAATTAGGCATGGCTCCTTTTCACCAAATTAAATTTCTTCTTCTAAAGTCAAACTATAAAGAGGATTTGCCTTCGATACCCACTTCGACAATGACATATTTGTAGTGTTAGATACGTAACCAAGATTTATTTTAAGCAAAAAAAGATTAGTAATAAAATCTTTGAAATAATTGTAAACAAGGATGGGCCTTTAATTGGGGACTTTCAGAAGAATTTTAATAAAAGGGGACAAAAACATACGTACTCATGTGATGGCATACCATTCAATGATTCAAAGATTGGCGGCCAAAGCTTCCAGTTTGAAATGTTATGACTTTTCAATTTTCTACTTTTTTCCTCTTTGGATTCTCCATCAACCATTCATTTTTTTTGTTTGTGTTAATTACTTTTTTAATTTAAGAAAGTGAATAGTTTTTAATAAATAATAAAATTTTAATTTAAAAATATATCAAAATTTACTAGGATATTATTTTCCTTTTTAGTATGATATATTGAATTAAAACTATATTTTGATTGTATAGATAAAAAGTATAAATAGATAGATACAAATTATACAACTCTTATTATAAAAATTCACTTATCAAACCAACTTTTTGTTTAATGTTATTTAAGAAATATAATTTAGTATAATTTCTTGACATGATTTCATAAAAATATGAGATCAAATGTTACATTCATCAAACATAAAATATGAATTTATAAAAATAAAAAGAATTATCTCAAACATTAATGTCTCAAATATAATTGAGAGGAAATTCTTTGCCTTGGTCGAAGGGAAAGAAAACGTACATTTGATGTCACATAATTATGGGATAAAATTTACCAAGAAATAAAAATAAATAAAAAATTTTGAGTGGAAAGTGTGAAAACAAGACAAATGAAGGTGTAGAAACAAGAAACTCTTCATACTCTCGAGTCTCCTTCCACTTGTTTCTCTGTAAACAAATAATTTTTAGAATCAAACTTTTATACCCAAATTTAAAACGTACCCACCCAATTCTCCATTTACAAAACAAAATTCAATTTCCAGCTCCTAATTCCCCAATTCCATTATGAGAAGAAAGCTACTTCTTCTCAGCCTTTTAGGCCTGTTTGTCTTTCAGTTTATCACACCAGTCCACGCAAACCCCAGTTGCTACCAAACATGCGGCAAAAAACAATCTGCCAAACACTACCCTTACCCGTTCGGATTCTCATCCGGATGTCAAATCCGCCTAAATTGCACACCGAACCACCAAATCTTCATCGGAGATTTCCCTGTCAAATCCATAGATTCCGATAGCATAACGATCAGTATCCAAGCCCAATGTAACCGTCCGCTCCTCCATAGCCTCCGCCAACTCTTTGCCTACAATTACGCTCCCACTTCACGAAACGCGATTCTTTTACAGAACTGTACCGCGCCGGTTTCTCCTTGTATAATTCCGGCGATGAATGTGCTCACTCACTTTGAATCGCCTGACTGCAATTCGAGTAGTGGAAATTTGAGTTGCTATGCGGAGACCCCTGGAAGTGCTTTTGTGAGTTTTGATAAATTAGCACAAAGCCGGTGCCATCACCTCGTGTCGTCTATCTCGGCGAATGGTTCGTTGAACGGTTCCGCTACGTCGCCGGGGGTTTCGTTGGAAGTTGGAGTGGCGGAGCTGGGATATTGGCTTGATGGAGACTGTCGCCAGTGTTGTAAGGAAGCTAATTGTACGAAAATTCTGTCGCCGACTGACGGAACGCCAAAATATCGGTGCCGTTGCAAGGAGGATTTCGTAGGCGATGGATATTTGGCAGGAAGTGGTTGCCGGAAAGGTCAGTTGCGGTTGGTGAGTTATATGAGTTTGTTATTTAATTTCTAAACTAAATTCATTTAATTTTGATCATTGAACGTGATTTGCGGATTGGCTATGTATGTAGCGTGATGATAACCTTGGCACTATGATTAAATAAAAATAAACACCCTTTTAAATAGTATATAACATCATCAGTCATCACCATGCCATGTTTGATTAATGATTAGATGATTTTAAAAGAGTTGCAAATAGTAAACTGTTTGATGCCGGATTGATAAAAGTACTTGTTGTTCGTCTCAGTTGAATTCAGTCTATTCTCATAAGCCATCGTATAACTGAATTTATCTGAAATGGTTTTCAGAATGCTACTTACACATTGATTTTTCACATCTTCTGGACTTCTGCTTAATTTTAATAATCTGCACCTATACTAATAATAATCTGAAGTGATAGTAATGTCTACAAGTTGTCCTGTCCATACTAAGACAGGTAAATTTCATATCTTTGTTAGCCATTGCCAAGCAGAAACTATTGCCCTCTTCATGACGCAAAATACCAAGTGATCCCAGTTCAGAATGCCACTCCTAATCATGAATGCCTTTCCGTATATATATTGGACTGGGTCATCATTTTTGGGAATTCAAGTCAATACTGCTTATCAATTAGCCCAAATAGTCCATTTTCTTTTGGTAAAGAAAAACTATACCTTTTTTTTTCCTGTTTTAGTGTTCTGTACGTTGTCTTTTTGTTAAGACATATAAGCATTAGGCAAAGGACAAAGAAGAGTCAATCCTCCCCCCGAAAGAGAGGTATTCACCTAAGGTAGCCAATATCCTATTACAGATATTTGTTCAGTTGTGGACCACGAGGTCCTTTCAATTTAGGAGGAAAAAAATGATCAGGATTCGCTAGAAGGTCATGAAGACCCAAAAAGACCCTAGCCAAACTTGAGGGATTCTTATACCTGAACAATGTTCCCTTTTCTTTTTAAGTGAAACTTAAACAATATATTGTCTAGCAACTGAGGAAAAATATATCTACTACTTAATCTAATAACAAATGAAACCTCAATAAGACCAACCAATCTCTTTGGACTTTGGAATTATTGTAGTCCTCTAATTAATGTTGCTTATAATAGTCTTGATTTTTCCTGAGATATGATCGTTTAACTGTATACTCCTCAAAAGCAAGTAAATTTTTCTCTCTACTAATTTTTTTTGTGTTCTGTTGGTTAATTACTAAAATTCTTGGTGTTATATTGACGCCAAACAGCCTCGTGCAGCCCCGCCAAGTACATTTCTGGCAAATGTGGAGGAACGACCAGAATCGTTGTCTTGATTGCAGGTAACTTTTCCATCATGATAAATGGAAAAATTTACATGCCTTTCTTCCATTTTCTCATTTCATTCACTTGAACTCTCACTTGGGTGATAAATATTCATAAAATTGATGAGCAGATTAATGAGCATAGTATACATAAAAGAAACTAAATCCATGATGGCTAAAACTTCTCAAATGTGGTAAATTCTTGTGTCCAGGAATCATTGCTGGAGCTTCTCTAATGACCTGTCTTGTTCTCGTATGTTGTTACATTCACCGACGACACTCCAAATTGAAAGCCAGAAAAAGCACCAAACTTCGCATATCCCAAGCCACTGGAAGCTGCAGTATTCCTATCTATCCCTACAAGGAAATTGAGAGAGCCACAAATAGCTTCTCGGAGAAACAAAGGCTAGGAACTGGGGCATATGGTACAGTCTATGCCGGAAAACTTCACAATGATAAATGGGTTGCCATCAAAAGGATCAAACATAGAGATACTGACAGCATTGAGCAAGTAATGAATGAGATCAAGCTCCTTTGCTCCGTGAGCCACCCAAATCTAGTCCGCCTCTTGGGTTGCTCCATTGAGTATGGAGACCAAATCCTCGTCTACGAATTCATGCCCAATGGAACATTATGTCAACACCTGCAAAGGGAGAGAGGAGATGGAGTTCCATGGCCAATTCGGCTCACAATCGCCACTGAAACTGCTCAGGCTATAGCACATCTTCACTCTGCCATTAATCCCCCAATATACCATAGAGACATTAAATCAAGCAATATATTGTTGGACTACAATTTCAGGTCAAAAGTAGCAGATTTTGGTCTTTCTAGAATTGGTATGACTGAAATTTCTTACATTTCAACAGCCCCGCAAGGTACTCCTGGGTACCTTGATCCCCAGTACCATCAGGACTTTCATCTCTCTGATAAAAGCGACGTGTACAGCTTCGGTGTTGTTCTTGTTGAGATCATAACAGGATTGAAAGTGGTGGACTTTTCTCGACCCCAGAATGAAGTAAATTTAGCTTCTCTGGCTACAGACAGGATTGGAAAAGGGTGCCTAGATGAGATTATAGATCCATTCCTTGAGCCACAGGGGGATCCTTGGACAATTTCCTCTATGCATAAGGTGGCTGAGTTGGCATTTAGATGCCTTGCATTCCACAGGGACATGAGGCCTTCAATGATGGAAGTGGCAACTGAATTAGAGAATATCAGTCTGAGTGAATGGACATGTAGTTATGAAGAAAACAACTGTACAGCTTCTTCAGGGTTGTCCTCTGGCTCTTGTTCTTCTTCTAATGAGAGTGAGAAACCACTAAATGCGGCGCCAAGTAAGGCTGGGATAGAGGACCTTAAAGGACCTTTAAGTCCAAAGACTCATACCTCTATCTTAATTTCGAATGGAAGATCAAAGGATGATTCACAAGTTTCTGTGCAAGATGAATGGTTACGTGAACAGAGTTCACCTTCATCAAATAGTTTGCCAAGAAAAGCAGTTCAATGAGTTGAAGGGATGTTGGTCACTTTGTGTTTTTGCTTCATAGCCATGGCCTAGTCACAGGACGTGTATTTGTTAATGTTGGGAAATTCATATTCTTATCAGTTAACTATTTTCATTAATCTGCCAAAGTCCTTTGTATATATGAGATAGCATGGAGGACTACTTGCTCTTAGTTCTTTATTTCCATGCAAAATTATGAATGTAATCCCCGGCAAATAAAGAAATGAATTATTCTCACCCTGATAAAAACTGAATGATCAAAGGTGATCTCAAACGAATTAGATTTGCAACTCATTAATTGTAGTGCAAAACGAAATAGTTTTCGGAAATGTTGGCATAGCTTCTGATTTTTTAGATTCCGTTTATCTGTGAAGTGTTATAGAGTGAAACTGAAAAGAAATGTATTTGATCTTTGGGAGATACCCATGGGCATATTAATAAGCAATAAAACAATAGAAAAAGGGAAAAAGAAAAAGACGAAGAACAAGCATACCAGGCGTTACATATCTGCGTCCACCTACTAAGTGGACCACTGACTAAAAATCCCATTTGCAAGTAAGCTGGGGAGAGTATTATCGCAATACTTTCTCTCTCTCTCTCCAAACAAAACAAAATAAAACAAAACAGGAAATAAATAATGCTGCAATGATGAATCCTGAATTGGAGGCCTTGAATCGAGTTAATGCAAGCCTTTATGGCCACCAATGACTGATGTATACATCCTAAAAAAACCAATAATTTAATTCTGACATCCTTTCTTTCTTCCCATAATTGAAGAAGCCCCATAAAAATATAATTTAAATGTTGCACAAATTAACATATGCAAATTCTACTGAAATATTCCATATGAACAGGTCATCTCATATTTATGTTAAATTGCACGAGAGACATTAGTTACCCAAGCCTCAAAATCTCAAATTGTCCACTCCACATATACATACCCCAAAAGCTGAATACTTACACCACTAGTAATCTAGTAGCAGTAAATTCTAATAACCCATTCCCAAAACTACCCTTCAATGTAAACCAAAATTCCATCAGAACCCACCACCATTCACTCTGTTCAAAAGCTTGCTCTCCTAAGAGAGGTGAGAGTAATGGAAGCCCCCAATGCAGACTTACCGACTTGAATCTCAAACGAGTCATAACGCAGAAACAGCTCTACTACCAAAAGCCTTGACACCAACGTCACCAAATCTTTACCCGCACATTGCTTATTACCTACTTTCGGATTCTCTGTCTCGCGCCCATTTGACCACAACACGTGCTCCAGCAATTTCTCACCCTCACCCATGAACCGATCCGCCACGAATTCTTCGGATCTTTCGAAAATTCTCGGATCCTTGGTTGCGAATGGCTGGTACCCGAATAGAAGCTCTCCTTCTTTGATTTTGAAAGCGCAGTCATGGCTCTCGATCACCATGTCCTGTCTTGCTCTCGCGAACTGTAAAGGTACCGGCGGATCAATACGAAAACATTCATAAACTACCGACTTCATTAACGGCATCTGTTCCAAGGCGGCCATTGTCACCTTCCCACCGTTGGATCTGACAACGGATCTAATTTCCTGAGCTAATTGGGTATGGAGCTTGACTCCGGCTCGACCGATCCATTTGAACACGTTGGGGAAGAAAAGCTTCATTCCCCCAAAAGAATTGAAGCACGTGGCGAATAAGATATTGTGACAAGCTTCGTCTCTGGACACACCCAATCTTTCTGCTTCATCGAGCACGAACCCGGAAGATTCATAAAAGAAATCGTACAATCTCTGGTAATCGGATTTGATTAGGAACGGAGGAAGGCGGGCGCTGTGGAAAACAACTTCTTCAATAATCTTGGGAAGACCCAGAGACAGGATTGGACTAAGTTGGAAGAGTACCCATTTCTGAACCAACTTTGGACCATCCAACCCAAGTTTGGTATCAGCCGGGTTTGACCCGAATAAAGAACGAGCTAGAAAATTAAATGCCGCTTGATCATTGGCATCTTGGAAACTAGCTTTCCCTTTAGCAGCCAAATCCTTCTCCAATGTCTCGAACAATTCTGCGTAGCTTGAACTGAATTCCGGCATCACCTTGTCGCGACGAGATTGGAGGAGGAAAAACATGAGGCGCTTGAGTTTTCCGTGACTCGGTTCGGACGGGTCAAGATAGGAGAGAACTCGGTAACCTCCAGTGAGTTCAAGAGAGGGCATAAATGTCCCAGTGAATAGATCTTTCTTTTCTACTTTGGTCACGTCAAAGAGAACCGGAAAACTCTTGCCGTCGAGTAATACGACGACGTTGGGTTGGGAAGCAATGAAAGGTCCCGGCGGCATGTTGGCTCGGAACACCGTTGACTGGTATTTTTGTATGCGTGATTTGAAGTACTCATCGCGGCCTTGATTGTAGAAATAGTCAAGGCGGTCTTTATATGGACCAATGAAAGGGAGACCACAATCTCCGGGGATTTTCCGAATCGGTAGATGGGCGGGTTCCGGCGTTACTTTACTGAACGACGGAATTGGTAAGGGTGGTCTTTCCGATACGGACGCAGTGATCGGACGGACAAGGAAGGGAAAACTGGAAGGCTTAGATGATTTTGTGGTGGGTACTTGAAATTGTTGTTGTGGTTGCAGAGAATGAAAAATCAGGCAAGTAGATGCCATTTTTTTTAGGGTAAATTTAGTGGGAAGAAATTTTTGAGGTTTGATCGTGGTTTTGCTGCAGACTGCAGTCTATGTAAGATGCAGTATGAAGGGGGAAGATTTCATATTTATAGAAGGTGAGTGGGGTCTGGTTATGAAAGGTGAGCTTATTTAGAGCAAAAAATAAAATAAAATAAAATTGTATGTGCCTAACATTCAATTATGCCATATATCTATGTATTTAACACAAATATATAAACAAATGATTTTATTTTATTTTTTAACAAGTGTCAGTTAAAAATTTATAAAAAGAAAATTTTTATTATTTATTATGACACTTGACCAAAATTTAATATATAAATAATCTTTTATTAAAATTAGAATTTTAAATATTATATTTATTATATCTTAAGAAATATATTCTTAATGTATCTGTTAAAAAAAATAGCTTTTGATTCTATTTGATTTTTAATGTCTAAAAAATGACTTGGATTCACTTTCAATATTTTTTGTTAGTAATAAAAATTAAACAATCTTAATTCAATAGTTAATATTGATTTATTACTTCATCTTTCTTCTCTTTTTTTTCTAAATTAAAACTTGATTATATTTTCCATACAAGTAACCCATTATATTTTTACCTTTAAAAAGATAGTTGAGTATTTAATGATCTATGTCCCGAATACTTGTACATGCACGAGTCTTTCATAGTCCATGGATATTTCTTTGTGGAAATTGTCCACAAAAACTTTCAAATTTTGACCATGTGTTTCTCCTTGTCAAGGAATCAATAAAATAAATTCTAAAGTATTGCTAACTTGCTATAAATAATTAAATAATTTCTATCTAACTAAATGTATAACCATATGGTAGATAAAATATTTTTAGTCTATATTATAAATATTTTTTATTATTACAAGTAATGAGATTCTACTATTACAAGCAAGAATGGAGGATGAAAAATTTGAATGTAAGACAATTTTTTTTGGACAGCTTTATAAATTTGAATGTAAGACATTACTTATTATAAACTTTGTATATAATATACCAGATAAATTTCCTATTCTCATTAAGAATTTAAAATGACATATTTGTTTCCACAAAGGTGTCTTATAATCAACCTTAGTGATGTGAATTCAAGAAAACGTAATTCATATATGGAAAAAATTGACATATATAATAAATGCATAGTCATTGCTTACTTGGTGATAAGAAATATATAGTATATATTATATTTATTTCTATTAATTACTTATTATATTCTAAAAAAAATAAACTATTTGAATTGGGACAAAAATATTTATATAAATTTTATTTCTTACAACTTTTTTTTGATAAATCTCACAACCTTCTTTAAAAATATTCAAATCCAATAAATTAATAAAAATTACATATCTTTTTGACCAAAACCCGGAATAAGTCTTCAAATTTTATTTAATGATGTCTACGAAGCGCGTGAGATGTTTGACTAAATTGTATGGCGCCTGATGTTTGATGTTGCGCGTGGATCTTAGTATTGACATTAACTAAGAGTCAAAGCTCAAACAAAGAAAGTAGAATCATGGTCAAACAAGATTAGGGGTCAAATAGTCGTACTTCTTTTAACTTTCGACCTCGATGTCGTTTATTCCGTAGGTTCTCACTGCCGTCCAAAGCTTTGATAGCCGTTTCACGTGATTTCAATGTCAAAAAACTAGCTACTCTATAGAAATTCGAAATATGCGGGCACTAAAACGACCCATCATATTCCCACTCAATCCATCGCGCATAGACAAAAATTTAATTGATTGTTGGATTTTGTGCTCCGACCAAATACCAACATTTTGATAAAGGATACAAAAAGAGATTTATTCAGTTAATATTATACATTTTACATATTGATATTGGATTATAGGACATGAGGTAGTCTGTTTTTTTTTTTTTCAGTAAAAAAGTATTTGTTTTAAGTTTTAACTACAATTTTAAATTTGTGATTTTCAAAAAAAAAAAAAAAAAATAAAAGTAAATCTCAATATTCACTGATGTATATAAAAATTAACAATGTTAAGACAAGAATTCAAAACTAAAGGTGAGAATAGCAACTTGCTTAATAAAATTGCACATCCAAAATTTCAATTTCTAATGCAGTCTCATTTTTCTATATACACTTGCATTCAATTTAACAAAAGCTGTTCAGAAGTTGTAAGTTATTAAGAATTTGAATTAAATCATGATTATTGAAGCAAAGTTAACTTATAAAAATAGATTCTTTTAACGTGTCATAAAAATTCTTATTAAAATATAATAAATATAATTTTAAAAATTAAAATTTTCTGATAATAATAGTTTATACAATAAAACATTGAAACTATGATAAATTACTTTAGTAAAGATTACTAGTGTCCTTGGAATACTTATTCAAAACACCCTGTCAATAAAATATCTTATTTTGAAGACTAAAGTAGATGTTAGGATTCACTTTAAAAAAAATATATTTTCTCAACATCAGAGTAAAATATCCTATTTTGAAGACTAAAGTAGATGTTAGGATTCACTTTAAAAAAAATATATTTTCTCAACATCAGAGTGTGCATGGCCTATTTGTTAATAGTATTTATAAATGAATTTTTCTAACGGGGTTTAAGAAACTTGATAAGGTGATAAATATATAAATTTTGTATTTTTTATTGTAATGGTTATCCATGATTTTTAGTATTGTGTAATCAATAATTTATTACTTTTAGAACATTTCAAATTTCAAAATTCATATTTATTGCACTTTATCAAGTATTCTTAGAGTACTCATTAGAAAAATTCTTTATACATTATGAATTTTTTCTAACAAGTGCCGTTAGTGCGCTTGTTAATATTTTATAAATAAAAAATTTATAGTATTACAATAGTTGTCAATGGTTTCAATGATACTTAATGTATAAATTATTATTATTTTTTAAATTTTAATTTTCAAAAAATGTATTTATTACACTTTAATATGTGTTATTTAAACACCCATTAAAACAATTCATAAATTATTACCTGAATGTACCATGTGTTTCCAAAACAATAGTTAATTAGTTATCATATATGTAGAGGAGAGGGCCAATTTAAGGTGTATTATTTGTTTTTTTTTTTTTTTTTTTGTGTGTGTGTGGCAAAAAACAAGTATATATTATTTGTTGAATAGAGCTGGAATTCATAAATACTTGTTTTCTCTAAATATATAATAGCGTGTACGAGCTATTCTTTGTAATATAATATTAAAACATTAAAATAGATATTTCACAATAAATTATTTATCACTCAAACAATTTATGTCTACATAAATAATTTATATCAAAACCTTGATTGATTATGTGTTAAAATACATTTCATTATAAATCTCTTTTTCCTATCATGAATTATCTGTTAATATCTATTTTCATTGTAAATCATCTGTTTTGAAGAAGATAATTTATTTCATTAAGTAGGAGATAGAATTAGTTTCTACTTGTAGTTTGTTGGTTTGTTTGTTAATCAAAATGAACTTTACCTAAGTTGAAAATCAAAATCAACTCTACCTATGTTCGAAACTAAAAACAAAAACAGTAAGATTATATTTTTGGGGACATTACCAATTTTACCACGAAGCCATTCTCAAATCTTTAATGCGTTCGTCTGTCGTTCACCTTATTCTTTTGGGCCTTTCTGTCGTTCGCGTTTAAGACACAGCGCACAAAATAAGAAATTAGGGTTTTAGCCAGAAAAAACTCGCAAAGTATGCTAAAACCCTAAATCCCCGAATATGGAACTTCAATCCGTTTGCCATGGACTTCCCAATCAAACAATTGGACTGTCGAGTCGTCGGCTAGTTTTGTTTCCTCATCAGAAAGTGAGTAAATTTTCACTTGGAAATGCATTTCATTCTTACTCTGGTAGACTGGTACTTTAGAAATGAAATTATCTCATTTCTATATGTTTATTCGCAGGCATCGGCTAACCATGTTGGATTGAGAAATCAGAGAGTTCGTTTCGGAATTGCATCGAAATGTATATACTCTTCTTAATTTCAAATTGCATGAAGTATTATTGAATTGGCGGAGGCATACTACATTTTGCAGTCGCTTTGCATCGGTCTCAGTAGTAATATTTGATATTTCTCAAATAATACGTGCAACTGCGCTCTGTTGTGTCAACCTTTTTGTATTTTCATTCCCTCGAAATTTCGCTGCTTTTTACTTTTTTTTTTTTTTTTTATCCCATTTCTCAGCAACCAAACAATACTTTCTCATCTTCATATGATTCTTTGCTGCTTTTTTTTTTAATAACTCTATGAACCAGGTTTGAAGGGGCTGGTTAAAGAGTCGAACTTGAATAATAGGCATACTGTATGTGCCTCTAGTTCCAATCCAGACGTTAGCTTGGAATTTCATGGGAATAGAAGTTCTAGTGTGCCTGTAACTAGATTCTATGAACCTGAACCATTTCGTGGTAAATCGGGTTCTGTTTCATTTCATGGGTTAACACACCAGCTGGTAGAAGAAGGGAAATTGATGTCGGCTCCTTTCCAGGAAGACAAGGGCTCTTTTCTCTGGGTTTTGGCTCCTGTTGCATTTATATCATCTTTGATTCTTCCGCAGTTTTTCCTTGGAAATGCAATTGAGGCTTTTTTGAAGGATGAAATTCTCATAGGTATTGTTGAATTTGTTCTCACTCCTAAGCTCGAATTCCCTCTTCTGGAAATTGGATGACGTATGCTTTTGTTGCAAGAAATCATAACTATAAAGAAGTTTACCTTCATTTATGTTGGTTATAACATGTGTATACTTTATGAATCTGTAGTTTCCTATATGCTACACACATGCATTAGTAAAGCTTCTTGTTTCATGCTTATGGCAATCTTTTTTTTGTTTTTTTTTTTAATGCTTGGTCGCTGGATTTAGTGAATGTGTCTTTGTCAGCAGTGATTAAGGATGTCATTCCTCACACAAATGTCTGGTTCCTTATGTATATTGGAGTAAAGAGCTTCATTCTTATAGTTCTTACCAGTTCCTGTTAGCAATATTGCATAGGAGTATGATATGATTTTCCATGTAGATTGGCTAAGCCACGGCTCAGAATGAATAATGTTGTTGCACTCTTCAATACTGCAGGGTTCTGCAGTATTGTCGATGGTTGTGTGGATAGTAGTGCAGTCAAATTCTTATATCCTTTACCATATAGATCTAGTTTTTCCTTACCTACCTCTTAGTTAGTGGAAATATTCATTGAAGGATCCCAACCAAACCTGTCTCGGATATATCAACTATTAATTTGATTTTCTGAAAACATTAATCATGTTTTACCAAGTTAATGGGATGAACTTAAATTATTCACCTTATTATAATGATGTTCCTACCTTTTGGCTAAAAATATATGGTGATGTTAGATCTCACAAGCTAGTATCTTGGAAAATATATTATTTTCCTTAGTCCCAATTGTCTGCCTCCAAGATATATTCTAGAATCAGAGGAAACTGTTATTTACTTAATCTGTACAAGGGTTTTCCCTGGAGTCTACATGATCTGTGAAACTGTTATTAAGTACTGTTGGAACCTTTTGTTTGGTCATTAACCAGCAGAAATCCTCCTGCATCTACTAATTTTGGACATGTTCTATGTACTTCTTAGCATTATAGTTCAGCAGTAAAGAAGGGAAAAAAATAAAAAAAAATCTAGCTTAGGGTTTGCTGCTATAGGCAGATGATTTTAATTTTTTTATATAGGTTCTTTTGATGACTTTTTATGTACTCTTGAATATATTTGCGAGGCGCCAGAAGATGGCACAGATTCTTATTCTTTTGTTTATATTCATTCCTCGCTAACTTGGATGCAGAAATTGTGACTTCTTTGTCTTTTGAGGCCATGTTTTATGTTGGGCTTGCTACATTCCTACTTGTGGCAGACCGTGTTCAAAGGCCATATTTGCAGTATAGCACAAAAAGGTGGGGTCTCATCACAGGCCTCAATGGGTACTTGACCTCTGCTTTCTTCACAACAGGCTTCAAGGTTGTTGCTCCTCTCTTTCTTGTGTACGTGACTTGGCCAGTGCTTGGGCTGCCAGCTGTCGCTGCAGTACTTCCTTTTCTAGTTGGCTCTGTTGCTCAATTGGCATTTGATACAACCTTGGACAAGTGCAGTTCTTCTTGTTGGCCTGTCGTTCCCATTATATTTGAGGTACATGACCTATATTATTAATTGAATGCCTTCAATGCAACTTAATATATAACTGCAGTTTTTATACCCCTCAGAGATAAAAAAGTAGACAAAATTTTGATTTGAATCCAGTAAGTAGCTTTATGAAAAATCTGCATTGATTTCTCAGGTTTATAGACTTTATCAGCTGACAAAAGCTGCTCATTTTATTGAGAGACTGATGTTCTCCATGAAAGGGCTTCCTACATCACCGGAATTGCTAGAACGAAGTGGTGCATTGTTTGCAATGATAGTGACTTTCCAAGTTTTAGGCCTGGTGTGTCTTTGGTCATTGATGACATTTCTTTTGAGGCTCTTCCCTTCTAGACCTGTAGCAGAGAAATACTGATGTCTGTTCCGAAAGTGCTGTATATTGTACATTGGTGGCTTTGGTTCTCACGTCCGTTGCATTTTTAAGTTTAACCCAGGTGTAGGTTACATACCGTTCCTCAACTAGTTTAAGCCTAGTGCAGGCCCATCAGTAACATCACTTTATTTATTTTGACATAACGGACAGTTTTTAAGGATATAGTTGGTATATTCTAGCATTTTTCTTTCATTTTTCACTTATAGAACATACTGGAGAGAGGGCTTGAATTCAAAGAACACCAAACAGGAAAGATAATTTGAGTTACAGAAGAAGATGGATAGTACAACAAGATAAATAACTTTGTTAAATATCCAAATATGTGGAACAAGTTGATCACAATGTACCTGTCTGATGCCATTTTCCACCAAAATAATTCAAAGGCACGGCTTACTTACACACAACTCTGGTATACCTATGGTTTTATGATTGTATTCAAGTTAAAAAATTCTAAGAAGTCCAACATCAAAGATTTGTGCGCAATATCAGTAAGAAAGGAATCATCTGCCTTGTTATATCCAGTGAATGACTGAAATTCCCTTAGCAATCCCTTGATGCTTCCAACCCGACGATCACGTATCCCACATGGGACAATCCACTGAAAGGGAGTCAAGTCTGTGGTGACATTAAGAGCTAAGCCATGATAGGTTATCCAGTGGGATACCCGTATTCCGATGGCTGCCAGTTTCTGATCTCCTGGTATAATCTAGTAAAGGAAGATCAAGAGAATGGCAATAACAAGCTCCATACGTGCAAGACATAGCATCAGAGGATAAGGCAGCAGATGTTTGTTTTCTAGGAAGCACTAGCTTTGAGATTTTGGCATAAAAATGCCATCGCCAAGGTCCTAAAAATGTCAATAACTCCGGGGTTCCGGAACACAGTACAAGACAAGGTTATATATACATATATCATCGGATACAAGCCAATATCTATTGAGATAAAGAAGAGGTTAAAATTCTATCCCTAACCACCATTTGAATATTACCATCGGTTAGTATAAACTCCTCATGATTCCAGAGTACTTGCAAATCAACCATTCATGTTTATAGTGAATTGACAGTAAAAGTCATACATACAAGTTTTAGCTCATTTAGTGTTCATGGTGAGTTGAAAATAAGAGTCATACAAGTTTCTAAAAGGGAAGGCTTAAGAAATATACCAACCCAAACACCAGTTAAATCATTAAGTCAAGAAGCCTTGATTGAATATGTCGAAGAAAGAACTTGGATTACAACTTCCTCAAGGGCCCTGAGTACCAATGAAGATTCATCTTGTGATTTCTGAGATTGAAAATGGGATACATAACCAGCTACGGCGCAACAACACGCTTTCAATAGTTAGGTACAGTATACAAGAAGAAGATCCTAACTCCATCCTTAATGAACAAATTTTAACTTGCATCCCATTAAGCCAATTGTAAAAAACATTCTAATGGCGAACTTTGGCTTTACAAACAAATACTACATAAACGTTGTTATTACTAAATTACCTGACCAGGACCATGATATGTAACTTCTCCACCGCGCTCAGTTCGATAAATGTCAAAAGGTGCATCCTTCATCAAAAAATTGAGGTTTTCTTCAGAACTGCGGGCACCCAATGTATAAACAGGCTGATGTTGCAGAATCATCAGAGTGTCTGTTCAATCTCCATCCCTTTCAATCTGAGACTTCTTATCTTTTACAATCTCTTTCTGCCATGACCATGAAACATTGTAAGGAATTTGCTCCTGGTACGAATCGAAACATTGGCAGCTGTAAAATTCCCAGATTGGCTTATCAATGAAACCTGGGGCAAGGGATATTTCCAATAAAAATGGAAGAGGGCAGATTGAGTAACTTACATTCTTCGTTGGGCCCTTATTGTATTTGTAGAGGCGGTTTTGGATGCCTTGAAATATGAGATTCGGTTTAATCTTGACAATTTACATGCCAGGTCATGATGGTGAGGAGTTTTGAGTTGCCTAAGAGGTGGGCTTGGCTGGACTGAGATAAAACAGATTGTGCCCATGAAAACCATATCGTAGTTATCTCCGGTTTTGAAAGAATTGGACTTTATTAACAGAGATTGAATCTCAGAATTCGCAACCCTTGATTAGAGTCTGAGGTAGCGGAGCAATCGAAGATAGTGATAGTACGTGACCCATCTCAACTAAATCTTAAAAACTGCATCTTCTCAGTTATATTAAATCAAAGAGGAAC
This sequence comes from Quillaja saponaria, assembly GCA_029379385.1. Lineage (NCBI taxonomy): Eukaryota > Viridiplantae > Streptophyta > Magnoliopsida > Fabales > Quillajaceae > Quillaja > Quillaja saponaria. The sequence continues at coordinate 26,936,243 of CM055610.1, forward strand.
ACCATAATCAGCAACCAGAAAGTGAATACAGTTGACAACAGTCGAGGGGCCAACCGAAGACTGAGGAAGAAGAAAACTTAAAAAAAAGAAAAAAGGCGGGGGTTCTTTTTGTTTACGAGGCTGTCATCGTATGGGCCATTGAGTTATTCAATTTGTCAGGCTTAGCCTTAATTGTTTTCGGGCTGGGCTTGAAAAAAAAGTTGTCATTCTGATTGAAATTGGACCAAATGTTGGCTAGATGCCAAGTTGACAACACTGCTTTCAACAAAAAGAAAATGGAGTTGCCAACCTTGCAAGAAGACAAGCAGGGCAGATGAGATGTGGTTGCCAACAAAGAATCTGTGCTTGAAGATTTTCCCCGCTTTGTGTCCGACCTATTACACGTGCATTCACTTTTTCACGATCCAAAATGCTTGGTTCCAGACTTGCAGTTCTCACATAGAAATTCCAATTAAACGGTCAAGAAGTGAAGTTTCCTGGTATGACCAGGAACGACCAAGCCGACGGTGGAAAAAATAGTTCGAAGTAAAAAGTCACTGAAAGATACGTTCAGACACGGGTTCGGCTTAGAACGCAAGAGGACCCACAAGTGGTGTGGGGGTTTAAGTTTTAGTTTTGGTTTTGGTTTTGGTTTTTGTTTTGATTTTGGTTCGTTCAATGTTCAACGATTCAGAAGATTCCAAGCCCACCTTACCTCCCAAGTAATTAAAAGCGCAAGAAGCACACGCGCAATTATTGTCCCATATCAATCACATTCTCATGTTCTTGCTGGATCCAGACAACACTATGTGATTGTGAGCTAAGCCAATTAATAATATGCCACGAATCTTCTCATTCTGATTTTCTTTTCTCACATGGCGTAGTATGTATATATAAACAAAAGGACCAGAGCCAATTTCCCACCAAACAAACAATTCCTCAATCAGAGAAAGTTAGTACGTACTACTACCTCCCAAGTGCCCTCCCAATTAAGCAAGCTTGCTCTATACTACGTGCCATCAGCCAACTCTGCGAAATGTCAACCAATAGATTGTTACGGACGTCTAGCCCATTACGCTTTGTTTCTTCTTCTTCTGGTTCTCCATTGACAAATACTGTAAGGTGTGTAAACAAGGCAGGGTTGAATAATGAAGATACGAAGATGGTTAATTCTTCTTGTATTGGGAAAAGTGAAAGAAAACCAATGGTGGCTGTGAAGGCATCCGTCGAGGCGGCTTCAGACCGTTTAATTACATCACAACCAAGACTTGGTCGAGGAATATTGTTGGATTTCGCTTCTTTGGTACAGGATGTGAGACATTTTTTGCTTGTTCTAGTAAGAATGGCCGTCAAACAGAAATCATGGAATTTACATCCCCAGATGCTCATTGAAAATGTTTGTCTTTTCTAGTTCTAGTAATTAAATATGACTGCTAATCTTGGAGTTAGAGGAAAACAATGATTTAATACACAGAATGGTTTCAATATTGTTGCAGGTCATAATTGATTGCCGCTTCTTTACATTTTTTGCCGTTGCTGGCTCCTTACTCGGCTCAGTTTTGTGTTTTATGGAGGTATACTATATATTTATGTCATCGTTTTGAAAAAACTATTCTTCAATTTTCTTTCCACCTCAAATATATTTTTGAAAAATGTTCTCATTCGTACTGATCGAATTAAACATCTTATGAGCAGGGCTGCACTCTTGTTATAGCGTCGTATCTTCAATATTTCCAAACATTGTCCCAGAGTACGGATCAAGGACATGTAATGCACCTACTTATCGAAGCCATAGGTACTACCCTAGCTACTCTATATATATGTATAATAATATTAATTAACATACCTCCTAGCTAGTACTAGTTTGCTATCTACTATGTATTGTTTTCATATATTTACAAGTCGGTCAATTCCTAAAATATTCTTGCAGACATGTTCCTAGTAGGAATGGCCATGCTCATTTTTGGAGTGGGTTTGTATGTCATGTTTGTGGGATCAAAGACAATAAAGGAGAAAGGAGCTTGGCTTAATAGGTCAAACTTGTTTGGGCTATTCTACATGAAGGTAATATAATGAAGTTATCCAACATTATATTTATATAAAGATTTACTTCCAGTTCCAGCCAAAGAATGAGTTGAAAACTTGGCTTAATTAGCTAGAGAGTTCCTATGTATATATCTTTCAGAAAATTAATGATTTGCACCTTATTTTCAGTCTCCTCCAACGTGGATTGGAATAGAATCAATTGGGCAAGCTAAATCGAAAATAGGGCATGCTGTTATGATGATACTTCAAGTTGGGCTACTGGAGAAGTTCAATAATATTCCCTTAGTTACAGGGTTTGATCTTGCTTGCTTTGCTGGAGCTGTACTGACTTCTTCAGCTTCTATTTTCCTACTCTCTAAACTCAACCAATAATCGATCTGCACCATTCGATCAGTCCAAGCATCAGAAAAAACATATGTTGTATCAAGTTAATGTATATTTTTGTCACACTAAGATAGAGACCATAATTGCACATATGAGAGCTGAAATATACTGCAAAGAAAGAACAAAACGAAGAGCCAAGTGTTTCTGAGACTTCCTTCCTAGACTTTACTTTAGAAATTAGAAAGCACAAGCTATTTTTAGCAGCGGTCAATTAGAGTTTATTTCTCTTGCCTATGTAATATTAATTAATTCATTGATTGGATATACATGTGAACATGAGTATCTCATTTTTCCTTAAAAATATCATTTATGAAATAATTCCCTCTTCCTGCAGTTGACATAATCAGAAGTAACTTTTTGCTAGATTCTATTCAGTATTATCAAGTAATTTCTGCTTGCCATTCTCCCTTGTGCCATGCAAATGCAATGGCAAAGAAAGGCTTGCAAACTGAGTACAGTATCCTACTTGTGATTTTCGGACTATAAATAATAAACTAATAAGTAACTGTAGAGATGCATATTCTCATTTTAATCTTTGGAAACATTATTCAGTTGAACTTCTAATGCTATAAATAAAATAAAAATAATATTTTAAATATTAGATTAAATCAAGTAAGAAGATCAAATATAAAATCGTAAGTTAATGCAAAGAGAGTGCTCCGCGAAAGAATCATGTGGTGAAAGTTTCCGGCCCCGGCCCCTGCCCCTGCCCCTGCCCCTGCCCCTATGGTCTTCATCTAATTGTGGTAGCGTAAAGTTTTTAATATTTTAAGTAACTACCGTCACCACTGCCCCTTCCTATTATCTCCCTCTTTTTTACAAGCTCTTCTAACCAATTATACAATTTAACTCTTTTAGTACGCAAATCTTAATAAAACAAATATTACGTAATTAGTCAACAACTTATATTAACTTTTACTTACAGTAACCCACATGATCATAGCTCTCTAAAAAAAAAATACACTGGGACAATATTTTCAATTATTCAACAAAAAACTTACCCGTTCAATACATTGGTCCATTTTTTGAAAGAGACATTAATATACTCTTAACATACAATAGATATAACTATCGAAGAATGCTGCTTTGGTTGATAAATCAAAATATGGAAGAATAAATAATGACTACCAATGGATACCGCATCTCTAAAATCCGAGGACAAAAAATATATTTGAACATGAATCTTCACATGGAAGCCAGAAGGTCTCTCATCTCTGCCACAGTTGGGATTTGCTCGCTTGGGTAAATCTTGGCAACAAGTTGGGCGAAACTTTCATACTTGTCCAAGAACTCTTTCTGTCATGATTTAGGAAATTATCAATCAGAAACTGTCAATATTAAGCTTTTTCAAATGCAACTTACTGCCATGTATATAGGGATCTCAACTGGTGATTATATCAATCAGAAACTGTCAATATTAAGCTTTTTCAAAAGTAACTTACTTCGCCATGTATATAGGGATCTCAACAGGTGATTATCCCATACTCCGTTTCATCGACCCTGGATAATACATACTACACCTTTTTCTTGCTGTTCAATATAGTAACTAAACATACACACACAGGGTTTTTAGCAAGTTTGTTGAATTTATTGGTGATCTGATCGAGATATCACAGTGACAGGGTCAAGTGCACTGCAGAGTACTTACTGATTTATCAAGCAAATATTTTGTCAAAGCAGAGTCAAACTTCAAAGAACTTATGAGCATGGTTATACTCTGTCTACAAAGGAGATACTCATGTTTTCTAAGATAGGCGGGCCTGGAATCCTGCTTACCTTGCACTTATCCCATAAGGAAGGTAAAAGTTCCTCTGAAGTCAAGTTCTTCTGCAATTTCTTATACATCGCACCAATGGACTTGTCAACCTATATTGGAAAAGCAAAGGCGTTATTCACATAATAAGATTCATTGAGTCATGCTAATGATGAGCTTCTGGAAATTACTAACTTACTCCAGATAAACTGGCTTTTAACATCTTCCGGAGATCCATTTTGGACAATCCAAGCTGAAAAGGGATCTGAAATTTGTGAAGTCATAAAACTGTTAACACAAAAGCCAAAACATACAGAAATTTAAAACTGTAATATGTGGTGCACATAAAGTTTCTTTATTAAAGGCCATGCTAAGACATACATTTTCATTTTCATTTTTTATTTTTCCTGGAGATGCTATAACATCCATTATACATAGTTCACTCCTAAAATATTAAAAAATTGAAGAATAACAATGCCATTATATCAGATCAGAACTCAGAAATGCATTACGACATAGACAAACCATTCCACAAACATATATCACTTAAAATAAGCATATCATAAACCATTAGATCTGTAGTCCTATATTTGTGGCAAGGCATGCAAAGTAATCCCTATGAACTTTCATATTATACATTCCCCAATGAAACAGATGTTTTTCAGAGTTGACTTCAGGATTTTGATTCCCAGAAATACTAAGGTGTAAAAGCATTCCTAATCAAAGAATCCAGACATTCTAAGAAGAAATTTAATTGCAAAACCAAGAATGTAAACCAAACACCAAGATGCTAACCTCTTCTGGTGCGATAGTGAAGGCCAAGTCTTCAATTCTTCGAGCGAATTGAAAAAGGCGTTCAAATTGCTTCCCCAAAAAGAAAAAGGAAAAAAAAAATTAGAATGCATGAAACGTAGATAAAGTTCATCATGGTTTGTCAAAAAAAGGACTAGAAACAAAGGATATATTACTTACATAGTAAATAATCATACTAATATGACGCGTGCAAGCTTGTTCATAGGCTTCACTTGCCTGGTGGTAGAACTTAGCCAACGTGGGCACAACATTGGCAAGGTCATACAAACTGCATACAACAGCTTCTAATGAGCGAACTTAACTTAATAATAGTTAATCAACTTTTTTCCCCTTGCGGGAATAACTGTAATGGATGTGGAAGAATTGAAACAAGCTCCACTTGAAAGAAAGAAAAAAAGAAAGAAAAAGGTTATACCTATTCTGAAACGCAGCATAGTTCTCCAGAAGAAATATATCTGCATATTTTGGATCTGTTTGAGCAATTTTCTCCAAAGTCACAAACATTATGCTAACCTGTAGGGCAACGACCCCAATATTAACAGTATAAAGGTGATGTTTAGAATCCTGAAGCAAAGACAGAATTTAGAAAACAAATTTTATTTTTATTTTATTTTTTAAGATATGGGAATATGAAACTGGGTCAACCGACTCTAGGATAACAAGGCATATCATCTTAATCCACATATATGAAATGAAAATTGTGAAGGCCACAAGTGGTTAAGGGAAACAATTGAATTTGCACTTGGTCAGATGGAAGAGCTAGGTCTGCTGGGAACATCAGATACAGTTACCGAACTATTTGTAGGATACAACACATTGTCTGATGCAGTATAACAACCTTTTGGGCGGCTACTAGTGCACTGCAATACTCTGTATAAACCAAAAATATGTTCAAGAGAAATCACTCACAAATTTTGTGTATGCTTGGTCAACCAAATCCCTAGATTGTCCTTGGATGTACTGCTCCATCCGTGTCGCAAGGGTTGCAAATCCTATGCAAGAACAATTAGGAAAATCACGATGCCACTCATCAACAAAACCAAAGTATTAAAACATATAAAAGTAAATAGAGCATGTAAACACGGAAGAAATTACTTGTAATTGCTGCTTGTACAATTTAAAAGAAGATCAAAAGGCAAGGGTTATTTAGCATTCCCAAAGAAATTAGTCAAAACATTGAGCAAAACCCCTTACTAGTAGACAATATAAAACTTCATAGGAATGCTTTCCAAGATCCATTAAAAGTCAGATAGTTCAAAACCTTGTTTTTCAAATTTTGATAAAGACATGATTAAATGTACATAAAATTGCTGATGAAAATAGAAAAATATGCTCATAACTAAACAGGCCCCAACTTTTTGCTCTTGCTCCCTTCTGCTGAAATTTTTGTTTATTTTTATAATTATTATTTTAGCATAACTGGCAAGAAAAGTGTGAAATCAAATTATAATCACCCAATTGCAAAGGAAAAAAAAAAAAGATTTCCTTTTCTTGTCCTCAAACAGAAAAGCATGGATCAGCGATCCCTTACCTAGAGATATATGACAAGACCCCCATCTGTCGGACATTGCGCTCATTTCTTTCAATCTGATGGCAAGCTTCATCAACAAACTGCAACAAGGTTTCCAAATATGATGTGGTTTTCATCTTCAGAATGCTGTTTGGGAAAAGGTTTCATTTCTTTTACTAGAACTTACGCGGCTGAACTGCATAGATATTCTAGACTCCAGGTCACCAAGCAATAGACGCACAAATCCTGCAGCATCAGCTTTCTGACCAGAGAGATACCGCTCTGTAATCCCATGCATTGATATGCAGCGTAGAGGATCAATCTTGTATGCCCAATCCACCACAGCATAGAAGTCCTCCTGAAATCATATAATTGGAAGCTTTTCCCAGTTAAAACTATGAAATTTTTGACAAACCTTAAAAGCAACCTTACAAATTATTCAACAGTGCCTAATATTATGCAACAGTATAGTAATCAGTTTATGGACGCAAGGTCTACAATCCATAATAGGTACTAATCACTCTACAAACATACCAAAAAGACTAAATAAGTAATAACAGATAATACTTTTTTTTTTTTTTCTCTTGTTTACTTTTTTGTATAAGCTATATTCCCCAACAGGTTTGCTTTGTGTAGCAGACGTGATGCACTAGGGTTATGTTAGTCCATAGGTTCATACATGCAAAATGATGCATTTCATGAGATTGTTTCTGGGGGCATTATCACACAAGAAAAGCAATTACGAATAGCTAGATGCAATTAGTACATTCAATGAAACACGCAAATTGTTTTGTGCATTACTTGGATTCCATCCAGCAAATCCTGAAGGGATTCATTTAAAGCTGCAAGCTCTGCAGAATTTTTACCTACAAAATAGAAATAATATACCAAATTATCAAAATTTGAGACCTTGGTTGTGGAAAATCAAAGCATAATTTGCTACATATTCACTAGAAAAATATCCTAGTTGGAAAAGAGGGGAGAATACCAGCTTTGCTGTCATTATCATCAATGTCCATAATTCCCAAATCATCATCATCATCATTGGCATCACCGTCATCATGCCCGGTTTTGTTACCGTTAGCAACTCCTCCTGGGGGAACAAGTGTTGGAACTTCAAAGCACATGAAGTGTGCAAAAAAAGAACTCTGCAGTTCACTCAGGGAGAAGTACACTTTTAGTAGATCAGGCATATCATACAAATTTTCAAAGTCAATTAATGAAGGATTATAACCTCATCTACAAGAAGAGGGATAAAAATCGTCAGCATCTTCGAATAAGCCTCAGAAACTGTTGAAGTGTCTGCTGCATTCACATTTTGACCAGAACCCATAGAACCTTCAAGCCAAACAGTTGGGTTTCTGGATGCTTTAGTACTAGCACGAAGTTCATTTGCAAACTCACGAGCCTGTGGAAGGAAATGGGAATTTGAAACTAAGCATGCAACCTTATGCTTGCTTTTCTAACTACCAAAACTACTAATACAAAATCTATGATTCAGGCAACAAGTATGATTAAAAAAAAGTAATAGAAAGTATGATATCAAATCAAACATCCCTCTTGAAATACAGTGGTGCAACCAAACATCATCCACCCCCACTAAACAGGATTAATGAATCATCATTCAGCAGATTAAGCAAGCAGTCTCCGCGTCATCCATCTCCTTCCAGGCATTAGCAGAAGAATTTATGTTCGCTATATTTACTCTATTACCACAACCTACTGCCTATCAAGCAGCTCTTAAGTTCATCAACCTGATGAACTCACAGGCTACACAGATATTGAACTGATGCCAAGCAAGGTAACTAAAATAAATAAGCTATATAGAAAGGAAAAAAAATCCACATGACCACATCCATGGACACCTAACTTACACCAATATGATGTAAAACCCAAAGAGGACAAAATAGGGGTACATGCAGCATGCTGAACCACTTAAGCACTTAAACTCATATAGCATGCTGTCGATATAAGTTTGAGTTAATAATATGTTATATAATCCAGAAGAGAGGGACATAGGAGATGGTAAGTTGGTAACCATTAATCTAAAGTCTCATGCAATCATGTAAGTCATCAGGGGGTTGATACAGATATGAAAGAGAAACACACAATGAAAACTTAGCACCAAATTATATGTAGTATAAAACAATAATAAACATAAAAATGTTTCATCACTTGCACCTCTCTGCGAAGAAGCAAGTTCAGGGAGCTGCAATAAGCTTTTCTCAATGGACCAAGGCAATTCTTATCAAGACTCTGCAAATGTCAAAATACTATATTATAGGGAGGAAACAACATAATTTTGACTAGCAATTGCAACTTGTCTGTTATTTCACCTTTAAATGTTGAAGAAGACGTGCATATGTCCTGCATTTGTATCGCAAGTCAGCATGATCAGGCCGCTTCAACTGTCCCCGCTGTATAAAGAGAAAGTCAATGAATAAGTTCAAGACCCACAATTTGTGATACTTTAACAGAATTAAACAGGGAATACCTGGGAGAAGTAACTTTTGTCACTTATCATGAAATCAACCAAACTAGCAAAATAATTTCTCAAGAACTCGGAAGCTCTCCTGACAAATGTGGATTTTAATTTTTCAAGTTCTGCCCGCTTCTCTTTAACCTGTACGAGTTGCACATACTGCCGTCAAAAGACTATTTCCTAGTGCTAAATGCATCTAACATGACTAAGATAATGCTGCTGTAGTTCAAAAATGCTTTCAAACAAACCCATCCCAGCCAATCAAGAAAGTAGTGTGAAACATTAGTGGATACAACTCATTATCATCGCCACATCAGATAATTTTTTTGACAGTTTCTAACAAAGGAAGACATAAACATGCAAGAAGGAAGAAGCCTACTAATGCCCCTTCACCATGTCACTCTTATATCAGTGACTTTGTACAATAGCAATTATATATATATTTTTAAAAAGAAGTGAAAAGCAAGGCAGAGGTCATACAGCTCGCATGTTTGCATAAGTGGGATCCAAATTAGGCACTTGGAGACCACGCAAGGCAACTGTTAACCACTCACATGCTTCAATATTTTGAAGCATACGCGCCTCATCAAATGCACCTCCTGTCAGACATGCTGCATACTAAAATTAAAAAAACATCATTACAATACAATTATGGCAACATAAGCTTCTCAAACTCGACCATCATCCAACCAGGGTGATAGAAAATATACCTCAGAAGGGACACGCAATCGCTCAAGAAGCTTGTCAAGTTCCTCAATTAGAGCTTTATTATTTACAGACTGCATTTCCAGCTTGTTATTGCGGATTTCTATCTGATTATTACAGCAAAGGAAAGACATGAGAAAAAATCAGAAGAAATTAGATGCACAAAATAAAAATACTCATATAGATAAAATCAGATGAGCTACACAACCTTGGGAAGCAAAAAATAATAATTTAAAAGAGGAGAAAAATCTAAATATGAAACAGAAGCCACTTTAATAGCATCTCAAGGAATAGTCTTTCCCTAGAAACAGTGGGAGCAATAAACCTAATTTTCAATCTACAAGATTTGAACAGCTTCTCTTAAGCCATTAAAGAGTTTGATAGAACTTAGAAGAAACGTCAACAACAATAGAAGGGGAACAATCAATGAGTCTTTTTCCAGATTTCTTATCTTTCTTTCTTTCTCTCTCTCTTTTCTTTTAAAATCTTTTTGCATTTGATGCAGTGCATAACATATTACAAACAAAAAAGAAAGAAAACCAAAAAAAAAAAAAAAAAAGCCACCACGCTAGCTGGCACAAGGAAGATAAATTATCTGGCTTAAAAGCCCCTACCGACTCAATATCCTCCCTCATGTGTCGAAGTTTCACATTGAAAATGCCTAACCACTCATCCATGTCATCCACACAATGGGTTGCTTCCTCAAGCCCATGCAACACCTGCAAGACACAAATAAAAAAATAAGTTGGGAAACAAAACTCACAACAAATGGCTGAAATAAGAAGTGTATTAGTGTAACAACCATGAATACGAAAACTGACTATCAGCCACTTATTGAAAAACAAAATTCAGATCATTCAAGACAATGAACAATCAGGTAAATACAGATATGTTTCTGACACCACAAAGTAAAAAAAAATATAAATATGTAGAGCTTTGATAGTAGCTTCAACGGATAAAGAAAGCAATGATGAAAAGAATGCCTTCAAAGCTTGTTATCAAAATCCAAGTTGAAAGGTTCAATCAGAGGAAAAAATACGTTTACATAGATAGCTGCTTCATACAAAGGATTCAGATTTCATAGTATGGGCATAACTCCGACAAAATAAAAATTCCTAGATCAGTCTATTCATATAAATTGAAATGGGTAACATAGCTAGCATCCATTGGACAGATGAATGAAGAGGAGCCGTTGCCAAGTCTCTACCATGGAAATACAACAGAAACGAAAAAGTACAGCCAGAAAAAAATGGAGGAATAAAAATACAAACACATGTATAGTTATACCTCATCTATCAACGGCTCACTTTCCAAAATGGCATGCACATTTAGCTGCTTCCAGAGCAAGTAGCTCTCGTTTTAACCTTTCAGAGAATGCCTCCTGCTTCACCAATACCCATGACGTAACTGCACATGGTGCATATTTCAAATACTTCTTAACTTCATTAAGATAATTCCAACAAGTATTAAATAGAAGTAAATATAAATGTTATAAGCTGGCTACGATATTCAGTAATAAAAGGGATGGCACAAAAGATGGAAATGCAGTGTGGAAAAATGAAAAACAAACTACCATGAAGCGCATGACTAATTAGAAACTGGACGTTCAAAACTGATATAAGAAGCAACATTGTTCAACATTTAATAACCTTCAAAGAATAGTGAATTTATCATGTTGGCACAAAATCAATCTTTTGGTTGTCAAGAATCAAGATGATTAACTATGATTTTACATCTAATTCCACCTAACTTCAGCAATTGAAAGTATGTATAACATCCCATAAGCATTTGTCAACTTCTTTATTTTCTCCTTCTGTTGGCCAAATAGTGATGTTTTATTGGGGAATCCAGAATAGGATAAGTGACAAAATCGCTGGGGAAAGGAAGTACATTGTTATAGGATACTCCACTGTCAATCTTATTTCACCAAAAATATGTCTCAGAATGGAAGATCAATGATAACATGCATGCACCGGCATTTTTCTGCCATAAAACACAACCAAAAGGAAAGGAAGACGCAGTACATACGTGCCTAGAAGAGCCTCCATGTCCTCTTCCTCAGCCTGAGAAACAAGTTCTTTTTCAACAGTCACGTTCAAGTCACTTTCAGTCACAGTAGAAGCAACAGGACCATCTTGCAAATTTCTTTGAATAGACACTGAGGGTGTGTTTTCCTGTATAATATATGCAGGAGGAGTTAGTTAGAGAAAACCAGTCATGACTAATAAATAACCATAACTAATCAACACATTGGGATAGTTCAAAAAACAGAATGACACTTTTGAGCAACACAGGTGAATCATAACATAATTAACATCCTCAATTGCTATAGGAGGCATATTCATCAACAAAGTAGAACACATTCCATAGTATATTTGAATAAAGAAATAATTTGAGCTTCTTAGAATATAAAAATTACTGATCAGTTAACACGAAGAACACATCTCAGTCTCTCATAGGTCATATTATTGCATATTGAGCAGGTCTGTGGAAATCTAATTATTAGACCAGGGAAATTTTCGAAGTTTATAGGGCAGCAATGTATTTTTTATTTTTTATTTTTTGCTAAGAAGGCAGCAGTGTAGTTAGAAGACTAGAAAATCATCTTGTTCACCTTCGCCCAAAGAGCCATTTCCACTACATCTATACCAACGACCTTAGGAAGACGACCAAGTACATCTTTGCAGATATTTAAGATGCAAAGCAGAAGGCGATTCCTGAAAGAAAAGAATTACAAAATAGTAAGACATTTGTCTCCTTCCATGGAAGAGTAATATTATTGAAGTAAACGAATTTCAAGTATACAATCATATGTATGATATAACCTGTCATCACTATTACGCATTGTCCACTGAGGAGGAGCAACACTCTGGCTTCTAAGGTTATCAAATCCCTGAAAGACATTCAATCATTGTATGAAGGAAATATATCTAAATAAAAAGAAAAACAAGCTTCAAAAGAGGAAAGGTTCCCTATCTCCACTCAAGTGCTAGAACCCTTTTCCTTAAGGCACATATCAGCAGTCAGTTTATAGACCACAAGAACCCAGATGGAACAAAGAGATCTTCAATAGGTATACAGATGATGAACCATTACCAGAGTAAACGTACATCCACTGGGATCATTTGTTATAACTTCCATCTTTGAGAGATGCTTCAGCTTGTAGAGCTTTGCAGGCTGCATGTGCAATAATATTTTTGTGAATATATTAACATGATATGATCTCATCCAAGTCAGACTTTCAGGAAAAAAAGAAAAAATTGACAACATACAGTACAGATAAAGGCTCAACTGATTGAAGATGAATATTGAAAAATTAAAATTGTAAAATTATACGAGGTTTAAGCCTCTATAAAAATCTGCCTCAACACCCTGATTTTGCACTCTCGAAGGTTGGTGATATAAGAGCATAAACATGAGGGGGTGGGTGCATGAGTGTGATGTGATGTTCAGAGTTGTCCAACAATCCAAAATTCTCACAAATAATTTAATAGAAAAAAATAATAATAATTACCTCTAGAACTCCCCCTGTAGAATATTTCATGACTCGAAGAAAAGCTTTAGTCCTCTGCCCTTTAGATTTTACTGCATTAAATGGAAGAGAAGTCACCAACTAATGCCACAGAAATTGAATTTAATAAATGAATCCAGGAATAACACTGCAAGAGGTAAAGAACATACTTAACTTCTTTCTTTCAAATTATATTCAATATGCTGCATATGCAGCATTCAGTTAGGAATGCAACCAGATACAATGGAAGCATATAAATGTGACAAGGACCATAAAGAAAGTGAGGTATAAACAAAGTTGAAAGGGGGAGTGGGGACTCTACGATGTTGAATATCTTCCCGAACCATTAAAAGAGATATTCGTGACATTCTATTTCAATAAACCACCCTTACACAAAATGATATTACAAACCTAGGCTCATCCATACAATCTTTATATGCATGCAAATGACTCAGAAGTTCCTATGCAGTCTTCTTGATAGACATGAATTGTTTGGGTTAATGCCTATCTGCTTAATTAGTCTGATCTCAAAACCTATAAGATCTAGACCTACATGTCAAATTTCACAAGCCACATGTTTTTGGCTGGATCTCACAAACTACATATACATAGAGATTTGTCTAAAGCTTTGTATAATCTACTTCCAGTGAACTCATTTGTTCTTGAGTTGGAAAGCCACACATGCACTTGGATATTTCAAACCTGTGATCTCTCCTTCAACCATGTTCTTAAAAGGAAGTAGGTCCCACACCCCCACTAGATCTGATGGATAAGTATTGAAGTCTCTATTTTTATTTTGTGAGACCATGAAAAGTGTACCATAAACCTCAGAAATTATCTCAGCTCGTATTTACCCCAATTTCCTAAATTCATACAATTCGCACCTGAGATCATAAACCTTACATAAGCCTTTAAAGTATTCTATAGTTTGCAAAAACCAACTGTCCTTAAAAAGAGAGAAAAAGGACAAAAAAGTTCACAAAGGAGGATTTCTCCGCAAGAAAAGAAAAATAAAGAACCACAGAGTTCCCAGAAGCAATTTTTCTCTTTCATTGAGCACATCTTTAGCTCTTGATACCTCTTCTCAAATTTCTTCAAATCAGACTTACCCGCCAATTCTACCCGACAGGTATAAATATGCCACCTAACAATAGTAGCGCTAGAGTAATCCAAGATAGTGAAGTTCTCCAACGGAAAAACTAACAGAAAAGCTCAATTGCAAAAACCATCAGCCCTCTTTTCACCATTGTTTAGATGCAGAGATTAGATAAAATTCAATTTCAAGTTCAAGCTTCCTCGACAAATGAAGCTTGTGTTAACTAAAATCCACAAAAAAGAAGAAGAAAGAAATTTTGAAGTAATAATTCTACAAACCAAACAACAAAGGACGGAGAATCAGATAATTTAGAACATAAAATAGAAGAAACAAAATTGTAAGAAGCCAGAATTATGTACTGGAGATAGCGAGAACCCTAGGTTTGGCCATTTGACGACCTAGCTTGCCGGATTTACCCCAGATCCCGCGACTTTTGGCTACACGGATTGACAATGACAATTTTCTGCTTAGTGCCTTCGATAGCAGCCTCGCAGGCTCGCCGGAGCTCTGCATCGTCAGCGCTCGATTTCGCCATTTCTTCTGTCCCACACTCAGCTGATCTCAATTTCCTGTAATACAGCCAGTTCTGGTAAGGGAGATGAATTTTCAATTTTCCCACGAAAGACTCAGAAAAAAAAAAAATTGCAGCCGGTATCGGTAAAAATAAAATACATAAAAATGGCTAGCTTTGCGTTGTGTCTGTCGATATAATTATTATTTATCCGTCGTAATAATTATATAATTTTTTATTCTTATCAGTTTATGAAATCAAATAACAAAAACATCCTCACATCTTATAAATAAATAAATAACTAAATATTTCAAATAAACAAAATAATTAAATAAAATTAAAATGTTTGGTTAATGTTAAAAGTAAATAAAGAAGAAAAATAAGATAAAGTAAATAATTATATTTTAATAAAATGATAAAAAAAATTCTCCACGTAACAATATTATAATAATTAATTAATATAAAGTAAATGTTAAAATATAAATATTCAAATAAAAGTTATATTACTAAGTGAGTCCATTTTAATTTAATAATAAAATATTGCCCATATCACATAAAAAATAAAATAAAATATTAATAAACAAATAAATCAGTTAACCAGTATTAAAATTTAAAATAAAAAAAGATTTTATGAATTTCATTACCTAAGTTATTTTAATATTTCATGAATTATCTACTTAAAATATTTTTTATTTAATATAATTTTCTATTGTAATATACATCCAATCCTTGCATTATATACACAAGTAATATATTCATTAATTACATTTTTTTTGGATATGAAATATTTTCTCATCTAAATGCTTTGCAATTTTAAATTCAAATTTGGGATAATTATTATTTTTATTTGATTGAAAAATATTTGATTTAAAGTTCATCCACCATGAATGTCACAATGACTAGTTTATTATGTAAGGCTCATTAAAACATACACGCTAGTTTATTCATAATTAAGTTATCATCTGCATAGTAATAAGCTATTTCTTAATATATATATATAACAAAAGATAAATCGTCAAACCAAGTACAGTAATAGAGATTTAGATGTTCTATATATATTCCTTGCAAATAAGTAATTGCGCTAACAAAGCAAAGCAATAATAGCAAAAGATTCCAAAGTCTAGTGGTTACAATAACTAATAGTAATATTTATTAATGGAAAATAATCTAACAAGTAAACTATACTGTATTAACATTTTATTTGAAGTATTCCTTACACATAAGAAAAGGGGAAAAAAAAAAATTGTTACTAAAAAAAACAGAAAACCAATCTGAAAGGCCATCTATCTCGACGTGTAACTTCTTCACTACAACAGGCCCACTCTTAAGCGTCCTGAAATGTCCCACGAGAGAGTACTGTGGGCAACTTGACTATCAGTGGCGACATGCTAATTCTGATAAATGGACCATGTCAAGAAATCCACAACCCGAAACACACAAATCCTACATCTACACACCTGCGCCTCTGCTCGAGTAGAGGAAACTCAATTAGATACCACAAGTCCACAATCGCTTTGGTTTGAGTCCTTAAGAGTGGAAGAAGACAATGCATCTTCAGGTCAAAATCTGAGGCAACAGATAATAACAGTCCCATACAAATTAGATGGACAGTTTTTGCCAGGGCTTGTTATCAGAAAGAACCAAATCAAAACACATTTCTCAATGCAATCGGAAGTAAATAGGATTGTAACACATTGAGATAACAGCATATGAACACTAGAGTGAAGTACTCTGGAGCTCTAAGAGGTTGGTTAGTCCTGATATAGCTCCATGACTTCTGCCGCAAAAGGGAACAGTCAAAATGATTCTATTTAAATCCTAATTCCATTATTTACAAACCTACTACACGTTCAAAGTGAAACAGATTGTAAAGCACATTAGAAAGGACAGAAAAGAGAAGTGCAAGGAAAAGAAAAGAACTAAAGACAGTCGGGAGACAACAGCAGGTGAACAATAGAATGAAATAACCGTAAATAGCCACCGCTGGAGCTCTAAAATGTAAGTAGGTCCTGAAATTGCTCCATGACAGTGCCATGAAAGGAAACAATCAGAAGAAACAGAAAGGAGAAAAGCTGTGACTTATATGACACCAATTTTCAACAATTTCTCACCATTGAAACAACCCCAACGCTTTACATGAAAGCTCCTACAAGGACACAGTAAAAACCTATTAACAAAACTAATAGTCCGACCATGCACAAAATGGAAGAAATTAAGCCAATACTCATCAAACTCAAGTCAGTTGAAGAGTTGAAGAGAATAAGTACCAACAACCAGTAGACCTAAAAATTAAAATACATTCCAAGTGGAAAAGATCATAAAGGACATTAGGCTGAATGAAGAAAACTGAATTTTTATTAAAAGAACTTAAGAGGACATTAGGTTAGGTGAATATTAGAAGGAAATAGTTCAAACTCAGCCACCCATAGAGCAGCTCCGGATGGCATCTCAGTCCAGCAAAAGCTCCATAACATCAGCTGTAAGTGGAGAGTAGGTTTCAAACCTACCACAGACAAAAATACTTACTAGAAACAGACGGAGATACACACAGCCAAGGAACTTGTCAGAAGTTGGCACCATTTTTCCATCATTGACGCAATTTTAGGAGTTACAGTAAAACCCCTACAACAATATCGTCAAAAAGATTACTCACAATATATTTAACCAACATGTCAACTACAAAAAGAGAACAAAGAAAATATATATAAAGACACATCGCTTATCCAACTAAGAGAACAGCAGGTGAACCACCAGAGGGAGGCAATTCAGTCTGCCACACATGGAGCTCTAAAAAGTAAGATAGTCGTGAAACATCATAACATATTCTGCGACCACGCAAACAAAACTACACAAGCAAGCAGTCACAAGAGGGAAAGGGACTTATGTCACTGATTTTCAACGTTTTATCACCGTTGAAAGTTGAAACAATGGCAAGCTTCAAATGAAACTACAATGAATTAGTTAAAAATTAATAACAAAAAATAAAATTAATAAGTCAACCATGAACAAAAAAAAAAAAGTTAACCTCTCATCAAACAACGTTGAAGAGAAGGCCTAAAATACATTCCACCAAGTAAAACAGATCATAAAGGACATAAGGCTGGATTAAAAAAAGAAAGAAAAAGGATATTTTTATTAAAAAATAGTGGACTCTGGGAAATTGAGTGAGGACAACAGGCGAGTACTAGTTCAAAATCAGCCACCCAAAAAGCTCTGGAAGTCAACTCAGTCCAGCAAAAACTCTGTAACATTTAGCTGCTGCAAATGATGAACAAATTTCAATTCTACAATAAACAAAATAACCCTAGAAATCCGACACAAGCATGCAGAGGCATGAGGAAATGGGCCAGGACTTATGTCACCGATTTTCTGCATCTTCTCACCACTGAAACAATCCCAAACTTTACAATAATGAAATTACCAAAAAGTAACTATCAAAATAATAAAACAAAAGCGGAAGTACTACCAACCACTTCCACAATTTCTGCCTCAGATGGCTGTGAAGGACAGACCTAAAAGACTTTCCAGCTGAAAATGTGGTCACTCCCACTGTCAATCAATATTACTACTTCCTGCTTCTTGATAAAGCCTGCAACTTTCATTGTCTGAAATCCTTTGACCAGGTGACCAGTTGCATTTTCAATTAATGCTGACAAGGAAATTGAGATCTCTTCTTCAGCAACTTCTTCCGGCACATATTCAGTGAGGTCTAGTATCTCCTCCTCATCTTCAGACTCCTTTGCCCCCTCTATGGTCACAGTCATTAGTGCTCTTCCACTTTTGCAATTATGACCTGCTGTAAATTTTTCATTGCAGTAAAAACAAAAGCCTTTCTTCCTTCTATCCTCCATCTCAGCTTTGGACATTGAAAATGTTGGTTTCTTTTGGTTAGTATTGTTTACGGTGTGATAAGGCTTAGAGTAAGATTTTTCCTTTTGTATTAAGATTCAAGTTTTGGTTCTGGTATGCTGAAGAACGTGTTTGGCGTAATTGTTTGGATTGAATCTTGGAGTAGGGACTGAATTTGTGTGGTGTCACTGTTTGGGAAAGGTGTGATAGGGTTGTTTCTTGTATATGGTGGATAACAACAGGTTTTCTTGGATTATGCCAACCTCATGGCATGTGACAAGGATCTGATCTCCACTAAGCTGATTCCACGCACCACCTCCTCCTTCAGGCCTCCCAAGTAATAATCTAGTAATGTCTCCTTGTCCAAAGAACATCTGTTCTTCAAGATTTCAAAGCTCTCATTGTATTCCAACCACACTTCCCCATTGCTTCAGCTTTTTTAAAGCTATGACAGGTCTGGACAAAACATCTCCGTTGAACCTCATCTGCATTTCTTGCACAAATTCATCCCAAGGCACTCTCTTCG
This sequence comes from Quillaja saponaria, assembly GCA_029379385.1. Taxonomy (NCBI): domain Eukaryota; kingdom Viridiplantae; phylum Streptophyta; class Magnoliopsida; order Fabales; family Quillajaceae; genus Quillaja; species Quillaja saponaria. Next base: position 26,955,408 of record CM055610.1, read on the forward strand.
ACCTATTTTCCTCCTTGAATCCCTGATACCACTCCAAAGCCCTTTCTCCAAAGTGCATTCCAGCGAGTCTAATCTTCATATCTTCTGAAGCCTGGTCTATCTCAAAGAATTCCTGACACTTGAATAACCAGCTCCTGAGATTTTCACACGTGAAAATTCCACTTGAGCCACTCTTCTCAACAATTGGTAATCTCTCACTCCTGCTACTTGTACTTCTTCAATCCTACGACCTCCAAGCTCTGGAATGGCTATTGGTACTACCGGTCTTGCTTCCCTGCCAGGTACTTCTAGTCTTCGTATGTTTTCTTGATTTTGTAAAGGTGGATTAGGAAGAATTGGTGGTCTGATAGGGTCTGGTGGTGGTGGATGATGATTTTCCATAGATTTCTTCAAATATGCCATAACATTCATGACAGAAAGAAAAGAAGGGTTCAGCCAATTTCATTGGATTCAAAATATGAATTTTCAATACAAGCTAGAGTCGTTTATACAGGTCTGTGAGACTTTAAGCAACCTAACTAATCCAACAAACTGCAACTGACTAGCTTAGTTACAATTTAACAGTCATTAATCCAAACAAATGCATATTGCATCTGATCAGGCTTGGGCTGGGACTACTTGTCTGCTACATTGTAACCCAAACCCATAACCCAATTTCCCTTATCAGCTCGTTTCTGAATTCGCTACCAATCTTGCTTCCCACCAATCCTCGAAGCCTCGAATATAAACAACCCTGCAACTAGTGTAAAGACAACGAATATCCAGTACTTCGGTGAGCTACCTGATCACACGGCTAATGAATTCGTTCTTGACTCTGTTCCAGGGCTTCTTACACATCGGACACGGTCTCGCATCCGACTAAGGTTGTCAAAATCTTCATCTAACAGATTGATATGCTATTGCTAGCGAACTTGTAACAACGAATTGCTAACAGAAGATGCCTGCACCATTTTGTTTCATACGGTATATCACTGTAAAACGACAAAACATGTGGGCACAACTTTTATTTTATTTCAAATTTTCACTAGTTTATCTTGCCAGTTATAAGATTTTTATTTACATTTTCATTGTTGTTTCTCGTCAGACTCGAAGACAACGGTGAGTACTAGAAAGTAGTCCAAAGTCTGCTACACAATTTCTGGGAGGTACATTGAATGGACAAATCTTAGTGATCTTTAACTGCAAATTAAAATGGAAACACGGGCTCTGATCATAAGGTCATTGAACAGGTACTGAACCCATTAACATACAGAATCACCCTGTCCCATGAAAGCTGTTCAAAACCAAATAACATATAACGCTTCATAATAGAACACGGTTACAAAGAATGGAAGAAAACTAACGATTCCTAATATAAAATACTAAAATGTAACCACAGCTTGGCCACAAGGGCTTCCAGCGGGTTTTAAAACCAAATGGCATACTGCTGGAAACTATTGCATGAAGCCGTCAAGAACCAAAAGGCATGTTTTCACTTCATAAACCAAAGGGCATAAGAACACTTCATAAATGAAACAGATCATAAAAGACATTAGGCTGAATAGAAAAGAAGAAAATTGGAGTTTTTATTTAAAAAAGGAGCTAGCCTAGGAACTGTAGAGGACAATAGGTGAATAATAGAAGGAACTAGCTCAAACCCTGCTCCAAAAGGCAACTCAGTCCATCAAAAGCTCCATAGCATCTGCTGCAAATGGTGATAAGAACCTATCATAGACAAAAATATTAAACTGATTCACAGTAATTTCCAATACACACACACACATATTAGGCTGAATAGAAAAGAAGAAATGGAATTTTTATTTAAAAAAGGAGCTAGCCCAGGAAATGTAGAGGACAATAGGTGAATAATAGAAGGAACTAGCTCAAACTCTGCTCCAAAAGGCAACTCAGTCCAGCAAAAGCTCCATAACATCTGCTGCAAATGGTGATAAGAGCCTATCATAGACAAAAATATTAAAACGATTCACACACACACACACACATCATAGACAAAAATATTAAAATGATTCACAAAATACACACACACACATATCATAGACAAAAATATTAAAACGATTCACAGTAATTAACAATTCACAGTAATTTCCAATACAGACACAGACAGCTGAGGAACTTATGTCAAGAGGTTTGCAACATTTTTCCACACACAGACAGCTGAGGAACTTATGTCAAGAGGTTTGCAACATTTTTCCACACACAGACAGCTGAGGAACTTTTGTCAGAGGTTTGCAACATTTTTCCACACTGAAGCAATTCGTTGTTAACAAGAAAACCCCGACAACAAAATCGTCAAAAGAATACTAACAATAGATTTAACCAGCATGCCAAGAACAAACAAAAAAAACACAAAAAAAGAAGTAAAAGAAAACAAATCTCTCATCCAACTAACACGTCAGAGGGACATAATATCAAGTCTTCCAACCATGGAGATCTGAAAAGTTAGCCCCAAAACAGCTCTACAACAGAAGCCACAAAAGGGAACATTCAAGAATGATTTTTATTTAAATGTTACAATAATCCTATTATTTAGGAAAGAAACATGCACTTCGCACACACAATTACACAAGCATGCAGAGACAGGGACTTACGCTACTGATTTATAAAATTTTCTCACCATTGAATAAAAGCTCCTACAATGAAATAGTCAAAAATTATTAATCAAGTGATAAAAGTAAGCTGACAAGTATTAAAATAGAAGTTAAGTCGGGACTCGTATCAAACTCAGTTGGAGAGAAGTACTAAATCAATCCCACAATTAATGCCACAGAAGGGTACGAAGGACAAATCTTAAATACAGTTCAAGTGATTTTTTTTATTTTTTATTTTTTATTAAAATGATAATGAACTTAGGAAATTTAGAGAGGACAAAAGGTGAATACTAGAGGTAATAGCTCAAAATCAAAGATCCAGAGAGCTCCAGTTGCCTCAGTCCGCCAAAACTCCATAACATCAGCTACTGCAAATGGGGGATTGAAATCCTACAATAAATAAAATCCCTAGAAACAGACAATGACACACAAACAGAGCTGAGGAATGACGTCACAGTTTTGCAACATCTTTCTATCACTGAAGCTTACCCAATAAACCGCTACAACAAAAATGTCAAAAGATTACTAACAATATATTTAACCAATATACCAAGAACCAAAACAAAAAAAAAAAAAAAAAAAAAAAACTGTATCTCTCATTGAACTAAGACAACAGCAGGTGAACATCAGAGGAAAGTAATTCAATGTCTTCCATCCATGAAGATAAGTTAGTCCAGTAAAAGCTCCATGACATCTGCCGCAAAAGGGAACACAAGCATTATTTTTATTTAAATCCTACAATAATCCCATCATTTACAGTAACCACATGGACAAGCACATGCACACGAACAGAGCTACACAAGCATGCAGAGACAGGAGTATGCCACCGATTTTAAACATCTCACCACTGAAGCAATCCCAAGCTTTCAATAAAAGCTCCTATAATGAAATAGTCAAAAAGTAACTAACAAAATAATAAAACTCTTCAAACTCGTTCAATTGAAGGAAAGTGCTAACAACGACTTCTACAATTTGTGCCACAGATGGGTTTAAAGAGACCTAAAAGACATTTCAAGTGAAACGGATCAAAGACAGCAGGCTAAATAATAAATAGAAGAAAAGGGAAGAAGAAAGGTGAACGTAGAACTTTAAAGAGGACCATAAGTGACAGTTACACCCACACATAGTTGAGAAACATGTCAGAGGTTGCCGACAACAAAGAAGAAGAAATGAAGTAAGCCAAATCTCTCGTCCAACTATGACAACAGCAGGTGAAAACTAAAGGAAACTAACTCAAAGAGTCTGCCGCACAATTCTCTGGGAGGTACATAGAATTGGAAAAGTGCTAGATCCTAATGATCTATAATTGAAAAATATTAAAATGGAACCAGTGGCTCTGATCACATGTTGTCATCTGATCACAAGGTCTGACAACATGTAAGGTCTTACAACAGGTTTTGGACCTTCCACATACTCCTTCACCCGGTCCCATGAAAGCTGTTCAAAACCAAATTATCATTATAACGCTTCACAATAGAACATGGTTACAAAGAATGGAAGAAAACTAAAGATTCCCAGCAAAAATACTTAAATGTAGCCACAGCTTTGACCACAAGGGCTTCCAGCAGGTTTTGCACCAAATAGTATACTGCTTCAGACTGTCGCATAGAAGCCTTCAAGAACCAAAATGCATAAGAGCACTTCATAAACAAACATGGAATGTTCAAATCATCTAACAAAGTAGATTGTGTAGTTAGCCGACCAAAAATAGAAACCATTCTAAATAGTACGCAAACGGTTCAAATTCATACCAAAAACAAGAAGAAATAACACCTATATCCTCCTCAGAAAGGCTTCTTCAAAATGTAGCTCTCGTTACTTACCCTATAGCAATATGAATTACCATAATGTAGCTCTCGTTACTTACCCTATAGCAATATGAATTACCATTGGAAAAAGTTACCATAAAATTTCTAGTACAGATATTATTCATAGTTTCATACCAAGTACCAAAAATGACGACTACCACTAACAGCGTTCTCGAAGAGGCTCCTCCATAGCATAACATGGGTTCCCTACACATGAATCACCATTGAAAACAATAACCATAATTTTTATTTGATATAAGGCGAGAGAAGAAATTAAAACTCAAAAATGTCCATCATCTCCTATGACGTTCAGCAGCACAAAACGGCTAGGCTTGAGATTAATGAAGCAACGAATAGAAATAAGGGAATAGAGAAACTTTCTCCATGTGGGTGGTGGTCTGGAGCAAGCTCTGCACAAGTCGGGATCAGAATCCATTTTATGGACAGTAAACAGGTAGAGTACACTGATAGAACACCTTCAAATCTAATATAAACAAATCACAAAGATAAATAAAACACAAGCGTTGTATGTCCCTGTACGATCCAGGGAAGTGCACAGACAATCTGTTGTTTTCTTGTAGACTACTCTGACCCATCAAAATTTATTGAAATCCTTCCAAAAACCCAATTTTTAAGTGGAATATAAGAGACTAATGATAACAACCACCCAATTTGAGAAAGATGCGACAAACCAATTTGGTCAAGTTCATAGTCTTCCTCTCGACCCAAATCCAACAAGTAGTTCCAGAAATTCTCAGATGTATTACATAAACAAGTAATTAGGTGGATCCTACACCAGCTTCACTGAAAAAACAAACCGAGAAGTAACAACAGAGAAAATACTGCAACTATCCGGACATCCCACAACGACCTCCTCAACAGAAAAATAGCAAGTAAATCATGTTAATAATCATAATATTGCTTATCAATCGTGAAGAATACCACATGATCAATTCAAATTGACCTCCGATGCTCTGATTCTTCATCGAAATCAAACAGAAACCCTAATCCATTTTGATTCTTCTGCCAAAAAGGAAAAGGAAACCCGAACTCAAATTAGAATGATCAAGATCATGAAATCAGAATGATGAAAGATGCCTACCGATCAAAAATTCAAGAATGATATCGTTAATAAACAGTCTCGATCATATAAATCAGAAAGCATTGCGAAGCTTCTAAAATTTATAGAACCAGGAAACCTCCACAGGCAAAATAGAAATCCCGCAGCCCCTCGATGGAAGGACTTCTCTAATGAATGCCATGTATATGGCCATGACAAAGATCCACAGAGCTCTGCAAGGCTACCCAAACCAGCAAAAGCTCCCCAACATCTGTGCTGTCAATGGTGAATAAATTTCAATCATATAATAAAATTCCTAGAAACAGACAAGGACAGACAAAAAAAGCTGGGGAACTTATGTCAGAGGTTTACAAAGCAAATTATTTTGAGTTACAGGAAAATCCCTACAACAAAATCGTTAGACGATTACTAACAATACATTTAACCAATATGCCTCAAACAACCAAAAAAGGAATCTCGAGAACCTAAAACAAAATCAATAGATAACTAACAATTCATTTAACCAATATGCCAAGAACCCAAAAAAAAAATCTCCATTCAATTAAGGCAACAGCAGCAACATCGCAGGGAAGTAATTCAAAGTCTTCTATTCATAAAAGGCTCTAAAAGATAAATTAGTCCTGAAACAGCTCCATTACATCTGCTGCAAAAAGAATTATTTTTATTTAAATCCTACAATAATCTCATCATTTATAATCGAGACATGTACAAGCAGAGACAGACAATCATGCAGATACAGGAGGGAGAAGGCCAGGACTTGAGTCACCGATTTTAAACATCTTCTCAACACCAAAACGATCCGAAGCTTTACTTGAGAGCTCCCATAATGGAATGGTCAAAAGCTAACAAAATAATAAAACAAAATTAAGCTTAGACCCTCATAAAACACGTTCAACTGAAGGAAAAGTACTAACATCCACTTCCACACTTTATGCCACAGATAGGAGGGAAGGACCGACCTTAAATTCCAAGTAAAACAGATCAAGGACATTATGCTGATTAGAAAAAGGAAGAACAAGGAATTTTTATTAAAAAATAATGAACTAGAACTTTAGAGAGGACAATGGGTGATACTGTGACACACACATAGCTGAGTCACAGGTTTGCTACATTCTTCCATCACCGAAGAAATTCTTAAGTGTCATTGGAAAAACCCTACAACAAAATCATCAAAATATTACAACAATATTAAAATGGAAAAAGTACTAATGATCTATAACTAAAAAATATTAAAATGGAACTAGGCTCTGTTCACAAGGCCATCCAACAGGTTTTGGACCCATTGACATGCAGCTTCACCCTGTCCCACAAAAGATGTTCAAAACCAAATAACATAAGAACAAACATACAAAGAACGGAAGAAAACAAATGATTATTTTGTTAAAAATACTAAATGTAACCACAGCTTTGACCACGAGGGCTTCCGGCAGATTTTGCACCAGGAATACTGTACAAGACTGTTGCATGAAAGCCATCACAAACCAAAGGAAATAAAAACACTTCAGTTTAAATTCATACCAAAAAAGATATCATTTTTAACAATTAGAAGATAAGAGAGAGAGAAGAGCCTTATGTCAATAATTTCTCACCATTAAAACAACCCCAAGTTTTACATGAAAGCTCCTACAACAAAACAGTAAAAAATTATTAACGAAACTACTAGACCAATAATGTAAAAAATGGAAGAAATGGAAGAAATGGAAGAATTTCAGCCTATACTCTCATCAAACTCAAGTCAGTTGAAGAGAAGTACTAACAACCACTCGTTTAGTATTTTTTACAAAACAGTAAAAAATTATTAACGAAACTACTAGACCAATAATGTAAAAAATGGAAGAAATGGAAGAAATGGAAGAATTTCAGCCTATACTCTCATCAAACTCAAGTCAGTTGAAGAGAAGTACTAACAACCACTCGTACAATATCTGCCTCAGATGGGTGTGAAGGGTAGACCTAAAATACATTCCAAGTGAAACAGATCATAAAGGACATTAAGCCAAATAAAAAAGATGAAAAATGGAAGTTTAATTTAAAAAAGGAGCTAGCTTAATAAAAGACATAAGAAAAGACATTAGGCTGAATAAAAAAGAAGAAAATGGAGTTTTATTTAAAAAAGGAGCTAGCTTAAGAACAATAGAGGACAATAGGTGAATACTAGAAGGAAGTAGTTCTAACTCAGCCACCCATAAAGCTCCAGAAGACAACTCAATCCAGCAAAAGCTCCATAACTTCTGCTGCAAATGGAAATTTAAGTTTCAATCCTATCATAGGCAAAAATATTTACTAGAAACAGCCGCCAACTCCAAGATACACACAACCAAGGAACTTGATATTTAACCATGCCAACAAACAAGAAAAGACAATAAAAATTAAGACAAATCTCTTACCCAACTAAGAAAACAGCAAATGGATGAACGATTAGAGGGAGGCAACTGAAGTTTGCCACACATTGAGCTCTAAAAGGTAAGATAGTCCTATACACCTTCATAACAAATGCTGCAAAGAGAGAACTGAAAAACTATTCACAATAATCCCCTTATTTAAGATATGCAAGTGCCCACACACACAACTACACAAGCATGCAAAGCTCATATACTTAAAGAGTCAAAAATTAATAATTAAATTAAATTAAATTAATAAGTCGAAAATGAACAAAAAAGAAGTTAAGGCAGATTCTCATCAAGCTCGGTTGAAGAGAAGTACTAAAAATCACTGCCACAACTAATGCCACACAGGAGTATGACAGGAAGACCTAAAATACATTCCAAGCAAAACAGAACATAAAGGACATAAGGCTGAATAAGAAAAGAATTAGGGAATTTTATTAAAAACGGTGGACTTGAGAAATAAGAGAAGAAACTCCAAGACTTCCATCCATGGAGATCTGAAAAAGGTTAGTCCTGGAAAAGCTCCATATCATAAAGCCACCAAAGGGAACATTCAAGAATGATTTTTATTTACCGGAGAGACATGTATGTGCACCTGTGCACGCACAACAACACTAGCATGCAAGGGCAGGAGAGGATGGGACTTTACTGATTTTCAAAATTTTCTCACCATTGAAACAATGGCAAACTTTATATGAAAGCTTCCTACAATGAAGTAGACAAAAATTACTCTCAAAAAAATAAAAATAAGCTGACAATGAACAAAATAGAAGAAGTTAAGCTGGCACTCGTATCAAACTCAGTTGAAGAGAAGTAGTAATAATCACTCCCACAATTAATGCCACAGAGGGGTACAAAGGACAGACCAAAATACATTCCAAGTGAAACAGATAATAAAGGACATAAGGCTCAATAGAAAAATGGAAAAAAAATAAAATTGAATACTAGAGGGAAGTAGTTCAAAATCAAACATCCATAGAGCTCTGGAAGGCAACTCAATCCAGCAAAAGCTCCATAACTCTGCTGCTGCAAATGGGGAATAAATTTCAATCCTACAATAAATAAAATTCCTAGAACTAAAGAAAGACACACAAACAGAGCTGAGGAACTTATGACAAGTTTGCAATATTTTCCCATCACTGAAACAATTCTTCGAGTTATAGTAACACCCTACAACAAAATCATCAAAAGATAACTAACAAAATATTTAACCAATATGCCAAGAACAAACAAAAGAAAAAGAGAAAAGAACCAAATCTATCATGCAACTAAGACAACAGCAGGTGGACTTCAGAGGGCAGTAATTTGATGTCTTCAATCTATGTAGGCTCTAAAAGGTAAGTTTGTCCTGAAACAGTTCCATAACATCTGCCACAAAAAGAAACATTCAAAGAATTATTTATTTAAATCCTACACTAATCTCATCATTTACATTAAAGACATGAAAAAGCACACGCACGCTCACACACAAGCATGCAGAGACAGGAGGGAAGGGCCATGACTTGTATCACATATTTTCAGCATCATATCACCGCTGAAACAATCCCAAGCTTTACATGAAAGCTCCTACAGTGATATAGTCAAGAAGTAATTAAACAAAAAAACTGAAACAAAAGCCAACAATGAAAAAAAAATAAAAGATAAAAAGAAGAAATTAGAAGAAATTAGAAGAAGAAGAAATTAATCTTAGACCCTCATCAAACTCTTTCAGTTGAAGGACAAAAATTTCTGCCACAGATAAGTGTGAAGGTCTAACCTAAAGGACATTCCAAGTGAAACAGATCAAGGACATTAGGCTGAATGAAAAATAGAAATAAATTATTTTTTTTACAAAATAAAATAGTGAACTTAAGATCTTTAGGGATGGACAACATGAGATACTGTGACATACACAGCTGAGAAACATGTCCAACTAACACAACAGCAAATGTACACTCAAAGGGATTCCATCCATGGAGGCTCTAGAAGGTACATTTGTCCTGAAACAGCTCCATAACATCTGCCGCAAAAAGGAACATTCAAGAATTATTTTTATTTACATCCCACATTAATCTAAGACATGCACAAGTACAAGCACACGCAGACACAAACATGCAGAGACAGGCAGGAAAAGGACAGAACTCGTATCACCATTTTCAACATCTCACCACTGAAACAATCCCAAGCTTTACCCAAAAGCTCCTGTAACAAAATAGTCAAAAAGTAACTTGACAAAATAAAAAAACAAAAGCAGACAATGAACAAAAGAAAAAATAAAGCTTAGACCCTCATCAAACTCGCTCAGTTGAAGGAAAGTACTAACAACCACTTCCACAATTTCTACCACAAATGGGTGTGACTTACAGACGTAAAAGACATTACAAGTGAAACAGATCAAGGACATTAGGCTGAATAAAAAATGGAAGAAAAAGGAATTTTTATTAAAAAATAATGAACTTAGAACTTTAGAGAGGACAACTGATGATACTGTGACACACAGCTGAAAATCATGTCAGAGGTTTGCTACATTCTTCCAGCACCAAAGCAATTATTAGTGTTTCACTACAACAAATTCGTCCAAAAATCACAACAGTTTATTCAGCCAATATGACAAAAATGAACAAAAGAAAAAAAATAAAGCCAAATCTCTTATCCGACTAAAACAACAGCAGGTGTACACTCGAGGAAATAATTCAAAGTCTGCCACACAATAGCTGGGAGGTACATAGAAGGGAAAAAGTCCTAAATCCTAATGATCAATATCTGAAAAATATTAAAATGAAACCAAAGGCTCTGATCACAAAGCCTTCCAACAGGTTTTGGACCCTTTGACATACCCATGCACCCAGTCCCAAAAAAACTGTTCAAAACCAAATATCATAATGACACTTCACAATAGAACTTGGTTACAAAGAATTAAGAAAACTAACGATTCCTAGTAAAAATACTAAAATGTAACCACAGCATAGACTTCTGGCAGGTTTTGCGCCAAATAGTATACTGCTTCAGACTGTTGCATAGAAGCCTTCAAGAACCAAAAAGCATAAGAACATTTCATAAATAAACATAGAATGTTCAAACATCAGACTTCATCTAACAAAGTAGATTGTGTAGTTAACCATCCAAAAATAGAAACCATTCTAAAAGACAACCACGCGAACAGTTCAAATTCATACCCAAACCCTTAGAGAGGCTTCTTCAAAATGTAGCTCCTGTTACCCTATAACAATACTTCATAAACAAAAATAGAATGTTCAAACATCAGACTTCATCTAACAAAGTAGATTGTGTAGTTAACCATTAAAAAAAAGAAACCATTCTAAATAGACAACCACACGAATAGTTCAAATTCATACCCAAACCCTCAGAGAGGCTTCTTCAAAATGTAGCTCTCGTTACCCTATAACAATATGAATTACAATTGGAAAAAATAACCATAGGATTTTTTAGGACAAAGATATTATTCATAGTTTCAAACTAAGTACCAGAAATGACGACTACAAACAACAGTGCTTCTAATAACAGTGTTCTCCTTTCTCGAAGAGGCTCCTCCATACCATAACATGGGTCCCTACAAATGAATTACCATTGAAAACAACATATTTTATATTTGATAGGCGAGAGAATAAATTATAACTCAAAATGTCCATCAGCTCCTATGAGGTTCAGCAGCACAAAACGCTCAAGATTAATGAATCAATGAATAGAAATAAGGGAATAAAAATTCCTCCGTACCAAGAATCCTTAGGGCTTTTCAAAGTATAATCACTAAAAGAGCTACTGATAATAATGATCCACATAAAAGAGCTGCATAACCCAATATCATCATACTCGCATCATTTGGATGGTAGTCAGGAGCAGGCTCTGCACAAGTTGGGAATCAGAATCCATTTTCTGGACAGTAAACAGGTAGAGCACACTGATGAACACCTTCAAATCTAATATAAACACATCACAAGATAAATAAAACACATGTGCTGTACGTCCCTGTACGATCCAGGGAAGTCCACAGAAAATAAGTTGTTTTCTGGTCGTATACTCTGACCCATCAAAATTTATTGAAATCTTATCAAAAACCCAATTTCACCCTTGAAGTGGAAAAAAGTGACTATTGATAACAACACCGATTTGAGAAAGATACGACAAACCAAGTTGGATGTGGCGAAGTTCATAGTCTTCCTTCCATATACTTCCTCTCGACCAAAATCCAACAAGTAATTACAGAGTTTATGAGACAGATGTATTACCTAAGCGAGTAATAAGTTGGATCCTACGCCAGATTCAATAAGAAAACAAACCGAGAAATAACAACAGAACGAAAGATCGTGAAATACTGCAACTGTCCGAACATCCTACAACGACCTCCTCAAGATCACCGATCTTCCTCAAGACATGAAGGATTCAAAACCTCGGAGGCTCTGATTCTTGGGCCAAAATCAAAGGGAAACCCTAAACCATTAAGCTTTGATTCTTCTCCCAAAACGGAAAACTAACTCAAATTAGAATGATCAAGATCATAAAATCAGAGTGATGAAAGACGCTGATAGACCATAAAATTCAAGATAATATCCTTAATAAACGTAGTCTCGATCAGAAAAATCGGAAAGCATCGCGAAGCTTATAAAATATATAGAACCACGAAACCTGTTAACCGAAAACGAATCTCCCCAGGCAAGATAGGAATCCCGCAGCCGCCCCGCAGATTGAAGAACTTTTCCAACGACTCCTATGTACATGGAGATTGTTTCCCGGGTTGCATTTTTTATAGGGTAGAATAAGGCGGTGCTAGAACATCGACGGTGGGGATCTAATCTTAAAATACAGCTGGCAGTTAGCTGTTGATTGTAAAACTATTTACGCGGTTTCTAAAAGTAGAGGCGGTGAAAATAGTCAGAAAATCACGTTGAGCGGTTTGTCGGTTAGCGTGCTTTAAATGGACGCTACGTGTTAATGGAATAAATAATTAAATAAACAAAATAAAAGAAGACTTCCTGTACATAATAATGCAATGAAAGTCATAGACAAGTCACGTGCTTTAAATGGACGCTACGTGTTGATTCTCATTTCCGAACCACTAGAATTTTTTTTTATTCAAAGCTCAGTTCTAAACTTCTGATAATTTCTTTTAACTTTTTCTTTACCTTGAGGAAGTCATAATTGATTAGCGCACACAAATGTGTTTGGAATAGTAAAAATAAAATAAAATAGAATTCATTCTCTTTAAAATAAATATTATAATTTATTTTATTTATAATGTGTTTGAAATAAAATAAAAAAATAATTTATTTCATTTTTAAATGAATGTACTTTTATTTGGAACAAAAACTATGACTATAAAGTTGAAACTAGTTATTTTGTTTACTTTTAACCTACGGCTAAAGAAAATGTAATTTCAAGAGGCATGCAGAACATACCTTAACAACCAGCAATCAATTTCCAGAAACTTGACTAAGTTTCTAAGTTCAGTCCTTCTATTGAAACAAATAAAAAAATTAAGTCAATTAGGAGAGCAAGTGAGGTGAAATAATAGTAATTCTTCATAAATTGATTTAAGTTAAAAATATATATGTAATATTAAGGTTAAAATATCATTTAAAGTGAGAAAAAAAACATAACATATCTCATAAAAATTATACAAATAAAATTTAACACATTTGATTTAGAATTCAAAATAAATAAAAATGTGATTTTTAAATAAATTTTATTTAATTTTTACACTGTTTTATTGTTTCTAAATATAAAAAGCGTGAACTTCATTTCAAATGAAATAAATTTTAATTTTTTTAATGTTAACTAATTTTTTTTAATGTTTGAAAGGCACTGCAAGTGAAATCCATATTTTAGTTAAAGAGACACTCCTAGATACCAAGTTCATTCGCTTTTCAATCTCAAATGGAAAAGAGATACCTTTCCTTCTCATTTTTTTTGTTCAGTATGTAGCTATAACAGTAAACACTCAGCAGAGGGAGAGGTGTTGATTTCTCGCAACCCGCCCTTCCCTGACCTTATAGGCCTAGTTTTTCTATCTAAAATAACATTACCAACATAAGCAACAAAGAATAAAGCTCTTGTTTAAAAATTCATAAAAGCAAGGCATGCCGGATGATTAAGAGCACTTGTAAGTACTACTACCATGCCAAATAGCCACCAATGTAAGCATCATACATTGACTGAGGGAAAAAAACAGAAAACCATCTAATTTGCAGCTAGACCCCTCTTTCAATTCAAATATCAGTCCATGAGTCAACTTTTTAAAGGTTTAGCCTTGCGTATGTGGCCCATACTATTGACAAGATCCTTGCGCGTGCAGACAGGGAACATATTAATGTTTCTTAATGCTTTTAACCGCCATAGGACATATGGGAAGCTGAGCTGATCTCGGGAAGTGAAGCGAACCACTTCGTTAAACCAGAGGCACATAAAGAGATTTGTCAATGGTGTATGCTTCCTCACAATAACAGAGGCTTCAGCCAGAGCTGTACAGACCAAAAAATTAAGCAAACATGTGAGTTCTTTAACATACTAATGTTGTTCAAATTTGGTAGAAAAGGGCAACCTAGACAAGGACAGTAAATGAGTTAAACATCTTCAAACAGCTAACCTAGCTTTGAATCATCTTAGATGAACCTTCTTTTTTTTTTTAAAAGTATCATCTTAGATGAACCATACCTTTCTTTCCATTAAATCTCTTGTCCTCAGGGAGGCCATCAATGAGGTATTGATTCAACTGGACCTCAACCTCCTCTGGGGTGGCTTTGTTTTTCTTGACAACAGCCTTAGCCTCATCATAGATGCTACTGCGAGCTCCATGTTCTGATATTGCAAGTACAGAATTTGAACGCCAAAGAAGAGCTTCTAGCACACCTAATGGGTCCCTCCTAAATTGAGACTTCGAATCTACCCAAATAGAGTACTTTGCTTGAGGAAATAGGCGATGAATCAACATCTAACAGACAAAATAAGTGAAATCAGCACAATATCCAAGCAAGCTTGTATGTACTAATAACATATATACACATCCACAAACTAACGGCATCTGTTTATATATATACACAAACAAAAAAATTCTAGTATCGCACCAAAAAAATGCAAGCAAACAAACAAACAAACACGACAAACTAATGAAGTCAGATTCTTAGAGAAGAAATACAAAGAACCACTAGAATTCAACAGTAGAGAACGATGCAGCATAACTAGGTATATTACATGATGGAACTAATCAAAGAGGCAACAATGCACAAACCCAGAGAGATACAAATACTCAGTTTACAGATTTATACTTCCAATTTTCAGTATCATATCTTTTTTATATGATTATGATGCACTCATGCCACCCCCCCCCCCCCCCCCCCCCCAAAAAAAAACCCCAATGCTGTTGCCGTAATTTTCAAGTTTAAATGCTTATCTGAGACAGTAAGTTAACCTTCAAATGGAAATAATATGATTTAACACGGGAAGGTTTATCATGTACAATTTTTTATATAGGCTAATATATCGGTAAATGGTTTCTTGCATTGCAATCTTGATTAATTCTATAGGAAAAAGGAAGTCCCTTCTTTGGAGTTTTTGTTTTTCCTCCTCTGCTCTTCTGTAGCAAGTATATCTCACAGGAAATCAAGTAAATACTTTGATATCTCGTTCAAACTTAAATGCCAAAATAAAAGGTATGGTTTTATTCTTATCATAAATATATATATTGCCAAAAAGAGAGAAGCAAATTTAAACTCCACATGGAAAAAAGAATGATAGGATAATAAGAAGAAAAGTAATTTGATAATCTTATGATTTAGTTTTCCTCTTATCAGTGGTCATCTTCAAGCCACTTGAGTTGTTGAACCAAAACTTGATTAGATTTTACCCTTTTCAATCAACAAGATCCCAGCAACTGGAGGCTGATTCATTTTTCTTTTTAAGAGAGTGTAATTGGTAGCAGGTGAAAAAGAAAATAAGGGAATTATATAAGTAAAACAATGAAGATTCTTTAGAGGTCTAGAAATAATATCAGTCAGTCACTAATGGAACTATAATTGTAAGACAACAATTTCTCCGTTCGCATCAAAAATCATCTGCCAGCAAATAAAAGGTGTGTAAACAACAGAACATATACAGTAATGTCCCCTATCTTTTTCACAGAGCTCATCAGTCAAATATACTTGTCTAAGGTACGTTGATAGAATATACACAATCTCTACATTTACTGAGTTAAATAAGACACCTCACACCACACACATCGAAGATGGCAGACTCTTATGTTTGTTCCCATTTGTAAAACCCTAATGGCTTCTTTTTTGGGGATGGGGTCAATAAATATGTATTTACAACACATAATAGCTTTCAACATTGTAAATGAAAAAAAGAAAAGAAATGACATGGACCCAAAGACCAAAGTAATGATGCAATCTAGTGTACGTAGACAGCAAAAAATATGTTTTGGTGTCTACACAGTGTACACATAATTTGTAGCAGCATAATTAACTGTACTAGTATGCACTAGAGAAAAGAAAAAATTGTATGAAAATAAAAATATGCAAACACGTATTAGTTCTGTACCTTAGGAACTTTGCCGTTCAACCTTTGATCAGCAAAAGGAAGATCTTTCACAACAACAACACGCCATTTCCCAATAAACCCATCATCTCCAATTCTACTTCCCACCAATTCCTGTGCACTTAGAGTGACTTCATCCCAGAATGCAACATAGCAAACCTGCATCACACTAAATACATTTTGCACATAAGATCAGTGATTTCTAAGCCATATCAATTACAGACTTTCATATTATCTAGGATAACCTTCTGAAGTGATGCCTCTGACATTCCAATCGGTTGATAAAGATCATCTCCACCACCAAATGCACAAGTGGAGACCACTACTTTGCAAGCTTGCATATGATTTTTGTCTTCATCAGATATCTTAAATCCTCCATTTTCACTATAAAACCCACAATGTACTATAGTAGTTTCATTGACCTGTAAGCAACAAATGATTGGGGCATATGAGTACTGGTGGCATGTAAAGAAGTATTAGACCAGAGCTGTAGATTCAAAAGAAAAGTATTGTGCTTTTTGATAAGAGCACTGGTTATTTAATTAAGAATAAGACTCATACTACACTAGATCTCTGCACATGGCAAAGTCCATGTATCATCCTATGTCATGTCAAAGATACTGAGATGCAGCTTATAACCTCAAAACTGTTGTCTCTCTGATCAAGAGTTTGGTTCCCAGTAAATAATCGTATCACTTCTCTCCGCCACTGAGACAGGGTAGAATTCCCTCCTACAGAAGGTGTATCACTCTCTGATATGTATAACACTTTATTAACAGGACCACTGGAGTCTTCATCCAAAGGGATATCAAGACGATCAAGTTCTTCACGAGGTAGGAGCTTCAAGCAACCTGATATGATTGATATTCATATGTGAGTACAAGGGACTTCTCTAAATTCCGCATATATCTCAGACCAGAAATGATAGCAGACAATAACAGACGTAGACAACAGAATTTAGTTATCTTTTCTTGATAAACAAGATTCCAACAGATTCACTTTGACAGTCTCAACATCCAAGTCCAATAAAGCGCCTGAATAGTTCACCTAATCAAAATTGATGATAACAGCTCTACAGCTGCCATCATCAGAAATCTTCTTCTGCAATTCATTGGCACTGATTTTATTCAAGTTAACAACTTCATGATCCAGTGCTTCTAACAATAGTGGTCGAGGTACCACTAAATGTTTTAAGTACTAAAAAAGAACATCCGAGGATAACTACCTTAGCAATCCACTATGAGAGAAATAGATGCTTAGTCTGATAATTTTTGGGTGGAGGGAAGCGGTGATTAGGGTAACTATTCAGGAGATTAGATGATTTACTAGAAATCAGGGCTACAGTTTAATTTCTAATGAAAGCAAGCACAAATCTCTATCACTGACCACCACCTTCAGTTTGGAAGATACGGTGACCAAAAATGTCAGTAAAAATAGATGATTCAGAAGAAGACTACAAGAATTAGGAATGTGTAAAAACAAATGGATGCAAATAAATCATCCAAAGGAGCTCATTCTATCCCTTATTTGCGACCTGGCCCTATAAAGTTATGAACAAATGAATTTCCTAACTAGCTAATTATAGAGGTATATGTCGCAGAATATTTTTATTTATTTTCTTGGCCATTGCAAGGTATCTGCAGCTTATATAACTGACCGTTACAAAAGCATTCCCTCCGTGAGTTAAATATATTCAGAAAACAGAACCACAAATCTGAGCTACTTAACAGAGAAATACAAACATAGAAACAAATTATAGTATCGAGTATCGACTTACGTTGTCTGACACCACCAACAACCCGAGTTGTAGGATCGAGCCGATTCAAATTTCCCTCCGACTTCTGCTCCAACGTTGTTTTATTTACAGTGCCGAGTTCCGAGTTCGCCCGAATAGGTTCCTTTAGGAAACTCAGTCCTGAATTCGCTACCAATCTAGGCTTCCCACCTATCCTCGAGGTCTCGAATATAAGCAACCCTGCAGCTGGTACAAAGACAAGGAACATCCAGTACTTGGCGAGCTTCCTGATCACACGGCGAGCGAACTCGTTCTTGACTCGGTTCCAGGGTTTCTTACGCTTTCTTCGGACACGGGCTCGCATCCGACCGAGGTCGTCCGAATCTTCGTCCGACACACAGATTGATATGCTATTGTTGGCGAACATTGCAACAATGAATTGCTGACATCCACAATAAATTATGTTCGCAGCTCAATTTCGAGGAGATCTGGGTTTTTAGATGAAGAAGATGATAAATTTTCCGTTGCTTGCTTGAAGCATCACTATAACTATGAGTATCAGTCTATCACCGTAAAACGATAGAATGCAGTTAACCTTGTGTCTGCACAATTTTATTTCATTTCCATTATTTACTTGTAGATCTAGCCAGTGACTCCTCCGTTACCAAAAGATTTTAATTTTAATTTTTCACCGTTTTAATCTCTTCTTTCCATCCTTCTCAAGTTTTGAGCCATAATCATAATTAATATATTCTTTACAACAATAATGGATCTAATTTGACAATGGAATTACTCATTCATACTTTCAATTAGAACACACATGTGCACATATATTTAGGTATAGCCAAATTCAATATATAACTAAAATTGTCAATTTCAAGTTTAATCATTAGTCAATTGCCAATTCAATGAATGGTACTATTTGTTTTAAATCAGTAAATAGGTCACCATATATTGCCGTTAATTCGGATGGGTCTACTTGAATTCCGATCAATTAATTGATAAACCAAACCATGTAAGAGGGTAAGAAAAAAATTTCAAAAAAAATCCTAAAAATTGAATCTTACTGCTTTGTAATGACGTAACATGTTGAATGATAATTCAAGGAAAAGAAATATCACAAGAGCTTGTGGATTCTGTAAAGTGTAAACAGTTAACCCATTTCTCGCTCACCAAACACCATTGCACACTTTTTTCAACTAGATTATTTTGGTAGCCTTGGAGTGAGTTTTATTATTATAGCCTTGGAATATCCCAAATCCATTGCTCAATAGAACTAAACTGATGTGAACAATGGCTTGTAGTGGGAGAGAGGTTATTTAGCTACTTGTATATTCTAACACATACTTCTATTTCCATCAATGGTTAGCAGCTGATCCACCCCACCTCTTCACACGGCTTTCTGCCTGTTCAGCCTGTAGATTTGACATGGTAACAATTCAGGTTTTCCAGTTGTAACAAGCAACAAATTAGTCATCCTATTTAGCAGCCTACATAAGGGAAAGAATACTGACTTCTTTTGTCCAGTTGGTTATAGAAGTGACGATTATCAATATTAAGGTTTGCAAAGAAATGCCTCCAATCATCCCTGACCAAATACCCTGAAAACACAAACGTATACAAATAATTACAACAAAAGGATAGTTCCAAACTTGAATCCCAAAAGTATGTGCGTGCAGCTAACCAAAGAAGAAGAGATGAAAAATAACTAGTCATTTTCAAAGAAGAGTTTATCATTTTTCTTCCAAACGGATTAAGAGAAATAAATCTATAACATTACCTCAACTCCAAAGTCAAATACAAACCCTAGGAGTATGCCAGCAGGCAATCCAACAATATAGTAGCATCCTATGTTGATGTATGCAACAAGAGACTGCCATCCGGCTCCAATGGCAACACCTGAATGAGATTATGAGAAATTGCATCTTTAATTGGTTATACGAGCTTGTCTCCATCTATATTTATACATATTTTTATTGTACTAACCAGATAAGACTGGTTGAAGACTGTTCAAAAGCACCGTGAATGAAAGCAAGACACCAAGTTTGGTTGTTTCCTCAGCAACTGGAACACTGTTGGTGAAAAGGTAAGGGAAATAATCCCTTGTTGCAAGCACTACGGCCATGGCAACAACCCCTATGGCCACTGATGTGATAGAAACCACTCCCACTGAAAACTTTGCAAGCCGAGCATTACCAGCTCCCAGTTCATTTGAAACTCTTACACTGTTAAAGAAAAAAATATGTAAATTCTTCAAGATAGTTAAAAACCTCTATGCTTGCAATAGAGGCCGTAGGGAATAATTACTTAGAAATTATGTCTCAGTTTTAAGAGATTTAAGAGTTGGGATAAGTATTTATGAATTTCCATTTTCAAGTTCTAGATTGAGCAGAAATGTATTGTAATTCTGAAAGGAAGTGATGCAGGGGAGATCACCTTATTGCAGCATTGAATCCGATTGCAATCATGGCATCCCAACCTTGTATGTTCATGCTGTAGAAGGGAAGGAATCTGGTTTAATAATGACATTAAAAATGCGTCTCAAGAAAATAAACGGCTGGATCATACAAGGGGCATATCAAATGCAAACAGAGGAAGTACTTCAAGCTTTTCTAATAATTAATTTGACCCCGTCATACTATTGAATGTAGTTCAAAATGGACAGAGGAATAAGCATTTACCAAATAGAGATGGCATCCACTGGTACAAGAGGGTTTTCTAAATGGCCTGTTATCACAACCAGTATCATCAAGTACCAAAACTCCAAGCTGCAATCCAATTTAGGCAACCTCATTGATATAATTTCTGAACAAAGATAAAGGTTAAACTGAATTAAAAGGAAGTAAAAGAGATTACATACCATAACATAACAGCAGAAGCCAAAGAAAGCTTTACTAAAGCCAAACAAGTCTGCAAATGCAAGCCATGAGAATCCACTCCAAGCACCATCTGACTTGGTAATGAAAATGTACAACAATTGTCCTACAACAATTAGCAACCACGATACATTGAGAGTGAGTGCTGCTCCAGTTAGGCCCCAACCTAGCTTCAATATTAGCAACCAGCTAAAAAAGACATGAAGCACCAATACAATTGCAGAGATCCAGGCCATGACTAAGACCTTCCTCTGTGCTTGTAAGAATTTTTGAATTGGAAAATTGAGTGCATAGGCAAACAGTTGTGGAATCATCAATAAGGCAAATTTACCTGCATCATAAATCTACGTTAGCATCCAGTTCCAGAAAATCTTACATTGGTTAACTAGCATGGTCCAGATGACTAAGGTTCAGTGCCTTGTTTAGAAAATATGGGAAAAGATAGAATGCCAGAACTTGAAATAACATTCAGTCAGTTTTGGTCCACGGATTGATCACTTGGGCCACAAGTAAAATTCTTAAATATTAGATTGTAAGTAATGTGTAGCCATGTATAACACGAAAAAGAAAAAAAAACTGACCAGCAGCCCGAGAGATTTCATCAGACTCTCCAAAGAAGTGTAAGATTGGCGGGGACCAAATATAGATGGGAAGCAAACAAAAAGCTGTAGTGAGCAAAATGATCCAAGATCTCTGCATGTACACCCCTAACATCCTGATCTCACCCGCACCGAATGCTTGCCCACACAGCGTCTCCAATGCACTCCCCATCCCCAACTGCAAATAGTAATTTGTAAATGATTGAATCTTGAGTAATAGCCAGATGAAGTTAAAGATTGAAGTAGTTACCATAACACCAAAAGCAAGACCAGCAATGACTGAATTTTCAACGGAAACAGCCGCAAGCTCGAGCTCACCGATTTGACCAGCAAATGTTTGAGTGAATGCACCCAGTGAATACTGACAAATGGAGGTGAAGATTGCCGGACCAGCAATCTTCCATAACCTCTTTGATTCTGGACAGAACTCCCTAACGAAGCTAGCTGATTTTTCCTCCTCATAGTTTGTCAGTAGGGGGGTATCGACTGCCATGTTTAGCTTTCTAGTTTCTACTGTATTTTTGGATTTGTCCAAATCCCCAAACCCCAAACCCCAATACAAACAACAGGATTTTCAACAACTTTTATTTAGAAAATAAAATAAAGATAAGAAATAGGTTTTGATAATCTTTTGTGTTAGCAATTATGTGTGGACTATAGAATGCGTTACTCCCAGCTTTGAAAGGTCGGTACGTAATATCTATGGACTGGCGGAAACTGTACGGGAAAAGTGAGCGTTTCACGTTTGAAGAATCAATGTGAATTTGTGCTTTTGACATAGACAGAATGAATAAGCATTATTTATTAGTAAACAAAGCGCAGCCTCTGCAATCAAAGTTAAAGATTAATAATTGGGGGCTTGATGTCTGAATAATAAATGGATGAGTGAGTGACTATGATTTTGTTTTATTTATTTCCCACTAGTATTAGAGTCATAATATAGACAAAAATAACATATTAAAGTCATAATATAGAATTTGGAAGTGACAACCACCACAACAAGTTACATCAACTATTTATTACTGGCGTGCGGCGTCTCATTCGTGACTACTTTCTTTGTTATGTATATCCCACCCATTCCGAGAACACTACATTTCAAATTAATGTTTTTATTTGAAATAAAAAATTATAATTATAAAATTTAATTTATTTAAAATAATTTTTTTATGTATATACATTTTTATAATATAACAAAATTCATTTCAATTTATATATTTTTTCTATTATACACTTATTAGCTAGTGGAATGAGGATTGCAATGTTTGTGGTTGAATAAGGAGAGAAGCCATTTGCTGGTGGAATAAGGATTGTATTGTTTGGGGTTGAATAAGGTGGCACTGCTGATAATTGAAGAAAAAAATGTTGTTGACTCTAGACCCTTCAATTTTAGGTTAAAAAGATTAGAACAAATATGATAAAAATGTCATTTTAGTTATAAACTATTTTTTTTAATCCCAAATGAGTTTTACAAATGAAATCTAACCTGTTTTGCTTAGAATTCAAATTGAAAGAATTTGTAGATTTTAAATCAAGTTTATTTTAAATCTACACAAATCTATTCCTTCTAAAAATAAAAGATGTAAAATTCATTTAAAATCAACTGAATATCATAATTTTTTGTAGTTCTAAACTCACTATTAATGAATAAAATAATATTTTCATTAAATACATTTTGGAGACGTATTTTTTTTCTATTAAAAATATTAAAAAAAAGGAACCTCTCAGATGAGAATCCATTTTAACTAATGTGCCAATCAGGGGTGGAGCCATGAAGGCTGTTATGACTCAAAAGTTTGAAAAAAATAAAATTATGCAGCATATTATTATGCATTTAGATTAAAGAAAAAAAATTAAAAAATACATATTAGCTCCATTAATTTTTAATAAAATACGAGAGTTGAGCCAGAGTTTTACCACCACTGAAAACCGTATAAAAACAAATAGATGTAAATATACACCATCCAAAGGAACTCATTCCGGCCTTTATTTACCAAGCCAATAAAGTTATGAACAACTGAATTTCTAATTTCTTATCGAAAAAAGAAAAACTGAATTTCTAGTTTACTAATTATTAACATACAAGTAGCAGAAGAGTTTCAAACATATTTTTATTTATTTTCTTTGTTTTTGACCAAACAGTTATTAGGAAAAGTTGCTAACTCCAAAAGCAAAAGAACAGAAGGCGAAACCAAACTGTAACCACAAAGGCCGAAGACATGGGCTATAAGAGCATTTCCATCGCATTTGATCTTATATTTCTGAGCCTGGGTTTGGCGGTGAAGTCACCAAAAGCGTGACTGAATCTACGGTCCACTATTACATGCCAGATCTCATTAAAAACTAGTTTGGTCCATTATCACATGCCAGATCTCATTAAAAACTAATTTGTGACTGAATATTTTTTTTTTCGTCTGTGACTCAATTATAATACAAGTTTTTTATTTTTATTTTTATTTTATTTTT
The DNA here is from genome assembly GCA_029379385.1 of Quillaja saponaria. Taxonomy (NCBI): domain Eukaryota; kingdom Viridiplantae; phylum Streptophyta; class Magnoliopsida; order Fabales; family Quillajaceae; genus Quillaja; species Quillaja saponaria. The sequence goes on from CM055610.1 coordinate 26,979,471, forward strand.
ATCAGTGACTCAGCTATAACATAAGATTTTTATTTTTATTTTTATTTTTATTTTTATTTTTCTCCCCTTTAGTCTCTCCTCTTTATATTCTCACACATTTGAGCCAAAATAATAATTAATGTATTCTTTATAACAATACTGGATATAATTTGACCAATGAATTACTCATTTACTCTTTCAATTAGAACACACGTGCATTTTTATTTATTTATTTTGAGTATAGTCATATTCAATATATAACTGATCAATTTCAAGTTTTAATCACTAGTCATTTGCCAATTCAAGGAATGGAACTATTTGTTTTAAATCAGTAAGTAAGTCACCATACAATGCCGTTTATTCGGATGGGTCTGCTTGAATTCCGATTAATTAATTGAAAAACACAAACCATGTAAGAGGGTAAGACAAAAATTTCAACAAAAATCCTAAAAATTGAATCTGCTGCTGCTTAGTAATGATGTAATATGTTGAATGATAATTTAAGGAAAAAGAATATCCCAAGAGCCTGTGGAATCAATGTTGTGGATTCTGTTAACAGTTTCATGCTATAAAAAGAGTTTTCAACCTGATTATTTTGGTAGCCTTGGAGTGAGTTCTATTACTATAGCCTTGAATATCCCAAATCCATTGCTCAATAGAACCAAATTGATGTGAGCATTGGCTTGTAATGGGAGAGAGGTTATTTAGCTACTTGTATATTCGAACACATACTTCTATTTCCATCAATGGTTAGAGGGTGACCCACCCCATCTCTTCACACGGTTCTGCCTGTTCAGCCTGTAGATTTGACATGGTAACAATTCAGGTTTTCCAGTTGTAACAAGCAACAAATTAGTCATCCTATTTAGCAGCCTACATAAGGGAAAGAATACTGACTTCTTTTGTCCAGTTGGTTATAGAAGTAACGATTATCAAGATTAAGGTTTGCAAAGAAATGCCTCCAATCATCCCTGACCAAATACCCTGAAACACAAACGTATACAAATAATTACAACAAAAGGATGGTTCCAAACTTGAATCCCAAAAGTATGTGCAGCTAACCAAAGAAGAGATGAAAAATAACTAGTCATTAACAAAGAAGAAGAGTTTATCATTTTTCTTCCAAATAGATTACGAAAAATAAATCTATAACATTACCTCAACTCCAAAATCAAATACGAACCCTAGGAGTATGCCAGCAGGCAATCCAACAATATGGTAGCATCCTATGTTGATGTATGCGACAAGAGACTGCCATCCGGCTCCAATGGCAACACCTGAATGAGATAAAGAGAAATTGCATCTTTAACTGGTTATACAAGTTTGTCTCCATCTATATTTATACATATTTTTATTGTACTAACCAGATAAGACTGGTTGAAGACTGTTCAAAAGCACCGTGAATGAAAGCAAGACACCAAGTTTGGTTGTTTCCTCAGCAACTGGAACACTGTTGGTGAAAAGGTAAGGGAAAATATCCCTTGTTGCAAGCACTACGGCCATGGCAACAACCCCTATGGCCACTGATGTGATAGAAACCACTCCCACTGAAAACTTTGCAAGCCGAGCATTACCAGCTCCCAGTTCATTTGAAACTCTTACACTGTTAAAGAAAAAAATATGTAAATTCTTCAAGATAGTTAAAAACCTCTATGCTTGCAATAGAGGCCGTAGGGAATAATTACTTAGAAATTATGTCTCAGTTTTAAGAGATTTAAGAGTTGGTATAAGTATTTATGAATTTCCATTTTCAAGTTCTAGATTGAGCAGAAATGTGTTGTAATTCTGAAAGGAAGAGATGCAGGGGAGATCACCTTATTGCAGCATTGAATCCGATTGCAATCATGACATCCCAATCTTTATGCTCATGCTGTAGAAGGGAAGGAATCTGGTTTAATAACGATATTAAAAATGCGTCTTAAGGAGCATATCAAATGCAAACAGAGGAAGTGCTTCAAGCTTTTCTACTAATTCATTTGACCCTGTGATAATATTTGAATGTAGTACAAAATCAGTAGAGGAATAAGCATTTTACTAAATAGAGATGGCATCCCACTGGCACGAGAGGGTTTTCAAAATGGCCTGTTATCACAACCAGTATCATCAAGTACCAAAACTCCAAGCTGCAATCCAATTTAGGCAACCTCGTTGATATAATTTCTAACAAAGATAAAGGTAAACTGAATTAAAAGGAAGAAAAAGAGATATACCATATCATAACAGCAGAAGCCAAAGAAAGTTTTGCAAAGCCAAATAAGTCTGCAAAAGCTAGCCATGAGAATCCACTCCAAGCACCATCTGACTTGGTAATGAAAATGTACAATATTTTCCAACAACAATTAGCAACCACGATACATTGAGAGTGAGTGCTGCTCCAGTTAGCCCCCAACCTAGCTTCAATATTAGCAAACCAGCTAAAAAAGACATGACGCTACCAATACAATTGCTGCGTTCCAGGCCATGACTAAGACCTTCCTCTGTGCTTGTAAGAATTTTTGAATCGGAAAATTGAGTGCATAGGCAAACAGTTGTGGAATCATATACAAGGCAAATTTACCTGCATCACAAATCTACGTTAGCATCCAGTTTCAGAAAATCTTACATTGGTTAACTAGCATGGTCCAGATGACTAAAAAGGTTCAATGTCTTGTTTAGAAAATATGGGAAAAGATAGAAGGCCAGAACTTCAAATAAAATTGAGCCAGTTTTGGTCCACGAATTGATCACTGGGCCACAACGTAAAATTTTTAATGTGTTGCCATGTATAACACAAAAAAAAAAAAAAACTGACCAGCAGCCCGAGAGATTTCATCAGACTCTCCAAAGAAATGTAAGATTGGAGTTGACCATATATAGATGGGAAGCAAACAACAAGCTGTAATGAGAGTTGAATGGATAATCATCTGTCGAAACATGTCATCAATGTATATAATTACACACGTTTCACATCCAAGACGCAATGTTTGTGAAAGCTGAATGGATATTTTAGGACAATTGCCTAATAGATCATGACAATTCTTATATAAATAGACACTTTCATCGTCACATTTATCTTAACAAATATCTCAAGATCAAGATAAATTACTAATATTTCCAACAATTTATGTCTTTATAATTATACTTGTAGATGATGTGTAGGAATGATAATTCATCATGCGCGTAATCCGATAAAAACACAATATCTAGTTTAATTAAATCAAATTTGTATGTTTGTAAACAATAAACAAATAATTTTAAAATCTAATCGAAATATTATTAATCAAGTTCGAATAGGTTTGAACAAATTATGATCAATTTATGAATTAACACAATCTATAAGATGCTAAAAAAAAAAAAAAAAAATTACAAGAGAATGTTAAAATTGAATTTGATTGGATTGGGTTTTAGCTATTGATCAAATAAATGACGGATCGAATGAGTTTCGGATTTTGACATGATTCTGTCCATGACAGTAATGATATACCCTGTAAAAGTGCTTGGAACTATGAGCAAAAGAAGATGCTGCTCTGTAAAGACTTTATATATTTTGATAATTTAAGGAAAAGAATATCATAAGAGCCTGTGAATTGAAGTCAATGTTGTGGATTCTGTTAACACATTTCTCACTCACCATTGCACTCTTCAATCTAGAAAAATGTTAGTAAACAACCGACACATTTAATTAAAATAGAACTATAGAAAAAAAATTTCAACTTGATTATTCTGGCAGCCTTGGAGAGAGTTCTGTAGCCTTCAATAGCACAAATCCAGTCTCAATGGAACTAAACTGGTGTGTTTATTTTTGGAGAAGACGTAGTTCGTCCTTTCGTTAAGCAATTTTTGTCCAGAATGACAAAAACTTAGCTGAGTTCATACTCCTTTTTCCATCAATGGTTAGCAGCTGCACCACCCCATCTCTTCACACGGTTTTCTGCTTGTTCAGCCTGCAGATTTGATTTGGTAAAAATTGAAGTTTTCCAGTTGAAAAAAGCAACAAATTTTCATCCTATTTAGCATCCAACATAATGGAAAGAATACTAACTTCTTTTGTCCAGTTGGTCATTGAAGTGATGACTATCAAGATTATGGTTTGGATACAAATGCCTCCAATCATTCCAGACCAAATACCCTGAAACACAAATATAGACATTAGGAAGAATAACAAAACCTGCGTAGTTCCAAACTTGAATCGTAAAAGTAAATGTGCGGCCAACCAAAAGACTAGATTAAGAAAATAAAATTATAACATCACCTCAACTCCAAAACCAAATTTGAATCCTAGGAGTATGCCAGCCGGCAATCCAATGATATAGTAGCATCCTATGTTGATGTATGCAACAAGAGATTGCCATCCGGCTCCAATAGCAACACCTGAAGGAGACGAGAAATTCCATCTTTAATTGGTTATACAAGTTTGTCTCCATCTATATTTATACATATTTTTCTTGTACTAACCAGATAAGACAGGTTGAAGACTGTTTAAAAGCATAGTGATTGACAGCAAGACACCAAGTTTGGTTGTTTCCTCGGCAACTGGATCACTGTTGGTGAAAAGGTGAGGGAAATAATCCCTTGTTGCAAGCACGACGACCATGGCAACAACGCCTATGGCCACAGATGTGATAGAAACCACCCACACTGAGAACTTTGCAAGCCAAGAATTACCAGCTCCCAGTTCATTTGAAACTCTCACGCTGTTGTTAAAAGATACAAATATGTAAGTTCTTCAAGATAGTTAAATACCTCTCTGCTTGCAAATTGCAATAGAGGACGTAGGGAATAATTACTTGGAAATTATGTCACATTTTTACGAATATTAAGAGGTCTTGATAAGTATTTATGAATTTCTAGATTGAGTAGAAGTATGTTCTAATTCTGAAAGGAAGAGATGCAGGGGAGATCACCTTATTGCAGCATTGAACCCGATTGCAATCATGGCATCCCAACCTTGTATGTTCATGCTGTATAACGGCAGGAAATTGGTTTAATAACAATAATAAACATGTATCTGTTGAAAGACAAGAAAGAAAAAAAGAAAAACACAGATGGATCATATAAGGAGCATAGAAGGAGACGCTTCAAGCTTTTCTACTAATTCATTAAATCAGTAGAGGAAGAAGCCTTTACCAAATAGAGATGGCATCCACTGGGACAAGAGGGTTTTCTAGATGGCCTGTTATCACCACCAGTACCATCAAGTACCAAATCTCCAAGCTGCAATCCAATATAGGCAACCTCATTGAAAAAATTTCTAACAAAGATAAAGGTTAACTGAATTAAAAGGAAGTAAAAGACATGCATACCATAACATAACAGCAGAAGCCAAAGAAAGCTTTACAAAGCCAAACAAGTCTGCAAATGCAAGCCATGAGAATCCACTCCAAGCACCATCTGACTTGGTAATGAAAATGTACAACAATTGTCCAACAACAATTAACAACCACGATACATTGAGAGTGAGTGCTGCTCCAGGTATCCCCCAACCTAGCTTCAATATTAGCAACCAGCTAAAAAAGACATGAAGCACCAATACAATTGCAGAGATCCAGGCCATGACTAAGACCTTCCTCTGTGCTTGTAAGAATTTTTGAATTGGAAAATTGAGTGCATAGGCAAACAGTTGTGGAATCATCAAGAAGGAAAATTTCCCTGCATCACAATTCTACGTTAGCATCCAGTTCCAGAAAATCTTACATTGGTTAACCAGCATGGTCCAGATGACTAAAAAGGTTTTTTAGAAAATATGGGAAAAGACAGAAGGCCAGAACTTCAAACAAAATTGAGCCAGTTTTGGTCCACGAATTGATCACTTGGCCCACAAGTAAAATTCTTAATTATTAGATATTAATTAATTTGTAGCCATGTATAACACGAAAAAGACAAAAAAATAAAAACTGACCAGCAGCCCGAGAGATTTCATCAGACTCTCCAAAGAAGTGTAAGATTGGAGGTGACCAAATATAGATGGGAAGCAAACAACAAGCTGTAATGAGCAAAATGATCCATGATCTCTGCATGTACACCCCTAACATCCTGATCTCACCCGCACCGAATGCTTGCCCACACAGAGTCTCCAATGCACTCCCCATACCCAACTGCAAACAAAAAAAATTTGAAATCTCAGATCAGCACAAATTGATTGGTAACAAGAAGAATATTCTGAGTAATAACCAGTGGAAGCTCAATAATGAATTAGTTACCATAACACCAAAAGCAAGACCACCAATGACTGAATTTCCAACGGAAACTGCTGCAAGCTCGAGCTCACCGATTTGACCAGCAAATGTTTGAGTGAGTGCACCCAGTGAGTACTGAGCAACGGTGGTGAAGATTGCCGGACCTGCAATCTTCCATAACCTCTTTGATTCTGGACCGAATTCCTTTACGTAGCTAACCGATTTTTCCTCCTCATGGTTTTTCAGTAGTGGGGTATCCACAGCCATGTTCAGCTTTCTAGTTTCTACTGTATTTTCTGAATTGCCCCAGCCCAAGACAAAAAACGTGATTTTCTCTACCTTGTATTTAAGGTTTTTTTAAGAACATCAAGTTTAGATTTTTATCTTATTCTGTCTAACCTGCAATTAGGTGTGAACTCTGGAATGAGTTATACTCTTGACGGTATATACATAAGTAATAATTATAACGAGGTTCGAGTAGACTGAGACTTTAGTGGTTATTTAACTTAAAATGTTCCACCGAGCAGATCCACATGTTGCTGTCACGCATCATTAGCAAATGACTGCTGCCTCTGCAATTCAAGAGAGAGCATATGAATCCAAAGATTTCTTTTTCTTTTTATTACCATTATATACATACACGCATTCAAATAATTTTTTGACAAGTGAACCACTTTACATTCAATATATTTCTTACATATGATTTTTCATTTAGCGGTTAAGTTGTTCGAACTAATTTATATATATTTGAATTAATTATATCTTTAATTTGTCAAAGCAAGTTATCAACATTAGAGATTTTATGAGATTTTTTTAAAAAAAAAATTTGAATCTAATAAATTAATAAATGAAGCACATGTTTTTTACTACCAAACCAACATCTGAATTTATAACATAATTTTGATTATTTTTATGTCAAAATTAATTTATTATTACAATAGTTAATTATAATTTTAAATATTATATAAAATTTTAACAAGTATTGTTATCACATTAATTTTTAAAAAATCAATAAATATACGCAAGGTTCGAAAAAAGAGCAATATCAAAACACGGCATTGCACACATGAATGGACTGTATGTAATTAAGGACAGCCATTAAAAAATCATTAGATCTGTAAATAGTCAAGGAACAAAAATTGATTCTAATAATAAAACTTCCACGTTATTCTCTATAATATTAATAATTAAAATAATAATATATTTTTATCTCTCAACAGAGTACCCTGAACTTAAAGTTTGAAGAATTCAAATTCGAAACTTCCATGCCTTTTAATGAATGACACGTAAAATTATAAAATAATAATTTATTTAAGCAGGTGGGTATGTATACAATCAATTTGTGCTGCGCTAATGGCGTGGGATCAGAGTTTAGGTAACATGATTGGTCTTAACTTTATTTTTTTTATTATTTTGTGTTCTGTCTTACTCTTTTGATCAAGTGCACCTAGAGTTTAGGTAACAAATTATTATTTTTATAATTTTTCAGAACTTATTATTTATTTTTTTTACAACTTCTCTCTATGTTTTCACTTGACTGTGTTCTAAAAATAATTATAAAACCCTTTGTCATAAAAATAAATTAAAATTATTTAATAAAAAAGTATAGAAAATAAATGGACGCGGTGAAAGTGTGAGACCCCTCTTTTTTGTAGAAATATTATTTTTGTCATATATTGGAGAATATATTACCCACTTTTTGGGATGAGAAAATGATGTGTTTATGGGGAAAATATATCTTGCAATTAAAAAAAAATTGTTATAAAGTTAAGATAAATAAAATTGTTTGCTGTATTTTTTAAAAGTGTTGTCGAGTGATGAAGTTAGTGAAAAGGGTATGTATAATCTCATATTAGTGTGACACTGTATATATTTTAAAAAGGAGAGTATTTTTCAAAAAATAAACTTAAATAATAATTACTAACTTGTTAAATTACACTTTTAGTATTTATAGTTTGACTGAAAATTCATATTAGTCCATATAATTCAAAAAGTCAAAATACCATCTTTGTAGGGGTGAGTAAACAACCTAACCTAGAAAACCGACCCAAAAAGACCAGTATAGCCCGAACCCCTTGATAATTAAGGCAGATGGACTTTTTGAATTTATTTTGAGTTTAGTCGATTTTTTAATTTGCCAAAAACTAAAGGGTCAATTGACCAACCCTACTGAATTTTGTACCATAATTTTTAATTATCAGTTTTATTACACATGTCTAGGTGATATTGGTGGTATACACTTGTGTTTGAAAGTATGATATTTATTTAATTATATTAATTGTACATTAATGGCTTGAAATTTTAACAATTCAGGTGCATAATGATGTATACATGTTTTAAATATGTTGATGTTATTTATTTAAAAATGTGTGAGATGTTTGAATTTATGTTTATTAAATTATTTGTATGTTAATTTAAATAATATATTGATGTATACAATTTGGACAAAAAAATTGATATATATACAGTTTCTGGATCCGTAAAAAGCTGATAGACATGTAGCTGGGCTTGGAGTTTCTGGCTTAATACATCTTGAAAACGGGCTTTAAAATTGGACATTAGATGTGAAACAAAAATTGGGTCGAAAATTTTACAAGTTCAACTTCAGGCCCAAAATCAACTTACCTGACACATTTAAACCAAGATTCAACCGGTTAACAATATTAGAAACTGAAATTAGGCCGGTTTTCATTCGGTTGACATCCTTATCAAATTGACTTCATCTTCGTTAAGTTATACATGATAAGAGATAACGGCAAGAGACATATTGTATAATTTGTAATAGGAATTAAAGTATACTTTCGATCATTATTATTTTTATTTAGTTTGTAAAATATCTTTTTGGGAAAAGAAAAAAAAAAAAACACACAGAAGAAAAAATATCTAAATAGGCAAAATCTAGAATATATGAACCGCCAAATGGCATCGGGAAGGGGGGCCCACAATTGACACTTGCCACCGTGCATGATGACTTGATGATGGAAGAGGGTGTGTACTGTGTACACTGTACGCTTCACATATCAAAATTCAAAACCCTCTTGTTTTAAATCTACACGTATGAATGTAAATATAATGTCGTATCGATATTGGATTAGATAGATTCTATATGGCTGAATGGTCGTTTTCAACTTGGCTTCAACTTGTTCATATTTGTCAATGAAACTTAACCTAACTCGTAGAGGAACTTGTTATTTCTTATCAGATGGTACACACAAAACATATCCGTATCCTATAGAAATTTTGACTAGTTGATGAAAGTCCACAATTTCAATATTGATACTATTATTAGAAGGCCCAAGTCAATTTTGCATATATATTCAGAAACTTCTAGCTTAATTTGGCAAAGTGAATCAATATCTCTCCATCTGCGATGGGAAATCAAGCTGGTAAAGGGTATTAATTAATCAGTAATATTGTTGTTTTTGATTTTTTTTGTTTCCATATTTTAATTCCATTTCTTTGTTTGAGTAATTTGAATATGGGTTTATTAATTAATTCTCAGATTTTGTGGAGGATCCAGGTTGTTGAAGAGAAGGCAAAAGGGGTTCGTTCATTACCAAGCACCAGCGAATGGTCATGAAGGAATAAGAAGTGTAGGAGTGGATCATGCTTGTGAATTCTCTACCATTTCTGATCTCTGCATTTGCATAGTGACTTGGAATATGAACGGAAAGGTTTCTTTTGAAGATTTATCAGAGCTGGTTGGGAAGAATCGCAAGTTTGATCTTCTAGTTGTTGGCTTGCAAGAGGTTCCACGAAATAATATTGCAAGGATGCTGAAAGCTGCTCTGCTTCAAACTCACATGCAAGACCTCATATGATATTCGTATTTGAATACTTTTTAGTTTTCATACTTTCTTTATTTTTCCCTAATCATGATACTAATTATTTCCTTCGATTAATGAAGCCTGATAGGTAAATCTATCATGCAGTCCTTGCAGCTATACTTGTTTGGGCCTAAGCACGCAGACCTATTCATCAAAGGTGAGGTTTGATTGCCAGCTAGCTAGGTATATTTGATTTTGCACTGAAAACTAAGCTACATATTGGACTATAAATGGGCTTGTAGAACTGAATGTGGACAAACATTCCATTGGTGGCTTTGGAGGAATTATTGGAAGAAAGAAAGGGGCCGTAGCAATCCGCATCAATTACAAAGGCATACTCATGTCGTTCATCTCCTGCCATCTCTCTGGTATATATACTACTTTTTTGTATGATAAATAAAGAAATCATTTAGAGATTTATATAAGAATTAATTATAAGGCTAAAATACTAAGTATGTGCAGCTCATGCTCGCAACGTGGAGGAGAGAAATTCTGAATGCAGGCACATTTCTTATTCCCTCTTCTCCAAGAACTGGAACCCATATGCCAGCCAATCCCATGTTACTATTTGGTTGGGAGATTTGAACTACAGGTTACAGGGAATTGATACGAATCCTGCAAGACATCTTATAGAGAAAGATCTTCACACAGTGAGTGGATATATGCATGCCTCCTTAATTTTGACCATTGAACACGATATATTTGAATAACATAATTGAGTTTTATAGCAGCTGCTCATAGACAAAGATCAACTTTTACAAGAGGCAGAACAAGGACAAATTTTCAATGGCTACTGTGAGGGGACATTGAAGTTCAAGCCAACATACAAGTACAATGTTGGAAGTAGTGACTATGATACAAGTTATAAGGTATGAAATGCTTACGTAATTGTCATGTAAAACATTTACAAAACAAAGTTGTTACGTTGTCATTAAAATTAAAAGACTTACTAATATTGTTAGATTGATTCTCTTAAATACAGGTGCGAGTACCATCTTGGACAGATCGAGTCTTATTCAAGATAGAAGACACGGAAAAAATCGATGCAACATTACATGCTTATGAATCATTGGATGACATACACAGTTCTGATCATAAACCAGTGAAAGCTCACCTCTGCTTAAGACTTCGTTAATAAGTAATTGTAGGCCTAGCATGCATCAAGATCAATTTGTTGATTCATATCTTGTAGACTAAACTCACTGTTTAGTACTATTTATGTTAATTATATTATATTAGGTAAGGTGTACAGCTACCTTCCTCTACCCCATCTACTAAACGTGTACGGATATCTGTTTGTTTTTGGATTCAGCTAGAAAACGACTTGAGGACGGAGTTTAAATTTCGATGTTCAATTTTTTGGTTTAATTATTTTTAATTAACTTCTTCTGATTTGTTGGCTAATTGTGATAGTTGCAATTAATGTCATCGTTGTTGACATTTGTCAGTTTGCCACCGTCAATTGCATTAGCTGTCAAAAAACGCGTTGATTGTATTGCCTTTCGGGAGTAGCTTTTTATTCTAAATTATACTTTTGATTCATCTAAATTAGTTTTGAGTTTATTTTCATTTTTACTCTTTAAATTGTTATAATTAGATCTCTTCATGTTTAAATTGATGCAATTGATATTTGTCATCATATTTCGTCTTAATTAAATGTATAAATATTGATGTGATTAATAAGAAATGAGATAGAAAGTTGACGAGGCATATTTAGACAAATAAAATATAATTGTTTGATTTTTTATGTAATTTATATTAAAATTAATTTTAGAAAAAAATTATAAAAATAAATAAAATTCCTTTGTTTTTCTCTCTTTCTAGCAGTCACCACCATTACACTTATATCCATGATAGGTTCTCCACCTTGAGCAGACTGCTAGTTATTGTTGTCCATTTAATTTAAACCAACTGAATAAGTGTTTATAAACAAACATCCACAAAACTTCAGGGTTTCAACAGAAAATATAAAATAATGTAAAACTATTCATAAGATAAATTGTTCATAGAAAAACACTACTTGTGAAAGAGAATTTACAGATTTGGCAGATAAATTCCTGGAAGCCACCCAAAACTGAAAATAACAATTACACTTATTAACAATTAAAATTAATTGTCCAATAATATTCAAACTCATGAAGGTATTGGGTTTTCATTTAAAAAGTTTGTGTGATGGTGGTTATGGAGAAACAGTGGAGGTGGTGAGGAAGAGCAAGAAATGAATGGATTTTGTTTTTTCTTTTAAATATTTTTAACAATTTAAAAAAAAATAGATTTAGAAAAATTAATTTTGACATAAATAACATAAATATTACGTGATTATTTTTAATTTGTCAAATATCTCACATCATTTCGTTCATTTCTTGTTCCATCAGCCACATTAGCTTAATTTAGACGAAACATAAAGGAAGAGACCCATTGCATCAATTTTAATTTCAGAGAGACTTAATTGTAGTAATCAAAAATAAAAAGATGAAAATAAACTCAAAATTAAATTATAAAAGATAAAAATATAATTTAACCATAACATTATAATTGGGCTTCTAACTGTTTTGATCGACCCGGCCCGTGAATTTGATAAGGGCTGCAACGGCTTTGAAAAGAACGTAGGAAGCCTGATGCACAATGAGAAAATGATGGACAAGACTTTCATATCTAATCAAATGTTATTGACCGCTGACCAACCCCCACCGTCCACACGATATAGCCGCCTCTGTAAAATTATGCGACGTATCTTTAAAACTAACCGGTGACTGATGGAATAATATCTCAGCCATCAAAATTAAGGAAAACATGTTATAAGATGTAATTTCACTCTAATTATTTTGCATATTTAAGTAATAAAAAATTAAGAGATAAAATATTACAAGTGTTTAGAATTATATATGGAAAAATTATATTTATTGAGCATAGGTAACGAACTCTTTTTAACACCTAAATATTTATAATTTATTTACTTATTTAGTGAATAAAATAAGGATTCAATTTATTTAATAAAATAAGTATTTATTTATAAGACGTAATTTAAGTGATAAGATATATTTGAATTTAGTAGTTGAAAAAATTATGCAATAACAAAAGTTCGAGCATGTAAAAAATATTAGTGAAAAAAAAAAATTTTAGACTGTAATATCAAGAATTCAAACTTTCAAAAGTATTTGTGAAAATGAATTGTTAGAAAGAAAATGTGATTTATGATTTGCATTTCATTTTGACAATCATTTATCATAATATTTGTCATAAAGTAAAGTTTTTGATAAATCAAAGCTTAGAATATATATTTATTAACCAAAAAATAAACCTTAAAAAGGAGAAAATATATTTCTTGGTGGGCTTGGAATCTACATAATTGCTCGTACTTTGCTAGATTCGTTCAATCTTTCTACTTTTGCTTTCCCCGTTGCCAGATTTTTGCCAATATTTTTCCTTCTTCAAAATTGTAAGCTTTTTCACTCTCTATATGTATATATTAGTTACGTGGGTAATAAATAATTCTTTTTTTGAAAAATATAAATTGATAATTTTAAAATTTTGAATCTTAATTAAGAGATACAAAATAAGTTTGTGTGATTGGAAGTAAAAAAATTAATTTATATTTATTTTAAAATAAAAAATAATGAGGTTTTCTGACTTAGCGTAGATATATTAACTTTCACTTTAATCCCCCGCCCTATTCGTTTCCTCCTCAATTACGAAATTATGTTCTACCTTTTATAATGACAAATAAAAAATACAGTAAACGAAAAGAAAAGCAATAAGAAATCTCTACGCCTTCGTAAAAGAAACTTTCTGGGGGTCTCGTTGACGGAGAGCTAAAAGAGACCCCACATCCAAATCATTCATCTTCTCAAAACCCACTGGGTTTGACGAAAGATCGTCAAACCCTTTTGGTTTCTGAGAAAAAACCCATCTAAATTTTAGGTTTTTTTATTTTAACTTGACTTTCAAATTGCTATAATTTTGTAATTTATAGCATTCACACTTATGCCTAAATATTTTGTTTTAAGTTTCCTGAGAATTCCTATACTAGGGAATGATCTTGTTCCCATGTGTTTTGAAAGAAAGAAAAGCCTTTAGCTCCCGTTGATTCCTTTTTGGATAGAAAGAATTAAAGGTTTTCTTTTTTGGTTCCTGTCGTCCAATATTAATAAATAGATTTATCCCAAAAGTGAGAAAAAAAAAAAGGGTGGGAGCAAGATACATTTTTTTTAAACCTGTAATCCTTGCTTTTGAGCGAACTCGGATTTTTATCTGATCTGGGTCTCTTCTGCTTCCTCCATTCCTGCAGATTCTTCAATTGTAAAGAGGTGAGTCACTCGTCCACTATCTTATGCTTTACTTTTTCTCTAACCAGAAATTGAATGTTAGATGTCGTGAAACTATTGGGTTATGAGCTGGAAGAAGCTCTGTTCATCTCCCTATCTATCTTTTTGTTGGGTCGCTTTGTTACACTTTACTTACAGCTTCTGGAAACTAACATGTCTGGTAAGACAAGCAACTCCGTTTTGGTTGTGTTCTGGGAGAGAATGCAATAGATTTTGAGGCCTGCATGCAACTAATATGAAAAGGAACATTCTTTATTGAATCGTACAGAGATGGGTAACTGTCTCACCAGCTGTTCTAATTTCAAGCTTCTGGATTGCTTTGATACCAGTTTACATTTTTATAATTTAAAGCTATCTGTACAGTATATCTCTATTGTCCTTTTTCCAGCCTCATGACTTACTGGTATTTCTTACATGTTAAGTGTTATTAATAGTTACATGGAGGGAGTAGTTCTGTTTCCATTAATATCAGACAAGCACGAGACTTATTTTGATATTATTCTTTATGCTTTGCAAAATTAATGGTAGTAATAACTTGCACAAATTGAAAAGTAATTTTAAGTACTATACTTGTTTTGCAGGTAGAAACTTATCAGACAATGAACATATAACGTTCCGCATTATGGGTTGGCTTAGCAAAATTTTTAAAGGCTCCAACCATAAAATTTCTGAAGGACATTCTCATGTAAACTACGGAGGGGATACTAATTTTCACGAACCATCTAGTTCAGGGGTAATAACTTTTAACACTTACGCATTGATTCATTTTTTGCAAGATCAAATAAATTGCTTCAAGGTGAGCTGAACAGCTGACAAGATGCAGGGGTTTCTACTGGTTTCTTTTATTAACTACTTATTTAAGAAGAATCCCACAGTAGTGTAGTGTTGATTGAAGTTTTTGGCATTTTGGCTCTGCCAACTGATCAAGATAATGGCATCTCTTGATAACTTATTCTGTTGGTAATTTGAATGTAGGATGTGTGGTCAGAGAATGAGAATGAAGATATTGACCGTGCTATTGCATTATCTCTTTTAGAAGAAAATCAGAAAGGAAAAAATGCCATTGGTGAGTGATGCTTATCCCCCCTTTACAAAACGGCCAAAAGAAATTTGAGATAGAATGATGAATAAGTAAATTGCATTCCAATAAAAGTTTTTTCATTTACATGTTAACATAAAATTTTCTCATTTTGCTTGTTATTAGATTGGAGAAATTGGAAAAAAGTCTAAGTTATTTGCACTCTGATATTCTTGAATCTTGATTAGCTTATGTAATGACTTTGAATCTTATGTTGGGCACTCCTTCTGCTCTCTGTTTCTTGCAAGAAGCTCCTTCTTGCATTGAGTTATCAGTGGAGGGTGTCAATTTACAACGTTGGCTCTATCTTCTATTAACGTCAGTGGTCCTTCTTTTTGAATTTTGTATAACATAACTTGATGATAAGTTAGATTCAATGTACAATGACCATTACTGAGGTTCACTAGAATTACTTGAGTTTCTCATTCAGAGAGCTAAAAGCCTAAAACAGTTTTCATTTGTTGAGGATATGGACATAAATTATCTGCATGGATTCCTTCTTATTTGAAACGTGATATCCTTAAGAGCAATTTATTTCTATTTAAATTATAAATTCAATATAAAGAACTAAAACATCATATCTAGTCTATATGACTTATTACATTTTGGACTGTGGAACCCTTAAGAAAAGATGTACTGCTATTCAAATTATTGAGTTTCTACTGCTATTATATAGTTAGCGATTCACAATTAGAAGAAGACGAACAACTTGCCAGAGCCATACAAGATAGCCTAAATGTGGATTCCCCTCCTAGATATGGAAATGGAAATTTGTATCAACCAGTTCCGGTGTACTTCCCGATGGGGTCCAGGTATGTGAGTTACAAGCAGGGTGGCATTTTTTCTCTAGTTAAAATGGAAATACCATTTCTCATGTCATGCTGAGTATGAAATACTTACTCAATTCATATAATACTAAATCTATTCTGCAACTTCATCTTTTCTCTGTTCCTTGACCACTGGTCTCTTCTTACTAATAGTCTGCCCATTTCCTGCAACTATACATGACTCTAATTATTTACTCATAGGATTTGCGTTGGTTGCAATACTGAGATTGGTTATGGGCGATACCTAAATTGCTTGAATGCATTTTGGCATCCAGAATGTTTCCGCTGCCGTGCTTGCAACCTTCCAATCTCTGATTATGAGGTGCAAGAACTCCCAGTGAGCTGCAAAAATACTCTAGTTTGTGCCTAAGTATAATGGCCCTTTCGCTTTAATTATTCTTTAAGGGATTGTCTGTCTTATAAATCTTTTTCTTTTGTAGTTCTCCACGTCTGGGAATTACCCTTATCATAAATCGTGCTACAGGGAGAACTACCACCCAAAATGTGATGTCTGCAATAACTTCGTAAGTATCTCTCCAGTGCCAATTTAATATTCTCATGATCTGAGGCTTGCACAAACTTGTTTGTTCTGACTAATACGGATTCAATGGCTGAAGCTTTTAAGTCTCCTTTGAAGCTAATTTTCAAATCCATATTAAGTGCCATGAAGGTATTAATTATAACAGAAAAATGAGTGTTCATGGCTATTTTCCTTTTCAGTAAAAAATATTTTCTCCGGCATATAAGGTCATACCATTTTCCTTTCTCCTCGCTTCTTTTGCCCGCACTTGCTGCAATGAAGTGCATTATTGGCATTATCTCCATCTTGCAATTATAGAAGATGTTCGAGCTCTCATCATCTTCTTTATCTCCTCAAGCTCAAGGTCTAATGAACATGTGTTATTTTAATATAGCTCTTCAGAAGCTATTATCATATGATAATGCAAGAATTGTGACAACCCATATTCATATAGCATATGATGCGTACTTAAAGCTGTGCTTAAAACAACTCTTTTTTGTAAGGAAAGTGCAGATTTCCCCATATGACATTGAAATCCCCGTGTCAAATCAAAACATGGAAGATAGTTATGGGCTTACATTGTGATATCAAAGTAGCTTTTATGGTTGATGATGTACTTAATCTGGTCTTTTGTTTAACCTTGTTATGTTCTGGGACCTCTAACATCTATATTTGAAAGCCTTCTCATGAACATTTTCTCTGACATTTGGTTTTTCAAATTTCAAGTGGGGTAGTCCAGTTTTTTTTTTTTAAATTTAATTACGCTTTTGTTCTTGACTACTGCTGACCACTCATTGTGAGTTGCTGTAATTTTTCAAATATATATCTTTTGACAGATTCCAACAAACCCTGCTGGTCTTATTGAATATAGGGCACATCCTTTTTGGATCCAGAAGTATTGCCCTTCTCATGAACATGATGGTACTCCACGCTGTTGCAGCTGTGAGCGAATGGAGGTTAGTCTGAATGAATTGCTTTTTCAAATGCAGAGAACATCAATACTAAACTCACTTTACCAAGGTGTATGACCTTTTGTAGAAGCAATATATAACGAAATTACTTGTCTCTATGTGCAGCCACGAGATACAAGATATATTGCTCTTAATGATGGCCGGAAGCTCTGCCTAGAGTGTCTGGACTCTGGAATCATGGATACTAATGGATGCCAACCCCTATATAATGACATACAGAAATTTTATGAGAGTTTAAATATGAAACTGGACCAGCAAGTCCCATTACTGTTGGTTGAAAGGCAAGCACTAAACGAAGCAAGAGAAGGAGAAAAGAATGTAAGGGAAACTGGTGTTCTCGTGTCTGGTTCTTGTTGCATAAATTCAACATTTTTGACCCAAATGATAATGAAAAGTGAATTGTACTTGCTGTGCACATGCTAAGTCAAGCAAACCATTGATTTTACTTCTTTCTTTTTTTTCTCAATATGCTGGGACAACATAATTGGGGGAGCATCCTATACATGCAGGGTAGTACTCTTACATATGTATGAAACAATATCTATGCGCTCAAACAACATAAGCTTTTGAACTTTCTGATAATTTATCAAATAGTATATTTGTCAAGGTTTAAAGCAGCTGTTCTGGTTCATTGAGTTTCATTATTTTCTATCAGGGACATTATCACATGCCTGAGACGAGAGGATTATGCCTTTCTGAGGAACAAACTATCAGCACTGTAAGTTGCCAAAATCTTCTTTTTTTCCCCTTGTAATTTAAATGTGTTGTGTAGGCTTTTGTTACGAACCCTTATTAACTACCGATTTTTGGTACATTGATCTTCAAACTCACCAGATCTCAAGGCGACCTAGGTTTGGAGCAGGAAATAGAGCCATGGACATGAGAACAGAGCCCTGTAAATTAACTCGTCGCTGTGATGTCACAGCTATTCTGATCTTGTATGGTCTTCCAAGGTACTGTGTATTTAGTGATCTTTGCTGTTATAACTCAGAGTAGGAGACACATTTAACGCTTCAGAGCAGATAAGTAAATAAAGGTGAACGGTAATCTAAAAGAATTTAAAATAAAAAATCTTGTTGAGGAAGGCATGAAGCTATTAAAGCGGCATCTCTGCTTGACCAGAAACTCGTCAAACAGAGATGTTTGAAGACACGTCAATTCTTTTGGTGGGTGAAGCTTGGTTTTTATAAAGTGATACAAAAGACGCTGTTAAAAACAAGAAAATTGGGTATCCTTATGAAAGCTTTGTGGGTTATATCTGCCGTGAAATCTTCCATTTTTTCTATAAATTGAAGATAACCTTTGTGAACTATGAAAAAACCTACTTTGAAGGAGTCAAATGGAAAAGGGTCTAAAAGTTTCAGAAACACTTCATAATTAGACTTAATCAAATATATTTCCAAGCAACCTTGTGTTGCCTCTACTTTCCAATTTTGTTTATTAGTCTTAAATTAGACAGAAGCTATATTGGTGTGTGCATGGCTAACCTTTGTTAATAAGTTGTGTCTGTAATTGTAATTTTGGTGCATGACTCAGATCCCTGTTTTACACAGGTTGCTTACTGGATCGATCCTAGCTCACGAAATGATGCATGCATGGCTGCGACTTAAAGGTGCTCTTCATTACATACCATAATTTTGATACTAGGCATTGAGAATTCAATCCTTCCTCCAAGCTTTAGACAAGTATATTGGTACAAGAAAGACCTCATGATGATTTCAGATTTCAGAATGACTCAATTTTGCATTGCAATAGCCAATATGCCCTACTGTTCATCAGATACTAATAGTTTACAAATTCTAAATATTTCTTGTAAATAATTTTAATTGTTTGAAAATCTTATGTCATATAATGACTTGATTGCATGTTTGAAGGTTACCGAACTCTCAGTCAGGATGTTGAAGAAGGTATCTGTCAGGTACTAGCTCATATGTGGTTGGAGGCTGAGCTCTCATCTGCATCAGATAGCAATTTTACATCAACCTCATCGTCCTATGCATCCAATGCGTCTAAACAGAGTAAAATTTCTCATTTTGAAAGGAAGCTCGGGGAGTTCTTCAAGCACCAGATTGAATCAGACATTTCCCCAGTTTATGGAGATGGATATAGAGCAGGTCAACAAGCAGTGCATAAATATGGTCTAAGAAGCACCCTTGACCATATTAGGATGACAGGGACATTTCCCTATTGAAGCCTTAACTTTGTTTTGTTGCTGCTCTCTTTCCAGAATTAAAGCTCGGCCTTCTAATATTAGATGCCAAGGCTGAAGCACATAGGGATAGATTTGTAATTGTCACTTCTTCTGGATCAATTAATTCATTAATCATTTCATTGTTTAGAATTCCTGATTGATCATTCTCCTGTGTACGAAAAAGCTTTGTTACATTCACACTTGCAGGCATGCATGTACACTGTTTTCCTCATGATGACTGAATAGGATTACCATTTTGCTAATTAATGGCATTAATGCTAAATGCTAGTTAGTGCAATTTAGTGAGCAAAGCAATAAATATTACATGTACACATAAAAAAATAATAAAACTATTACTTTGAGATAGCGTCTAATCTCTAATTTGTTTCACCTCTCCAGACGCGAGTCATCAGTCTCAGATGGTTTTATTCTGTGCACAACTGTATGCATTTTCAACAAACTAGATACTACCTCTCCCATGTCTGGTCTCCTTGTTGGTTCTTGTATCAAGCATGCTACACTTAGTTTAGCTAGCTGCAGAGCAAACCCTTCCTCATAATTTCCCTTTAGACGGGGATCAACAAACAAACTGAGCTCAGCTTCTGCACTCTCGCTTTCTATGAGAGGCACTATGGCTGCTGAAAGCATAACTCTCTTTCCATTCTGTACTAAAACTGAATCTCTACCTGTGATCAGTTCCAGCAATAACACTCCATAGGCGTAGACATCAATCTTGGGAGTGACCAGCCCTGTCTTCATGCATTCTGGTGCCATATAACCCCCTTTCCCCACAACATTTGTTGTGGGAGGACCAAAGGTTATTTCCTTCTTTGTTTCTGTAGCAAGCTTGAAATTTGCTATCTTGGCCCTCAAATCGATGTTTAGTAAAATATTGTTGGCGTTGATGTTCTTGTGTACATAGCAAGGTTCAGTGAAGTAGTGCAGATAGTAAAGCCCGTTGGCAACATCAAGAGCAATCTGAAGCCTCTTATCCCAACTATGATGCTCCTCAGAATTATTTCTGCTTAACCACTCTCTTAGAGAGCCATTATTCATGTACTCGAAAACGAGATAGAAAGAGCCATGGTTTTCACAATAACCTTCAAGCTTTGTCAAATTGAAATGATTGATCTTCTTTTGCATATTCACTTCCTTGGATGCATCTGTGCTGGTTTTCTTGACGGCCAAGATCTCCCTGTCAAATACCCCGCGATAAACAGAACCCTTTAATCTATTCTTGGAATTGAAATTCTCTGTGGCCGTATTTATCTCCTCAAAGCTGAACAATTTGGAGACATGCTCAATGCTTGCAATCTCCACTCGGATTTCTTCTGTGGATACCCACTTTGTCCTTCCTTTTATAACTCTCTTAGAGGACCCTGATCTCATTTTATGTAGATAAATGGCAAATAGAATCAGACTGAGCAGTAGCACAAAACAACTCACCGCGATGGCAACAAGAAGATGGAATTTTCTTTTTCTTCTCTGCTTTATAGGATTGGAAGGAGGTGGAGGGGAAATAACTGTTTGGTTGTTATGAATTACGGTTTGTGAACTAGAAGGTTCAATTGGCAAAGGGATCAGAATAGTTGTGAAAGGATAAAGAATCGTTTCTCTTGTGGAAAACCCATTTGCATCAAGTATAGACTCTGTGCTTACATTAAATCTTTTACTAATATTCTCAACCTTGTCTCCCCAGTAAACTGAGTAAGTCAGTAAGTACTTGATACCCTTTGCAGTTTGGTTGCTTGTGGGACAAGCACATCTAAGTGGGACATTCAGTTGCAAACCGGGTCGAATTTCCAGTTCACCGTAAGGATTTGCACGCTTGAGAGAATCACAAGTAGATAAGCCCTGATAGGTATTATTTGCTATAACGAAATAGGTTTCATACCCGCTTGTGATATATTTAGTGTTGGCTTGGTAATAGTCCTTTGCTAGACAAGAACAGTTGACAGGAACAATTACCTCTTTGCTCATTGGGAAAAATGTGGACGTCATGACGTTGTTGATCCTCGCAAGCTCTTCCAGGTTTGTTGATGTGAGGTTTGAAATCATAGGGATGGAGTTGTAAGGAGGTTGAGATTGGAAGATGAGGAAGGACTTGCAGGAGTGGTGCATGCCATTGCAGGTGTAAAGAAAAGCTGGGGAAGGACCATTTTCGTCGTTGTTTTTGCAACTGAGCACAGAATTTGCTGAATAATTCTGTTGTGCATTTGCATATAAAGCTATACTGGTGAGTATAAAGAGAACAAGGAAAATCTGAATCATAGTGATTGTTTCAATGATAAATGACCAAACCAGTGGCAATGAATGAAAAAGTTGAGCATCTGAGAATGATATTTAAGACAGGTATCAGATATTATAAAAAAATTAAGCACTACAACGCCAAATTTTGTTGACAAAGTCCTAATTATTTTCATTAAGAAGTTACAGAAACTATTCCGGAAACTTTGCCTGAATTCGTCTTTTAGTTGATTCTGAGTCTTGATCCAGTTTATGTTGAGGTTGATGTGAACATGGAGAACAGAAAAGATACTAAAGACCCCAGTTGAATGATTTTATTAAACAATTTCATCTAAATTATTCCTACTTGATTACTTAAATGAATTTACTCGATAATACAAGAGTAATAAAACTAAAATTATGCTGGCCCGTGAATCAAGTTTATTTGAAGCTTGTCTATGTTGGTGTCATTTAATACTTGTTCAGGACCAAGCACCAGTGTGCGCCATTCGCCTGCTTAAATATTGGCCCTGCATGCTACACTTACTGATAGAAATCCAGCATTGCTGGTTGTCTACTCATGCCACATATTGGCACATATTGGTAATTAGGTATGAAACTAGATTGGATTATGACATGATCAAAATTGATTTGAGTTTGTCAAAATTTGATTCCAAGCATATTCGACCGGTCATGAAATTGCCATCCTCAATTATAATTGGCAGTCAGCAATAGAATTGGTCAACATCATAATTCGCTATACGTCAGGGATAGTGAAAGCTTGCTGAATTTTCTGTCCCAGTGGTATTATTTTTTGAGCTAAGCACCATTTATTAATTTAAATCAAGGAAGAAACAACAAAGAAGTCTTCCCTCCCTGGCTAACGAAACCGTGTGGGGAAGCACATTTGGCCTTTTCATGAGCAACAAAATTATATACATGTCTAGTAAAGTCTACTTTGCTATTTAGTTATTGAACTCATCAGACCTCCTTAGTCCCCGGTATATCTGGTGGATTAATAGACTAATTAGACTAGTAATCCAAATGAGCTCATGTGGAGGTTTTGACATCCATTCTTGTAGCATAATGATCTTAATTTCCCTTGTTTTTGCTCAACCTTGGATATTTTCTCACCTAGCACAAACAAAATGGTTTTTGTATTTATGGCACAGCCTCCTCAACGAGATTTGAATTCAAAAAGTCAATATAGAGATTACATATTTTTAACCACCAAATCAATTCTCTTAGAACTAGTTTGATACACGAGAATAGTTTTTTTAAATTGGAATATGAAAAGGAAATGAGAATGAAATGTAGTGATACCAATCTAGCCCTTAGGGTACAGACCAAATAGAGTTAACCTAACCAACCCTATTAAGATATAAACTAAATAGAGTTAACCAACCCTCTTAAGGATACAAACCAAATAGTTAACTGAATGGTAGACATCCAAATTACACAAAAGTATTTTTCATATATATTGATCTTTTAACATTTTATTATTACATTTTTGTACTTCACCTATCGTCTTCAACTCATCAACACACACAAGAATGGACAAAAGGGACAAAACGAAAAATATAGAAGTTTCGAACTAATCTGAATCAACTTTGAGTTGACATAATTTGAATTTACCAAAATCTATACCAGTCGGAAAAATAATCTAATTCGAAATAGGCAATATTCGATCATAGGTTTGTCTCATATTTTTTTTCTTAATAATTTACATGATTTTTGTGTTTAATCTGATCTCAGTTTGTTTGGAAAACCGCAATCAGCAAATCGAGTATGCATGAAATTTTTTTTAAAATGGTGGATATTTATTGGACCCGACAAATCAAATTGACATGGACCATAAGGGAAATACGTAGTTCAACTGTCAAAATATTGGGCCGTTGATTGTTTGCCCAAACTCCCCCAGAGTCAACCGCCCAATTGGAAAATGATGGCTGATTCTGTTTATGTTTCAAAGTATTCGTCGTATCTCTCTGGTCCAGACCGCCGACGATGCTACACTACTTCCAGTCATCGAGTCGTCTTCTGCTACCTCATTTGCATCCGTACAAATCGTTCCACGTGTCGCGCCCTCTCCAATGGAAGCTCCGAGACGAATACAAGCTAACTCGGCCCGAATTGGTAAACCGGATTTCCCGCCTTCTTGTTCTCCACCGCTTCGATGCACTCAACGACCTCTCCTTCGAGTTCTCCGACGAACTCGTGGACTCTGTTCTTCGGAAAATCAGGTTGAATCATAGTGCGTGTTTAGGCTTCTTCAAATTTGTCTCAAATCAACATAATTTTAGACCAAGCATTAAGTCGTACTCTAAGATTATTCACATATTGTCTAGGGCTCGAATTCACGATGAGGCCAGGCTGTATATCAACGAATTGGTCGGTCTCTGTAATAATAATTATTCGGCGTTTATCGCATGGGATGAGCTTTTTAGGGTTTATAGGGAATTTACTTTTTCGCCTACTGTGTTCGATATGCTTTTGAAGGCGTATGCGGAGAAGGGCATGACAAAGCATGCATTGCATGTGTTTGATAATATGGGTAAGTGCGGTAGTGTGCCGAGTTTGAGGTCTTGCAATTGCTTGTTGAGTAATCTGGTTAAGAATGGGGAAAGTAGGATGGCGGTTCTTGTTTATGATCAGATAAATAGAACAGGGATTGTGCCTGATATTTACATGCGTACAATTATGGTGAATGCTTACTGCAACGAGGGGAGTGTGGCTAGTGCTGTAAGGTTTGTGGACGAAATGGAGAGTTTGGGATATGAACCTAATATAGTGACATACAATAGTTTACTTAATGGGTACGTGAGCCGGGGGGATATGGAAGGAGCAGATAGAGTCTTGAATATGATATCCGAGAGGGGGATTTCAAGAAATGTGGTTACTTTTACCTTATTGATGAAGGGTTATTGCAAGCAATGTAGGATGAATGAAGCAGAGAAGGTCCTTCAAGAGATCGAGGAAGAGGACTCTGTGGCGGTGGATGAACATGTTTATGGCGTGTTGATAGACGGGTATTGTCAAAATGGAAAAATGGATGATGCTATTAGGATTCAAGATAAGATGTCCAAGATGGGGGGACTGAAAATGAATACATTTATCTGCAACTCCTTGATCAACGGGTACTCTAAGCACAGTCAAGTTTCCAAAGCAGAGGGAGTGTTTAGACGCATGGTGCATTGCGACCTAAGGCCAGATTCTTATACTTACAATACACTTTTAGATGGCTATTGCAGGGAAGGTCATATGAACAAGGCTTCTATTCTTTGTGCAGAAATGTTGAGGGAAGGTTTTAACCCAACAATTCTAACTTATAATACATTTTTCAAGGGCTTGTGTTATGCAGGTTCCCATCATGATGCTTTGCGCCTTTGGGAATTGATGATCAAAAGGGGTGTGGCGCCAGATGAGGTTAGCTACTGTACTCTGCTTGATTGCCTTTTCAAAATGGGAGATTCAGACCGAGCTATGAAACTGTGGAAAGATATTTTTTCTCGGGGGTTTACTAAAAGCATTTTTGCATTTAATACAATGATAAGTGGATTATGCAAGATAGGGAAAGTGAATGAAGCACAAGCGGTTTTTGACAGAATGGAGGAGCTTGGCTGTTCACCCGATGGAATAACATATGCCACCCTGTGTGATGGATATTGTAAAACTGGCACTATAGAAGAAGCTCTCAGAATTAAAATTGTGATGGAAAGCCAATCAATTTCTCCTTCCATTGAAATGTACAATTCTCTTCTTTCTGGAATTTTGAAGTCTAGGAATATTAGCAAGGCTATTGGTCTCCTTGCTGAGATGCAAACAAGAGGTTTATCCCCTAATATTGTTACTTATGGAGCGCTTGTTACTGGTTGGTGTAATGAAGGGAGGCTGGATAAAGCTTTTAGTGCATATTTTGAGATGATGGAGAAGGGATTCATTCCTAATCTAGTTATCTCTAGCAAAATTGTTAGTAGCCTATATAGGCTTGGGAGGATCAAGGAAGCAACTATGCTCTTACAGAAGCTGGTGGATTTTGATCTCGTTGCTTCTTGCAGATTTTCTAACAAGTTCCTCAACTATGATGACATTGGTCATGAAACTCGGAAAATCGCAGATTCCCTTGATAAAAGTGTTGTCAGTTATCAACTTCCGTATAATATTGTGTACAACATAGCTATTGCAGGACTTTGTAAGTCTGAGAAGGTTGATGATGCAAGAAGTGTTTTGTCAAATTTGTTAGCTAGGGGCTTTCTCCCAGATAATTTTACATACTGTCCTTTAATTCATGCTTATTCTGTTGCTGGCAATATGAATGAAGCATTCAGCTTGAGAGATGAGATGCTGACTAGAGGTCTGGTTCCAAATATTACTACATATAATGCTCTCATTAATGGTCTGTGTAAATCAGGAAACCTTAATCGAGCTCAGAGGCTTTTCCATAAACTTAAATTGAAGGGCATGGCTCCTAATGCTGTCACATATAATATATTAATTGATGGGTATTGTAGGGCTGGCAACACTGCTGAAGCCTCTAAATTGAGAGAAAAGATGATAGAAGAAGGGATTTCTCCATCTGTTATTACTGATGTTCCTTGATCGATGGTCACTATTAGCATGGACATAGAGATGAATCTCTAAAGGTTTTTCATAAATGCTTGTGGCAGTTGTGGAGCTGAATCTTGTTACATACTCTAATTTGTTTTTACATTCTGCTAAATGTGAAAGCATGCTGAAGATATCCAAACTTGACTAAAACATATGACACGTCTGGAGCCATGTTTTGGTCATTCATTCGTAAGAGTTACTTGGAGCTTGAAACATGCATGCCGTCCTTGTAACTATTATTAGAAGTTGAGTCTTAACCTCTACATGAAGGATGCTAGATCTGCTTCCTAGTCCATAATTTATTATGGGACCAGGTATGCATTGCAACTAGTGATATCTGTTTCTTGCTTTGTTGATTGTGCTAAAGCATGTGACATGTCTTAATCCATGCATGTATTGATGCATTCTGTTCAAACCAGATTTGTTAAGAAGGTTATTCATCCGTAAGAGTGATTTGGAGCTTGAAACATGCACCCCATCCTTGTAACTATTATTAGAAGTTCAGTCTCAACCTCTACATTAAGGATGCTAGATCTGCTTCCTAGTTCATAATATATGATGGGACCAGGCATGCATTGCAAATAGTTATATCTCTTCCTTGCTTTCTTGATTGTGATAATAATTGCTATATTGATTCAGGATGTCATTTGTCAAATGCATCTAAAAGAATATGAAGGGTTCTGCCACTGTGCTAGATCTTCCTAGTTCCACAAGCCACTCAAGCATGGGAATGATTTGGATATGACAATGGTATTATGCTCCTGCTGCCCATTCTTATTCACCTATTCAGAGTCTCAACCTCCAGAGTAAGGGAGCTACATCTGCTTTGGTATTCAGATCATATATAGGCCAGGTAATATGCGTTGCAAGTTGTGAAGGAACTTCTTTTTTTTTTTTTGCTTGATTATGCTAATATAGTTGTAATTAGATTATAATATTAGATGGACCCCTTCTCCCCCTCTTCAAAATAATAAAGATATGGAGGGAGGATAAGAAGAATATGTGAAAATTTTGGAAATTATGCTAATAGCTGATACTTGATAAACAATATCTCTATTTGCTTCATTCAAACTAGTGAAGTTTGAGTTTCTTTCATGAGTATATCTTTTTTTTCTTTTTCTTTTTTTCCGTTATTTCTTGAGTTGTTTGGAATCTGGAGACTTTTTTTAGTTCTGTTAGACTTGTAAGGAAACAAATATTGATCTGTCTAATATAATTGGATCAGCTCCCATGTAGGCAGTAGCAAAAAATAAAGAAAAAAAGGATGGGTTTTCTAGCAACAACCACAATTTTACTGTGGTTGTTACACCCTTGTTAACCATCCCTCTCAATTCGTACTTTGAAGTATGCCTAATTTTCAAATTTAGATTCAGGGAACTTTAGGGTTTCTCCTTCTATCTCTATATCTAATTTCATTGTCATCTTGTACTTTAAATTATGTCAAGGAAACCCCTTATGATTTGTTGCATTAAGCTATGCTGTTAGTTATTTACTTTAAAGATGTGCATTTTTATAGTAAATTTGCACTTGGATTATTTTGACAGATGGACAACTCCACGTGGGTAGGTCATGCTGACAAAATGTAGTTGAGGAATGACACAATCCAACTTTGACGTTACATCCAATACTTGTCCTAGAGTAAAAGGGAGATGGATAGAAGGTCTGCCTCATGTTAAGGAATACTGCGTAGAAGTCCAGGCACCTCCAGAATTATTTTGTAGGAAAGGTCACCTCGTCTAACAGCACAGCAGTGGTGCTTAGAGATGCAGAAAGCCCCAATACTTGAAAGGAAAGACTATGGGACCTCTGAAAAGCACTGTAAGATATTATTGTATGTTCTTAGCTATTTCCTTCTCTTTGGATGATACAATGTGCTTTATCCATTGGAAATATAAGATGAGGGGTGACTATGCATGATAGTAAAAAGAGCTAATGTAATCTGAAACTACCTTATTTTGCTCCCAAACTTGTGCCATCTTTCATTTTCAAATTAATAATTTGCTTGACTTAATCGTTACCATCGTCTTTGATTTATTGCCTCCGGTAGGAACATAACTCCAGTACTGCTTTTACTTATATGGAGAATCTGAAATTAATATCGTGAACTTTATTCCATACGGTAACGCAAATTGGTTTGAAAGTTGAAACATCATTATAACAAAATAAAGATAAAGATGCCTCAACATACAACCATACGTGATTGGAAACTGAAAAACTGTGTGCATCTTTATCTTGAGTACTTCCATGTGGTCAGTAATGCCTGATAATCCCGTAATCCTCATGTTTCATGATTTTCGATTATAAATTAAGTTTTGCAATTGTTGAAGATTATTGAATGCTTGAGATTATTTTCATAGAGTAAGGAGTCAATTAAAATGACGACACAAGCATCTTTTTCTTAGAAGACAAGTTGGTGTATGATTAATCATTTTAGGATTATAATATAATATAATATTCTTTTTTAATAGATTACATTTAATTAGTCACAGTCATACATATGAATAAAGCTCCTAAATAATTAGTACAAAACTTGTTTTTTGTTTTTTTTGTTTTTTTTCATTGTAAACTAAACCTTTTATCAACTAATAGCATGTTTGTGAACAAATATTTAGCAAGCACAGCACTGATTTGGTCAAATCATGCTCCCTAATCGGTAATTAGGATATGAATGAATTAAATTGGTTTTTTTTTTTTGTTATTTATATTTTTTACTGTATAGGACTCAACCAGAGGAGGGAGCAAACCTAACGACAGTAGACTCACTAATAAAAGTCAAATAGAGGACAAGATGCATTGACAACGTGTAGCTTATATCTGATGTACCTTTGCTCCCGCAGACTCCCTTGAGTTTGGCGATGAGAAGTAGGACCCACTAATGTACCAAAATTTCCATCGTAATCGATCTATAAGCCGTCTAAAACTCTCACCTTTTTTCTCTTCCCACGTGGCGATCATACAAACTTCCACAACCACGATCTATTAATGTTCTCGCCAGCTTTCTTGTTTCTCTACCGACACTTTTTTAATTTTTTGACAAATTTTTTTTTTTTACAGTATCTAAACAGTATTTGATAAAATATAATAAATTTTAAATTTTAAAAAATAAAAAATTATTTATTAAATAATATTAAAATAATGATAACTATTATAATTGATAATATAAGATTTTTATATTTATTATTTTATAAATATTTATTAAAATTATAAAACAAAAATAAGAATAATAAAGAAAATCACAGGTTGGCGGCAAATATATTGTTTATTTGACACATTAATAAATTGTAATTGCATCTTTTTTTGTCTTTTATTATACAGTATCACTATGCTTTAATTAGAGGACCAATAGGCTGGCATTATGCCTTTCCAACCCACACCATTATGGCAGACATTACCTTATATAAATAAACGCACAATAATTATGAACCTTGTTAAT
Source organism: Quillaja saponaria (assembly GCA_029379385.1). Taxonomy (NCBI): domain Eukaryota; kingdom Viridiplantae; phylum Streptophyta; class Magnoliopsida; order Fabales; family Quillajaceae; genus Quillaja; species Quillaja saponaria. The sequence goes on from CM055610.1 coordinate 27,009,611, forward strand.
TTAGTTGCTTATTTATTTCAACGAATATCGAAATTCTAGATACTATTAACCATAAATTTATTTATTTTTGGGCCAGAAAAAAGGGAATAGGGCATTATCATTTATCCATGCATTAACAGCAGAAAGATCAACCCAGTATCCTAGCTTACATTAAGTTACCTGTAACCTAGAACAGGGGAATTTCCATGTCCCAAATAAACGCATTCACGAAGGAAAAACTAAACCTGAATTTATGATGTTAGAACTTAGAAACAACTTGAAATCATTCTTGATTTTTAACTATCAAAAATCAAAACTTTAATATATCTTTTGCTATACAGAGTAAATTGATACAATTATAAGAAAATTCACGAATTTAATTTGTTTTTCAGAATTCACCCATTATTATTATTTTACAAGTAAAATTTGTGTTTGAATATTTGTCCCAGTGACCATGAATGATTGGTTTCCATCCCATACCTCTATACTCCACGAAGATCAATCCCTCCAATTCCTTTCTGTGTTGGATTCTTGTTATTTGTCTCATCGTTCTTCCAACTAATACCGAAGAGCCGGCTAATTAATATTTCTCTGCTGGGAATCGTAATTCAAGAATCCAGAGAAAATGGAGTCTGTAAAAGATCATAAGGAGCCCAGAGAGCATCCAAAGGACAGGGTCGATTGGCATCGAGTCGAGCCCATGGCTTCCCTTTTCCACTCCAATGTAAGAGACTCACCGGACCAAAGTGCAGATCCCTGCAAAGCCCGCGAAAATTATCCCCACCAAGACCATGTTGGTTCCACCTGTGATCTACAGGAGCTATTTTCCCAGCAAACACAAGCAAGAAGGGTGGAAGCGAACCCAATTCATAAATTCTCATTCTTTTTTGTAACTCCATCCATTCCTCAATCTTTGTTGTGTAATCCCCTGCACGCCACCGTTCCAGATCGATTACCATAACCCCGGTATTAAAGTAACAAGCTTTTCTGTCAGCAAAGGTGAGTGACAGAGACGGATTGGACCAAAATGTCGGAGTGAAATAGGAAGTGAAATTTGCGTTACAATATTCAGGGGCTGCCAAAACAGAGGTTTCCCCAAGTGGGGTAGCTGCCAATTTTGAAATGTCGTCGACGAGGATGAGGTCGGAATCGAGGTAGACAACTCGTCGAACACATAAGGGTAAGAGGTTTGCCAAGTAGCTGCGAGCGTAATTGAGTGGGCAATCTAAAGCCGAGCGAATTGAGGTGGAGATTATGCCGGAGACAGTGGAATCGTGGAAAGGGTAAAGTTGGAATTTGAGGTAAGGAAATGATTTGAAAATGGTGGCGTAGAGGAGAGACGCGTTGGAGGATGAAACAAAGTGGAAGAAAATGTTTTGGGGACAAGATGAGTGTTGGAGAACAGAGAGAATTGCAGCCATGGAGCCCCGGATGTATGTTGTGTCTAAAGTCATTGCAACATGAACAGCTTGATCAGAGCAGATGTACATGTCGTCCAGGTTGCCCTTTTTGTCATTGCTATCGCCGTCGTTGTCGTCGGTGATGGAGGGACAGTTAGGGGAATTGTAAAATTGTGGGGCTTCTTTAAATTGTTGGGCAATAGTGTTGGTGGCATTGTTGATGGTGGAGGATTGAGAAGGGAGGAAGAGAAGAGAAAGAATGAGATAGAATAGTGAGAATGGTGGTTTTGGTTTTTGCATAGCTTGTGTGTGTGTGGATGTTTTGGAAAAAGAAGGAAGAAGAACAAACAGGGTGTGCGAGGGTGTGAGGGTGTTTGCCCTGTACTGTAAGTTTGAAAAGAGAGTGGAGATCTATAGGTTGGCTTATAATTAATTGGAGCTTTGAGGTTTGAGACACGCTTTTGTATTAATATAACTAATGTAATAATTTATTTACACACTTATAATAAAGAAGAGATTTTTATGAAAATAATATTTGTTAAATTATAATAAAAATAAATATTTAAATATTAATATAATTAATTATAGTAATAAATAATATAGATTTTTTATTAAAAAAAAAAGCAAGTAAAAAGAGAGAGAGTAGCGGTGAGGTCGGGTGACTGGCGGAGCTGCCAGGCTACAAGGTCTGAGAAGGTGGGCTAAGTCAAGAATAGATCAAGGGAAGTTTGGTAGCGTTCACATTCAAACTGCTTCTGGATTCCCCATTTGAATGGTCTGTTGCCTTTTCAGTTTTCACTAATGGGACCCTCAACTACCTTCTTCCGAAATGAAAAAAGAAAAAAAAGAAAGAATGTAAATTGTTGAATGGAATGTAACAGTTTTTCTTTTTTCCCTTTAAAATTAGAAAAGTTTACAAAGAAAAAGAAATTCATTGCACTAAATCCAAGATCGAGAACAAACCAGTTTAATTGTATATTGACTAATTAAATACAAAAAATTAAGTGAAAAAATATTTTTAATCATTAAATCAATCTCTTCAAATTAAATATTTACAAAACGTATGTATTATATATTCATGTAAAAATTTTATATACTACATAGTTTCACAACTCAAATGGAACACTCACAAATGTCCTTAGCAATTTCCTCATCTTACAAGTTATCACAGTATTGTTGAAGTTTCGTGGTCAAGGGTTTGATCGATGAAATTTTTTTATCAATATTCTTGCCCTTTTTCCTCGTAGTTAATAATCTTGCTCATATGTTGATGTTGAACTATGACACTCAAACTAGTGTGAAAACTATGTCCCAGCAACCTATTATTACAATTGAGAAGATTTTTTTTATATAAAGCAAACACTACTTAATGTACAGAATGAAGGATATTCTTACAAAAGTTTTTAGTTGATCAAAAAATTTGTTACAATTCAATTTATCACTATCATTATAATTACAAAACATAATGATACAATATAACTTACAAATGAGATACGATGATACCTTATAGTTTTAGTACTTCACTTTTAACCAATTGAATTACAAATGAGAGATTATGAAATTGAATTTTATATAATCAACTGAACTAAGAAGTTGAAGCATTTCAAGGAAATTAATAGAGTAAATGATTGGTTGCTTTGTTAGCAAGTAATTGAAGTCCAAGTTCATTTGATTATTGTCTTTCCTCTCACATCTAAACTCAACTTACATATAAATATTGTACAATATACTTGTGCATATTGATCGATTCTTTATTTGAATTGATGTCATCAGATTACTTAAAGTGACAGGTGCATTATAAATGGTCAATACTTGAACTGAACACTTATAATAAGATTGCTGCAATATTACTAGTAAAATGAGAAAATAATTAAATGTTCTAAACCTTTTTAAAAACCTTGATGCATGTATGTTTTGTGACCAATGATTTATGGCATGGGTTTGTGCATATATCTTCATCCATGAACACAGACGAATACTCGATTTTATCTCAATGTCTAAAATGTATATCATAAATATATATACACTAGTTTGTCTAAATGCAGTGCAGACTGCAGATCTCATAAATATATATATACTTACTTTGTCTACTTGTCTATATGCAGTGCAGACTGCTGAATGTAGAGGAAAAAAAAAAAAAGAAAAAAAAAAACAATTTTCTCATCAAAGACCAGTCCCACTCTCCCACATGATTAATTAGTTATTTCGTTGGAATTATTATAGTTGCAAACAAAAGCAGAAGCTGCATTAGATGGCTAGTTGGGCCAGCTACGTTACCAAAACAGAAGCATCCCATATGCGAAAAGACCCAGACTTGGGAATATATGGGCCACACAACAATGTGTCTATAAAGTCAACTTGAGGACCACCTAGAGTATACAAAAAACTCAAAGCCCAAACACTCCAGAAACAGATCATTGCAAAAAGAACCTTTGCTACATGCTAGCCCGCAAACTTAATAGATACAAGGCAAGTACCCAGTGGTTTCCTGATTAGGAAACCACTGGGTACTTGCCTTGTATCTATTAAGTCAGCGCGAAACAACAATCCCACAATGCAAACTTCACCACCAAAAATCAAACCTACACCTAAGTCAACACGAAAGACAACATCCAAACTAGGAAATTTAACAGAGATAAAAGATAAATTTACATCAATATTCCATTAAAAATTAAATAATGATGATAGGATGGCACAAATCAAATAATGGAAGAGAAGAGACGAGAAGAGCAGAAAAACTCCATCAGTTTTGCTACACCTAAGTTGGGCATCTTGCACGATCAAAAGCCAAATTTCACATACCTCAACGAATTCAAAAAGCTACAAAAATACTGACAAAATATGTCAAGGCTATTCTTTCAATCACAAAATGGATAGAAAAAAAAGGAAAATTATACGTTCTAAAAGATTTACAAGAACAAAGGTTTTGAAAACACCAAATATCTTATAGCAGCCTGACCTCTATTATTGCCAAATAAAAGCCAGAACAACACAGAAAACAATAAACAAAAGCAGCCTTTTTAGAAAATAATCTTCTTGTCCTTGACCTGTATGCTGAGTAAAACCATGGACATGACCATGAAATGAATTAGAAAAGCCATAAGGAAAACCAGTTGCTGCACCACCGTACATGGTTGCACCAGGAAACCCATGGAACTGAAAATTAAATAAAGATGGAACAAGACCACCAAATGCTGCAGACAATGTGAGATTCCCAAACCTTGCTGTTGCCATGGGTGCAAACCCTCCCAACCCTCCCATGAATCCAAACCCATGTTGGGGAAAGTGATTTGATTCTGGCGGAGGAGCAGTTTCAGGTCTCTGACCAGCTGGACGATTTGGAATACTCATACCAGGAATTGACTTTGATCTTGGGTCAGATGACGTCTTTCCTCTGCCATACAAAGGAACCAACTTCTCCTCCTCAATGAGGGCCTTGCACACCGGACATTCATGGGATTGCGAATGAAAATGAAGCCATTTGTAGAGGCAGGGCCAGCAGAAAAGATGACCGCATAAAGTAACAATTGGATCTTGTGCTAGGTCAAAGCAAATATTGCATTCAAAATTACCGGAATCAGTGTTATTGTTATTGCTCGATAAAGAAGGGTTTTGGGGCGACCTGCTTGTTGATTCCCCAAACCCGTTTGCCATCTGCAGTCACACAATCCTCAGATTCGACATAAAACATATATAACCCATAAATATGAGAATTTTCATAGACAATACAGCGGTAATCCATAAGCATATATAGACAAACAATAATTCTAGAACAAATAAAGCAATGTACGGCACAGCCAGCACTTTACCAAGTTGTATATCTTCTTTATAACATTGTATGTGGAGAACTTCCAGTATACAAAATTGTTCAATCATTTGCAGGCTTGCAACAATTTTCTTTTTTTTACATCCCCCATGGAGTTTGGGAGGGTTGAACGGATTCGCAGTTGTAAGACATAAAGTTAATGCTCAAATTCAACTTCTTTCAAATGATGAATTATAATGAACCGTACTTTAAAATTCTTCTAAAATTCATGGAAGCAGTTACGGGTTTATTGATATAAGTTTAACCAAAATTCATTCCAATAGCCATCCAGTAAAAATATGAATAAAAAATTTCCTAAAAAGTATTTGGTTTGAGAATCGAAAAGCTCAATCACAACAAAATTCAAATTACCAATGAACCCAGATCCAGCAACATCAAAACCGCGCATTATATACATAAATTTCCAAATTGCTACAGAAAATTAAACTTTGACCATCATAATCACGCATATGAAATTCAAAAATATTAAGAAAACTAATACAAGAACATTGGAAGCATATAGATTCATCAAATTAGCAACTTTTTAAATCACCGACCTTTTGATTGAGAGGTTGACCGACCGATCTCACGATCCAGCCGACCTTCAGAGATAAAACAGAAGGCAAACGTCAAAAATTCCGAGATTCATTGTTTTGACAAAATATGAGGTGGCTAAGGGCGAAAAAAAAATGGCCTGCTTGGACTATAGATTCCTTTACTATGACGATTAGCTGTGGCTTTTCCAAGAGGAGAGAGAAAGTGTTTTGGACAAATGCTTTGCTGGCATTATTCTAGTTGATATTTGTCTCTCTTGGCCTGGTTCTAGACCGTCGATGAAGTGTCGGCTGTCAAATCGACGGTAATCAGGACGGAGTTGAAGACATTCCGTACGGTAACTTAGTTGAACGAATTGGAGTGGAAGCTCTAGAACGACACCGTGTTGCCTACAATTGAAAATCAACCCAAGCAATCAAGCACGAACCGCTTGCTAACAGTTTTTTTTTTTTTTTTTTTTCTAAAAGAGAGATAATCTTTGGTGGATTAATATACCAGTACTGACATGATTAACAAAAGATTAATTTTCTCTAATCAGATCTGTTGTAATATAAATTTTAACTTTTTTTCACTTTAATTAAAGTAAATTGATACGCATCTAATATTTCAGATAAAAAGATAATAAAATTGTATCAGTCTCACTAAAATTCCTAAAAGAGAGAAGCAAGAAATTTGACAAATGAAAACACAAATAAATTTCAAAATATGTCATAAAAAAGAACTAGATCTAAAAATAATAGCATCAACAAATAATATATATATATATTATGATTAAGACATTTTTAGATTTAAATGGAAGGAGGCAGCTAGGTTAGGTTATTTCGTACGGAGACAAATCTCTTTTCAAGATGAAATAAAGAAAAAGTAGTATTAAATTAAAATATTTTTTTATCCTTAAGGTAATATCTTATATTGTAAATATTTTTCTAGAGTGAAACTTTTTGTCATAATAAGTAAGAAAAGTATTGAGATTGATTTAGTGGTCAAATAGCTATGCTAATTTTTATTTTTTTAGGAAATGTGAATTAATTAAAATGTGCATCAAATAATTAAATAGTTGCATTAGACATATAAGAAGAGAATTGATATAATAAATAATTTAAAACATTTGATTGAGACCAACAAAGCTATAAGGAATTAATTGACATTATATTTTTTCTATCATATATACATATATACAATACAATAATGTCTTGTTAATAAAATTATTTTATTTTAGTGTAAATTATAATTTTAGTTCTTATAATTTAACAAAAGTTTATTTTCATTTTTATAATTCAAAAAGTCAAAATATAAGATTTATCATTTCAAAAATTATGCAAATTGGTCCATGTCCTAACTTCTTTTTACATTTTAACTTAACATGAGATGGCATTGTTAATAATATTTTACATAGTTTATTCACATATCATAAAGAACAAATAAGAAATTGACATGTGACTTGTATCAGACAATTATAAAATTTTAAAAAATTAATTTAATTTAAAATAAACTAAAAATAAATCATTCTCCTCAATCATATGTTTGGTTACCAAGAAAGTAAAAGAAAATTATATTAATCTCTCGTTAAGTTAAAATTGATAAAAGTGAACTTAAAAAAAAAAAAAACAATAAAAATTATTTGATTGTTTGTCCATGTGACATGCCATATTGAATCCTTGTTATCCACCTAATATTTTTTTCATAACCGTTAAGTTAAAATGGACAAAAGTAATGGTGGAGAGCATAATATGTGATTTTTGAAATTTTGATGACAAATTTGTCTATTTAAAATAAAAATAAAATTGAATTTCCGATCAAAAATTGAGAATAAACCCTCTTTCGTGGGTTTACACCTAAACCATAACCTGACAAAGATTAAAATTAGAAACACGTGTTAAATTTTTAATGAGACACAATTGTTTATATATTAAATATATTTGTTAATATTAAAATTTTAAAAATTCCTTTTAATTGTTTTAAATTTCACCTAAACCTCTACCTTATAAAAAAATGTTACAATTAAATTCTTTTGATTTTCAAATCGCGTTGAGTTCTCTATGAGATAAACTACATAGACCATATAATTTTTGAATTTTTTAAAATAAAAATTTATTAATTGTATAGTAATAAGGGTTTACGGAAGAAGAAAAAAAGGGTTATAAATTGAAAAAAGAAGAAGGAAAAAATGGCGAATATCAAGGTTGAATGGCCTTAGACATCCATTTATAAGAAGGAGTGCATAAAATTAAAATATCCTACGTTGTCTTGTCCCACAAGAGAATAAATAATACACCGATGGAGTAAAATTAAATGACAATTTAAGGTGATTGGACGGCGTGTTAATTAAATAACAGAAAGGTTGGATACGCTCTTTCCATTTCTCAATTAGTCTAATAATTCACTGAGCCGAAAAGTCCAAGTCGCTTCTCAATTTCTCAATTTCTGATGCATAATGCACTTCCATTTCATATGAGACCACCTACCATTCCATTGCAATTTCACCCAAATAGTTTTTGTACCTGAATACCAATTTCAAGCTCAAGCTCAATACTAACTTCATTTTTACTGAATTGTTCTTTAGACCAATCAAGTTAGTATGGGATTTTCCTTAATACAGAGCATCGAATATTGCTTATCGGAGCACCCATCCATTGTCGGCTTCCGTTGGAGTACCACCCAATCATGGGGTTCTACCTGGTCTTTCCTCGTCACTTCTATTTCCGTCTACATCGCCGCTGCTCTTGCCCTTCATCTTATCCTCCTAATCTTCCGTCGTCGCCGCCCTGTTCCTTTGGGTCCTTTCCCTGCCATTCATAGCCTTGCCATGGCCTTAATCTCCGTTCTAATTTTTGTAGGCATTCTACTCTCCGCCGCCGCTGAAATCAGAGACAATCGCTGGTTATGGCGGCGCACAAAAACCACACCTTTTCAGTGGTTGCTCTGTTTCCCACTTGGTACACGCCCATCTGGGCGGGTCTTCTTTTGGTCCTACATCTTCTACATCTCTCGCTTCCTTCACCTATTGCGTACATTCCTTACTATTCTTCACTACAGAAAGCTCTCGTTTTTCAGGCTATTTAACCAGTCAATTCTCCTGGTCATGTCCTTTCTCTGGCTTGAATTTTCCCAGTCATTCCAGGTTCTGGCTATACTGTTTACGACTCTGCTTTACTCAGTGGTTTATGGGTACCGATTCTGGATCGCAATTGGGCTGCCCAGCGCGTGTTTTCCTTTTGTGGTCAATTGTCAGATTGTACTTCTTGGTTGCAATTTGGTTTGCCATATTGGGGTTCTTTTATTTCATCTTTTGAGAGGAGGGTGTAATGGGATTGGAGCTTGGGTTTTCAATTCTGTGATGAATGGTGCTATTCTGTTGCTGTTCCTCAAGTTTTATGTAAACAAGTATCTGAGCAAGAGGAAGACTATGCCAGTATGTGATGGTGATGGTGATGGTGATGGTGATGTTGATGATCCTTCCAGTTCCAGGCATTTGAGACCTACAAGTTTGGAATCGAACACTCAGACTTTCGGCCTAAGAAGAAAGCAAACTTGATCGGTTTGGCATTCTTCATTATTTTTGTTTCAATTCTTTGAGTTCTTATTAACACATCCCCTAATTTTTTGAGGTCTGTGAATAATGAGTATATTACTAATTTTTTGTACAATGTAAAGAATATCGAAATGTTGATTAATGAGTATAAATGTTGCTTAATTAAAATTAGGATTCTTTCTTTTATGTTTTTTCTCTTTGACATGAGCAACGAATTCTTTTAAGCTTGTTTTAGTTTAAAACAGAGGAACGATTAAGCTGCTTTGTTAGCCTATCACTGTCTTCTCTATGCACCTTCCTTCCCTTCACAAATGAATGAATACAAAAGTAGTCTAACACTAGCTCTAATTATTCTTTCAATTATTCACAAAGGAACATGGCTGCTTGTGAACTATGGGCAAAGTGGTTATCCAAACGTTTGCAACAACATTATTTTCATTTTTTCTTCCGTAAAGATGGATCCCTTGATATTATAATAAGTTTTCTATTTTTATGAAATACGAGATTGGATTTCATAATTTTTAGAAGATACTAAAAGATTTTATAAACCGTTACCTCAAACATATTTTTACTATAAATCAAGAATGAAAAGAAATATGCCATCTTGAAACAATTTTTAATTTTTTTTTTTACTTTTATATGGTAAAATAAATTAAGATTAAATTGGTTAGGTTGCTAATTATACCAAGTGCATAATTACTTCCATTTTTTCTTGATAAGAAAATCTCATTACAACAAATCAAACAAGAAAAATATCTTTTCGTGCATGATAAATCTTCATTAGTTATATATATGTGTGTATTAGTATGCACATTATAATAAATTACGAAATTTTATGTTAATTTGTGCCATTGTACATAGTTTACCTATTTAGTATCGAAATAAATAAATAAAGTTTTTATTTTAATATGAATTTTACTATTATATGGATAGACACCCTGGTAAATTTAGAAAACTCAATTAATTTATATTTTAGCACATATTTCAAGTAACAATTTATATATTAGAACTTTTTTTATCTTATTCTAATTATTGTTACGAGACTAATTTCAAGATGGGAGCAACTTTTGCTGGTATTTATCTACTAATTTTAAAAATAAAAAATAAAGAGATAGAAAGTTGCAATCTTATAAAAAGAGTTCATGAAAGTCTTGTATTGGGACCAATTGGTTTGCAAAGTCAAGTGCAACTTTTTCAGTATGTTGACATTCACCAAATTTCCACCAATCGCACTGCTCACCTTTAAAACGTAGGCCTCTCCTGATTCTTACCCATCCAAAATTCCAAATCCAGTTTTCAGATTCAGATTTCCCTGTTTCATTGGAATACTTCTAGTTAGTTATCTTCTAGAGAGAAAGGCTAAAAAAAAAAATCCCATCCGAGTCAAAGGTCAATTCCTCGACGTGTTTGAATAAGAGGTCAGTTCCCTGACCGCCATTAAATTCCAGATGCAGTTTTTGGATTCGAACCTTCGATTGAATTCGCAAATAGCAGTGTTACGATTGCATTCTTTATCGTTGGATTGCTGTCTGATTTGACTAAATTGGCGTGCTTTTTCTATTTTGCTTCAAGGAATGCCATTGATGAAGTCATTTGCCGATTAGGGTTGCTGCATAGTTGTTCTTTCATATATTCTAGAAGCTCGACTTTCTTTTTTTTTAAATTTCCTTTCACCAACAAAATATTTAGGTTAATTTGCTTTCTAGTACAATTTTAAGAATAAAATTAAAAAATTCAGCATCTTAAATCCCAAGTTTGCACTGGGAACGTTGACTTTTTCTGTTCCGGAATGCAACTGGACCCGATTTCGAACGACTTTTCCTGTTGAAAAATCAGACGGATTCAGTGAATTATGGTAACCAGGGTCTGATTTAGCAATCAGTTGTATTTGATCTAGTTTTGCCCTGCAGATCTGTACTAAATTGGTTTAGTTTTTAAATACAAAATCGATGGTTTTGAGGATTTTATTTTTGTTTACTGCATCATGTTTGATTAAATCCTGAAATATGATTAAAGTGCAACTATTTTATCAGGGGCAGAGATGGTTTAGCTCTATTATGTGACAGTCACGAAAAAAAAAAATACTACTATTAAATTTCAATTAAAATGCCTTCTGTCAATAAATATTACCAATAGCTTGGTTTTGATGGCTTCATATAGGACGTTGAGAGAAATGTGCTGGACTTGAACTTTGATTTTGTTATTCCTCATTGTGCGTGAAATTATTAAGTATATAATAACTAGAAATTACTAGTTATTAAATGTTTGTTTTTAGAGAGGAATATTATCTGCAAGGAAATTGCATTCAATGGGGAGAAGAAATGTAACATTCATTACTACTCCCTTATTTAGGTAGATCTGCTATCAGTTTCAATTTGTAATCTAGAATAGGATAATTGTATACAAAATGCTGGACCAAGATAAAAATGCTTCCAGAGTGTTGATTGGAAAATACAGTCCGTTAAGTCACGATGACTTTTATTTCATTGGTAGTGATCTACGGTGATAGTGATTACCAAGGAGACTTACAATTTGTGTTTTCTAGTGGAGAAATAGTGGAGGTGTTTAAGAAATTCAGTCTTTAATCATAAGCAGATCTTTGTTTTTGCAGGATTAGTGTTTTTCCTTGTAAATTATATAATTTCTAACTACAGTGAAATGGGTTGTCAGAGTGTGTAAAATGGAGATATAAGTAGATGAAAAGAAAATTTCCTTCTTGCAAAGCAGCGTTGTAAAAAACACAACCACTGCAACTCTTTATTCTTGAAATGTTAAGAGGCACTAGAGTTTGATATGTATACTTGGCTGACAAGTTGCAGTAACCCTCCTTGCTTGTGTAATCAGTACAAATATTGATTGTTGTCCTAATTTTTATGCTACCATAGTAGTCTTCTGGAGTTCTGTCTGTATGTTTACTTGCAAAGACTGGATTTGTCATTATTCTTAGTCACTAAACCTACTCTGCAGCGTCAATTGTAGCTGAATGTTGTTACTGCAAATGCAGCTAAATTTACTTGCCACCAGCATAAAACACCTACTTGATTTCAGGTTCACTTGTCTGCAATAATTAACTGCGCAATCACTAATCCCTTGGACCTGTTGACTTAGACTACTTGCTTATCGTGTCTATGATATTGAAGAACATAATTTGTGTCGGTGCCTTTGGGTGTTAATAAGATTTGGATGTGCATATAACTTAATGTGAATAGTGTTAGATTTGCATTCAATCACTATTATCTGTCTTTTTACTACTTTTTCTTTTGTCCTAAATTTTAGGAATTCAAACACATTATTGCAGCTTGCGTTAGGAAAGAGGTGTATTCAGCTGTTCCTTGAAGGAGATGGAAGTTCACTATCCCCTCAAATCTGATGCTAGATTAAAGCACCGCCCTTTGACACCTATTAGGTTTTTAAGGGGTGTGACATGTTTAGTGGTGTTTCTTTCCACCGCTTTCATGTTTTTAGTCTATTTTGCACCTGTCACTGTTGTCCTGTTGCGGCTTTTCAGTATACGCTATAGTAGGAAAGCAACAGCATTCCTCTTTGGTCATTGGCTAGCTCTCTGGCCCTTTCTATTTGAAAAGATAAATGGGACTAAAGTAGTCTTTTCTGGAGATGATGTTCCAATGAGGGAACGTGCTTTACTTATTGCTAATCACAGAACTGAGGTCGATTGGATGTACTTGTGGGATCTTGCACTACGAAAGGGAAGCCTGGGCTACATCAAATATATCCTTAAGAGCAGCTTGATGAAACTACCAATCTTTGGTTGGGGGTTTCATGTTCTGGAGTTCATTTCAGTAGAGAGGAAGTGGGAAGTCGATGAGTCAATATTGCGCCAGATGCTTTCAACACTAAAGAATCCTCAGGATCTTTTATGGCTTGCTGTTTTTCCTGAAGGAACAGATTATACGTATGACCCGATCATTTCATTTGCCCCTTTATTTATAATAAACTTGATTGTGTCATGTCAATACTTTTTTTGGCATTTGAATAAGTATTTTGAATAGAAATCTAAAAACTAAAGCTCTATGTGTGCAATGTAATACGTATTTCATTGAGAGAGATAAAAAAAATTATATGATGATTGCTTTTTTCACAGTGAAGAGAAGTGCAAAAGGAGTCAACAATATGCAGCAGAAACTGGGCTTCCTGTTCTAAGCAACGTCCTACTTCCAAAAACAAGGGGTTTCTGTGTTTGCTTGGAAGCTTTGCGAGGCTCTCTGGATGCAGGTTGCTTTTTAAGTTTTAATCCTGAAAAAGTTACTTGAAACTTTTGGGAATAGCTGTTTAACAAGAATGTGTATGTCGATAAGAGAGTAATTGAGATTTTTGCACTTGTTATTGCTCGGTCACCTATTTCAATCTTTTTCCTTTTATATACGATACATGTTTGTCTTCTATACTACTGCTACGCTAATTTATAATTTATTCTTAACCCAAGTTTACTCTGATAACGTGCGTGATTATTTACCTACCTATCACTTTAACATATATTTCTTTGACTCTGTCCTGTGCTTTCTATCTTGTGGTTCAGCTTCTTTAACATTATATTTGCCTTCATTTCTCAATGATGTGTAGTCTATGACATAAGCATTGGATACAAGAATCAATGCCCTACCTTTCTGGACAATGTCTTTGGTTTGGATCCTTCGGAAGTTCACATACATGTTCGTCGTATCCCTCTTGAGGATATTCCCTCTTCTGACAGCAAGGCTGCTTCTTGGTTAATGGATACATTTCAGATCAAGGATCAGTTGCTCACTATTTTCAAGGCTCAAGGCCACTTCCCAGATGAAGGACATGAAGAGGAGCTGTCTACATTGAAGTGCCTGGTCAATTCTATGGTGGTAACTTCTTTGACTGCCTTGTTTATTTATCTTACATTTTTTTCTTTCGTTTGGTTCAAAGTGTATGTTGGTTTGTCTTGTGCTTATCTTGCTGCTGCAACTTCTTGTAAATATCAATTAACTCCATTATTTGACTATGTTAGTGCACTCTATTACAGCAAGAAACCAAGAAGTGATTAGTATTTTCTTTGTTCCTATGGCAATGGATAAGTTCTGGTTCATGAACCTGGTGTTTAGTATCTGAATATCTTGTTTTGAGAATTTATTGAATAATTACTTGTTTTAGAGGTTACTGTTGGATAATAGAAGGAAAGTAAGTCCTTACTGCCTCAGAAACTGATGGAACTGACCTTTTTGGATGCAAAATCACAAATATTTAGAATAACAATTGAGTGGCGCTTTTGTCCAAAGCCTGGAGCCATTAGCATGTGTGTAATGTTTGAGAATTAAAATGGTCCTACCAAGCAACCGGACGCTGAAGTGTCACATGGAATGATAAGTGTGTCATTCTCTTTTTCCATTTGTGTTGTTTGTTGTGCTTCATGGCTATATCTGCAAGAGAGCTTGTAGATTTGGTGTGTCTGTCAATGTTATTTTGCTTTATCAACTATCTGTTAGGCTGTAAATCACTAATCAGTAATGCCCGTGTCCCTTGATTTAACTGTCAAATTTTGGTGGTTCGTGGATAACCCCACACTGCGAAAGCATGTGACAATTTGATGTTAGTCTGTCATTGGTTTTGGTTGAAATGAAAGTGAGACATACGGTTGTAACTGCAAACCATACCAACCATCTTTGCGTGTGGTAGGTTTATTCTGTCTCTGACCTAACGTAGGATTTTCAATCTATTTAGGTAAATAATTACAGCATCGTCACATGTCTAACCATAACTGTTCATTTGTTCAATTTGAGGTCAAGTCCATGGTTTGTAATAATGCAATGATTAGCACCTATTTTTTTTTCGTCAAAATGATTAGCACCTTTATTAGTTCAGAAAATGTTCTTTTGTTTTATTAACTTATGCCAAAATTTACTTTTCTTTTACTTCATTCTCCCTTTCTCGAATATCCTTCTTAATCAACAAACAGCGTATATAATCAAATTTCTCTTGTTAAAGTAGTGTTGCTACATCTATATATGTAATTAATACGAATAAGATGGCAAAGATGGATGGATAAATTAATTATTATTTTTATTTTTTAATTCATGAAATATTCTATATTCTTCAAAACCAAATATAATATAACAAATAATTTTTTTAACTTGGTATTCAAAAGACACTTGTTAAGTTATAATAAATTATTAAAAATTAAATTTACAAATAGTAATTTATGTATAAATAACACTGAAATTATAATAATAATTATAATAAATATTCAAAAAAATTATTTATAAAAACTTAAAAAATATATTTTGAATACTCGTTAGATAAATTCTATAACAAATTGAGAAAAGAAATGAAAATCAAACCGCTAACTTTATTTTGGATAATAATTTGGAAATTGAATATTTTTTAGGAAGCAGTGGAGGCACGTGAGTGTTTAAGTCGTGTGCAGTGCCAGTGTGACCTGCAGTGGAAGGACATGGTGTTGTTTGCCACGTGGGGGCTCTGGGACAGTTTTCACGATCAACCAAGCTACCCTGCTTCTTTTGTCTCTCCAACCAGTCAGCACGTGAGGTGATGCTCTCCATTTTGATAAAAGAAACTCAAATAAAACTACGAAATTAAAATTGAACTTCGTATTTAAAAAAAGAAAAACTGAATTTGGGAAAGAAATTTCATTAAGCTTTCCTCAAATAACACATAAGATTTTCTACTATAAAAATGTCTCAAGAAAAAATTTAGAACACAAAATCCGCTAATATTTAATAGAAGGAAAGAAATCATATCTACTCCAAATTCTTTGCTAATTTTAGATTCTTCAATCGTCATATTGAAAATACTTATTATAAATTTTTGAAAGTGAAAAAACATGAACAAAATATCGGATTTAGAATCAATACATATATCATACCAAAAAAAAAAGAAAAAATGAGTGCATAAATTAAATCAAATGTTAATAGTAACACAAAATCTTTGTATGAATATAAACGTTTTGATGGATTCTAATAAATGTTACATATTCATACAGTCATACTTGCTTCTTTTACATACCAAGATGACCCACGATCTTAATTCTTAGTAAGTGTTCACGAAAAGATAGGAGGACCCAATTTTATAATTCTCCCGCCTTTACAAATTTCGGGTTTAGTCCAACCAACTACATATAAATACCATAATTAACTTCCATCACCCTCATATTCTTCTTCACGCTTAATTCCTTTCATTCTCAAACATCAATGGCGGCTACCACAGAGCTCTCCCTGCTTCTCCTCCTCCTTTGCTTGTTGGGTAATTAAACGAAATATTATATATATATATATATATATATATATATATATATATATATATATATAGCATTAGTCATTTCTAATGAATATTTATATACATATTTTGCAGGTAATGGAGCTTCGGCAACGGTATTCACCCTCCAAAATCGTTGCAGTTACACAGTATGGCCCGGAACACTTTCTGGAAACGGTGTCGCAGTTCTCGGGGAAGGCGGTTTTTTATTAGCACCCGGTTCGTCTGTTCAGCTTACTGCTCCACCCGGTTGGTCCGGACGGTTCTGGGCTCGAACTGGTTGCACCTTTGATGAATCGGGTAATGGAAAATGCGTTACTGGCGATTGCGGTAATTTAAAATGTATAGGAGGAGGTGCTCCGCCTGTGACGCTTGTTGAGTTCACCATAGCAACCGCTAGTACTGATAAGGATTTCTATGACGTTAGTCTTGTGGACGGTTATAACGTCGGGATGGGTGTGAAGGCAACCGGTGGAACCGGTGATTGCCAGTATGCGGGTTGTGTTGCGGATTTAAACGGGAATTGTCCAGCTGAGTTGCAGGTAACGGATTTGGGTTCGGTTGTGGCGTGTAAAAGCGCTTGTGCTGCGTTTAATGCACCGGAATTTTGCTGTACTGGGGACCACTCGACGCCACAGACGTGTTCGCCAACGCATTACTCAGAGATGTTCAAGACCGCTTGTCCAACGGCATACAGTTATGCTTACGATGATGCTTCCAGTACCTGCACTTGTTCCGGGTCGGATTATCTCATTGCCTTTTGCCCATCCGCATTGTCATAGTGATTCGGGACCCGACATTAATGGTTCAATGTGTACATGGGGTGGTGGATTTGATTGAATTTATACGTTACTAGTTGATTATTATCCATATGAAATTACTCAATTTGATATTTGTTTTGAACTTTGATCCATTTCATTTTTCGTAACGTTAAAAATGTGATTTTGAATACTAGTATTGACATTTTTTTATTCAAATTATCATAAATATCAATGCCCATTTGAATGTGCTTATCATATTTAATTTGCCGATCGAACAATAGGCAAAGAATCTTTGCCTCGAATAGAGAGAGTTGTTGCGAGAGTCTTAATTAAGTCGTGAATTCTAAGTAGACCTGCACTAAGTTATTTTATTTTTGACTATATTATATTTTTTGTTCCTTATATTTTGCTTGCAATTTCAGTTTAATACGTATAAATTAAAATGATAAAATATCTTCTTATTGGTTTAAATTATGTAATGTAATTCTTACCGCCATCTTTTATAAAATAAATTAACAATGAATGACAGAAGATAACATAATAAACAAGTGTCAATGCAATTTATAATTACATAACATATTACATCAGAACTCTTAATTATATCTGTTGAGTTAAATCTAATATATCACGTGATAATGTAATTTACTTAATGCGTCACATCATATTTGTTACGTCATATCTAATAAAGAATGATAACAGTAATCATTTCATCTGAATTTTAAAATATATAATTTTAATTTTTTAAATTAAAGAGACCAAATTTAATTTTGTGATTAGATTATAAAAAAACTAAAAATATAATTACACTTTTATTTATTGAACCAATCTATTCATATATTGATTAATTTATGTCACTGATCCGATAAAAGACAAAAGTTTAGTTTCATTAACTCTTTTATTTTTAAAATCCTTTTTACCCCGTCCATATATAACGCCTTTTTTTTTTTAAGTCCTTTACATGATTTCAACGTAAGAAACAGTTCTACGAAGAAATGGTCCAAAAATAGTAAAGTAGAAATCAACATTAAGAAAGTGAACCAGAAAAACTTCATTCCTTTCAAGGCCTTAGGCCATACATAAGTTACAGATTTGAATGAAGCTCTCTATTTCTTCTCTTTTTTCGTCTTTTACTTTTCCTCCTTCCATCCAATTCCAATTTTCTCTACAATGGCCCTCGTCTTTGAAAGCCAAAACTGTAACCTCACCACCCAATTCTTTTAAATGATTTTGGGTGAGAAAGAAAACCCTAAATATAAGGCGTTAGGTGCAACCTTCCCCTACAATGGACCCTAGAAAATTACAAGCCAAAAACCCTCATACAAGAGAAAAGGGAAAAAATAAAAAGAAAGTTAAAGCTACCTATTTCTTACAGATGTTTCTTTCAAGGAACTATTTCTTAACGAGAAACTAGTTCGCAGGCGATTAAACCATGAGAGTTTCATCCCACTAGAGCCAGTACACTGGCCCTCACCTTCCTCCTCGCTGCTGAAGAGAGTTTGGTCTGAGCAGTCAAGTGATACTCCACATGCTAAATTATAGGACTGACATGCTGAATGACATACTCGGAGTCTGTTGTCACCATCCTCGTCGCACCTTTGAATTGAGATCTGGTAAATCAAAGGTCATAACTTTTAGAAAATATGCCAAACTTATGTGTTAGGCTCAGATGGCCAGAAACTACACTTTAGAATGCTAATAGTAATAGGTTTAACATATGTTTTATAGCATGGTGAAACACAGACAGGTAAGTCGAGAAATAATTGGAGCAACGACTCAAATTGGAGTAACATCACCTCCTCCCCTTGCAGTAAATGGGTGGAGAGAGAAAGATCACAAATTCAAACCCCACCAGGTGATGTTTGCAAGTTATGAAACAAAAAGAAATAACGACAAAGGATTTAGCAAAACAAGAAGCAAGATGATCTCAACTCTAATAAGTAAATCCAATTATAGGCAAAACAAAACACAAACTCATCAATTCATTTGATAGTTAACAAGTTCATATTATGGTATATCTGAGTGAATCTAAGCTATGTAGCAACTACATAAGAGTAAAGGGATCAGAAGAGACAGAAAGCAAAAAGCCAATTATATTTAGAAAGGAAACTTCGGGTTTTAGTGATATAGGGAAACAATCATTGAGAAATGCCGAAGACATGTTTGTGATGAACTCTGAACAAAAAAGCTTACCCAGCAGGCTAACCGTCTTGCTGCCTCATCACAGTAGGTGCTGCCAAATATATTAAATAACTTCCTAGCACCACCAGGAAACAATCGATGATAGTTGGGCATGACAACAACTTCTTCTAGCTGCTGCAGTATACTTGGTTCACTGGGTGCACAGTGTTGTCCAGATACATCAATCTCTAGCACATTTTTGCAAACTGAGAGACTAGAAAGTAGCATGGAGCTGTTCTGGCATGTATAGCCCGCATAGTCAGGACAACGGAACTCACAAACTCCATTATCACAGACCCCTCCATGAAGACTGCATTGCTCATCACAAACAGCTGCATATCATGCCAAGGATAATGTTACATTGAGAATATACTTTTTATGAAAGAAGCCACCTAAATTGGTAATGGAGTTGTAGAGTAAGAGTGGCTGAAACCCCTTTATTTTATGCATGTGTATGCGTGTGTTCTGCAAATTAAGATGGCATCTTTAAAATTTAATAAGCTGGATGCCAGATGTCACCACACTAAGGATTTTAGTTTTATGATCCACAGGAACCCTGAAATAGTACTCAAACATTTAAGTGATCTAGTATATCCTTCAATTCTGTGTTATTCTCCAAAAGAATGTGCCACATAGCCCCTAAAATGATCCTAGCAAAATGTGGCAGCAGCACTTAAAAAATCAAGAATGAGAATGGGTGTTTCATTTTCAATGAGAAATATAAGATCGGATGACAATCAGATCGTAAGGGTATGGGTTTCATATCCAAGAAATAAACTTCTATAGAATTCCCCATTTCCAGAGAAGTTGGTCAACAAACAAAGAAATGAAAAGATAAATAAAACATAAAATGTACATACCCGTAGAACAGTCAATGCCAGTATACCCTTTTACACATTCACAGATGCCATTGGAGAGGCACTTGCCATTACCATTACAATTGCTAGGGCAAGAGCCTACACAAGAATAAAAACACAAGATTAACGAGGGAGAAATAAACTACACCAAGATTCCCAACAAAAATCAGCTCAATTTTTATCTTTTTTTTATCTTTTTTGTGCTAATGAGATAAAAAGAATTGATCATAATGAAGGGAAATAAGAACTCACGTTTACTACAATCATACCCTTGAAATCCTAGGAAACAGCGGCAACTTCCATCGACGCAATCTCCATTGAAATTACACAAATTGGGACATTGGCCAGATATAACAATGGGGCCAGTGGTACAGAGCTCATGGTATGTAGGACAGATTAATTCACCTAAGGATGAAAATAAGTATATTAAATATCAAAAAAATAAAATTGAACAAATAGATCATATCTTTTAAGCTCTTCTTTTTATGAATAATATTGTTATGTAAGCAATGATATAAAACAACATTTTTACCATTAAATCCAGGGAACTGAATAGGTCCTCCAGCTTCAGGGCATACTTTCCACATACCATCCACTGCCACCTGTAAATAATAATTGCATCCAAAGAAAATCTCAGCAAACATATGGGTCACATAAGTTATAAACATGGCTTTGGCATATTACTTATCCCCTCTAAAAGCTTATGAATCAGTGAGACGAACATTCAGGTCATATTGATCCAATCAAATAAAGTATCATATGAAAGGGACCAACATAGTTATTCCTGAAACTTCAAGTCTCAAACCATACCTCTAAAGAATTGTTAACACAGCTGTGCTGATAACAACCATTTCCCTGGGTCAAAGAACCTCGTACAAACCCTGTACGCACTAATGAAGAGGCCATACACCTAAATGAAAAAAAAGGACAGAAAAAAAAAATCATTGACATTTGAACTTGTTAACAATTGCAAGAAATGCCTGTGGTGGAGTGATAAGTTTCCAATCATAAATCTCACCTTGAGTTACTGCCTCGCACTTCACCCAACATTCTATCAGGAGCTCGTGCACCGTTAGTGTCCGTACATGATCCATCAGAGTAAGCAACGAAGTAAGTGCAATAATCAGCCAATGAAGATTGTCCACCTGAACCACCAGTAAATAACCCAATGAAACTTTGAATGAGATCCAATATTTATTTAATCAGTTGAATAATGGCATCATGATCAGCATTTTTAGAAAACAATGTAGTAACATAGTTGGTAAGCATTCAAGCTCCTCACTTAATGCTTGGGTCTGTTGGCATTGGATTCAGAATGTGTCCACTGCCTCAGGTCTTTTTTTTTGGGTGGTGGTGGGGGGGGTTGTTGTGTCCTGCCTGTCCATTTCCCAGATGGGTAGAGGGCTGACCACACACACACACAAACAAAAAGGCTCAGGCAGCCATCCTCCAAAAGCAAGGAAATCCCAAGATCATGGACAATTTCAAAGAAAAACCCTCACTGAGAAGAAAGCATCAATAGATGGATACTAATCATAAGGGTTAGGAGTTGTAGAATTGATAGTTACACCTCAAGTGAAGTCCCACATCTAAACATCTAACAAGGTCCAATAATTGGTTAACAGTCAATTCTAAGGAAGCAGGAACAAATACTCGATTAGATAAAGACCTTCAAATGTTGCAGCAGTACAACTTGATTTACAAAATGCACAGCTATAGGATCACTTGAATCCATAAGATGGGGAAAATGGATAAAGGGCCTCAACAACAGACCATAAATAGACTAGAAATAACCAATCGACTTATATATTAATAAAAATGAAGACAAGGTATTTAAAAACTAAGACCATACCTTTGTTAGCTTGTGTAAAGTAACGAGCCCACTGAGGGAGGTTTCCACTATATGTTACAATTGGACAGTAACCCTCTGCCTCTCTATTATATGTACAACCAGACAACTGGGTATTGTTGCAATGATATGCCCCCTTCCACAGATTGCAAGGGGATGTTAGGAATTCAGTTCCTTGGCTGCGACCCCAATCAAGATGGTCTGCCATACTATAATTAGCCTTGTACCATCCACTATCTTCTAGGAGTGCTAGTGTCATTTTTGAAACTACTGATCTTGTATCTACAGAACCAGTCATAATCTCATTCATCAGAAGCCTTTTCTCCCAGTGAGATCCTGCAGTTGAGTTATAAATCTAAATTAATTATTTAGATGAGATAACTATTACAAACAAGACATCATATGTGGCGTTTGTCTGATCTGAAGTAACATATACCAAATTCCTCTTGCTCAAAACAATTTCTGTCTGGCCAATGTGATAAGGGTATGATTTGATTAATATACATCCAACAAAAGGAGAAAGTGATCATTAATATATGTATATTCTTTTTTTGCATATATGATATATCTGTTTTCAACTATCAAACCCACTTTGTATAAGCATGTATTATAAACATATGCAACTAAAAAGTTTTGATTTTTCATCCTCACAACATACAGGGGTGCACTCCCTAGGCACTTTTTACTATATCTGTTTTTTCTTTGGATTGGGGGAGAGGCATGCTAAACTTTCAAATAAGAAAGAACCAACCCTAACAAGCTTTCAGTGACTGGATAACAATTGATGGCTAAACTTGAGAGGACTCGAGTGGCAAGGGAAGAAAGAAAAGTACATATATAATATAAATAAAGGAAACAAAGAAATCAAAGGGGAAGACCTGATGTGCCACGTCCTCCCCCATCTTCTAACTCTAATCCAGTAAAATTCTTCGAGAATGCCTGCCATAAAGACACTCATTAAGCATTTGTTGATTCTCTTGTAGTAGACCACCATATAATGAGAACAAGTAGAAACTATCATATACAAATTATCAGGCAATGGCATCTTAATGAACAAACTCAATAGTTACCCCATAATGATATCGTGAATGCATGACCACACGTGGAAGCACCACACGAGTCACTACACGCCCAAGTTTTTCATCCATGACTTGTTCCGTGACCTACAAAAAGCAATGATGTGTAACAATTAGCTTCTAGAGACATGCAATACCAAACTTCATAAGCCAAATAAGATAAAATCTTTCAAACATGCACAAAGAAGAAGAATGATTTTAAAGATTACATGAAAATAACTAGATTCTAGTAAAGGGAAAACATTGGAGAATACACTCTTTACAGTTTTTGCCTCAAAATGGATCTCAAAGCATGTGTTGGGCCTATTACCTGATCACGTCGTCTTTTCCTGTCATCCCTAAAATGAGCAAAAGCATGGGGATCAAAACCAAGAACATGCATAACCTGGAAAAAAGAGGGTAAAATATGATTACAGACTCCTCTCATATGTGCTAACTTCATTTAAATATTAAACCTAAGTGACCTCATGTATCAGGGTAGCTGAAAGTAAACTCTCCGCTTCAGCTGTCAAGTGGCAAGGAGCTACATTAACATGTCCTACAAGGGAAAAGTACCACAGGTTCTGATTTTAGATTTCTCTCAAATTTTGAAATGCAAAAGTAATATAATGATTCACACTAACAGATGATCCTAGAAAATACCAGCTATGGCTCGGCCCCACTGATCACGTTCACATGCCACTGCCCAAGCAAGTGTATTCCCAGTTGTAGGTCTTGTGGTTACCAATAGAACCAAGTCGGCATCAGAGACACCCTCTGGGGTACGTAGTTAAATGAACAGGATGGTCATTTGATGAATAAGCAGAATATCATAAGATTCTTATGTGCGGATGTAATCCACTAGGAACCAAAAAGTCCACAAGAGTCACCAATCACAATTAAGATACCTTCAACATATTCACGAGGCAGCTGCACGCCTCCATCTTGTCCACATGCAGAATATCCACTTAACCTCAAATTTCCCTTTACAGGCTCAACAGCCAAGGCACTCCGAAACCAGTCTGCTGTTTGACCCAGTGCCTGAATAAGTCATAACTTTGTTAAAGTAAATCTCTCTATCCAATTTAAGGCAGTACTATTTTAAATGCAATATTACAAAAAGTAACACAGGACATGATATAACAATCACATGGTTGTATACAGCAAAATAGGATAGAAAACAATGATGTAAAGAAAAATTCAAACCTTGCGAAGGCGATGTCTTTTGTCCTTCCCTGTGATATCATCTAAAGTGCAGTTATACCAGCAGTCACCAAAGATTGGAGGATCACCATGAGGATTACAAGAAGGAGAACTGGGAAGAGAAGTCACAGAGGGCTCTCCGAGCTGCTTACAGATAAATCAAGATTTCCATTATTATCCCTAGGCCATAGACCCTATAAACTTATCAACCAATGTCTGACACTCACCTTCACAATGTCACCAACGTTACGACAATCTCTATCAGGGGAGTGACCAACAGCATCATAATTTAGATATATTCTAATAGGTTGCTTTGCATCCTTCTGAGATTCTGACAATCGGGAAATTCCAAGTAATGCCCTACCTTTGTGCTGAAGGGTGTTTGAGATACCCATCTCCAAATAAACCTGTGGGGTGACTGAGTACAGATTGCGGCCAGGTCGTTTCCTTTGTTCAAGTATCTGGTCATGGATGCAGGAGTGTGAGAAAATGTTCTCACTTCCCCCTTCCGGGCCCCTCCATGGAAGATGGTGTTCGTTGAGTTTTCCATTAGTAGATTCCAACCATACCAAAACTAATATAATCTGAAGCATGAAGTGGAAAGAATTATTGCAGAACTTGGCCATCTTAGAATCTGGGTTTTAGTAATGCAATGATTTCATTAAAAAGCAAAATAATATTTTTTTCAGGTACAGCACTCAATTCACGCAGACAAATTAAACAGCAGTGAACAAACACTCTTTCCCTCCAGTAAGCAAAGGAAGTAATCGAATACCACCAAAAATTTGCAATAGCTGATACCAGATTATTAGGCTCCACTCAACTCAAGGAAGAAGCATGTAACTATTTAGTTGTAAGGTTGACCAAAAATATTCATTCAATCTCAATTAATGTGTATTGCTACCCATTGGCCAAGACAAAAGTTTATATCGTCTGAACTTTCAAAATCTAGCATGTTGAACTAAAATGAAAAAGAAATTACATTGTCTAGACGCCCAAAAATATTGAACAGTATCCATGTAAAACTAAAAGACTCTAATATACCTAAATTAAGAATTCCGCATAACAAAGAACATAGAACATAGAACTTAATAAAAGAGTGAACTCAGTTATTAAAGCAGCAACTTCCAAATAAAACTTTGCTCATCAATATAAACTCCAAAACCCCAAGAATTGAATTTTAGGGGGGAAAAAAACTCCGTATACTTGAGGGTTACACATTAGAAGGACGAAATTTAATTCGAAAAATAGAGAGAAAAAAATAAACAACAACAACAACTCCACAACTAGCAGAGCTTACCTCGAAAACAACGACGACCAGTCGAAGTTTACAATCAAATCTGGGTAAGTTACATGGCTTACAAGGAATCATTGTCTCCATTAAATGGAAAAACCTCAAAAAAATGCGGCATCGATTCCGTCAAATCTCCATGGACAGAAATTTTCCGATCGGCTTTAATACCCAGAAAAATAGCTACATGTTCTGCATTTTCTAATCTCCAAGACACATATATGTTGAAAAAAAAAAAAAGTAATGAAAGAGAGGCCCTTTTGGCCAATAGTGGCTTTGATTTGAAAGTAGCAATGTTATAAAATCAGGTACTTGATTTCTCAGACAAGTGATATTTCTCGTAGAATGATTCAAAGATGGAAGCTTTCAATTTTGCACAATGACTTAAAAATAAGGTCAGATTCTTTGCTCTCAGGAATGAGAAAAAGGAAACACTGACAGTGGAGAGGAAGAAGAGGAGGAGGTGAAGAAAATCAAAAAGATTGGGTAGGGTGGGTAGAGACGATTATTATTTTAATCTCTGTTTTTTTTTTAAAGAAATTAAGAATTGTGTATTCTTGATAAAAATAATAAAATATCGACAATAATACTATAATGGCCCTAATGTTTGCAGAAAATTACAAGAAACCCATCGTCTACTTGACATATTTAAAGGAAGCAAAGCAATAAATGACTCGCGACAGCAAATGGGATCAGAACCCAAATATTTTTTTAAGTATTTTTCTCAACGAGTAACTAAGATACTTATTAAAATATAATAAAATATATTTTTAATAAGCAAATTCTATAAATAAAAATTTTATAATATTTTTATATTTGATTGTGATTTTAATTTATTTAATACATAAATTATAATTTTTACAAATTTAATTTTCAATATTATATCATTACAGATTAACCAATATTTTAGAATTTCTGCTGGAAAAATTTTATACTAAATTTAATTTTAAAATATTGTTAAAAAATAAAATTGTTAATTACATAGTACAAGGATCAATTTTTTTGTTTTTTCATGAGTATCTTACACTTATTTTGAGTGTGAACCTAATCTCGCTGAGGATTCATAATTATTCTTTCTTACAAATATTTTCTTGAAGACTCGAATCCTGACATTACAAATATTTCTTAATTGTTGAACTCAAACGTATCTTACAACTTACTAAAATCATGATACTAATTTAATAAAAATTTTAAAATTTTAATATTTATACCTTAATAAACCCTAAAACTATCCTTTAGATAAATTTGATAGGTTATAAACAAATTCATTGAGGAAATTAAACTAATATTAAATGTCATTAAAAAAAACCAAAAATTTAAGTAACTATGAAAAATCGATTTATTCCTAACCAACATTATAATTTTTAATTCAACTATTTTATTTATTTTTTGTTGGAATCATTATTATGTGTTATAAATGGGTATTTAAAATTTTATACTATTAATAATCCCTTGATTCCTTATGCGTATGCATAAAATAATAGTGTTTTGGTGCATGTAAAAAGAAAGAACATTCCAAAACTCCTCCTGTCCAATGAGAATTTTTTAATTTTTTTTGTGTTATTGAGTCATTTGGGTTACAGACTATAATTTATAAAATTTACAATTGTTAAATCTGAAATAAAAAAATATTTTTTTCAAAATTTTGATTCAAACACAACCTGAATGTAATTGTAATTATATTTTGGGATTAAATTTTGAAATAAAAAATTATATAATTTAAAGTCGTATCCCTCATTTGGGTTGTTTGGTTTTTTTCCTTGGATTAATTACTTTCCATGCTACACGAGTTTGGAATGGCGGTGGAACAGCTTACAGCTACTCTCGTACCAGATTAATAAGGCCATGGATCAAATAATTATTTCTTAATATTTTCGGGTGGTATCGAGCAGAACAAGAAAACCAACTTTTCCAACCATTCTTGCCCAATTGCTTCCAAGTTCCAATTAATTATACAAGTTTATTACAGATGTTATTACGTGGATTAATTATTTTCTTAATTAAAAACTGTTGTTCTTTGAGGAATTGGGTGGTGCATGTGAGACAAATTCAAAGAACTAAAACTCAGAAAAGAAGCAAAAGAAAATAAAGGTATTTTCCATCAAAAGAGACGGGTGATTAGGTACTTACTACTTAGGTTTGGTATTTTGCTAACATACAACATAGGTTTCCATATATATGACCTGTTTACTTGCAACCATTAATTAAATATGATTAATATATATCAATAATAGTCATAATATTGTTCGTATTTCTCATTGTCTAATAATTAATTAATATATTCAGTAGTTGAGGAACTCTACAATGTCAATATCAGTTTAAGCACGGAAAAAATATTTATAAAAAGTGCAATAATCATGAATTGTGAATGAGATTAGACTCGCATAAATAAGATACTAGTAAAACTTTAAAAATAAAAATTAATTAATATGATTTGCTGAAGGATACTAGTTAGAATACAATTGATCAATTTGATAGGCAATATAAAATTAGTTATTATATATATATAG
Source organism: Quillaja saponaria (assembly GCA_029379385.1). Lineage (NCBI taxonomy): Eukaryota > Viridiplantae > Streptophyta > Magnoliopsida > Fabales > Quillajaceae > Quillaja > Quillaja saponaria. The sequence goes on from CM055610.1 coordinate 27,037,840, forward strand.
ACATACCAAAATGCTTGATAAGTATAATTTGATTTATTTATTGTAATGAAATTTGAAGTGGTCCGGGTATATACGACACTTTATTTTTATTTTTATAAGACATATATATATATACACACGACACCTTACGACCATGAAGATCTGGTTTAGATTGTGATGAGTAGCGTCTAGCTAGTGAAACGGGCTTACTTTTAATAAAAGCAGAATAATGCAATTGAAGCCAGCCAGCAAGCAAGCCACCTCATATATATATACTTGCAAGAGTCTCTTTTCATTAATTTTTTCAAACAGTTGAATACTACGTGTCCCTAACATATTTTAGTTTAAAATTTGTACTGTAAAAAAATTCGAACTTAAATTTAGATGGTATTTATATTTCATTATAATTTGGTCAAATTTAATTATAATTTGATAATCTAAATATTGAGTGTTTGGTCCATTATAACTTTTTTTAAAAATTATAATCAGATTATTTTAAAAAAATATATACCATTATAATTAAAAAGAATTAAGTAAAGATTTGATATATATATTTTATTTTTTTAATTACTTATAATCAATTTTGTTCAAGTAAAAAACTCTGATATCTGTATCATATTCATAAATAACACTCCAATACATTAACACATCACTCACTGTTTAACTCTGATATTTTTTTGATATTTTTAATAAAAATAATTAATTTAACAATTAATTTTAATTAATTATTTTACATATTACAAATAATAATTACTAAACTCTTTATATGATTATTATATAATTTAAAAGTATATAATAATTGTAATAGAAAAATATTAATTAGTTCATCTTTTACGCTATCTCCGTGCACTAACTATTTTGAGCAAAGTTAGGTCATTTTTCAAAGTGTGGTCTCAGATATTTCTTTTTTAGGTTTCTTAATTATAACAAAATTGCACTCCACATAAAGATGGCGGACCAGAATATGTGTTCATGCTAAAAAAGAAACTATGCAAGTTTTCCAACCCAGCAAGAGGAAAGCATTTAGTAATTTGACCTAATGCATATAGTCGTTTTAATTAGACATATGCTTTCGTTAATTACTACTAGAAGAGGTGTACTATATGAAAGAAGTGTACTATATGTGGTGGCTAATATATGAAAGAAGGCTTTCATTTAATTAAACTAGGCTAATGCGCTACGTGTGTAACAAAGATAAAAAGAAAAATAAATCCCACTAAATGTCCTTGTGCACGTAGCTTCACCCTTAACAATAATATAAAAAATTATATTCTATAGCAACTTAATTTAATTACTAATAAATATCAAGTATATAAGAAAAACCATCAAATGATTAATAATAAAAATTATCATATCATTTAACAATTCAATCTTGTAGTGGGTGAGAGTATTTAATCATTTATAAATTAAATTATAACACTAATGGAGTATATATATATATATATTTCTTTATTTATATAATGGTTCGGCTCAAAATGTAAATTTCTTTTTTAATTGGGGTTATAGATAAAAGAATCTAAAAAACATTTAATCATTAATTTATATAATTTAATAATACTATCTATAATGTGTGGTGTTCAACTATGCACGTAAATTAAATAATTTTAAGTAAGAATGTAAATGAATAAAGTGGTATTACATCTTATTCTAACATAAAAAATAAATTATGATCTTGTCAACATATTGTACTTTTATATATAGGCCATAAATATACCAAAGGTTGTGTTGTCTACTACATGCCAGGCTAAAGCTTCCAAACCGAAGAAAAGCAAAGTCATGAAGTTGATGGTAGGTGCTGCCCGAGTGAGGTTGGTCCATTCATATATATGTGAATATGAATTTCATTCAGTTAGGTTGAACTGTATATCTAATTTGCCACTGGATGCCTTCCTACTTATTTTTAATTAAAAAGGAAGGTTGGGTCTTGTCTTAGGGTGTTGGCCACATGAAAGGGACCCAATTCAAGATATATATATATATATATATATATACCTGGATCTGGAATTGACTGATGCGTTAAAACTATGACTTGGCCTTGAACTTGGATTATATATTAATTAACCACTAACAACAATATTATTGATTGTTTGCAACGGAACACTGCTTTGCATTTGCTTGAAAATAAGGAAACCCACCAAATCATTGTTATATGAATTATGTATATATAAAAATCTCTCTTGTATAATGCCTCAATAATATGGAAAAGAAGATGACTAAGGAAGAAGCAAGGGTTGCCTTCTATACTTTATTTACTTGGAATTTGAAATTCAATTACAATATATGTGTTATCACGAAGCATTAATACATTAAGATGTTCTATTAATATATAAAATTGCCTAAATATTTTAGGCCCTATCCAATACAGTCATACGCCATGGCATTTAAAAAATTCATGTGGAACTCGCTAGTACTTTTTTGACTAATCATTTCAATAGTCATACTTAATTATTTAATAGCCAGTAATAATAAAAAAATATATTTTTTCAGCTGAAAACCAAAATAATAATAAAAAAATGATGTTCGTTATATAATTTTCCAATTCAACATTTACAAATATTAACGTAGAGCCCTAATTATAGGGGAGTGCTTGGATAAAAGACTTTTATATATCAAATAATACACAAACCAGCGGATTGTCTTTATTTAGTTTAATCCTATTATAACTTAAATTATATTGATTAGCTATACGGATTGGATAAGATCAAAACCATATGGGCCAGAATGTCAACTACTTCAATGGCTTATACTCAATTATATTCCCCACAAACACACACAAAATGACTTCTTCTTTTTTTTTTTTTTCTTTTTTTGTAATAATTATCCCGGGATATATAATTTTGGTGTCAAATTGGAGCTTCCTAATTTTATAAATAATATGTTTTTGATTGAACTGGATGGATTAAACAAGGCATGAATAAGTTAGTGTAAATTGCACCCGATGCGATTTCAATAATTTTAGCTGAATAGTATTGTGATGGGTCAACCTAACATGATTATATAGTAGAGCATGGACCAGGACCACTAAAAAGCCTGCCCGACATGTCGGATGGTTTCCCTCCGAGTTCAATTATCACAGGGGAGGGTCCTTACTTCCCTTAGGCTTTGGGAAACCTGTATTTCCCCATGGAGTGGTGGAATGGTGGAATGGTGGAATGGATATGAGTGATGGAAGAGACTAAGGCCCAAGACAATGTAAAAATGACAGGCCCTATATATATATATATAGCCACAAAGAAAGGCCATGAAGTCTTAAATATGTACAGGCCCAACTTAAAACTCATTAAAAAACACAATTGGGCCATTTTCCTGATGCACCTACTGTTTAGTGTTCCTTTGCATTTGCAGTTTCTCCTTTTGGTTTTGTTTAATCATTTAATTTTTCAACGAAGCGAGGAAGCGAGGAAGCGAGTAAGACGCTTCTGATTGGTTGTTATATTCTGGATAGCATGCCTTTCGCAGTTGCTTATACCTTTCCATGTCGAATTTGTGGGTCTTCATGAGCCTCTCTTGTTTGGCCTTGAAACGCTGATTGAAATACCCTTCAAAACTTGGCTCTGTGGACGTCCTAAGGAAAAAAGCATATGCAACACCAAAATGAAGCGAGGTCACAAAGAAACAAATGGGCTCCATCACATCCCAACTTAGCTCCCAAAAAGTCAGCCTCATGAATGCAACTGTTTGAACCAAAATAAAGCTCAGCCCACAGTAAAGTTCCCCTCGGACTAAGCTTTCAGCTTTCTGATCTATCATGCCCTTCTTTTTCTCCATTTTCTCCAATTCTTCCCTTCTTGGGTCGTTTGGATTGGCTATTGAATTTGAGATTAAGGACTCCATGGTTTTCGCTACCTGCAATTATCAAGCAAACAACAATCAACTGGACCTAAAATTTCAATTATCTATGGGCCTATTTTAATGTTTCAGAGTTTGTGGCCCAGAATCACAGACCTTAAACTTCCGGGGCCACACGATACAGCCAATTTATTGAAAAAAATCAAATTCAAAATGACTAACTTTAACCAAATCAACACGCTCCGTGTTGAGTCTCTGGACTGGACTCTGGCTTTAGCTTAGACAAGGAAAAGCAATAACCCAATCTCTACATGCCTCAAAGACAGGTGCTCAAAAAGCAGAACAGGGAGTCAGGGACCACGCTCTTCACAGTGCGTGGAGAAAACGCTCCCCACCTCAATGCTTTTTGGTCAAGACGATGCGTAATGAAAAACAAAAAGCCAGTGCCCATTTTGCTTTCTTCATTATTTTTTCATTAAAGGAGGAAATAAAAGATACTTACTAGTTACTACCAGAAATTAAACATAAATAAATAAAGATGTGATGATGTCATTTTTGAAAACACGTAGGTAATTTATGGTCTTTTTGAAAAGTATATACTAATGCAAATAGCACAAGTGTCATGTCAAGTTGCCGGAAAATTAAGCTTAGAAGTTACCAGCTCTGGATGGAGAAACACCACGTTCCCCAAAACGATGACGTTGCCGGACTCGTCCAACATCTTAGCGAACTCGGCACCTTGATCTTCACTCTCACAACCATCGACGCAGATCCGAAAGAACTCCGAGTACGAAATCGATGTCTTAGGGATCTCCTTCAAAATTGCTTTGAGCTTCTCCACCTGAGAAAGCCTAAGAATCTTCTTGGCATCTTTCACGGAAATTCCGTACAGAGAATCGACGGTGTCAGAATCCGGCGGCTGCGGACGAAGGCCGTCAATACGGAGAAGATCTCTTGTAATGTTGATGCCTCTGAGCTTCTCCCTGAGTTTTTCACCGACTGGAAGGGACAAGATTTCAGGGAACCTAATTGCGGCGGAGTTGTATACGGCTCGACGATGGAGAAATCGCCGGAAAATTCCATTTTCAGATGGGTCCGATGTTGTGAGGTAATCGCGACGGAAGTTAGTCCTGGTAAGGAGTGATGGAGAAAAGACGGGAGAGTGTTCCAAAGTTAGAGACGGCGACGGAGCTCGGCAACCATCGAAGAGACGCTTCCCAAGCGTTTTCCGAAGCGCCATTGATGTGAGTGAGAGAGTGAAGGGCGAGGAGGTCCGATAATTGAGGATTTGAGTAGCCTTGGAATTCGGGGGTGTTAATTTATGGAACATATAGGGTCCAAAGTAAGAGGAAGAGAAAGAAAAGAATTTCATTTCCCTTTTCTCTTTTGTTTTTTTTGTAATTTGTCATTTTCTGAAAGAGATTTTAGAAACTAAGAAAACAAAAAAGAAAATGAGAACCAAGAAATTGATGAGTGATGATCCTTGACAAGGATAAAGATTGTAGGCTACATATGGTTAGTTAAATTACCTCATTGTTTCAACATTCAACGGGTAAAGATTAGAAGTAGGTTTGCATAAGGGCGAAATTGCCCCTCACTCTCAATTACTGGTGGAAAGTAGGAAAGATTGTGGACTTGCGGGGAACCTAAGTTAGGAGAGGGGGTATTAAGTTAGAGCTGAAATTGAGGAGGTTGGATGTGCATTACAGTAACAAAATAAAAAAAAATTAATTATTAATTTTTTGGTTTTTTGAATTTAGTGGTGTTGGTAACCGACAGAGAACGTTACAGAGCATTCGAGTATTAATATTTAAGGGTTCACTTGGCAGTCTAAAGCTTGATTCGAAGTGCATGTTGCACTTGTCCTGGTTGCTCACAAGCCTGCCACTTGCCCAATTTTCCTACAAGTTCTCAAAGGAGTCAGAAAAGAAAAGCTTCACTCACATGCATTTCTCATTCATATGTGTTGGGAAGTAAGTAGTAGTAAACACATGGTTCCCTTCAATACAAACATTTAGACTCACTATTATTACATGCTTCATTATTTATTAAGACACTAGATCACACTTGTACCTTCTTTTTATATATTTTTTGAACCGTATTTAAGTTTTGATAAATGATTCGAATTTTTATATGTTAATTAACTAAAGAAACATTTTTATATATTTTTCTACGTACTTAATTATCATTTATATATATATATATATATATATATTTTTTTTTTTTTTTACTTAGTGTGAGACACAGAAATATATCCCATTATAAAATTAGTAAGGCATCATTACCATATATTAATTACGAAATGAATGTGGAAACCTGAAAATGCCACTTTACTACAAACAGCATGATTTTTCTAATTAAACTGAATATTATTGAATAGACATTCTCTCTTACACATAGAGCTCAACAATCTTGATTTTATTTATAAAATACAATCTACTAGTGAAATAAATTTTGTATTTCTAAAGAAGGTGATGACGCATAGCTGGGTTTTAAATTTAAAGAAAACTGTGTCTAACATTTTAATTTTGGTTTTGGTTTACTTTAAAGGAGAATAACTCATTTAAACATTGCCTACAATGCTAAAACAATATAATTAAGAGAAGAAATTTCAAATCAGAGTATAAATTAATGTTCACTAGTCAAAGACAATTAGTATTTTTTTTTTTTTTAAAATACTTTTTAATTTAATTATTAGTACAAATTTTTTATTTTCCCCATTTTAGAATTCTCACTTGAACGGCTCTTCAAATTAGAAATAATTGAAGTAACTCGGTTTTTATTTTATTTTTAAAAAATTTCTTTCGGGTAGCATCTTACATTGGAATCCGTGAAGGCAAGGAACAGAAACATGCATTGCCTTCATTATTCATCAATCAAAATAACAATACGAGGAGCTACCAACAACGGAGCTAGAGTTGGGGTTAATTTTTATTTTTTTTATTTAGAGAGCTTAACGGGCCAATGTTATTATGAATTTGTTACTATTGGTTTAAATTTATTCCAAAGACAACTACAAGTATCTTTGAATAAATTATATTTTCAAATTAATTACACTTACTATGTTATGTCATAAAATTTAATCTATCATATGATTTTTTATTTTTTATTTTTTTATATTTCCCAATAATTAATTTTAGGAGCCGTATATAGTACTAATTAAATGATCAAATAGAAAGTGAAATACTTGATCCTTGTGGATCCCCAAAATATGTAATTAAGCCTTATATTTATGTTAATGGTGATCAATAATATAACATAGATTTTTTCGTAATATTAAGTAAGTTAAATAAAATTCTTAAAAAGAAAAAAGAGTCAAGTTTTGTACAACTGCGTAGATACATACATGTCCATTGCATATGACAAAAGAATTATCACATTTCAGTATTGATGACTCGTCGAATTTGGTTCCCTTAATTTATATCTGCTAATGTATTTTGCCAGCGACTAATTAAATTCTAATTTATTTATATATGCTAATGTACTTAACCTCTATATTTTTAACAGATAACGAGTTTGTAACACTATTAATTTTGAGTATTAAATTAATAAAACATGAGTTTTCAGTTTTAATTATAGAAATTTCACAGCTTAGTGGCATGAACTTTGGACAATTTATATATTAGAATACAATTCAATTTAATTTTATTGTAGAATACTTTTTTTTTTTTTTAATCTGTTGAATCATTGACAATTTATTTCAATATATATTTTATCATAAATGGTTATAGATTTTGCTGAATAATAGAACATTTTATCATAAATTGTTCCAGTCTCAGACTATTTATGTCAAAGCATTTTACTATAAAGCGTCAAAAGTTTTGTTAAATTACATGTAGAATACTAAAACATCAAACGGTATAGTCGTTGGCGATTGATGGCATATTATATTTTAACGTAAATCGTTAAATACTTTATTAAGTTATGTTGCAGGATACTTCATTGTTCATCGTGTAGAATACTGGGGGACTTCATTTTGAGATTCTTAAAATATCAAGTGGGTACACTAGATTCCTGCATGCATGGCCCTATAGAAAGTTGAAAACTCTCATATATATATATATATATATATATATATATATTATCAAAGAGAACTAGTGAACAGTGACTCATGAAGCAAAATCGATTTATTCCCAACCAACATTATAATTTTTAATTTAACTATTTTTTTTGTTGGAATCATTATTATGTGTTATAAATGGATATTTAAAGTTTTATACTATTAATAATCCCTTGATTCCTTATGCGTATGCATAAAATAATACTGTTTTGGTGCATGTAAAAAGGAAAAAAAGAAAAAGAAAAGAAGATTCCAAAACTCCTCCTGTCCAATGAGAATCTTTTATTTTTTGTGTTATTGAGTCATTTGGGTTATAGACTATAATTTATAAAATTTACAATTGTTAAATTTGAAATAAAAAAAAATATATTTTAAATTTGGCTTAACTACTGTTTCAGCCTTGAACGATTATATCAGGTTTTGATTTAATCCACCTTAAATGTTTTAGGTCAATTTTATCCTCTAGGATTCTAAATTATTCAATCAAGTTACATTCTCTTATTTTCTTGTTTTGCATAAATAAGTAATTCTACATTATTTAATGATAAAATGACCAAAAAAAGCTTTACAAGATATAGAAACAACTTATTATTATCTTTAGGTCAAGCATGGATATTTCGTTAATTCATATCATATAAACGGAGAATAGATTGTAATTGAGAAATTTTGAATCTTGAAGGATAAAATCGACTAATAAAATTCTTGAAAGACCAAAATTGATATAATTTTGAAGGATCAAAACAGTAGATAAGTCTTTAAATTTTGATTCAAATACAAATACAAATACAAATTGTAATTGTAATTTAAAGTCGTATCCCTCATTTGGGTTGTTTGTTTTTTTCCTTGGATTAATTACTTTCCATGCTATACGAGCTTGGAATGGCCGTGGAACAGCTTACAGATACTCTCGTACCAGATTAATAAGGCCATGGATCAAATAATTATTTCTTAATATTTTCAGGTGGTATCGAGCAGAACAAGAAAACCAATTTTTCCAACCATGTTTGCTTAATTGCTTCCAAGTTCCAATTAATTGTACAAGTTTGTTACAGATGTTATTACGTGGATTAATTATATTCTTAATTAAAAACTGTTCTTCTGTGAGGAATTGGGTGGTGCATGTGAGACAAATTCAAAGAACTAAAACTCAAAAAGAAGCAAAAGAAAATAAAGGTATTTTCCATCAAAAGAGACGGGTGATTAGGTACTTAATACTTAGGTTTGGTATTTTGCTATCCTACAACATAGGTTTCCATATATATAACCTATTTACTTGCAACCATTAATTAAATATGATTAATATATATATCTATAATAGTCATAAGGTAGTTGTTATTATTCATTGTCTAATAATTAATAAATATATTCACAAAACTTGTTTTAAGTAATAAAACACGCTTAAACTCAATAGTTGAGAAGATTATGTAATATCAAGAGTTGGAACCCACAGAAAAAAAACTCATATGAATGGTGACAATTATGAATTCCAAACAAAATTAGTCTCACATCATAGAGTGCAAAGATACTTGTGAGAAAAAAAAAATTAATTAATATAATTTACTAAAGGATATTAGTAAGAATTCAGGTAATCAATTTGATTGGTAATATAAACTTATATTACTATATATATAGACATACCAAAATGCATGATAATTGTAATTTGATTGATTGATTTATTTTAATGAAATTTGAAGTGGTCCGGGTATACACGACACCTTTTTTCTTAAGCAAGCAAGCCACCACATATATATACTTGCAAGAGTCTCCTTTCATTAATTTTTACGAACAGTTGAATACTATATATGCCAAGATATTTTAGTTTAAAATTTTTACTTTAAAAAAAATTTGAACTTAAATTTAGAGGTTGTTTGTATTTGACTATAATTTGGTCAAATTTGATTAAAATTAGAAAATCTAAATGTTGAGTGTTTGATCAGTTAGAATTTCTTTAAAATTATAATTATATTATTTTTCTAAGATTTTTTTATTATAATTAAAAAATTCTAATTGTAATATAAAATTAAGTAAAGATTTGATGTTTAATTATTATTATTAATAATTTTTTTTACTTATAAACATGTTTCATAATAATCAATTTTGATCAAGTAAAAAACTATAATATTTCTACCATTTTCATAAATAACACCTCAATGCTCTTAATACATTACAGTTTAATTCCAATGTTTTATTTGATAACTTTAATAGAAAAGAATTAATTTAGCAATTAATTTTAATTAATTATTTATCATATTATAAATCATTATTACTAAACGCTTTATACGATTATTATATAATTTGAAACTCAATTACAATTCTTAAATTATTGATAATCAAATTATTAATTATAATCAAATAATTTTAACTAAAATCACTTACCTAGGATACAATAATTTAATTACAATATTTTCAAACATTAGAAAAAAGAGAGGAAAGATTGATTGAGAAAAACAAAATGGCTATATATCATACAATATATCTATCTATATAATATATTTAATCTCAAATATATAGACAAAGTGTTAATTAGTTCATCTTTCACGTTGTCACCCACTAACTATTTTGAGCAAAGTTAGATCATATTTCAAAGTATTGGTCTAAGATATTTCCTTTTCAGGTTTCTTAATTATAACAAAATTAAATTACACTCCACATAAAGATGGTGGACCAGAAAATTTGTTCATGCTAAAAATGAAACCATGCAAGTTTTCCAACCCAACAAAAGGAAAACATTTAGTATTTGACCTAATTCATATAGTCATTTTAATTAGAAGTTGCTTTCATTAATTAGTACTAAAGAAGTGTCCTATATATGCTAACTATATGAAAGAAGGCTTTCATTTAATTAAACTAGGCTAATGCGCTACGTGTGTAACAAAAGTAAAAAGGAAAGTAAATCTCACAAAATGTCCCTTGCACGTAGTTTTACCCTTTAACAATAAGATGAAACATTATATTTTATATCAACTTAATTTAATTAATAATAAATATCAAGTATACAAGAAAAACCATCAAATGATTAATAATGATAAATTTTCATCAAATTTAGAAATTCAATCTTATAGTGAGTGAGAGTGTTCAATTGTTTATAAATTAAATTTTAACACACTAATGGAGGGCTCAATATATTTTTCTTATAATGGTTCAGCTCAAAATATAAATTTCCTTTTTTAATTGGGTTTGTAGATGAAGGAAACTGAAATTTTTTTATCATTACTTTGTATAATCTAATGACATTATTTCTTATATGTGGGCTCAATATTTTTCTTAGTCGTTCAATTCTGCACAAGAATTTATGATTTTAATTAATAGTGTAAAAGAATAAAATGGCATTACATCCTGTTTTGATATCAAAAATAAATTATCTTATCAACATATTGTACTTTTATATATAAGCCATAAACATACCAAAGGTTGTGTTGTCTACAGCATGCCAAGCTAAAGCTTCCAAACCGAAGAAAAGCAAAGTCATGAAGTTGATGATAGGCGCTGCCGTAGTGATACGAATACGAATTTCATTCAGTTTGGTAGAACTATATATCTAATTTGCCAATGGATGCTTTCCTACATTTTTTTTATTAAAAAGGAATATTGGGTCATGTCTTATGGTGTCGGCCACATGAAAGGGACCAAATTCAAGATATCTATATTATGTATAAAATAGTCTTAAAGGCATAAATTTTTATTTTCTTTTATATCTTTATAAGTTTGTATTATTAGATAATTATGTTTAGTTGTTATTTTATTTGAAATACACTACTATTTTTTTATTTTAATATTAGTAAAATTGTAATTATTTTAGGACTATTGATTATTTTTTTATTAATTATTTTCAATATTAATATATCTATAATTTTTCAATAATTATATGTTAATAACAATTAAAATTAAATTTCTAATTTTTTATTTATTTAATAAGTACCTAATAGCCTTGGTTTTTTGTAGTTCCTTTCAAATTTAAGAATTAAGAATTTAAAAATTACTATGAATTAAAATAAATATTACAAATATAGTTTTCATGATTATAATATTGTTCTTTAACTTTTTATATCATAAAAAATTATATATTTTTTTCAATAATTATATGTCAATAATAGTTAATATTGAATTTTTCAAATTTTTTATTTAATAAGTTCCTAGTAATTATAATATCTTTTAGTTTTTATTGAAATTTATGATATAATTTTTTTAAAATGTTATAAATTAAAAAATATTTAAAGTATAGTTTTCGTGGTTATTTTAAGAGCCATATATATTACTAATTAAATGATTAGATAGAAAGTGAAATACTTGATCTTGTGAATCCCAAAATATGTAATTAGAGTGATTTTGTTTGGAGTAATAATAATAAATAAATAAATAAAAGTAAAGCTTATAACATATAATTATAATCAGTTCCTTTGGATCACCAAAGTATCTTATGGAGCTACTAGTTTGGTAGATCACGCAAGGGTTAAGGAATACCATATCCTCTATATGCCTTGTCGAAAATTAAAAGAACAATTTATTTACCTCATTTTGGACTCCAAGCCTTATTTTTATTTTAATAGTGATCATTAATATTGGTAATACAAATATTAACTCAAGCCCAACAAGTCCAGACCCAACAAAAGCCCTACAAATACATGCCTTCACACTTTAGTTCCATCTCTCTAAAAGCTCATTCTCTCTATACTTATTTTTATAGCTCTCTCTTTATCTCTCTATATACTGACTTGAGCTTTGAAATGCTGACAGATCTCCAGAATCACTTCTACAGGTCTATCGAATAATGAGTATAGAAGAAGGCATTGAGTAAACCACCTCGTTAGGTCTCCAGCTCGGACAAATCCGATATTAACAAATATAATATATATATTTTTAGTAATATTAAGTAAGTTAAATAAAATTCTATAAAAAAAAAAAAAAAAGAGAAAAAAAAGGAAAAGTTTTGTACAACTGCGTAGATACATACGTGTCCATGAGTCTGTTACATTTTGTTTTGTATGGTATTGTACTAAGAGCCTCTAATTTTTTAACAGATAACTTGTGTACGTATGAGTTTGCAAAACTATTAATTTTGAATATTAAATTAATCAAAATATGAGTTTTTCAGTTTTAATTATAGAAATTTCACGGCTTCATCGCTTGAACTTTGGACAATTTATATATTAGAATACAATTCAATTTAAATAACCAAGGACTTAGATATTAGAATACAATACTATTTGTTAAGTCACATCGTTAACAATGATTAATTAGTTTTACAAGGTGTGATTCATCCACTTATATATGAATTTTTTTGAATAATTATTATGTAGCAATGTGAGAGATATCACATTGACAAAATGAAAAGACTTCGAATATATATTTTTCAGTTACATGCTTGATGATGAATATATTTTCCAGCTAATGCTAGACGATTTATATATGTCAAAATATATTTTATTGTAAATTGTTAAAATTTTGTTGAATTCTATAATAGAATAAATAAAACGGTTGATCATTCACAATTTATGTCAATATATGTTCTATCATAAATGGTTATAGATTTTTTTGAATAATAAGGTAAAACATTTTACCGTAAATTGTTCAAATCTCATACTATTTATGTCAAAACATTTTACTATAAATCATCAAATTGTTTTGTTAAATTACATGGTAGAATACTGAAACGTTAGACGGTATAGTGATTCACGATTTATGGCAAAATATATTTTAACGTTAGATATTTACTGATTTATGTTACGGGATACTTCATTGTTAATTTTTTAGAATCCTGACTATTTATGTGTTGTAAAAACTTTCACACTAAATTCCCAATTGTTCTGCCTATATATGTGCTGCTGTATGCGTAAATTTAAGTAGCTAGTATATTTAAAAAGCTTGATCACCGATTACTGTGTAATTTGTCTTTTTGTTTATGCTTCTTGCCCCTTGCCCCGTTTACTCACCAAAAAGGAAAAAAAAAAAAAAAAACCTTGATCATTGATATCATAATTGGTTTTCATATATGATTTATTCGTGGTGGACTTAATTTTGAGATTCTTAAAATATCAAGTGGGTTTACACTTGATTCCTGCATGCATGGCCCTATGGAAACTTGAAAACTCTTGTATATATATATATTATCAAAGAGAACTGGTGAACAGTGACTCATGAAGCAAATATAATTCTAGAATCCTTCAACATCAAGAATATAGGATACAATATTTCAATTACGAAGCTAGAATCATTGCTGCTAATTCAATCACGAATAAGAACTTAGGAATCATGTACGAGTGGGAATCATACTCGCTGTTTGGATTTCATCTTCTTGATATTCTAAGCTATTTGACATTATTTAGTGGAAATCTAATAATTCCATCATTATATAATGCGTGACCTAAATGGGGTGGTAAATTTGATGACAATTCAAGAACAAAGCTTTTTATCCAACGAGGACCACTTCGGCCACTAACGTTTGCCTTGGAGCATGACGAAGAAAAGAGATTTCTCCATTGAGTTATTGATTTGCCAGATGTGAATGCACCAATCCTGAAACCCTGTTAACATTCTCAATACCATCACCAATATTAAGGTACAAAATCCAACTTGTGTAAACCAGAAGAAAAAATCCCACCATTTATTTCATGGTCATATTAGAGGTTTAAAGTTTCTTTAATCTTCATCTTAATCCTTCAGTATAAATAGAAGGTCAAGATGTTATCATATCATAATTTATTCTTTAAAAAAATTAAAATTAAAGCTCATTTTTAAATCTCCTCTTCATTTATTATATCTTTCAGAGGATTCATTATTAATATATTGTTATTGCTTTTTTCTACGCTAATTTAAAATGTAACTGTCTTGCGAAAGTGATTATTAACTATTACAATCTAATAATGTGCATGGTAATAGTCTCGGCCTGATTGTGGGTAAAAGAAGAAGAAAAAGAAGTGGACAAAATTGAACATATTGAATCGAGTTAGATTGGAAATTTGACTGGACCGAGGTGAATTCTAATATAGTTTACATTTGTATTTGTGGGTATTCATTGTAGTATTTTGTGGTGAATTTGAAACACCACGTCATAGTACGTATTTCAAATTTACTAGGCTGAAATCTATCAAGAAATTTGACTCAAATTTATTTACATTCACAATAAAAACAAGCAAACAGAACAGTTGAAATGATTAACCCCAAATCCAACTATAGTCTACAAGTTAACAGGGACTTGAGTTATAAAATTCCCCTCTCGCTCTTAATTAAAAGCAGGTAATTGATAATGCAAACTTTGGAATCTAATCACGTCATGTTTGGGATTCCACTATGATTTCAGTTGATCAGTTCCATCCTCTAGAGTCTACTAGACTCTGGCATGCATGCAGTGCCCTTGCTATCCGATTCTGACACACTTTCTTAATTATTCCTTAATTAATTACATAATAAGAGACAATTAATGAAAATGACATATAGATAGAGCCTTAGAGGAATAACCATTAGAGATTAATTGGTGAATAATATTGTACTCAGCAAGAATTCTATGATTTAATTTGTAACGAATAATAAATTGATATAATGCATTTATGGGTTAATTGAAATCTTTTAAAAAGAAAAAAAAAGACCAAAGAGATATATCTATTTATCTATATTATTATAAAAGTCATAACACTTTTATAGGGTCTTATTATTTTTTAATATAATTTTTAATTCAAAATATTATATTAAAAGAGATGATAGTACCTAACTAAGTTTTGAATTATTTTTAAATTAAAATGTTATCATTTATTAAAAATTACTCACTTTTTCTTCCAATTAAACAAATAATTAATACAAACAAAAAACTCACGTACTATTAATTTCAATTAATCAATTTTTTTTTTTTAAAAAAAAACCTCTTCTAAAGTTATCTTTTTCTCTTTATTTTATGCAACAATTATAATATTTGTTACAATATTTCTTAAAAAAAAAAAAAAAAACTCTTAGAGTAAACATCGTGTGATAAATCTAGTAATATTAAAAGTAAACCAGTTGTGCGATCTCTCTCACTTGTCGGCGGTGGACATGGATTGTGAGTGAAAGGGACACGACACGGGTGAGGTAGATTCCTACATTTGGTTTAACAAATTGTATTTTGTAGCTTCCCAATGTTGATCAAGTATATATATATATATATATATGTATTGCGTAGGTACGTAATCAATAGTGACACCCATGATTCCACGAATCATTCAACAAATGGAACTAAAGCATTTAATATGTATTTCAAATATATAGCTAAGCTAGTAGCTTGAGAATAATGCCCGCAATAGATTTGAGGGAATACTAATCCAATAAACCATATATTTGGCGATTCAAGAGATGCTTTAGTTAAAGTACCAACGTTTCTTACATCATTATTATTCATATTACAAATATTTGGACAAATAAATCAACTACAAATTATAGAAGATAGTTAATCTCCCACGTATCTGATTCTTCTTATGCATCATATTTTGCTGCTTGTCCTGCCTCATATCCTCCAAAGCTGAAACATTAACTAACCACCATGCATCAGAGAGGATTCCACATTGATCACATTTGAGATATTGTCAAAATCTGATCCCAATATGAATTCAAACCGACCAATATTCTTTAATTTTTTTCTTATCTTCTCTACATTTTTTTTTTTTTTTTTCATGGATGGATGAAACTAGTCCGAATATAATTGATAATGATCCGATATAAATTGAATATAATCAGCAGATAGATTAAACACATAAAACTAATCTGAAACAAAAAAATAAAAAAAATGAATTACATACTCACTATTTTATCAAAGCGAGAAATCGTGATAAACAAAAAAAATCCTCAGAGTTTGAAGTTCTAAATACAAATTTTTAACTCTTCAACCTTTTACCTCTTGCCTCACAAAGCATCCCTCCAACCCTTCTTTTTAATCTCAAAATAGGAAGCCTTAATTAAGAAAGTAAGAAATATATATATATTTATACTAGTTACAAACTTAAAACTCAGGAAATAAAAGGTACAAATTATTGCTGAATCCCTTCAATCTAATTAAAAAAAAAACATTGGAACTACCTAAAGCTGAAGCATTCGTAATTAAGCTATAAAATTCTCTCTTTATCCTTGTCTTCATATAAAAAAAAGAGGTTTATTGTAAAATTAAAAAAATATAAAGCATGGAACAATTTTGCTCAATGCACTCATCTTCTTTTATAAAACAAATTCCTTGGTATGAATTTTTTAAAATTAATCAACTTTCGTAACTAGGTGTAAATATCATGAGCCTAAGATTATAAGAGAATGGCATTTTTATTAGTTAACCAAGTTGCCTTTTTATTATTTATTTTTGACCATAAACAAGTTGCTTGAATTGGACAATATCTTTTGGCCATAGCACGCGTCTTCATCCACCATGGCGTGCGCTTTCATCTTTTCTTTCCATACGAACGACGCTGCTTTTTCTTTTTCTTTTTTTTTAAGAACATAAGTTATTTTATTGGTAGATTATTGGTTAAATATTAACTTATTTACTTTTTTTGATTTGTGGACTTTTAACAATGGAAAAGTTTACAACAACTACTTTTTTAATTGAACACATTTCATTTTTATTTTTTTTTAAGCTGTCTCCTTTAATTTATCTTTTTTTATTAAAATATTTGCATTGTCGTTTTAGAAGCAAACGACAGCTCACTTGAAATATGGCAAGTTACAAAGAATAGACTGCATGCATGTGATGGATCTTTGACCATATTTTTGTCGTTTCTTTTCTTTTTTTTTTTTTTTTTGGTACAAATATTTTTGTCGTTTCATTATTGTGAAAACAATATCAGAATGTTGGCGAATTGGTTTAAGACAACAATAAACAATAGAAGCAACTAGCAAAATATTGAAAAAGCTGCAATTAGAAGATAGCTCCATATAAATAATCTAGTGGGCAATTTTTCTTTTTTACTTTTCCGCTGCAAATCTGGTGGGCAAATTGATTGAACTAAAAGACACCCATGCCAGCATTTCTACGACCTCAAATGAATCTTTCAGAGAAACTTGTCATTTTGTGTTGTGGTGTTGACTAATAATTGAAATGAACATCATGGTTTGGTATCGTCAGCCGCAATGATATGAATGGATACAAAGCAGTGCCCAAAAGTGAAACGATTATGTAATCATCTTTGAGCACAAAGTTAACGGGGGAAGAAATACCCCTTTTCTATACAATTAGAAAATTCATATATATAAATATATTATGATAACTTCCTATGTCAAAATTTATAAAAAACGCATAAAGCCAGAAAATTTAGTGTTTTTGCTTTGAATATTTTTTTACACTTAAATCGTCATAGATTTAAATGATTTATTATAAAACCTTTACTAACAAGAAAAATTAATGACTATGTTGTGTTGACGGTTAAATCTTTAAAAGGATTGCCCATATGTATTAAATATACACAATAACAAATAATTTTTCATTAAATTAGATAAATCTTTAAACTTATTACAAATAAATCGTATGTTCATGTATTATACCAAAATTTGATATTGTTTGTTTTCTTTTGTTATTATCATATCTGAGAAAGAGTATTGTTTATATCATGTGCATATTGTCAACATACAATAAACCTTTTGAGTATACGAGTATGTGTTGTGCGATGAGTATAATATAGTTATATGTATGGAACCTAGAAAGAATGATCGGAATGTGCAAACAATTTCAATAAGCCGAAAGTTGTTGCGATTTGTATTATATAGGTTGTATGATGTTTTACAATTTTAGTTCCTGAGTTATTATTTCATTAAACGACAGTATATAAAATATACACAACAAAACATAAAGAGCTGACTCTGGTGTAAAAAATATACAACGAAAATCATGAAACATGTGAAATAATTAATTACGTATTGGTGTTGTCGTACTGCTTCTAAAATGAGAAATTCATGTAAGTAGATTGAAAATAAATTTTATTATTAATAAATATAATATCAAAGCCCAAAGGGGCAGCCATTCCCAAAGCTAGCTAGTTAGATGACGCATTTTTTTGGAACCCAAATCAAGATGCCCGGTGCCTTGGGCCTAATGGGCTTTACATTTTAGATGGGTTTAGATGGGCCTGAAGGCCTTGAGATTTTGCGTGGGCCAATAGGCCGTGGGATATGACGAGAAAGGTAGAGAAGAAGTGGAACCACGCTGGTGCGTGGTGATGGTGGGGAGGTGGAGGTTGATGTTTAATATGCTCACAATAAAAAATTTTCGGCAGCAGTGGCGGCCGGAGCTTTACTTGTATTATATACAAGTGGGGGAAAATGGGCAATGGTAACGAAGATTGAATACTTGGAAGTGAACAAAACCAGAAGTAACAAACTCCACATTTTTGTAAGTAAGCTACTTAGGAGTTAGGGCAAAACAACTGGTGCTCTTTGTTTTCATTCATTTATATATAGATAGATTACACATAAATTTGTGGAACAATTATGAATTATTGAAGTCAAAGAAGCACCAACCGACCAACTAATTTCTTGGCGTGTGACATATCTCTCTTTTTATATCTGTGAAGTTATTGAGTTTTCATAGCCTTCGTAATTTTGTAGATCATCAACTAGGAATTGCTGTTGTTTGATAGTCCTTCTCATTCTCATAAGAAGTTTTTTTTTTTTTTTTTTTTTTAAATAAAATAAAATTTAATGACAACAATTAGAAAAGGAAACTAGAAAGGAATAAGGAGAATTAATTTGTTAGTGATAATTTATGAAAACTTGGTTGTTTGTTTTTTGACTAACAGGATGATACGAGGCAGTAGCATGGATATGACCCTACAAGAACTGACAGACTCGTCAACTCAATAAAGAAGTAGAGACCCTCTCAGCAAACAAACAAAACAAAAGAAAACAGAGATTGAGATTGAGACTGGGATTGGGACTGAGGAGACATTGCATCCAAATGGATGGCTTACATATGTCAATGGGTCCCATTTTGATTCTTAAATCTCCTGATTTTGACTCTTTAGTTGGACCTCATCATTTAATATATTTAGTACATTTGTTAGATTGTAAATGGAAAAACGATGCACCGCAATTCCAAAGGGTACAAGTGATACTGCTCTTGCTCTTTAGTAAAAAAAAAAAAAAAAAACAAAAGAAAAATAAAGGGAATTGTTTTGCTTCTGCACTCAATAGATTGTTCTAAAATCTCTTATAGACAACAATTTGCTCCCTGCACAGCAATTCCTTTAGCTAATACAATATCATCGTCATGTAAATCTAAACCACCTATATTCATGTTGATCAAAGGTTGCATACGACCAGCAAATAACAATCAATTTAGGAAACATATATATATACATTGAAAAGATCCACTTCCTGAGTCAGCAACACATTCAAAGACGCTTAGAGAAGACAGCCATGGACTTTCCTCGAAGATCCGGTCATAAGGTGAGATATATCTACATAGCTAGGCTACCAAAAAGTAAGTGCCTCTATAACCCAAAGCAATCTACTACCGAGATGAGTTAGATAAACAAACCACGGGTACTGTTACAAAATACAGAGGGGAAGTGGATATTTTGAGTACCATTATCTCTGTTAGCATAGGCGATAAAACTTAATAAATATCTTCAGTTCACTCTAGCTCATTTGCAGACAGTCTTCAGTTTCTTTGCAGCTTGAACAAATCCCATAATGACCTGCAACTCGTCCATTTGCTTCACCAACAGAAAACATATTTTCAAGTTAGGAATGATAGTAGCAAAGTAATTTTTAGATTCTTACACCATCAACTTCCCCACGATGGAAAATAGGTAAAAATCCTTTAGGAATTAAATCAACTATGATTCACATCTCAAGGCATGAATCCTTTCCAGCAGATTTACAGCACATTTGGAATGTAATTATATAGCCAGAGCAAGGAGATTTTAGTTTACAAATAACATATTTACAGAAGGGATTTGGTTGTTATAATTCACTACTACAACACCTGTTTCCTACCAAGGGAAGAAGACAATAATGCAGCATGCAACTGTGCAAGTACCTGTGACATGAAATGCCTCTGGACAACATCTATTAGTTGCTCTTTGGAAGGGTTGGGAATAGCATCCATCTAGAAATACATTGTTTATATCAGTAAATTTAACAAAAGGCTATTAGATGTATGAAAGAGTTATCAATCTCATTTGTAGAAAGAACTCACAAGATTAAAGTGACGCCAATATCTCCACAGAGCAGCCATCTCCAGTTTGCTCAAGTCAATTTTCTACAGAATGTTTGAAACAACGCACAACAGTTGAAATAAAAATTACTGATATACGTCAAACAAAACACTTATGAAAGTTAGACAATTTATATACTAAAAAGAATATATAGAAGAGTGAAGTTGATTTACCATGGGCCCATGAGGAGTTGTGATGGACCCCTTAGACTGTGAATCAGCAGAGAAAGACCTGCTCATAGTCTTGTGCGATGATCCAGATGATCTATGCATTCTATGCCTCGATCTGTGGGACTTGTGAGTGTCATCAGATGCTGGAAATCAGGTACACAACACAATCAGAAAGAGTGGTGGGGCTATTAAAAGATAAAGTAAGATAGATCTTTTTGAAATAGTAAAAGCAAAAGGTGAAAACACAATGAATCCAATGTAACAACCTCAAGCAATTATCCAAACACAGAAATCTGGAAGACAAAGGAAACAGCTAACTATGTATAATGGTGTTAATGTTCATGTCCACCAATGCCATGTGTTGTGTGCAATCAAAATGAGAAGTATGAATTACAATAATCAACAGCACATCTAGTGCAAAACAACTAGGCAAGGATATTGATTTATGCTAGGACCGCCTTGAAAAACATAAAACCTCTAACAGCCGTAGACATGCAGAAGACAATTGAGGGATTGCAAAATCCCTTGTCAATCACACAGACTTAGTTCTAAAAGTTTCACCAAAAAGCAGTATAGAACAGCAGGTTATCCAGGAAAAACTTATTAACCAAACTCACCCATATCTGATCCATTCCAGTGCACATTTTCAAATTCAAGTTCATCATCTTCCTCATTACCAGTAGGAGCTTCAATCACACTAAGTGCATTCCTCTGTAGTTTCACTTCAATACCATTTGTAAGAACCTGCAGTTTTGATGCTAAGGACAATTAAAAATAACCCACGTTTCCACAAAGTAATTGAGGGAAACAAAATCAACAAAAGAACAAAGCATGCTTGAATTGTTGTGAAGACAATGTATGCTTAAATTTCACTGTAAACTTCAAAATTAAGCTTAACCTTTACTGGGAATGAGTATTTTGAGTTTCCTAACGCATTTCATAAATTTTTATGTTACTTCCAAACTAGAAATAAGATTAAATGACTATAATTTGTAAGTTGAGCACCCCAAGCTGCATAAAGGACTGCAGTGATATTGAATTCAGTATATTTTAGTTATACACCCAAAGAGAAATATAATATCCAAGAACTCAAATACAATGTCAAATAGAATCTAGTCACAATTCCAGAACATGGATGCAATACATATGTACTGATGTAATATTAAACATCCCAAATCTGTCCAAGAAAAATCCTCCATAGGCATAACATGCAAAACACCGGACAACCACCAGTTCAGAAAAAAGTTTCTACGATTTTCACCCCGAGACCTTTAATTTCTCTCGAAATGACATCCAAAATAAGCAAACGAAAATAAACAACACCACACTAGAAAAACTTGCCAAATCATCAGATCCTCAAATAAAATCAAGCATGCAACCGTTACCCATATGCAAAAACTGTAACTTAAAACAATAAATAACATCAATTTATTCAAAATAATAAAAGCGAAATATTCAGACTTGAAAAACTTCTATTAAATGATGTCCATAAAAACATTTAATTGAAAAGTTAGTTTGGGACGAAAGAAAACTCATTAAAATCAGTGTGCCCTCAAAACTTATGATGTCTTCAACAAAGAAAGAGATGAGAATAATCAAGTGATGAAGCACACATAGTTAATAGGAACCTAAAATAAACAAATTGAAACACATTTCTTTAAATTACTTAAATTGAAACCCTCCAGAGGCCAAATTGAAGGTTATTTAATGCAGATAAACCACATTATAACCCAAAATTTATCTCCCTGAATCCTCAACACAAAACAATTTTTTCCTAATAATCCGAATTGAAAAGAAATTACCAGCCAATGCCATCCCCCTAGCCCAACCGCCTTCTTGACCACACCTTGAAGACCCACAAGCACTGATTTGGTACGATTATTTCCAGTTACCACAACCTTAGTGTGACGAGGAAGCACAGATAGCTCCTCTTCGCTACTATCCCCACAACTCTGAAACTGCGAGAAACTACCATTAACAGAGCTCTCCACTGCTTCAAGCATTTTCGTTTCAACTCAATGAGTTTTGCGAGTGAAGAACTCGGTAAAAACTTGGGTACTATAACTCAAAATTGCATTTGTAAGAAAGATCGTGCATTGCTTATACCCGATATGCAGGTTTCAGAGACGAAGGAGATACAATTAAAGGAGAAAATAGGGAATTTTTGCAGAGAAAAATGGGAGAGTGAGAATGTTAGATACAGAGGAGGAAAGAGAAAGAGAAACAAGCACAGGAGATGAGAGTGACTGGTTTTGATAATTGGTGTGTTGCTATGAATCCCAACGAGCAAGAATAAGCAAATGAGCGAATGACACGTCCTGAATCGAAAGGGTGGGGCTCTCAATCATGCTCTTCCTTTAAATGAGCTGAGGTTGCGGCATGATACAATACCACTCCCTCTCCCACTGGCGGTTTTGGTTTCAAAGGAGTTACCGGGCCTTGACCTATTTTGACTATTAGAACCCTGTTTAATTACAGAAGTGTCCATTTTATTTTAATTTTTATCACAAAAGTAAAACTAGGTAGTGAATTAGAATTAGTATTTAAAATTCAACTCTCAAAATTTTCAATTTTTTTTTTTATTAGTATGACGATACACTTCATAATTAAAATTATAATTGTCAACTCAATTTTAAAAATTAAGAAATAATTATAAAATATATCTGTCAATAAGTATAAAAATAATAATTATAATTAAATTTTGATATTGACTGTTAACTTATTTATTACTTATTAGTAATCTTTTTTATTTATCAAAGGTTATAAAATATAATAATTTATTTATTGGCTGTCCTCCATCATGTATCACTGCCACGTTGGCCACGCCATTTAATATCTATCAAGGCTTATTAGAGATGGTGAACATCACGATTTGTCTAAAATAATAATAACTAATATTAAGAACAATCTAAGATTGTTATTACAATCGAAATACATGAGAAACACTAATAATCACTGTTTGGACCTAGTCAATATGCCAAAAAAAATATAAAAAAATATCAAATACAGTCAAGAATCACTAAAAATGATAATCAAATATTTAAAAATTATAATTTTGATTATAACTTTTTTTGTATGTGATGATTCAAGCTCAAATTATAATTTTAATTAATTTTGATTAAAGTAGAATTGAAATTAATTTTGTAATTACAATTTTATTTTATTTTATGTACATCAAAGGCACTCTTGAAGATTTTGAGAAGATTTACCAAAATTAAAAACTAGAGAAAAATTTTATGTTTGGAATCTTTGGATTGCTAACATTGGAATTAGAAAAAGAAGAATGGGTATTTCGTAAATTTGAACGGAGGCGACGAAGAAATTGCAGGGAAATGAGTGTGAAAACAGTGAAAAGTAAAGTAACGTAGACAGTCACGTAACGGACACCGGAAATTCATCGAAGGGTCCCACGTGTAGAAGAGTCTCTACCTGCCGTCGGTGTTGTCCTATCCTATTCCTGGAATCTGAACAAACATGCCTCTTCCTCACACAGTTGAGACTTGAGTCATACAAAAAACTTATTTTTTTTATTTTATTCTTTTTTTATCTTTCCGTCTTTTCCTCCCGCCTTATTTTCCCGCCATTGCTAAAAAACAGCAGCCATTGATCTAAGATGATACCACCTAATACCACCGTTGGATCGTTTCGGCGCAAATCTGGCCATTGTATATTTGTAATAGAAAATTGAAAGAAAAACAAAAAAAAATCGCAGCAACAGAGTCTTAGAAAAAGCAGACAACATGTGTAATGATCACAAAGTTGAAAGAAGAAGATTGAAATCAAACTTTTTGGACCCCTTTGCAGAAAGTAAGATGACGAGGACAATAATATTAATTTCGAAATAAAAGGTAAATTAGTTCATATAGCCTGCAGCTGCATCATTCATCATGCTACTTAGTTGCAAATTTATTCTCCAAGGTTATTACTAAAAGGGGACCATCATTAGTCATGGAGCTGCGCACTAAGATAACTGCTTTCAATTAGTTATAAAATTTTCTAACTTTGGAGGACAAGTAATCAGACAGGATTATTGTAATTAATTATTTGTTAAGACAGACAGTTTGACTGTAATAATCCTACATATGTTGTATTTCCATAACTTGTTTTTGAGAGCGCAATCTGTCTTTGTCTTTATTAGTGTTTGGTGAAAGCAGGCAGCAGTCAATTACATTAATCACTGTACTCAGAAGTTTCCTATGTTTGCAATCAGAAGAGCAAGCAACATTTTCTCCCAGAATATTTCCCATCTTGTTCTCTATAACAATTTCACGGACCACATTTTGGGCCTTCAACATATTGGGCCTACTATTATCTGAGGCACATCATTATTTCTCATGGTATTTTTCTTTGAATCTTAACTTGCTGGTCAAGAATCCAGCGCCAGTTCAAATTCAAATGTTGGAATTTTCATTTCTCAGAATTTGATGATGGCCTGGGTGCCAATGATTTTAAAAAATGAAAGCTGGTGTGGAGCTTAATAAAGATAACAACCAAAATCTTAAATATCTTTCTGATAATTTCCTGGCCACAACAATGTACGTATATGCTTTGCTTGTTGTCTGGACAGCTTGTATGGCAGCAAACCAAATGCTGAGCATTAGTATTTAATTTTTCTTGGCTTAGTGTAGAAAATAAATAAATCATTATAATAATTTTAGTTTCGGTTTGAATGATTTCTATTTAATTATACTGAAAAAATAATTAAAAGAGATTCATGTAAATTAGTTTGAATATCTCTTAAATTAAAAAAAAATGAACATTACTGTTACATAATGATTTAGTAGTAAACTATTATATCGTGTGGCATCTAATATCAAAGTCGTTGTAGTATAGTGGTAAGTATTCCCGCCTGTCACGCGGGTGACCCGGGTTCGATCCCCGGCAACGGCGTTATGTTTTTTGTTTTTGCTTGATCCGTAAAAGGCCAATTGGTAGTGGCCGAAGTGCAGAACAGAATGACGGCCAGGAAGGCCGCTTCAGAATTTCCACCGGGGTCTCTCGCTGTCTTCTGATCACTATTCTTCATTTCCATTTTACCAAGCAGGTTGGCTTCTGAATCTCTTTCTCACCGTTGATAGCTCATAGCTTCGTCTTTCCGTTACATTCTTCTCTGTAACCCTAGGTTTTTTATTATTTATTAAATATGTATAAGCTACTTCCCGCCAAATATTAATTTCTTGATTTTTAATTCTTTTCTATTTTGTTTGATTACTGATGTGTTGTACTAACATAGATGTGTGGGTGTTTGCAAACCAAGATTCAGACTCAAAACCCATATTATATAGGCAGTGATAATTTATGAAGTTTGAGATAGTTTTGGTTAGAGTGTTCCTTGATGATAATCTGATTTTGCTGTATCTCCTTCCTCATATTATTCATATTCAGTTTAAAAAGTTCAGCTTCATGTTACATGCCGCCAATTGAATAATCTTCAACTTTTTGGACTTGACCCGCTCCTACTCATCTGGGGTACAATGCAATAGTATGCTTATTATACTTATCTGTGATATTGTCGCCACTTGCCATTATGACAATTCGCCTGAGATTGCATCATTAGGTTATGGCTTGGAATTTCCAGTCGCCAACCCACTAGTTTTACAGATTCATGATAATGTCACTCCTACAGCGATGCCGTGATTGACATTTTCTTTATGAATTAAATGGCTTGAAACTCATTCTTGAGGCAAATTCTGCTACTTTTTTATATGTTCCATATTCCATAACGTAGATATATTGTCTGAAACAGTATGTTGTTGACTAGGAACTGGTTTTGTTTAGGAGTTTTCTTTCATTTAGGTAAAGTTCTTACCAAGAGATTTTCTGCTTGTATCTTTTCTTGTTAGGAAAAATAATCTGACTATTTAAAGTAAAGGAGAAGCCAAGAGAAGCTTCTGAAAATGCAAATGGGATGGCACCAGTTAAAAGGCAGAGTGCAGGAGAATTGCATCTTCATAAAGGTAATATTGACATGTTTTCTTTTTCAATATATTCGCTATTATCATTGAGACATGATTTGCTTTATTTATTTAAAGAATTTGTATCCTTGTTTTCATGTGTCCTGCTATCATTTTTTGGACCACAAATTTGATGACTACAAGTTTTTAATGGTTAACTTGCTTTTCTTAGTTCAAATGTTGTTACAAAAGAATCATATTCATACTTGACTTTATTTTAAACATGGTATTTGGATGGTAAGTTCAATGCAGTGAAATCCTTTGTTGGACGATATTCTATTGTATGTCATTGACTCTAATAATATCTGATATTTAAACTTCCAGAAAGAGATCTTGAAATTCTGTATTTTGAATGGTTGTCTAGAATAGTACTATATGTCTTTTTTTCCTTCTTCTTTTTTTTTTCCTCATTGTACGGTAAATTTGTGACTTAACCTTTTGACTTATCTCTTGTAGATATTAGAGAGTTGAACCTGCCTAAAACTTGTACCATCTCATTTCCCAATGGGAAGGATGATCACCTCATGAACTTTGAGGTAACCATTAGGCCTGACGAGGGTTACTAATTGTAAGTAATCCCTTCTAATATTCTTTGGCTCTCTTTTGTATGTGACTCTTTCTGCAACTAATTCTGCTCCATTTGTAACTTAGCTTTAGAAATATCTGTATGATTTCTTCATCTGTTTTAGGGATGGCAAGTATGTGTTCTCGTTTCAAGTTTCACCTGCCTATCTCATGAGGCACCTAAAGTGAAGTGCAAGACAAAGGTACACAAACTGCAGTTCTGCAACTTTGACATTTCGTTTGTGTGTTGATAATGCTGAGATGCATTTTATGTAGTGCGGTTGTTAAACATTATGTGCTTTTTTTAGGTTTACCATCCTAACATTGATTTGGAAGGAAATGTTTGCCTTGGCATTCTTCGAGAAGACTGGAAACCTGTCCTAATTCCTAAATATCAAAACTATCATATATGGATTGTTTCACCTATTCACGGTACTCTTTCTCGCCCTCTCCTACCTGGCTAATTCACGGACCTTTTAATGACTCCTTATATAATGTATGGATGTTTGCAGCAACCTAACTATGAGGTTCCCTTGAATTAGGACGTGGCTGAAGTGTTGAGGGATAACCCAAAGATGTTTGGATCAAATGTGAAGATGGCAATGAGAGGTGGATATATAGGAGAGACGCACTTCGCTCGGTGCTTATGTGGATTTGAAGTATGTGCTTTAGATCCAAAACTGTAATTTGAAACAGAAGCTTCCTCTTCTAACTAACTTGTCAAAACGCATCCAGCTATTAAGTCTGGACTGATGCAATATCTTTTCATTTTGCAGAATGTTTGTTGTAGTGTGATTGAATAATATTTTATCCACAATAAAGTAAAAGAGGTTATAGAATTTTTGACTTTTGTATAACCTTTCGGACATTTATGTTGTAGTCTTTTTTTTTTTTTTTTGGTCAGATTTATGTTGTAGTCTTCATTAAAGAAATGAATTCGATTGCTATGTATACAGTCGTTTTGTCCCTACCCAGATTAGAGAGGGATTTTTAATGGTTTTGAAATTGCATCTTCCAACGAAAACATGAAAAAAAAAAAAAAAAAAAAAAAACAACAACAACAATTTTGTCCAAAGGCACATAGCAAATCCCAAGCTTAACTATAAAAATTCCATATGAATAATAGTTGTACCTTTGCCTTTTGCCAGTGGTAAATTGTAGAAGTCGTTGCTGTTATATATATTGTATTTTCCGGTTTGACTCCTCTATTTTTTGGCTGTTTCTTTATCCTTCAAGAAATGCTATACAAGCATTTTCACTGAGTTGGTTGTCATACTCAAGGACCTAAAATTTATTTTGAGGTACCATTTTAATAAGTCCAGAAACAAAAATGATTTGAGAAACAATATATAAACGGTATAGAAATACTAATTTTTGTAGAAATGCATAGAAATATATAATAAAATATTTATTATAATTATTGTAAATATCCAATATTGTTAATTAAGTACATAAAATATTAGTAAATACATAACTACGTAAAATTCTACAAATAAACATACAAATTAAAGAAAATATCAAATTACAATCATATTCAACCAATAGTGGAATAGCTAGCAGATGCTCAACTCATATTTAATGAAATTTTTTAATTTGAACCAACATATATATGTTCTGAAATTTTAATATTATTCATCACTAAGTTAAACTAAATTAATACAAAATATTTGTTTAAAAACATAAAATAAAATAAAAAATCAAGAAACCTAACATAGGTGAAATCCTAAAAAAAATTATATTATACCATTTGAATATATATCAAATAAGATTAAAAAAATTGAAATCCCAAATATGAAAAACACTAAAGCTAAAACTTTAGAATTTTAAATTTTGAAAATGCCTTGTTTATATTAACTCATTTTGTATAAAAACGTTAAAAACACTCTCGTTTCACATGAAAACTCCCTCGTTTCTTTCAAAAAGAATAGTTATATTTTTGTAAGTGAGTTTCATTTCAGATAATATTAAAACGAAAATATTTTACACGTTTCAACTATTTAGATACAAATTTTTTAACCTTCGTCATACTCGTGAAATGGGTGCCATTTGCACCTAAGCATTATGCATGTTGCAAACTATTTTTAGAAAATGTTGCAAGGAACTTTCATTGAGTCGAAGACTACTTTTAGTTTGGCAGAACGTGAAAGCTAATAGTTATATTCATCAATTTTTGACCCATCAAAGAAAAAGGAAAACAACAAAAGCTGTTTTAGCATTGCCATTCCTCAAGGCATTAGCGATAAGAAGTTGAGATATTTTTGGACTAATCTGATGAATGGCTCCATCCTCAGATGTTTTCTTTAGGACCTTCCGACTGGGTCCCACTGCAACAGCCGGGGCCGCACTCAGAAATTATTAGGTCATCAGAAGGCCGTCCACATGTATTGCTTTGTGGAACTGTATGCAGATTATCATATTAGCTTTTTCTTGGCTAGAGAGATTCTTCTACCCATCCAGGAAAGGAAAGGAAGAGTGGAAGAGGTAGAAGCGCATCCTCGTGAGCTCATAACTTTCTCTTATCGGGTTTAAATCACCTGCTCTTCATTCTCTTTTTTCCAAACAGAGTGAGAGGGTTGCCGGAAATGACGTCCGATAGGGCAACTTCGGCGGCAACGAGTAGGAGGAAACCGTCCTGGAGGGAGAGAGAGAACAATAGGAGGAGAGAGAGGAGGAGAAGAGCCATAACAGCTAAGATACATGCTGGGCTTAGAGCTCAAGGAAATTTTAATTTGTCTAAGCATTGTGATAATAATGAGGTCTTAAAGGTTCTCTGTGCTGAAGCTGGTTGGACTGTCGAAGAAGATGGTACCACTTATCGGAAGGTACATTTTTTTACTAATTATTCTCAAGTCTCAAACTTTTTAATCATCAGGCATTTTGTTTATTTCTCTGTCTCGCTTCTTAACTGGGATTTAAAGCATAATTCTCATAGATCATGTGCTTAATTATGCATTCTGAAATGTATTATTGTTATTAGATACAATTTTGAGAAGACAAAGAAAAAAGGTGATATTTTCAATTTGTTTCTAATTTGGACTGCATTTTTCATAGGATTTAATTTTAGCCGATCTAGTTTTGTCAGTCCGAGGAGGGAGTTTGTGGTTAATAATTTCCAAGTAGAATGAGACTCGGTTTTAGGTCTCTGGGTTGTATTTTCCTTCTAGTTCTAACTAATTCAGCTGCTACTTTCCTTCTTCTGTGTGTGAGAGAGTGAGGGAGAGGACAAAGATTTATTTTGGCATTTCAGTTTACAGCTTGTTATTTAAGAATCCCTTTATAGCAGAGGGACATTCACACTGTTAGTTGCTACTAACAAATATAAGATCAAAACTAATCAGCCACTGCTGCTCAATCAACTGCATTTCCAAAATGGCCTTTTACTTTTTAGTATAATAACATACTAATCTCAATTATGCTATTATTTTTCACAGGGAATCAAGCCTCCCCCAATTGACTCAGTAGGCACTTCCACCAGAAACACCCCGTATTCTTCCCAAAATCCAAGCCCGCTCTCTTCATCCTTTCCAAGTCCCATTCCTTCCTACCAAGCTAGTCCGTGCTCCTCTTCTTTTGCAAGTCCTTCTCCTTTGGATGGAAACAACTCATCTAATCTCAGTCTATATCTCCAAAATGCAATTCCTTCATCTCTCCCTCCTCTAAGAATCTCAATTAGTGCCCCTGTGACGCCACCTCTCTCATCCCCAACTTCAAGAAATCCTAAGCCAATTCTGAACTGGGAGTCCATTGCCAAAGAATCAATGACCTCTTTCAACTACCCTTTCTTTGCAGCTTCTGCCCCAGCTAGCCCAACTAACCGTTACCTTTATACCCCTGCCACTATACCTGAATGCGACAAGTCTGATACATCCACGGTTGATTCTGGCCATTGGATGAACCTTCAAGCATTTGCACCCTCTGCATTGACAGTGCCAATCTCTCCAACTTTTAATCTAGTAAAACCTGATGTTGATCTTAATTTGCCCAACAATACAATCAAAGAAATGGAGAGAGGTTCACAGATAGACTTTGGGGGTGTTAAGGTAAAACCTTGGGTTGGAGAAAGGATTCATGAAGTGGGATTAGAATATGAACTGGAGCTTACACTTGGCAGTGGGAAGGCTTGCAGTTAGACAAGCAGCAAAACTTCATGTGCGATATGTGAGAAGTGCAAAAGAGAAATGCGTGAGTCTGCTGTTTGGTGGTTCATTCAGCTTGGTGTTTTAGTTCATTCTCGGCTATATGCGTCAATATCTTGTGAAGTCTCCGTTAAGTTGCATGTCAGGAATTATAATTGTGCCTAGAATTCGAGTTAGAGGCCTCCAGATGTCATTGGAAATTTTATGTCTACAGTCATCTTATTCATGCTGCGGAATGTATAAAAAATGAATGTCATCTCATCCCGCCGTTTGGTGAGGAAAATGCATATTGTATGGGATCTCAAAAGTTTCATTAAATCAATGTCTCTGAAAAAAATACAAAGATGTATTATTTGTTAATGGTTAGCATTTTATTTTTATTTTTCGTAAATCATTTCCTGATTTTGAACTCACTATAAAGTAGCTTCAATGTAGTCCGCCTGTACCACTGATTTGCTTGGTGAGAGATCAAATTATGTTTCTCTTTTCACTTGAAAAAAATGTGGTTGTTCTTGATGGTTTGACAAATCCCTTCTACCAGAATCCAGATTTTCTAGTAAGAACGTGAGAATGTTATGTTTCAGATATATTTCTTTAAGAATTATTTATTTTTAAATTAAATATATTTCTAAGAGAAAATTTATATTTCTCCTCTCTCTGCTAATATATGTTGCTGTAACATGACTCATATAACAAGTTTCAAATCCCCTCCCAACCTTCTACCAAAAGAAAAGAAAGATTGCTTCAGAGTATACGGTACGATCATTTTTGTGGGTGGCCGAAAAAAGGTCATTGCGACAATGATGAAGGAAGAGAGTCATGCTTTTCAATGAGGTGGATTTGTTGTCTAGCAATGTCATCACCTTCTCTGTCTGGATGTGGGGTCCAGTACTCCAGTCAATTCATATCTTTGAACCTGAGCCTTCTACAGAATTCTACATTTATATATACATGTACAGTGGTTTTCCACTTTTAATTTGCAAAGAAACTCTAATTTTAAATTACAAACAGGACTACATAACATTACAATCGGGTCGAACTATTTGAATAGGAATTTGATTTCTTAATGAATAAATGGCAACGCACTTCCTTTTTATGTTTCTTTCTCCCTGCTCTGGTTGTTCGTAAAAATAACGATGCAACTATCCTAAAACCCATTCGAGTTCTCAATGCATCTAGCAACTACCAGATACAGGAGCAAGACGACATATTAATCTAGAAATAGAAAGCAAGAAAGCGGTCCAAGCTCCATAATAACACAAGATAAGGTACAAGGCTGAAATTTTATTTGTTGAAGACAAATTAACTGACATGACAAAAATCCCTAGAATCTGCAATCTAACCTCACAAAGATTGAGATTTTATTGGTTAGCTTAAATGGCACACAAGGAAATGAGTAGGGCATGTTTCTAAGATATTCAGAAGTAAGAAAAACTCAATTCAGTCAACCAATCTTTCTTATTGGGTTTACATGATCTAACTCAGTCTGGTCAACTAATTCAGTCATTAGATGAGCATTTGTTTTCCAAGGCTTCAGTTTGTACTTTCTCGTTCTCATACTTAGGTTTCAATTCCTTCTTGATTGTTGCATTGCATTCGCAGTATCTGAAGCACTTTAGTAGATGATCATTGACAAGGCCAGCTACTTGCATGAATGAATAAACTACAGTAGGCCCTACGCAACAGAAGCCTCTGTGCATCAAATCCTTGCTTATGAATTCTGCTTTTGGTGTCTTGACGGGTACTTGTCGTCCATATCGAAATTGATTTCTTATTGGTTTGTGATTCACAAATCCCCAGCAGTAGTTGCTGAAAGAACCAAACTCATGCTGAACCTGTAGAACAGAAAAATCAAGTCTCATCTCTATTATGCAAAATGTTTTGGTAATATCCTTCTTGGGAATAAGAATTCCTAACCTTTAGTATACGTTTAGCATTCTCCACAACAGCACGTAGCTTTTGTTCAGATAGCAATGGAATGCCATTTATTTTTAATGTTAGCAACTTCTCCTTGGTAAACTGTGCCACTGAAGATGGATCAAAATTTTCAAAAAGTTTCCTAGAAAAGTTATCAAACAAACAAGAATATTAGAAAATATGCAGGTAGCAAACATTATTAGCAACTACCAGTCTTGTAAACGAATTAGTAAAAACTATACCTGAATATGTCTCTCTGGTTAAGAATTGCTAGCCAGTTGAGTTCTGCCAGTGCTTGTGAAAAGACTAGCAGCTCGAATAGCTTCCTATCCTCGTGAACTGGAACACCCCATTCTTCATCGTGGAAGGCAGTATAAAGGCAGTCTGTTACCAGAAAAATAACAGTTTACAATCAGCAAAAAATATAAAATAAAAACAATGAAGATCCTTTAGGCAAGTTGAACATATCCCATTTGTTTAAGCCTCATTAGAAACATATGGTCTCAGAAAGTCAAGCCAGAATTAGATAATCAAATTGGAACCAGTACCCTACTACATAAGTCCAATAAAGAAACAAATGGTGGTGCCTAATCCCATTAATTGGGTAGGAAAGGCAGATCCTATACAAACCTTCCATTATGTAAAAGTCATGTGATATCTTACCTAGTGAGAAGAACTTTAGTACATAGGGCCAGTACTATGTAGTCTCTGGATTCCTTTTAATCAAGTTCATCTACTAAGGATGTTCTTTACATCTCCTTGTTAAACAGGGTTGCTTCCTCACCCATGTTCATGCTACTCAAGCGCCTAGTGGTATCTAATAATTGTAATAAATAGTTTTTAGTTTCCACTTTGATCCATGACTGCAATCCCTTCTATGGTTGTTTTATAAACCCTTCAATGCAGGAGAGAAACTCAAATATCATCATAGTTTAGAAACAAAACCTTCAAGA
Source organism: Quillaja saponaria (assembly GCA_029379385.1). Classification (NCBI taxonomy): domain Eukaryota; kingdom Viridiplantae; phylum Streptophyta; class Magnoliopsida; order Fabales; family Quillajaceae; genus Quillaja; species Quillaja saponaria. The sequence continues at coordinate 27,072,522 of CM055610.1, forward strand.
AACATCAAAAGATTTCAGGGCCCCCATAGACAAAAATTGAGTCCTATCAATATGAAAGAGATGCATGTTTGGCACAATAATGATAAACCAGCAGTAAAAACAATTCAGCTAATCATGTCATGGATGCTATAAATTTCATAAAGAAACCAAGTTTCGATCACTAGGGACTAATTCTTTCCATTTCTCCAAGCCAAAAAATATAGAAAAAAAAGAAAAAGAAATTGAAACTTGGAGGCAAAACATGAGGAGCTTAACAAATTTACCAGAGTTAGGAGTAATCCAATCGCATCTCTTAATAGGACCAGGGTCCTTCAAAGAAAATGCCACGAAATCAACATCATCAGGAACAACCTTTGCAGGCTTAACCCCATTTCGCTTTACAGTCCTTCTAGAATTGACAATTTTTGTTGAAGAACCGCTTGAGGTAGAATCCGAGGAACATGAGCTGTCGACTGACAAATTGTTTTGAACAATGGACTCCGGAATTCTGGGGACCTGCTTTTTCGGACGCTGCAGATTCTTCAAGCTCTCATTTTTGCGCTTTGGCTCTTCAGAAACTCTACCTCTGTTCCCGGCAGGACCTAAAATGGCTCGCGGTTCTTCAGACACCGGTTTAACAGAAGATTGAAGCTTCGTCATGACAGACATTGCTCAATTACCTTCAATATGTTGGAAAAAAAAAAGAAGAAGAAAATATTTTCAAAGTATAATTTCAGGGTCTAAAACGATGACACTTGAAACAGTTTTGGGTAATGAGTGAAATTCCGGCTCGTATGCCAGAAATCTTTTCGGATTACTGTGGCAATAGAGGAGGTTAAAATAGTGAAAAGGAGTCAGTAGAGGGCTAAAGAGGAAAGAGGTAGGGTTCTGGAGCAGGGGGAAGTGGAAAACAGAGGAGGTGAGGCCGGACAACAACTACGCAAGCTTACGGGTTTTATGGAGGTTTTAAATATGGAAAAGCTGGAAGTGGTAAGATACCGGATATATCCGGTGAATCTGCTAGCGTGGCGGTGACTGTTTGTTTACCTTTTTTGTTCTGTAACCCATGAGAACTTTAACTAAAATACCAATTTGTCCTCACCCAAATTGAAATATTTAGTATTAAATGAAAATGAAAACGAAAATAAAAATAAAAGAATATTAGGGGGGTATAAATTACATTTTAATAAATATGAAATGAATGGAAAAGAGAAAGTAGGGGAAGATGAGGCAACTAGCAAAGGGTCGCAATCGTTCGGTAATGCTAAGAATGGGTGTCGTTAGGTACTTCCTTACCGTTAACAAAAAGTCTCTCACCAAAAAAGGGAAAATTGGTGGGTAGCCAACGGCTATCTAGGTGACCTGGTCAGTGATCTCATCTCAATAAAATTTAACATACATGGGCGGGCTTTTCTTGGTCCATAGTTTCAGAACTATACAATGGTATTGGGCTCCCGCAAAATATCAAATTGCTTGTTCTTGTTTGGAGACTGGCTTGAGAGGGTAGTGTTTGTTGTGATTCTAATATTGCTTTTCTTAGTAGGAAAAGAAATTGCAAATTTATTGCCTCTTGTCTCATGCTGATTATTATCTCTTGAAATTTTAGTAGATAGTTGTCCCACTCAGTCTTGGCCATACCTAACAAATGGAAGCCATTTCTTTATCACTCGTCACTCTTGGAAAATAATTTTCGCATTTTTTGACAATTTGAGCAACTGGATAACATTTAATTATTATTTTATAATATCATAAATTCTAATGATTTTATTTATACATTGCACTTAGAATTAGTCATAGCTGAAGACTGCTTTTAACTATTAAGTTGACTAAATGATAATTGATATAATTAATTATAATCCAAATCACCATCACAATCACCTGCTATGCCTTAAACAACATCCACAAAAACCACTTTAAGTTTCTTAACTCTGCTCTCACTCATAACCCTTTCAAAACAAACATGGTGGTTGGAGGTGAATCCAAATCAATATCCAACAAAGCAGTACCCCATATATCTGTTCTTGCAAGCCCCGGCATGGGCCACGTCATACCCCTCTGGGAGTTTGCAAAGCACCTTGTTACCCACCACGGATTCAAAGTCAGTTTCCTCAATATCACCACCGAAGCTTCTGAAGCTCAAAACCAGCTCGTTCACTCATCCAATCTCCCTCGTAACCTTCACGTCATAGACCTCCCACAAGTTGATTTATCAGGCATCGTCAACGACAAAACATCGATCGTTGCTCAACTTTCTGTGAACGTACGAGAAAGCCTCCGTTGCCTGAAATCCATTCTAGTTGAAATCGGAAACCCACAAGCACTTGTCATTGACTTGTTTTGTACTCAGGCTTTTGATGTTTGTAAAGAACTCTCAATTCCTACCTACTCGTTTTTCACTGCTTCCACACACTTACTTGCCTTCTCATTGTATCTACCTAAACTGGATCGTGACGTGGAGGGAGAGTTCGTTGACCTTCCCGAACCGGTTCAAGTACCGGGTTGCTCTCCTATTCGAACCGAAGACCTGTTAGACCAGGTAAGGGACAGGAAGAGTGAGGAGTACAGGTGGTACTTGTATCACCTAAGCCGCATCAACATGGCTGATGGAATTCTCTTGAACACGTGGCTCGATCAGGATCCGGCCACGATTGGAGGAATAAGGGAGGATTCGTTTTATAAGGAGGTACACACTCCGCCGCTTTATCCTGTGGGACCGCTGATCAAGGAGATCGAACCAGTAAATGAAATGGGAGTCCAGTGTCTAACATGGCTAGACAAACAACCGTCGGATTCAGTTTTATTCATCGCACACGGAAGTGGAGGTACTCTTACGACGGAACAAATCACGGAATTAGCGTGGGGACTAGAATTAAGCAAACAACGGTTTGTGTGGGTGATACGTACCCCTTATGACGCATCCAACTCAGGCACGTTTTTCAATGTGGGTGGCGATGTTAACGATCCCTAAAACATATTTACCTGAAGGATTTATAGAGAGAACCCGAGAGATGGGCCTGCTAATTCCGTCGTGGGCCCCACAGGTGGAGGTTCTAAAACACGGTTCAACAGGTGGGTTTTTGTCTCACTGCGGTTGGAATTCGACGTTGGAGAGTTTAGTTCATGGCGTGCCGATTATTGCGTGGCCGCTTTATGCGGAACAAAGGATGAATGCGACTACGTTGGCGGATGAGCAATTTGGCGTGGCAGTTAAGCCCAGTGGCGGAGCCTGGAAAGAAAGTGATCGGAAGGAAAGAAATTGAGAGGGTAGGTGAGGTTGGTGATGGAAGGTGAAGAAGGGAAGTCTATGAGACGTAGGGTGAAAGGAGCTGAAACAAAGTGCGTCAAAAGCGTTGCAGGTGGGTGGGTCGTCTTACGAGACACTTTCTGTAGTGGCGAATCTGTGGAAAGCTGAGTTGAAAACATGATGCAGGCCACCCCAATTAGGTTAGGAAGGGGATTCTAATGTTGGTGTGCGAAGAGTGAGCATTTACTTTACATTCAGCTGGGTTTCAGCATATAGCCCCCCTTAAAGTTCATTAAGATCGACTGTGTGTGCATGTGGGAGTTAAGTTGTAAAATTTATTTTGATATAAGCAATTGATGTGTTTCTTAAATAGGAGTAACGAAGAAACTATCATTTTCACTTTATTTCTTTATTTCCCAACCACCGAGTCTCACTCACTCATGACTCAATAATCAATTCCTTTGTCTCGCTCTCCTCCCCCGCCTTATATATATATGCTCTCTTTTAATATTGAGGATAGGATATTGGATATAAGATAGGAATTAGACAGGACTTTAGGAGTAATTATATAATAAGCAAATATGCATGAGATATGGAGGTATGGGACATTGCCCTTCAATTATATCTAGCATATTAGGTCCGTGAACTTTTAATTAGAAAAATCTATAGCATATTTATACATAATATGTATACAAACATTATCTAATATATGCTAATAACTTAAGAAAACAAAAAGAAATTAGAAATTTATTTAATATAATCTTACCTGTGATTACATTGTTAATGATTTCTATGTTTGTCCTGGTTGGGCCTATATACGAGTCGAGTATTGAATTTCAAATACTTAACTCGATATTCAAAGATTATTTTGAATAAAATATATTATTTCTTAAATATATAATTAAATACGCTCAACTCGAACTCGAGTAGAGACTTTTTAATTCGAGACAAGCTTGAGCATTGAGATCCTTGGCTTAACTTGATTGTTTTGTTGACAACTCATTTTTGTAATTTGATAATTTCACCAAACATGCCTTGTATAAAAAGTTGGGAAGTTAGATATAATTATTAGAGGTTTTAAGTTGGTAGAAGTTATATTAGTTGAACTTTGAATATCTTGTAATGGTATTTAAACTCAAAAAATATGACTAATTTATAAAGGTCATTGACCAAAACATTTATACAATTTATAATTATTGGCCTAATGGCTTTATTTTCTTGTAGTACATTTTTCTACCTTGGGGATAATATAGTGATAGTATATCTACAAATTAATCTGTATTAAAATATTTTCTATAATTTCACTTTATTGATATCATCAATTATGTCTTGCTGCTAGTACTCTGTAAAAAATTTGAAATGATAATCATACACAATTATTCATAATTGTATAATTATTTTGAAATAGTTTTATGGCATGCGCCATATTTTGCATCCTCAACAATTTCCTGCCATGCTAATGACAATAATCTTGATACGAGTTTAATAGCTTAATCAAATTATTATGTACAAACATATAACTTGGACTGGCGTAATAACCAACTATACCATAAAAACTCAACACACAACATTTTTCTAATAATATTAAATATCTGATGCAAATCTTATCTATTTGAATATTTTCTCAAAAACGGACAACTTGCCATAGGAAGTTTGGCAAGCCGACCTTACATACAAAAATTTTTCAATTAGTGTTCTACCAAATTTGTTAATTTATAATTAACACAATTTCTGAAAATTTAAGATTTAAAAAAAATATTTTATCAATTTAAAAATAATTAACGACTGCAATAATAATAATAAATCTCTATTTATATCACATTAGTTAGGAATACCATAAAGCACTAACCGGATTAAGAATTTGACCAGGCCATTAATAGTTAATATTTATCGCCACGTCCAGAGGCCTGATTCACCGAAGAATATATTCTCAAATCTCAAGGCCAACGAGCCCAACAGAACACTTAATTAACAAGTATTGGGATTGCGCTTACGACATTAGGAAATTGAGAGAGAAGAAGCTCATGAAGAAGCTTTCAATTGTTGTAGATTTTGCGGATGGGTTAATGGCGTTGGCGGATATACGTGACGGCAAGGGACGATTTTCTGGGCCGCTTTTATTGTGTCTACGGGGATTTTGTCGGCACTAATTAGCACTCACAAGAATTGGGTGTCGTGCTAAGTTTGGTTGATAATTCTGCAAGGAATGGGTATGATTGTTGGAACCTGCGTTTTCATCATTTTCGTGTATCTGGATTTCTGCTTTGTCAAGGAGTACAAGTGATCGTCTGAGATTGTTTACCGAACGCATTCACCACTTTGAAGATTATTGGATTAATAGTGTCACATTATTTCCAGAGATTATTGTGAACAGGAAATAAGTCAATAAGATTTTTGTTATATATGTTCATGGTGTATTAAAAAGATTTAATATATGTTCAATAAATTGAACTTTAAAAAAATTATTCTTGCCATGTTAAGTCATGTTTGTAACTAGTTGTGCAGTTGTGGATTTTTCCCAATGGCTCTCTAGTCTAATGGAAGTAGGTCTAGTTGCAAAATGCAATGAGGTGGCTCAAGCCCTAATCATGAAAGATTAGGGAGTGGTCAAGGTAAAGGACCGAGGGTTGTGCAGCCTAACCAAATAAAATGGGGAAAAGGAGGGTTTGAATTTGACTTCGTGAGATTTGATATGTATTGGTGATTTGGCTTTTGTTGGATGCAAGCAACGAAGGTATCAAGGAAAAAGCTTCTTTTTTTTTTTTTTGGTAGAGTGGAGACAGACATGTCATTCTTAACGAAAAATTATATCAAAACACAAAATTGTGGTGCAGTTAATTGGAGTTAGGATAACATAGTCACTTGTTGATTGTGCTTCCCTAGCAGAAGCTGTTCTTGTGAAATTGATAGCAAAATGGTTAGGCCTTGGAAGGGATTTCTCTTGCTAGAATTGTACGTGTCCCAAGGAAACAAGAGAGTTTCATATATACTGTATTTCTTAGATTCCTCCGTTTCAGAATTTTAATTTATTGTCAGTTATCTTGATACTCTAGTCCGTTAAGCTCCGTTTCTTTTGCTAGACCAGGTTCCCTCTTCAGATCCGTGCTGGTTCCGGATCCTCTCATTTACTCAAATCTGGGAATGTTCTTCCTATTAAGGTTAGTTTCCCCAACTCGTATTTGCAAAAATAAAAAAATGAAGAAGCTATTTATTCATTTTATTAAGGGGAAAAGGTTCCAAATGTTATCCTTCCTTTTTTGGGTATTATATAAATTAAGGGGGACGAAGAAACTGGGAAAATCTTAAATTTGGTGTTCGTTTGGGCTGATGAGGGATCGAAGTTGAAGGTAGATGTGCCCATTGTTAATTTTCAGAGGAGAACGATGTTTGTCCTGGTCTCAGGAAAGGTGATTGCCTTCGCCTTTATATCCATTATGTTTGATTTGGTTGTGAAAATGAATATTTATTCGGATTCCAGTTTGCAACTGAGAGTCTATGGACAATTTAAGCTGCGGGATGGGAATTTGATATGATTTGCATTAGTGTACGGGGCTCAACGGTGAATTCTATAGCCAATTTTTAAGCAGCTTCAAATAATTTAGGGGAGCGCAGAAAACATATATGTTCATTCTACATTTGGGTGAAACAAGGAAAGGAGCTTGATGATAAATTGCACCCTTTTCCAATGTATTACTAATTTTAAAGATGCCTATAAAGATTTTACAATTTGCTATGTTAGATTTAAACCTGAAGCCGGGAAGAGAAATATCAAGACAGTGTCCAGAAGGTATGTGTTCGATTCCTTCAAAGATTGATGCCTTACCGGTTATCACTACCCCAGTGCGGCCGTGATTGTTTACCGTTTTTGTTCTGAAACCAGTTAGAACTGTTGCTAAAATACCAATTTGTCCTCACCCAAATTGCAATATTTAGTTCTAAATGACAAAAATAAAAATACAAGAACATAAGGGGTATAAATCACATCTACATCTATCTACTTATATTATTCTAGAAGATAGAAATTTTTTTTATTTTTATAATAGTATAAATTAAATTAATTATTATTATATTATTATTTTACTTTTAATAATTATTCATTACCCCAACGACCCCAACAACCCACGTATTAATTACAACTCATTTATTTTTTATCACTTAATCTCATTTTATTGCCTCGCGTCCCATGCTTACGTAGTTTACATTATCTATTGGAACTTCCTGGATGGACGGCTATCCTACTCCGTCTTTGTGAGCTGGAAACAAACTTTGGACCTATTATAGGTAGAACTAATAGTTGATATTGAACTTATTAATTTTTCAGTGTTATATAAATAAAATTGAATTTTTATTTTATAATATCTTAAACTTAAGTGATTTTATTTAGGAGAGTGATATGTAGACCACTCATAATTACTTGGTAAACAAATAGTCCCACGTTTTTATTATTTTCTCTTTTTTCTTTCTCTGTGAGAAAATGATAAAACCTTTTGATTTTTTTTCTTTTCAGTTTTTTTTGCAATCATATCACTTTCTCAAATTAAAAATAAAAATTTATTGCATTCTCCATTTCCCTTTAATTTCTGCCTTCTTCATTTCCAAAAGTTTCAAACATTCCCAGATCTGAGTCCAAAATTGATTCCAAACACTAATTAATTTTGATTCATCAACTTATTAGATTGTAAAATTCAGTAAGTGCAGCAATTTTGGCCTATTCTTATCATTTAGGGAGTTTGGCGGTCAAAAAATTTTGCCCAAAATTAGTTTCTAAGTCAGTTTCTAAATGAAAATCTGCTCGGATTTGAAGCATAAAGAAAAGAGATCATTGAAGTAAATTTTAGAGTCGATCTGTAATTCTAAGAAAGCAGAACAAGAAACAGAGCAGAAGGAGCAATGTGGTTTGTTTGGGAAATAAATTAGAATTTTGATTGAGAAAATGAAAGTGCAATAGTTTGACTATCTTTATATTTTTTGAGTGGAACCTTTTCGTCTACCAAGTATAAATTTATACTATACATATCATCTCCCTTTATTTATTGCATTTAGAATTAGTCATAGCTGAGGACTGTTTTTAATTATTAAGTTGACATGAGAATTAAAATAATTAATAATCCAATCACCATTACCATCACCGTATGCCATAACATCTACAAAAACCACTTCGAAGTTCTAAGTTTCTGAACTCTGTCTCTCACTCGTCACAACTACAAAACAAACATCATGGTCGGAGCAGCTGAATCCAAATCAATATTCATCAAAGCAGTACCTCACATTTCTGTTCTTGCAAGCCCCGGCATGGGCCACGTCATACCCCTATGGGAGTTGGCAAAGCACCTTGTTACCCACCATGGATTCAAAGTCAGTTTCCTCAATATCACCACCGAAGCTTCTGAAGCTCAAAACCAACTCGTTCACTCATCCAATCTCCCTCATAACCTTCACGTCAGTCGACCTCCCACAAATTGACTTATCTGGCATAGTCAACGACAAAACTCCGGTTGTTGCTCATCTATCTCTAAATGTACGAGAAAGCCTTCGTTGCCTGAAATCCGTTCTAGTTGAAATCGGAAACCCACAAGCACTTGTCATTGACTTGTTTTGTACTCAAGCTTTTGATGTTTGTAAAGAACTCTCAATTCCTACCTACTCGTTTTTCACTGCTTCCACACACTTGCTTGCCTTCTCTCTGTATCTTCCTAAGCTGGATCGTGACGTGGAGGGCGAGTTCGTTGACCTTCCTGAACCGGTTCAAGTACCAGGTTGCTCTCCTATTCGAACCGAAGACCTGATAGACCAGGCAAGGGACAGGAAGAGTGAGGAGTACAGGTGGTACTTATATCACCTAAGCCGCATAAACATGGCTGATGGAATTCTCTTGAACACGTGGCACGATCTGGAATCGGACACGATAAGAGGAATAAGAGAGGATCCGTTTTATAAGGAGGTACACACTCCGCCGCTTTATCCTGTGGGACCGCTGATCAAGGAGATCGATCCGTTGAATGAAACGGCTGTCCAGTGTTTAACGTGGCTGGACAAACAACCGTCGGATTCAGTTTTATTCGTTGCACTCGGAAGCGGAGGTACTCTTACGACGGAACAAATCACGGAATTAGCGTGGGGACTAGAATTAAGCAAACAGCGATTTGTGTGGGTGGTACGTACCCCTTCCGATGCTTCCAGTACAGGCACGTTTTTCAATGTGGGTGGCGACGTTAACGATCCCAAGACATATTTACCTGAAGGATTTATAGAGAGGACCCGAGAGGTGGGCCTACTAATTCCGTCGTGGGCCCCACAGATGGAGGTTCTAAAACACAGATCAACCGGTGCATTTTTGTCTCATTGTGGTTGGAATTCGACGTTGGAGAGTTTAGCTCATGGGGTGCCGATTATTGCGTGGCCGCTTTACGCGGAGCAGAGGATGAATGCGACTACGTTGGCGCATGACCAATTTGGCGTGGCGGTTAAGCCGGTGGCGGAGCCGGGGAAGAAAGTGATCGGAAGGAAAGAAACTGAGAGGGTGGTGAGGTTGGTGATTGAAGGTGAAAAAGGGAGGCTATGAGACATAGGGTGAAGGAGCTGAAACTAAGTGCATCAATAGCGTTGCAGGTGGGTGGGTCGTCTTACGAGACACTTTCTACAGTGGCCAATCTGTGGAAAGCTGAGTTGAAAACCTGATGCGTGCCACCCCAATTAATTAGGAAGGGATTCTATGTTGGTGTGTGAACAGTGTGCATTTACTTTACATTCAGTGGGGTTTCATCAAATGGCCCCAGTTAATGCTCATTAAGATCGACTGTGCGCATGTGGTAGTCAATTAGGTCAAAATATAGTTTGATATGAGCAATTAATTAAGGTGTTTGTTTAATAAGAGTAACTATCATTTTCTCTCTATTTTGTTTATTTTCATGTTCCAAATATATTTTGTATTGGATTTGAGTCGATAATTATATAAGATTATTTACAATAGTCTAATTATTTAATTTTGTAAAAATTTTATAGCACATCCCATTATTTGTCCTCTCAACAGTTTCCGGCCACATTTATGACAGTAATCTTGATACAAGTTCAATAGCATAAACTTTTTGATTTGTTCGGACTTAATGGAGCGGTGTTTAGTCCAACTAATCAAATTATTATCTATAAACCTATAACTAGGCCTGGCGTAATAATGAACTAACATGATAAAGAATTGGATCAGGCCATTGATATTTATCGCCACGTCGACAGGCCTGATTCACCGAAGAATATATTCAAGGCCAACGAGCCCAACAGAACATTTAAATAACAAAATCGTTGACAGTTGCATCTTCTAATTTGGCACGCGAATCAATAAGAGCTGAGAAAAAGCGAAGGGTAAAATTGCAAATTCCAATTTATTTTATAGAGTAACTGTAAAAGCCTGACTTGATATAAACTGTTTTAATCGCCTACTGGCCAATCCCTCTCTTATTTTCTTCAAAACGTCATCGTTCATTTGAATAACGGTATTTCCTACTCGCGGACGATTCACGTTTTAATATTTTGCTGTAATTTTTTCTTTATGTTTTTCTTTTAAGTTTTTTACATTTCAAAGCTTCTTTCTCCCTTATGCATTCGAAAATTTGACATTTCATTTGTATCCCCCGCACTGAAAATTTTCTGGGCACCCTCCCCTTCTAATTCAATGGATTCCAATTACTCAACAGCTCTCACTCATTCACAGAACCTTAAAACCCCAATTAAACCAAACCCTAAGGGCAGAGACTTTTTTAATCACCTTGAAGCTTACCTTGCTAAGAGAGATGGCGTGGACAAGCTCCTCAAGATTTCCAGGTACGCCACCAAGATCATCCTTGCTTCCTCGGTCCTCCCAGAAAACCAAATCTTGAATCAGCGACTCAAGAGCTTTGAGTCAAGTGTTGGGGTTAGTCGCAAGGCCTTCAGGCTTGGCAAGTTTGTCCAGGACCTGAATGCGATCAGAAGCTCAGAGTTTGATTCGAAACAAGAACTTTTCCTCGCTATCATTGCCTATGGTGGTGAGGGTTTGTATTACTTTATTGAACAATTTATTTGGTTGGCCAAATCGGGTCTGATTGACAGTAAACATTCCCGTAATTTGCAGAAAATCAGTGCTTGGGCTGAATTTATTGGGTATATTGGAAGTATTACGTTAAAAGTTAGGGATTTGAGAGTAATTCTCGAGGAGGAAGCTTGCCTGAAATCAAGTATAGGGATTGCGATTACGAGGGGAGATGGGTATCAAGAAGAAGAGGTTAGGATTAGGAAATTGAGAGAGAAGAAGCTCATGAAGAAGCTTTCAATTGTTCAAGATTTGGCAGATGGGTTAATGGCGTTAGCGGATATACGTGACGGTAAGGGACCATTTTCTGGGTCGCTTTTATTGTCGTCTGCGGGGCTTTTGTCAGCACTGATTAGCACTCACAAGAATTGGGTGTCCTGCTAAGTTTAATTGATAATTCTGCAAGGTATGATTGTTGGAACCTGTGTTTCATCATTTTCGTGTATCTGGATTTCTGCTTTATCAAGGAGTACAAGTGATCGTCTGAGATAGTTTACCAAACGCATTCAACCCAAGAATATTATTGGATTAACTGTTACATTATTTCTAGAGATTATTGTGAACAGAAATAAGTCAATAAGATTTTTTTTATATATTTTCATGGTGTATTAAAGACTTAATATATGTGCAATAATTGAACTTCAACAAAATTATTCTTGCCTTGTAAGTCATGTTAGTAACTAGTTGTGCCAGTTGCGGAATTTTCCCAATGGCTCTCTAGTCTAATGGAAGTAGGTCTAGTTGCAAAATGCAAGGAGGTGGCTTAAGACCTCATTTGGGTATCAGGAAAGGTTAGGGAGTGGTCAAGGTAAAGGAGCGAGGGTAAGCGCACTCTGTTGTGCAGCCTAACCAATAAAATCAAGAAAAAGTGGTAAAAGAGGGTTTGAATTTGAATATCTTTGTGAGATTTGATATCTATTGGTGATTTGGTTATTGAGCAAGGAAATGTAACGGGGATTTTTTTTTTTTATTTTTTTTTTCTGTAGAGGGGGGACAGACATGTCATTGTTAACAAAAAATATTTCAAAACATAAAATTGTGGTGCAGTTAATTGGAGTTGGGATAACATAGTCACTTGTTAATTGTGCTTCACTTACAGAGGCTGTTCTTGTGAAATTGATAACAAAATGGTTAGGCCTTGGAAGTGATTTCTCTTGCTAGAATTGTACCTGTCCCAGGGAAACAAAAGAGTTTCATATTTATTGTTTTTCTTAGATTCCTCTGTTTCAAATTCTTAATTTTATTGTCAGTTATCTTGATAGAAATGTATGCTTAAAATGCAGTTTTTATCACTTCAAGATTCAAGAAATTAGAATAAGACCAATTTTTATGGAATTATAAGTTGAAAGAGTTAGCTTTTCTTTCATTTTGGCTGAATTCTTTACAGTTCATTTCTTGTATTGGAAATTCGAATTGCAATATTGTCTGCTGCTTTTGCAATTGCTGCTATCCCCACTTGATGTGTTAATTTACATGAGAAGGGTTTTTATTTGGCGTTCTTATACTTGCAGCTATCCCCTTCATGATATCTGTGAATTTACATCAAAAGGGTCTTTAGCTGGTGGTGTTTCCTTGTTGGAGTAGATTTCTTTCTATCTTCTACCTATTTCAAAGTAACTGATTCGGAGTATTTACTTCAAAGCTTGTTGCTGTTTGTAGGTATATCTTTTATGGATTAGGAGTATCTATAGGCTATAGCACCTAAGAAACTTTTCTCATACTCTCATTAGTTTTCTCAGTAGTGTCTGTTCTGTAATCGGGAACTCTGGCCGTTGACATTGTGCCACATTACAATTTATTTGATATTTTTTTTGTGTTGGACAGGTTGTGTTACTTGTGTATAAATTCTGATTCCATGTCTCTGTAATATGTATGTACTGTGTCATTTGAAGTAGTACATTATGATGGTACTTTAAATCCAGTCTAAACCTTGAGGGATTAAGTCTGATTTCTTTATTTCCTGCTAATGGTTTTCTGAAGATCATGGATTGGTTTGGGCCATAGGTGCCATCCTTTGGGGTTTTAGGAAGTGACATGGGGAGTGGCAGAGGGATCCGGGAAGTTGAGAACCAGATAGGTTGATTGGCTGCTTGTTGGACAAAAATTGTAGTTCCTTTCATGGTGTTTTAGAAACTCAGACCATTGAATTCTGTATAGATATGGCAAGTTTTATTGATGTCTTGAGGCTTAGCATATCGACCAAGCTTCAACTGAGTTAGTGCTGTATCATTAATGTGCTGGCAGATGAACTGTTTTCACAGTCTCGTTGGTGAATTTAGGGAAGTCAAACTTTCTCCTCCTTCTCTCATTATTTGGGCTGGTGACTTGGTGGAGTTGTGGACATCTCCTGGGGAGAATCCTGTGTAGTTCTGTACTTTTGTCTAATTTCCTGTTTCCCTCAACTCCCTGGAAAGAAGACAAGAGTAGTGTTCTGCTCGTTCCAATTGATGTTTGGAACACGGTATTAAGTTTGTGAACTAATGCTGTCGTATCAATTTAGAAAGATGATCTTCCTTGTGAAATTATAACAGGGTGAATAATATATCTAACCAAACGGACGTGTGAAATTGACTAGACAGATTAATAGATAAATTTTGGTTACTGGCACTTGATCAACAGTTAATAGCAAGCAAAGTAAACTAGTCTTCCTCTTTCATGAATGATTTTTATTTCTTTATGTTTTTGTTAGAACGTAAGAGGATCTTGATCCCAATTTTGGTAAGGTGTCTATTGTTCTGACTGATTTTTTTATTTTATTTTTTTGACATGTTTCAAGATATTTTGCATTTATAAGGGATGAGAATAAGAATTTGTGCAAAGACGTTTATTCTTTCTATTTTGTTGTCTGTATAAGTTCAATCAACCTCTTGCCCTTTTAATCAAATCATAATTAAGGAAAAAGACAATATTATTATTGTTGCTAGAATCTTAGTATGGGATATTCCTTTATTTTCTTCCACAAATTAAATCTGACAATGACGTGTAAGTTCAGTATCATAAATATAATTTAAATTTTTTAACAAGTATTTTTAAAGTACTTGTTAAAATAAAAAATATAAAATTTTATATAATTTATCACGGTGATTCGTCATGATTTTTATAATAAATTATTTATTAATTTAAAAATATTATATTTTACTAAATAAGGTACTTGCTAAGAAAATTCATTATAATTAGTTCATCGTAACAAATATTACTAATATTTTCATTATAAAATTTAGTAAGTATTGTTAACAGAATTCGAAAGAGAGAAGGATATAACATGTCCATGACCATTTCAGTGGTGGACCCTATTAATTTCAATCCCACAAAGTCATCATATAAAACTAAGATTTGGTGGAATTGCCTCATCATTTTGTTAAAAAATTTAGGGTTCTACTTAGCTCATCAAGTTGTAATATAAGAATTCTCCCTTTCTACCAAAAAAAAAAAAAAAGGAAAAAAGAAAAAAGGGTCGTAATATTAGATTTTAAATTAATTTTTAAATAATATTTGAAGATAATAATACAATAAATACTGTTTAATATATTTATCGATTTATATTATTCATTTTTTCTTTCAGTCAAAATATTAAAAATAATTATTAATTTTTGATTAACAAATAATATATGATTAAGGATGAAAATGAAATGAAATGGTATAGGTTATTGGATTGATTCTCATCCCTAAATGAATCTATTTATTTTTTTATTTTGGTTAACTAAGCAATGTGTTGAATTTATAAGATACATAATACTAAATAACTCTTATCTTATAAACTCACATAGTAAGAATCTTAGTATATATCTTAAAGAAAAAATTATCTTCAACCCGCACTTTCATATTTACGTTATTTAAACAAAAAGAAGTCATGTTTGTTTTGTTTGGCAGCTTAATGGCGTCATTGATTGGAAAGCCTCATAATCCAACGGCTGACTACTAAACTCATCCATGGTTACCTTAAACGAGCCAAATGATCGATATACAAATACCACTACAAAGTCTTTTTAATTCCTCCACAGCAGAAAAATAAAAAATAAAAAATAAAAATAAAAAATTAATTCCTTGGTGCCTCCAAACACTGGGATTTCAGGCGGACGAGCACCAACCAAACCCTTTTCAACCAGTGCTTGGTCCTTTTCCAGTTTTCCCTGATCTGCACAATCACTCATCCTCCTCCCAATAATTTTACTTTCTTATTAACCAAACACTAGATATATGGAAAATTTCCCCGAAACCTAAATCCGAATAATTCATGTAAGGTTCCGACTATGGAGTCTGAACTCAAGGACCTTAATTCCAAACCATCCCAATCTAAGCCCGTAGCACCGGAGCCCATTCATGACGAAGCTTCTAACAACGACAACCGTCCTCTCCTCAAACCTGATTCTACTACTCCTATATCCTCCGAGAATCTCCAAGAACTTGAGAAGAAATTCGCGGCCTATGTTCGAAATGATGTTTACGGAACCATGGGACGCGGTGAGTTGCCGATTAAGGAGAAGGTTGTGCTCAGCTTGGCATTGATCATACTGGTTCCGATACGTGTGGTGGCGGCCTTGACCATTTTGATACTATATTACTTGATTTGTAGGATCTGTACTCTGTTCTCCGCTCCGAATCGAGAAGAAGAGCAGGAGGATTACGCCCACATGGGTGGTTGGAGGAGGGCCGTGATTGTTCAGTGTGGGAGGGCTCTCTCCAGGGCCATTCTTTTCGTTCTAGGGTTTTATTGGATAAACGAGTCTTATCGAAATCGTAACACTGATGAGAAGTCTAATAACGAGGTACTTGATTCAAATTCTTTGCTTACTTGCGATTATTTAAGGTAATTGTGCATCTGATGGTATAAGGCAATTTGCTTACTTGCTATTTATATCACTCTGAGTACATTTATAGTATGGATAACTTGGTTTTCTGAAGCCGAATATGTTGATAAATGAACTATTACTGTCTGACCTTACTTATACAGTTGATCTTAACATGGTTTCTTTGTCGGGTAAATCTGTTGAAGAAGATCACTGCTACCATAGTGAGGGATGATTTTTAGGAACTGTCATCAAAGTATCTAGACACGTATAAACTGGCATTGGGCCATTATATAGATTAAGTAGGTCAGTGTTTGAATCCAATGGAAATCACATGCAAAAATATGCTTGTACCCACATGTTTGAGGGAGTTTTACTAAACATGATTAAATACACTAATTCCCCATTGGTTCTGTCGTGTTTTAAACACTTCAACTTCCACTTATTCAATCCTTTCTGAGCAACCAAATTGGAGTCCCTGACTTATGTTAAGAATTTCATGCTCATGATGTTTCTTGCAGTGGCCTCGGGTTAGGTTGCACCTCTGTAGACAGGAATTAAAAATACAATTTCTAAACTCTATGTATTTCCAGCTATTGCATCTTCTTGGGTGAACTTGCTGAACTTTCTCATACCTCTACTAGCTTGATGAAAATATTACTATTTGCTTCGAATGTATTCTTTGAAATGAAATAATTTGTTTTGGCTGGTAGATATGTGAAGTTTGACATTTTTTAATCTTGTTCTCTTGACAATACATCACTTTGGCGGTTCATTATCAACCGAGAAAATAAAAAACTAAACCCTACAATATCACTTACACTTAATGGCTCAGGTATGTATTTGATTATTGGATTCCCTTGGTCAACTTTTCTGTCCTATCTCAACTATACCCAATGAGACGAAGATTTGTGGTGTCCTGTATTTTATCGGATCATTTGCTACATGCCTACATGTTTTCTTGCTGTTCTACTTACTGCTAAGCTTCCCCTAGACACTCCCTTCCCCAAAAGAAGAAAAGTACGGTTACAACCTATTAGATGATTTTGCTTCTAAAATGAGATTCTTTGTGTACTATGGTATGGGTATAAATTTGTATACTGGTGTTTGTTTTTGCATACTGATTTTCTTCTCCCATCTGAAATGTAAGAAGGAAGACAAAAATCAGACTGAAGGTCCTGAAAGACCAGGGGTAATAATATCTAACCACATATCATATTTGGATATCTTGTATCACATGTCTTCCTCATTTCCAAGCTTTGTTGCGAAGGTTAGTCACCTCTTCACTTACCATACTTTTCAGTCTCTTGCATATCTTGAGTTATTCACCTTAATGTTGTTATTGACACCTATCTATTTGATTATTTTTTGATCGTGTTTTTGGATTTGATTGCTGAAGAGATCAGTGGCTAAACTTCCTCTAGTTGGTCTCATAAGGTTTGTGAACTTCTTATTAGCTTCTTCTTGTTTATCTCTACAATCCACTGAAAATTTATCTATTTTATTAATTGTATTCTTTAGATTTATGTGGTTCTCCAAATATTTTTTCTCAGAATTAACTTGATAATTTATAAGATGAGCAACTGGCACATCTTACCTTTGTCCTTTTCACTTCTTTTGGGAGGAGTGACCGTTTGTCTATAAACTCCCAAAAATAAGCTTAATATGTAATAACTTTTTTGGATCAGTACAAATATTTAAAACAAATAGGACCTTACTTTTATTTTCCATCCTATATAACAGCAAGTGCCTTGGTTGTGTATATGTTCAGCGTGAATCAAAGTCATCAGACTTCAAGGGTGTTTCAGGTATGTAATTCTTTTTTGAGTTTGTGTTTGCAACTATGCTGAAAATATTTGCAGGTTTTTAAGCTCTTTCTGCAATGCTGCTCTATATTTTTTCTTTGGGTGAATAAAATGAAAAATGAGGTGATTCTTGTTGTTTTATTGCTTGTAGGTGTTGTGACTGAAAGAATTCGAGAAGCTCATCAGAATAAGTCAGCTCCAATAATGATGCTATTTCCAGGTTATCATTCACATATTAATTGATACCTTATATTTCTGTTTTGCGGTTGCCTTTTTGTTGCTATTATGTGTATATCATTTGAGCATATAGCTCTAGCATACTTCATAGTTCATACTACGATATATACAAATTGGTCTCTGCTCAGTGATTTTCTTTTATTCATCAAAGGTCAAAATTAGTTTGTAATCCATATAGGGTATTCTATAGCATCTGAACTTCCATGCGTATAATTACTCATGTCATTGTTTACAGTTTAATAATACTGGGTATTTTACAGAAGGCACAACTACAAATGGAGACTTCCTCCTTCCATTTAAGACCGGAGCCTTTCTGGCTAAAACACCAGTACTTCCTGTCATCCTAAGATATCCTTACCAGAGATTTAGTCCTGCCTGGGATTCTATATCTGGGGTAAGTGCTATCGCGACACTTAATGTGGAAGATAACCAAATATTGTTATATGTGGGAGTACTGGAAATCCCTGGTTTTTGGTGTGAATCTTGAAAACCGCTATTAGAATCCAAATCCTTCTAGTTTGCAATTGAAATGTTGGTATAATATTTTATCATTTGATTAATTCTATACCTGACACTTATTCTGTGCTCTTCATTTGTCTTATGAACTGATGATGTTTAGAAAAATAATCATCTTATTACTGGAAACTTTGGATTTTATTTCTTAGTTGAGTTTTTTACTATTAATATTTGCAGGTGCGTCATGTGATTTTTCTTCTGTGTCAATTTGTAAATCATATAGAGGTAACACGGTTACCTGTTTATTACCCCTCGCAGCAAGAAAAGGACGATCCCAAACTTTACGCTAATAATGTTAGAAGGTTGATGGCTAGTGAGGTATATACTTCCTTGCTCCAATACATGATATAACAAGTTTTGAAGTTAATCACATGACATGTAAAGCTGTTCCAGCATGACATTGCTTTAGTTATATTTTTGGTGGACATTAGACCTTTTTTATGTTTCTTCAAATGTCAATGGAAGTAGTATGGCATTGGATTTTTGTTTTTGCTTTTGTTTTTGTTTCTGTTTTTTTTTTTTTTTTTTTTGTCCGGTCTCGATCTTTAATTTATTCCTGGTTCAGTCATTATATTATAAGTTATCCAATGCTGTAAGAAGGGATTGAAAGGTATTTGGATTGGTCATCAGATATTTGTAATAGCTTTTGTCATGTCTTTGTTTGAGAGAGAGTAGGCCTAAGGCACATCTTAAGTTTACTTCCATTTATGGAAGAAAAATCCTTTATGTCATAAAGGGATGAAATGATCAATTATGTTACATAATGTTTAAAGCCACATTAAGGTCCTGACTTGATATTGATATTAACTTTGGATCAATTGTTACTTCTGTTTTGCTTGTAGGGTAATTTGATCCTTTCAGATATTGGGCTAGCAGAGAAGCGAATATATCATGCTGCTCTCAATGGTAATAATAGCCTGCCTAGTGTTTTGCATCAGAAAGACGATTGATATTTTCATGGCCTTGCTCTCAAATGATATCTAGTTCCAGTTGAGTTTCATAGTTTCAATTGGTATTTGCTCATGATTGGGACAGCATAGGCGAGGGGTGTTCATAACTATTAACTAGATTCTCATAAGCATCAGTATGCCAATAAATTCGTGTAATTTTCTACTCAAATAAAGACATTGAAAGTATCTTAATTGCTGATGGAACACTTGCCGAAATCATTCACTCCAAGAGCTACATGAGTTTTTGTCATTCACCTGATGTTCAGTGACTTCAAACCATCTTAAAGATGGCCGCCTAATAATACATCTGAATCATCTCTTTCGTCTTTCTGCAGGTTTGTTTTGACAATGCTAATTCGGATTGGTCATCTGTATATAAGATTTCTGTTATTTATCAGGAAAAGGAAAGAAACTAAAAAAATATAGAAAATTATGTGCAGAACAAGTATTCGTCATGTCTGAATGTTTGTATCTGAGTTTGGATTACTGCAGTGGAGCTTAAGCGGATTTTTCAAAGCTGGCCTCCTGATATTCCTTTTTTTTTGGTCGTTTTGTAAGAATTTTGGAAGATTTATTCCACAAATTAGGCCATTTAACATGTTATTGCTGTTTCTGATGTTTAATGTATTGCTACATGCATGAGTTGTGAACTTTTGAATGAGCTCTTGTGCCTTGTTGGCAAAGCCAAAATAGTTATTTAGAAGCTGTTAATACAAAGCCCAATAAGTCCCAGGCTCACTAAAGGCCCACCAAAGACCCTACAAATATAAGCTCTCGTACTATGAAAAAAGTTAAGTTTCTCTACACCTTAGCCCTCCTTTTTATCTCTCTAGATACTGACTTGAGCTTCAGAGTGCTGACAGGTTCGCCTAGACCACTCCTGCAGGTCTCTAGCTCGGACACGAGGAGACCACGCCAGGTCTCCAGCTCGGACAAAATCCAACATTAACATTGGCGCCGTCTGTAGGAAATTCATATGATATGAATATTCCTAATCTCCACGCAGCTTTCCAGGTCTCCATCTCGCCAAATTAATGTACCAAGTTTCCTGGTCACCAGATTGGGTGCATGGGCGAGCTGCTCTAACAATCAATTTTCAGGCCAATTCTGGCAACCTGACAACTCGGCTGACCACTCAAATCGAAGTTGCTGACCTCACGGGTCGTCCCGTCCAAACCATCACCTCGCCGGAGTCTTCACGCCGCGGCATCAAGCAGAGGCACTCCGCCAGGTCACCAGATTTTGGTGCATGGCAAGTTGCTTTTCAGGTCCTTTTTTAGGCCAATTCCGGAGACCTGAGAACTCGAGCGACCACCCGAATTGAAGCTACCGACCTCACGGGTCGTCCTGTCCAAATCCGGTAGCTTGTCGAATTATGCACGCGCCCCCACGCGCTGCTACAAGCGGCGGCACTCCCAAGGTCGACAGATTGGGTGCATGGCGAAGCTGCACTTCCAATCAATTTTCAGGTCAATTCCTGGCGACCTGAGAACTCGGGCGACCACCCGAATTGAAGCTACCAACCTCACGGGTCGTCTCGTCCAAACCGGTAGCTCGCCGGATAATGAACGCTCCTCCACGCGCGGCCACAAGGGGCGGCACTCCTTAAGGTCGCCAGATTGGGTGCATGGCGAGCTGCACTTCCAATCAATTTTAAGGCCAATTTCGGCGATCGGAGAACTTGGGCGACCACCTAAATTGAAATTGCCGACCTCACGGGTCGTCCCGTCCAAATCGGAAGCTCGCCAAATCATGCACGCGCCCCCACGCGCGGCTACAAGCGGCGGCACCCTCAAGTTCGCCAGATTGGGTGCATGGCGAGCTGCACTTCCAAATCAATTTTCAGGCCAATTCCGACGACTTGAGAACTCAAGGCGACCACCAGAATTGAATGCTGCCGACCTCACGGGTCGTCCTATCCAAACCGGAAGCTCGCCGGATCATGCACGCGCCCCCACGCGCAGCTACAAGCGGCGGCACTCTCAAGGTCGCCAGATTGGGTGCATGGCGAGCTGCATTTCCAATCAATTTTCAGGCCAATTCCGGCATCTTAAGAACTCGGGCGACCACCCGAATTGAAGCTACCGAACTCACGGGTCATCCCGTCCAAACAAGTAGCTCGCCGGATCATGAACGCTCCTCCACACTTAGCAACAAGGGGCGGCACTCCTCAAAGTCGCCAGATTGGGTGCATGGCGAGCTGCACTTCCAATCAATTTTTAGGCCAATTTTGGCAACTACTCGAATTGAAGCTGCCGACCTCACGGGTCATCCTGTCCAAACCGAAAGCTCGCCGGATCATGCACGCTCCCCCACGTGCGGCTACAAGCGGCGGCACTCTGCCAGGTCGCCAACTTTGTGAAAGGCACATACCTTTCCCAACTCAGCCCACTAAGAGCCCAGTCCAATAAAAGTGCAGATCTCCTAACTCGGGCTGACAAAAAAAGCCCACCATGTCGGCCCAAATCCAAACAAAGCCTAGGTTATATATTTTGCTATCTGGTCCCTATACTTCATAATTATTATTGTAATGACCAATATAGTTTACATATTTATACAATTGGATCAAATATTTAAATAATTATAATTTTGAACCATTAATTTAATTATATTTCCAATTCGGGCTCAAATATATTTTGAAATTACATAAATGGCTCAAGTTTTATAAATTCACATAATTACCATATATCTTTTCATATTTATTAAATATGCTTCTATCATTTATATTATTTACATAAATGATTCAAATTAATTGCACAGTAGTCTACAGGCTTTTATATTATCATATAATTGACCAAAGTAATTCTAGAAAATTGCATATAGGCCTTAAAATTCTTTAAATGGCCTAAAAAATTTATAAATTTTACACAAATTACTTGCAAACTTCTATATTCTTATAGAAACTCTTGTCAATTTTATATCTTTATGCAAATCTGCTAGAATCGAATGTTCAGCTTAATTTATGTCTGTTTAATTGTTGGATTACATGTTCATCAACAACAAAAATATTCTAAGTCTTGAAAATAAAGAGTAGGATCGCCTAAAAACATCATAATTATAAGGCCATCACAAAAATGACCCGGTCACTCACTTGACAAAATAATAGGCGTCTTAAGATATAGTGGACCAATAATTCACCTCGCCTATATTTTACATTTTGTAGGAGGATAAAAATGATAATTACAATACAACTATATCTTTGACATATTATTGTATATTCAGAAAGCATATTATTACATGTTCACTATCACATGTGGCTAATAAATTTTTTTGTTGAAATCGGTCGTTTGACCACAGTTGCAAGAAATTTCGCAGGTGAAGTTGAAAGGGAGAGGCATAGCTTCCTAAAACCAATCAAAAAGATCTCCAAAACCCAGGCGTCGCGAGGCCCTAGGTTTTCACCCGCGGTCTGAGCCTCCGCCAAGTCCCCAAGATCTCCAAAACCCAGGTCGGAAACGGTTGGGATTCACCTGGTCGATCCAACAGCCCTGACAGGGAACTCAACCTCCC
The DNA here is from genome assembly GCA_029379385.1 of Quillaja saponaria. Taxonomy (NCBI): domain Eukaryota; kingdom Viridiplantae; phylum Streptophyta; class Magnoliopsida; order Fabales; family Quillajaceae; genus Quillaja; species Quillaja saponaria. Next base: position 27,095,612 of record CM055610.1, read on the forward strand.
CGGTGCTCGCGATCCAGGCACGCAAGACCCCAGTGGTACGAGCCTCCACCGAGTTCGCCCGCAAAAGATCCGCACTCAAATATTTAACTCTCCAAAGGTGGACTCTAGTACTGCACGACCTTTTAATCATAAAGCATATTGTTTTACCCTTATATGTGTCTAACAAATTTTCTTTTGAGATCAACTGTTTAACCGTAGTTGCAGGGAAATTTCACAGCCCAAGACAAAGGAAGTTAGAGCTGCGAGCTCACCCCAACGTTGCAAGGCTTAGAGTCAAAAGCTCATCTGCTAAGAAAAAGCTTAATTAGCACTGGTTTTGCCCTTAGTTGACTTCAAGTTCGAGTCACTTCATTTCTCGAACTTGTTTTTGGGGGGACCTGTATTAATACATACATTAACAAAGCCCAATAAGCCCATGCCCACCAAAGGCCCTACAAATACAAGCTCTCAGACTATGAAAAAAGTTAAGTCTCTCTACATCTTATCTCTCTAGATACTGACTTGAGCTTCGGAGCTGCTGACAGGTCGTCAGATCACCCTTGTAGATCTCCAGCTCGGACACAAGGAGGAGACCAGCTCTCCAGCTCAGACACGAGAAGACCACGCCAGGTCTCTAGCTCGGACAAAATCCAACATTAACATAAGCACATGTACTTCAATTTTTTATTATATTTTTGTAGCCCTAAAAGCCAATAATATATTATATATTTTTGAATTATTGAAATTTAATTGAACTCCAGCATCTATTATTGATGATGGCCATACAGAAATCTAATTTGTCTGTTGTAAGTCAAAGTTTAATGTCAGTTATTGAAACTTGTTATGATCAATGGAAACAATTAAAGAGTACACAAGAAAATAACAATCGGTGACAGTATCATTCACGACCTACTATGTACACACCACAAAAATTTCAGTACTTGCATCTCTAGATTTGAAATACCAGACTGAATATCAACATACCTATAGAGAAAATATGTAAAAAGAATCGACCAATTTTTAATCTTCAAAATAATAGATAGATAGCATTGTCACAGAAATTACAAGCTCAAAAACAGATATCTGTCAGAGACCAAGTGCTGAACTCGTGACTTTGTTAAAGGGCCGCCAAATGGGATCAGAAAATATGTAACAATAGAAAAGTACAGTCGATGAGGAATTGAGGACAATGAAGGGCAAGATAATGTTTCTTCTCTGGATGGAAGGATAGGTTAGCATCTTCCTGGCGGCCTTGCGCGACAATAATGACAAGAATCACTCCCCACAAACATCAAAAGGAGAAGAAAAAAGATGAAAAGCATAGAAAATGTTATGAGTGGTTTACACACAACAATACTTACAAGATACAAACAATTTCCTTAGAAAAGCATCCCAAGATTGGCCCCAGTTTGGGGGTGGGTGGAGAACATGCAGCGTTTCCTTAGCTGTTAAAGTTTCTCATCTTTCTTTCAAGGAAGCATTGATGGACTTCCTTAATTCCCATGAAGATAAGCAGCGTTTTAGGGGAGACTGTAGAAACAGTGATGATGTAGACATCTGCTTTTGCCGCATTGATATTGAAGACAGGCAACTGAAGGCACTTCTCAGCCTCCTCTTCTCACTATCATATGGCTGGTAACTAGGATCATGCTCCACGGGAGAAATCTTTAGAGCTTCAGGAAGAATGCAATTGCAAATTGAACCTACAAGGTTTATAAACAAGATATCAATTATATGCGTGTTTCTAACATATTGATGGTCATGTTGTAGGCATTTATAGTCTAACTAGACAAAGACATTATCAAACTGACATCTACAAAGGAAATTGTTGTGTAGATGATTCAATTATCAATAAATGCAATGTTTTTCCAAACTGAATATGGAACATCTGAAGGATGGGTATGCCAAAAAAAGGGATGATTTTTGTAAAAGCAAGTATTTTGGTCCACTATGCTTAAAAGCATTCTGCATAAACATTGTGCAGATAATTTTTGAAAAATCAACTACCTCAATGTGTCTGTCATTAGTGGGATGTGGAAGAACTACCTATTTTGGCAAGCCGGTTCACCCATTTTGGAATTGGATTGCCTGTCAGCTTGTAACAAATGTCTTTGCAGAAGTGGTTGCAGTTCTTGACTATTAGATGATATGTATCACCATTGTAGCTTGATGAGTAGCTCTCCATGAACTCCCTAACCTGAACAGCATCCAAAGATGTGGTTCCGATGAATATTGATTTTCTGAACTTGAAGCCTGGGCATTGCCGAGGTTCAACCTCAAAAACACCACTTGTGGGGTAGTCATGAGCTCCAAATGCATACTCTACACCATGAACTGTCAGGGCAGGTAAGGTTTGTCAGAAAGCGAAAAAGATTCAATTCAAAAGAATATCTATATAAAGATGCCGGGGGTACTGAATCAGCATTATTCAGCAAATACAGTCTCTAATAATCTTTCCTGTATCAATTGCATAAACAGAACCACGAAATTATGTTCTGTTGTTTCTGAAGAGTAAAAATTTTAAGCACTCAGTCTTGAGAAATAAGGGCTGTTAAACCAGCACAACATAAGAGGTGAAAAATTATCTGTTTGTGAAAGTTAAATGAATTTTCCATGTCCCCAACTGCTCTTGCAATTGATTTCAACAAGGATGTGACAAGATTTCTCTGGTGAAAACAAATTGAACAGAATCTACAACTTCACATTGCATACATAAATACATGTATATACAACAATAATAAAAACCTTGGCAACAGAGTACTTAGTGAAAAGGAAGGAAACTGCATTTCCCAGTTTCTCACTCACATTGTACCATATCAAGCTGTTATCAAACTAATAAGACAATCTACAAGGATAGACATACTGATACACATGTTATAATAAACAAATTATAAGATGCAAAGACGTAGTCGCCACTCGCCAGGCATGTTGAATTTTGATGTCAAAACCTGCATTCTTAAGTTTCTAGGTACTGTAATATGTGCAAGTTTCACTTTCAGCACAGCCTCAACCATCATGCACTCACAAAAAGAGTTGGTCTCCACCCAAAGGTGGAATATAGATATTTTACAGATTCTAGTCCCTCGGAGACTTGCTTTGCTCATACTACTTACCATTTGAATTCACGATGTATGACACAATTATTTGAAAAGAATTTGCTTTTTCAATAGCACTAGCACAAATAAGATCAAGACAAACAACCTTCAATTTCCAGTAATATTAGAACAATTCATTTTCGATCGAGAGAGAGTATTGAATGAAGTATATAAAAATTTACCTTCCACACCGGAGTGAAAGATTCCAAAGCCTGCCCAATATATGTAGCCATTCATGGGCGTCAAGTCGTACACATTCAGATAAACTGGTGTATTGCCCGGACCATAGCTATCCGACTTAACTTTGGGAAACAGACAAAAATGGGTAGCTGATTTTCCTTTGAGACGAAGAGGTACAAGGGACTTCCATCCCTTTTTAGACCCAAATTTCATCTTTTCCTAATTTCAAAACCAGTATACTGCCTGTTTCAAACCAGCATATAGCCAAAGCATAAGCTACTTCATGTAAAGATACCCTAAGAATCACCTGAAATACACAGAAATGCCACATAAAAACACTACATACATGCCCGTGGCGCGCTTTCTACCAGGATAACAGATCTACCGGTGTGAGGAATCTTTGTAGTTACTGACAATACCAAAGCATCAAAATCCAATATAAGAAGATACTGAATTTCTCTGTTTGGTAGTCGAGAAAACTAAGGAAGATTCGTAGAAAGAGGGTAATACTCCACAGTTATCTCAAACCCGAACCCCTTGTTACGATTTCTGGAACGTCTACGTTTTCCCGAGAAATTGCAGGCTTGCAGCAACTACACGGAGATTATTACTGATGAACAAAGAAAAGAGAAACATGTTAAACACTTAATCACTAATGGGTTTGTAAGTGCGACACACAAATTAAAAACTGACCTTTGATGAGAACACAAAAACTTGAGGGTACAAAACTGAAAGAGTGCATTTAATTTGGTGGCTGGAGAAACTCGTGGATTTGAAGAGTATGGCCTTTAGAGCCCTAGGACACCCTCCATAGTTGTGAGCAGTCAAGCCATCTCGCAACACGGGACCTACCTTGCTGTTACCAGTTCTTCCAACAAAATTTCACTCCCACAGACACTAATTTTGCGCAATGAGAAACGAAGTAATAGAGAAAATGGTAAAGAAAACCCAGAATTGGAAATTGATGTTTACTCTGTCTCTCTCTGTTTTTTATCTTTCACTTGTAGACAAAACTCCAAAAAGACAACCCTTTGGAAAATTGTAGGACCAATTGCTTTTTGATGTGGACAGGACAAGCAAGAGTGATGACCATGAGAACAATCCTACTCCTATGCACTACTATAATTATGCTTTTACCCTTTGAAATAAAAAGAAAAATAATAAGTGAAAAACCACAATAATATTACTTTGTCTCAAAATAAATAAAACAAAACCCATGATTTTACATATATTGACTCACGAGTCCCCCTTCCTGCTTTATAGTAGTATTGTATTATACTGATCAATTTCAAAATGGTTGCGCACCATTATGTGTGGATCTGGAGTATAAATTAATATTATTGGCTTATGATTAATTGTGCCAGTACTGTATGGAAGACTTCATAGGATGATTCTACCTTGAATTGACTTTTTTCCCTTGCGTCTTCTAGGCACCGAATTATTAAATTGATAAATTGTACCCTAAACGAAAAGAAAGGGAGGAAAGAACTCTATCAACTGATGGGCTCGAGAAAATTCTTGCATTTGGAAGGAGGAGTTGGTTCTTAACGATTTAAAATCTTAATGGGTTTTAAGTATGGTCAGATAGTTTGGTTTTGACCAAATATGAAAAAATTAATGGATGTCTTAATTTTATTTGTTAAATTTTATAAATAAAAAAAAAAGCTAAAAGGAGGAGTTATTTGTTGTCCTATTTATGTTAGAGAAGAAGAGTATACCATTGCCAGCTCTCCCCACAAAGAGGTTACAGCTGATTCTGTCCGCTGCTTTAAAGGCCTACATGGATATCTTGTGCTTTTGACTAAATTATGTTCCTCATGTTCATCAGTAAAAAGGACGGGCAAAAAAGGTGGCCAAGAATTATCCTATCTATGAAAGTTTATATTTTATTGATATTGATATATTGAAGAAAAGTCTTTACAATTGCTTATCATTTGGATTTCTGGCCCAAGATAAAGATTAACCTACTGGAATATATAACCCAACTCAAATTATAATATTGCAAATAGACCCATCCGACTTTTTTTTTTCTGGATTGGATTCAGGCAGTTGGGAATTACTTTATTAATACCAAAAATAAAATAAAATGAAAAGATAAAAATGAGAAATACAGAATGAAGATTGAGGTGGATTTCAAATCTAAAATCCAGCCAGACAGACATGCTGAAAAAACCAGGGGTGTTGTTAGGGTGTAAAAAGCTGCATTTGGGCCTCATGACAGCAACAAAACGACAGTTGGTTTCCCAACGACTAATAAAAAAGACAAGTACGGCAATTCACAACAATCTGATCTCTTCTCATGCCTTCTATTTTGGAATTTAAATATATTTATTGTTGAGTCTAAACCTTCGTGTGATTTCCACCAAAAAGCAATGCTGTATGTTAACTGGATTATCCATCATGTAAAGAAATCAATTTCAATTTAAAGTTGCAACTGTAGGTTATGATTGTACAAACACTTTTCAGAATCAAAGAGACATAGATTTTACAGCAAATGGGCCCTTTAGATCTTGAATTATTATGTTTGCAAATCATAAATCATTCCAGGATTGCAGTTAACTGAAATACTGGCTACCTACATTACCCCTATAACCTTTTTGGGTGACATTCAATGATTCAAATCAAATATGGCAGTGCTATGGCTTTGCTTGAAGTAGACCATGTTTGGTTACCTCAGCAATTGAACTTGAAACAGATAATCAGAACTGAAACTCACCACATAAATGATAATGATGGCCAAACACCTGCCAATCCTACAATTCAAGCATCCTATAAGCCATCCTCATTTTCCGCTTGACCTTACAAACTGAATCTGTAGTGCAGCATTTTATTGTAGAAAGTACAGAAATTTTACTGTGCTGCAGAAATACACGTGATAAAAACATTTGACCAGTGTAAGTAAAACTTTCATTTTTGTGCATACAGACATGCATTATAGTCTATTGACGTTCAAAGATTTCAATCATTCATAACCCTTGACAATCAAAATGGTATCGATGGATTTATGTGGAGATATCATCTGTACATCCAAATGATGAAAACCTGATGTGTCGTTGTTGACAGGCCGTGTATCGCTATAGAGCGTGAGAGAAAGTTAGACTGCACCAACCAAGTTGAAATGAGTCCACGCTTCCTGTGCATGATACACAAACTTTAGAATTTTGATCTTTTAAGTTCATGAGAAATGCAAAATAACGAGCAATGGATAGAGCAATACAAGCAAACTTCTACACAGCTATAGCTTCTTTTGAAGAGAACCGAAGTTGACCAAGCCATAGCCAATACTTGATATAAGTGTAAGCACTAGATCTTTTCACTCCCAAAGACTTTATAACACAGTGCAGGTATGATTAGTTGATCTTTAACTTTCATCAGAACTAGCATGGATGTGTAACTGTGCCTGTGCACATTCTTACTTAAAGAGTTATTCTACTGAATCAGTTTAACTGTAATTTTGCATGTGTCTGGAGCACAGTACTAGACTTCAAAGTAAATACCATTCACCGGTTAAGGAGGAACTTAACTCAGCTTCTGATCTAAGTTGCTGCATATGATCAAGTGTCAATGCAAAATGAAATTAACCAACTCGTTACATAGATACTGACAGTGGGTTATAGTACTTATTATGCATATCAACTTGGTGCTCTTGGTTGGAAAAACAGGTGGTCACAGGTTATGATAACATGATGCTAGAAATGAAAAATTAGATACTGTAGATTCTCTGTCATGTAACTTTTGTAGTACAAATCAGTGCATCCTAATACGGTTTCATTTTAACACGTGTGCAAGAACAAAAATATATATATTATAGCTAGGATGATTCCTTTAGTCTTTCCAACATTAATGGGATAAAATGGAGATTTCTTCTTGAATCTCACGCCTCTTCTTGAATCTCACGCCTATTTGCAAGATGGTCAGAGAGAAATCATCAAGCCAAAATCAGCTTATGATAATCAATTCAAGAGTGGACTTGAGCACACATGGAAGGACTCTAGTACCAAAGTTGGATTACTGAACTTTCAGGTTTTCCAGACACAAATGAGAGGACATGGTGGAACATACATGAGCAATCGCTTATATGATATTAGATACTGCACAGAGGAAAGAAAGAGACCGATATTTTCATGCCAAAAAATGTAAAACATTACCTTCAAAATATCAAAAACTTTTTCCGCAATATATTTTTGATGTGAAGTAGCACCTTTCTGCTGCAGCTTATCTGGATGTAGACAAAGTAAAGCTTTTTGATATGCTCTTTTCACCGCATTTCCTTCAATTATATTAACAAGAGGGACAGGCTTCCATCCACTCTCTGGCCAAAGCACCTGTATGCATGATCAACATCAATTAATAATAGGAAGCAGTTAATATGAAACTCAAAACCATCAACCTTACAACATACCAACTTTCCCAGTATGTGTCACAACTCACAATTCATGGAACATCAAAATCATTTTTATTGTCGGCAAGAAAGGAAAATAATTGGAAGTTTCCTACATTACAATTCATAAGAAAAAATTGCTCACATATTGTAAAGTTGACAGTAGTGAGCGTATGTTTCCTTCCTTTCCACTGGACCACTTCCGTATCTTAGCATCAATATCCTGCATTACATACATACATACATAAGATTGATCTCTTACATACTAGAGAGTAACATAGTTTGTGAGCATACTTCTGTATTACCAGGATTTCTCCTACGATTATTGCTAGTTTGTGGCAGTTCATTCTCAACTTGGCCTAATTCATCTATCTGTGTACAAGCCCAGTTAAGGAGCTCATCAGGGAAAGGAAAACCTTGTATGGAAGATATATATATATATATAGATGCATTTTATTTTTCTGTTTAAATTTCGTTCTTCATAATATTATTAGGCACATTGTTAATATGGATTCAGGTATGTCAAGGAAACAACCCTTTTCCATCGGATCAGACAGATTTGACATAATAATTAAGATACAAGTGAATCAAAATTGGATGAAGTTTAGACATACCACAAAATTTCCTTGGAAGTCACTAGCAGTATATCTACTTGTAGACCCTGAGCTATCTGGAACTGGTGCTGACAAAAATAATTAGTTGCATTAGTTAATATAATCATTAAGTAATCAGTTTAAACTATAATCAAAGATATATCTTATAACTTATAAGTAGCATAAGCTCAGACACAGAATTTAAGATGAAATTATTTTTCAAAATTGGACAGAGATAATACATTTTGGTCATGTTATATCACACAGCCTCTTCAAGAAATATGTTTATCAGGAGATGGAAGAACAGCATGACACTTGGACTGTTTATGGTGGAGTCTGATCCAAGGGAAGTAGAACATTCTTATTATATATAATATATATATATATATATATGTAAGTATATCTTTTCTAAGGATTGTAAGAGGAAATGCTGTCCAGACATGTCCTTTCACAATATTGTTGTGCATGAAATAGTGCATTCCACTATAATTCATAACTTCAATGGAGGTGCCTCCATGTGATTCATGGAAGCCAAATCACGTACCTGATTAATTATCAGGAGTAGAGAACTAACCTGTACTTGATGTTGATTTATCATCCTGCCCAGATGAAGTATTATCACTGGTGGTCCTTATGCCCGAGTTCTCTGTCTCAAATTTTTTCTTATCTTCATCTACCTGGAGAAGATTAAAATAAATCTTAAATATTTTCAGTCTACTGAACAGTTATATAACTATGTGAATTTTCTCATCCTTCATGTAGCACCTACTTCATTCTCTGCTCTGAAAGTGCCTCTCTGCTTTGATTTGGAATCCTGACTTCGGGAGTTGACATTATCTTTGGGTTTTGATAAAGGTTCTCGGTTGAAAACATGAACAAATTCTTTGACCTTTCCTTTAACGCCACTTTTGCCACGATTCTCACCCGAATTAGTAGATGAATCAGCCTGGAAAGAAGCTGTAGTTGCTTTTACACCAGTAATGGTAGTTCTCTTTTCATCTTCTTTCTTTTCATTTGCATTAAGCACAACACTAACAGGTGAGTTTTTGCTTCTTTTCACCTTGCTTTCGCTTCCTAAATTTTTTTTCAGGCAATGATTTCGGCTCAGACTTGCAAATTTCTTTTGTAAACACAGAAGCTTCTTTGACTTCCCCTGCTCTTGTTTCTGATGAGGTGGCAGTACTAGGAACACCTTCAACAAAATTTTGAAGACTGCTCGAGATTTCTGATTGAGGTTTAGGAATAATTGTTTCCTCCACATTTTGGCTTGTATCTACCCCGTTTCGGGTGCTTGTATCTTCTTTGGGAACATCTTGTTTGTTGTCTCCTATTTGAGGTGCTTGTATCTTGTTTGATCTTGAACTAATCCCTCCTCTAAGTGATATCATCAATGGTGCTCCTTTACTTGCCCATTTGTATATTGAGAAATGAAATTTGCCATTATTAATATTAACTTGAGGACTAGCTGAATCTTTTTCCAAGTTATCTGCTTTATTAGATGTCATCATGTTGGATAATCCCTCACTACTACGTTGAAACTCTTGTGACAAAGGGCTTTGCCTATAAGATGGTTTTGAATCACTTGAAAATCTAGACGAGGGTGAACATGGTGTTGGAGAAAACGAAGAGCTTAATCCATTTGAGTTGCTTTTATACAGACCACGAGTGGGGGAACCAAATATTGGAATGCCCTAGCAGGAAGGCTGGTAAGATAAAAAGTAGTGAGGACAAGCATCAGGAAAACCAGAAGTAGAGTGTAAAAGATTGGATCACGAGGTAAGCCCCGTTCTGTTAGTCCCGGAGGACTGTGCGAATGACTGTGACATTGGCCAAGATCTTCAGCGGGAATTCAAAGAGCTCCACACACGTCTCAGCCCTAGAGTGAATTCCAATCGCTTGAAGATCTCTCGTTTCCGAGGCTGCATCTCTGCAGAGAATGACCCGGGGACTTTCCTGAGCCCGGCCCAATGGTTAACACTGGGTGTGTAAGACCCACTCACACCGCCTCGTGGTCCGAAGGTGGAGAGAGGTGTCTCTTACGGCATATAAACGATGTACATAATTTTTATTTCAACGATGAGGGACTGAGGCACCTAATCTTTTCGCTCTTTTATAAAAAATATTAAAAAATGAAAATTTTTTTGATCAAGACGATAGTTTTGTAAATTTTTTATGTGGAGCAATATATGAATATAATAATAAGGTGCAAAAAGGTTGAACCTGAATTGTGCTGGTAGAGATGAACTGCCAAACGGCTCAGCTATGGGAGGCAGGGAAGGGGTAGGACTCAGAACTCTAGAGCCCGGCGCAGAAGAAACAGCTTCTCTTTCAAACTTCCTCGGTAGTGGGACTCGAAGAATCATCGCCTCTAAAAATGTCATCGAAGAAATCATCGCTGGTAGAACGCCTTCTATTCACATTTTCTTCCCCAAAAACTGGTTTCTCCTTGAAAGCAGGCCATGGACATGAAAGTGCTTCGTCTTCCTTTTGCATTTCAATTGACTCAGGCAATTCGCTGAAACTGTGTTGTATTTCGTGAATTGATGACCGTCTTGGTGGACCACCGAACACATCGTGAAAATCAACGGCTGACTTTCTTTGTAGGATTTTCGTAGAACAGCTGGGGTTCATGGGTGATCTCTGAGGACTACAACCTAAAAGGACGCTCTCTCTTTCTGAAAACCGATCCATTCCAATCAGAAAATTCACAGAAACATACTTCAAAATTGAAAATAAGATAATTCAGTAACAATTGGCGCGAAGAAGCAGAAGTGGCATTTATGGCTTGCTTCAGCTAAGCTTGAGAAGTTTCAGGGATGAAAATACATGGTTAAGCTAAACTAACGAGGAAATTTTTATCAAGACAAAATTCACAAAAAGACAATATGGGTTGGAAGGGATTTTCGAATTCTTAAGCCACATAATCTTGATTGGGGATCTGTGTTTTCTCTACGGATAAGAAGAAAATTCCAAACAACAAACCAAACAAAATGGTAGTAATATAATTCTCCTCGCAATGGTTTCTCCGAAATTTTGTGACACTAATTAAATGCGAATGTCTATGACTAATGCATACATATAAAACCAGAAAGGGAGTTAGGTCCGAATAGTGCTGAGCATCGATTTGGTCTGATCAGTTTAGAACTATTTTTAAATTGAACCGAAAAAATTGTACTTCTTTTATTTTTAAGCACATGTCAAAATCGAAAGTGTCTATAATAAGAAAATTACATACCAATTAATCGGTTTGGTTCGATCTAGTCTAGATAATAAATTTATATTTTAGAGTCAAATCAAAATCCAATAATTAATTTAAGTCCAAAATCAATCAAAATGATGCTTAGAAACTATTTCTTGAAAGTCTATATAAAATAAAATCTGTTAAAATGATAGAAAATACAAAGAAAATCCAGTCTAGGAAATTCAAGTACAAGCAGAATTCAAACATAATTAGATTTTATCCAAAACAACCCATTAGAGTTTTGACGAAGCCAAAGCGTAAATCAGTCCCAAATTATAAAAAGCAGCCAATGAAACTATGAAAGGTTCAATTCGTGGCTCAAAAAGCCTCCTCAAATATATTCAGATATCATCCGAAACGAGGAGGAACACGAGTGAAAACATAAACAAGTATAATTCAAATCCATTTCAAACTGCAATTCAGACCCTCATTTCAAATTCGTCATGCACGTTGGAAGTTGTAATCCCAAATCAAATCATTCACAGAATTCCCATTCCCAAATGTCCTCAAATCAAAATTAGTAAAAGAGAGGGGTATAGTGAAGATTGACAATGAAGACAGGGCTCAATTGGAAAATTTGGACAAGTCGCAGTGAAGAGGAGAGAACTAGAGGCAGAAGTCGATATCATAATATGGAATAGAGAATTAGGGGTTGAGCTGAGTAAGGGAAAATGCTTGGGCGTGTATGTAATTTCACATATAAAAATAAAAATTATATGTACATTAATCGGGTTAATTCGGTTAACCAATTTGCATAAAAATTAAAATCGAATATTGGAATCAAATTGACCGTTTTTACACTATCTCAAATCGAATATATTTATATTAATCGGTTGGATTCTATTTTCGATTGACTCAATTCGGGGGCAGTCGTTTTACAGTTCTTGTTTATCCCCATATCCCAAATTAGGACGAGGCATCGTTATCTTCTACTACTTTATTAGTTGGATTGGGAAAATGTCATTCCGGAACCAACAGAAAAATAAGAAGAAAAAGAATACCATTGATTTAAAACCAATCCATTGTTATGTGATATAAGTACATAACCGTTTTATTTGCTTTTGACAACTCATGATTTTCAAAGGAATGCAAAGATGCCAAATGTAACGGGCCATATGACCTATGACATGTGGTGTGTACCCACGTGGACAGTGCCCAGTCTTGGTACCTGCACAGTAGTCTTAAATCAAATTGATTAGCCTCTCTCACCGCGCCAAAAAAGAAATATATTTGGTTAGAGGGAAAATACTGAATCATGATAACGGTGAAGTTAATTAGATGAAATAACAATATCACTTTTGGCTTCGATTACATCATATCTAAAGGTTATAGCTCCGTAGAGAAGCCAAGCCAATGGCAGTAAAAACTCAAAGAATTTCTTCTATATTACAAACTTCAATTCACTACCATCGCAATGTGCATATTCAAAAGTTGCATATAAGACAATCAACTCCACATTTGTAGAAAATCCAACCTGATACATAGATGATAAGATACAAAACCAATAACAGTGTAGTGTGCACAAACCTTTTCAATCAAGAAGGCTAACAAGTACGCCCACGACCTGCAGATTTACTCAAAGGTCCCTCAACACGTATTAACTTCAACAAACAGGAACAAAATTATGAATGAAAAACAAAAGGTGAATAGAGAGATGAAACTGCTCCTGGGAGCAGGGAGGTGAACTCTAATTTATGGATCTGTAAACTGTAGACTAGAGCATCCGGACTCACTATTGGGTCAACACCAGATTTAGTTACGTTCCTACCAATCAGAACCATCTGGAAAATGTTCAAGGGCATCTTGTTTTCCGTTAACATAAAACTCCACAACAGCCTTCATTCTTGAGAATTTATCTGGATGGTAGTTAACATGCACTATCACTGGCTTCAATTTCTTCAGTGAAGCATCTTTCCTAACTGTCTTGAAAAGAACCTTACTGTTGATGAAGAGATAGAAATCCATAGTTCTTCTGGAAGCATGGAGCCCATCATACCCAGGATGGGAAGGGAAAAAGAGCACTTCATTAAAAACTGCCTGGTCCCACGATTTTGGTTCCCGATAGAGTCTATCAGAAACGCGATCCAGAAGCTCAATTGAAGGAAGAGTAGGCCTTATGTAAAAGAAACCAGAGTTATACACCCATATTCTCATTGTATGAGCATATCGAGCCCAACCCATGGCAGGTTCATCAAAAACATCATTAAATCCATATGCTGTCATATTATTGTGACCATCACTCATAGACTCCACATCTGAATCCCGATAAAGATGATCAAATGGGTTCTGCAAGTATACAATATCAACGTCGGATAGAAGAACACTGTAACCCAATTGCAAAAATTCCCTCAGAATGCGAAATTTCAATCCTGAGACAGCATGGTTACTTCCTGTCTTAGCGATTGTATCAATACCTTCATCTCGATCTCTTTTGTAGACTGGGACATCATTTGATTTGCAGAATTCTTCAATCCGGTCATCTAATGCTACAACCAAGTAATTAGGAATGCCCACCCTCTTGATGTTAGTAAACCAGAGCTCCAACATTTCTTTTACATTATTGTTTGCAAGGGCGACTATGAGTTCTTTCTGAACAGCAACTTCCTCCAAGATTTTTGCCAATCTTGGATTCACAGATTCGTCAGGTATTATGGTCGGGTTGGTTCTCAATCCCTTGACAGTACCAAAAGGCCCAGCCTTATGGTTTTCACCCAAAACCAAAAACTGTTTCTGCGCATGATCTTTCCCTTGTTCAGCCTGTCGCAGCTTTTCTGTTAGAACCCTTACCTGCTTCTTGAGCTCGGAGTTCTTTTCAGATACTGATACAATGTCTGCCTTCAGGGCATTAATATGTTCTGGCGATTCACATGCAGCTATGTCAATCTAAAATAGAAGAATTAAGAGCCATTATTATTAACCATGTTAGAAATAGTAATCCAAACTCTTTTTTTCCAAATATCAAACCAGAAAACCATAATAACAGAAACCAGTGGTTTTAGGCATGGTGGAAAAAGGGCTAGTTGTATTCTCAACTGTCAAATTCAAAACAAGCCAAAAGAGAGAAGAAAGGTTAAAAATCTTATTTCAAAAGCGATCAACGGATGGAGTCAAGGAAGGGGAGAGCTACCCATATTGAGCAGCCCATCTATATGGACAAAGAAACCCCCTAAAAATAGAGAAATGGTGAGTCCAAATGAAATTCCAGAAATTCCAAATGAAGCAAATATGGGTCATCAATGAAAATGTCAAACTCATCTAGTTAACACAATGCTGCTGTAATCTATTTTGTCTGACTTCATAGTAACAGCCATATGCTGTAATGGTAATGATATACGGTAATGACGGGCTTGCTCAATAAAAGACATGCCGTACTAGGTAAATGTACCGAAGACATTGGAAAACTATAACTTCCAGACAATCACATACACATATTTTGACAATTGACAATAACAAATGAAAATGAAGTCAGTTCTTTTTAACTCTCCAAAACAAAATCAGAAACATTACCATAGCATAGCATAAACCACAGAATAGAAGTTATTCATCAAAATTCAAAGTCAAACCTGCATATCCGATTTCCCAATTCGACTATTTCCAAATAGTGGATCGGAGTTGAAGAATCCGTGAGGGAACAAGAATGCACAGACGCACCCGAGAAGTACACCGATCATAATGGCTACGACGATACGAGATCGAAGAACCGATTGGCCTTTTTCTCTCATCAACGACCCGTCTCTACGCCCCGCCATACTCCGACCTGATTACCTCAAATTGAGAGAAACTGCTCCAGGAGTTTTCGGTCGCGATTTAGACTCGTCTGCTCGCACTTGAACTGCTCCAGGAGTCTTCGGTCGTATGTTCTGATATATTTTTTTTCTTTTTTCTTTTCCCGAGAAATGACAGAAAAATCTGTCTTCTTTTATTTAACTTTTTGTATAAATGGAGTACTAATGACATTCCTATTATTAAATATAAATTATTGTTAACCACGGCAAACAAGTGTCAGTTCAAAACGTCTATTTCATTTTCCAAAGTATGATGTCGCAGGACAAATTAGAACGTTCATCAATAGTCAATGACCAAATAGTTATAACGTTTATTATTATAATTGATTATAATTTAAGATTTGTTTAATTTATAAATTATTAATCTAAAACATATTTTTTACATTCGTTTACAAAACCAAAATAGTAAGGCCGAAGTACTCAAAATTTGTCTGCAGGGCTTAAGGATGACGACGTGGGTTTACTTAGGATTTGGAACCATGTTGATTGGCTCAAACCATGTGTGTGTCACGACATGAAATTATTAATTGTCCTTGATCGCATGCATCATTAACATTTTCTAACATCTACCATGCGTGATAAGTGCACAGCACAACTGCGAAGTAAGATATTTGACCTTCAAAAATATGTTTTATGGATCCTTTTTCACTGACACTAACCGTTTTCGTGATACAAACATAACGTGTGACCATATTTTCCCAATAGAGGAAACTGACTTCTACAAAAAAAAAGATATAGATATACAAAAGGGAGGAAGGAAATGAGAGAGTCAAGCATGATTTGAGCTGGTAATGTATGAAACAACAACAGTGGTGTCATCGAGTTTGCCACCATAGAAGCGGAAGCCAGCATCGTGAGCAGCAGTAGAGAAAGGTGTCTGCCGGTCTCTATCATGTGCCCGTTGGCGTGCCAAAGCAGCTATCTTCTGGGCTGTCACCTGAGGACTTGAGCCAGTTCTCATAGCATGAACCACCACTGCGGTGATCTCATTGTTGTACAAGTTGTCAAAAAGTCCATCTGTACCAGCAATTATGACATCTCCAGGAGCAACTGGAATCGAGAATACCTGATAAAAAGAAAGGCAGCTTAACATTCATCAATAACTAGAGTGGGGAGGGGGCAAACCCACAAAAAAGAAAACAAATAAAAAGTATGAGTGTTGCGAGGGGAAGGCTTCAGCCATCTGCAGATAACCGTAATAAATGAATGTTATTTATGATATCAACACAAGTCGATGATTTCCTTCATCAACCAATTCAGTAAACATTTGTTAATGTTAATTCTACAATACAGAAGCATTTGCTTGACAAGTATAAAGGAAGATGCATGTACTGACCTGACCAGAGCTAGGTAAATCACTATTACTTCCACACTCTAGTTGATAGGTGAAATTAAAATCATGTTGCTGCACCTGGTGATCGGAAAATAGTGCACCCATCTCGGACCACCATAAATCCACTGTCCCCTAAATTAATGGCGTGAAGGCCCTGCATAAGGAACTCAGACAATAAATCTATAACACCAGCAAGAAATGTAACAGAATGGGGAACTCTGAATAACTTGTTTAAAGTCTCACTCATCAGGGAACAGATCAATTATACCATTTAATTCACTTTCTCCCTTTTTCTTTTTAATATTCTCTTTTCTTTTTCTTTTTCTATTTTTTTTGGGAGTAGGGCGAGTCTTGAGTGTTGGTAGTTGAACATGAATAGTCTAGACATGGACGGGAAA
This sequence comes from Quillaja saponaria, assembly GCA_029379385.1. NCBI lineage: Eukaryota > Viridiplantae > Streptophyta > Magnoliopsida > Fabales > Quillajaceae > Quillaja > Quillaja saponaria. Next base: position 27,112,597 of record CM055610.1, read on the forward strand.
AGTGATAAACCACACCTACATGTGGTAACACATCCAAATAAGGACAAAGTTTTAAGTGTGACTATATTCATTCAGCTGATCATGGTTAACATTTGAAATTGATCTTGGAAGATATGAACACAGTGAAAATGTTTCAAAGGACAATCAAATCACTTTTACTGGGCAAAAGTAGATTACTTGGCCTGTAAGTGCTATTATGCATGCCGTAGAGGAACCCTTAGCTTTGGTGCTTGAATGTGCTTTTTCCAAGACCCTAGCTGGGTCGATTGAACCTTTTGGCTCCTCTTTAATAGCGTTTGCTGAATTAGACATGAGTTCCCTGGAATACAGTCCAGCATTGACACCAAGATCTGACCAGCCACCAACACCATCTGCCACCCCTAGAGCTTGTTCATCCAAACATATAAAGTGTGCATCTTCTCCACCAGTTTCTTCTTTATCAGGATGGGGGAGGTAGCATGATCCTGAAAGCAATTTCAGGGTTTTACCTGAAGGGGTCCTGCAGTCACCACCCAACCACATCATACTAAGATCAAGACTAAGGTTAACCATATAGAGCCTGTAATGTTTCGACATGACCACATAGGCACAGTTGAGTAAACTTAGCATACTTTATATTCTAGTGATTGTTCTGAGAAAAACAAGTCAACAACTTACATACTAGTCACTAATCTTTAATATGGAAATTCAACTTTTATATGGTCGACAGAGGAACATATTGAAGAATCCAAATTAGGAAGGACTTCCAGATTTTGTGTCTTATTATGTAAATGCAAATGGTGAACCAAAATCAAGTAATTAAAACTGTTGTGCTCATGTGCCTGTGTACCCACTCTTAAGAAAGCCTCAACACAGAAAGCTAAAGAATACTGTCATATAGACCCTTTTGCAGCCGAAAACAACTAATTGACTTTTTGCTTTGTTTTTCCACTAGATATAGAAACAATGAGCTGTGTGAGTATGCATTAGTCATTAATTAATTTTAAAAATCATACTGAAGAAGTGGGACGGTTAAAAAAAATATCTATTAACTCAAAATACTGTGAGAGTAAATACAAATTAATGGCACTGCAGTTTCATGAAAGCATTATTAAGAAAACACTCTACCACAGAGAGCACCAAAATTCCATGTGCATTTCTATGCTATTAGTGGAAATATGAAGAGTAATTCACTTCAAAGTAGTACTAGTCAGATTCTCATGTTCAAACATCTCCATGTCTTTTTTGATAGGTAATGTTCAAACATCTCCATGTCAATGCTTACAAAAGTGTTCACAGTATTACAGAGGCAATCCTTCATCAATTAAGCAGGACAATGTCAGCTTTAAAGTTTTAAGAGTTTTAGTCTGCCTCAAACATCTTTAATCTATTAATCTACCAGTGATAGACGTAACCTAGCTTCTCCAGGACTAGGCGATGCAACTATCACAATTAGCATCACAATAATTTTGTTCAGTGAGATTAATGCATAATGAACTCTTCATTCTAATACATACATTGCATTTGCTAAAATTTCGAATTTAGAAGTAAGAGAACATCAGAGGACATACTGTTCAAATGAATCTGCAGAATTTGCAAGTAGCTCCTCGTGGCCAGAAGTATCAAAGGCCACATCAGGAGCAGTACCAGTTGAGAAACACAATGATGATGAACTATGGAAGTCTCTTGACCCGGACTCTGTGGATGAGTAAGGACTGCACCAATTCTTCGCAGCATTGTAGATGAAATATCCACAGATAGCATGATTGTCAGGTTGCTTTCGGGTTGTGAGTCTCATGCTCAATCTTCTGCTGCTGGCAGAAACTCTATTGATAGACGAACTACTGCCGCCATTTGTTGACAGTGAGTAGTGGAAACGCCTTGGTGTTGAGTTATCTAACAAGAAATTGCTATTTATGACTGTGGACACACAAGTGTCCATTGTTTTACAGCGAAAAATACTACTGGTAGGAATCTGATCAATTCCAGCAAGTGCACAATCAATATGGTACCCACAGACTTGAAATGAAGGCCCAGATATAGACGGAGTGGAAAGTGTGCGTGAAACAGTTCCAACAACAGAGAGATTCCTCTTTTGGTTAACTAATTCCGAGCTCGTAGTAAAGATAGTGCCAGGGCGCAGAAGCACATGCAGGTCTAAACAAGATGAGTAGATGAGGGAATGAAATAATCTTGAATTGCCAAACCTCAGCTTCCCTTGTCCAATAAGAATCTCAACAGGGTCTTGGATTCCACCTTCTTTCCCTACTATTGATCTCTGGATAGCACTTCTCAGTTTTGAAAAATAAGATGATGGCATTTTACCCTCTTAAACAAGTATTTTTGTTCAACTCGTCTATTTAACACAGCACCATATTACCACTATATGCAGAAGAAAATCTCATAACTCCCAACACATAGGTTCTTAATTTACCTAAAATTTACTCTCCCTGTTCCCTGAATATCTTACAGTTATTCACAAACCTGACAAACAAAAACCAAAAGGGTTGGCAAATAAGAGAAAAGAAAAAATTTGAATTTGTTCTTACGAATCTAACAAAAGTTCAGCTATCCCTATCGAATAAAATCAAATAAGCTGAGTTTCTTTCTACCAAAAAAAGAGCTGATTTTCTAGCAACGACGGCAGATTTTGTAGTAACCCACCTCAAGATCAAACAAAAACTAAATCCACAATAACTAAAGCGCCATACACATGTCTATATTGCATTCAAATTGGAACCAAGAATTGACAATAACGTAAAATCAAAATCAACTTGAAGGAAACAAAAATAACGAGAAGGAAATCTCACCGTCACAGAAAAATTGAAGGATATCCAATAGAAACCCTAACCCAAAAACTCGGAATGTTAAGTCCAATTGATTCTAACCGCTAAAGACGTCCTCTTGTTATATAATCGACGAAACAACACTCAGAAAATACATAATTCTTGGAGGACTTAGGTAGGAAACACGAGCCTCTCTATGTTCCCTCTAGGACATCGTGATCGCAAGGCAACAAAGTAACTAAATTTATCAAAAATCAGAAATTTGTCAGGAGCTAAGCCACCAGAAATGGAAATCAAGTCACCGGTGGAAAAAGAAATAAGAAAGTAACACTGTTTCTGTGCTCTAGCTCCAAAGTGAAGTTCTAGTTAGCGACTGACGATGTATAATATCTAAATTACGTTGAATTAATAATTGGTTATTGACAATTTTGACACTACATCAGGCTGTATATTTATTGAACGTCGAAAATAAATCCGCACTTTATGTGGGCAATTTGGTCATAAAGAAACTAATCGTCCTGGTTGGCATGTTTGACTTTTCTAAAGTTTCGTCCCAATTGGTAGGAGACTAGGAGTGAGACCCTAATGTTCCTTTGGCTTTTCCATTTCTTTCTTTTGCTTTTAATTTTTTTTTTTTATCCAACATCTTTTATAAGCTGAACATCTATAGCAGAGTGTAACTCCAATCTTTTTTCACAACAACTTTTTGATGAATAATTTTTGACATAGTATCATAATCTCTATGATTGTTCAAGTTAACGTTCTCATTTATAAGCTGCAAACCCTTACCAGCCACTAAATCAATTTATAGAGAAAAATTGAATGATCAGGCAGTTTTATTCCATGTACACATTTAACTGTTTTAAATACACATTTCTTTTTCTTTGCAATTGGTACAGAATATATATATAGCTTCAATATGAAAGCCTCCTCAACAGGATTTGTGCACCATATTGAGGCTGCAAAGTAATATACAGCATTGGGCCATGAACATAGGTTGGAGATACAACAAAAGAGAACAGCTGAATGATCAAAGCTAGGACAATCTTCGCCTCAACCAGTGCTAAATTTTGACCAACGCATATTCTGGGGCCCAACCAGAATGGTAAAAATGAGCCCCAATGCCTTCCAGACTCGTTAAATCTGAGGGGGTTGAACTTGTTGGCATCTTCTCCCCAGATTTCCTTGTCATGATGGACAGCAGCCAATGCCACATGCAGCTGTGTTTTAGCTGGAATGTTAAGGCTCCCTAGTTCAACCTCCTCAGTTGTTTCCCTCGTCATAAACACAGCCGGAGGGTATAGTCGAAGGGTTTCATTAATTATCATGCTTACCTGTTGACAAAGATCATGCAGCAACAATGACATTAATGCAAGATAATTATTTATGTAAATATCTATATGTCAATGTAAGAACTAGCTACTCAGTTGATGAATCAATTATACATGCATCCCTCCTGCACATTGTTCTAGCTAGCTAGATTGTTGTCACTTGCTTAATCAACTACACCTCTACCATTAATTTCCTTTAGCTGTTTCTTTTACTTTCTCCATCCTATTTATAATTGAATTATCAGCGACACCTACAATATTGAAATTTGAAAGTCTTAGCTGCAAAATTCCATGAAGATGAACAACAGCATGACTGACCAAAATCCCTTTTATCGACTACTATAATCCTTTTAGAGCATTGGATTTTGATGGAAAACCTTCTACATTGTACTAACAAAACTAAATATGAATTTTATTCAGGGTTACACTCTCTCGTTCAAAGATGTTAAAACAAGTCAACTCAGATAACTGAACTTACAATCTTAAGGTCATTCAAGTTTTCTGCAACTGGAAGCCCATCAATTCCACACACTTGAATGACTTCTTCCCGTGCCTTACTCTGCCATTCATGATGCAGAGCTAAGAGAATAACTGCCCAATTCATCAAGTTAGCTGTTGTTTCCTTTCCAACAAAGTAGAAGCTATAATATCATCAACACCTAATCTCTCTTCTTCACCTTCCTCGTTTTTATAAGGAGACATCAATGAACTCAGTAAATTTGTTGCATTTTCTTGTGCTTTGCTGTTAGTCTCAATCAACTTCTGTATTGAATCACGGGTTTCCTTCTCCAGTCTCCACCTCTCCCTGTTCTTATTGGTTGGCAAAAATCTATTCATTCATATTCACCAAGCAGTTAAAACCACCATCACTAGGCAAAAGGACAGAACTTTGAAGTACCCTATGAGAGTAAACTAAGATTTCTATAAGCATAACATGATACAAATCAACTTGATCACTGAGAATCATAAATAGGAAAGAAAAAAAAACTTCCATATTAATGAGAGATTCTCCCAAATTATAATCTGACCTCATAGGTATCTCAAATTCACTGTAACTGGCATCTTCGGTATCATCACAGATTACCTAAATTGAATTTAAGGGTCTCACTTTGCATATAATCAAACGTATTCATTTCAACCAATAAATATAACCCTGTACCCATTGAAGTATTCTATTGTATCATGAACATTCTATACCCAAGCAAAAGCTATGAGTCTATGACAGTAAGTTTAAGCATAAGGGGTTTTGAAATCAATGGCCTAGTGAGCTTATATATGAATATGAATTAATTACCTGAATCCGGGAATGTAAACGCTTTTTATTGACAGTGAGAAAAGATGCATTTGCTGCTCTTGCAAATTGAAAATTTGTTTCCCCTCTTGGAAACTGCTTCCAAAGGCAGTCTTGGATATGACATCCGCTGAAAGGTTATGAAGCTCTCTGTGCAGGTCTATTTCGAATTCATCTCTCCCTCCTCTTCCTTGTTCCCATTTCTCCATCATCTCTGTGGTACTGGCCACTATATCTGGCACTCAACCCTTCAAATTTGCATGAAAAATTAATACTTTCTATCACTGCTCTTACAATTTTCGTAAAATTGTACTCCATAGAATGGAAAATGCTCTCCAACTATGAAAACCGAAATTTTCACCTTAACCCGCTCCATGTTGAAGGCCTGGTTTGTGATTCTCCTATGGATGGCCCATTTGTCACCATCCAGAGCCACAAGTCCTTCACCAAAAAGCACATTAGAAATTGGGTCGAGCCGTAGTTTGATGAACGCGCGCGACTTGCGTTCATCATGACCTCCTTAACCATGTCCGGGTCGAAGATTGCCAACCTGGGATTTGAACCAAACCAAAATAAGAACGTTTTCCCATACATGCCTGACCATCTGTGGTGAAATGGAACCACGCGTTTTATGATGTCGTGGTCAAAGGGGGTTTGCTTTGATTGACCTTTTGCGTACAGACGGCGAATCTCGGCGGAGTTCCGGAAGATCGGACGGTAGCTAGGTCCGCTTATACCTTGTTTTAAGAAATGACTCTGAATCCTCCACGGGACCCAAAGAATTGAGTGGAAAACTTTCAGGAGCAATATGAAAAAGAGACCCACGACAAGAAGAAGAAGAAAATGCATGTTGAAACTTGAACACTATCAGAGAGAAAGAGAAAGAGAAGCTTTAAGGCTGTAGCCTGAGATTTGACAAGCACTCAGCTCAGCTCAGCTCAGGGTGGGTCTGCAACTCTGCTATGTAAATATATTAGTCATTTAACTAGTTCATATGCTTACACAGTCACACACCTTTTTGTATTTGATGTATTTCATCATTAATTTAAGCACAAGTGCTAATGTTACTTTCGAAAGGTTGGACACTTGGACTGTCAAGAAGTAACTGATTAAGATTTTCCAAGTGGATTGGATTATGTTAATCCCAACTTTTATCAAGATATATATATATATATATTATATAATAACCAAGTTGTGGTGTATGAGTCTATGAGATATAACTTTTTTTAATGGTTTGTTAAATGGGTTAAAACATATTTAGGGAATTGGTTCTTTTCTAATTTTTAAGATTTGAATATTTGAAAGATTAGAATATTTCAAAAGTCATGGAAGTAAACAAAATTATAAATATTTTAATTTCAGACATCATATTACTAATAAAAATATCCTTTTTTTCTTATGTCCAAGAACACCAAGCACCTCCATAACCTGAAATGATTTTATTTTTTTTTCATTAAAAAGAAGAAAGTCAAATTAGAAAACCAATAAAAAAAAACTATGGGCCCATTATAGAAAATAGAGATTCCAATCACTCGCTCCATTTTTAAATCCTGATTTTTCTATTTTGGATGAACGGCCCATTTCTACCCAGTTAACCCAATTAGTCCTTCAATGAAGTAACAGCTTTATGACGAAATCCTTAATCAAGGATTAAAATATCTTTTCCATATGTATATATTAGTATGATTCAGAATAAATACATATAATTTTAATTTATAATGTATTATAATTAATTAAACAAGTAATAAGTCATATTTGAACTAGCAATTAAGACCACAATATTAAAATTCGAGCTTAATAAAAAAAATACTGTAGAGATGAACAATACCACAACTAAGCTCATGTCTAGAAAATGTAAAATACTCATAAAAAATAAAAAAATAAAATAATAATTAGTTGAACATATTTTAAAAGTTTGAAGTAAAAATTTAATTATATGCTATAAATAAAAAATTCAAACATCACCACAGCAATCTTGGCTCGCGGAGCAGCATCCCTTAGCACATCACCATCTGTGAGAGAACTGCTGCCCCAAATTTGCCGTCCATATCAACTCAAATTTTGCTTGGTGAAAGAATTATTTTTTGTATCGACAGATGGTAGTGTATAATAAATATTATCTTAAAATTGTAAAATATTTTATCAATAATAAATTATTATTACTCACTACTAAAATTATGACTAATTATTATAATATATAATATAAATTTCATATTTATCACACTAAAAAAATACATTTGATGCAGGAGTTAAAAAAAAATCTTAAAAGAATAGATCGCGTGTTTTGTGTATAAACCAAAAAATTTCGTGCTATAAACATGTTTCCGTACGTCGCAGTCCACCTGCCGTAAAATAGAGCCACTATCCATCAGAGCAGGCACAACCTTAAGCGCTATTGGACCCCACCAAGTCTGATAGCAAAGCATCTGACTTTTGGAGAGAAACGTGAAGTCCATAATTTTTAAGACAATATAGTAAATTTGTTATTTTAATAATTAAAATAGGGCAAATTTTGACACTAAATTTTTAAAATATATTTTTTGGATCTACTGACCATGCCACATGCCATCCCACAGACCTACTAACACACACCTCACGAGCCCACAACTATCCAAAATAAATTCAAAAACATGAAGCACTAAAATTGAGTTTTGAAAACCTGATTTCAATGAAGGATTTGCCCCTCGCAGGTTCGCAGGGGCAAGACCGACAAGCCTTGAAACTAAATTTTGAAAATTTGATTTCAGGCTTATTTTTTTGACAAGCCAAAAACACGTGAAGCAGAACCCGCGACCCTAACCCCCTGCAACCCTAGCCCTTCACATTTTTTACAGAGCTGCATGCAACTCTATTTTTCTCTCCTCTTTACTTTTTCCCATTAACTCCCCACCACACAATTTCAACCCGTTAGAAAAACTTCATACTCATATCTATACCATCATTTCCTTCCTACACACTTGCATATTTTCTTTTTCTCGACAAATTCTTTGTATTTCTTCTTAGCAAAATCTTCACTTCGTGTATAAATTTTTATATTACAATTGATGAAATTATAATTTATATTATTTATTATAATTAGTAATATTTAATCAATAATAATTAGTTAAATTTCATAACTTACCAAAATTTATACAAAATCAAGATTTTGCTGAGAAAAATAGAAGAAAAAAAATATGCAAATGTGTGTAATGGAAATGAGAGTATATTACATAATATGAAGCTTTTCTCATGGCTTAGCATTGTGTGATGAGAAGTAAAAGAGAAAATGTAAAGGGGAGAGAAAAGCAAAGCTACATACAACTCTGTAAAAAACGTGAAAGGTTAGGGTTGTAGGCCCCGCCTCACGTGTTTTTGATTAGCAAAAAACAAACCTGAAATCAAATGTTTAAAATTTGGTTTCAGGATTTGTCAACCTCCCCACAAAAGCCTGTGAGGCAAGGTTGGCGAGAAGATAAACCTAGGTCCATTTTAGACGATTGTGAGCCCATGACATGTGTGTTGGTAGGTCTGTGAAGAAACATGACATGATAAGTTAGACAAAAAATAAATTTTACAAATTTCATGTCAAAATTTTTCCATTTTGACTATAAAAATAAAAATATTGTCTAAAATGATGAAAGTTAAACCCTTCCACCCACAAGTCCAAGTCCAAGTCCAAGCATCTACCATGCCAGCTCACCACATTCACAATTTAACACTTTGGCGGTCTTATCTGACCTAAAAACATGACCCCACCACCCCTGCCCAGTCTTACAAACCTTCCTGGATTTCAACCAGTTCATTATGGCACCTACCCACCAGAATCTGATGGATCAAATAGACCCAAATAAGAATTAAGAGGACCCACCACGACTCAACCTAAAGCTTACAAGTTAAGACTAACTGCCAAATTACAATTCATTTTGGTCCTGCAACTGCAAACGAAGAAAGACTAATAGTATAGTTACTATTAACTACAGTTGAGTTCTTCCTGTACATCACTTTCAATATCCTTATATTTTGTTTATGCTTCCCTCTAGAAGACAAAAAGAACAACTAATTAACCCATAAACATTTCCATAAGTACATTCCAACACACTAACAAAGATTAAAAAGGTCCTCCCTAACCCTAATTAACCTACTTGATCCATTTTGTGACCTATTAACTTGATGAGTCCTAACAGCTAAAGCCCATGGATAAGAAACCAGGGACAAACTAGCTTAGAGAATTTGACTATTTACCCGTCACAAAAAATACCGGGGTCCAAGGGAATATGCTAAAAAGAGAGCCAGGCTGGGTCACTGACTCACTGCGCTTTCTCTCCAGGTGAACTCCTTGTTCCTCCTTCATATTGTGAAGCTGAAGCTGTTGTTCCTGCAACATCGAAACCATTTCCAAACGAATTGAATAGAGCAGAAAGTCCCCGTGTGGTAGTAACCCCAGCACCAGCACCCCCCATGCTTAGGCCAAGAAGATCACGTGTCATAGGCTGAGCCCCAAAAGGTGAAGTTGAACCCATCATTACATCATTGAACCCAGCACTCCCACCAGATGGAAGTCCAAGCCCAAAACCAGCCGCTAGAGAGTTGTTCTCTGTCTTCACGTGGCTATTGCACTGTTGTACTGATCTAGTGTCATCTTGTCCACACGAAGATGATGTTGCCAGGCCTAAGCCACGAAGCAAAGAAGCATTTGATGTTGCTGCACCCAATTGAGCAGCCTTTTGGAGTAGTGCAGTGGCAGACAATGCAGGTTGAGGAGATGCAGAGTAATGGCGAGCGTCCTGCTGGTCTGGGAAGAGTGGGGAGCTGTTATTGGAGAGGTAAAGAGATGTGGAAAGAGATAAGGAAGTGGGTTCTATTTCTACTGTTGAGAGAGAATCGGGACATTCTGAGCGGCCCAAACCGGAGACGAGATTGGAAAAAGATGGGGGTGATGCTTGGGGAAGGAACTCCAGTTGAGGGTGCAAAAATACTTGCAAATACACTAGTAGAACTGGTGGAGGAGGTCCCTGTGGTGGCTGTGGTTGTTAAACACGTTGTGATTGATGTTGGTGGCGATAACCCAATTGGATTTTCCGGCATTTCTGGTATCGAATAGAAGAGATTAGAGACTAGAAAAATTACATATTGAAAGAGTAAAAAACAATATTCTTTAATCCTAACTGACAACAATTAGAGAGATTGAACTTGAAAGCATGAAAGTAAAAGTTAAAAAGCAATCACAGCGCCCCCTTCTCCTGTCTTTTTGCTCTTCAATCTTTGAGCTCCATTGTCCCAAATTATGTAAAGCCACTGCTTCACAGTCACAAACTCACAGCATTTATAGCTAGTCTGTCTCTGTTTCTTTCCCTCTCATACACAAATAGATACGCACGGAAACAGCTAACTCATCCAACCTAGGCTAACCCCCATGGCCAACGTTTGTTTCTCTCTCTTCAACCAAATTTCAAGACAAAACGACAATAGACAAAACTCATCCTTGAAATTGATATCTCTGCCCAAATTTCTTAAAGCAAAAATATTTATTAAATTAAATTGAATAAAAGTATCTAATAGTCGAATACTTACGAAATCGTCTCAAAAATTCATATAGCTTTGACTAAGGAGATGTAAATGGGTAAAAAGTCCTTGTATTTATTCATTACCTGAACTCTGAATAGATAAAACTGGTGACACCACATCAGTAGACGGAGTTAGTGGAGGTGGCGGCGGTGAAGCTACAACAGCCCTCACATTGGGATTTCCATTCGAAATTTCACCGAAGCGAGGAGGCTGAGTCCTCGCACTCTCTTCTGCCAACGCATCGCAAAAAGCCCTATGCGTTATAAAGCTATCCCTCCTTCATAAACCAAAAATTCAACCCAACAAAACAAAACTTATAATTAATTGATTGTTATTTTGCCAAATTACAAGAAAAAGAAAATAAATTCTGTGAAGCCCAAACATATTAAGAATGTTAAAAGAAATATATGAAACCTGGAGAACAAAGTCCCACAGTCGCATTTGTACTCTTTGGTTCCGCAAGTCTTCATGTGAGCTTTCCAATCAGACTGGACGGCGTATTTCTTAGAGCACCGCTCACACTTCCACTTCTTCTCGCCGTGTTTTCTACAGAAATGCTTCTTTATTCCGGTAAGATCTCCGAGCGCCCTCGACGGGTTGTTGTGAACACAGGAAGGCTCTGGGCACACATATACCCTCTTTCGAATCTCCTTGCTCGTTCGCTGCCGGAGCTTCCATGGTAAATTGTGGCCTCGCCGGTGAAGTTGCAGGTTCTGGTCACGTTGGAAACCCCTTATTGCAGATCTCACACACGAACCGATTTGTCGCCATTAGAGTTTTGGGCGATAAAGCAATTCACTTCAGCATCTGGATCTGAAAAAGAATAGGAAAAAAAAAATTAATTACTTTCAGCAACATAATTTGCTTTTTTTTTTTCTTTTTTTCCAAAAATGAAATTGAACCAAAATTAATAAAATTACCAGGCATTCCTGGAAGGTTTCGCTTCTTCTTCGGTGGTGGCAGTTCTTGAAGCGTGCTTTCCAAACCAGATGAAGACAAGGTAGCTTCACCTGAAGCATTAGAGATAGCCATTTCAGAAGGATTCTCAAGCTCCCCCATATCGTAGACTTTATCAAAAACCTAAAATTTCCTTCGAAGCTGGACCGATTACCGACAACCATACACTTCCCTCTTAAAATAACAGCTCATAACAAAGACTGGTCACTGAAAGAGACACCAAGCAGTTCAAGTTTAAATAAACAAAAAAAAACAAAACTCCAAGAAAATTCCAAATGCTGAATTCTAATTGTTTTCCCAGAAAATTAGAGAATTCCGACGAAATCGTTCTTCTTCCTCAGGCGAGAAAAAATCTTTGACGGCTACTCATCGATATTGGCAAGTCATGCCCTGTATCCCAAAAGAGGGCGGGTCCATCCTAAGGACCAAGGAGTGAGAAGAGAGACAGAGACTTTGAAATGTGTAAGAAAAGTAATATAATAAAGGATTTAACCGGTGCCATTTAACTATGGTTAAATTTTGTAACTAGAGTTAAAGGTCCTAAACCTGAGCTGCAATACTCGTATCCTGGTTACCACCACGTGGCAAAATAACCGGGTTGATGACCTTTTTATCGGAACAAGTCGGAGTAGGCGGTCATTGTCTTTTAGTGAAAAGTTTTTCAGTTTTTATGTGTTGCTCTTTTCCCAAAAATTTAAAGACAATTATACCCCTATCGAGCCGCTCTTTTCCGGTTTTCCCTCACTCAAAATTTAATGAAGTTGGTTTGTATTGAGACTTGGTTTTTGAAAAATAACAGTAATGCCACTGAGCAGATAAGGACGACGAAGACAAAGCAGACAGACTTTACTTGTTTTGTCCGAATCTGAGTGGCTTTGTCGTTATTCTTTACAACACCTTGTCCAATTTTTGTTTTTTTACGTAAAAGGCTTTACTAATCAAACGTGGATTTACGTGGGATAGCTACGCAAAATCCACTACCTTTTTGGTTTATAAGAAATAGGGATGTTTTAGTCTTTTAGAATAATAAATAATAAATTATGCTTCCCTGGCCTGCACTACTACCCTACAGATTTGAGACTTTTAATCCTTTTGTCCGGGGGACCCACCAACTGGAAAGTCCAAAATCCTGACGTGAAAGATCCCAAAGACTTTTATGCTTTCCAGTTTGCATACAATAATCCCATTGCGCTACCGTTTACTTCTTGGATTCGTGTCGTTTATATCATAATTTTATGTTTTTTATTTTATTTATCTAATAAACAGAAATTATTATCTAATTAAACGTCAATTCAAATTTATAGGCGGCAGACAAAGGAACTCAGCAGACTCAGAGTTCTAATCAAATGGTAAAATATTTGTCCAGTTTGTTTCGTTTTGATGACGATAAGGACCTTATGATAATTGTCAGTATTGCCAAAAATAACATTTTGAAACAATTGAACAAAAAAATAATAATTTATATAATCGATTTTGATACTTAAAACTCAGTTGAATTGAACAATATACAAATTTAGAATATGTTGGTCAGGATATATCAAGAGTGGCTCATATAAGTAATTAATTATTCATTATGTTATGTTCCATGAAAACCGTAGGTTTTTGGACAATGACAATGGCATAGCCCAATAAAAAATAATTAGGAAAGGAATCAGGAAAGAAAAAAAAAAATACTAACGCACACTAAAATCGCTCTTCTAGGCAGTCCTGATTATTAAATCTAAAATTTTGTATATGCAATTAAGAACTAGACATTGTATCTTTTTTTATGAAACTTATGCGTATCTTTGAATATGAATACGAGAATATTAATTAGTATCGATATATAAATATATTCATGAATATTGTTGATATCTTATTATATTCAATGTTACGATTAGATATTTTTGGACACTGTATCTTACAAATTTTAACTTTTTAATATTTTTTTAAAAGATTTTCTTAATATAAATAAAAAGAAAACAAACACTAAATTAATATTAAGAATTAATAAATAAATATTTAATAATATGTAATTTTTAATTATAAAAGAAATAAATTTTTTTAAACTATTTTTCTTAATAATTTTTTTAACATATTAATACGTAATTTTAACCAATTAAGTTATATAAACTAAATTAGATTTTATTAATATAAATATTATAAGTTATAAAAAAAAAAAAAAAACTATTATATGAAAGCAAGTCAAATGATAAGAAAATAAATATAGTTAAGTGTATGTATTATTTTTAAACTCTATTTAATTTATTTAATATGTATAAGTTGCATTATGTATAATTTAATAAATGATTGATATTAAACATCTAGAAAGAAAATATAAATTATGTGAAGAGATAAATCAAATCTTCAAACATATACAATTAATTATTATATACATTACAATTCACTGATAAATAAATATTATAGAATATTTTTACATATATTTATATATTTATGAGATTGTGCACCGTTTTTATAATATTTTTGATACATATCTAATATATTTTTATTTTTAAATTAATCGATACTATATTAAGAAATGACATTTTGATCATTGCATGGAATATCCATTAAATCTTTGTATCTTGGTCTATTTCTATCATTTTTGGACAGGATACATGATAAGGCGGGAAAAGGGTTTTGGTGAAGTAACCTGTAACTACAGCAAATATATTAATTGGCATTAATTATATTTCATGATAAGAATGCCTTATTTTTTATACTCACTAAACTAGTTAAAATAGAATCAGCATAATAATAATGATAATAATATATAAAATACATACAATAATTAATTAAGTGGTTGTGAAAATTTATGTCTTTTAGATATCCTCATCATACTCTAATTTGAAGAAACTACAATATTTAAGTTGAAATTAAGTAGCGTGTCATCGAGATAATATTAAAAAATTATATCAATTGACACATAATTTTAACATAATTATGTGTGTTTAATAATCATATGTGAACATATTAAATTTGATCTAGTAAAACATAATTTGATTTGAAAAGATAATTAATTTAAAATAGTCTTATTTTATAATAGAATTACTAAAATTATCATTTCTAACGAGATTGGCGAGTAGTCCCATTCTCCAATTTATTCACAATCCAAATTAATCTAATTTCGGCAATTTTGGTGATGCACTCAACGTTAGTCGTCCATTTCCGATGGAAAGTTCAACGTGAAATGGGCAAAAGAAAGTACAGCTGTAGTGCTGTGAAGCGTGCACAACGTCAAAAAGGAGAGAAATGAGCATAGTGTAATGATGGCGAATTTGATTATATATTTTAGTTTGGAGCTTTTCTGATTCCAATATGATGCGAAGGTCCACGTTGAATCTTGATAACTACATCCCTCCTCCCTTTTCAGCTTTGTAAAAAAAATAAAAAAAACTTGAATCTTCTGCTTCACCATGATGACTTGTATGACTTATTGAGCGTGTGAGTAAAAGAGAGACAACTAGTTTGATTGGTTTTTTAGTGTATATTATCCGCATCTATGAGTCAATGACCAAACACATCCTTTGGTTTTGTGATGTCAACTCTAATTGGTAGATGGATAAGTCATAACTCATAAATGGGAACCAGCATTATCCTGGTGTTTTAGGAAACAATTACTGTACTAACATATTTGTACTACAGATGTGTTTTATGATTGGGGTATAGGATACCGTGTTTGGTATTAAAGCAGAGTCATGTATTTAAGATGTCAACGGGAATCCCTGCACACCAATTTATAATTTCAATACTACCCATTATCAGTCTTAGACCAGTGTTACTATTACTACTAGTGACACTATTACATCTTTTTCCTGTTTTTCTTCGACTCTTTCCTCAGCAATATCATATTGACCTCGGTGCAACTAAACCACTTAGTCTTTGACTCAAGGTAGGTGGTGCCCAAAGATGGTCTGTCTAATTGCTCGTATGCTTTAAGATAATTTAAGTTGCAAGAGACTTCTAGTACAATAATATAAAAAATGGAAATGAAAGAGACCAAAAAGAAAATAGGCATTCATACTGGGAAGTTGAAGTGGATCTATCTGAATATATGCACTACTACGTCAATTGGCATTTAATGTGAAAATACCAAATGCTCCAAGAAAAGGAAACGACACTCCACATATAGCAAGCAGTTCATGATCTGCAGGCATTGTAAATTTCTCCCCGCATTACATCAACTGGCATGTGTTCAAATGTGTAACGCTCAGGACCAAAGTACACTCCTGTCTTCTCCAAAAGAGCAATGCTTTCCTCCCTACCATATCTTGAAGCATATAGCTTCAGATACTCGATGTCCTAAATAAAGCGAAAATGGAAAACTCAATATCAGAGTTTGAAATTTAACACAAATTATGCACAATTTCTGTTGCCAAAAATCATGGAATGAACCTTGATGCAGTGTATGATTTAATTATCATAATGGGTAAAACATGTTAAACAAAAATTTACTAATTAGTAGTATAAGAGAATAGTACTAATCTTTGACTCTGACTATATGCTTTGCAAAGTTCATCACTTCATCATGATAATTTATAAGAGATGCTATACCTGCAACCCACTGAGGATGCGTTCTAGTCTAAGAGAAGCTACCGGTTGATTAGAAGATGAGAACACCTCGCCAGGGTAAAATAGAACACCATCTCCAGGTGGAAGTCCATGCCTAAATCTTATCTGTGCTCATAAGAAAAATATGATTTTCAGGACAACAACAAAAGGTATAAACAGAAGCTCTCTACCAATAGCATTCCTTTTCATAAAATGACACAGCAAGCCAGTCAAAACACCTCTGCACTGGGAACAGTTGCCTTCTCATAACAGTTGGCTCCCCAATATAAAAACCCTGTTCCACCCTCCTTCCAAACACGCCACATGACAGCACGGTGTTGTGTACCTCGCATGCCAAGATGCCAATTAGGATGAGGATCAGATGGGCCCATGCACACGTATGTCCACCATTCCTGCGAGAAAACCACTTTCCTAAGCAAACTAGTATATTGCACTGAAACATATACCCATGCATGCTAATATGCATTACGTTTTGCATTCAAATATGTGATATTTCCTTATCCATGCTGCTGCTTTCAAGAATTACTTCTAAAGACACAGTTGGTACATCTATATGCAAGTGACAACTTACCCTGGCAAGAATTAACCCTCGCACTGCCTCAGCCAGGTTTCATTACAACTCACCACTTATCATAGGTTTCATGAAAGTTCCCTTTATCACTATATATGTATTAACTGCATCAATGCAAATCTGTTGGGTGTAGGCTAAAACAGCAGGACATTAAATTTAAGCATACTAGAATTTAACTCCCTTTAAACTCTAACCTAAAACCAGGATAACTAGCAAATTAGCAGTTGCCGCACTCGCATAAACATACTGCTAGGCTACAGGGAAAGTCACCAGGGGAGGGAGGGTAACTTTATCAACTAACAATACATAACAACCTCAATGATGTGGAGCTTAATGTGCAATACTGGATACCACATTCATTTAAAAGGTTAAGCTATTTGGTTATGGACACCTCCACGTGTTCGGACACAAGTCTTTACTGCTATGGTCTAACATGACAAAACAAAACAACTAAACCAGAGTCCATCCAAAGCCCACATAACTTTGACATCAGAGAGAGAGAATTTCCAAATATGCAAAACTTCAGCACCAAGGGAAAAAAACAGTGGTATTACCTCACCATTCTCTGGTTGTAATTCAGCAATAATATCCTTGGCCAAATCCTCTCGATTGCCAAGCACCCACTCGCTGAACAAAAACAAGTTCCAAATTTTTAGGATGCTAGGGAACAATTGAGCAATTTTCAGATATACATGAGTATGAGACCAAAGAATAAACACATCTATGGTATGAAACTCAATGATTTTCCCACAAGTTCAATTAATAAATGAAACTGAAAATAAGCCCATCTAAGATATCAGTAATATTATCTAATCCAAGTCATTAACCAAATTGAAATAATATAGAAGTTGGGGCTTGAGCCAAAGAAGTTGTATTTGAACACTTAAAAAATAAGATAAGGCCTCAGGAAGTTAAGAAAGAGGGTCTTAGATGTCCATGATAAGTTTGGGAACAAAACTAACAACCAACAATAGTTCAAAAAAGCCTTCATCAGAATCTTTTCCTTTTCCCTACTTGAAAAGTCATCATGCAACCAGTGGGTCCGGATTCAAAAACTCTCTTTTTTTTAACAATCCAGGACTTTACTGGTGTTGGTTGCATTTAGATGTTTATTGACAGACAAAATGGATATTTTCACAGATAGAAAACTGCGAAAAGAAGATGCATATCTTTTTTAGATCACATAATTTTCTAATCAATTACTTCTCAAGACGCAGGGCAACTTAAAGAACCCAAAACATATTCTTGTATAATTATTTTCAGTCATATGCGGGTTAGAGTTCTATACATCTTGTATCACATGGTTGATGATCAGAGATCCAAAATACCAAAATAGAAAGGTCAAATAAAATAACCCTAATAAGAATTCCAATAAGACCCTTATAAAAGTGAAATATTATTGTCAAAAACACAACTTCCCAAGTACAGTACTATTTGAAAAAAGGTTATCCTAATGAGCACACTAAGGGTACTAAATAAGGCAATTGTTTTCAAAGAAAATTATTGCATTTAACACCGTGATTTCTCAATATGATGATTTTTAATGGATGGGTTACTGTTCTGGAACTATTTAGATGCAAATAATTGTGATTCTTCCTTAGTATCAAGTGCCCTCATTAGAAAAACTCATTAAAAACATCAACTTTCAACATTTATCTGGTCGCATCATGTTTACTTCACATGAGCCGAATTAACAAAGAAACATTTTACAACCACAAAGTTTATTTTATTTGCAGGAAAAAGAGAAAAGAATCTTGGTGTTTATAAAACAATAGAGAAGAGTACCTTGTGCAATAAATTTGAGTATGTGGACGCAGGAAACCTGGAACTTTTACAAAAGCCTCAAAAGAAGTAGGTGCAAGAGGTGCATCACTTGGCCCTACATATAAAAACCATGCGATTAGATATTCATGATTGAGAAATGGTTGAATCAATTCACACATTACATGTAAGGATAGGAGTAATACAATAGTGTAAAACATGTTTCAATTGAGCTAAGCATCTATGGAAACAAAAGTTAATTGTAGAAGCATGCCAAGATAGTATTAAAGATGCTTTAGATAATGTATCATAAATCAGGCTTGTTCTATAACCAAACTAGACAGCATTCTTGGAGCCTTATGAATGAAACATTATAGAAGGTTGCATATAAACAATTGGAAAGTTACGTATTTTGGATTTAAAAAATGTGAAGTTAAGTATTTTGTATTTAAAATTTAAATATATGGTGGAAGGAGACCGAAACTTACATGGGACAGTCATTGAGAAGGATATGACTGCCCTAGGCATTACCGAAAATGATGCCTTGGATTGAGAAGAATGGAGGACAATGATTCATATAGCTGACCCTAACTAGTTTGGGATTTAAGGCTTAGTTGAGTTGAGTTGAACAAAAAATTTCCACAATGAAATTCTTACAAAATCCGAGATTTAAATTTTTCTGATGAAATTCATTCTCAGCAGGATGCTGTCAAATCATAATACCTTTACAATGAAAATCCTAGTTGCATTTTTATCTTGTTAATGTGAGTCAGAAACTGATTTAGCATTTTAATACACTGGTAGCAACTTGTATTTTACATAATATCCATACATGGATTAGGGTTACAGATCAACCTAAAGATGACGTCGACTCCTAGACACAAACAACTTAAATGATGCCAGAAGGGTGCAAGTTGATGAAAATATAAATGATCAATTACATAAAAAGTGTAAAGGGAAAAGCGAAGGGAGAAAATAGAATATGGTGGAATAAAGAATGTAAATATGAAGTCCGAAAAACTGTACCAGTATAGTATGTAGTTAATACACGAGCATCAGGAGCATATGCATGAATCCCACTGGCCATGTTGCGAACAGAATCATATTGTTCCAAATTCAGTGGCTGTCACAATTAATTGCAAGCACATCAGCTTATTAAGAAGCTCATGATAAAAAAAAAGAAGAAGTTACAACATCAATCCGCATCGATAATTCAGTTAGCATTTATCTAGTGGATTCTCTAAGAAGGTTCTTGCTAACAGTTTTTGCTTCAGAATTAGTAAAAATTGAGACATCATCCTGGGTTCTGGGATATGGGTTTGTACTATCATGATAAACAGCAGCAACTCTGTACCTCATCCCACAAGTAAAAATAAGCCTTCTTCCAGTGATTCTTTGTCCTCAGTATTTCGACTTCTTTCTGCAAGTAATCCTTTGCTGCATCATTACTGTTGCACATCAACAGGTCGGCAGAAGCTCATCAGTTTTCATCGTAAATATACCTGACAGAAGCGAACAGGGACAACTGACTGTATACCCAGAGACAACTTGACTATATGGTACAGCATATGCTGCCAGCCGTGGGTCTGAAAAGTATTCATCTGATTTTGGATGATCCACTACAAAACAGAAGGGCAAACGGAAAAAAAGATTCAGCTACTGTATTTTTTTATTTATTAGAGAGCACATATTCTCTGAATGTTGGATTGCAATGATTATAAAAAATAAGCAAAGTGTAAGAATATTTTCACAAATATTGCATGTTTTTGACTTGTTTCATCCAATTACCTGGCCATGGGCAGGTGTATGTCAAAACACGCATACCATCACCCCATCTGCAGAAATATGGGCTAATTTTATATTGAAGAAGCCACTTGAAATGATGATCTAATGCCTCATACCACTGGGCACTCCCATGTTCAACACCAAACCGGTCCTCAATCACAGTATCAGATATCTAGTATAGAGTCAAAGAAACATTTATAGAAGTAGGCTAAAACAGTTGTAGGTCTCCTGTATTTCTTTTTAGTAAGCATCATCTACTATCTGGCAATGCTTGATACCAATTTCTACAAACCTTGACAAATTTTAACGTGTGATAGTCTGAGTTTTAGCATAGATAGAGGATACGCCAAATACAGCAGGAAGCGAAGGAGTTGCAGGAAGAATAAAGTCCCAAACTGTCAGATTTATCTTGACACATACTGAGAGGCTTGAAAAGGCATCCTCATCCATCATATCTATTGACCCATTATCTGAAAGGAATTCAGAAAATGATGGAGACAGAAGAATCCTTCTTAAAGATGTACTTGCAGATTTCACCCTTCCTACCTAAAACATAAATGCTCATATGAACAGTTTGTAACATGAGTAGAGTTAAACAAGAGTGCAAAAAGTGCACACGAAGAATCAAATCCCACCACTTCATCAAACGGTTTCCCATCAATTGGGTCCATGATTTCAAGACAGCTCCTAAGTTCCCTGTGCAGTTGATGTTTCTCAGCCTTGCTCAAACTTTGAGTAGGAGATCTGCAGCAAGAAAGAAAGAAGACTAGTAAATACTCCACAGGTCAACATTATTAAGTGTAGGGTATTAGGTGTTCCAACGGGTTCCAACTGGTCTACTGAACTGATGCTAAAGTTAAAACACACAAAATGAAGGAACTTGACGGAAATGTGTAATAGCAGCTGATATAGAAGAGAACAACTCACTCTCCATCTGCCTTTATAGCAGTAATAATGATCTCTCCCTCATACTGTCCAGGCTGTTGAGCACTTGGGACATCAATGGATACCCATAGAGCAGTAGTCTCTCTGAAGCAGTGACCAAAAAAAAAAAAAAAAATGCCAAAGAAAACATAGTGAAAAGCAGTAAGTAGTTACTCCTCACCTTGTGCAGAACACAGTAAAAGAAGCATATCAGATTATAAATGTACCCAGGATGTAGGTTTATTTGACTAACTGGAAGATCAACAGGCACAAGAGCATCAGGGACACCTAAAATAGGCACCACACGCCGCAGGGCTAATGATTGTCCAACAACCAACCTGCCCTCAGCCAAAATCAGAAAATTATAAAATCAGAGTAAATTGTAAATATATAATAAAACACTATGTCCACGAGACAACAACCTGTCACCAGATGTGGAGCATAGATCGCTGCATTGAACCTGCACAACCCCTGCAACACCAGAACCAGCCCAAGAAACCTTTGGACGAATAGCAATTTGAACACTCTCTCTCTCATTTCTAGCGGCCAGAAGGTTTATCTTCAAGATAAATCAAACTTATTAGATGCTAGACCATCTAATGAGTTTAGAAACAAATAAACTAGAAACTCTTCACTCTATCTTCAGCAATTTATATATAAAGAAGTTTGTAATTCGGGAGTGTCCATCATCACCCCTATTATGATTTCCTTATGTAGGAAGTTTGAGAGCCAAATTAATGAACATAACAATATAGTCCTAATCATATTATCTAAAGGTATAAAAAGTATGCATAGAATGGGCACTGTGTAAATACATGTACACTTTCTAGAAGAACTGATAAGCATAGAATTACAATATGTGAATTAGTGTTATCATAAATTAAATTACATTATTCTTGTGAATAACCAACATGAGGTAGTGCTGCCAAGGTCATACCATGTCCATGATGGGGAAAAGATTTTAACTTGGAACAAAACATAAAATGCAAAATGCCATAAAATAATAAGAGGATTCTAAGCATATGTCACTAATAACATAAAATGATAATACTTACTAGTTCCAAATGTCTAGGCAAATCTTGAGGTCCTACATTTGCAGTGTTTGGCATACACCAAACATGCACTAAATCCCTAGTTGGAATCTCTGTAGGATCCAGCGATCCCTTGACTGGGTTAGGACCATGAGTACCTCCATCATTCCATCCATAAGCAGTTCCCCCTCCAGCAACACCTTCCACAGGTGGCACAACAATGCCTTGAGGATTTCCTGTCAGGGGCATGAATAATTGATATAACAAATAAGTTGAAAAACCTTATGATGGAAAATATAATTCCAAGGAAAAAAATGGACCTCAGGTTGTGGCTCACTGTTTGTTTGGAAAAATTAGCAAAATGAGACAAATGTCCAAACAAATATTACTTTGGAACGTATTTTCGTTCCTTTCCTATTTCTATAATTATACTAGATGGAGCACAGATATCAGATACGCTATAGTAGCTGATATGACCAGAAGATGTTTAACGAGAAACACATACAGATTGTAATGGAATCTAAACCAGCCAGCCAGCCTCCAGAGAATCTGAATCCACCTCTTATTATTCACATCTCACAAATCAAATTGACAGAAATCGAACATTATGTTTTAGAAACATGATTTATTCAACTTAACTATATATAGCATATTCTTGTATGCATCATACAAGACCAATTCCCCATACATTAAAACTCTTAACCGAAGTCTTCCTCATAAAACTAAATTCATATGTCACTTCAGCTTCAATACAAAAGCAAAAAACATACTAAACAAAGCAAGACAAAACAAAACACTAAACCCCTGTATTTGCTCGCATATTGTAGTAAAAGAAACAAAAACCTGGAACCTCATAATATGCTAACCACGATTCTAATCCGATTTGTAAGCGAATCATACAAGAATAGAAAGACAAGAAGAACAATAAAATGGTCCAAGGCAACATTCATAGAACAAAACCGCCATGGATGAAACTTTGAGACATGAATTAAAATGCGTAGGAATAGTCAGAGAGTTGCAAAGACTAACCGGAGTTATCCATTTCGCTTTAGTTGTTACTGTGACTATGGTTACCAAGGGATCGTGAGCTTTCCAATTTAGGCTTCAGATTCCGAAGCAAAGTTTTCCTGAGAAAATTATCGGGTTTTGAGGAATGAGAAAATCAGCCGGTAATTATATGAAAGGAAGCAATATAACTACACACTCCAGGTTTTGCTACACGCACCCTTCCCTTTCCAACCCCTTGCTAACTTATAAAGGGAAAGTGTGGAAGGAAGAAAACGAAATGGAAAGAGTATTGCTGAACCTAAACTGTAGAATGTAGACACGTCTAAGGTTTTGTAAATGACGGTGGTTCGAGTTGGATCCTTTTCTTCGACTCCCGAGGCACTATCTGTGCCTCTTGTAACAAAAAATACACATATAGATATGTTAGATAATGGAATTTAGAGGATAAGGTTATAATGAATCATTGTACCCCAAAACAAAAATTTATAATGAATCACGTAATATTTTGATTAGGGTAGGTAATACTGTAGACTTGCGGCTTTGTTGAACTAAAATTTCTATTATTATATAGATTTATACAATCATACATAATATAAAAAGATAATAATATAAATTATCATGTTCTTATCAAATATAATATTAAAAATTAATTATATTATATTATATTATCATGTTATTTTTATACAATACATTAAATATATTTTTAATTTTTTATTATTTGGCCAATTTATAATAATTTAATGAGATCAATAATTGAGTTTATTCTTTGAGTACAAAATTAGCACAAAATCAAAATGTATTGTTGAGATTTTCATTCAAATTGACTTTTAAGACTACAAACCTTGTATCGTGTTTGGACAAGAGATTGGAATGTGGAAAAAAATACTATGATAAATTAAATTTTTACATAATAATTATTATTAGATTAAGTAAGTCTAAATTTATTATATGAATTTGCAAATTGAATTAGTTATTAGATAATTGAAAGTTAGTCAAATGAAAATGAAAAAAAAAAAAAACATAGTTAGATGTTAATATTGTTTTTTAATGTTTCAGTTATTTAATTTTATATGTAATTTAAATATAAAAATATACTAATTAATTATTATATACCTTTCAAATCCTTATGAAGGTAATGTATAATGTTTTTTTTTAAATGCTTCCATATGTTTTTTTTTGAAATTGTATATCATTTTCATAAAGCTTTTAATACATATCTAATATATTTTCATTTTCGGCTGATGCAATTCCTATTTTGATTAATTATATTTAGTTTTATAACATTTGTGAATTTCAGTAATTTGAATTTTATTAAAAGAGATTATAAGAAATAATATCTTTATCACTTTTATAGTATTGGTGTAAATGGTCTACTTTTGACAAAAATAGAAAAGTAATTAATCGACTTACACAATGCACATAACTGACGGAACACACCTTACTACTAAACCAAAAAAATTTAAATTAACGTTGACTTAATTTTCTTATGTTGATTTATATTCTCCTGCTCAGTCAGTGCAGGACGACTGTTCAATGTTGTGTGGCTAAGTTCAAAGTAACAACTAACTAGCTTTCTTTTCCATGAATATGAGCTAATTCACGTGTTCTTCAACGTCGGAAAACTAATCTACTTTCCCTTGTTTTGTAAGCAACATTCAGTACAGAGATCGATTATGGGACACCTTAGACACCTTGATCTGAAGAGCACTTCACAACTTTCCTTTTTTCATTATTATTTCCCATTCCATGAAACAACTGGAAAGGTAAAACCCTAGCAACATTGCCAGATCAAATGGCCAAGTGAAAAAGGTTGTGCCATTAATTCTACATATCAATTGCGATCATCCACAATTTGATTGCTTACAAACATATTGTCTCTTCTTTTTGGGAATCCACTAGGTTCTATAGATGAACCTCTATATTTTAGCTCTGATGTTCTAAAATCAGGATCAACTGAAGATGGTCTAGAGTTGTGATCTGTAGAACTTGGCCTAAAGGAGCTTGTCCCACCGGGATATCGAGTGGGAGAGGGATACCTTCTCGATGGAGCTCTGAGACCACCACTCCTAAGTTCCGTGGCATCAGCACTTCTTGAAGAGTCAACTAAAGATCTATCTCCAGATCCTGTTCCCAGTGGAGCACCAGTTGTAGCTGATGTAGAGGTAAAAGGGTCATCTGGTCCCCATGATGTAAGTGCCTCTTTCTTCTTGGCAAAAAAATGCCATGCTCCAAAGAGAAAAAGTATGAAGAACAACACAGGGCTGGTCCAGAGCATTGTGTTGGATTCATTTTTGAATATAGGAAGCTTAGAGGCGTACATTCCAACATAACCACCTCCAAGGCCGAGAATAACAAGCTTTTCACGATCACTGACAATCAAGGGTATTACATTTGTCTTCTCTGCATCCAAATCCATCATTGGATAATTCAAGAAAGATGACCTGATCTCATCAAGACTCGATGAGAAAAGAAGCCGAGGTGCACCAACCCTCGCATAATGCTGAGATGAAACATTGTAAAGTAAAACCTTTTCCTGGCTAACAATAAGCAAATATCCCTTAATTGCTTGGAGAACAAGAGGCTCGTCCATATCAAACTTCTTTTTGGATCTAACCCTGCATTTGAAATTCATTATATCCCCCAATAACAACAAATGAATCAAGTCACCTTCTGATGTAAACCCATATGCTTTAGAACGCTCTGCGGCATCAAAAACATAGTTTCGAGCAAGAGAATGGTTCAACCCTTCACATTCAGACTCTCTAACTTTCATGCTTCTCAAATCCAATGACCCTGCGCCTGTTTCTGTCAAAAACATAAGTCTTTGCTTCAAGAATGCTAATGGTTTGCTTGTTGGCATAGCTGAACCATACACTGTCCCATTCTCACGGAAAACTCTAATTTTCCCACTACTATCAGTTGACAAAATATACCTCATCCTCCCAACATGATGGACTTCCAAGATAGTTATGGGCGAACCATCTTCCTCACTTTGATCAGATGCCACAAATTTATCAACATTTTCCATAACAAGCGAATTCCAATCTTCTCCACTTGTTCCCTCCCAAATCCGATGCATCAAGATTGCACCATTTCTATGCCCTGTCACCAAAACACTCTCATTCTTATAAACAGACAGGTAGGAAACCATGGCCGTAATGGGCGATTTTGATAAGGTGTAAAACTCAACCAAAGCATCTCCATTTCTCAAAAACACATAAACCCTCCCTCTTTCATCCCCAACTGCAACATACTTACTTAGCCCCTCATAGTCCCGAAATGGCAAAACATGAATACAAGTGGCATCAGAATCTAATTTCACAGCCGACACAAACTGAAACCTTTCGGACCAAAAAGGACTATACTTGGTCACAAGAACCCCTTTAGCTCTCTCCCCGTCTCGAATTTTTCCCCCAAAACCATCTTCTTGAACTTCTTCAAGCGATCTTTTACCATCATGCATTCTCTGAGCAACCTTATCCTTTTCCTGAATCCCTGATCTCTCACCCACAGAAGCCATTTTAGATGGCTCTAATAGCTTTGATTCTAACCTTGTAACTATTTCAGTGAGGTTTCTCACTAATTCCTCCAGTTGATTGATTAATAACACTTGTTGATTTACATCATTTGTGGGTTCAGACTCTGATACAGGTTCATGATATGGATTTTTGTCGTTATCGTCTTGTATTGAGCTGGATTCAGATTTTACAAGGAAACTAGAAGCATACGGCGAAGCAAAAAGAAAAAGTAAATATAGCATAAATAACTTGCCTTTTTGATTATACGCCATTGAAGATAAAACGTGGAAGATTTAATCTTTCAGTGTTTTCCCATTTCCAGCATGCCTGAATTGTATATTTTCTTTGGGGGGTTTTTGGAAGTTGGATCTGGAATTAAGGAAGTTTAGCTGAAATTTATGTTGGATTTGAGGAATAAGCGGACGGATGTTATAGTCTTATGGATGTTCGGATTTGAGGTGAGGTTTTGACTTGGGGTCCTTACAGTGATTTAGGGCAAGATATTTCGAGTTTTCATCGGGGAACATCTGAAGTTTGTAATAAAATGAAACGATTCGGTAAGATCGGTTGTACTGGGAGTATTCTAGTGAGTCCTATAGAAGTAGGACACGTGTTAGGTCATATCAAACCGAAAAAGTTATTTGTGTCATATCACTTCTGTATCTGAATCCTAAAGCCCATACAGGCACATGAGGGCCTCTATATTCCAAGTTTTCTTTACATTTTCATTTCTTTTGTTTTTGGCTGAAAAGGATTATTTTACATGTGTACCAACTTACAAGTATTTATACATTTATAGTTACGTTATTACATCACGAATCACTTTTTCCAGAAATACAATACATCTAATTCATATAAGTATAGGGATCTATTCCTTGCTAGCAAAAAAAAAAAAAAACCGTGAATAATGATTGAATTAATGATAAAATAGAATCTGAGTCTGATTCAATTGATCATAAAAAAAACTTTTCTTTTATTATTTTTCAATATGATATTGTGATCATCTGCTGCCATTGCCTGCTTTTCTGAACTATTTACTCAGAACACTATTAAGTTACTAAAAACCAAATTCTAACTAGTGGGTCTGAGAACCCAGAAAAGAAAAACTATTTTCAAAACTATCATTCTTCAATTCTCCCTTATTAATAACCACTTTGCGAGAAAGTGCAAGAAATTAAAAACAAAATACCAACATAATAGAGTCACTTAGATAACTCCTCAAGTAAACTATAAATTGCACTTAAACTAAGAAACATTGTCTAATACGGGTTTAACAACTAAAATGCAGAAAATTTCCTTCTATAGATCAGATCCTTCATTCTGTCTTTATTGGCTTCTCGCCAATTTCAATGCAGCAAATAGGGATTTATTTTGGCTAACCATGGTGTTTTGAACACCATGCTCCATTTGCAATGAAGAACGCTTCAATATCTCAAAAAGTGAAGTACCTGAATTCTGAGATGCAAAGTTCAAGGTAGTACATTTACTCTCCGTGTTGCTTTTGAATTTGGCACAAAAGTTTTTCAGTGGTGGATTCTCCCTTTGGTTCTGCATGTAGATTATACCAAATGGAATTATTACCTTGTGGGAAAATTAACAAAAAATATAAATCACATTCAGCAATTTAGCATCAAGAAATTGGTTGCCAGATAACCAAACATATTGTAAAGAATAGCAACTGTCATAAATGGAAGCATTCTGCTATGTATGGAACAAGTAAAAAGATATAGATATATATATATATATATATTTGATGACCAACTCATCCTCATTACCTATAGCTATCTCATTATGAACTCTAGGCTTTGTTTGGGTGAGGTGAAAGTGAGAGAAATGAAAATGGATGATTGTAATGTCAGTTATTTTTTGATCAATTTTTTTTTCTAATTTCCTTCCTCTCATTTGCTTTCCTTCTACTTTCACTTCTCCCAAATAGAGCATTAGTCTATAGTATCTCATAACTTGGTTCTAGTTGTAAAGAAATTCAAGGAATGGGCTACTATTTATACTACCTACTCGAGCTTACCATATCTGATGAATCTTCTGACATTGAGATTGAGGTCCTGCTATTGCTGTCATCTAGCCCAAAGATAAAAGAACGAACCTTGCATGTTCCTTGCTTTTTAGATGAGGGGTGAAGGTGATTTGAACCTCGACGTAGGAAAGATGACTGGCATTTAAACAAGTGATCCAAACCACATTAAGTTCTGACGGAACGTAAATCACATCTTATGGCCACCCTTCAAAACATAGGCAACATGGATTCAAACCACATTTAAGTCATCTTGATCCTCTTCTCCTTCCTTATTATTCTAGTCAAACAAAGTTGTTTTTCTCAAATTCAAACCACATTTAAGTTTCTCCAGAAGATTATCTGTTCCAGCAGCATCCTGCTGCTCTAGCCACTGCTGGTGGAGATGATTACGCCTTTCACTATCAATTGGCTTTTCTTCATATTCTATTGCTATCATATCATTAAGTTCCTCAGCATTATCATTTTCGTCGTCTTCTTTATTATCTAGAAAACAGAGGAGGTCATTCTCACTATCATCTTCTTCCTCAGCTTCTTCATTAACAAAAACCTTAACAGGATCACAAGTTGGAGATGAAGACAAGTGAGCAGATCCAAGTAAATGAGGGTCAATGTTCTCTTTGTCATTTTCCTCTTCATCAGAAGAGCTGGAAAAAAAAAAAAAAAACTCTTGTTTATCATGTCCAGAACCAGAACAAGTGGGATGTGCAAGTAATCAACTGTTCAGCATGGTGCATTTAATTTCAGAAAATGCTTATGGAAAGTATACACATTGGTTATCATTACTCTATCAAACTGACATACTTCATCCATTGTTTTATTTTTTTCTAAAACCAAATTAACACCAGAATATTGCTTACACCAGTTCATGTAATGTTTGAGCATGCTATCATATCTAAGATTACCAAAAGCAATACTTCAAAAAATCCCATAAGCACAGAAGTTCCAGACTACATCCTGGTAAGAAGTGATTAAAGTATAATAAAATTAACCAATTAGGCAAGTAGAACATCGTGGACAGCCAATTACAGTGAGCAAAATTCACATTAGATACTTTTTAACTTACACATCATCAGGAGGGGCAGAATCAGATTTCAAGTTTATTGCCCTTATAGATGGTGCAAAAACTTCTTCTAGAGGACTACTGGGTTTCTCATTTTGTTGCCCATCTTTAGCATCACTTGTTTGAGAATAAGAAAATAGCTCCTGAAAAATGTAAATAGAGAAGCAGTTAATATCTACAATCCTTTGCAAGAGGACTAGCATCTTCGAGAGGTGATATGATAAGAAAACCTGTGTATCATCAACAGGAGCTCGAAATGCTTGTGCAGAGTCCTGAGCCATATCCTGAAACCCAATGGAGATATCAATTGAATCAGACTGGAAGTCCATCTTAATATAGTGCAAGCATCTATTTTCCCAAATTAACGAATCAATTTCAGTCATGGAAATTTTATTTTATGTAGATTAAGTGATGACCTAAACTTTTTTGGTTATCCATAGATGATCTCATTCATCTTGAAACAAAACATGAAAGACTTGGATTCTTAAAGTAATACATTACAAAACAATTATTCACAGGAACACTACTTGTGAATTTCTGATTCGTCTCAATCTATAAACTCTTGAAATAGAACCTTTTTTGGAAAAATTACAATCCGAGCATGCAGTCTGATACATCACATATCGTATGGATTATCTTTAGAGCCTGAAGAAACTGCAGCTTCATTAGATCCACCAATGCGTAAGGCATCTAAACTACTCTCCATATACACAGGGCACAAATATGTTTTTTCCCTTTCCGCCTTTACAACATTTCCCTTCAATCCTCCACCAATAGGAGCACATCCAGCATTATCATTATCATCAACAATAGTACTGCTTCTCACAAGAGATCTGTAACCCACAACATAAACATAAATATGCTGTCTGAAAGAAGTTCCAAGCCAATATGTAATCTACTTACTTTTTTTGAACCCTCTAACTTCCGCTGCCTAATTTTCTCCAACAAAGAAGAAATGGGCTTCTCAACAAGATGAACAGAATTAAATGCCGCATCTCTTGTTTCTAAGCAAGAGGAAGTGCAGATAAGAGAAATTAGAAACATACAGATGAAATAGCTTAGATACAGAAAGTATTTAATTTTTGAACCGAGATTAAGATTATTACCATCGACTCTCTTCTTTTTCTTAGCTTTCTTTTCTGAAAACCCATCTAAATTACGTCTCTTCTTTTCCAATTCCTCAGTTCTCAGGTTCCCAATTTCCTCTGCGATCTCCATCTCCGCTGATCGAGCTTCACCTTTTCCTTCAATTTCGTCAGCCACGGAATCAAACTCCAAAGCCCTCTTCGTAACCAAACCATCGTCCTCGATACTTTTTGGATGATCAATTCGAGAAGTCGGTCCAATATCATCGTTGAAAACCTGAAATCCACTCTCAGAACGGAGATTCATTTCCTCATAATCTCCACCATTTGAGTTGCCAAAATCTAGGGTTTCGAAGTCGTAGGAGTTGGTATCATGTGCAAAAGGCTCTTCATCTGATGATGATGGTTCGGGGCGGGAATGCTCAGAAACCCTAGTCGCTTTCTTCAAGAGCTTTAGGTTTCGTTGGTAGACTGGAGACAAAGGCAATGGCTTAACATCGTCGTCGCTTTCCATATCTAGTCCGATTTCTCGTTGTAGTGAAGAAAAGAAATCGATCTGAGAGCATATATTGAAACCTAGACGAGCAAGGCAAGAACCAAAATATCAGACAAGAGACAGCCAGGAAAGAAATGGCGGCAAATGTTTTCATTCTCCGTGAAGGCGCAATCGGCTGGTTTTCGAAATTGTATTTTTTGTATCTATTTTTTGGTTTTATTTATCTGAGTAAATCAAACTTGCTATGAGGTTTACTGTAATTATAGTAAGGTTTAAAATTTTAGAAATATTACATTTTTCTTCCTCAAATGGATAAAAAACAAATGGCATTAAAAAATAACATAATTTTAAGATTTTCTTTAACTAAATCTTAAATATTACAAAATATTTTCTTATCACGTTATTTTTTTAAATGTTTTATGTTTAAAATATTAATGAAATAGTAAAAAATTCAAACAAATCATATAATATAAATTTAAAAACTATAAAAAAAAAGTTATTAATGAAAGAACAAAATTCCTAAAATTAATAATTAGACTCGTCTCAAAATAATTTTTTCTCTTAAAAAATTTATTATTTTCAAGACTACAGTTATATATATATATATATATATATCACTTGTTTTACTTTTATTTATTTATTTACAAACACTTTAATTTATTTTTTAAATTCACACAAGTTTTTATTTTAGAATTAATACTATGATAAAATAAAGAAACAATTCAATATTTTATTTAGTTTAAAATTTACTTGTATATGTGTAAAATATATATTTATTTTTTATCTTATGAAGATAATTTAATAAAATTTTAAAAAATGAGTTAAAAATGTATTTTTATTAAAAAACTAAAAGTAAGTGGTAATATAAAAGAAAAAATAGTATTTATGACTCATTTTAAAAAGAAAATATAAAAATAAGATGTTTTGGTATTTTGTTACTTCAAATTTGGACATTTTAGTATTTGTTTTACAAAATTATTCTTTAACAGCAGTATAATTTCCTCTCTGATTTCAGATTTCGCACTGATAGCTTAACCGCCAAAATTACGGGTTTCGCAAGGCTGGTGGCCCATTTGCGTCTTCATTAGTAATGGGCTGACCATTTTTTAACCGAGATGGTTTGAATATGATAATTTAATCTGCATATCCATTTTTTTACTGTGGTTTTTATTTTGTATCTATTTTAGTCTAATTATGATATGAACGATTCCCAAATAAAGTTAAAACATAATTCAGATTTTGTATCTATAGAAGACTAAGAAAACAAAATACAAGATAAAGTTAATTAAAATCAGATTTAATTTGTTTCAGATTGAATTATTGTTCAAATGGATCAATTTAAAAAAAAAAAAAAATTAAATCCTCAAATCAACTTTATATTGATTTGTTCTATTACCATGCCTAAGTATTAATGGGCTTTTCTAACCTAAAGGTTGCAGCTCAGACACCAAAACTGTGAATGGCAAGATGCAGCACCAATCACTCATAATAACAGTGCTTCCATAGAAAACAGAGCATCCCCTCATGAGTGATTTGGTTCTTAGGAGGGCTATGGAAGATGGAACTACAACTAAACAAAACCAACATTGTTCTACACATGACTCCACCATATGGTCATATCCTTTATTTTCCACAAACAACTGAAATTTGAAGTTTTTGGAACAATGGAGACTAATAATATGAGATTTTTGCAACAATAGAGACTTAGAATCTGAAAGTCAAAACAGAAAGTAGATGTGGAGAATCAATTCCACCACCAATATAACGAGCTCAGCTCACTATAAGCGTACAATATCTACGAGCTAAAGCTGCTCAGAGCAACGAGATACGAATAATGGAAACCCAACAAGCAAATTAGAGGAGGATCATCCTGTAATCACATCACATCTCAAAATTCCAAGTGGTCTCTGCAACAAGTTTTGGAGCTTTCAATTCCTCCGCCAAGTTAAGTGATGCCGATATCTGGAAGAAATGAAATAAAAAATTCAATTAATTCTTCGTGGAGTTTTCTAGATGATATTCAGAGTGAACACCATGAGTCTCAAGTTATTTCTGACTAAACACATGGCAAATAGGCATCCAAAGAGTTCAAAGCTAAGCAACAAGACCTTAAATTGATTCATCTTTGTCTCTTCCATAGAACTACAAGGATTCCATACAATTAACACACTTATACACAATTCCCACTTACATAAGAATTCAAGCTTCTCTGATCAAAAGCACTTAACAAGAATTTCTGAAAATGGGAGCATAATAAGTTAATAACTAGCAAAGCATTTGCCAGAACAATATCTGATTCTGTGGTCCCCATGCCAAAACCAAGAAAAGAAGAGTTCAACAGATCAAGTGAACTTCCACCAGTTATGAAAAACTCTGCAGTATTCATTCAGGTTTTTTCACAGTTCTAAAGTCTTTCAATGGAACTCATGCTGAAAATAAATAAACAAAATAAAAATAAAATTCTCCACCCACTAAAAAGTTCTCTTTTTTGTGAGCCAATGGTGTTTACCTTCTCCCATCTGCTCATACAACCTTATTTGTAATGCATGGGTACCATAAAATCTCAATAACCGAAATAACTGCTGATTGAGCAACTTATCAATTCAGATTACAGCTTGTATAAAGCCATTTATCTTCCTCAAATACATTTGGGAGACAAGGAACTAAAACAAAATTGAATTAGATTTCTCTATATCATTAAGGGTTATTCAAGATTTCCTGGCATATTGCACCAGGTGTATTCTGACTTTATAGACTTGCCATTGTGTTTCTCCAAAGTTCTAATCACCATAAATACATTCACTGGAAGAGCACAAAATTAAAAGTCTAATAACTAATTTAAAGCACCAGCTTTAGTATGACATTCTTTCAGCTCAGAAACATTATATGGCTGTTCAAAATACAATCAAGCTACATAGAAGAAACAAAGTTCAGAATATGCCAACATGAAAAAAAAGTTTATTTGGCTCATAGCCATCAAGAGAAGGCTGCTAGCTTTCTTATCAAATGCAATTAGAATTTACAACCAATGAAACAGTATGTAGCTTTCTACTTGCCTGTAGCATAATGACATATTTTTCGTGGCCACTTTGCAGTCATAGTTGCTATTATGGACCTACTCAAGATATAATCTTCTTCTCTTTTTCTTTCTCTTTTTTTTTTTTTTTTTTTTTTTTTGTTTTATGCCAAGAATACTCAAGATATAATCAGAAATGTACAAATGGTTTGTTTTGCACAGCCATCTCGTTGATGCATAATAGCACATTGATGCTTGGCGGGCATATATAAAAACCACTCTAGCAATAAATGGACACGTTCAAATTCTAAAAATCTATAAACTATACCAGGACAATAAAGATAACTTTGTGGGAGGAAGTAGAACTTCAATCTCCTTAATCTAAATTTTCCAAACAGTTAGATAGAACGAAAAAAGTATTACCTTGAAGCACCCATTCAGCTTTGAGTTTCGTGATAATTCCAGTGCCAACACCTTGCTCGATGTCTGGTATGAACCCTTCAAGACATCATCACCATAAACTTTCTGTGACACAGCGAAATCCCACGAATTCTTTGCCAAATCATAGCTGGGCTCGAAAGTAGTCACCCCTTTATGCACATAAGAATACTTTAACTTGCCATTTCCTGAACCAAACATGTAATTAGCCGACACCTTATTGGCAGGATCGATTACTAGTGTTCCATCCAAGATAGTCCTGTTGTCGCCTCTGCTATGAATATAAGTTAAATTCAATGGTTTCTCAGCAACCCTAACTGTATTCATGAACTGAAACCTAAAATCCTGCAACACCAAAGAAATTAAGTGAGAGTAAGATACTGGTTATTGCTTAAGAAACCCTAATTCGGTAATATATGTAGAATTTTGTAAACAGTATTTGTGTAAAACGACTTTTCATCAATCAAAAAAAACTTCAGGCGGGAAGCAATTGAGAAATTCGAAAGTACCTTTTTCGGAACATCGTAATCAACGATGAAGAAACCGGGTTTCTCGACAGCTAGAACTAAGCCAGTTAAGCTGGGGCCATTGACGATGGTGGCGTCTGTCATAGAAGCTCGAAGCTTGACATCTCCGGCATTGAAGGCAACCGTTGCGGCGGCACCGCCGTTTTTGTCAATGTCATACCTGCCCTTCAAAGCTCCTTTCATCGTCAACAACGGTAGGTGGTCTGAACTCTGAATAAATGGAAAATAAAAAGACACCTCGATGTTGGGAAGGCAAATTGTCTTGCTACGCTTTGTAATCTATAGTCTATTTGAAAAACCAAAAAGGCAAAAGGCCATCAGAAAGTGGGCGGGCCTGGGTTAAGCATCTGGGCCCTAACTCACCAAAGTCGTAGTTAGACCAGTTGAAGTGGTCAAATAATTTATCTTTCATTTGCTTTTCATTATTTGATATCCTATTTATAAATTTTTCTAATAATAATTTATAATACTTGTTAAATTGTAATAAATTTAATTTTTAAAATTTAAAAATATATTAAATATTATTAATTTTTTATTTATTAAAACTTAACAAGTACTCTTACGACATCCGTTAAAAAATTTCTCTTTTTATATGCTTAAAAAGTAAAATTAAAATTACTTAGCTAGTTACCATTGTAAATAGTGAATTTTATGTGCAACTAGGAAAATACATCACCTTATAATTAGGTATAAGTCTCGGTGATTAGGTTGAATTTTTTTTTTAGTGGTCACATGATTCGGCTAATTCATTTATCTAGTCTACTTAAAAGAGGACTTTCACGTAAAAACTAGGATTTTAAGGATTTTATTTCCAACTATCTCCTATAATAATCCAAATTTATAAAATCAAGGATTGAAACAAATTTTATAGATTGTGGTATTGTGCATAGGGTGGAATTCTAATCAAATAGTATACTACTCAAATTCATGTACTTGAATTCGAACTAAAATTCGAGTTTAAATTCGGATACAATTTTGAATATTTGGATTTGAATAAAATTTTTAATTTGAGCTCAAATTCGAATAATGAATTCAAAATTTTTAAGGGTATTTTGGTAAAATGAAATTAAAAAATTAGTTTTTATTTAAATTTTTTAATAACATAAAAAAAATTTCTCAAATAATTTAAATTCGAATATTATAATAAATTATTTTTCATATATTGAATTGGATAATTTATTCACAATTTGAACTCGAATCTTAATAATCCAGTTTAAATTCCACCTAGCTGTGAACAAAGTTTTTATATAGGATGAATTTCATGTGGAGTCACGAGCAGTAGTCATTTTCCTCTTATTAGATGCACTAAATTAAGCTACAAAACACACTGAGGCAAGAGGAAAATAGATCGTGTTGCTATTGTGTTACATTTAGTACACAGGCACAACTCACAAGGCATGCCTGATGATCAGCTGCAATGTAAATGCTAAGAAATTCACTTTGCAGCATGCTTCTTAATTATTACATTGTGTATGTTGAACGATTCTCGGTGGAAGGGGGAATATGTATGGATCAGATTCACAGAAAAGTAGCTCCCAAATCTCCGTGAACACGTGCACAATAATTTCACGATAATGCCGCGAATTCAGAGCCAGAAAACACTGCAACAGCTCCTCCAATTCTTTACTCTCAAAAATCTCCTTCTCCATTATCATC
The DNA here is from genome assembly GCA_029379385.1 of Quillaja saponaria. Taxonomy (NCBI): domain Eukaryota; kingdom Viridiplantae; phylum Streptophyta; class Magnoliopsida; order Fabales; family Quillajaceae; genus Quillaja; species Quillaja saponaria. Next base: position 27,149,947 of record CM055610.1, read on the forward strand.
TCCAGCATCGACCTCTTAAAATCCTCATAAGGATCCTTCGATTTCTTCACCACAGCGAAGCTCTCACTCACCTTATTCCCCTCCACCGTGCACGCCGGCGGCATCTTCCTGATTTCCCGGTTCTTTGTGTTACTTACGAAGCTTCTGGAAGAAGAAATTATTACACTACTTTGGCTATCTTTTTCACACTCGTAACGCTCCTTGCATATTTGTTGTTGGCTGAACCTATCTGATGACACGTTGCATATGATAGACCAGTCTTCGTCTGGTGTTGATGCTGGTGGCGCCGGAAAGTTGTTGGGGTAAGTAATGTCGATTTTCCTCCGGTTGACCGGGGAAAGACGGTAAGTGAAAGGAATTGGATTTTCCGGGAGAGTGGAAGAGTTTTTGGGGCGACAGAATCGAAATGAAGGCATATGGAATTTAAGCTTAAAGCGTTTAGCCATCATGATCATAATGAGGATTCTACTAATTACTCTGTTTCAGTCTGAGTTTACATATAAAGAGAACACGAGGCCGGCATCGGATTCAGGTACGCCTCATAATATAATCCAACTGATTAATCACTATGTCATCTGATTTACTAATTTACACCTGAAAAGGACGTGGAATTCCTAGTGATTGTAGTGTTCTGTTAAAATGGTTATCTGAAAGTTAAATATATCATTTTTTAGTTTTTTAGCCACCGTTTTTGTATCACAATTAATTAACTTCTCTTATTCAATGAGTATTAACAATAAAAGTAAAAAATTAAGAGAATGTTTTAAATCTAACTAAGGATACTTGTTAACGAGGTGTTAGTAATAATATCTTCATTTGAAAAAAAAAGGAAAATTTCAGGTGGGAGGAATTTGGTGTATCCAGCCGTACTAGGTTGACAAGTTCTACTCTACTATTCCCGGCAGCAAAAAATTAAGCGGTCAGTGTCCTTCTTAGTAATTTTTATGTAGATTAATTTTTTGTGTTTATTGGAATTTGCATTCTGGTATTTACACGTGGACAAGTAAACAATCAGTTCAAACAAAAAGGAAAATCTGCTAGACAGCTACTAATCTACTATACACACGCGTTTTGACTCGATCAAAGGATTCTGGGATCAAATGTGGGCTTTACTGTAGATGTACACTGGGTATGACTCTGGGCTCTTAGGTGTTGTCTACAGATCTAGCTGGCCCAGATGGGTGATTCGAAGACCCACATAGCATAGCTGCGTAGGGAAGAGACAATTCGGTTTTTGTTTTGCCAATTTGGTTTACTCTGAATCGGAGAGCTGGCTCGATAAGATTAACAGAAATTTCTGTCAATTTCAATCCAACTGAAACAGAAAGTCTATGAGAAACCAAAACTTCCGTAGGAAACAGAAAAATCTGGTGAAACAAAAATACAAATGCTTCATCCACTCAATCTATATGTCATATGTACAAGCTGCTTCCATGGCTTCCTCAAAATAATGACCTTTTAGGTGCATGGTAAATTACCGCAGAGAAGGTACCTGAATCCTAATACACAGGATGACAGAAATACTATATATGTGCCGCTAAAATCGTGCCTACACGACACCTACGCGCAAGGAGCACCTAGGAAAGAAATCCCAACACCCCCCACCCCCAATCTCTCAATTGGCAGTCATTCCCATAGAACCAATACACACAAAAATATCTGCTACTTTGAATCGCCCCATATCTAGTTAAGAGGAAGGATTCTATTTTTTCAATTGGATTCCTTTTCCTCTTTTCTTTTTCTTGTTTTCTGTTTTTAACCCATCTTCTGTGTCTCCTACATTCTCATATTGTCCCTTGGTTTCTTTTCTTTCATGAGGAAACTTTGTCCTAATTTTGATAAGGAAGATGGCCTGGAGACTGTCCTGGAGGTGCCTATACCTGAGGAAATGTTTGCCAATATGGGCAGCAATGCAGCTCTACGCTGGCAGAATCTGCGTTCTTTGATGAAAGCTCAATCTGCCGATAAGTCATCTCATCTATCAGCTGGATCAAATAATGAATTCATGGCATTGCTTAAGCTTGTTGGGTCTCCTCTGATACCTCTTCAGGTTCATACCGACCAGGCTTTAACACGTCCCATCAAAGATTGTTCCATTGTAAGCATACTCCGCCTTCCATCTTACTTTCTGAGATGAGACATTTTAGGTGCTAAAACTTGCAGTAACTTTCATTTGAAACATGCCATAAATCAATATTTGGGTTGGCATTTGACATCATAAATATGTTAACCAAATGTTTGCCACATTTTCAACCAGAATTTGAGCGATAGAGGAACTAGTTCATTTAATTGTTCACTTAAGGTCACTTTACACGATTCAAGTTTGTTGCTAAGTTTATTGAAATTTGCTCTAAATACTTAGTTTGAATACCATTACATATTTTTTCCACCGTATGAATTTGATGCACCTAAGGGAATCGATGCCTTTCTCAGTGCTGTTATAATATCAAGAGGTGTCCCTTGGAAGAAAAGCATAAAGTATTCATACTCCGCTCTTCATCTTACTTTCTGAGATGAAATGGTGCTAAAACTTGCAGTAACTTCCATTTGAAACATGCCACAAATCAATATATGGGTTGGCAGTTGCCATCATAAATATGTTAACCAAATGTTTGCCAGATTTTCAACCTGAATATGTCATGCCACCCTGCATATGCGATAGAGGCATTGTTCATTTAATTGTTCAGTTAAAGGCCACTTTACATGATTTCAGCTCGTTTGCTAAGTTTATTGAAATTTGCTCTAAATACTTAGTTTTAATACCATTAGATCTTCTTCCCACCTATGAATTTGGTGCACCTAAAAAAATCAATGCCTTTCTTAGAGCACTGCACAAGTATTAGATTGTCATAATGGATTGTTTAATTTTGATTGAAAAAGTGGGGACAGAATTATGTTCTACTGCATTTTGCACCTAACTCCCTATTATGGCACTCAAAATACAAATAATCAATTTTCTGCAGGCTTCTTTTCCTTAATTTTTTTTTTATTTCCTGATGGATGACAAATAGTTTGTCGGATGAGCAGGAAGCTTCTACTGCAAAATATATAGTACAACAATATGTAGCAGCCATTGGAGGGTTAGCTGCACTGAATGCAGTGAAGAGTATGTATGCTGTGGGGCAGGTGAAGATGGTTGGGTCAGAAATGCACCAGGGTGATGAAAGTGTACATACAAGAGGCAAAGGTGAAGTAGGTGGTTTTGTGCTGTGGCAAAAGAATCCAGACCTATGGTACTTGGAATTGGTTGTTGCTGGTTTCAAGGTTAGTGCAGGGAGTGATGGCGAATTGGCCTGGAATCAATCATCTTCTCAACCTTGCCATGCTAATAAAGGCCCTCCTAGGCCCCTTCGCCGGTTCTTCCAGGTATGTAAGTACTTGAACAACTTTCGAATCATCACATCACAGATTCCTTATCAAAATTCATTCACATAACCTGTAATTTATGAATTTTATCAGGGCTTGGATCCAAGGTGCACAGCTAACTTGTTCCTAGATGCAGAATGCATAGGAGAGAAAACCATCAACAATGAAGACTGTTTCATACTCAAGCTGGACACACCCCTAGACCTCCTCAAAGTGCAAAGCACATCTCACACTGAAACTGTACGTCATACAGTATGGGGATACTTCAGCCAACGCACAGGACTTCTAGTCAAATTTGAGGACACCAAGTTAGTGAGTGTGAAATCTGTTAAGGGAAATGACAGTGTGTTTTGGGAAACAAGCATCGAGTCTGTGGTGAACGACTATAAGTATATTGACGGGATTAATATAGCTCATGGTGGGAAGACGGTGGCTATGCTTTCTAGGTATGGTGAGGCACGTAATCACAAAAGAAAGATCGAGGAGACATGGAAGATTGAAGAGGTTGATTTTAATATTCGCGGATTGTCCATGGATTGTTTTCTGCCTCCTGCTGATATGAAAAGGGGACAAGATGTTAGCGAGCAAGGAGGGGAATGAGCTGTACTTTCCTTTTTCCTTTTACTTTCTTCTTTTTCTTTATTTCTTTGTTATATGGAAACAGATATGAAAGGAAAACCATGTACATAGATAGGTGAACATGAAAGTTTCATTGCACTTTTTTTTGAAGGTTGGGATAACGGAAGTTTTGTTTCTTCAATTTTCCCAGGTGTTCCTTTTCTTTTCGGTTTGTGTAAGTAAATTTTGGCTTTATGAAAGAGAAGGCAAATTTTGGTGGAGACTCTGCTTTCATTAGATACTTGTTGAAAGCTTTACTTTGGTAATACAGGGGAACATAAATCCTAATACAGAACAATTGTAAAACCAAACTCACTAAAAGGAAGTAAAAAAATTGATACCCAAGTACTTGCTCTGTTCTTCAGATGAAATATGTCAGTAGAAAGTCTACTTCATAGTCTATGATCACCATGAAAAGAATTATTAAGAAAATATATAACCAAATAAAAAAATGTTTTAACTAACTTTAATATTCTATTTTTTCAAAAAATTAAAAATATAACCACCTAACTATTATTCTTTCTAATTTCCATTCAAAACATTTGGTTTGAACTTTTTATGCTAATGGAAAAAGAAAAAATGTTGACTATATTAGGCATTTTTTTAAATACGAACGAACAAGGGCAACGACATGTCTTTTAAGCTCCGTGATGGCCCTTCAGTACGCAATGAAACGACCGTACACTATACAAAACGGCAGTTAATCAAACAAAGCGGCTACAGCCCATATTGGTTGCCGTTTCTGTAAAACCCTAATTTCCTTCGCAACCCTATTTAAGTGCTTTTCTCCATACCAGACTTGCCGAGTTGCCGTCACTTCTGGTATGGTCGCTGTTTATGTTCTCTTTCACAGAGCAACTCCAATATCCACCGCCAACAGATGGAATCAGTTCGTTTTGTTTTACTTAATATCCCGTCTGCTTCAATTCATTTTCAATCGTATTTTTCTTTTGGTTCTATTTTGACTTCTTTTTTTTTCCCCTTTTAGGAGAAGAATTTCAGGAGCTAATTTTTCATCAATTCGATTTAATCAGAAAAGATTTTTTATTTATTGAATTTTAATAAGAAAAGTTGTGGGTTTGTTCGATAATTTGAATCAAACCTATGCTTTCCGGTGTTTGCTTGTGTATAAAGGTGTGCATCTGTTTTACCCTCTCCTACTGTTTCAATATTAAATGCCAGAGGAGATATAACTGGTGCAGAAATTCAAAGGTTGGCTTACCAGCCCATTGCATTGCTTTGTATTTGCCTTAGGGTCAAATGGACCTACCGAAACGCATTTGATATTTGTTTGCTTATTGGTATTGTCACAATGACAGAAAATGGCCGATGATGATAATTTTAAATCCGCTTATTGATATACTGATGAACTGTGCTGACATCAACTCTGCTTATTATCTGATGCCATTTATGTTGATAATAAAGCTTTCCTGTTTTGTTTTTTCATGTTTGTACAATTACCTGAAATATTTTCGTATCTTAAAGGTTTTTTTGTATGGCAAGGGCTGCTGGCAGATGATGTTAAAATTCTTATCCTACACACTGAGTTTTTATGAAGACTATAACTCCGCTTATTATCTGATGCCTTCGCTTCATTTGTCAAAGCTATCTATATGTTTTTTTTTTGTGTGCGAAAAATTTGTTGTAATCGATGATGAGCAAAAGCAGACGGGCGGACAGAATTGATGCCATGTTGAATGTCTGTCTTCTCCACTTGTGGAGCTATCTCTGAGGTGCAATACTGTTTTTTTTTTCGTAGTTTGGTGATTGAGTTATGTCAGTCTTAATGATTGGTGTTTGTTGAATTGTCGAATGCTGCTGTGATTAAGTTGCATAAATATGTCTGGACTTATGAAATATGTTTTATGATTATTTGCTTCTTCTGAGCGGAATGAGAGTTGATGTTATCGTGTATTGGCATTTAATGCAGCTTTGGAGCACAAAAGCAAGAGTCTAATTTCCATTTACATTGGTGAAATGTATATGTGTGTATATGAAATTTCTAACATGCATCTAAGTGAGCTCATTCTTTCATCTCACGTCATCATCTTTCTCCTTCCCCTGTAATTGTGGAACAATTTCCATTCTCTATTTGTTTGCAAAATCTCACTCTTTTAGTTCCTTCCATGACAGATTTTTTATTTGTGCAGATTTTTTTTTTGTTCAGATTTTAACATTAGAGCTTTAATGCATCAATTGACAGTATTTGATTCTTTCTCATCTAAGTTTTGTTGTGGATCACAATTAAATACAATAGTAAACAGAAAAGACAATAATAAACCAAAAACATTTTCAACTAAGCAAAGAATAAAATTCACGAACATTAGACCTGGGACAACAGCAAAAAAACAGGCGAGGAAGAATGTAGGGAGTTGGGTGTGTAAAACAAATTAAAAAGGGAATTGAGGATTATAATTTCTTTTAAAACTTATTACAATGTACTTTGTAATTAAATAAATTTTAATTAAAATTAAAATATTTGTCTTTTTTTGTTTTACTCATAACATTTTTTTTATATGAGGATTTATTTATATATATATATTCTCGTATTTTTTAAATACTAACAATTATCCTTAACTTTCACCTTATATCCTCAATTCATTTCTCCATAGAATTATTTTAATTGATTATATTATAAATTATCATATACTATAAATAATTATTTTATAATATTATATTAACAATTAAATAATATTTTTAATAAATTTGACTTTTACCATTTGTGTTCCAAAGATCTTAATTTATGCATGTCTTTAGCGAAAATTTCATACAATCAGCTTACAAATTATATATTTGATATATACTTAATTTATTTACCAAATATATATTTGACTCATGCCAATATAATTTACAGGGCAAGGCTTCAGCATTCTGTATATGACATGTCCTTAACAATTTTGTAAACTCAAAAGAATAGATAACAAAACCAGATATAATGGGCCTTTGACAACACTCAGCCCATAATGATCTGTACCCGCCCAAGTTCTGATTATCAAATTTCCGTGTGCAGTCCAATGAATAAATACAGTAGTACTGCCTACAGAGTACAGACCACCTACGTCCCTCAGTTCCTGCCTTCCTGGTGTTCCCCTCAGTCAGTCATTGACTGGAAAATGGCGGGAATACTTGGCGCCACTACATCCCCAACATCAATAATCGCGGGTGTCTGTCTATTTAAACCCAACCCGTCGTCTTCTTCGTCTACCCTGAAATTCACTCATACCAAACTTCTTATTCGTAGTCATTCATTCCTCTCCTTTCTCAGAATGGCAGACTTTCAGAACAACAGCTCCGAAACCAAGGAGCCATCTCCAAAAATCCCTAAACTTCAGCACAACGGCGTCGTTGAGGTCCCTCAGAACCTCACACCCCTTCTGAGGGTAAAGAAGCTTTCCCCAAAGGCTGTTTTGCCTTCTAGGGCTTCCCCACTGTCTGCCGGTTACGATCTTTCGAGGTATGTTTTCTGTTTTGCTTGTTGGACGAGTATGTTAGGGCATTTGCTAATTACGTGGTTTTCACTTTTTTCGACGCAGCGCTGTGGAGACTAAGGTACCAGCAAGAGGGAAGGCTTTGGTACCAACTGATCTGAGCATTTCGATTCCGGAAGGGACCTATGCTCGTGTTGGTAAGATCCATTACATCATCTTCCCCAACTAATTGATAAGATTTTATTAATGGTTTGATTTTTCCTGTTATGGGGTTGTCTGATTATGTAGCTCCACGATCTGGGCTGGCATGGAAGAATTCCATCGATGTGGGTGCTGGTGTGATCGATGCTGACTATAGGGGTCCTGTTGGTGTAATATTGTTCAATCATTCTGATTTGGATTTTGAGGTGAAGGTGGGCGATAGAATTGCACAACTGTTAATCGAAAAGATCCTGACCCCTGATGTTTTGGAGGTTGAAGATTTGGATTCCACTGTCAGAGGTGAAGGAGGATTCGGATCTACTGGTGTTTGATCACATTCTCATTTCACCACCCGTTTTTATTTTTATTTTTATGGTTTAGGCTTAGTGAATACTTAGAATCACGCAACGTAGCGTTTGGATTACCCAGATATCTTTTGCGGATCTGGTCATATTGATGAAGAGCTGTCAAAGAAGGCAATTGAGTCGATCAAATGTTTTGTTTCCATCGGTTTCCAGATATTGCTATGTAATATTGTCAATATGATGGTGGGAGGGTAATGGCTGCTGAGGATTTGTGAGAAGGGTTTGGTATATGATTTACATGTTGTCACCCAACCTTTGCCATGACAGGTGAGCTTGCATGGCAGGTCAAAAATCTTAATGAAATTTCCTTTCCCCCTGTTTGGTGTGTTGCGTCTCTTCTCTCTCCCCACTCTCTTTTATATTATTACGAGCAATCAATTAGCTGAGCTTCCAGTCACGCACCTCTACAAGGCAGGCAAACCACATACTAAAACCTTCCAAATAGGTATTCATCCGTCTTAACCAACAAAAAAAAAGAAAAAAAAAAGGGGGTATTCATCCGGAATCTTAAGGGAGAATACAAATGGATTATCTTCATTCTAGGCTGATAGGCTGCAAAAAGTACAATATTTCTTTGAATTTTGTTAATTATGTCAATTTGATTTTGCATCTCCAAAGTACTTCTTAGCACGTCTAATAATTTTACCATTTCCCAACAATTCAAAAATACCATGTTTTCACCATGAAATCAGCTATTCACATTAATTATATGCCTTTCTGACGTTTGCAATTTGCTTTCTACTCCCATCTACAAAAGGTATGTGTAGAGATTAGTGATGTCTTGTGAATAACAACCATTCTTTAGCTTTTATTGTACAGTTAATCCATGCTAACTACAATTGGAATTATTGTGCCCATAAATCTGGATGATTATTTGCTTTAAATTGAGGACAATCTACTAGTGCATGTCGTCAAAATTTTCACATTTGAGCCTTGGAACATATGTCTTAACTTGAGATGATTGTTACAACATTTCGTACTACTTTCCTGAGCAAGATTTGTTATAGTGCGCCGTTAAGGTTTTCATGACGGATTCTCTTTATTTGGAAGGCTAATAGCTGGTTTTACCAGCTGCATGGCAATTCTCCGAATATGAGCATTATCATCCTATTAATAATTTTGCTAGTAGTGGCATTGGTTTTCATGACGGAGTCTTGCTGCTTTGATTGCAAGGCAGTTGGGTAGTGTTGTATTTCTGTCACTATTTGCTGACTGTCGGATGATCAGCTTTCTGGTTTATTTGTACAATTTGGTTGAGGTTCATCAGTTAGGTGTCCTGTTGGAAGCTAACTATGGTGACTTTGGCTAATTGGCTAGTTATATCCCTTAAAAAATGAACTATGTCAATGAAAATTGTCTACTTCAAAATTTGACTTCCATTGCAGGACTTACGTTGGAAATATAATTTTGATTTGGTCATGGCAAAGCATTCTTCATGGCAAGATTATTGTCTGTGTTCAATAAACTTTTTTTATATACTGTTGGTTTCTAATTTGCCGAGAGTCTAATTCGTCCCTTTATTGTTTGTTGATAGTTTTGCACTGGATTGTTGTTATGGCGAAAATTTTAATGGTGAAACAGTTGGTTGTTTAAATCTGATTTCTGGTATTACTGGAAAAGTGAAGATAACTTGGCCAAACTATCCTTCATTCAAGTTGTCAGTGGGTTTGATTACTTTTTCCCCATTGTCATCCTTTTATATTCTATATTGTTACCCTGTTTGCAGCAGCTATAGGTTGTGTTAGTGCTTTCTATTCTGGTACGTGCCTGATCCAAGTGTTATCTTGTATGGTTTGCTGGCTGTTCAGTCAATTACCTGGGAACTGCGGATGGGCTCTGTTGATTGTGTGGAGTTTTGCCATAGGTTCTCCATGTACAAAGTACAAAAAGCCGTTCTCCTTTTTTTTTTATTTTTTATTTTTTATCTCTTGTACAACAGTATAAGAGGGAATTATCTTGAAGTAGCTAGTATTTGTAGTTGGTGTGGTTTCTCTCGTTGGTAGCAATATGGAACGAGGTAGTGGTTCTTTAGTTATTATATCTGCGGCAGTTCTTTTAACGTTGCAAAAACAATCAGTATCAAGAATGCTGTGTATATATGAGCTTATATGTTAGGCCAACACAATTTGCCATCTCAATCTCAACTATATCTTTATACTTTTGATGTTGCAAATTTACTAAGTCTTGCTGCTGGATTTCTGACATACCACCAGAAATAGCAATTCCTGTAGAAAAATGAAAACACGAATTTTGAAACTACCATGTGATCATAGTTCGAAAAGAGGAAGCTCGTACTATTTCGCCTGAAAGTCATTCCAATCCCTTCGCGAACAGACAAGTTAGGCTTCATACTACCATGGGGACGATGATTTAGAGCCACCATTTCCGGAGATTCCAGAAACTGGAATGAGGAGTTCTAGGTCTCTTTCCCTCTCCATTGCCTTCGCTCTTCTCCGATCTCTTTCTCTATTTTGAAAACGAAGATTACAAGCAATGGGATGTCACCAATCAGACGCTTAGGCTTTGTTTCCAAGTAGCCTCTTTTGACTCGGTTCGTTTTTTCGACAGTTTGCTGATGTGAAACGAAACGTTTCGGCCCTACTTCTTATTTTGCAATTAAGAAATTTTATCCTTAATTTTTTTATCTATTAGTGTTCTTATTATTTTTAAAGAGATTAGGAATGACTATTTAATCTGGTTGAGCACGAGATCTATCATAAATACAAAAAATATTTAGAAAGTTAAAGAAAACAAATGAAACCTATTTTGTATCGAATTTTAATAATTTTGATTTTATCTGATTTGATTTATTGCAATGTATAAACTAGATGAAATTTTTTTGAAAATTATTGAAGAATCAAAATAACAACAGAGATCTGAAACTAAAGAACTAATTTAGATTATACATTACTAAACAAGCATATACAATGCGAACAATATTGTAGTAACTTCATACACATCTCTAGTCTTGCTCAGTTGCTTCTCTTACTAACAAGCATATACATTGAGAACAATATTGTAGTACTTGCTCAGTTGCTTCGGAGTAAGATGTCTTGCCCATTAAGTTAAGAATAAGAACATCAAAACACACCCCCACTAACTTTATTAACTTATTTTCATACAATAGAACTTCCCTCCTTTTCAGGTACTACCACCAGGATAAGTACAACTATTATAACCTACAAAACAAAAGGAATAACAAACACTGCATAAGCAAGTCTCTGTTGGAGAAAGAATAGAAGGCCATTTGATTGCAAAAATAGAAACTTTGTTTCAATATGATATGCCTGAGAGAATTGTTAGGTGAGTATGCTATGGAGAAATTTATTATATAGGAACTTACTTGGATTGTTAGATGAGAGTGTGGCTGTTGAAGAGAAGTCACAGTTCAATGGATCATTGCCAGCAGTTTGATAGAAGAGATTCATGGCATAAGCAGCATGGGCTGCTATACTGTTTGGTTCAAAACAAGCTCCCCCTGGTTGGATTGGACCACAATCAATGCCATGCCCACAAGCATAATCCAAATTTGCTTGCAGTTGTGAATCTGATACTCCTGCTTTTGGCACACACCATGCTGCTGAATTTGGCTTTGGTAATGGTCCTGATGGATTACCCGGAGGACCCGGAGATTTTGCTGCAGCCGGAGTCTGCAAGCGAGAAAATTAATATTATCACCAGAACAAACACCAATTGTCCATAAAATTGAAGTAAAACTGATCCTCAAGCATGATGGATGAGCTATCACAAAATGAACAATTTGAAAGGATTTACTTTGACATTAACATGAAATTGAAAGGTGATTCATCCCATTCTAACCTGGCTACTCTTGGAGAGACCAACATTATAGGCAGCGGTTAAATCAGGCTTGAAAAGCCCAAAGGATCGCTCAGAAGCAGGTCCCGGTTTCAAATCCTCATCGTATAATGCAAAGAGATAAGTATCCACTGATTTGCCTGGCATCAATGGAGTCCCCACCATTGACCGAAGATGTGCAATCAAATTGCCATTATAAGCCTTGGCATTCTCAAGACTTGGACCAACCTCATTGCTATCTCCTTTGTATGGCCAACCAGTCTCAGCAACCACAATTTCAACATTCTTAAATCCCATAGAGTTCAATGCAGAACGCACAGCATCCACCTACACATATTGGTTAGGTTTCAAACCAAAATTTCTCTTTTCTACATTCTACAACACATTAAAATCGGAGTAGTACACACTGTTATCAATCACTACAACAATTTGATACTACATGTCTTAAATCTAATTGCATAAATCAATAGGACTAGACCCGCTAGCACCGGGCCAAGGCAGCCTACAAAAGTTGTGTGCTTGATTGTGAGGAAGTAGTATGACAAAATTGTGTGCAGGACAATCAAACTACTCACCTGAGCATCGAACATATTCATGTACTTGATGCCAGTGTTTGAGTCGACTCGGCCAGCGTTTGGTTGGAAGAGGCAGAAAGCAAGGGTTTCAGGCCTGGGATCGCTCTGGTATGCAAAGTAAGGGTACGGATTGATAGCAAAAGGGGAACCGGTGGCACTGTTAAACTCAAGCAGCCCCTTCAACACGTTACCCAAGTTTGGGTGGAAGGATCCAGAAGACGGAGGCTCGGACTGCCTGAGCACCGCCATTGTATGAACAGTAGAGACCTTAATCTTCCCGCCTAAAGATGCAGCGTTGAGGGCATTTTGGACATTCTGCATCGCCGGCAACAGCTGATTCATCAGATTCTGGTCATTGGAGGAAATGACCTCGTTCCCTACGCTGATGAGGATGATCTTGCTCGCCGGGTAGAAGGGGAGTACGTTCGAATTAATCCAATTATTGGCGAAGTTTGGATCGGAAGCAAGACCCGGAATGTCACCGTTTGCCGCTCCGATTACAATCCCGATGCCGGTATTAGCCAGTGCTTTGATTATTGCCGGGTCGGATCCGTACAACCGTACCTTCTCTATGGAAGTGGATTGGAGAAGCTGCGCGGTAGCCGATGGTGGTGGGAGATTATCGGCGACTTGTCCATAGTTCACTCCAATAAATGATTCAGAATCTGCATAAAAAGATTGCAATTTCACTTCAAGATAAAAGAACAAAAAGAAATACTCTAGAATTTTAATTTAATGTTTTTTAAAACCCTCAACATTTCCTCCAAAATTTGTCGCCAAGCAAAGAATTTTTCTCACATAAAAGTGAATGCTGTAAACAAATTCATAGAGAGTGGGACTTCAAATCCCCAAAATCGACCTTTTTGCAGAATAGCACTTACACGAAGACTGTGAAAAGATACCAATTCGGGAAGACAACTTCAAAGAAGTTAACAGTAATATAAAAATAAAGTGGAAAAGAGTGAAACTTGGACGAGTTTCAGAAAAATTTCAATTGGGTTCTACAAGAAGATTGAAAGAAACTTACTTCCGAGTTGAAATGCGTGAAACAGGGTAAGAAATATTAAAGCTGCGGTACGAGGCAGCAAGACTGCCATGGCTGAAGAGCTCTGTGCTTGAGAATTTCTCTGAGTGGAGTGGGCTAAATTTTATAGATAAAGTACACGTTGCGCGTCAATAATCAGACGAATCATCAACCGCCGACGAGAAAACGGAAAAGTATAAAAATGCAGGGTCACAGCGTGCGATGGACGCGTAGGCTTGGATCTGGGTAGCTTAAAGGCAAACAACTAAAACTAGAAAGCAAGACAATCATAGTGCAACTCCAAGGCCACTTTTGTATTTGAAGAAAATTTGGGAAGATCAATTATTTAGTGCAGTGACCCCATCGAAAAGCCACTTTATAGTTTGTTCTCTGAATTCAGTGAGATTAAATGACATAAATGCCCTTTTTAATGACCGCTGTGTTCTAAGCTAAGCCCATTTCGTACTTTCATGACGTCCGATCGCAGTTATGATAATTGATGACCATGGTGCCGCACATATCCAAGATCCGAACTAGCATTTAGTCGGGTTCCAGCCCATTGTTATTAGTTTAAAAAAAATAAATAAATAAACAATTCATTTTAAAAATCATTTGTAAAAAGTATATTCTTAAAATTTACAGAAAACAGGTAAAAACAATTTTTTTTCAAAAAATAATAAAAAGTTACATAAATCACATACATCTTGAAATATGAATTAATTGAATGTTTTCAATCATCATGCAATGTCATAATATAAATTTATCATATAAACTCAAACAAAGAGCAAATAATTTCTAATCTTGAAATACCATAATACAATGCCATATATAAAATTTTAATATTTACACAACTGAATTATAAAATTCATATCCCATTATAAATTATTTTGCCACGTTGGACAAGTAAATAGTAATTAACAAATATAGAATACTTCACATTAGCTCAATTATTGGTAAGAAATGACATTCCCTTTCTGAACATGAAACCACACAATGATGCATGCTAAAGAACTTTGCAAGTAAAGCATTTTTTATAAATCATATATTGTGAAAAGCAACTCCTTATATAATTGCAGAGCATGGAATATTGGATGCGTTTTGGACAAAAACATAAAGGTTGATGAACTTTGCCAATGTTAGATCATTCATGCGCAGGTCTATTGAAGACATTAAGCGCATATCCAACACATTTGGTCGAGCGTAAGGGTGGTTCCCTTCTTAAATTTGTCAAAATTTGGCTCCATTTATTAAGGATATTCTCGATTTATGTTCATTATGAACTCACAAGATTAAGTTAAAGTTCGAGTTTGGCTCAGTCAATAATCTTTGAAGATTGTTGTAAAAAAAATTCAAACAATCTGTAATTAAGGGGAGTTGACTTCACAACTAACCAAATAGTAATTTGAGTAACTTGTCACTTAACTAAATTATAATTTACTTTATTCTTTGCATATAAATGTACTTATTATTCAATCAAAAATGTATTTATTATAAACCTGTAATACATAATAAAAATATATTACTAACAATTGATAGTAGTTAATATAGCACTTAAGAAGCGCTCTCTACGTTCTCAAGGAATATCATACCTTATCCTAATCTTCAATTGTTTATAGAAGGAATTTAACAGTGAGTTCTTGCTTTATCCTCTTTAGTTTCATAATTATTTCTTATCCTCATTATACACTGAGTTTTTAACTTTTGATTTGTGAAAAATTCTGAAAATCTGACTAATTCACCAGAACCTGATATTCTAATTAAATTTGAGTTTTAAGTTATTCAATTTTTGTATCTTTTTAGGACTGGATAAGTTATATGAATGAAAAACAAATTTATTTTAGAAACACTTGATCCACTTGAATTTATTTATTAATATTTTAAAATTATTTTTTATATATAATGAGTATGATAACATTTAATCTTGAACTTTTAATATATGAAAATAAGTGTATGACTCAACTTAATATATTTTCATGTTGATTTTTAACCTTATTACATTTAGTTTGAATTTATATTCATGTTAAATATATATTGTTGTAAATTAGTTTAATATTAAATATATATTATTTTAATTTTATTCATGTTAAATATATATTATTTTAACTTTTTTTTAAAATTAAATTTGTAATGTTAAAAAGTTCCAATATATATTTATTTTATAGTATTTTTAATATAGCTAATTTTTATTTTGTAACCTTATTATGTGTTAAAAATAGTTAGGTATTAGATCATTCTAGAATAATGTTCTATAAATCAAAAGTCTAATTTTTTTAGCTTTTTAATTTGACTGACTCACCCGAATAAAAATGAGTAAAATTTTTTATATTACCTGAATTCAAAATTTGGATGAAATTTTTATCAAATTGGTTGGGTGGATTGAAATCCATGTCAAACCCAATCAACGGCCCGGTTACACAACCATATTTACATCCATATATCTGTTCTTTAAACATTACTATTTAGTGGGCTACTGGCCCATTGGGAGCTAAGCATCGTAATGGTCGCTGGACTTGGATATTCGAGTTTCCAAACAAGGATTCTTTATGTATGTCATGTCACTAAAACCCGACAAAATCTAGAACCTTCCCACATGGAGTCGCATGTGAGCCGTCGATACGTTGGTCCAACTGGAGCCCTAAAAACAGTAATGATACACCGACTTAGTTCCCAATAGCATAAAATCTAGAGTTGATTTCTTTCCTTATAAACCATTTACAACCGTTGATTTGATAAAAATTCCACTATAAAACCAATCCTAAGCCCTCATCTCTTCACAGGCCATTTATTTCCCGCGGCGTATTCTCTCCCCATTACTATCTGTGCAATCGTTTTTCTTGATTTTCGTAAAATCGCAGTTATGGGGTTGGTTTCACTCGAATTACTTAGCGATCTATGTTTCGATAATGCTTTCTCTCAGTTTCCGTCAATTTTATCTTTCGCTTGATATGTTGGCGTTCTTGGATTGACGATGGCAAAGTTGTGATGTTCTGGGCTGCCAATGGATCTGCCTGGTTATAAACCTGTGGAGGTATGTCAGGTCAGATCTGTTTATTTTCGATATTTGGTGCCCGATATTCATGCAAAATTTTGTGCAAGTCTTTGCGGCTATCTATGTTTACAGCTTTCTCACAAAGCTATTCTTTTGCCAGGTATTATGGGGATTGCTGAATACTTAGATTCACGCAACGTAGCCGTTTGGGTTACCCGGATGTCTTATGCGGATCTGGTCATATTGCTGAAGAGCCTTTAAAGAAGGCAATTAAGTCGAACAAAGGTTTTGTTTCCATCGGTTTCCAGATATTGCTATGTAATATTGTCAATATGATGGTGGGGGAGGGTAATGGTTGCTGAGGATTTGTGAGAACTGAGAAGGGTGTGGTATACAAACGAGGTATATGATTTACATGTTGTCATCCGACCTTTGCCACGACAGGTGCGCTTGCATGGCAGGTCAACAATCTTAATAAAAAAATTATTTTTTGGTTTGGGGGAGATGGTACGGGGTTGATTTCAGTTAGCCCCGGCTCTCCCCCGTTTGGTGTGTTGTGTCTCTTCTCTTTCTCCCCACTGTCAATTTTATATTATTCCAAGCAATCAATTAGCTGAGCTGCCAGTCACGCACCCCTACAAGGTAGGTAAACAACATACTAAACCTTCCAAATGGGTATTCATCCGGAACCTTAAGGGAGAATACAAATGGGTTATCTTCATTCTAGGCTTATAGGCTGCAAAAGGTACATTATTTCTTTGAATTCTGTTAAATATGTCAATTTGATTTTGCATCGCCAAAGTACTTCTTAGCACGTCTATAATAATTTTACCACTTCTCCACAAACCAGAAATACTACGTATTCACCATGAAATCAGCTATTCACATTAATCCACCCAGCCGGCCAAATAACTATATGCCTTGCCGGCGTTTACAATTTGCTTTCTACTCCCATCTACAAAAGCTATGTGTAGAGATTAGTGGTGATGTCTGATGAATAATAACCATTCTTGAGCTTTTATTTTACAGTTAATAGATGCTATCTGCAATTGATATTATTGTACCAGTTGAATGGCAATTCTCCGATTATGAGCATTATCATCGTATTAATATTGCTAGTCGTGCTACTGGCTTAAACTTCTCAAGTTTATTCGTATAAAGCTTTCAGTCTTCTTTTTAATTAGTGATAGTATCATTACTTCTATTCAGTATTCATTCCGATAGTGGCATTTTATTATTATTATTAGTATTATTGTTATTATTATTATTATTATTATTATTATTATATAGTTTGCGTTATAGTGCACGTTTGGATTTTCTTCATTGAGGAACTTATTTTTATGGTACTATAGTAGGAGTGCCTCTTTCCGGTCGATTGTTCATTGCGGGTGTAAGATTGTAACGGTCTTCGACCGCAAATATGAGTGATTTTAGTTGTAATTCTATGTGGTTGCTGGTAATTGGTAGTTTGGCTAGGATTTACATGGTAACTTGGAGTAAGGATTTTTAACCTGCAGCAACACATCCATAATACTGACGAGTGGGCAGAGTCTTACTGCTTTGATTGCAAGGCAATTGGGTATTGTCGTATTTTTGTCACTATTTGCTCTGATTGTCGGATGATCAGCTTTCTGGTTTATTTGCACATTTTGGTCGAGGTTCATCAATAAGGTGTCCTGTTGGAAGGTAATTATGTTGACTTTGGCTAATTGCCTAGTTATATTAGTTCTTTTGTTATTTAACTTAAAAATTGAAATATGTTAACGGAAATTGTGTATTTGAAAATTTAACTTCCATTTGCAGGGCTTGTGCTGGAAAATATAAATTTGATTTGGTCCTGTCATGGCTAGATTATGGTCTGCGTTCAATATTATTTTTTATTTACTATTGGTTACTAATTTGCTGAGTGTCTAATTTCTCCTTTTATTGTTGAATGGTTCTGCACTGGATTGTTGTTATGGTCAGAGTTTTAATGGTGAAACGGTTGGTGGTTTAAATCTAATTTCTAGTATTACTAGAAAAGTGGTTGCAAGAATATAATTTGACCAAACTATCCTTTATTCAAGTTGTCAGTGGGTTTGATTAATTTTTTGACTGCTTGTTATCCTTTTATATTATGATATGATTGCCTTGTTTGCAGCAGCTAAAGGTTGGGTTACTGCGTTCTATTCTTGTATATGCCTGATCCCAGTATTATTTTGTATGGTTTGCAGGCTGCTCAGTCAGTTACATGGGAACTATGGATGGGTTCTGTTGATTGTGTTGAGTATTGCCATAGGTTTTGGTATATGCCTGATCCAAGTGTTATTTTGTATGGTTTGCAGGCTGTTCCGTCAGTTACATGGGAACTATGGATGGGTTCTTTTGATTTTGTTTGAGTATTGCCATGGGTTCTCATAAACAAAGTACAAAATGCTGTGCTTTTTTTTTTTTTAATCTCTTCTCGGTCTTAATTTTATGTAACAGGATGGCTGCTGGAGTTAAATGTAATCATATCCTACCTGCGCTTGGCTCCTTATTGCACTTGGCTTTCTATCGGCGTATGCCTGTTTTTGTTGCAAGTCATTTCTAACGATGTGGTATATATAACAGTGTAAGAAGGAATTATCTTTAAGCAGCTAGTATTTGTAGTTGGTGTGTTTTCTCTCGTTGGTAGCAATATGGAACGAGTGTAGTGGTTCTTCTGTCATATCTACGGCAGTTCTTTCATGTTTTGTCGTCAGTTCTTCCACGACTTTTGTTTAGAACTCCCCCTTAAAACATAACACCATGAAAAAGTTAGTTTTTCACTTTGATTGACACCTTACTTAAGTGGCATGGCTAGTCCTTTATTCCAACTGCTGTATAGCGGTGGAATATTTGGTCATTGGCTTGTTTTTGGCGTTGGGTTGTGTAAAATTTTTATTTCAATTATAAATTTGTGAATCCATAAGCTCAAACTGGAAAGAGCGCTCAAACATTTTGTTTGGGAGGTTGGTGGTTCGATTCCACCAGGATCCTTCGTTCTCTTTTGCTAGTACCTTTGAAATGAAGTTAGTAATTAACTGATTGAAAATGATTTTGTGGGGTTGATTTTAGTTATTTTTAAGCGCCTCCTGAATGAAAGAATTAACAACTATGTTTTGAAAGTGAGCCTTACAACTCTTCCCTGCTTAGTGTTTATTGTTTTTGAGTTTCCTATTTCTGCAGACTCGCCGCACTCACGCCTCTCTTCTATGTGGCTTTATGTGTGTTTGGTGACTGCATATAGATATAGCTAATTACTCAAATTCTCGAAGAGAACACAGATCTCAGGGTTGTAACCGGACCAAGTCGAAGAAATTGGACTAGACATGACTTCGATAGAGAGATCAGTAGGCCCAAGCTGTGTGATGTGTCCGTTGTGCTTGGAGTGTAGACTTGACGATCTATAATCTATTGAAGTCTGTTTCTTTGAGTTGCATTTGGGTTTCCGATGAGGAACTGTGCAGAGCAAAACTTTCATGATCGATATGAAGCTGTAGTGAGAATATGACTACCGTGGCTGTTGCGGAGGGCATCAATAGAAGATCAAACATGGCGTCTTATGTAATTTGTGAAAGTTGATGATCGAGAAGAAATGCCAAGAGAGATTGTTTAGCTTGTCCTTAATCTTTACCATGCACATCAGACATGAGAGCTGATGAGTTTCCATTTTCAGAAGGAAAAACTTGTATGACCACGAGGAATTCTTGGCATTAATGCTCTAGGCTGATGTAAAATCTGTGCCATGTGGCTCATTTAAATTCTAGTTTTTCCTCGTGAAACCTGAATATTGATAACTTCCATATCAGACTTAATTTGTTCATGTCCAGGTCTACTATACAACAATATTCATGGCGTAGAAACAAATATCATACAATTTGTCATTTTTTGTTTTGCCAATGACTCTAATAATTCACCATTATTAAGACGCCTCCTTCGTTTACTTCTAGAATCACATCTATTTACAAGAAAATACATGTTCTCTAATCTCTGATACACAGTTTGAGAAGCAAGGTTATCAACACCTTTCATTCCATACCCAATGGCAAAACTAATCTTCTAGCTTTCTTCTAGCTTTACCCTTCTGAACAAACCCGCTGCATTCCAAAAGCAATAGATGAAAAGAGTGTGAGAGAGAATGGGAGTTAACTAAACAGAGAACTACTCAGTCAAATACAGTTGTCCATGTTGAATGAAAAGTTAGCTGTTTTTGTATTTCTACTAGTCGGAGAAGGTGTTCAGCGGCTCCAACTAAAGGAACTATATAATACGCCTTTTAAAGTTATTTGTAGTTGTTGGGTATGTCCGGACTAGCAATCCATCTCCAATACCTACGCCTACACAAATTCCGAGCCCAAACCCCAGGCCTACTCTTACGCAGCATTAAACCAAGATAATTCACCATATACTCTGTCCTGAGGAAATGAGGGGATTGTAACAAGCTAAATGCCAAAAGCAAATTATATATAAGCAATATTTTTGTCATAGAAGAACACAGTAGGGTATACACCCCAAGTTGAAGGAAATTCGCAATAATTACTTGTCCTAAGCTATATGATATAGAGGGGTCATTGACATGACAACGAAACTAAAAAAATTATAACAATGCACGGATAGATGAAGCCTGTCCACAGAAGCGGTATGTACATTAGCTTATAAGACAGATACCTACATGAGTGTTTCTACATATCCACAGGTAAAACAGAATCAATGTAACCACATGTCTATCCATCTAACCATTCAGCTATTTGGTCCGCTAAATCATCTTCCCATCTCATCCAAAAAAGGTAGTAAAACAGTACTTGGCTCCAAAATTAAAAGATTGTAAAGCTAAGATAATTTATATCAATCATGCATTGCCTAAAGAAGGTGGGCCCACACTACAAACCTCTAATAAGTAATAAGTTGCCCAGGCTTGCCAGTCTTATAACATGTATGTTTGATAAATGAAAACACCAAGAAAAAGACTTCAAAGGATATCAGTTTGAACCTAGGAGTAGGGGTGGGCAAGATCAACAAAGACTTCATAGGATACCAACTGAGCTACAACTTGCTGGCAACATATAGAGAACCTTACTACAATGGGACATGCAACCTTTAAAATTCTAGATAAACAAAAAGCACATTAACTCAGAATCAAGGAGAAAAATCACAATAACCAGTTATTAATATTAACTAAATTATGAGGTTTCCAGCATTGCCTGCAAATCAAGTTCACAAGATACATCTTTCTGGTATTCAGTTGTTTCATGCTCTGGAATTGCATCCAACCTGGATTTCCTATTGTGCTTCTTCCAAAAACTGAGCTGCAGTGTCTTAGTTAAGATGATAGGCTTTCCTGAGAAAAAACCTGCAATATAAACTTCAATCTTTGGTGATTCATGAATTGCAACATGTTTTCCCTTCAAGAAGCCACTTCCAGCAGTGGTTTTAGATTTGCAAGGCATGCTCCATTGCTTAGCATTGTTTTTTCATTCCCCAATAAGACCATTGGTATTAGACATCTCCAAAATCCCAGAAAGAAGGTGATCCTCCTTATTATAAAACTCAAATTTTACACTCGCATTCAACCATGCATTATCTGTGCTGACAAATATAGCCTCCTCAGATTTTTTATCAACACGATCTCTTCTGAGAAGTGAAGACACTCCTTCCGACTTCCGAGTATACGCTGCTTCTAACACCATTTACCTCCAAAAGGTTACCAGGGCTAAGATGGATGTGAATGGGATTGAGAGAAACTCCGGGGTGGATCACTCACCCTCACATAAAAGACTCTCAAGTCAAACCAAGGTGATGATAACTCGTTGCATGATTGGTAAGGAGAATATCTGATGATCTGCGAGCTGCTGTCGACAGTTTCACCATTGTTGGGTATTTTATAAGAAGGATCCTCCATAACAAAAGCGCTTAATTAATGGAACCGCAGAATATTTTGAGATGAAGATGATGACATGGGTGGAAGCACCAGATAGAAGGTGATCCTCCTTATCATAAACCATAATGAACATATCAGTTTCTACTCAGACTGTCAAGTATTACCGAGATCTCAAAATTAGAACAAACTAAGAAAGCGAAAACCCCAGAAACCCAAATGGTCAGAGTCCAATTTATACATCGAGAACAAAGGAAATTAAACGCAAAGTGCCAGGTAATTTAGTTTAAATTAAGGAAGGCTTAGTTTTAGGAACCGAAATCCTTGGAATAAGTATAAATGAAGACAGAATCACAAGCAGGAAGTAAAACAATGAAATTTACATACTCGAAAAGGAAAGGGAAGGAGGATAGACTTTACACGAATGGGAATGGAAATGGAAAAGGGAAAAAGAAACTTTTACCAATTCCAAATTTCAAAACTTATCATAACAGGAACATGTATAACTCGAGGAACAGAAAAGTAAGCAGTTTGCATATGGTAGAACCACTGATACCCACCTATCCAACAGGAGTATTCAGCTACGGAAAAAGACATTCGTACCCCAAGCGCCACCCCGTTCAACTAGGATGAATGCAGGAAAACAAAAGAAAAACTAAAATCGAAGAATTGGTGGACTCTGTAACTATCTTCTACCCAGAACAAAAAAGAAATGTAGAAGAGAAATGCACACCACGTCATACCAACAGCCAAATCTGTTTTCTTCCCCCGTCTTTTTCTCTGCGTCTAGTGTACACTAAAAAATGGTACAGACCCACAAACAAGTTTATATTTTTGTTCATCACCCAAAAGAGAAAAACAAGAAAACCTAACAGTATGCAATAGTTTTAAGACTGAATCCTTATAGTTATAGCTAATGTCTCCTCTAATCACAGTCGACTTACGAGCTTGAAGCTTTAGATCCCAAGCAATTACTTGTGGCTTCCAATATTAGGATGGCGAGAAACTTACAAAAAACTCTCTCCCGCAAGACCAGTAAACATAAAAGTTTGATAAGTTTGATTTATTTTTCTAAGATAATTGTGATAATTCAGAGAAAATACAAGTGGGTGTAATCTGAATCTCTCCAAAATTTCAGCCATTCATTCAAATTCATCATCAAAATATAAAATAGAGTGATGGGTTTTGGGGCAAATTCTATTCGATCATTCAATGGGGCTCTCTGATCTCAGCATGTTATCTTTATCCCATCAGAAAAAGACTAACAATTTGTATCTAACGGGCCGCTCCCATCGTCGATGATGACGTGTTAATGTTTTGACCTCCGGTTGATCAAACTTCGGCGTTGAATAGAAACTTGCTCGGGAACCGTTAATATTATTGCCAGGAGGCTTGCTCTAACACATAGGAGAAGCAGTGGTCTCTTTGACAAATGGCAGATTCTGCACAAAAGGCAAACCCCAAGGGACGAAGAAGGATTTGTTTGGATTTCTTACCGATGTACACAAATAAAATGAAAATTACATTCACCTTTGATTTGAGGGTTAGGGAATTTACATGGAGCTTCATAAAACTATTTTAATTGTTAGACCAAGTTAAGAAAATCTTAGGACTGGGTACACTAAACATAACGAATTACGAACCTATTAAGTACCACGGCATCAATTAAAAGCCCGAGAGTCAAGACGAAAGCGACACAAATGGTCAGACTGAAACACTGAAAGAGCAAACCAAACCAAACCAAACTAAAACCGCACCTTTTGGTTCACACTCTGTCTCTAACCATGGTTACTGACTATTTTTTCTTCTTTTTCTGTTTTATATGGGATGGACGTTTGGGTCATTATTAGTTTTAAAAGCCGTGGTTCATTCTAGACAACATGTCAAGAGGTTCAATTCCTCTTTCGTTTTTGTGGCTTTTTTCTCATCCTTCTTGTCTTTTATTCCGTAATATAATATATGAGAAAAAGGATGTACATAGACGAATGGAAAAATAAAGAAAATATATGGGTGCTTTTAAGCTTTTGAGGATTGTTTATTCAATTCTATTGTTTATACATAAAATATAAAGAGGCAGCTTTAATGGGGTTTCTAGAATCTATATTCTGGTCAAAGATATTGGTCGAGTTGCTTTAAACTCTTCGGGGAGAGAGAGAGCTGCCAAAAAAAAAACCATGTGTTTTTCTGAATGATTTTCTGGGATCAAAACAGAGGATCTAAATTATAAAGCGAAGGGCTAAAGATTTGATTTTTGGTGTTCTTATTTTCTTTCTAGTATCGAAAAGATTATAGTAGATGCAGGAATCAGAAATATTGGGTTTTGGTGATTATAGATAGGATTGTTATAAACATAAAGATTGATGGGTAAGAAGCCGCAAAAAACGAAGGAACTTTCAGTAGCAATAGCTGAAGCTTCATCGACCGCTGGAGCTGAGACCCAACAACAACAGCAATCTCAGCAGACCATGTCTCAGACTCCCCGAAAAAGAGGTCGGCCTCGTAAGATCCTTGATAAAACTGAAACCGAGGATAAAAAAACAGAAGTACTACAATCTGAGCAGCCGGAAACAGCAATAGCAGAAGAAGGTAATAGAGAGAGCTCCTTAAAGAAAGCTAAAATCAGTGAGGGGGCAGAAGAACAAAAACAAGAGCAACTACAGAAGGAAATAAAGGGAGATGGATCATCAGGGTCGTCTTTGGGGTTGCCTACAAAGAAAGAAGAGGGTGTGTCTGAAAGGGAACCTCCAAGAAGTAGAGCAAGAAGAAAAAGCAAACCCAGAAAGAGCAGCTGAACTAAACCTTCAATCAACTACTAAACTAATACATGGAATAGTTCACTAGTCTCTCTGGGTTTTATTGTTAGGAATCAGATTTTTATGAAAGAAGTAAAAGAATAGATCGGATTACTAATATTATTGGAAAATAGAAGCATCAAAATGACATCTTCCGGTTTCTTCAAGATGTTTCCTTTCTTTTCTTAGCAAAATTGTTGCTTTTATATTTCTTTGATATGAAGTAATTTGTGATCTACCATTTTGGTTGCCCAAGTAGTAATATTGTTTCTGATATGAAATTGTGAAAATCATGAGCCCAATACAACCCTATTTTTTTTTGCTAATAATGTTTAAATCTCAAGTAAGTGTCTGATTAGAGATTGCAATCTGAAACTGGAAATGGAGAGGGGAAAGCGAATTGAAGACAAGCGACTGGGGTGGAATGGTGGACGATACTTGGTGCTGAGTTGCTGCCAGCCAGTATGTCTGTGTTAGTGTGTTAGTGTCAGTCAGCTTTGTGTTAATGTCAAGAGGCAAAAAAGACCCAAGCTCAGCAAGTTGAAGCCAACTAAGTTCTCACTCAAGGTTTCCTACACGTGAGAGTCACGTTTAAGAACCATTAAAGTAAGCATGTCCTAGCCGCCTTATCCAACCAATCACTGATACTGATAGTTACACCTTAGCATTGCATTGCTCATGTCGTGAAAGCCACGTCCTGTATGAACGGGTGATAGAGAACTTTATGCGGACTCTCTTACTGGACACTCTTACTGGACACTGTCAGAATCCAGTAAGAAAGTATTGGTTAAAATTCTTGATTAGTTCTTACTTCTTACTAGGGAAAATAATATTTAATTTATTTAATTAATTTGTTCAGGGCTTTTCCCCAAATAATATAAGCAGCACTCTTATTCTTAAGGACAGATAATATATTTTTATCAATTAAATTAATAATTATACTATTTTTATCAACTGTCAATAATTAGAATCTTTACAATTCTTTGTGGTACAATATTTTCTTTTCTCTCATTTGATTTAAAATAATTTTAACAAAATGAAGCCCATGCACAATGCACAAATTGCTGTAATTTTTTATTTCCTCTTCCCCCTCCATGTTCTCTACCTCCATTTTTGCCCATCAACTAAAAAATTCAAGGCAGTAGTACCCTCTAGGAAGACTATAAGAAGCACACCAGCTATGTCTTGTTTGGTACGTTTATAGACTTGCATTCATTATATAAACTTTTTCCCTTCTTGCAGTTATGTGGAGTTAGGAGTGTATGTCATCAATGGGGGGCTCTTGTTTGGTCCAATATATGAAGTTTGATCAATTCAAACCTTCTAAAGAAGTAGCAACTCCTTCAAATTAAAATTTTCACCCATTAAAAGTATAAATAAAAAACTAAAGTTGCCATTAGTACCTATACTGAATTTGACTGGCTAGTCCCTAATTAAGAGGCTCTTTCAAAAATATGAACAACGACAACTTTTCTGTCTCCCTTTGGTTTTTTAGTTGGGTACAACAATGGAGGAAGATGACATGAGAAGAAAGCAGAAAAAGAAAAAAGAAAATTATGGAATACACCTAGGTTTAATTCTCTGTTAAAATGGATAAAATCCTTTCAAAATCATTTTGGAGTGTGTTGAAAAACAATGTGTCGTCCTCCTTGAGATAGAGGGTTGACTTAATGATATGGCCGAATTGGAGCGTGCAATTATAGTCCAAGTTGTCTTCACCAAAAAGCAACCTAACGAACCAAAGAAAGATTAAAGGGACTAATAAAACAGCCACAAACTCACTGGCTGATGTGTGAAAGTATGTTTCTTGACATTTCCAAAAGTTAATTATAGGAAAACAAAACAAGAAGTAAAACTAAAAGCAGAATCTCTCCACGACTCCAACTATGCAGTTAATCCGTAACTAAAAAAATCCAAATCCTTTAATCACAACCTTTATTTTAGGAATTTCTTTAAATAATCACCGCTTCTATATGTATTCAGTTCAAAGTAACAGAAAATGACTCGTGGCATGCAGTTTCAGTAGTTTATTCTGAACACATCTGAAACTACAAAAATATGATATTAGCCATGACTTTAACAAACACATGACGAGACCATCACATTTTCAAAACAACTCAATGAAAATGGGGGAAAACCAAAAGCTAAAACTTAATACTTTGAAAAAAAGAATCACAGCAAGAAGGAAAGGTCTACTTGCCTCGCCTTATTCAATGTACTGCAAAACTGTTTTACTGCAGTATATAATATAAACCTAATACGTGATACAAAATGTAGTTAAAGTCCTGCAAACCAATACCCCACAAAATTTGTAACCGGATTGATCAATGGCTGGATTTATGACGTCTCTCTTTCCTATAACGTGACTGACCGGGATCAAATCCGCCTTCCTCGGCTCCATAGACTGCCCAAGTTGGTGTGGCAGCCATATAATCTCCGCTGTTAAAAGGTTTTCCAGAAGCCACCTGCATTTTCAGTGAGAATAAACATAATGAAGAAGAAGAATAAACACAAGTGAGACCACACGAGTATAGTAGGAATTAATACTAACCAAGTCATGGAATTTGTCGTAGTCTATCCATGTAAACCACTGCCCATTAACCTTGAACTTCTCAGTATAAGCCAAGAGGACACAACACGAGTGGACATGCTCACATGCAACCTCATACGCCCCTTGGCTTTTCAGAGCCAAGGCCTGTGAGAAGGCTTGTACATCAGAATGCCAAGGGACATTTTCCATGGTCAACTTTGATGTAGCAGACCTGTGATGGATTATTATTTTCAGGATTTCGACTAAATCACTGCTGACAAAATAAGCTAGCTGGTAGTCGTACCAAGAAGAAAAATGAGTAAATGATTACTTACGAGCCACAATATGTAACACCCTTGATTTCAACAAAATCAGGCTTTCCTATACTAAAGAGCTTATAATAAGCATCTACATCTTCCACATTCCACCCTTTCACCAGGGTCAAACGATAAACCGTCCTCTGTTGCTTATCTCTAAGAGCTGTCAAAGAATCCTGGAGAACAGTTATCAAGCCATGCAGATAACAGGTGAGTATACTTCAAACTAGCATGTTGCCCACACAATTGATAAGTTAGTGAAAAAAGAATTCATCAATAATGGAATTTGATTAATTAATCCATCAGAATATTTTTTACCTGAATTACTACATCGGAATCGAAATAATGATTAACAAATACACAACACAAACTAAATAGTTGCAGTTGACATATAACAAAACCAGCAGCACCATATCATATGGCTGTTTTTGGTGCAACCAGGGTGCAGAGCAACCAAAATAAGATATATGTATGCATAAGGTAGTAAGATTACACTGAGAAAATTGGAAATGCTGCAACTATGACTATCTTGCTTGCAAAATGACATGCATACAGAAAAAGAACCATGATCAAGGATCCAGAAAATATACGCCACTAAAAAAGGATCCCTTACTAGCCAGTGAGAGGCGTTGGTAATGTGCCAGTTTTTTATTGTCCGAGGGAAGGTAGATCTTATGAAAAAGAAAAGTTGTCCTTCTTCTTTTGCTCACTTGAAGGCATTAAGGCTAAGCACTTTTAAATTGAAAATACACTGGAATAACAGAAAAATGAAAAACACTTACTATAAATCGCTCCCAGAAATCTCCAAAGAGCGGCCTATCAATCGCTTTCAGCGTATCCTTTGTGGCAGCATCTACACTGACATATAACTGCAAATGTCAAAGAAGCTAAATGAGGATGGTTTACACAAAAGCATGGAGGGACCCCTCAGACATAATTTTTTCCATTTCCTTTTTTTTATGTGGGACCCAACCTGGGTAACGGGCTTTAGCAACTTAATCTTCTCGGGAAATTGTGCATTTGTCACAAGGAAAGTAGAAATACGCCTCCTATGAAGTTCATCCACAAGAGCATTAATCTCTGGATACATTATAGGTTCACCAACAAGTGACAAGGCACAGTGCCTTGGAGAGAGACCTTCTGTCAAACGATCCAGAGTAACTCCTGAAAGAGATACCTCCATGTCAGTGTCTAATCTTACCCACTAAAATATAAACATCTGAATAGATAAATTTCATAAAGATGAAATAAAATGAGCAAGTTTCTGTCCTTTTTCCCTAGGTAACTGGGTAACATTTTCAATAAGAAAGTGATCAGTAGTTGTGAGAAACTGAGATATCACCAAGAACTGCTCTAGTTGCTTCATTATTTCCTTTTCAGGCCCATCAATATATGGCAGACTCATAAATCAAAATGATCCAACAGACTAGTAAGGAAACATTGAATTACCAGGAACTCCTTTCATTTGTTTAATCATATTGGTATGCAGGTCTAAGGCAGAATTTACAATCTTTATAGGATCATCCATCTTCCACTGCCAACTCTTTCCTACAGGATTTGTGTGATGCCTCCAGCAGAAAACGCATTTATTTGCACATGCCAAACTAGGGGTTGTCTCCATACACCTGATTCACTCCAAAGTTTCACAATATCAAACCACTAGCTGAGGGAGTACGATCATGAATTATGCTTAAGCTAAAACAGAAAAGAACCACAGTTGAAAAAAAACACACGTTGACAACAACAGGAAGACTACCAGACAGTGATATGGTAGTGTTATAACAGGTTAATATGCACACAGAGCAATTATGAAAAAACTCAAACAATATCCAGAGGTAGTCAATATGAATGAAGTTAAAATTACCTATGACTCTCTATGCCATAAAAGGAATGCTTGTAGCAACCTCCTCGGCCTCGAAGTTGTGACTTGGTCCATCTACAAATTTTGACACCACTGTGCGAGCCTATAATTTTATATCCCTGCAAATTAACGTCATTTGAGAAAGCCAGTTAAAACTAAGAACTGGTATACTCAATTTAGATAGTAACTCAAGAAATATAAAAGAGAATGAAGAAATTAGCATCTATGGAATTTGTTTGAATGTTGAAGGAACTGGCAAGGGCTTGGCAGATCACTTAAGTCATAAATATAACTTAGCAGATATACGCCATAACTCATAGCTGGAGTGACGAATATTATAAACCTTCCATTATACCATAATTAGTATGGCCAAAGAGAACCAGCACCTTTCTGTTGCAGGTACTTGGATGTCAAAGGCTTCATCCACACTACATATTTCTCAGCGAACACTAATTCCCCATTCACAAAATAAATTCAATCAACGTCCGCTCTAAATCTATTAACTTGCTAATAGTAGTTACAAGAAAGCTTACCTGCTTTTCCAAGGTTGCTCTAATTACTGGAGTCACCATATCTCTTTTTCCATTCAATTTTCCATTGGTCTCCGCCACTGGCGCTGACTTCCTCCAAGGACCTTTACCCGCAATATCCTCGAGATCAACAATGTCTGACCCTGCATCTCTCTCATCATCGTCATCTTCTTCTGACTCAGAAATGCTCTCAGCATCACAATCATCACCACCACCAGATTCTACAACTCCACCATTTTCCAGAGCACCTCCCTTCAAAAACCCAATCACCTTTCCAGTCCAAGCATCAAAAACCCCATCTATATCACCACTATCAATGTCCCATTCACATACAGGAAGAATCTCCACCCCACCCAACGCCCTCATCTGCTTTGAAAAATCCCTTGCAACTGCATTGAAAGCAGGTCCATAAGCTCGGCTTCCGACACCAAAGACCGCAAATTTGCACCGTGAAAGCAACAATGAACCCACCCTAAAATCTTCGGAACTCTCAGCAAGCCAATTTGCGAAGAATTTGGCATCAGGAGGTGGTTTTCCATCGTCCCAGGTTGAAGCAACAATCAGTACAAGAGTCTCTTTAGGAAGGTCTTCGGGCTCATAGTCTTTGGGATCAACGAGATCAAAGACGAGATTGTTGGAGTATAAAATCTCTAAAAGACGATTAGCTAGGGCCTTGGAGGTACCTGTTTGTGAAACGAAGATGATTTTTCCCTTTCCAGTAGAGAGACTGGAACTTTGGGTATCTCTTAGTGAGATTTTATGGTGTCTAAGGCGGCGAGCTTTGTAAAAGCAATAGAAGGTTGAAGCAGAGAGAAGAGCTAGAAGCGTGAGGCGAGCAGGGGCAGATGAAATTGACATGGCAGAAATTGTCTGTGTCTGGTTCTATGAAGATAGCTATGCGCCTATGCCTATGATTCTATGAAGAGCCTTTGCGAATCATTTCATTCCTCCATGTGAATAGCCACTCAGTGATGGAGGAAGAGTGAGGAAGACGAGCAGAGAAAGGAGAAGACGGCGTTTTGGTTCGCAAAGTGAAAACGACGATTCATTGAGGTTTTAAAAATGAGACGAGAGCCGTAACTCATAAGGCCCATTCCTTGAGGTTGAGCCTCTGGGCTGGAAACCTTAATGTAGACATAAGTGAGACCTCTAAGTATACTTTGTTTCATTCTGCCTCGGCCAATTTTTGTTGATCCATAAAACTAGTAATTGTTGGACCAATCGAGTAAGTCCATTTTCATAAAATCATAAAATAAAGAAAAAAAACACACACACACATTTTTAACGATAAATTTAGGCAAAGGATCAGTAATTACTACAATTTTTTTTTTTATGAAAAAAAAAAAAAAAAACTTGAACTTGTCAAAGATAGCAAATGTTTCAAACATATGTAAATTTAGAGAGAGATTTAATATCCATCAATATGATTAGTCTACTCAATACAATCTAATCATATTCTACCATGGATAAAATTTTGCCTGACATAGGTTCGATCATGAAGGCTTTGGCCTTTCTTATTTTTATTTTTTATGATGATGGATGATGGACATTATCTGACAGACATGCCTTCACATCAATTTGTGCAAGAGGGAAGAGCCTGACATTTCAGTTGCAGTGACATAGTTAGCAGTTTGCCTAGATGTAGAAATTTAAGGCCTCCATGTAGTTTTCTGTGCACATAAGATACCCTCCTTAGCTTCAGCGTAAGTCATTCTGATCTCCCAGTGCAAACTTCTTAGTATTTCCTCTAATGGATTTAGTATGTCCACTTTGTCACGCATTATCATCCAGCCTCCCGGCCGCAATACACGATCCATCTCAACAATAATTGATACTGGCTGTTTACATCTGCAAAAGTAAGTTCAACACAAGCAAGAACATAATCAGATTCATACGCATCCACCAAAATCCTGTATTGCTAGCATGCATGTCCAGATATGCTTAAGAACCTTGCTTTGGTAATCAAAAGCTATCTTAAATTTGTGTTCTTTCTCAGTTTCTTCTTCCTAGGCAAACATTAAGTACTGGATTTTGGGACCTATAGTCAATGCTAAAACAAAACCCAAATATAGCAACCTTTACAGAATATAGTTACCAAGTAAAAGTGAAGCAAGGACATTGAGATGTGTGACATCACATACCAAATAAGATTGCACAGACATGGGAAGACAGAAAAGTTCTAGATGACAAGGACATAAGAAGTTTACTACATTTGGATCAAATACTTGGGATACATATTTCCAAAAAAAAAAAAAAAAGAGGAAGTTTACAGCATTGGCAGCAATACAACTAACTTAGGAATATATGTCTTGTCTGACAGTGTTACACATGGTGACATACTACCCCCAACCTGTTTTAGCAGCCTGGTGGCCCTAGCCAAGAATCCATGTGTTGAAAAACTGGGCAAAATGGGCTCTAGCAGGCAATGAAACTCAGAAGATGCAACAAGAAAATATTAAGCCACAACCATCTTACTTCTAAATCCAGAACCACCAAAACTTCACACAGGAAAAGGAAAATGCTATCTTAAAAGAGCAATAATGAAATAAGCAGACATAGTTATAACCACA
Organism: Quillaja saponaria; assembly: GCA_029379385.1. Taxonomy (NCBI): domain Eukaryota; kingdom Viridiplantae; phylum Streptophyta; class Magnoliopsida; order Fabales; family Quillajaceae; genus Quillaja; species Quillaja saponaria. The sequence goes on from CM055610.1 coordinate 27,182,807, forward strand.
ATCTTCAGATAGATTAGTTATGAAGGAACAGGAGGTAACTATAACAAAACCGTGAAAAGGAAAGTCCACTTCAACCTGTTCTTGAGCCGTGAAAACAAATGATCAGCATGTAAAAGGTCATATGTTCTAGGATAAGTGCCAAAAGACTCGCACCAATCATGATAGATGCCAACAAGGCCACGTTCAAAAATGATAGGGAGTGTGTCGGGTGCATGAACAGGGACTACATTCATAACCCAAACCTTCTGTTGAGAGAGCGCAGCAGCAAATCTGTATTTTCACAGAAGAATTTTATTACACTCTCTCCTAGTGTATTTTTATGTGTAATGTTCTTTGAAAATAACAAGGAGAAAAAGCCACAACTAGTTATGTTCTTTCCTAGCATTTGACTCTATAACCTTATCAATTATATCCAAGCTTTCACACTTTCAAAGGAAATACAAATCATTAAGCTAATTTGTTTGCATACCCTCCATAGATTGCTTTCATGTCCATTACGTTTCGAATGGTTGACCAGTCAATACCCATCCCATTAAGATAGGATTTGTCAATAATAGATTTCCAGTGCTTGGTGTCTGCAACGAGCTTCTCTTTATTGTTCAACCAGTCAGGATAAGATTCAAGCCTCTTGGGCCATTCCTCAGGCCACTCTGTCCCACGTTCTTCAATTGCAGAGGGAATGGTGTGCAAGCAAGTCTTCATAGGAACATACCTATTCAAAGGAAAGGACAATGTAGGATTACCAATTGCTCCAAAAGAGAAAATCAATTTGGGTTGACAGTCATCTCAAAACTTGATTTGATCTGAAATGGGCTTCACTATGCACAAATATAACGAGCTCAGGACACTAAAACATGTTATCATTTTCTGAGCACACCTGGTCCAGGCAATAAGGTACAATACAGGCCAAATTACAATAAACATTTATGGTTTGCACAGTATCCCACATCATATTTTGCCACCAAAAAGTCAGTATACGGCATGAAGGATCATATCTCCAAGAGTGCCTATGCTGTGTTGGAAATTTATTGGTCATTTTTGTAATCGATTTTCTTCAGTATGGACACTGGAGAACAATTTTATAAACAAAGAGAGACCCAGATCAGTGATCACCTAATTTATTCTTCCACACAAGAAAAGGCATTTTTGGCTACATAAGGCTACATATTTATTATTGTGTACCACTATGCAACTGTGTAATCATAGAGTGCTTCTGTCATTACCCAAATGAAAATAGCCTAAAATGGTTTGTGGTGGTTTATGTTCTTTTTTTCTTTTTCTTTTTTTAAGATTCACAAGCTTAAGATGGATATATCTTACATCCATCTATCAAATTTACAACACAAGCATATAATGTAGAATTCATATTAATAACTTGAAGATCAATTTTTCAAAGTTAGTTTACTGTAGCATACCAGGCTGCATCAGGGTTCTCATTTTCTTTGCATAGTGGTGGGTTCTTCCTTCTTCTTAACCCATATATCTCATTAGATTCAGGCTTCTGATATATTTTCACATCAACTTCATTGACTTCATCAGTTTTATGAGCCAGAATATTCCAACAAATAGATGCTGTCAATTTCGTCATCGCTGGCAAACAGGAAGGGTCATGAGAACAATGGTGCAAATTGTTATGGGGGTTTCCTTCAGTGCAAGCAGAATGGCCATTAAACATAAAAAGTTCAATGTTTACTAAGAGGAAACTGCACTCCCAATAACAGGGAATGATGCAGAATATAGTGAATATCTCCAAAACAGCAACGTGAAACTCCAAAATTGTTGCTATATTCTACATTTGTGGAATGGTAGCATAAACTACATTCTCTGACAATGTTAAATCTGACTGTAATGTTAAAGTGGAGTGCAATCTCTGAGGGCAACACAATATAATATATCTTAGATAACCTCAATTCAGTTGTTTCATTTTGGAGTGTGTAAATATATCACAATACAAATTTAAAAAATGTAAAAATAAAAAATAAAAAAAATCTAAACATGTCATACCTATAGACAATCTAATTGACATTCTCCTTCAAATTTGCACAAAAGGACCAAAGGTATAAGTGTCAGGTCAACATAGGTGAAACTACTTAAATTCTCATCATAGGTAGCTATAGAATAATATCTGGCTAACAGCTCTAAGAAAATCACATTTGAAAAAGAAAGAGAGATTATTTACAAGGATAAAAATTCCAGCTTTTCATGCATGAGTCTTATAATTCACAAATATATGAGACAAACCTTCTTCATCTTCGATGCTGTCATGTTTAGATGAAAGAATAAAGTATCCACCAGGTCTTAGAATACGATTCATCTCTAGAATAAGCCTACCC